>OY728131.1:1651934657-1653303387 GCA_963277665.1 Viscum album | reverse complement strand
TCATATTATGGTATCTCACCATGATAAGGTTTTTTGGGGGAATCATATGTTGAAGAAGCAACATGGGAATCTAAAATTTCTATGAGGGAAACGTATCCCCATTTATTTAATAATTTAATTAAATTGTGGGGGAGAATTTTACATAAAGGGGGCAATGTATCAACCTAGATACTGATAGAATAAATTGTTTTCATATATATTCATATTCCTTATTTGAATAGTATAATTATTTATAAATATGTTAATAAATATTAAAATAAATAGACTTATTTAAAAAATATATATGATTATATTTGAAAGAATAAAATCTAAATTATTTAACCATAAATTTAAAAAACTAATTTTATTTTTTGAATCAGAATATCATTTTTTTTCAAAGGTGAAATTATGACAGTTTTCGGAAAATGTTATTTTCTGTAAATTGTAAAAAAACTGTTTTCTAAAATATAGTATCTTTTTCGATACCATCATGACATTATTATGACCTAAATATTATGAAACAAATATAAATACTAATTTATGATAATAAAATAAAATTATAATACTTAAATAATTATTAACATACAAATTATAAATTATTTTATGATAAATATAATAAATAATTTTCATTGATGACATAACTCACGTACAGCATTGGAAAAATTAAATGTGGTTTCTTATAGAAAATAATTCTTCACAAAAAATACATTTCATACCCTAAATTTTTAGGAAACAAATTAATACCTTAAATTCATGCACTCTGATGATACATTATTTATTAAGTTAATTAAAAAATCAAACAAATAATATTGTATATGAAAATTAATATATTTGACCTAATTCATTTGATTCATGATTCATATAGATAATTATGAATTGTATATGATCAAATAAATTTTTTTTTTGAAGTGTAGTCTTTGTGTTGATGTTTTTGATGTCATACAAATGAAATGGGTCAAATTTCACAGTAATGAGAATTCATGAATATGATATTTAATTACATTTTTTAAAAATAATACAAATAATTAAAAACATGAATAATTCCAAATTAGAAACTATTTTATTTAAAATATTATAAATTTTTTATAGCCCTTTTGGATTACTTTTCCCCTAAAACATACTTATTAATTTTTGATATTTTATATAATTCAAAAAATTCCCCTTATATCAATTAGAAAAGGGGACTCCATCATTAACATATATTAATTTCCTTGAGCCTTATAGCTTTATAATCCAATGATAAATTATCTTATCCTAGTATTTTTCCTCATTTTAGTGTTTTTGGTCTCACCAAAAGGCCAATCCCAACTTCATTATGGAGGTTCTAAAGGGGACAACATTCAAGATGTAAATTCCAGTTTCTTCTACTTTTATATTCATTAATTGGTCAATCAAATCATCCACACCTATTATTAAATTCATGATAATTCTAGTACCATATATATTTCAATGTTTTTCTGTTACTATAATATTCATCACTGAATCTTGTTTCTTATCCTTTTATTTCTAAAAACTAAAATATTGTCGTTGTTATGTCAATTCAAAACCACTGTGGATGGTTAGTTTCAGCTTCCCCGTACTGAATTCATGGAAATGTTATATTAAATGATTATTTTTTAAAATAACCAATATTTATTTTTCTACTGCTGGATTACTTTTACATTTAAAAAAATACATAATGAAACAACCCTGAAACCCATTAAATGAATGCCCCACAACAATAAAAATAATGAAATATTATTAATTAATGGTTTGAATGATTTTATAAGATATTGTATAAATTATTATAAATATTAATATTTTCCAACAATAAATTAATAATACTCTTTAAAAAATTATATTGGATTTTTTAATTTGTTTTAAACATGTGAAACATAATGTAAGGGACATTGTATTAAAATTATTCTTTTTAATGTATCATTTTAAAACCATCAAGAAGATTTATTTTTTAATATTATATGGAATGAACATAATTTAATTATTTCATATCATATTAATATATATAATATTCCATTACATGCGTGTATAAATAAATTCATATATGTACTTTTCCATTATATGTCCTCATTTTTTAAAAATTAATGAATTTCAAAATGGAATGATTATTTTCCTCAAAGAGTGTTTTATGATGAATGATTTCATAAATTATTCTAATTTCATGGTTAATTGAATTACATATAGTAAAGTATGATTACATGATATACCTATTATGTGTGGTTACATGATAATACCATGACAGTTGGTTACATAATAAACCAATGATGGGTGGTTCCATGATAAACTAATGATGGGCGGACACATTATAACCTCCAATAAAATGGATACACCATAGATGGATGTTGACCATATTTTTTACACCATTTGAAATTGTTATATGGAAAATTATGTCCCATGTTGCTTAATTATATCATATACTCTTTCCTATGAGTTATCATGAAAATTGGTTGATTTCCAGAGGGTAAGATAATGATATTATTTATGAGATGATTCCTTTTTTGGGTAAAAATGTTGGATTAAGAGAAAATATTTTAATCTATTTTCTGTATAATAATGGTTTTAATTAGTTTATGTCCCTTATTTATCATTTATTATCATACAAAATTTAAAACAAATCACCAGATATATGGGGGACAAGAGATAAGGATGACATCACAGGAATATTCTGATGATTTTTAATGTAGAGAAAAAAATATTTATATTAAAGACTATTATTTTTATAAAAAAATATATACTTTATATAAGATTACACATAGATTTTATGGGTGTACTGTGAATGATTTATTCTTAATTGTTTTAAACTCTAAACCTAGAAGATCATTGTGACATGAAGTTTATTTTTACATTTTAAAAATAACTAGAACATGTAATATTGAAATACATATCCATAAATATAATGACTCAAAATAGAAATTAAGTTAATGAAAAATATTCAATGCTTAAATGTTATTCAAAAAAATAATTTTATTATGTTTTTTGGCCATTTTTTATTTTTTCATTTTGTGTAACCCATTGGTTAATCAATTTTAATAATAATTGTGAAAAGTAAGTTATTTATATTGAAGGGTTTTGATTTTTCTTATAAGGTAACAATTGTCTCATAAATTGACACGAGATGATATTTTAGACTATTTCTAATCCTACATGTCATATTAAAATATTTTTTATAATATTTTAATATTTAATTAAAATATGTTAATGTAAGGTAACATTCATATTTTTTTAACAACTTTATATATAATTTGACTTTGAAAAAATCCTGAATGAAATATATTATGAATATAAACCATTAAGACAACTATTATATTTTATATTTATATTTTAAATTATTTTTATAAATTAACTCACCCAGAAAATAATAACTTAAGGTATTTTTAAAATAATTTAAATTATTTTTCAACTACTAGAACATGCACTATGTCAACATTTTCTAAATATTAATGAATATTTTTTCATAAGTAGAAATAAAAAATATATTCCAATGATAAAAAATTTTGTATTTAAAATTAAAATTTATAACCAAACATATAATCTTTTAATAAATATGGTAAAAAAATTGGGATACTAAATTCATGATAGTGACATATTTGAATTTTCATTACCTAAAAAGCATAAATTTGATTATAAATTGAAAAAGGCAACAAAAATATATATATTTAAATTTGGGATTTATATGGTAAAAATTATTCATTCAAATCAAAAAAATAAAGGTTTCGGGATGATTTGGAGAACATATCATAGTGGTTTACCCTTGTTTTATCCAATTTACCATTACCAGGGTGATAAATATTTACAAAAAATACTATTAACAATTCACAAATTGAAAGAAAACTATTTAAGAAAAATTAAAATTGTAATAAAAAATATTCTTATTTTATTATTTATTATCTATAAATGGATTAAATCAATTTTAATCTAAATTAACAAAAGTATATAAAATATTTTTATGAAGAATATTTTTTTAAGCATAAAAAAGATCATATATCAAAATAATGAATATTGATTACTTAAAATGATGAGATTATGTTATGGTGAATCAAAATGATAATACATGTCATTATAGAAATAATATAATCTTACTTTTAAATTACTTGATCTATTGAAAATAAATAGAATTTTTTTTAAAAAATCCATATTTACCACTACAAACAGAAAAATAAATCATTCTTAAAAAATAACAAAACATCACAATACCAAAATATTAATATGAAAAAATTAAAAATAATCATCTTTTTATATGAAAATTTTCAACTACAAGAAGAAATTTTTTTATTATTATATCATAAAATTAAATAAAAAAAATATTTCATTTAATGTAATTTTATACCCAAATAGTGACAATACGATAAATTATTACATATTGATCAATATGTTTAACATAATTAAAACAGTTATAAATATTTTCCTAAATGTGGATATTCTTTTTCACTCATAAAATTTAATTTCCAATTATAAAAATATACAATATTATAGTTTATTAAGACTGGTGGTTTTGTGTATCAAAAGTTATCAAGAAATTGAATTAATTTATATATATTTATGTAATAAAATATAGGGATAAAAAATTATTTACACCTTAAAATAAATTTGACCCTTTAAATTACATCCCAAAAAATGTGTAAATATGTATTTCATAAAATCATTATGTTCTTATATAGAATAATATAATTTCTTATTCCTCTAGAAAACATTATTCATGTTAGTTTTATAGTAATACAACACATTATATCTATGATAAAAGATTTAAACTAATTTATATTCATTGTAATGATAATTTTGTAGTGAAATATCATATGAGTTCATCAATTTGGAAATATAATATAGTTTATTATGTATAAATGATATATAGAACAAAATTTGAACATTGAAGTGGTTCGATGGAAGCACCAAATGAGAAGCTGACATCTCTACACTATCAATATACTCAATGGGGGAAATATACCTATTGAATGTATATATATTCTTTACAAATAAAATAACATTATTCAATGGACAAATTCATAGGAATACATTCAATCCATGATAAAATTATAGACTTTACTTTTGATGTTCAGTATAAATGATTTACTAATTTTGATATAGCTTGACGTGGTACTGAATATTTCGGACATACTATACCATTTTCGATGATCTCTCAAGTACCGATAGCTCTCTACCAATAACTTCATACCATCATATTATAGTTCTATATCTATTTTAATTTAGGGATTCATAAGTATCCAACTTAATTCTAGATCTAATGCTTTTTTTTTCTGAAAAAACTATACTTGAGGATGGTGTTTATCCCTACAACCATTAGAATCCCAATAAGAGAATCATAGAATATCCACATGGACATTAAGGGTTCTCTCATACTGTATATCTATTTAAGGATGATAAAATGTATTTAAACTCAAATATGAATCTTGATCATGATAAATACTTCACACAATCATTTAGGTAAACCACGAATCTGGATCAATAAAAAAACGAATATGGTACTCCATGAAACCATATAACATATTTAATGTAAATTCTGAAATAAGATCAAGAGAATAATATTTTAGGATAAAAATAAAGTCCTTTGACATCATAAAAAGATAAAATTAAAGCCAATAAACATTCAATGGTTTGGATGTTTTGGTTAGTATATTAAAAATTGCTATATTTTTTTTTTTAACTTACATTCCTGTATATCTAATGGATTTAGATTCCCATAACAATTTTTTCTCTTATTCATAACTTTATGACATACCGTGCATCATAATACATACTCATAAATTTCCCTATTAATACGTTCAAGAAAAAATAAGCATTCATGTAACATCCCAGGTAAATAAAGAATATTACTTTTTTATATTTAACAATATTTGTGAATAAAATGTTAATATTAATTTAATGGGAATTCTATGATCGATGACGTACCCAATACACAACAATGAGTTTCTTTGAAATCATATGTTGCACTCTAATAATAAAATAATATTATTTTAAATGGTAGTTAATGTGTAGCCATTGTAATAGTGGGAATTAATAGAACTAACTACAAAATGATTATATATGTTTGTCAAATAATTTTACTTTTTTCCAATAAATGTTAGAGGCTTAAATGTGAAAGAATCCAATTTTAAGAAAAAATATTCTAATATTCTTTAAAAGGTCAATTAACCGCCTCTTGATAGAGAAAACTTTTTAAATATAATTTTGAACATTTTATATGTTATATTTGACAAAATAAAATCTTTTTTTAGAATCTAGACATCAAAATTTTCTTTCTGTAAATTTTTGTTATTTTTCCGATAAAGATCAGTTTTAGTGAAAATGTTGTATTTTAATTCAAAACCTCTTTTTAATCTAATTTATTTATATGAATAGATCATCTTTTGAACTCGTTTTAAAGTTAAATTAGAATATATTTTTACCATTTAATCCAATGGTGGTCATTGGAATTAATTTCGCATTTAAATTGAACTTAAACTACTGTCAATATTTTAATAGATATTGTTTCTTAAAAACAAGCTATTTGTTTTGAAAGAGGGAATGAATAATTAAATTAATTAATGAAACTTATATATTTTTAATTTTTTAAAATAGACGTCATTTTTAAATTCTTAATATCAAATATAGCTTAGGGTGATTTTTTGATATTTTTCTGAAAAACGTCAATTTTTGATGAATAGCGAAACCACTAAGTGGTAGTTAAAGAAACTGATTTTTCATTTAAATGAAATTTTACCACTTATGTGATTTGATTTTAAAAAATCTAACATACATTGTTGTCATTAGGAAGTAAAATTTGGTTTAATGAGATTAAAATAATTTTTTGGTGAATAGTAACATTTAAGTTTTATTAATCACGATTAAAGGTAATTAGTGTAATTTAAGGTTAAGATAATGTTATAATAATATGAAATGACCTTTCCACATGCCATGTCCATATTTTATGAGTCATGGACGACCAATAAAATCCATGGGTCAACTTGGGGACCCCATGGAGCCACTTTGGTAGGAAAATGACATTAATAACTTTTTATTTAAAGTTAAAATAAAAATGTCACAAACATGTATTGTTTTACTAAAAAATAACATGGGTTTATACAAGTCATATTTTGTACTATAAATATTAATTAGAAATATTAAAAGATTACATACATCATGATATTTGTTTATAATTTTTATACATTAAATAAAGTTATTTATTTATGACACTGTGATGATGCAGTGATTACCTCATAAATGAACGATTTCAATAAAATGAGATGATAGGGTGAAATCTAAGTCATTAACTTGTCAAAAACCTATTGGATGGGTGGATTTCAAAACCCTATCACATTATCCTATAAATATATCCTTTTGGGGACATTGAATTCCGAAAATAATTTTATAATAATGTAATAGTTTATAACTTTCCAAGAGTGACCCACCTCTTCTCTTATAAAAGGCTCCCACCTCTACCACCTTACCCACACCTCTCAAGACTTTGTATCAGCCAAACCCTACCCATTTCATCTCTCCAAATCCCTCTCTTCATCTTTCAAGCCTCACCTTTGGATGAATTCTCTTCAAGAAACCCTTTTGGTTCAAACCAAGAAGAGTTATCCGATTTAAAGGAAATATCTTCACTTGTGTTCTTTTGTTTTATTTTGCCTCTCCAGACCCCTAAAATCTATTTATTTAATTATTTTGTAACAAAAAAAGTATCTTAAATATACTAGTATGTTTTTATGTGATGTATTATAGCTACACTTTCACACACCTTCATCTAATGGTTAAAGAACATACTGTTTCTGTGGATGGCGAATTACTGCCTCACGAAACGATGATTGTTCAATATTCTCTTAACACCTTTCATGGTGGCCATTATGAGGTCACTGTATTTTATATATGATATATATGGTATTTATGTTTCCCATATTCTTCTGTATTTTATATTTAAAACATACCTTTATGCTTTGCATGTTGTGAAATTGCGATAATTTCATATGAGGAAGTGTGGACTACCGCCCCCTCAAGTGATGTGAATCGTTCATGCAATACATGGAATTTATAAAGAAAGAAATTAATGAACTTATGTGACCTATAAAACATATATATTATACTGAAATTATAATATATATATATATATATATATCTCAATTATTTTTAATTCCATTAATATGACAAAGAAATGAATGTAGCGTTCATGCGTACGTAAGGCCTACCGTCTCCATGAACAGTGCATTTCATTTATTTATTTCTCCAAATGTTATGTAATAGTATAAAATGAATATTTACTGGATATATATGATATTTAAATCATTAATTCAATTCTGTAGATGATTTAATTATATATAAATGAACAATGATTTTCAAACAAGATCATTTGTGACTCATGTACGAAACAGCGAAAAAACGTATGATATAAACTCACATAATTATATAATTATTATAACATCATAATATATGATATTAATTGAATAATAATCTTTAAATTTTGTCCTTAAGAAATTATAAATTGACAAAAGTTTATTATTCAAGAATATAATGAAATGAACAAGACTAGTCGGACATGAGGTAAGGGATCATACCTATCTCTTTCTTTTTATGTACTCTATTTTATGTCGTTTCTTTTAAGATCCTATTTATTATGTTGGGGGATGTTATTTTATATTAATATTACTTTAATTTCTATGTTCATATGATGAGAGACCCTATTTATTTCATCAATCCATTTTGTTGGATGTTTTAAGTGGTGTCGTTAGGCTGCCGAGTTTTCGTAAGGGGGTTTTCATCTCACTTTTATTACTATGAGATTTGTGCTACATTTTCCACCATTTCCTTTGAGTGGTATATCTACATCCAATTATTATACTATTTGTGTAATATAATTTCGTTTATGAGTATTTACATCAATGTTGTATAGTCCTTATTTCATGGGGTGTACGTTTCGAATGTTACCCAAATCCGTAAGGGAACATTTTACCCTCCTCTTTTTAAAAGACATATTTTGTTATGTATTTTAATTTAAATCTTATTATGTTTGGATATGTTATTCTATATACTTATTGATGTAAATTTTATTTCCAATTGATGTGATACCCTTTTTGTCTCATCAACTCATTTTCGGAAATTTAAGGTGACGTAGTTAGGCTGTCGATTTTTACCAAAGGAACTTCTTAACCCAATTTCGATTTATTTTGGTTTGACATGTAGTTATTGAATATGTCATCCTATTAATTTTTGTGAATGAAATATTGTTATTTTACACTTAATACACACTTATATTGGGTGTATTTATATTTTCCAAACATAATTATGAGATTGATTTATCCTTAATTTAAGGATACCTTCTTTATAGGGGATTTCATCTCAATTTACATTTCCATTGAGAATTCATTTTTGATATGCACCAATTCCCTATTATTTGGTTTATATGCTGTCCTTTGACATATTATATCATGAATCCCTTTATTCTCATGATATTCTAATGTTCTGATTAAATGTTATTCTTCAATTATTGTATTCAAGTGTCTCTCATTTTGTTAAAAACCCTTTAACTAAAATATCGTTGTAAATGTTTAAATGATTTATTATTATAAATATTTCCCACTAATATCCATGTTTTCAAAATGGGTTTAAGGATTTATTTATAAGGATATTAATGGTTTAAAATGTTAAAATATTCAAATTGGTGTGGTACACTTTGATTCAAAAATATCATTATTAAATGTTTTAAATGGTTTTGAAAATGGTTTTTTGAATGGATTCATTATTTCAATATCTTAAAATGTTATATTTTTATTGCAATGTGGGAATGTTATCTTTAATTTATGCTTAAGTTATGTGATATGATTATGTTAGGGTTCTTGGGCATTGTTTATGAGGACGGGTGGTTCCGTGATAAACTAAGGGTGGGTGTGCCGGATATAGCTCTCTAATGCATTGGGTAACACAAAGGGGTTAAATGTTAAGCTTTCTCTGAAGAGATTTAGGGAATATACTATGATGGGTATTCCAAACATAACCATGAGGGTTACTCCCTATGTAATAATGTTATGAATGCCTCAAGTTACCATTTTTTCTTATGATATCTATGATTTATTCATGATTTGATGAGGTACGTTAATATGATTATGTTCTATGAGTAAAGTATGATTTCATACATGGAATAATGTTTTCATTTCGAACTTTTATATCTCTTACTGAGCATTTTATGCTCATCACATGTTTTTGAAATGTTTTTCACAGGTCAAGGGAAATGTACATAATGTGATCATAATTTCAAGGAAGTGTCAAGAAACAATACATATTTTATTTTAGATATGTTTCTATTAATGGGAAAAATGAGTACTGTCTTTTATGTAACCACTTTGTTTAAATGTTGAATGTAATGCATGATTTGTGATCTAATTTTCTAAAACTCTAAACATGAAAAGATCCTCAATGTGTATTCTTGAAATAACTCAAGATTAATTAATGTTTAAGGATGGGGCCTTATTGTTGGTACCAAAGGTCAGTTTATATAACTTTAGAGGTTAAAGTGTTGTTTAATCAAAAGTGAAAAGTTGTGTATAACCATAATTGTTAGTATATTAGATGGAGTCATTGTTTTTTTTGAAAGTTAGAATGAGTTTGAGATAACTTACATAAGTATATCACGGTGTTTATGTTCCTCATTATTATATAATTATTTTACTAATATACTCACACGGACCATTCTGGTTTTAGTAAATGGCTGGATCTACAAGGCACCAAAGTAACAGTGGATTTGAAGAAAACTATGATGGTTTTATGAAAGAAGAACTGAATGATGTGGGAGCTGCAATGAGAACTCTTGTGTTTATCCTCAACCAGCTATTTGGAGTCATGATTGACCACCTGAACCTTAGTGATTTCTATAAGGCATCGTATATGCGAGAAACAAATCCCTATGGAAGTTCAGGTAATAATCATAAAGGTAAGTATGTTCAAAAACATATGTGTCAATGATCTAGAAATAAACACTTAGGAAAATGTTTCAAAGGGATAGAAAGATACTATAGATGTAGAAATGAAGGTCATAAAGAAAGAACCTGCCATGGAAAAAGGACGCATCTAGTCGACTCTAGGAAAGGGAAAGAGGTTCTTTCTGAGGGATCAATTGAATTTTTCAAATGTGGTGTGCATAGTCATTATGAAAACACGTGTCCTATGAAGATGTTTCAAGAATTTGGTCACCAAGATTGTAAAAATATCTGTTTACCAATACCTAATTCCATTCCAATTGAGGATGAAGAAACTAACAATGACCAATGAAAGGAATGGATTATTTCTTAACATATGTTTTCCTATTATTGGAATATTAGGATATGATTCATGATTTTGTTTGTAGGAAATAATTATTTCAGAATAAGTTGAAAATGAATGGTTAATGGATCATGAAGAATGTTGATTGAGTAAGAAGTCAACATATAAGGGATTAATAAGTCATGGTAGATTTTAGGATGGTGAAACTCTTAAACGTATTAAGTCTCATTTGATGATGGGGTTACATTAGAAGAATTTTTATAGTATATGTAACCCTGATGATTGATATATAAAAATTTTATTCAAGGAATAATTATCCTTTCTTTTGTGGATATAGTAATAAAGAACCATTTGGGTTTATATGATCCTTGAATTTGAGGAAATTATTGGTTATTACATTTTGGGTTGCAACATGAATGTTATTAGATAACCTTTCTAGTTAAAATATGTTATGATTATTTTTGAAGATTTTATCTCGTTTTGGGGAATGTTTTAAGAATTATATAGTTTTGGAAAAAGGATAACACGCAGACCATGTGACACCCTGTCGCTTCGGAAAAAGCTGCGGGAATCGAACACAAAACCAAAGTGTGACTAGTATTTATCGCCTAGAACTGGACTACATGAAGTCGCTGGTTAGTTTGAATAATTCTTTATAGTTAGATGATTATATGAATCAATAGTAAGTTCATTTTTTTTATGTATAGAAATTATAAACCTATCATAGAGGATATATGATTAGTTTCATTACTTTTCAATATGAGACATTAAGAGCAACTGATGTTATTTGGAGATAAATGTTAATTTGTACCTTGGAAGACTATGTGATTAAATCCTTCAAATATTTGGGTTACAATATTAGTTTTGTTTTCTTTGAAGAATCTTATGGACAAATTGTTTATTGAATGGTTTTCGTTGACCATTGGGTTTTGTTGGAAAAATTTTGGAGATTAAGAAAGCATTTTCTTTTTTTATAAAGAATTATCCATTTGTGGATTATCTAATATTGTTCTACCAATTTTGGTTTTGGTTAAGGTCTAATGACATAGGAAATATATATTTCTCTTTTGTGGATTAGGTTATTCTCTATAAGTTGATTATATCTCTCTTCATGTGAGCAAGTCATCCTAAATACTCATTTTTGGAGAAAATATGAGTCTGTGTAAGAAATCTAGTAGGATATGAGAGTCTACATGACAAGAAAGTATGTTTCCTTATGATTTAGTTAGGCTCATAAATAAATTACTCAATTAAAAGTAACATAAAAACAAAAATGTAGTCTTTTAACTTTTCCTACTGGGGAATCAAACACTGTTTAACCCATCACCAGTTTGTGACTTTCTGGTGGTTAACGTTATCCTAAACATGTTTTCTATCACTCTCCCTCAGAACATGACCCTTTGTTTTTTATTCCAAATCCATGTTTTCCTACATGGAATCCTAGTATGGATTAACTCGGGTGACCTTTGTACTTCCCTTTCTTTCTTTTAATGTGACAGTTTAATTTACTCCTTTTCCGATGTGGGGCTTTCATTGAATTTTCCAAGCCCAATTTTAAAAATTGTGAGGACGCGATTCCTAAAATGGGGGAAGGATGTAACATCCTAGGTAAATAATGAATATTACCTTTTCATATTTATCCATATTTTTTAATAAAATGCTAATATAAATTTATAGGGATCACTATGCTCGATGACGTACCCAATACACAACAATGAGTTTCTTTGAAATCTTAAATTGCACTCTAATAATAAAATAATATTATTTTAAATGGTAGTCAACACCTAGCTATTGTAATAGTGGGAATGAACAGATATAACTAAAAACTTATTATATATGTTTGTCAAATATTTTTTCTTTTTTCCAATAAATTATAGTGGCTTAAAATGCGAATGAATCCAATTTTAAGCATAAATCTTCTAATATTCTTTAAAAGGTCGATTAACCGCCTTTTGATGGAGGACCCTTTTTAAATATAATTTTTATGATTTTATATGTTATATTTGACGAAATAAAATCATTCTTTAGATCGGGACATCAAAATTTACTTTGTGTAAATTTTTGTTATTTCTCCACTAAAGATCAGTTTTAGTGAAAATGATGTATTTTAATTCAAAACATCTTTTTAATATAATTTATTTATATGATTAGATCGTATTTTTAACTGGTTTTAAAGTTCAATTAGAATATATTTTTACCATTTAATCCAATGTTGGTCATTGGAATTAATTTCACTTTGAAATTGGACTTAAACTAGTGTCAATCTTTTAATAGATATTATTTCTTAAAAACATGCTATTTGTTTTGAAAGTGGGAATGAATTATTAAATTAATTAATGCAACATACATATTTTGAATTTTGTAAAATTGACATCATTTTTGAAATCGGAATATCAAATATAGCTTAGGGTGAATTTTTGGTATTTTTCTGAAAAACTTCAATTTTTGATGAATAGTGAAACCACTAAGTGGTAGTTAAAGAAATTGATTATTCGTTTAAATGAAACTTTACCACTTCTTTGATTTGATTTTCAAAAATACAACATATATGGTTGTCATTAGGAAGTAAAATGTGGTTCAATGAGATTAGAATAATTTTTTCCTGAATAATAACTTTTAAGTTTTATTAATCACGATTCAAGGTAATTAGTGTAATTTAAGGTAAAGATAATGTTATAATAATATGAAATTACTTTGACACATGTCCTACCATTATTGGTTGAGTCATGGTCGACCAATAAAATCCATGGGTCAACTTGGGTACCCCATGGAGCCACTTTGTTAGGAAAATGACATTAATAACTTTTTAGTTAAAGATAAAATAAAAATGTCACATTCATGTATTGTTTTACTAAAACAATTTTTACATGGGTTTATAAAAGTCATATTTTTTACTATAAATATTCATTAGAAATATAAAAATATTTCCTACATCATGATATCTTTTTTATAATTTTTAGACATTAAATAATTTTATTTATTTATGACATCGTGATGATGCAGTGATTACTTCATAAATAAACAATTTAAATAAAATGAGAAGATAGGGTGAAATATAAGTCTTAAACATGTTGAAAACCTATTGGATATGTGGATTTCAAAACCTCATCACCTTATCCTTAAAATATATCCTTTTGGGGCCATTAAAATCCGAAAATAATTGTATAATAAAGTAATAGTTTATAACTTTCCACGAGTGCCCCTCCTCTTCTCTTATAAGAGGCCCCCACCTCTACAACCTTACCCGCACCTCTCAAGACTTTGTCTCAGCCAGCCCTTTCCCATTTCATCTCTCCACATACCTCTAGCCATCTTTTATGCCTAACCTTTGGCTGAATTCTCTTCATGAAACCCTTCTTGTTCAAACCAAGAGGAGTTACCCGGTTTAAAGGTAATATCTTCACTTGTGTTCATTTGTTTTATTTTGCCTCTCCAAACCCCTAAACTCTTTTTATGA
The DNA here is from genome assembly GCA_963277665.1 of Viscum album. Lineage (NCBI taxonomy): Eukaryota > Viridiplantae > Streptophyta > Magnoliopsida > Santalales > Viscaceae > Viscum > Viscum album. The sequence continues at coordinate 1,653,288,710 of OY728131.1, read as the reverse complement.
CATTCTTTTGTAACAACACCAGTATCTTAAATATACTAGTATGTTGTTATGTGAAGTATTCGAGCTACACATACACACACCTTCGTCTAATGGTTAAAGAAAATAGTGTTTCTGTGGATGGTGAATTACTACCTCACGAAACGATGATTGTTCAATCTTCTCTTAACACCTTTCATGGTGGCCATTATGATGTCACTTTATTTTATATATTATATATATGGTATTTATGTTTCCTATATTATTATTTAGTTTATATTTAAAACATACCTTTATGCTTTTCATGTTGTGCAATTGTGATAATTTCATACGAGAAAGTGTGGACTACCACCCCCTCAAGTGATGTGACTCGTTCATCCAATACATGGAATGTATAAAGAATGAAATTAATGAACTTATCTGACCTATAAAATATATATATTATACTTGAATTATAATTTATATATCTCTCTCTCAATTATTTTTAATTCCATTAATATGAAAAGGAAATGAATGTAGCGTTCATGCGTACGTACGGCCTACTGTCTCCATGAACGGTACATTTCATTTCTTTTTAACTCTAAATGTTATGGAATATTATAAAATGAATACGTACTGGATATATATGATATTTAGATCATTTATACTGTTATGGAGATTTTTTACTTATAACTAAATGGAAAATCATTTTCAAACAAGGTCATTTTGGACTCATTTACCGAACATCGACAATACGTATAATATGAACTCACAAAATTATCTAATTATTATAACATGATAATATATGATATTAATTGAATAATAAACATTAAAGTATGTCCATATGAAATTATAAAATGACCAAAGTTTATTATTCGGGAATATAAATAAACGAACAAGACAAGTCGGATTTGAGGTAAGGGATCCTACCTATCTCTTTCTTTTTAAGTACTCTCTTTTATGTAATTTCTTTTAAGCTCCTCTTTATTATATTGGGGGATGTTATTTTATATTCCTCTTACTGTAATTTCTATGTTAATATGATAAGAGAACCTTTTTGATTTCATCAATCCATTATATTGGATTTTTTAAGTGGTGTCGTTATGCTGCCGAGTTTTCATAAGGGTTTTTCATCTCACTTTTATTCCCGTGAGATATATGCTAACTTTTCTACCATTTCTGTTGACTGGTATATGTACTGCCCATTATTATACTCTTTGTGTAATATAATTTCATTTATGAGTATTTACATCAATGTTTTATAGTCCTTATTTCATGGGGTGTACGTTTTGAATGTTACCTAAATCGGTAAGGTATCCTTTCACCCACCTTTTTTTAAAAGGCTTATTTTTTATATCTTTTAATTTACATCTTATTATGTTGGGATATGTTATTATATATCCATATTGAAGTAAAATTTATTTCCAAGTGATGAGATACCCTTTTTGTCTCATCAACTCATTTATTGAATTTTAAGGTGACGTCGTTAGGCTGTCGAATTTTACCAAAGGAACTTCTTAACCCAAATTCGATTTCTTTGGGTTCAGCATGTAGTTATTGAATATGTCATCATATGATTATGTGTGAATTAAATCTGGTTGTTTTACACATAATATCCACTTATATTGAGTGTATTTATGTTTTCCACACATAATTAAGCGATTGATTTATCCTTAGTTGAAGGATACCTTCAATGTAATGGATTTAATCTCAATTTACATTTCTATTGAGACATCATTTTTGATATGAACCAATTCCCTCTTATTTGGTGTATATACATCCCTTTGAAATATTATATCATGAATCCTTTATTCTCATGATATTATAACGTTCTGATTAAATGTTATTCCCCAATTAATGTATTCAAGTGTCTCTCATTTTGTTAAAAAACCTTTAACTAAAATATCATTTTAAATGGTTAAATGATTTATTCTTATAAATATTTATCATTAAAATCCATGTTTTCAAAATGGTTTTAAGGATTTATTTATATGGATATTAATGGTTTAAAATACTAAAATCTTCAAAGTGGTGTGGGAGACTTTGATTCAAAAAATCTCTTTATTAAATGTTTTAAATGGTTTTGTAAATGGTTTTTGAACGGATTCATTATTTCAATATCTTAAAATGTTATATTGTTATTGCAATGTGGGAATATTATCTTTACATTATGCTTATGTTATGTTCTATTATTATGTTATTGTTATTGGGCATTGTTTATGAAGATGGGTGGTTCCATGATAAAATAAGGGCGGGTGAGCCTGATATAACTCTCCAATGCATTGGGTCACGCGAAGGGGTAAAACGTTAATGTTTCTCTGAAGAGATTTAGGGAATATACTATGATGGGTATTCCAAACATAACCATGAGGGTTACTCCCTACGTAATAATGTTATGAATGCCTCATGTTACCCTTATGTCTTATGATTTCTATGATTTATTCATGATTTGATGAGGTATGTTAAAATTCTTATGTTCTATGAGTAAAGTATGATTTCATACATGGAATAATGTTTTCATTTCATACTTTTATATCCCTTACTGTGATTTTTATGCTCATCCCGGGTTTTTGAAATGTTTTTCACAGGTAAAGGGAAAGGTACATGATGTGATGGTAGTGTCAAAGCAGTGTCAAGAAGGAATCCATGTTTTATATTTGACATGTTTCCATTAATGGAAAAAATTATTACTATCTATTATGTAACCACTTTGTTTTAATGTGGAATTTAATGCATGATTTATGATCTAATTCTCTAAAACTCCAAACCTAAAAAGACCCTCAACGTGTATTCTTGAAATAACTCAAGATTAAGTAATGTTTAAGGCTGGGGCCTTATAATTCATGTCTTTACTAATAATGATATTTCTATAATGGATAGAGAATGATCAACACTGAGTATTAAAAAATGTTTCCTTCTTCATAGTAGTATTGGTGGGATGAATACTTGGTTCCATAAGTATATAATCCCATTACAATCATGGTCGAACACATGAACACATCATTCATTATGGTTATTTAAAACTTATTCCCATTGTGACTCATTATTCCTCACATGGATAGATGGATTAAGATTCTTTCGATAAATATTGGATTTATACCCTCCATTCATGAATTCTAGATCTATCCTATGAAAATCAATTATTATTGGATATTTTGTTATCCTTATCATAGATATGTAAGAAACATCCTCTACACTCCAATCTTCTTCTACATTACTCAAATTATTAGAAATGTATTGTAATTATATTTAGAAATCATTAATAAACAAAAACCATATTCTATAGAACATATTAATATGATTCAAACTGAATATATACGTTAAAAGTTTTTGAACAACATATATATGACAATATTATCAATATATATGTTACGACCATATTTTTTATCTCATAAATCCCCATACAAAATTCTATATAATGAATTTTTTAATTTCTCTCATGAAAATTCATTTTCCAAAAGAAATATGAAATAATTGTATCATTCTCTAGGAGGAACAACCATTGTCCCTTCTATGATCCATCACTATATACCATAAAAACAACTCTACTATAGAGAAATAAAATCTAATGGTTTACTAATTGACATGCCATTTAGTTCCCTAAAATTATCATGAAATTATATATCTATTGGAATCGGGATCCATTGAAAGCTTATATGTATAATGGATTTCATCATCATGATAATTTTTTACAAGAAAAACATAATATCCAGCCAATCCCATGAAAAATATTGATCTCTGTCATAGTGGTGGTTCTATGATAATGTTCAAAAACATACTCCATTATTGGATCCACCGATATTCCCTCACATGAGATTATATAACAAAAAATTGAATATTATTGTATCTAAAATTCTCACATTGAAAATTTTACATAATATTTTTCATGTCGTAGGTTATTATGTAAAATAACTAAACGATCTTCATAATCATACTTCCTCATTAATTATGTAGGAATATAATCTATAAAGACTATCACAAAATGATGAAGTAAATCAATAAAGTTTATTTTATTAAATCAATGATGGCATGCTAAAAATTTGTAAGAAAAAATAGAATCACTATAAGTTTATTATGTCCAGATCTCATATAGAATGAGATTTAAAAGAAATATATCCCAGAAAATTCAATCATAATGTATTCATAGATATGAGATGTGATCAAAATTCAATTAGGTTTTTTCATAGATAATTAATCATATAAACATTAAGGAGTCCTTGTGATACCCTTAAAGAGGTTTTTATATCTAAAAGTGTTGTGAAGATTCACATATGATATTATTAGTTTTAGAGTGGACTGTAAGTGTACCTTTCTACACCTTGTTATTATACATAGGATCAGTAATAATGGTCACATGATATTTCTCATTTAATAGGGTATTAAAAGGTAGTTTATGTTGAACGCCATCATTATAATTCATATTCGATTAGTATTTACCATAATTCCCACACTTATTGGATTTTAAATAGTGGAGTGTAAGTGGAATATTTTAAGGTTATTTTTATACATAATTATCGAAGTTTATCCCATCACTTTATAATTATATTTTTAATTAACATAATTTTTACACCTAAAGAATTTACTAATCCCCATAAAAAAATTTCATCCATTCCTACTTCCACCCATCACCCATAATAGAAGGTTTGTTGTATTATCTAAATGGTTTTAATGATTATAATTTCCTATGATTTTGATCCTTATATTTATATCAATACCATGATATTATTTATAAAAAAATCACCATTTCATAGTTGGTAGCACAAAGAAACAATATCTTGATATCTAGTAAAGTAACAAAGAGATAATCCCATTCGTACACTTTGTTTTATGAAACATATGAATCATTCAATCTTAATTTCTTGTGAAATGTTAATACCAGATGTGTTCATTAAAAAACATGTAAAATTATTTCCATATATAATGTGGTGTTCATCATTCATCTTATATATCTCGGTGAAATAATTTTCTATTTTGGAATAACAATACGATGAATGAACATATTGAAAACTATCCATTAGAAATCAACCAACTAAATAGTAATTTTGTTTCCTATTTCATCATGTTCTTCATGATAGTCTTCTATAGATCTTCTTTTATATAGAAATTACATTCATCCAAAATATATTTTTACAATCTTTCAATACTTGAAAAATTAAATTAAAATTTCAGTGCAATTAATCTATTTTTATGAAATTAATTGATAAGAATACACTCTAATTGAAGGTATATAAGGCCTCTTAAATGAGTCAATTGAACATTGTGACATAGTTTTCTCATTTTCATGCCCAATTCAATTCATGTATTAAGAAGGTTTTTGAAAAATAGGGATAATTTCATTCTATCACCAATAATAATTGGTTTATCAAAATCACCACAATTCAATCATATTCCTCATTGAATATATCACATATGGTTCTATCGATTGAATAAAAATAAAAGGTGTAGTATGAGAAACAATAATCACAATAGGATAACACATAATCAATAAAATAATTTTTATGACATTTAAATCTTGACACCTAAATTTTATCATATTCAATTCATTATCATCTTCAATTTAACTCAATTATAATGTTTCATACGAAAATTGTAAATAATATCAATAAAATCTCTTAGGGGTGTCAAACTAGGGGTGTTGTAAGTTCACACTCATCGTACCCTAGAAAGATTGCAGATATATACTCTAATAACACTATTAGGGGTTTTTAAAACACGATACATCTATTATAAAACCACATGTACTTTTATTATGAAATAGAAATGTGTTTTTAGAAAATAATATAATTCTTTTAGTGTAATAACATAATATTCTCTTCTATGGATAGGATTATCAAAATGCTTCAAAAATAATTTTTCTCATACTAGATTCCAATTATAACTATGTTTTCTCTAATAGCAACTATAGCGACCCATTATTTTCTTATAAGAATTTTATATCAAATTAAATTTATTTTCATTGTATAAAATTATGATCCATTGAAAAACCATAAATGTTTAGATTCATTGAAAAAAGGATTAATGTTTTTTTCTTAAAATATAAATATCATATCACACATATTTCCTTACAAATAACACCATTATTAGAAATCTAATTCCTAAAACAAATCCTTCTGTCCATGCGAAATAAAATATAAAGATGGATGTGCTCAAATGCTCACTTTCAATAAAAATTGAAATATTAAAGATCAATTAAATATTTCATGAGATTAATGGTAATTAGAATCATTTATTTACAATTTAAAATAATACCCAATAAATAATAGATCCCAAACATGAGTAATTTAATTAATCATTTATTTTTCTAAGAAATTAATCCCAAAGGGATAGGAGAACATATTCTAGGAGAACCATAAATTGGAATATGATAATGTCATCATAGTTTTGAATAAATTTATTAATAATCATAATCATTGAAATATTTTTTCAGGGCTACTCACCAAGACATAACATGTTAGTTTGGGGCTAACTACCCATGTACATGTTTTAGACATCATATAACATCTCGTACAGTCTTTTTATGGCTCTAGATAACATCTTTTTTTTATATTTTTCAGGAATTGGATAACCACTCATATTCCATGTGACCGCATAGTACATTTATCATTTTCTAGTGAATTAAAAGGATATATAATTCATGGAGCACCCAACACATAATAGTATATCATTTCATAGGTATTGTAGAATATCATTAATAAAATTCATCAAAAAAAGACTATTGAAAAAAATTGATTTCATCTAAAATTCAGTATAACAACAAAAAACCTTCTAGTGAAGTAATAAACATCATATTATTGAACCCTTTCCCTAGTAAATCCTATGTAGAATATTTTTTTCTTCTCATATATGATAATTTTATTAAAAATATCATTTTAATATCACTTGAAGACTGTATCGTTATCATTTTTAAATGACATATTAAAATATAAAAATATCTCAAACACTAATGAAAAAATTTTCATTGGAAATAAAATTGAAAAATATTATTGGGGAGTCAATTAATGTAATGTTCATGATAGAGGTAAATTTTGTTCATGGATGTTAATTTAAAATAAATATTACTTTAAATTTTTTGAAAAACCTAAAATTACTTCATTTAATAAATTACTAAAATATAACATTAAAATCATTATGGAAAAAAATATCTAATAAGGAAAAATAAATTTAAATATTCATTGAATAATATTAATACTTTTTCCAAAAAATTATTCAAAACACATATTTATGAAGAAAAATGATTTTCAACCAATGAGAGAAAAAATGTTTATTTTCATTAAAAATATTCCTTCGGTCCCATTAGTATATAATAATAATAAAATAAAATTAAACCACACATCATAAAAAAAATAAATGTGAAAAAATGAAAGGGGATTAATAATAAATGATCATATTATTTCCATTAATTTAAATTCAATCTAAAAAAATCATAATTAATATGTGATTGAATCATTAATCCCAAATCACATTGTACACATTATTATCAAAACCTCATTAAAGATGGATCAATATATAGACATAAATATCACAACAAATTTCATAAGAATAATAATAAAAACTGTTCATGATAATAATTTAGATAAACATAAAGAATCAATTATTCAAAATGGCATGTATACCATAGAAATAAATTTTTGATGAAAATACCTTACCTAAAGATAAACATTTTTTTAATGGGTTCCGAAAAAACTGAATAATAAATTTAAATATATTATAATTTTCCACAATATTCATTTAAATAATTATAATAACATATATTATCAATGTAATATATTTTAAATTCCATTTATTAGTAATTCTTTTATAAAATTTTGTTCCATGTTTTTAAATTTTTAATCTGTTCTATAGAATGATTTTTTGGTAGCTCTATTCCTTGAACATTGATATGGGATACATCATATCCATAATGTTAATCCTGATATAATTAGAATAAATATTTATCGTAAATATCTCTATTATCATCAATAAAAGGTATAAATAGAAACAAATTATTGAACTATTCATAGAGATATTAAGTCGTACGTACAAATGAATACTTTTTGAACTCTTCCAACAATAGAACAAAAAATCATAAATAATTAATTAAAATTAATTAATAATTATTATATCATATATATCATATATATTAATTACATCTATCTTTATTACTATCCTTGTATATTTTAAATTAAAATAATGAATCCCATCACTTTATAGAGGTTATTGATTAAACATACGCAAATGGGACATTATCATTTTACAACATATAAGAAGGTAATATGATAGAAGCTTACTTTTTATTATGTATGAAAAATTATAATATTAAAATAATATACAACATTTAAAACTATAATAATAACCTTCCATGAAATATGGTTATAGAAAATTAATTATATCAGTTCATGGAGGTGGTATTCAACATGTGTACATGAGAAATGATTTCACATCCCATTTGATGGGAAAGAGGGTAGAGAGAGGTTGTTATATCATAACAATAATATTCTTTATATTTAAAGTATTTAATTTTTTATTTTATAATAATACCATATATTTAGTAGTGGTATAAGACGAAATAAATTGAAAGTGGTCAAGTAAGATGATTACCCAATCATCAACATGCATCCTTTAGATCCTTTCATAAGTCCCTATAAATGGTATTTTAAGAATAATAGTACTTATAATATATAGATATGTATTTTTATAACTGAATTAGTTGTGTATTTTTTGAGATAAATGGCACAGTTTGGTGTAATGAAAAGAGAAATGGGGAGTCGTTTAATATGAGAGGGAATGGAAATACTTGGAATTAAATAAAAAATTTAAATATATATTACATATTCCACATATATAATGTATGCATATAATGTTGAATTTGAACAAAATGATTATATGGATGAAATATAACCATTAAAATAAATTTCTACTGGTGTACGTGTCATTTTAATAGTTGTTTTTGGTTTTAACTGCATGGGTATCAAATTTTAAACATAACCATATTAATGACTTATTTGACATTAAATGTTTTGAAATTTACTTATATGGTTAAAATTTCCTCATAAATTACCTAGGAATGTATGTATTGACAATATATAACCATAACATTCCACTATAAATATTATTATTATTTATAAATAATTTTATTATATATTTTTAAAATAAAATCCGATTAATGTCTTTTTAAAAACATTCATTTAATTTGATTTTGAATATGACATGAAATAAATGCAATTAGAATTAATTTTTTTTCATATATAATCTATTTTATGTTAATTTTTATAAATCTATGGACACTTTATCAAAAATGTTCTATTAAATTTATATTTTTTCAAAATCAATAAATTGACTATCTACCCCTTGCACAACCACTCACCTCATGTTGGATAGGAATTTAAGGAAGTTATTTCCACATGGATAATTAGAATTAGTTAACCCCAATAATGATAAGTAACTGGAATTTAGAATAATTTTTTTGAAAAAATATACTAATTTTATCCTAATGATAAAATTATAAGGTTATTAAGTTCAAGATAATGATTTATTGGAATATTTTTCACTTAAAATAAAAAAAAATTGATTATCATTATAATATTGATAAATAATGTCATATAATCAAATTAAAGATTACTATGTTAGATTTTATCCCATACAATTTCTTAAATTAATTTTTTTGGTTGATTTAATATCATATCAAATTTTTTTAATCATTTTTATCAATTACACCATTGAAGTGGGATAAAATATTTGCAATGGATACTACCAAATATTTAATAAATATAAAATCATTCTATATATAAAATTTCATCATCCCAATACATATTATTTTATAAATTTTTCATGATTCAATATATAAAATTTGAAGAAATAAATATCAATATAATCATTTAACATAAAATGGAATCAATTTTTTTCTCGAAAAAATATGTTTTTAGAATAATAATTACATTATATAAAAATAACGAATATTGCTGATTCCAATCGAATTTGATAGATTAATCTAAATTAAATTTATCAAATGTCACTTTTATATCAAATCATGGATATTTTTTTATTTTAAATTATTTCAATTAATGAAAAAACTATAGTTTCTTATAAATAATTATTTTTTACTATTCAATATAAATAAATAATTTTAAAAAACAAAAAATTTTACCATAATTTTATTTATATATTATATTTTAAAAAATAAATTACATATTTTTTAAAAATATTTTTAAAAAATATTATATATTAATTTTATTAATTTCTCATAAAATTATATAAACCCATTCTTTGGGGGAAATAATTTTTCAATCATATTAATAATTTATAAAAATTATGTTCATATTTATCAATATAATATATTTATCTAAAACCATAAGATATATATATTAAAATTATTGTTATTTCAATTCAGTCCACTTGTTTAATTATCACTCTTAAAAAAATAAACTATATTATGTTTCATTTAGACTCAAGGTAGTGTGTGTCACACGGTATCGAGATATTAAATTTATTTGAAATGAAATATATCATAAAATGTTTTTCTATTATAAAACAATTGTACAGGAGGTTTAAGATTACTAAATATATTAGATATATGACTATGAGATTTCATCTCAATTTCTACTCCTTTGTGACATATTTTTTATTATACACTTATTTAGTTTGATATTTTCTATATACTACCAATTTGATGTATTTAACATGAATATATATTTATTGATGATTTTTATATTCTTAATATAATTTTATGCATTCAAGGGGACATAATTTATATTGTATGAAATAGGTAATAAATATTTTTACCATATCAGTTTTATATGATTTTTTTAAATTTTCATTAAAGGAATCATATAATATAACATTAATAAAATACAAATATTTTTTATCCATTCAATATTAAAGAAATTTTCATATATTCCAACAAATTTTCTTATATTTTCCAATGAAAAGAGATGTTATTTCACTATTTGATTGGGTATATATTTTTTCTATATTTATTTATAAAAAATGTTATAAAAAGCATTCTTATTTATTAAAAATATTTGATAAGGAAAATTAATGTCATCATAAACTGTATATAAGGTTCTAAATGAATTATTATAATATTTTATGAAATTTTCATTTTCAACATTCATTAAAAATTGTCAAAGGATGTTTATTTTTTAAATATAAAATGTTCATAGACATTACCACTTTTCTGATTGTTTTATGATATTTAACTTCGTTAATATGTTTTCAATTGTTTTAGATATAAAAATATTCAATGAAATCATATTTTAATGTTTTAATTTTATTATATTTCGTTCTCTACACGTAAAAAAATTTCTATACAACAAATATTTATGAATAATTTTTTATCATCTTCTATCACATATTAATTATTTTCATTATGTTTCTCTTGAAACAATCACTTTGTTGTGATCATATTTCATTAGATATTACCATTTTCTTAAACAAACATATTCATTGTGTCATGTATATGCTTATTTTGTAAACCATATAAAATTTATAAATATGGATTTTCTCTAATAAGGTAAATTGATTTATAGAGAAAGTAATATTAATCTATACCCTTTTCTCAAAATAAATATTACATGATAAGGTATATTTTTATTTAATTAAATTGATTATTCAATATTTGATGAATGCATCAGACATGTAATAATGGGTGGGGCCTAAAGTTTTATATCCCTTTAATGCTTCAATAGGTCTGATAATAAAAACTAGTTTACTAGAATTATGAAACGGTTTTTTGGCGTATAACTACACATAGTGTGATATACCTTACTACATGGTATGCGTGTCATATATATGAAGAATTATAAGATCATGAGATCTGAAATTTGGAATTTCATTCACTGATAAATATTTTGTTATTATTTATGATATTATTTCATTATTAGTATCTATGAATTAATTTTATGCTCTAGTAATTAAATAAATGTAATGTTTTATTTTAATTATCTATGTTTTCAATTTGATTATTTCTAATATACATGGCCTATATTCCACTATATATAGCACTTAATAAGAATATTAGATCTCCCTTTTCTTCTTTTACTTCCTCAAGATATAATTAATGAATATTGGAATGACATCAGGGATTAAAAATACATACATTCCCACTATTTGTATATATTATTTCAAATATAATATGAAAATAATATATTGATCTGGGTATTAAATGATGATAAATAGATATGTCCTTATAAATGAGATTGCGTGTATCTTACAACAATTTAATAAAGTATATGTCGACTGTAATTTACTGAATATTGAGATGTAACACTATCAAACTTCTCTTATTGGTGTCAGGGTATCTTCTATAAATATATAATATTATTCGACATTACATCACTTACAATCAAACATCCACTAATTATATGATATAATCTTATGTCCCCACCAAAAGAGGATTCACTTCCAAAAAACATCCAATGTTTTTGAGCCAAAAAATAGAAAATACATAACTACCATTCTAGATAGGATTGTAATATTGAGATAAACAAAAATTATTGAGTAATAAAAAATCGAATTCACCATCAATAGAATGGTGAATCACCTCCTCTAAGCCAAAATGGGACGTTAACTATTTCAAAACATTATCTAACTAATGTATCAATAACAACATCCTCAGTGGAAGGATTTCTTATTCCATTTCAGGAATGAATCCTATTCCTAATAAGATATGATCATTGACGATTATATACCAATGAGATAAATATGAAAATCCATTATTCTTATGATCATTATCTCATTACAATGACATTTAATTGTCAAATCATAGAGAACAAATAATATGATCATGTTATGAAAAAAAATTAATTGAGGAGAATCTAAAGGTGAAAACATGGATAAACAATATGATTAACCATGCATGAAAATAAGTCACACTAATCCAAAATAATAATAAAAATACTACTATAATCTAATAATCATTTTTCTAATATTTCCTTGTTGTCTAGATGTACAATTAAAATCCATAATAGCCTTAGGAACCATTGATGCATAATATCCAAACCCTCGATCCAAATTTGATATTATAATAGCCCAGTTAATTTTGATATAAAAAATTTTCATTTAAGAATTAGTTATATTTTATAGAGATAAATTCCATATAAAATATAAAATAATTTTTAATTCAAAATGAAAAATCATTATTTTATAAAAAACTCAATTTTTTGTGTTATAATATTTTTTAATCATTATTTAAAAATTATATAAATTTAATTTGAAAATAATTAAATTCATTTTTAGTTAATATTTTTAATATAATAATAATATATAATGTTTAATTTTTTTAATGTATGATTTTTAATATGTATTGAATATACTAATTAATAGTAAAAGCAGTACATTATTTTAAAGTATTTATAATGATTAATTAAATTTTAAAATTTTAGTAAAATAGTATACATTAATTTTTAATTGTAAAAATCTAATTATTCTTTTTAATTAAATTCTATATTTGAATTTAGTATAAATAAATTTTATACATAAAAAATGTTTTTCTATAAAATTGGTTTTCATTGCATTTTTTCGAAATAATTTTGAATTAAAATATTTTTGTTATAATTTTTATATTTTGAAATTCAATTCTATATATTGAATTAGTGTGTCCAAATTTTATACATAGATTCATTTTTTGGTAAATGTGAATATTAACCTTAGAAATTTCTTTTACCTAGTTAAAGGGTACATATATAAATTATGGTTAGAAATAAAATAGGATGTAATAAATAATGAACAAAACAGTAATACTAATTTTATTGGATTATTATATATCATCCATAATCATTAAAAATTATAATATATGTTATTTTTTCCAAATGGATTTCAATATTACATTAATATAAGATTATGTAATGAATACTCTAAAATGAAAAAACTATTTTTTTAATAGATATACTATTTTCAGCATGTGAATAACTGGTATAAATTTAAGGTTATAATTATTTTGTGGAAATATAATTTATTTACCTTAAAGAAGGTAATTTATTTTTATTTTTAATAAATAAATAATGTCATTAAATTCATACAAAATGCTGACATGGTAATTATTAAATTAATGGAATAATAAAATAAAAGATAATATTAATATTAAATTCAATTCAATTTAAAAGAATTAATGATATCCATGAATTTTTTATATATGAATATAAAATGTTTCATATATTTTAATTGATTATATTCGAAATTCTTGACTATATTGAATTTAATAAATTCAAGGTCAGTGAATAGTTCTAAAATTGACATTATTGATCTTTTATTAATTTCATATTATATAAAAACATATAAAAATTTAAACACCTATCATTATACTTGTGGTTAGTATGTGGTTTAAAATATTATCTATGATCTATTTATGGGCTGTTATAGCCTTCCAATAAATTGTATAATTGGAAGGTGTTCACTAATTACATTTATCAGAAGATATTATGGGAAAATACTTTGATGCATGTTCCAAATATGGGACAAGTTTAGCTAATTTAGTTTGTCATAAAAGATAATCTGAATATTATACAATGTTTATTCGAAAAATGGGACCGATTTATCTTATTAATCATCACCTAATAGATTATGAGATTATGCTATTATAGTTATTCAAAATTTGGGATGGAGTAAACTTATTGTGTTACTAGAAAGTGATTATGGGAATATAATTCAATTATTATTCCATATATAACCTAGATATCTTTTCCATGTGTAACAATAAGGGTTGATCAATATTAACTAGTTTTACGAAAATCAAACCCATGGTTCAATCATGTTTTATTTATTCATTATATGGTTCAATAAAATATTAGATTGATAAAAAACAGTGTGTTCTTTATATGGAAATAATTTATTTTATAAACTCAATGAATAATGTCGTAATGGTAACTATTTTATATTATTTTTTAATAGTAATAATATATTTCACTTTATTTATGTCTCTTATGTTGACTTCTTTTCTCATTAAATATATTATTTTATGAATAGGTAAGATGTAATTCTATGTGAAAAGAAGAATTCAAGTTGAATGTTTTTAAAAATAAACTTTAAATGAAATCATATAGTATTTTTAATGTCATATATTATGGGTAAATATATCTAGAGAAAATTTTGAAACCTTTTAATTTTTTATTTCTGAACTAATTCACAAAAACTCTAACCCTAAAACGAAAAATATGTATTTAAGAAACTATATTCTTGTTTAATGATACTAGAAAATGTAATGTTTAGTGGTGGGTCCTTACTTTTGGAATTAGATCATGTTTAGATAAAATTAAATGTTTGGATAATGTTATTAGTGTACCATTAAATTAATTTAACGAATTTTCATTTTAAAATGATATAGTCTTTGATGATTACCATGTTGTATCTTTTTAAATTTTATTGTTTCGAATGGTTTTCTGCGTAGTAAATATGGATGTTGAAGTGGTATGGTTCATAGTGGAAAATATCCTTCTAAATCAAAATTATTCAATTATATGAATTGTGTTATAGTTATAGAGGAAGTAGTTGTGAAATTATAGAAGATTACTAATATCATTAGGATTTCTTAGAGTACATTGTAATGGTATTCCGGTTTCTAGAGAAAATATCTTTCATTAAATGTAGTTTGAAATATTTTTCAAAATTAATCGTAGTGGAAAATAATTTTGGGTATTTGAAAAAGTGTGATGTTATGTCCACAATTCATTAGAAAATATAAAATCATGCATACATTTGTATTTAGTTCCTACTGAGTGGCCATGCCTAAGAGTTTATCTAATGATCATAATGTTTTTCCGGTTTTAATGCTTTGAATAACTATATTATTTGTATCACTTATTTTAGTACTTTAATTAGTTCACTAGGAAGGGAAGAATCTTTATAAAGAACAACATGATTAGATTCTTGAAAATTTAGATAATTTATTATACAATAAGGTATTTCAGAAAATTAGAGTTTTGGGGAATAACCCTATGTTAAAAGAATCAACATTGGGTTTAAAATTTGTATTGAGGAAAATGTATCCCCACTTGATAAACGAGTTAAAAATATAGGAAAAAAATTCAAAATAAGTGAGGAATTTAAGAGACCATGTAAATTTTTTATAAAATATTTTAATATATTAATTACTTATATTTTATTGATTTATATTCATAATAAAAAACATTAATTTATTTATCCAAAAAAAGGTAAAAATCATTATATATAAAAAAATTATATTTATATATTATATGGTTTTATTATATAATTATTTACAAATTATGTAATATTAATTTGAAAATTTTAACTTCATTTTTGAATCCATCATTTAAAAAAATTAATATGAATTTTTAAGAAATTTATGAAGAGTTTTATTTCTAAGTTAATATTAAAAAAAGTTAATATTATTGAAAGATATATTTTCATTCAAATTATTTATTAAAAAAATTATATTTTTAGTCGTTCAAAAAAAAAATATTACTATTTTATTTTAAATAATCAAATTAATGTTTTCTAGATGAATTCTATAATTGAATTTCGATTAAAAACTTTTTTATGGTATGATGGATTTTTTAAAACACTTTTTCATTTAATTTTACCTGTTTAATTTTCAATTAAATTCTACATCTTTTTTGTATTGAGTTTTTTTTAAAATTGATTAAATATATGAAACAAATGAGTCAATATATTTTATATATGTATATTTTATTTTTTGTCAATTTTAATTGAATGTTTAGAATTTTTCATACCATGGTAAAAGGTAAAACAATTAATTAATGTTAAAATCAAAAAAATATGAAATAAATAATGAAACTAAAATAGGAATAAATTTTCTTTACTGAGGATATGTCATCCTTTATAGACCAAATAAATAAAATATGGTTTAATTTTTATTTTAATATTATTTTAACATTTTTAATATTTTAGGATATGAAAGGATAAAAATATGACAATGTTGTTATAAATAACTATAATATGTTTATTATTGGGGAAAATAAGTCGATATGTTTATTATTAAATTGAATTTGGAATAATAAATGACATATATTCATCATGAATATATATTTTTACTTTTTAATGAATAAATAGAGACCATAAAATATTACACAATGCAGATATAGTTATAATTCAATTAACAGAAAAAATAGATGTTAAAAATATTAAAACCTATAGAATTTGAGGGAATTAATATAACATAAAAATTTTATATTAAAATATGACATTATTGGGATAAGTTAATTTAATATATATTAATTCCTTGTTTGTATTTTTTTAAAGGAAACTTAAATGAGTATTAATAAAATTATATTTACAAAAATTTTATGAAAATAATATTTATGTAAATCAAATAAAATTCCTAAAACAATATTCAATAAATTTATTATTATATAGTTTAAAATATTCACCATGAATAATTTATGGGATATTTTAAAATTTATAGTAATTATTGTGATCCTCAATATGAAAAAACATTGTTTTCAATGTAAGTTTATAAAGTTATAATGGGGGATACAACTTAATGATATGGTAAAATATGATAACTAAAACCTATCCAAATATTACATTAGGAGAATAATTCTTCCCAATAAAATATTAACTTCAAATTATCAAATTTTGGAGATAATTTAAAACCCATGTTTATATATTTTAATTTAAAATTGTAATAAATTTTGTAAGTGTCCCTCCAATTTTTTATAAATGGACACCACCTATTGAGATTTAATTACACTCGAAAAATAATATGGTCTACCCAATACATTACCAAACTCATTAACATAATCTATAAAATCAATATAGAGTTGTTTATTTAGAATAATATATTCCTAATAGGCATTATGCTATTAATAAATGGATAATTTCCATAGAATATGTATATATTTTATCCACACGTGTTATTTTTATTTTTTCTTCCACCGACTTAAAATATTCACTAACCTAGATGTGATAATAAAAAAGTATATATTATATTATTAGATGTTATTTTTTAATGAAATAAAAAATATACATATCTATCTAACATCAAATGATAAATGAACTAATCATTTGTGTGTATGGAGAACTATCGCATCACGAACCAATGTAATACTTTTTTTATAACTATATCTCTTGGGTTGTTATAATGAAGGATATATGTTATATATAACATATTAAAAAATATATTCCTCATTCTATAGAGAAAATATAAATAAAAATTCATACATTTCCATACAGTGGAAAATTATAACATTCCCCATGTGGTTTTGTGGACTACTTACTCCATGAATTGATTTGATTCATTTTTCATTAACACATCTCTTGGAGAATTATTGGAACTGTATTTTGTAACATATATGAAATTGTGTTAATGAAAAATAATTTCAGCAAGAGAAATGGTGATAATAGAAGTAATCCATGGATAACACCCTTCTCCATAATTCCTCTATGTAGGTCCCATAGAACAACATTGGCATGCAGGGCATATACTCATGAGCATGCACGATGCACCTTAACATTTTTCATCCCAACATAACTGCACATCATCTTTTGTGACAAACCCAAACCTCATCTTGCACAATTGTCAAGCATGTCCATAACTATTTTCCAAGGCCCCATGATTTCCTATAAATAGGACCAAGGGACTCTTTATTTCAATGTAATGAAAATTCGAAAGAACTTATGATTCTAATAGTTTTCAATTTCATTAGCTAGGGAATAAAAAACCTTCCAGGAACCCTTAAAATTTAGTAAAGGAAGGCATGGGGGGTGGACCAAAATCCATAGAAGTTATAAATTTTATAACACCCGCATGAGAAAGTATTCCCCCCATGGTTGATGAACAGTATCATGAGGTCCCCTTCCCTAACTAGGGGCCTATATGAGATACATCATAGAACATACATTGAAACCCATGAAGCCTTGAGAATGTTCCCTCTAAAAAATGATTCCATTGTGGTTTTTCGCTAAATTTCCCTTTATCTCTCATATGTATAAATGTGTGATGCACTCTTATAGGCACTCCAGAATACCCATCATGAGACCCTCATGGATTTCCCACACTTTACCATGCACGATAAACTTATAAAGACTTCTTCAAAGACACTAATTATTGGGTATTTTTTCCATTGGATCCATTTTTTGATATTGTGAAAATTAAAATCTCTATGAAAGCCTATGGAATTTAAAAACCATAAAAATAGTCACCATAGTGTGATTCCATTTGGGTATGAAGTCTTTCAGTATGAGGTGTCCCACACAAGTCTTTCCTGAAAATTAGGGATCTAGGGGTGTATGTGAGTACAAATTCCCTCAATCATGAAGACCACGTCTTTAAGTGTGGTGTTAGGGAACTCCTTGTCTTGTATAGTAGGCTTTGGACCAATTCATTTCTCTATTATTCTCTATGACATGGGGTCATTGGTTCATTGTGGGGTGGGTTTGGATATTTCATGCCTTTACCTTGATTTGGTAATGAAATAATTCACTATTCACCTAGATATTATTTTTGGAAATCAATCTTGGAGTAATCCCCTATCATTTCATGTAGTAATTTTATTTCTTCAGTACACCATCAATTTCAATACCCATTAGTATTATCGATATAGGTCATTAGATATGACTATCTTGTATACCCAAACAAAATAGTACAAAAGTATCTATGATCCTTCTCAGTCTCTCCCATTAGGCCTAGTGTAAAATTATGGTATTGAATGGTGAATACATATTTATTTCTGTCCAACTATCTTTGGGTTTTTATCTCATACATTAGGAAAAATAGTAGACAGTGTGGTTCCCTGAGTCTACCACTCCCTCCAATTTCTCACACCAAGGATGACTGACGAAGGCTTAGAGGTTGGTGAAGATTATATAATCTGTATGATCCCCAATCTATGGGTATCATTCCAAGTGTAATCCCCACCGATTCATGGTCCACTGACATGGAATGAACTCCATCCATGAAACTGTTAAATCAAAAAGTGGGAAACAACCCCTGTGTAATACCAAAACAATTATTGGATTCCTACCCTTTTTAATATAAAAAAATACCACCATACTAATTCAATGTGAATCCTTCTTAGGAGTTACCCAAACAAAAATTCATCAACAACAAGGGAGTCCTCTTCCAAAAAAAATCCCCAACAAAGTTCTCTCAATGAATTAGAATTCCATACTTGAAAAACCCTAGGTCCTCCATTAGTATGAAACCTCACAACCAATCTATGAATAATTTGACTCCTTTCTAGATGGGATATGTAGGAAGCCTACCTGAGAGACAAACCCAACACCCAAAATCAACCTTAATCCTGATAGGACACATTCCTAGTATTGTATTATCAAACATGGCAGCTCATATCCATTCTATGTTTCTTATGTAATTTTATAATAAGTCTCATATGAAAATTATACAAACAAAAATTCACATATATGATTATAAAACATGATGAAAACCAATACATTTTGGTTCATATCAAATGAACATAAAAGGTATTATGTAAACCATTTATTAGAACTAAACTGCATGGGTTATAAATCCTTTAATAATGATACATATTAATCCCATTCATGAGTCTAGTAAAAAAATTAATATAACTCCTATCTCACATGATGACAACACACTACGGAGAGCCCCAATATATGGCTAATAATTAGAATTTCCTTAATATATATTGAATAATCTCTAATCAGTACATAAGAAGAAACCATCGATTGAGAACCTCAGATGCATAAAAATATTTCTATTAGTGAAGTACCTCTGATATAAAAGGATGACCCTAAATTTAATACAAGCTAATAATTGATTTTTATTTCAAGTGTGACCCATGTCAAACATGGAAATTAATGATGGATTTACTAACATATCTAAAATCTACAGAGAGATCCAGAGTAGAGAAAAATTCATTATAAAAGGTGTGATGATCCTAACATCCAATCCACTCTACCAGTATGAATTCTTATGTATTTTTGTTCAAACCCCTCAATGAGTTCGTAATATTATAATGAATGTACCTCATTGCTATATAATCATAGGTTGTTTCAACATATTTTAAATAAAACCCATTGTAAATAGATTAAATGGATTTCTATCTATATATTGAATATTGGTTTTTTCCTCCAACACTAAAAAACACCATTACAATATTACATGGGACATTTATTGGAAAAAAATTTGTGAAATGGATGTAAATCCATAACCTAGAGGATGGTGTCACCAAACTATCAGGTCATATTCTCCCTCAAAAGGAATGGGGTCGAATGAAGACAATCAATAATGCATATATACAATTAAATGAGATGTTTATTTAATGAGGATTTCTTATTTGAGTTTTTCTTCTATATGAATTCAATTCTAGTAGGATCTACCTTCTATCCAAATGGAGTTTCACTATGTATCACCAAAGTATTCAACAGATACTATTCATTCAAAGACTTATTCCATTAAAAGTATTACATTATAGACACAACATATTTTTAATGGTTATCCAATGCACTAGTCCAAGGGCATCTCCATAAATGTACAATTCCGACCCTTGATGCTACCAGATAGTCCCTCCAGCTCCCAAAGCCCACATTATAATCTAATCATCGACAACTATTGTTCTAGAAGTAGATGACACCAATTTTTCCTTCCACTATTTTTTAAATCTAACACAAAAATTCAAAAACATGTTCCTCCCTTATCATAGTGAGGTGGATCAAGTGAACAAAAATATTATCATATAGAAGACCTGTGGTTCCTTCCAAAAGGATTTCTCTAGAAGATGTTGATGCCAACACTACACGAATGTAAAACCTCAACATAATGGGAACTCCATCCATTCTTGGCCATCCTTGGACATCTAGACATGGATGTACATGATGAACAGCCCAGGTATGAACTAGCCAACAGGGAGAAGGGACACACCAATTTCTCCTCCAAATAATCCCACTAATCAATTTTGATTGAAAAAATAAAGAGGAAATATAGACCCGCTTTCCCATATTTAGAAACCATGCAGACTCACTTGGAACATCCAAAGAAGCCTATAGTTTGTATCTTGCATCACATTTAAATATGGACCATACTCTTTCCTGCACAAACCAATTCTTATAAAACATTCATGTTGAATAATTTAATGAGCCCCATTTATTAAATTTAGTGGCCGACCATGAGAAGGAACAATATTCTACCGTCACACATCATGCCTTCAAGTATCCTCATCTTTCAGCACCCGAAGAAGTTAGTTAGAAAGTCCCAGTGATGAATACGGGATATACACAACTCTAATCCACACACCTGAGTACTTTTAGTGTCCACTTATAGGAAATAGAGTATATGTACTGATTTTTACCCCTTATTTATATATAGAATAATAATATATATCCATTTAAATCATTGATGTCACCATCTATATCTTGAAAATGGTGATAGTTTAGAAAATTTTTGATTCATACATTCTACATAACATCCAAGAAAACACAATAGATACATCAATAGTGAAAGATGGATGGAGACACAACTCTATCCACACAAATGGGTTGTCTCACTACCATGTCACCCTGAAAAGGCCCATACATCTTTTTCAGTCCATGAGTGTCATGGGGAACACCCCATGTGATATATAATCATTTTGGTTTGGAATATACGCATGGTATAATAAGAGGTAACCATTGTATACCAATGTTCACTCTGAGGCACAATCAAACCCCTTCCAGAAATCGATAATCCATCCAAAAAAATATCGTAGTAACCCACGATATAGTCAACCAGATTTCTGTACCAGAAAAAAACTTCCCACATCATGTGGACCCATCTTCTCACATGAAGTAATCCAAAAAAAAGACATACTAGAGTTTAATATAAAATGTATAGATGATTTAGGATCTGGCACTACATAACATTTTAGCTCGTAAATCCCTCAGATGTGTATCAGTGGAGGCTAAAGATCATATTCTCTCTAAAAAAATAATTTGATAAATAAAAATATCTAAAATGGTCCTACTCAAGAAATTTACCATAATGGGTTTCCTTATAACTATAATATGATTGTCCACAAGATCTCATCTGTCTAAGAGAGTAATGGTAGACCTCTATGTGGCCATAATCTTAATGGGAGAGATGGTCTCCCCATAAAATACTAAACTATAGTGCTCCTCCATATGATGAAATTTTATATTATTTTTTTCTCTAAATTAGTGGTACATTTAATCAAAAAGGTATTCACCATGAAGATTCTAGGATAATTAATCCCTCCTACCATGAGTCAAATTAGAAAATAAGGGTAGTCATGTTTGATTCCTTGTCATTAAAAAGTATGAAATATTTTTCACCCAGAAGATATCCCAAGGGAATATTAATTCTACAAACTAAAATTGGATCACCATCCCTTTAATATGACATAAGATGTCTATATTTATATAGTTTTTATAATAAATAACATGGGTAATGTCCACAATGATCAGACTAGATTGAGGACCCTCGTGAAATAGATGAAAAACTCGTGATAAAATGATGATACATCTACCTAAAGATGACACAAAAATAATGATCTATCCTATATATACCCCTCAATAAAAAATTCATGATGTTTCTTTGTAAGATTATGTGCATGAAATCAACCTTGATATATTAAAGAATATTCTTCACAATGGAGAAAAACTATTACCCTATTATGAGTATCAATGTCACATAAGGGTGATATATAATATGAAATTCCATATTGACTTGAATACTATCCTAGTTTCAATAAATCCAAAGACAGAGAATAAAAAAGGATCTGTTCAATGAAAATTCCACAACAGGTTTAAAAGATTGTGAAAACTCATCAAAACTAGCACATTTGGTGTCCCTATAATTGGATTGTATAAACAATGAAAAATTAATTTCTACCCATAACCCAACTAGAAAATCCCAATGAAAGTGGTAACATTCAATGTCCTAGATTAATTCCATTCTCAAAAAACAAGCTCCTTTTACAATCAATGTTGTGATCCGTAATAAAGGAACTAGCGACACTCACCGAATTGAGCTAGATATAAAAAGTATATTATAGGTACTTTTTTTTCAAAAACAAAAATTATTAAACAATTCTACTTTTTATAGGAATTCAATCATTAGACAATTAATATGTATGAATTTTTGAAAAGATAAACGGATGTGAATGAATCAGGTGGATACCAAATGGGGGACCTAACCCATGTGTGATCAGGACTATGTAAAATCAGAATGGAATCTTATGATGTGGCATAATAAAATTTAGGATAAATATTACTCATTAATCCCTGTGGATTTTTTTAACACAGCCTTTATGGTTCAGAAACTCGTCCTAATGTATTGTTATAGTTTAACAGAAGTATCATGTACATGATATGAGGCCAATAATATGGAGTTGTTGGAGGATAAAATTTAAGTTCACGATATGATACACATTTAAATGATTGTATGGGGTTTGAATACCTATAATTAAAATCATACCATAAATATGGGTGTCCCCTCATCCATTATATCGTTACCTCCTATGGGAGAACCTAATAAATAAAAGAGAAAATGTATTTTATTTTCCTGACAAACTAAATTAAAATGATAGAACCCTAAAACATAATAAAATGTATTCTCAACATGGATAAGGGGTCAAATAATTGAGTAGACTTAATGAAAAATTACTCAATGAAAGAATTCATAATGGATATGTTTGGAAAGAATATCCTCAACTAGCACACCTAGATTTTGTGCCTCAGCGAATGGGGTTTTCCAAAATGATAGATGTAGATATATAAAATCTTGTAAATGTTGGATATTGACCAAATATATACTAGGATCCCACAATATCTACTCAGTAATTCCCACCATTATATAAAAAAATAAGAAAACGACATGGAGTGTCCTTCTAGGACCACCGTAATAGGATACACATGCCAGATAATAGCAGTGATTCCATTGATGTCCCTACTATATGATACACCTATTCTAGGTCCAACTCATATTGAAATTACTCAATGGAACATGATTTCCATTAGGTTTTATAATATAATTATTTTAATATTTTGTGGAACGTTGTGAGTTTGTGAATCTAGAGACTAAACCTTACCCAAAATGAGTTGACCCGACTCATCCTCCAAAAGAATTCGGTATTCCTAAATTACAAATTTCGAATTCCCTTAGGGACTCAAAGTAGTAATTAAAATATTTCATGTCCCACTATGATCCCATGTTGGGGAACCAAAATTATATGATGTAGTTAACATTGTTGTTTTTTTCAATCACTATCGGGAAAGCCTTTGAATGGTACACTAGATTTCCCACTTAGTATATTAGGAATTTGGATGATACCTATTAGAATTCACTCTTCAAACTCCGCTCAACATTATATAAAACAATAGTATTCAATCTCAATAACTATAAATAGTGGGAGAATGAATTGTTCCTATAACAATAACTTGGGGTAAAGGGTTGAAATACTCTTTAAAACTACACCATCTTAAAGAATAATTTTTTCAATCAATATTGTTAATTACCACAACAGGTTATTAAACCACTTATCCTATATGAAATAAATATGATAGTTTTGGGACATAAATATTATTGATCAAAGAGTTGAGGACACTATCACACAGACCAAGGATGTGTCCCCAGTAATTTCATCATCTCATAAAAGAAGAATAGGTAATTCAGAGGCAACCACTATTACATTTATATAGGACCCAACACACACTTCCTTTCCAAATCCTACACCATATCATGTATCTCTCCCACTAAGAGTTAATAAAAATTAATGCCCTGTGAGGTTGATAATATTATGTAGAGGTGAGTTACTTTTTAGGAGGTAAAATACAAGGTCTATTCTTTTCAAAGTGATAGTGTCCCTAGATACGTCATCTCAGCATTGGAGAAAAAAATGATCATGATTCCAAAAACCAACAATTTTAGAAAAGTAGGTGATTATTATATCCCAAAACAGCCCTCCTTCCATAAATTATTGGGGAACAATATCCATGAATGATTCATTTTCAACAACATCCTACAATAGCTGGTGGACTCTTGGAATGTGATGTTGGGAAAGCCACATTCTCATGTATCATAAGTTTATACCA
Source organism: Viscum album (assembly GCA_963277665.1). NCBI lineage: Eukaryota > Viridiplantae > Streptophyta > Magnoliopsida > Santalales > Viscaceae > Viscum > Viscum album. The sequence continues at coordinate 1,653,262,799 of OY728131.1, read as the reverse complement.
CCAATCTTGAAGAGGATAATCCATGAATGTATTTCAACAGAAATTTGATGAATATATTCAATGAATGGTTGTTTATAATGATGATCAAACATAATCAAACTATCCTCTACATGTATATGATGTATATGAAAATTCCCTCAAACACTTTTATTATGTCATAGCCATATCCATTGGAAACTCAATCCTTAGAGAGATAGTCTAACAAGAAACAACTTGGATAGAAGATCATGTTGAAAATATAGAATGTTGATTGTGTTCCTTGTCCAAAGTTTTTATTTAACTTTAGAATACTTCCTTCCAAATGTCCTATAATGATAAGAAATAAACTTCATGAAGTACAACATAAGGCATCCCACCATATGGAATCATTATTATATAATGAATTGACCATTGTATCATTTAATGTTATAAACTTAATGGATCCATTCATGGATAATGAGAGAAATTATAAACTCATATTCCATATAATCGAATGGGAGACTGGGGGAATAGGTCATCAGTGTTGAGGATACATTGGAAGTCATGGTCATGTTCAAAGTAACTAATTTATTTTTCCCATTCTCAATCCATATAAATGGAAAAAAAATAATGTGAGATATCTTGAGTGTTCTCATAAAGAGAATGAAATTTCCCCGTACATGTCAGAAGTTTCCATGAAATGATAAAATTATATGACTAGTTACATGATACGTCATTTCCTAACAAACATTGGAGTTAAGGAAGATATAGTTGACCTAGTCAATTGAGAAAATAAACCTCTACAATTCATGTTCCAAGGGCAGATTCATCTTCATCATGTACATCTATTCATAATGAACCTAAAAAATACCATCCCTATGTTGGAAATCATAGATCACTATACTAGATGTATTATATTTTGAATCAATTTTTCTTGGTTCTCTCCATATTTCAAATCCCAGATGCTCTGAGTATATCAAATGACCTATGGGAAGAACTAAAATATTCTTTTTCAATCCATATGTAATTTTAAGATGAATATGGTGATATAGAAGTATATCATGTAGTGAATGATCTTGGAAAATTAAATATGATCATCACCTTCAAAGACCTGGATGAGTATTCTATCCTACCAGGACATGTAATACCCTTGTATGTAGCAGAGAGGATAAGTTGCATTGTTATCCAATGAGCCTTCATTGTTAATGGATTAATAATTAAAATCTTTTCAGTATAGAATCTTCATCGACTAGAAGTAAATGAATATAAATTTTCCCCATCAAATATAATGTTACAGGGTTGTGATAACATTGAGAAAAATCCTCTTGGTGAAATTAAAATCTGAACTCAGTTTGAGGATAACTATTCTATGTAAGAATTTATGATTTTTAAGTAGTATGTGACCTTAAATGATAAACCAGGATGAACCTAGCTACATCACCGTGCAAGAATCCATTTTCCTGTAACCAGTTCCTAAAATATTGTATCAATGGTCAAATTGGGATATTTCATAGTGAAAAATAACCATTTATGTCCTGTAGATCATTGTACATTGATGAAAGATTCTACCAGAGGGAAATGAAATTTTTTTTGACTAACAATGTCACTCGAATCAGTGAAATTAATGGTATAGAGATGATTTAAGTAATAATTTCAAGCACCATAGTGCATAATATGTGTTTCCCATTAATCAAAACATAGAGGTGAGTCCAAATTTGTACACACATTTATCTTCATCTATGATGTCAATCAAGAAAACTGAGGCCAAATTTTTGGGATATTTATTCCACACACTAAGATGTAATAAAATTTTGGATGAGAATTTAATCATTCTATTACTTGATAATCAAAAAATCCATGTTTCATCAACTGGGTAGGAGGATATTGACATGTAAATTGGAAACAATCAGGATTCCCATTCTAAGTATCCATTCTACCCTTAAGAGCTCAAAACATTCCTGAAAAAATACGTCAGGATAGAAATAGTTCTTTCATGTACTAAATTTTCAAATGTCAACTAATCCCTAACTCCAACAAATATTCTCCATCAACTACATCCCATGATGAGGAAGAAGTTGTAATACATTAGAGAGCGGAAGAATAAAAGAACTTATATAATTTCCTCTAGCATTTGAGGAAGTTTCCACCACCTATATTGACAAACACAGAGGAATAAATCATGGTAGAGAGGTGGTTCCATGACTCACATTAGTCAATAAACCTTTAATTCTGGGGAGAATGATGTATATACATTTTCATGAAAAAAATAAGGACTTATTCACATTTATTACATTAAGACACCAAGTTCTAATCTAATGGTTGCTACCCACCACATATTCTTACTATAATAACAACATGGATAAAAATTAGTAGTTATTAGGACACACCAAAATCTCACCTCCAACAATTAGTCTGATGCGGAAGACCACATGAATGTGGAATTTACAGAAGAAATTTTGTATCTAAAAAGTTTATCCATCATTTTATTTAAGAGAAATTTAAATATAGATATTAGGGTCTCCATAAACATAATATATCTTAATAAACCCCATCTATAAAATGAGTTAATGTTTCAAATCAGAGATTTAATTATTGATGCAATGATGGGTTATCAAGCCCTCTCTTTCATGGAAGGCTATTTAGGGTGTGAAATTATTTGAATACCCCATGATGTCAAAGAATCAACATCCTTAATGGACTATTAGGGATTATTTTTTAATAGGTATTTCCTTTTTTTTCTAACGAATTTTGGTTCCACGTCCTAATTTTCCATGAAACACATCATCAAACCCTTCTTGACGATGTTTTTCCAATGTTACATTGATGTTCAAACGGTTAATTCCTAAGATCATTATAACAATATGAATTATCTTAATACCACTATTCACATACTCCAATAACAAAACCTAATGTTTATCCCCATAAAATTCCCTTTTGGGTTACCTCAGGAATGTTTCTCTGATTCATCTTATGCAATCACATCATTGATGATGACCTCAAGAAAACATAAACTACACATTACAAGTATCCCCATCAGAACATTATCTCATTTTAATGAAATTCAATATATCTTTGACTATATCTAAAACATTATTTCCATCCTTGTAAGAAACTGCTTTCCCTTCAGCAAAATAATGAAAAATTTGGTTGAATACTAGTGGACCGATGACTATTAGGATTAATTTGAAAATATAAATAAATAACTTTTGATTCCCCCAGTATTAATTAAATAATTTGAGGGAATACTGATCATTGTATTCGTGAATGGCATTGAGAAATCATTGGGGTTCTTTTGTGAAAAAAAAATGTTCATTGGAATGAAAAAAAGCCTTTATTATATAACTAAAACCATGATAAATAATGAGACTATTTGTTTAGATATTGAGAAGAGATTCCTGGAATTAGCCATCACTTCTCACTAAAAATAACATAATCAAATATATTCTCAACATTTATCTGTTGGTAGTATGTTTAGCATGGTGGGAAGTTATGCTATAACATTATTACATAAATTTCATATATCAAAATGTAGTTAAGTCCATACCTTGTGAGATTTAATAGTATAACACCATATTAAAGAAAATATATTTTTAAATTTATAATTTATGGATGATGATATTTTCTCGATTCAAATTGTCCCCTAAAAGTGGGAAATGAATTTTTTATGTTCTTAAATGAGAAAAATATGGAGGTGAATGGAAGTACCTAATGATTAGTAACATTGGGATTGTGATCGTGCTAATATCCCCCATTAAATCAGTTTTACCTTACTCATTCCTATTTTTAAAAAGATTTATATATAAATAAGCTGAATGTTAATTACTCATTACAATAATAGAACAAGTTCTCAAAATAATAGTTGGATAACTAAGGTGAATGGTGACTCAAAGTTGGTAATGAAACTAACCAATATGGATTAAACTATTTGAGAAGAGGAGTTAATCCGTTGGATTAGTATTTTATTATGTTAATGGGAGAGTTCCCCAGAGAGAAATTTTTCACTAACATAAAACAATCATATAATTCCTTGGAATATGTGGTTGTAAATGAAGTTTTGGGTTTGGATGATCCGAACTGGGGATAAAAAAACATCAACATTTCCCTTTATTGAATTGTCTCTCATTTTCATAGGGTCAGAACAAAAGAGATTAGTGAATTTATTCCAATAAATAATCAATATATTCCTACCACTAAGGGGATGATTCAAATCCTGTAATAACTTTATTATGGATTACTCCAACAGTACGGATCTAGAGAAGAAAAAATATGATGACAATAAACCCACATCAAACATTGTGATGGACCAAATCACTAGAAAGTCATCTATAAAATATTATTTGATGCAATAGTTATAGTTTATATTGATAGAGAAGATATTTAAAATATAAATATATAATTACACTCATGTTCATGTGGTTCCCACTAATTTTTGTTCATGATTTATCATTAAATCATCAGCATTGAGTATTACTAACCCACTATGATATAAGATTGCATATAATTCACCAAGAAATTTCATTCTCGCCAAGTTTCTTCTTTCTTCATCCATCAAACCCCATATATTCAACATACATCCAAATACTCATGGCCATTTTCTATATAGGGAATTTATTTTCTGGGACAATAACAACTAGCTACGATGAAGAAATTAAAATATATCCTAACTACTACTGAAATATTCACTGAATCTATTGAGGAAATTCCCCTTAAGGAATTTGAAGCCAAAATAATTTTTTTTTGTAGTGAAGGAAAACATAATTATCTGAATTGGTATCCCTAATAAAATTCTAATAGACAACAACCCAAATTTTTTTTTTCTGAGTTGGAAAATATATATCCAGAGTACAACATAAAAATCCATCCATTCATACTGTTATCATGAATTATATAATTGATAAATAGATGTCTTCAAAAATACCATATAGATCAAAATTTAAAATTCAGTTGATAAAGCTACTAATCATTGGCCTGACAAAATATTTCATTCATTGTGGGCCTACTAGACTATAACCTATACAACCACATGGGTGACCCCATATTCTCAAGTATATAGAATAGAGGAAATCATTCCCATCATCTTCTATTTACCATTTCTTAGTTTCTACGTTTTTTATAAGATATACACTAATGATAATTACTATAATTATGGTATGAATTTTTATTTCATAATGATAAAAATATTTTACCACCTATGACATTGGGGCCTATCAAATTCAGATAGTGTGAGAATTTAACAAGAGGGTCTACCTCCATTAAATACTCTATGGATAATTTTTTTTGGTCCTTAAAAATCTAATAAAACTGGGAATTAATCACCAAAATCATTAACCAAATTGGGAGGGACCTTACTCTATACGCATGTTCTAATTCAAAGAAGCATATTCCTTTATCTCAATGGATGGAGAGATCAATATAACACCAACCAATGCAATGTTCCTAGAAAAAAATATCATGTAATATCACCCTTTTCATGATAGTAGTAAGATAATAAATTGTGCATCAAAATTAAGTCCATTAAATAATACTTTGATATATATATCATGTTTTCTTGACTGTATGAGGTTATATTGAATGGTTCATTTACACAGGGCATGATGGAAAACTGGACGACATTTTCATCTTTGTTTGAGAGGATGATAATATTTTGGTGGTGTTACTACCCCACACATTTAGTATAGAAATATGTGTGGATTTATTATCATTCCAATGTGATTTTTAGTGGTGGATAGACCTCCAATCATGGGTCCATAATTGAAAAACAATTCTCTATTTGTATGAATCATGCCCAAAATGGAGACTTTTCTAGGATTATGTATATATTTATTCTCATTTTGATGAGATATGTATTGATTCATGGACTAAATGACTTGGGCCCAACCATCATTATAGATGATATCAATGTACACTTTCCCTCTATGATATCCTAGAATATTTGGGTTCCTTTTTAGAGAACAATGTGAGGCTTGATTCCTTCCACTGTAGGATATGCCGTGAAGCACGAATAAAGAATATAGGGAAAAATTGTGTAATTATTTTGTTTTCATATCAAGTTACCCATGTATGTAGTTAAATATTCTAAACTACAAAAAAGTCATCCTTGTTTCACATGAATAAATTGGACCCTTCCTTAACTAAGTATGGATTGATTCCATCAATTATAGGATATTTAGTGAGACAAAAAATTTTATTCCCAGGCCCAGACACAACATTTAACCTAATTCACATCAAGTAATCTTTATCATAACCAGATGATGTTAAAAAGAATGGGATTATTGAACTAATGATAGCTTTATTCTAATTCCAAGGAGATATTAAGCGGTGCCTAGGACTTGTATCCTAGATTATCCACCAAAAAATATTAAACAACATACCCTTCATTTTTTCTTTTGTGTGGAAGAATAGTAATTTACCACTCCTTGTTTATCACACAAAGCATAGATCACGCAGGATTACGAGATTTCATAATACTTTTCCATCATTAGTAAGGAATATTGATGTTCATCGTGGATATCATAAACGTTAATGAATGAACATAAAAGTGACAATTGATTTCCTCATCGCATGACAATAAACATCATGATTTCATCATGAACCAATTTTAAGTTGATTCTCATTCCAATGAGATATATAGTGATGTCTAAATCTTTATTCATAGACCAAGACTCCACAAAATATGAGAAATTCCACCATTTTTTATTAACGATTCATTTCAAAAAAAGTGGATTCAATATAGTGTCTCACCCCATTCATGAACCCATATTCAATGGAAAAAAACACCCCATTTTCTCCACACATGAATCCAATAAGTATAGGGAATCATTTTTTGGAATATGTGTGGATTGATTCATTATCTAAAAATATAAATAGAAATTCTTGGGTCCTACACCCTGGTCATATAGCAATATTCCCTTTTCATGTCAATTCTCCTCCATCCTTATAAAATTCAGCTAAGCTACATAGAAGATTTACATGCCACATAACATTAAACTGCATGGTTCAATATTAACTATATATGGATATATTCTCACCCCAATTAGATACGTCATGATACCTAATCATTATTTCATTTTCCAAAAAATAGTGGAAAGAAAAAAATTCCCCCTCCCAAAAAAAATATATATTCATGAGGGAAATATTATCTTGGGTTCCCTTATTCAGTGGTCCACTATGGAAACAAAGATGTTTGTCTTATATATAATTATAAGATAAATGTAAGGGAATATATCGTTCATGAAAAAAGAATTATTCTAAATGATTTTATTGTTATTTGACATATCCCTCATAGATATTATACCACTAATATGGGACACATTTGGATAATTACAATCATTCACATGCTTCTAGTAATATAATTTATGATACTAAAGGACTAATTTTCCAGAGTTTGTTTAATCAAATCCATATAGTCAATGAAAAAATTATCCCAAAAAATTGTGTATTTATATAGATGATTCCACTCTTTGACTATGAATTTACATTCCCTAGATTAATTTTCATAATTATTCCAACAAAATATGTTTTATAAACAGTGGTAACATCCCCATAGATTGAATCCTATTGACTCTTTTATGGATAAATGATATTATATGGAACTCATTATTAGAATTCAGTAAAGATCACCCTTCAAATAGTTTTCACATGTGTTTCTCTTCACATGAGATCCACTAGAATCCTGATTCACGTATTACTCTTCCATTTATGTATAATGATGAAACAAATATGGTACGGTAGGCCACATATCAACTATCACTACCATAATTTGATTGTCTTGGTAATGTGACCTTAATGTAAAGGAACAATATTTTTATTGTTTGGTTCAGAACAACTTATGTAAAAATATCCCCACTATTAGGTTATTTTCTAATAAAATTATCCTCTAATATTTAGGTAAATTCATTCGACAAGGCATACATTCTACTAGGGGAAATATGAATCCCCAATGACATCATGCATCCGTCAATATTAGAATGTCATAATTCTAGAGAACTCATATACTTGGATATGTCAGAATATGACCAATTTAGTTATGATTAACTTTCCCATATTGTTTTAGGGAATTTCATCCAATTTGTTCCGCTATTTTACTATGCAGTAACATGCCCCATTTGGCATTGCATAAAATATCCCACAAAAGGGGGTATCTACTAGCAGTTACCTCTCTATTTTGAGATACCTCGTCAATTTCTATATCCCCTTACCCCCATATAACTTTTTTGATAAGCATATCCTTATATTATACCTTTACATCATTTTCATCATCATACCTAAAAGTAATTGAACATTATTTGATAGCATATAATGAATGGTGATAATTATTAACCTTTAGTTCAATACTAAATACCTAAAATTATATCCCAAACATTAATGCTGGTATGACATTATAATACATAGAATAATGTTCTTGTTGTATGGAATTAAAATAAATAACATAATGTTTTCATCCAAAAATATTAATATATAAAAAATCCTTCTCATTATAAGAAGATGAACTACACATTCAATGTCCTATTCAAAAAACATAATACAAAAGGAAACATCAACCCTTGTTAAAAAGGGTACTTTTCCCCTAACACCAGTCATCTAACAAAATATTCCATTAATCACAAATGGAAAATTTGGGTACGAATATTTTCCCATTATCTAATAATGCAGTTATAGTTTCTCTCTTCATTCTAATACATATTAATTGGAAATAAAAATAATATTGTAGTATTGAAAAATATGAATGTACATAATATTACATTGGAAAAAAGTATTAGAAAGTCATAATTTTGTAGAAATCCTTTATATGACTATAAAATGGAAAACCCCCATTAGAATTTAATATGTTACAAATAAAATGGTGTATAATCTTGAGGATTCCACTATATGACTATGTAGTAACACTCCTATATTTTATATTTATAAGGTAACTGGGAAATAATTTTTTTTAACCTTTGGTAACTTCTTTCTTAAGAGGGAACTCCTATATTCATAAATATCAGGTTTTAGAATTGGGAACCACAAAATCATTGATCAAAATTCTCCATAGGCTCTCTACGGAATGTGGTATCATTCATGGAAAATAATCCTTATTTGGTCATCATTCCAAAAGTAATGGTGAGATCTATTACACCAAAAACACCATCTACAACAGTTTGGATAGCATCACATTAAAAATTCATAAAAAGAGACACACTTAACGAAATATTTCAAACCCACAAAGGGAACTCTGGAAAATGGTTGGCTATTATCTCTCTAGACCTACATTTCATGATGTTTAGGAAAAAGTTTAGAAATGGAAATAAATAGGCGCATAACTTATTGGGCGAAGAACCAGAAAATGTTGGTCTAAAAAAGACTTGTTCTTCCAGCTAATTATTTCATATATTGGACTTCGCCATAAAATAGTTCGTTGAAAAAAAATATGAAATGTGCATTTGGTTGCCCATGTAACCCTAGAAATAGTCATACTATGCTCTCTAGGGCCCCCTAACATAGAAAAAATTAGAGTGCCTCCCTTTCCCTATCAGCATTGTTATTAATAGTGATGGAATGGTATATTTCTATGAAAATCTTTTTCAATGCAATGTTTCTTCCAATTAAGGAAAATTTGGATACATAAATACATGGACATAAATATAATAATTTTTATTTATGAGAAAAAACAAAAATAGAGGGGCATGAACTAGATATATTCTCTCTATCAATCATTATAAAAGACCGTTAAAATAACAATTAATTTTTGGAATGGAATCATGAGCCCCATTAGTATCCTATTAAAGGTCGTCCAACTCATCATCTTCAGTTTCCCAAGACTTGAATATTTCCTATCCTATTATAGAAATAAAATCTGACCCGTATGTTTGGGTTTCTTTATAGTCAATAGTGGGGTTTTATTAGCTTCCCCTTTGGGTAATTCAGTTCATTTTAAAGGTGACATATTTTAATTATAATCTCATAAGTTTTTTTACTATATTATTCTAACATAAAAGAATGGATAGAACCATCATAGTGTAATATTGATCAGAGGACATTCGTATTAACAAACAGCTTTGTCATTGTGAGGTTTTGTTGTAGCTCATGTTCTCTATCCTATTTTTGAATGATCTCCTTTATGGTAACATGAATCATACTGTAAAAAATTCTTCCATATATTATGATAAAATGAAGAGTAGACGTTGATCTTATTATTAATTTATATCTTTAAAAGGCATCTCTTATATTATCTTACATATGTCCAACCAGGCTATACTGCATATATGAAAAGGGAATTATGTGTCTCTAAATCTCCCTAAGAGCCACTGTTAGAGGATTTAATGTACTATGGGATCATTGATCCCAATTTCACACCATAACTCACTCACTTTAATATAGTAATATCCTCACATTCCAATATTGGATTTATTGGCATGGAGGATGATCAAATGTTGTTTTTAATATCCTCACATTCCACATATGACGGGACTCGAAAAAGATAATACTCATTATTATCCTCAAGTGGATATCAAATGGAAGTCATAGAGGATGATCAATGTTGTTTTTGATAGTCACTTGGTGAATGATCTCTAGATTGGGTGGTTTCCTCTCTGACATCTACAACCATATCAGTTAGATCTGAATCCTCTTGATAAGGTGAAATATATTATGTATTCATATACATCACCAGGAGAATCTCGTGAGGATCCCCTGCTTTAGGATCTCTATTAATTGACAATACCTCAGCAAAGGGAGTGGGTTGTACATCAAAACTATGTTCAGGAATCATTACTATAACATTTTCTATTGATTTATCATTGTGATTCAACAATCAATGTTAAAATAATTATGCATAAAAATTTGATAAATACAAACTAAAGAATCCTTCCCATTAAATAAATTATTAAATTTATAAAGTCCTAAAAAGAGGCAAGAATATTAATACATTCTTTCATTTCATCAAATTTTTGTAATGATTTCTCATAGAATGTATTAATGTCCCAAGACACAAGCTAGTCTCACCTGTTGGGATGCTTGAAACATATAGATCAAGACCCAGTACGTCACCCTCTTTTGAAAAATTAACACCATAAACATCTTCCAAAAATATATATATTTTGTTAACATTAGACATTTCAGGGGTTTTTAGTGCATTATTAGAGCATTAAATATCATAAATAAGAAATGAAAGTTTTTATAATATGAAAAATTATTATGTACACATTACCTTACTAGAATCATCCTCCCTATCTATAGTATGAAATGTGGTGAGAGGGGTAGATAATGTTTCATCAAACCACGATACATCTAATATCGTGGCAGTCAACTAGCCAACATGATATCATGTTTGTTCCGAAGTGTCACCTATTGTTCATGGAGGATCATTTTGATGCCCTTTGAGAGATGATAGGGAATGTTATTTAAAAAAAAGGATATATATTTTGTCTCTATAATGATTAGATTCATGATACCATAGAGACTTACAATTACAGATGAGGTTCTTAGATAATTATTATATTCTCTGATGATCTTTCATTTTCAATGAAGTCATACTAGCACCACATACTCATAAAAAGTGTTAAATGGGGTAGTAGACTTTATCCCACCATCTCATCCTAGAGTTTTTATTTTCTCAGATTTAGCTCTCCCAGTTTAGGATATGATTCATCTGTATTGAGTGGGGTACCATTCAGGTCATATTTTGATAGTATAATATCAACTTATTTTCCCTATCCTGCTACAAATAATAATGAAATTACAGTCAAGAAAAATTAATTGTTTGATAAAAATTAAAGGAAGAACAAAAGAAGAGGAAATAAGTGGTGGACTTACATCCTTGGTGTAGACATAGTCAGTATGTTCCTCATAATATGGGTCGTTAACCCATTTAGAAGAACCCAACCTCATCATTTCCCCCACCCATATAGTGGTATATAACCGGTTGTAATTTTCATAAATAAGTGTAACACCACAAGATTTTTTGGAATGTATTTTTCTAAATTATTTTATTCTTTTCAATATTTTTCATTTCATGTGATGATAAATATATCTTGGGTTATAGGAAATAAAATTTCTTTCTTGTATTTCACACAATAATATATTATCCATGAACTATGAAAAACACTTATATTAGATTTTGGTACATAGAACACTCAATTTGTCTTTTGATACAGAAAATATATGGTTCCTTTGAATGATTATGTTACTCCAAAGGACTTGTTTTTTCGAACTACAATATTCTATTAATATTTTCTATAAAATATTATTACAGTTTCCACTATCCAATGTAATGGATGTTATAAATAATACTAACTAAATTATAAAAAAATTATCTAAACGTGTAAGTAAATTGAATACTTTTTATCCATTTGTTACAAATTAATGTAATAATAATTCGGGGTGGAAAATCTTCTTTTTCTTAGAGAACTATTTTTATATTTAAAAACATAATTTTATCTCAATGAATTAAACAAACTAGATTTGATGAATTTTTATAATAAAAAATATATACGATATATTTAATCAATATTTTTGATACTCATCCTATATATTTGATTTGAATTAGATAAGAATAAATCAAATTATATGAATAAAATGATATTTTCTTTTATGAATTAATTTTAACGTCATTTAATAGAGAAACCATTTTATATAAATTTTTTGTAACTTATTTAATTTTTCTAAAATAAAATGAATTTAAAAAATATATATATAAAAATATACTTTGTCTAAATTTTTCATCACTTTAAAATAAGATTCATATTTTGAGGAATAGTGAAAATAATAAATTGTAATTCGAAATATCTTCATCGTATAATTTACTTATAATGAAAATTTTTATTTTAGATTTTAAAAAGTGTAATTGGAAATATTTTACACTACAGACTATATTTTTATTCTTAGGAACCAATTTCACTTTTAATATGTATATAAAAACATTTCAAACATTTGAAATTTTTACATTAGTAACACTCTTTCGTGCCGCATCTACATGATAAATTTTAATTAATTTTATAAGTATTATTTACAAAGAATCTCTATTATTGGATTCAATATTTTAAATAATAATAATATATAATGGATAAAAATATCAACATAATTTTTTTAAAAAATATTAGTTAATGTTATTAAAATTAATTTCCAGGATTAAGGGAAAATGAGTTTACTTAGTTATTAAACAACAACATACTTGTCCAAGTAACATATAAACATGTGAAAATCCATTTTGTAGCTATATTTCTCAAATATAATATCATTTATCAAATATTAACTATTATTTATGAAAAATTATGTAAGTGATACATCTCAATAGTTTTTAAGTTTTTATGTTTACAAGAATTCCACTCCACCTCCCCAATAAAAAGGCTCTCACCCCACCCCCCACATATCCACACCTCTCCTGCTACATTGTCTCATATAACCCCTAAAAAAATAATCTCAAAAACATCCTCCTTCTAACCTTTAGGAATAATTTCTTTTCATAAAGTCAAATAAGGATTCCTCAGGTGGAAACCAAAATGAATGACCCAAAGAAGAGGTAACATCATTCAACAAAATATTTGGTATTTTTTTCATTCTCCACCACCTCAATAATTCTAATTAATTGATTATAAAATATCATAAATTTCCTCAATATAATTTTTTTTCTTTATTTTTTTATTCTATCTATACCTATATAATCATCCATCAAATTGCAAACCAACGTATCGTTAGTGTGTAGGGCGGACAACCACCTCATGAAATAATGTTGTTTGTTTTTTCTTTTCCACCTCTCATGGATGGTAACTTTCATGGAAATTATATTCCTATATTCTATATAAGATATTTATCAATTATGTATTCTTCATTAATTATTATATAAAACATAATTCCATTATTTCTATATTTTGAAATTTGATAACCTTGTTTGTGGACATGTCGACTACCACCTCTTCAAAGTGATGTGTTTCGTTAACAGTTTATATGGAATGAATTAAGGATGGAGGTTTTAAACATATATAATTTATATGAAGTTATAATTATATTATAATGATAATATATATATATATATATTCCATTTACTTTTTTTCATTGAATATGAAAATAAAATGGAAATATCGTTGATGTGTATGTATGGCATACCATCTCCGTGAATAGTGTCTTTTGTTTCATATTTCTAAATTTCAATGGTTGTTATAAATATTTATATGCTAAATTTATAATATATTTATATTTTTTTCAAATCTTATAAATAATTAAATAATTATCTATGTAATAGGGTTGAAAATATCATTTCTATACATATACGAAAAACAATGTCAATATTACCCAGAATATAACATTAACCTGGAATTACTAACAATTGGGTGTTATACAATATTAATCAGATCACATATATAATTATATATTATAATATGTTTATATGGTAGATGTATAACAAACGTTTATTTAGTGTATAGGAGGATTGGATGTGCACCTGGACAGTTAATACATAGGATAAGTATATTCTCATCTCACATTTATTTCATTGAGACTTTTCCGTATTTACCACCCCTTATTTTTGTGTGGTATATGTACTTACCATTAATGTATTATATTAATTATAAATTAAATTTATTAGGATTATGATATCCATATGATTAGCATTCTTTCAGGTTGTTTATGGTCTAAAAGGCATCAACTTGTTAATGTAACTTTTCCTCAATTTTCCTTCTTTGAGATACTTCCATGTTTTGAAAATATATTTTTCAAATATGTTTCTATAATTCCAATTGAAATTTTACATCATGAATATATTTATCTTTATTATAATTCAAACCTGATCTAATTTCATTATTTCAATATTATTATGATTCAATGTTACAATAGTTTTAATGGTTTTCCTTACAATCTCGTCATTTTTATAGATTTTTTAAGATTAGGCTTACTTTTATAAAATCCTATGATCCCTAGAACACCAAATCTCAATAATTGTCTTATACTATAGTAATACTAGATTTACCAGGTATGTATAGAATTTTTATAATCATTGGTACTTATGTTAATAAAAGACATTTATTTTAATAAAATATCACATTATCTCTCTCTTTGGTAGAAATATGGTTTATTCAAAAAAGATGATTTTTTTAATATGTTTTGTAATTTTGTTTACTATGATGTGCAAATGAAATTTTTATCCAAGGTTTGCCTTTTTAATTAAATTAGGTTTTAAAATATATCTCTTTTTCATTTTTTTTCTCAATGTTCTTTTCTAAAAAATTTACATTGGAAAAATAATTTTCTACATGTATGTATTTAACCACCATTATGACAATTATTCAATTGAAGAATAATTTGAGAGTTTAAAATGTTGTTTTTATACAAAACATTCTTCTTAATATTATCAAAATTCATTATTTTATAGTTTTTTTGAAGAGATGTTTTTTTCAAAAAAATGGATTAAAAAAATCAATATCGGATAGACATTTTCTCAAGAAATGTTTTTAGTTATATTTAAAATAATTATTCTTATGTTTATCAATGTGGTTTGTAACAAATGTATTTTTATAATTTTAAAAATTCTAATAATTTATTTTCAATGAAAAGTTTTTTTCCATAAGAAATGTTTCATATGATCTTGGAAAATCCTTCCTCATCTATGATGATGTACTTGGATATTATTTATTCCTTATTATGAATATGGTACAAGGAAATCATTATTATCAATTATTTGCGTGGATAATTTTTACAAAGATAATTTTTTATGAATACAACTAATCTTAAATGGGTTAGTTCATGAAAATATATTTATGAAAACCACATCCATCCTTGAGTTATTATGTGATGAATTGATTTTGAAACTCGTAACCTTTTCAAAACTTATGATATGATTAATTTTTTATAATACCCATTTCATTTTATTGGTTTTGATACGATTTTTATCAATCCATTAATTTTTAGGGGTCATGATATGATGAATGTTTTGTAATATTGTGGTACATAATTGTATGATTTAGTTATCTATTAGGTGGGACCAATATCTCCCTCAAATGAATTGGGTAATGATGGATGAACAATGGGTATTATTTTATTTTTGAACCAGATTACATGTTCATAATGTTATGTAGGGACCTAATTAAACGTAAATTATTTTAGGGGTGAACCTGATTACATGTTCACAATGTTATGTGTGAACCTGATTACATCTTAACATTTTCTTATATGGAACATTAATAATATTCATAGGTTTGTTCATTAAACGAATTATATTTCTACAATGATATTTGTCAAACTGATTACATATGAAGAATGTTATGCGTGAATCTTATCACATGTTCACAATGTTATGCATGAAACTCATTTCATGCCCAAATTTTTTGGAGTAAACATGCGTACATGTTAATAATTATATTTTTTATCAAGGTCAGATATTCAAAATATTATATGTGAAAATGATTATATGTTCAAAATTTCATGTGTGAACTAAATTACATGGTAACAATGTTATGCATGGACCTAGTTCCATGCTAATAAGTTTATGTGGGGCCCAGTTTCATGTCCCAAACATTCTATGTGAACCAGATCCTATTTAAATCATTCAAAATGTTATAGCATTATGTTTATTCAACATGTATAAATACTATGCCAATATTTATCTCTCATGATTCATGTTCTATGATTTCTTTACGATGCATTTATTTTGAACTACTAATATTTATTGCATGATTCATGTTTATAATCATTGATATCTAGTGTGTGATATTATAATGTGGTGATTATATTGTCCTTCCCTTATGTTCAAATTAGGAATAAATATATCCCCTATTTGACTTTGCAGAGAAACTGAGCTCACACCTTTCCAAAGATTCATTTCCCTAAGCAATGAATAATGTTTTTATGTAGTATTACCAACTCATATGATCATTAAACAAGATTTTGAAGAACATTCACCAAGATATTATATTATTTTTTCATGTTTCCAAAGACTCTAAAATATTATGGACCACATGAATTTTGTTTTCTATTTTACTGATTATTTATAAAAAATGATGTAATATCCTTTTATATTAATCCTCAGACCATATGGATGTTTTAAAAGGAAAGGATCTGTCATCCATTGGAAACTTGAATGAGAAAACTTTATGGTGATTCCTAGTTATATTTCTAAGGATATTTCTAGATATGTCATTAAGGATAAATATAAGGATATGTAAATTTTTAGGTAATGTCCAATAATTTTTATAAAGGGTAAGGCGAGTGGTTTCCTTAAAATACATCATTGATTGTATACTACAAGTGGATGTGTCTCTATAAAAGATGTACATATGGGTATCATACCCAAAATCACTATATTTGTAGAGACCCGAAGCTTGACGTACATGGAAATTACATTACTTTTGCGGAATACTTAGTACATAACAAAAACACACACACAAGGACCGTAATAGTTTAGTGTCTTTGGAAACTCGGAATATAATCGTCTAATCGTGGTGAAAGATCTTCGACATATCCCATAAAGATCTTCTTTTTTTAAACCTAAATCCTTTCTTTATGTCCTGGGGAAAAGAAAACATAAAAGGGTGAGCTCAAATGCTCAGTAAGGGTAAACAAAAGAAATATCAGTCATGTCATATTCATAAGAACATAACTTTTGGAAATCTTAACCTGCAAAAGAGATCATAATTTCATAACATGGGATAAATCATAGTAGTGAAATGTAATCCCAATAATCAAAACATAAAACATGAAACTTTGTGGCATACACATAATCATAGAGAATCATTTCTTATTAGTCAAGACTCATTTCCAAGACTATCTTAGTGGACAAAGTCCATTTCTGAACCGAGTCACCCTCGTTTCAGTCCTGTTTCAATTAACCAGTATAACCTACCGTTCCAGCCATGTCTATCTCATGAGATATAAAATCTTTACCCAATGCATTGGAGGGAGATATAGGTCCCACCCATATCATAATGATACCATTCTTATGTGTGCCACAAAATCATAAACCATATATCATAGCATAACCCATGTAATAAAAATGGGAATCTTAAACATCGTGACATCATAAAACAATTCATATAAGATAAATAAATTCATAAAAAATAATTCCATCACAACATAATCAAATCAATGTAATAATAGGGATATAAATAGAACCCTATATTATCTTAGATGGAAAATAATTTTGATAAAACACTTGAACTCCATTGTTGATGAAATTATCCTTTCTACTTCAAAAACATTTTCCTTTATTATCATGTCATACAATTTTAAAATAAAATAAGTTGATTAAAAATAAACATGAAAACTTGTAAAGGAATCTTCTTGGAAATAATGTTATAAAAATCCATTCATGTCGTATAAGTTAAAAAAAACATTCTTCTCGTACTTTTGTCGGAAAAGTCAAAATGTACCTCGTACGAAAAACGACAAAAGATTCCTTTCATATATTTTACTAAAAACTCACCGAAGGGTAAAATTGGATTTAAAAAATTTTAGGTGGATGTAAATAAAATTACATATTGAGAAAACATGGATGTGGATGATAAAATACACCCCAGTAAATTTCAAAGTATAAACAATCTCGAGTAAAAATGAGATTGTGATATTTCTCATACCTTATGTATGATATGCTTTGTACGTATCTGAACCTCCAGTATAATGATTTAAATAATGTCATTAACATATTACCGAATCATATTCATTGTTATGATATCATATATGGTTCACATATGACTTTATATTACCCGTTCTTTTGTAAATTCCATGTTAAAGAAGCGTTTTGGGTAAAATCGTTTCATTTATCGTAGGTGTTTGGACTTGTTGTTCTTGACATTATTATTACTAATATCATGATTTACTTACATCCAGAATATAAAACATGATTTATATATCATATATATTCATAATATATATATATATATATATATAATAGATAGATAAATGAAATGAAACTCACCGATCATGGAGACGGTAGTCCGTACGTACGCATGAACGCTGTTTTCCTTTCCTTATTGTCTTGAATGGAAGTAAGTAGATGACATATATATAAATATACATAAATCCAGTAGATTTAACATGTCATATATTTCATTATTATTCATTATATATACTTTATAATCATTCATGAATGGTTAATGTGGAGAATGAATCTCATCGTGTCGTGGAGACGGTAGTCCGTACGTACGCATGAGAGATAATATCGTTCTCATGATCGTGAACTTGTGTTGAAGTGTATGTATACTATTTCAGTATCAATATCACTATATAATAATCATATATAGTTACTCATTACACCATTATACCCATCCAATTAAGGTGGTGGCGGAAAATAGATTACACCACGGCGTGGAGACGGTTTTCTGTACGTACGCACGCGCGGTGATTTCCATTTTCCGTAGGATGGATAAGAAGGTTAATTAGAGTTGTTTCATATTTATAATAAAATATTAGTATATAATAAATAGTTATGTTATTACTTTATCATGATACAACTAAATAAGAAGAGGTTGAAGAAGAACTAAATTGAAAAAGATCAGTACTGGATATTACCTCTTTTTGACACGCCTTTTCATAACCTCGACATAAAGAACTAAGGATGGTCATTGAAGAATACCAGGACCTCTAGGATGATACTAGGGAAGTGGAGAAGATAATTTGGTAGGGTTTGGCCGAGCTTGAAGGCTCAAAGTTGTGTGAGGAAGAGAGGGAGGAGGTGCCCTTTTATAAGGGAGGAGAGGGGCACCTTTGGAATAACTAAAAATATTATTTTATTATAAAGCCAAATTCGGTTTTAAATAGCTCCAAATTGATTTATTTCGAAGCTATGGTGGGGATGGGTCGAAATCCTCTCATCCAATAGGATTTAGACAAGTTTAGGTTATTATTTTAACCTTATCAATTAGATTTAACTCTAAGTTAAATAATTTAACTTTTACCGTGTTTTTTTGTTTTCTTACACTATATGGTTTATAAACTTACTGTATCAAGCCAAACGAACCCCAAGTTTTTCATTATTAATATATATAACCTTATCTAACTCATTTTTCCGAACCTTATATTTTTAAGAATAAAATAACAATTAGTAATATAATATTTGTTTTAAAAACTAATTTATGTCAATTTTGACACTATTTGGTACATGATTTTTATGAAATTCATAACAGAATGATAAGTTCGAACCAATTTACTTAAATCAACAGTAACATTTCATATTAACCGTGAACGTTAGTTTATGTTATAAAAAGTCTCAAATTATATTTATTTGGGCATTTATAACATTAATTATGTTAATATTTTCTTAAAAAGGTAATTACTGCATCATCGTTGTGTCATAAATAAATTAAATTATTTAGTGTCTAAAAATTACAAATAAACTATAATTATGTAGGAAATATATTTAAATTTCTAGTGAATATTTATAGTTGAATTTATCTTATGCATAACCCTATATTAAAAATTATTTACTTATTAAACATTGATTTTAACTATTTTAACCCTTCTTTAAATAAATTAATAATAAATGCCCTAATCTAATCCAAGTGGGCTTAAAGGGTCATATTTTATTCCTATGGTTGTTTTTGGTCGAATTAAACTTATCCAATAGAATTAGAACATGTGTTAGGGTAATAATAATATCATTTTTACCCTTAATTACCCTATTTACTTTTAACCGTGGTAAAAAAAAGTCAAAAGTTACTATTCGCCAAAAATTATTTTCATCTCATTGAACCACATTTTAGTCCTTGATATTAACGGTGTATCTCGAAGTTTCAAAATTCCACTCACAAAAGAGGTAAAATTAAGTTTTATGAAAAATTCAGTTTTTTAACTACCACTTAGTGGTTTTACTATTCATCAAAAAATGAACGTTTCCAGAAAAATACAAACATTTAGGCCTAAGATATATTTTTTATTATGAATTCAAAAATGACGTCAATTTTACCAAATTCAAAACATATCAGTTACATTAATTAATTTAAAAATTAATTCCCATCGTCAAAACAAAAAGCGTGTTTTTGAGAGATAGTAACTATCAAAAGATTGACACTTGTTTATGTCAGGTTTAAATGTGAAATTACATCCAATGACCATTATTGTATTAAATTGTAAAAATATATTCTAAATATAATTTAAAACCACTCAAATTAATAATTTATCACTATTAATTATTTCGATTAAAAAAGTTGTTTTTAATTAAAATTTAGTAATTTTCACTATTCATCAGAATATGAAAGTTATCCGAAAAGTACCAAAATTTCACCCTAAGCTAATTTCGATATTCCGAATCCAAAAATGAAGTCCATTTTGAAAAATAAAATTTACAAAATTTCAAAAAGTGTTTATTACTATTCATAACGGCTAGTTTTTATAATATTTTAATAGAATATCGTTGTTTAGTGAAACTCGAGATTGCATACTACACACGCTATCGAGGAAGGCCGTGATTGCGTGTAATGCAAGGCAAGTCAAGGATGCGTGTTGTGCAAGCTCCTTTTGGTGTAGCGTACAATACAAGACATGAAATTAAAAAGAATATTTTTCATAAAATCGTGGGGTGTTACATTCAACCCCCCTTAAAAATGAATTTCGCCCTCGAAATTCGTCGAGGTTATAAATGGTTTACTATTAGAAAGTTTCATTAATAGAAATGCACATCGTAAAAAGGAATACCAAAACCAATCTTTAAAAACAAAAGTATGAAACGTAACGGTTACCCAAATAAACTAATCATTGGTTTTCCGCATAGGTGAAAATATGGATATGGAAGGGAAATCTAACCATCATGTTCTAATGGATAGTGGTACAGAACATGGCTATGGAAAAGCCAGCAATAACAAAGCCATAAATTTGTGATGATCTATGTTACCATCTTATTCATCAGATATAAGAGCACTAGGACAACATTTTTGGTTTTCAAGATCATTTCCCTAAAGTTGATGAAATTGGAATTCGATGAAATACATTCGTGATTTTGGTATAGTCTCACCGTTTGTCGTTCTTTGGACAATTTCCACTTCATCTCTTAAAGAAATTAAGTTGAATTTGTCATTCGTGATGTGTTAGCAGATCATGTGATAGAATGATGGGCCATTCCATCTGTCTCAAACAAAAGGATAGAAAAGTTATCAAAAAAATACATAAGTCCATATATAGTGAGATTCATCATATATGGTTCCTAAAATGGACTTATACTTCATATATCATACTGCTTGATGTAATAAAACTAGTTTCTACTAAACAGGGACTTCATGTAGGTCAGTGTTAGGAGATAAAGGCCAGTAGCACTTCGGTTGCGGGTTCGATTCCCATGGCCTTGTCCGACGCGATGGGCTGTCGCTCGTCCTGCAGGTTGTCCTTTTTCTAAAACTATATTACTATAACATCCCATCAATAATATCGAAAAAAACATCTATCCTTAAACAATACTAACTTATGACAAACATAATCCATTCCAATCGTTAGGTTTATCTAAAATACTTCGGTCCAAGCTCATAGTATAAAGAAAATGATTACATGAAATGTCACATAACAATCACGTGAATGCCATCATTTATCCCCCATATATCATAATATATGTCTTGTTGGTCACATTCCAAACATTCAAAGGCCTTAATCATCTATTCTCTTGAATACCCATTGAGCCTTATTGAAAACATGAATGCAGTTAAAAGTTAACACTTTCCACATACCAAAATCCTCAAAATTTTATATACTCAAACCATGATATAACTATTTCCTTATATCAGTCATGAGCTCATGAATACTATCAAACATATAATTTTCTCCTTATCCCTTCATTATGCACATATCATCTACTTTCCAAAAATGTATGAATAACCTTTCATGGATACCAGTACCATTAATCATACAACTTCAAAACTCAAGGAAAGACAACAGTGTAACAATCCTTAGATGTCACTTTATTCCATAGTACCATGAGATTACTTATACAACATTACACTTGACAAACATGTAATCATTCCACTACCTTCTTGATACATTGACCGAGCATCAACAATTCTTTCATCTCACATATCATTTGTAGTCTCTTCATCATCATCAACATAAATACTACCCATACGACCATACTGATTCTCTTCATGAGACTTTCCCTTAGGGCATTGGTTTGCATAATGCCCGTACATTCCACATTTAAAACATTTAACCATTGTTGATGTCGTAGCAATACCAGTATCCTCATCCCTAGTGTTAACTGAACCTTTTCCTTTGCACTTAATGGCTTAGTGTCCTTCTTTTCCACTCCCAAACCATCTTCCAGTTCCTTTGAAACATTCTCCTTGATGCCTCTTCCCACATGATTTATATAGGGGAAATTGAACTTTCTTTCCTCTATGATCATCATGAAACTCCATCTTTCTCTTATAAGCCGAGTCAGGAAACATACCAAATTTTACTTTATTGATCATATTATGAGATTGATAATTTGCCATAATAATGATTTTTGGACTTCGAAATACCATTTCATTTGGTTGCTCATGAAAAATATCATTCCATTGTCCATCAAATCCTCTATTATCGTGAATCATCTTGTTTCCAGCCATTTTCTAAAACCCAAAAAGAATAGTGTGAGAGGCAAAAATCATAATAAAGGGGGAGTAACATCAATATCTAACATCTTTGGTTTAATCTAATATCGTTACCCTAGTTCTAGGACTATATACTATACACATAATTATCCTTAGGGACATCCCTAGACATAACATAGAAATATCTCTAGGGATCTCACTAACGTTTTCGCATCCTAGTTTCCAAAGGTTGACTAATCTTTTCCTCTGATACCAACTGTAGCGGTCTGGAATTACTTCCAGTGGACTATAATTGATACCTATCTGGGCACTCCATGGGTGGCTACACCCCCTGGGCGGGACACACCACGATCCCTAGTGGCAGCCATTTCCTCATGAAGCCCTTGGGCGGAGAGCCATGCTTCGTCCAATGCTCACATGTGAGAGTTCCCAAGGATCGGATACATTCCTACCTACTTTGCCTCTGATACCAACTGTAGAGACCCAAAGCATGAAGTACATGGACATTACATTACTTTTGCGGAATACTTAGTACATAACAAAAACACACACACAAGGACTGTAATAGTTTAGTGTCTTTGGAAACTCGGAATATAATCTTCTAATCGTGGTGAAATATCTTCCACATCTCCCATAAAGATCTTCTGTTTTTTAAACCTAAATACTTTCTTTATGTCATGGGGAAAAGAAAACATAAAAGGGTGAGCTCAAATTCTCAGTAAAGGTAAACAAAAGAAATATCAATCACGTCATATTCATAAGAACATACCTTTTGGAAATCTTAACCTGCAAAAGAGATCATAATTTCATAACAAGGGATAAATCATAGTAGTGAAATGTAATCCCAATAATCATAACATAAAACATGAAACTTTTTGGAATACGCATAATCATAGAGAATCATTTCTTATTAGTCAATACTCATTTCCAATACTATCTTAGTGTACAAAGTCCATTTCTGAACTGAGTCACCCTCGTTTCAGTCCTGTTTCACTGAACCGGTATAACCTACCGTTCAAGCCATGTCTATCTCACGAGATATAAAATCTTTACCCAATGCATTGGAGGTAGATATAGGTCCCACCCATCTCATAATGATACCATTCTTATGTGTGCCACAAAATCATAAACCATACATCATAGCATAACCCATGTAATAAAAATGGGAATCTTAAACATCGTGACATCATAAAACAATTCATATAAGATAAAGGAATTCATATAAATAATTCCATCACAAAATAATCAAATCAATGTAATAATAGGGATAGAAACAGAACCCTATATTATCTTATATGGAAAATAATTTTGATAAAACACTTGAACTCCATTCTTGAGGAAAATATCCTTTCTACTTCAAAAACATTTTCATTTCTTAACATGTCCTAAAATATTAAACTAAAATAAGTTGATTAAAAATAAACATTAAAACTTGTAAATGAATCTTCTGGGAAATAATTTTTTAAAAATCCATTCATATCGTATAAGTTAAAAAAACATTCTTCTCATACTTTTGTCAGAAAAGTCAAAAAGTGCCTCGTACGAAAAATGAAAAAAGATTCCTTTCATATATTTTACTAAAAACTCACCGAAGGGTAAAATTGGATTTAAACAATTTTAGGTGGATGGAAATAATATTACATATTGAGGAAACATAGATTTTGATGATAAAATACACCCCAGTAAATTTCAAAGTATAAACAATCTCGGGTAAAAACGAGATTGTGATATTTCCCTTACCTTAAGTCTGATATGCTTTGTATGTATCCGAACCTCCTGTTTAATGATTTAAATAATGTCATTAACTTATTACAGAATCATATTAATTGTTATGATATCATATATGGTTCACTTATGACTTTATATTACCCGTTCTTTTGTAAATTCCATGTTAAAGAAGCGTTTTGAGTAAAATCGTTTCATTTATCGTAGGTGTTTGGACTTGTTGTTCTTGACATTATTATTACTTATATCATGATTTACTTACTTCCTAAATATAAAAAAATGATGTATATATCATATATATTCAGTATATATATATATTTATATATATAATAGATAGATAAATGAAATCAAACACACCGTTCATGGAGACGGTAGTCCGTACGTACGCATGAACGCTGTTTTCCTTTCCTTATTGTCGTGAATGGAAGTAAGTAGATGACATACATATAAATATATATATACATAAATCCAGTAGATTTAACATGTCATATATTTCATTATTATTCATTATATATACTTTATAATCATTCATGAATGGTTAATGTGAAGAATGAATCTCATCGCGTCGTGGAGACGGTAGTCTGTACGTACGCACAAGCGATGATATCATTATCATGATCGTGAACTTGTGTTGAAGTGTATGTATACTATTTCAGTATCAATATCACTTTATAATAATCAAATATAGTTACTCATTACACCATTATACCCATCCAATTAAGGTGGTGGCAGAAAATAGATTACACCACGGCGTGGAGACGGTATTCCGTACGTACGCACGCGCGGTGATTTTCTTTTTCCATAGGATGGATAGAAGGTTAATTAGAGTTGTTTCATATTTATAATAACATATCAGTATATAATAAATACGGATGTTATTACTTTATAATGAAACAACTAAAGAAGAATAAGTTGAAGAAGAAATAAATTGAAAAAGATCGGTAATGGATATTACCTATTTTTGACGCGCCTTTTCTTAACCACGACTTAATGAACTAAGGATGGTCTTTGAAGAAGACCAGGACCTCTAGGATGATACAAGGGAAGTGTAGAAGAGAATTTGGAAGGGGTTGTCCGAGCGTGAAGGCTCAAAGTTGTGTGAGGAAGAGAGGGAGGTGGTGCCCTTTTATAAGGGAGGAGAGGGGCACCTTTGGAATAACAAAAAATATTATTTTATTATAAATCCAAATTCGGTTTTAAATAGCTCCAAATTGATTTATTTCTAAGCTAAGGTGGGGATGTGTAGAAATACTCTCATAAAATATAATTTAGACATGTTTAGGTTATTATTTTAACCTTATCAATTAGATTTAACTCTAAGTTAAATAATTTAACTTTTACCGTGTCTTTTTATTTTCTTACACTATATGGTTAATAAACTTATTCTATCAAGCCAAACGAACCCCAGGATGTTTATTATTAATATATATAACCTTATCTGAGTCATTTTGCCGAACCTTAGATTTTTAGGAATAAAATATCAATTAATAATATAATATTTTTTGAAAAAAACTAATTAATGTCAATTATGACACTATTTGGAACATGATTTTTATGAAATTCATAACAGAATGATAAGTTAAAACCAAGTTACTTAAATCAACAATAACATGGCATATTAACCTATAAAATTAGTTTATGTCATAAAAAGTCTCAAATTACATTTATTTGGGCATTTATAACATCAATTATGTTAATATTTTCTTAAAAAGGTAATTACTGCATCATCGTTGTGTCATAAATAAATTAAATTATTTAATGTCTAAAAATTACAAATAAAATATGATTATGTTTTAAATCTTTTTAGATTTCTAATTAATATTTATAGTTGAATTTATCTTATGCATAACCCTATATCAAAAATGATTTACTTATTAAACATTGATTTTCACTATTTTAACCTTTCTTTAAATAAATTAATAATAAATTTCCTAATCTAATCCAAGTGGGCTTAAATGGTAATATTTTATTCCTACGGTTGTTTTTGGTCGAATTACACTTATCAAATAGAATTAGTACATGTGTTAGGGTAATAATAATATCATTTTTAACATTAGTTACCCTATTTACTTTTAACCGTGGTAAAAAAAAGTCAAAATTTACTATTCACCAAAAATTATTTTCATCTCATTGAACCACATTTTAGTCCTTAATAATAACCGTGTATCTCGGATTTTCGAAATTCCACTCACAGAAGCGTTAAAAATAAGTTTTATGAAAAATTCAGTTTTTTTAACTACCACTTAGTGGTTTCACTATTCATCAAAAAATTAATGTTCCCAGAAAAATACAAAAAGTTAGGCCTAAGCTATATTTGATATTATGAATTCAAAAATGACGTCTATTTTACCAAATTCAAAACATACCAGTTACATTAATTAATTTAAAAATTAATTCCCGTCGTCAAAACAAATAGCGTGTTTTTGATAGATAATAACTATCAAAAGATTGACACTTGTTTATGTCTCATTTAAATGTAAAATTACATACAATGACCATTATTGTATTATATTTTAAAAATATATTCTAAATATACATTAAAACCACTCAAATTAATAATTTATCACTATTAATTATTTCGATTAAAATAGTTGTTTTTAATTAAAATTTAGTAATTTTCATTATTCGTCAGAATATGAAAGTTATCCGAAAAGTACCAAAATTTCACCCTAAGCTAATTTTGATATTCCGAATCCAAAAATGAAGTCCATTTTGAAAAATAATATTTACAAAATTTCAAAAAGTGTTTATTACTATTCATAACGGCTATTTTTAATAATATTTTAATAGCATATCGTTGTTTAGTAAAACTCGGTATTGTGTACTACACACGCTATCGAGGAAAGTCGCGATTGCGTGTAATGAAAGACAAGTCAAGGATGCGTGTTGTGCAAGCTCCTTTTGGTGTAGCGTACAATACAAGACATGAAATTAAAAAGAATATTATCCATAAAATCTTGGGGTGTTACAATATTGATCTAGACATGATTGGGAAATGGAGTATAATAACAATCCTTTTTAGAAACCAATTTTGACACTCTTGGGAGATATTATTTGAATATTAACAAACACATAATAAACCATCACAAAGGATTAAAATATAAGATTACTATGAATATCCTATAATAAACCTATGGTGTCGTACATTTGAGAATAATGTGTCATGTTTCAGACATCCTATAAATGGTATTTCGTGAGTATGTTGTTCCACATTATGATTAGTGTTTCTCATCCTATGTTTTCTGTTTTAAATAATGGATGTAAACTGATGAAACAATATTAATGATGAATGAAAAAAAATTATTGTCTTCTTACGAAGATGAATTTCATGGGAGATCGAATATATTATTTCATTTCTATGATAACACAAATTTACGAAGATATAAATCATGGTGAACATCCAAATGAGAAAAGGTTGGAACAATGTTATATTGAGACCTTTGTAAGGAATCTGCAAAATTCATTTAGTGATTCCGTACAAATATTTGTGGTTTAAAAATAGATCAGTACTATTAAAAAGGCTTATTACTATATCTACTTTATGTAGTAAAAAAATTACTCAATTTTTTTTTCTATTAGGAAGGTGAGGAATATAAATTGTGCAATCTTGTTAAAAAATTATGAAACAATAAGAAATTGACTCTATTTAGTGAGAGTAGTTTAAAAGATTATTTTTGAAGAAGTGCATTACATGTACTCTTCATAAAAAAATGGTGAAATAATTCCAAGAGCTTAAGTAGAGGGCCAATGCATCTCTTGGTTCTTATGAAGAAAATTTTACAAGATCTGCATGTTACACTACTAGGATTATAATTCTCCCGGAAATTATTGTTCACCGATTATTCAGTGTCTTGAAACCAAATCTATGAAGGGATTTATCCATAAGTAAAAAATTAATTCTATGAATAAATCATTTTATGTGAACTAATAATGGGAACATAATATGAAAAACTTCTTGGATCTAGTTTAAGAAAAGGAAAATAGGGTTACATGGAAAATCTAATGATATATTACATTGGTAGAAGATATTTTTTTACTCCTACAATTTGAAGAGATGGGAAAATAACTTCAGAGAATTCTTAAAAAAAATAATGTGTTCCATGTGTAGAAAATCTGACCATCGTGAAAAAGAATGTAAAAGATATATAAAGAGGAATGTCAATGAACCAATTAGATTACTAGATCAACAGAATTCACCATCCAAGGATATTTATTTCATGTTCCTAGAGTTTGTCAATTATGTTAATCAATTAACCAATGGAAGGGATAATATTGATGAAAATCCACAACAACCATTAGATGAATATGAAAAAATGGAAATTTTATGCAATCACAATTGATAAAGAAAATAATAATAATTGGGCCATTCTTATCATCCCTTAGTTGAGAATTTCATTTTTCATTATTTAATAATAGTCCCTATGAAAATATTATTATTCTTCCATTAGTCAAATTTCATGTGATTGTCTCCCTATTAATATATTATGGACTAATCAAATCACATTTGATATTTTATCAGTAAATGAATGGAAAAAATTTTCATATGAAAATGTTATTTCTCTAATATAAGATTATACTTTACGAATAATCGGTGACTTGCATTTTTAATGGGTAATAATGATAACCATTTAATAATTTTTTTATGTTAAAATACATATTAATTATTTATAATTAAGTCATTCTCTATATATGGGGATTTATTCATATTGGATATCTTTTGATCACCACTTTGCTGTGAAAATTATAGATAAAATTACATATAGATCTATTCATGGATCTCTTTCTCCGTCAATACATCAGGAATGAAAAATTCCATACAATTTCTAGGAATAAAATATTAAGTGAAAATTTATCATTTTATAACCATAGTGTGAGATTGTGTATGTGAAATTAATTTTAATCAATTTTATGATCTTTAAAAAAATCCTTCACCATTATGAAAATTATCATGATGTACAAGGATTCCTAACTATCATAATCATTGATGATATGAATGTCATTTTTCATTTAGTAGTGGTTTATTACATTGTAATAATTAACATCATAAAAAAATGTTCCCTATCACTATCCATTATAACATTAACATTTAATTTATTTTTCATTTTAATGTTTTCACTTTCCACTTCTGTTATCCTATATGGAAACCTATATACGAGTTACTCTAGGTAAATGTTATGCTTCTAAAATTCCATTCATAAATAATTATTTACAATTAATATTATTGATGTGGGATAATATGAAATGAAAATTCAAATATTATACATTTATATTGATGGTGCCGGTGTGGGAGAGGTTATGGGAGCACTGGGATGATGATGTCTTTGGTGTCATAGAATCCTAATTCTGATGGAATACAGTGTCTCCTCATTTCCATGGATCTGTTCTTTTAAATGGATACATGAATGTCAATTTTGATTCTAAATAGGTTTATGTGGGTTTAATCAGAAGATGAGTAAGGGTGGTTGGAAATAATACCACTAGATCATGTTATCCCCCAACATTTAAGAGGTGAAGAGATGGGAAGATCATGAAGATTATTCATAGTGAGCATAGCTCTCTGATGGTGGAGGCATGTAGGATCTATACATGTTGATCTATTGAGATTTATTTCAATGGATATCCACTGCCCATGATGAATATGATCAACCTGAATGATGTTTTTAGATCATAATCGATGAGTCCAGTGTCGAAGGATTTATGTGGAGCAGTATAAGTATAGACTGATTTGAATATATCTCACCGATATGAGGATGTGGTTGTAACACCCTGAGATTTTATGAAAAATATTCATTTTAATTTCATTAATGTATTGTGTTATAAGCTACACCAAAAGGAGCTTTCACAACAGACATCTCTGACCTGGATTGAATTACACGCAATCGCGACCTTCCACGATAGCGTGTGTTGTACGAAACACCAAGTTTCGCTAAACAACGATATGCTATTAAAATATTATTAAAACTAGCCGTTATGAATAGTAATAACCACTTTTTGAAATTGTGTAAATTTTATTTTTCAAAATGGACTTCATTTTTGGATTCGGAATATCAAAATTAGCTTAGGGTGAAATTTTGGTGATTTTCAGATAACTTTCATATTTTGATGAATAATGAAAATTACTAAGATTTAATTAAAAACAACTCTTTCAATCGAAATAATTAATAGTGATAAATTATTTATTTGAGTGGTTTTAATGTATATTTAGAAAATATTTTTAAAATTCAATACAATTTTGGTCATTGGATGTAATCTCACATTTAAACCAGTTATAAACAAGTGTCAATCTTTTGATAGTTATTATCTCTTAAAAACACGCCTTTTGTTTTGACGACGGGAGTTAATTTTTAAATTAAATAATGCAACTGATATGTTTCAAATTTGGTAAAATAGAAATCATTTTTGAGTTCATAATATCAAATACAGCTTAGGCCTAATTTTTGGTTTTTTTATGAAAACTTTCAATTTTTGATGAATAGTGAAACCACTAAGTGGTAGTTAAAAAACTGAATTTTTCATAAAACATAATTATACCGCTTTTGTGAGTGAAATTTCAAAAATCCGAGAGACACGGTTGATGTCAGTAAGTAAAATGTGGTTCAATGAGATGAAAATAATTTTTGGTGAATAGTAACTTTTTACTTTTATTTACCACGGTTAAAAGTAAATAGGGTAATTAAGGGTAAAATTGATATTATTATTACCCTAAAACATGTCCAAATTCTATTGGATAAGTGTAATTCGACCTAAAACAAGGTTAGGAATAATATATGACCATTTAGGCCCACTTGGATTAAATTAGGACATTTATTATTATTTAATTCAAAAAAAGAGTTAAAAGAGTTTAAATCAAAGTTTATTTACTAAAACATTTTTAATATAGGGTTATACATAAGATAAATTCGATTTTAAATATTAATTAGAATTCTAAAAAGATTTACTAAATAATGGTATTTTATTTGTAATTTTTAGAAATTAAATAATTTAATTTATTTATGACACAACGATGATGCAGTAATTATCTTATTAATGAAGTATTGACATAATTGATGTTATAAATACTCAAATAAATATAATTTGAGACTTTTTATGACTTACACTAATTTTCTAGATTAATATGACATGTTAATGTTGATTTAATTAACTTTGTTCGAATGTATCATTCTGTTATGATTCTCACAAAAATCAATTACTAAATAGTGTTAAAATTGACATAAAATAGTTTTTTAAACGAATATTATATTATTAATTGTTATTTTATTTCTAAAAATCTAAGGTTCTGCCAAATGACTTAAATAAGGTTATATATATTAATAATAAACAATTTGGGGTTTTTTTGGCTTCTTATAGTAAGTTTATTAACCTTATAGTATAAGAACACAAGAAGACACGGTAAAAGTAAAATTATTTAACTTAATGTTAAATCTAAATGATAAGGTTAAAATAGGAACCTAAACTTGTCTAAATTCTATTGGATTAGAGGATTTAGACCCATCCCTACCTTAGCCTCGAAATAAATCAATTTGGAGCTATTTAAAACCGAACATGACTTTATAATAAAATTATATTTTTAGTTTTTCCAAAGGTGCCCCTCTCCTCCTTTATAAAAGGACACCTCCTCCCTCTCTTCCTCACACAACATTGAGCCTTCATGCTCGGCAAACCCCTGCCAAAATCTCTTCTCCACTTCCCTAGAAACATCCTAGAGGTTCTTCTATTCCCCAAAGATCAGTTTTAGTGCCCTAAGAGGAGGTCTCAAAGAGGCGCTTCAATGAAGAGGTAATTTCCGTTACCAATTCTTTCACCTTTATTTCTTCTTCCACTTATTCTTCTTAGGTTGTTTCATTATGAAGTAATAACATCAGTATCACTCATATACTTATATGTTATTATAATAATGAAACAATCCTAATTCACCATCTATCCATCCTACGGAAAACGAAATCACCGCGCGTGCGTACGTACGGAATACCGTCTCCACGCCGTGGTGTAATCTGTTTTTCCATCAACAGCTTACATGGATGGGTATTATGGTGTAAAGAATAACTATACATAGTTATTATAACATCATAATGATTCTGATATATTTTATCATCCACTCCAATTCAATTCAATAATTATGGAAATGATATCATCGCTCGTGCGTACGTACGGACTACTGTCTCCACGACGCGATGAGATTCATTCTCCATGTAAACCATTTAAGAATGATTATAAAGTATATATAAGCAATAATAAGGAAATATATGACATGGTAAATCTACTGGATTTATGTATATATATATATATCATCTACTTACTTCCATTCAAGACAATAAGGAAAGGAAAACAGCGTTCATGCGTACGTACAGACTACCGTCTCCATGAACGGTGTGTTTCATTTCATTTATCTATCTATTATATATATATATAATGAATATATATGATATATAAATCATGTATTATATTCTGGAAGTACGAAAATCATGATATAAGTAATAATAATGTCAAGAACAACAAGTCCAAACACCTACGATAAATGAAACAATTTTACCCAAAACACTCTTTAACATGGAATTTACAAAAGAACGGGTAATATAAAGTCATAAGTGAACCATATATGATATCATAACATTGAATAAGATTCTGTAATAAGCAAATGAAATTATTTAAATCATTATACAGGAGGTTCGGTCACTTATGAAGCAAATCGGACCTAAGGTAAGGGAAATATTACAATCTCATTTTTATCCGAGATTGTTTATACTTTGGTATTTACTGGGTTGTATTTTATCATCCAAATCCATGTTTCTTCAATATGTAATTTTATTTCCATCCACCTACAATTGTGTAAATCCAATTTTACCCTTCTGTGAGTTTTTAGTAAAGGATATTAAAGGAATCTTTTGTCGTTTTTTGTACGATGTACTTTTTGACTTTTCCAACAAAAGTACGAAAACTGTTTTTTAACTTATACGGCATGAATGGATTTTTAAAACATTATTTCCAAAAAGATTCCTTTACATGTTTTCAAGTTTATTTTTAATCGACTTCTTTTAGTTTAAAATTGTATGACATGTTAATAAAGGAAAAGTGTTTTTGAAGTAGAATGGATATTTTCCTCAAGAATGAAGTTCAAGTGTTTTATCAAAATTATTTTCCATCTAAGATAATAAACGGTTCTGTTTTTATCCCTATTATTACATTGATTTGATTATGTTGTTATGGAATTATTTTTATGAATTCCTTTATAGTATATTAATTATTTTATAATGTCATGATGTTTAAGATTCCCATTTTTATTACATGGGTTATGTTATGATGTATGGTTTATGATTTTGTGGCACACATAAGAATGGTATCATTATGAGATGGGTGGGACCTATATATCCCTCCAATGCATTGGGTAATGATTTTATATCTCATGAGATAGACATGGCTGGAATGGTAGGTTATACCGGTTCAGTGAAATAGGACTGAAACGAGGGTGACTCGGTTCAGAAAGGGACATTGTCCACTATGATAGTCTTGGCAATGAGTCTTGACTAACAAGAAATGATTCTATATGATTATGTGTGTATGCCACAATGTTTCATGTTTTAAGTTATGATTATTGGGATTTCATTTCACTACTATGATTTATCCCATGTTATGAAATTATGCTCTCTTTTGCAGGTTAAGATTTCCAAAATGTTATGTTCTTATGAATACGATGTGATTGATATTTCTTGTGTTTACCCTTAATGAGCATTTGAGCTCAAGATTTTATGTTTACTTTTCCCTATGATATAAAGAAAGTTTTTAGGTAATAAAAAAAGGGAAGATCTTTATGGGTGATGTTGAAGATCTTTCACCAGGATTAGAAGATTATATTCCGAGTTTCCAAAGACACTAAACTATTATGATCCATGTGTGTGTGTATTTGTTATGTACTAAGTATTCCGCAAAATTAATGTAAAGTTAATGTACGTCTAGATTCGGGTCTCTACAGTTGGTATCAGAGGAAAGGTTTAGTCAACCTTTGGAAACTAGGACGCGAAATCGTTAGTGAGAACCCTAGAGATATTTCTAAGGTATGTCTAGGGATGTCCCTAAGGATAGGTATATATATAGGATATAGTCCTAGTACTACGGTAACGATCATAGAATTTAACCTAAGATGTTAGATATTGAAGTTACTCTCCCTTTATTATGATTTTTGCATCTCACACTATTCTTTTTGGGTTTTAGAAAATGGATGGAAACAAGATTATTCACGATAATGGAGGATATGATGGACAATGGAATGAAATTCTTCATAAGAAATCAAATGAAATGGGATTTGGAAGTCCAAACATCATTATTATGTCGAATCAGCAATCTCATAATATGATCAATAAAGTAAAATT
Source organism: Viscum album (assembly GCA_963277665.1). NCBI lineage: Eukaryota > Viridiplantae > Streptophyta > Magnoliopsida > Santalales > Viscaceae > Viscum > Viscum album. The sequence goes on along the minus strand of OY728131.1, from coordinate 1,653,227,284 downwards.
TGGTAAGTTTCCTGACTCGGCTAATAAGAGAAGGATGGAGTTTCATGATGATCATAGAGGAAAGAAAGTTCAATTTCCCCTATGTAAAACATGTGGGAAGAGGCATCAAGGAGAATGTTTCAAAGGAACTGGAAGATGCTTTGGGTGTGGAAAATAAGGACACAATGCCAGTAAGTGCAATGGAAAAGTTTCAGTTAACTCCATGGATGAGGTTAATGGTGTTGCTATGACATCAACAATGGTTAAATGCTTTAAATGTGGAATGTACTGGCATTATGAAAACCAATTCCCAAAGGGAATGTCTAATGAAGAGAATTGGTATGGTCGTATGGGTAGTATTTTTGTTTATGATGATGAAGAGACTACAAATGATATGTGAGATGAAAGAATTGTTGAAGCTCGGTCAATGTTTTAAGAAGGTAGTGGAATGATTACATGTTTATCAAGTGTAATGTTGTACTATAGAATAAAAAGACATCTAAGGATTGTTACACTGTTGTCTTTCCTTATGTTTTGAAAGTTTATAATGAATGTTATGAGTAACAATGAAAGGTTATTCATATATTTTTTGGAAAGTGGATGATATGCGCATAATGAAGTGATAAAGAGAAAATGAAATGTTTGACAGTATTCATGAGCTCATGATTGATATAAGGACTAAGTGATATCATGGTTTGAGTATATAGAATTTTTGGATTTTGGTATGTGGAAAGAGTTAACTTTTGACAACATTCATGTTTTCACTAAGGTTTAATTAGTATTCATTTTTCAAGAGAATACATGATTAAGGTATTCACATGATTGGAATGTGACCAACAAGACATATCTTATGATATATGGGGATCAACGATGGTATTAAATCTCTGGTAATTGTTTTCACTATATTATGATAGTGGACTGCAGTATTATGGATAAGCCTAAAGATTGGAATGGATTATGTTGGACATAATATAGTATTGTTTAAGAATAATAATTTTATCGATATTATTGATGGGATGTCATAGTAATATAGTTTTAGAAAAAGGACAACCTGGAGGACGGGCGACAGCCCATCGCGTCAGACAAAGCTGTGGGAATCGAACCCACAACCGAAGTGCGACTGGCCTTTATCGCCTACCACTATCCTACAGGAAGTCCCTGTTTAGTAGAAACTAGTTTTATTATATTAAGCAGTATGATATATGAAGTATAAGTCCATTTTAGGAACCATATATGATTAATCTCACTATAGATCGACTTATGTATATAATTTTGCTATCCTTTTGTTTGAGACAGATGGAATGACCCGTCATTCTATCACATGATCTGCTGACACTTCACGAATAACAAATTCAACTTCATTTATTTAAGAGATGAAGTGGAAATTGTTCAAGGAACGAACAATAGTGAGATTGTACCAAAATAAAGTAAGTATTTATTTTAATTCAAATTTTCAACTTTAGGGAAATGATCTTGAAAACCAAAAATGTTGTCCTAGTGCCCTTATATCCGATGAATCAGATGGTACCCTAGATCGTCACAAATTTATGGATTTGTGATTGCTGGCTTTTCTATAGCCATGTTATCTACCACTCTCCATTAGAACATGATGGTTAGATTTTTCTTCCATATCCATATTTTCACCTATGTGGAAACCCAGTGATTATTTTATTTGGGTAACCGTTACGTTTCATACTTTTGTTTTTAAAGATTGGTTTTGGTATTCCTTTTTACGATGTGGGTTTCTATTAAAGACACTTTCGGGTAGTAAACCATTTATAACCCCGAAGAATTTCGAGGGCGAAATTCATTTTAAGGGGGGTAGAATGTAACACCCCGAGATTTTATGAAAAATATTCTTTTTAATTTCATTAATGTCTTGTGTTATACGCTACACCAAAAGGAGCTTTCACAACACACATCTCTGACCTGGATTGAATTACACGCAATCGTGACCTTCCATGATAGCGTGTGTTGTACACAACACCAAGTTTCGCTAAACAACGATATGCTATTAAAATATTATTAAAACTAGCCGTTATGAATAGTAATAACCACTTTTTGAAATTTTGTAAATTTTATTTTTCAAAATGGACTTCATTTTTGGATTCGGAATATCGTAATTAGCTTACGGTAAAATTTTGGGGATTTTCGGATAACTTTCATATTTTGATGAATATTGAAAATTACTAAATTTTAATTAAAAACAATTTTTTCAATCGAAATAATTAATAGTGATAAATTATTTATTTGAGTGGTTTTAAAGTATATTTATAATATATTTTTACAATTCAATACAATGTTGGTCATTGGATGTAATTTCACATTAAACCAGTTATAAACAAGTGTCAATCTTTTGATAGTTATTATCTCTTAAAAACACGCCTTTTGTTTTGACAACGGGAATTAATTTTTAAATTAATTAATGCAACTGATATGTTTCGAATTTGGTAAAATAGAAATCATTTTTGAGTTCATAATATCAAATATATCTTAGGCCTAATATTTGGTATTTTTCTGAAAACTTTCAATTTTTGATGAATAGTGAAACCACTAAGTTGTAGTTAAAAAACTGAATTTTTCATAAAACATAATTTTACCGCTTCTGTGAGTGGAATTTCAAAAATCCGAGAGACACGGTTGATGTCAGTAAGTAAAATGTGGTTCAATGAGATGAAAATAATTTTTGGTGAATAGTAACTTTTTACTTTTATTTACCACGGGTAAAAGTAAATAGGGTAATTAAGGGTAAAAATAATATTATTATTACCCTAACAAATGTCCAAATTCTATTGGATAAGTGTAATTCGACCTAAAACAAGCTTAGGAATAAAATATGACCATTTATGCCCACTTGGATTAAATTAGGACATTTATTATTATTTAATTCAAAGAAGAGTTAAAAGAGTTAAAATCAAAGTTTATTTACTAGAACATTTTTAATATAGGGTTATACATAAGATAAATTCTATTGTAAATATTCATTAGAAAAATAAAAATATTTACTACATAATGGTATTTTATTTTTAATTTTTAGAAATTAAATAATTTAATTAATTTATGACACAACGATGATGCAGTAATTATCTTATTAATGAAATATTGACATAATTGATGTTATAAATACTCAAATAAATATAATTTGAGAGTTTATATGACTTAAACTAATTTTAAAGATTAATATGACATGTTATTGTTGATTTAATTAACTTTTTAGAACTTATCATTCTGTTATGATTTTCACAAAAATCAATTACTAAATAGTGTCAAAATTGACATAAATTAGTTTTTAAAACAAATATTATATTATTAATTGTTATTTTATTTCTAAAAATATAAGGTTCGGCCAAATGACATAGACAAGGTTATATATATTAATAATAAACAATTTGGGGTTCTTTTGGCTTTTTATAGTATGTTTATTAATCTTATAGTATAAGAACACAAGAAGACACGGTAATAGTAAAATTATTTAACTTAATGTTAAATCTAAATGATAAGGTTAAAATAGGTACCTAAACTTGTCTAAATTCTATTGGATGAGTGGATGTCGACCCATCCCCTCCTTAGCCTCGAAATAAATCAATTTGGAGCTATTTAAAACTGAACATGACTTTATAATATAATAATATTTTTAGTTATTCTAAAGATGCCCCTCTCCTTCCTTATAAAAGGACACCTCCTCCCTCTATTCCTCAAACAACATTGACCCTTCAAGCTCGGCCAAACCCTGCCAAAATATCTTCTCCACTTCTCTAGGAACATCTTAGAGGTTCTGGTCTTCCTCAAAGACCAATTTTAGTGCCCTAATAGGAGGTCTCAAAGAGGCGCTTCTAAGAAGAGGTAATTTCCGTTACCAATTCATTCACCTTTATTTCTTATTCCACTTCTTCTTCTTAGGTTGTTTCATTATGAAGTAATAACATCAGTATCACTCATGTACTGATATGTTATTATAAGTATGAAACAATCCTAATTCACCATCTATCCATCCTACGGAAAAAGAAATCACTGCGCCTGCTTACGTACGGAATACCGTCTCCACGCCGTGGTGTAATCTGTTTTTCCAACAACACCTTACATGGATGGGTATTATGGTGTAAATAATAACTATAAATAGTTATTATAACATCATAATGATTCTGATATATTGTATCATCCACTCCGATTCAATTCAATAATTATGGAAATGATATCATCGCTCGTGCGTACGTACGGACTACCGTCTCCACGACGTGATGAGATTCATTCTCCATGTTAACCATTTAAAAATGATTATAAAGTATATATAAGCAATAATAATGAAATATATGACATGATAAATCTACCTGATTTATGTATATATATATATGTCATCTACTTACTTCCATTCAAGACAATAAGGAAAGGAAAACAGCGTTCATGCGTACGTACGGACTACCGTCTCCATGAACGGTGTGTTTCATTTCATTTATCTCTCTATTATATATATATATATATATACTGAATATATATGATATATAAATCATTTTTTATATTCTGGAAGTAATTAAATCATGATATAAGTAATAATAATGTCAGGAACAACAAGTCCAAACACCTACGATATATGAAACAATTTTACCCAAAACACTCTTTAACATGGAATTTACAAAAGAACGGGTAATGTAAAGTCATAAGTGAACCATATATAATATCATAACAATGAATATGATTATGTAATAAGTAAATGACATTATTTAAATCATTATACAGGAGGTTCAGACACTTAGGAAGCAAATCGGACCTAAGGTAAGGGAAATATCACAATCTCATTTTTATCCGAGATTGTTTATAATTTGGTATTTACTGGGGTGTATTTTATCATCCAAATCCATGTTTCTTCAATATGTAATTTTATTTCCATCCACCTACAATTTTTTAAATCAAATTTTACCCTTCGGTGAGTTTTTAGTAAAGAATATGAAAGGAATCTTTTGTAGTTTTTTTGTACGAGGTACTTTTGGACTTTTCCGACAAAATTACAAAGAATGTTTTTTAACTTATACGGCATGAATGGATTTTTAAAACATTATTTCCAAAATGAATCATTTACAAGTTTTCAAGTTTATTTTTAATCAACTTCTTTTAGTTTAAAATTGTATGACATGTTAAGAAAGGAAAAGTGTATTTGAAGTAGAATGGATATTTTCCTCAAGAATGAAGTTCAAGTGTTTTATCAAAATTATATTCCATCTAAGATAATAAAGGGTTATGTTTTATCCCTATTATTACATTGCTTTGATTTTGTTGTGATGGAATTATTTTTATGAATTCCTTTATAATATATTAATTGTTTTATGATGTCATGATGTTTAAGATTCCCATTTTTATTACATGGGTTATGCTATGATGTATGGTTTATGATTTTGTGGCACACATAATAATGGTATCATTATGAGATGGGTGGGACGTATATCTCCCTCCAATGAATTGGGTAAAGATTTTATATCTCCTGAGATAGACATGGCTGGAATGGTAGGTTATACCGGTTCAGTGAAACAGGATTGAAACGAGGGTGACTCGGTTCAGAAAGGGACTTTGTCCACTAAGATAGTCTTGGCAATGAGTCTTGACTAACAAGAAATGATTCTCTATGATTATGTGTGTATGCCACAATGTTTCATGTTTTATGTTATGATTATTGGGATTTCAATTCACTACTATGATTTATCCCATGTTATGAAATTATGCTCTCTTTTTCAGGTTAAGATTTCGAAAATGTTATGTTCTTATGAATATGATGTGGTTGATATTTCTTTTGATTACCCTTACTGAGCATTTGAGCTCACCCTTTTATGTTTACTTTTCCCCAGGATATAAAGAAAGGTTATAGGTATTAAAAAACGGGAAGATCTTTGTGGGAGATGTTGAAGATCTTTCACCCGGATTAGAAGATTATATTCTGAGGTTCCAAAGACACTAAACTATTACGATCCTTGTGTGTGTGTTTTTGTTATGTACTAAGTATTCCGCAAAAGTAATGTAATGTCAATGTACGTCTAGCTTCGGGTCTCTATAGTGGTGGTGGATTCTATTGATTCTTGCTTTTATATAGTGGTGTATTTGACAAATGAGGATTTTGGAAATATTTTAACTTGTTCTATAGTAGTAGTGGAAGGGAAAGGTAAATCACATAAAAATAAATCTATTAATTTTAATACTGTAGCGATTATTTATAGAGTTGTATAAGTGGAATGGGATTAAAAGAGATGGAATTTAATGAATATGAATTATGATTTTATATATCATGTTATGAATAAGGGAGATAATTACATTTCATTAATAATAATGAGGTTATCCTTTATATATTAATGATATCTTAATATTCCATTATTACAAAGATATTTTTTCCTACGGGCAGAAATATTTAAAAATTTGATGATCTGGACAAAATTTTCACTACATTCTAGAAATATTCTTATTAGTGATGAATACCTATTGGTAGGGACATCTAACATATTATTTTCCAATAATATAAAATTAAGCAGTAGTCTTAGGGGACTAGATCAACTTAATTAATCCCATGGATGATTTTTGATCATGATTGGGATTTTTGGTATAATTAATTTTATTTAAGAAATACTAGGAATTATGTTTGGATCAAAAATTATAGTCTAAAATGGATCCTATGGAATCCTATGATCCTATTTGACATAGATTATACTATTGGTATTCATATAAAAATGGATATAGAAATTAAGGTAACCCATTTGAGGTATTTTTCTACGGACCCTATAGAGATTAACACATACATGTGCATAATTAGTAATATCATTCTATCAACATTGTATGATGAACCAAAATTAAATGTGTCATATGAAATACTTCCCCATGTTTTCTCAGACTATCAAACAACTGGTCTTGTTAAGGATATATTCCATGAAATTGTGGTTACTTATCTTTGAAATGGAATCATGAGACAACTTGTAGGAAGAAGTTGAAGAAGAAAATAGTGATGAATAATTTTTATGGTGGAAGACATGAATAATGGAACAAACCTGTGGTAGGTTCTCATCAAGGTAGGATGATGCAACAGATAGCTAATAGGCCTTCCTTGGATGAGAATGTATGGGGTGATACATTTTCTACTAATCAGGGTGGTGATGGAATGTAGTAACAGATGGAAGATGAAGAAAATATTCTGAAACATCATGGTTTTTAAAATATATTACAAATCCTCACTTGGGACCTGGATAAATTCCACAGGTGGATTATGAAGGCTCATAATATGGTCATTCCAATAAAAAAGGTGCTCAACAACACGTTTATTGTCATTAAAATATCCAAAAAATAATTAATTGCTCTAGAATATCTTAAAAGTGGGGGAACATTTAAGATGATGATGGGGTGAATAGAAGTACCCTGGGAAGGCAAAAAACAGCAGTGTCTATGGCTTATATAAAGATTAAATCATACATGATAAGACAAAGTTGGTTCTAGTGAGGGTTTCACACCGGCACCTTTGAAGAGAAGGACACATAATTACTACTCAATAATATCATAGATAGTACCTAAAAAATATTTTTATAGTTTTTCAAATAATGCAACACATAAATCCTTAATATCTTAAATTAAGTTAATTCCCAATCTAAATGGGAAACTACTAATGAATACGAATATGTAAATTACATGTCCTTTAATGGTCATTAACATTATTTTCTGACACATTAGGGCATATCAATTTTGTTGACCTCAACAATTTCTTTATCAACTTTTTATTTCATATAAATAAATGGCCATAATCCATGATTATGGATAGGCATGTATAGTATGTATTAGACCATTGAAACCCCATTAGAATTTCTAGGGAAAAAGGCATTTTATGGGGGTAAATTGAAACGCCCCATGATTTTGTGAAATATTTTTTAAAATAAATTTAATCTTCGTGATATTTTTGATTTCATGAAAAATTGTATATAACTTCTGGTTTATGAAAAAACTATGTTTGGATTTCATTTCAAAAAACACCATGTTATTATTTCAGTATACGCAAGACATATATAAGCTTATGGTAAATACAAGACAATTTTTGTCTTATGTTATACACAATGTTGAATTCCTTCTATAGATTTCATTATATGAAATCCTATGTTTTACCGAACAACAATATAAAATAAATTTTGATAATATAATATTATTATAGTTAGCACAAATTATTAGAAATTTATTTTTTAAAAAAAATAGATAAAATTGTAAAATATTTATCTAAAAACACACACACATATATATATAATGAATCCATTAGTTATTAGTTTCATAAAAATGAAATTAATGACTGTTTTAGAATAAATAAATTCCTTTTGTAGGAAAACTATTTATCTATGAAAAAACATTTGTAAATAAATTTAATAAACCACATTTGATGAGTATTTTAAATAATTTATTTATATTTTATATTAATAAAAATATTTTTTACACATATAACATATTTTATCTACATAATATAATAATAAATCAAACTCTATGAATGAAATGTTGCACTTTTCAAAAATGTAAATTCATATCCTTCTATTGAATACCTATTTTAAGGATAATTTCTAATAATTAAATAAACATTATTTTACAATATAAACATAATTTTTAAATAAGGATATTGTAATTTTCTTTGGATGAATTTGTATCATTTATCAGAGATGTAAGATATTTTGATGAATAGTAAAAATGCTGACTTTTAATCCCAAATTGCTTTTTTGAAATTTATTTATATTGATATAATATATTAAACTTTTTTTAAATGTTTAATTTCATAATATTTAAAAAATTTAATCTATTTTATGTAACTAGAACCAATTTCAATTTTAATTTGATATAAAAGAAGTTCAAGCTTTTGATCTTTCTACATGGAAACCCACTTTTTGTCACGTTTTTGAAATTAATTTTAAATTAATTTCTTTCACATATGTTGTTCAAATTGTGTAAATTATAATCTCTATTTTGAATAATAATAATTTTTAAATTATAATATGGTTAACTTATATTTTGAAGAAAAATATCTTTCAATGTAATAAAAATTATTTACAACGATTAATGTAAAAATGAGTTTCCATGGTTGTTAAACATTAACATGTGTAGAGAAATAATCAAGGAAAATATCCAAAATCCATTTTCTGTCCATATTTATAAAATATTAAACATTTTCATGAAATTTAAGTATTATTGGAGATATTTTATATAAGGGATAAATCTTAATAGTGTTTACCTTTTATATTTACAAGAATTTCAGTGATCATCTTCCTTTAAAAAGAACTCAGCCCCTCACCACATTCCACATATCAAGAAAAATTTGACTCATAAAAAAAATATACTTAATAATCTTCCAACATAACTCCTCTCAACATATATTTCTCACATTGGGAATAAAGGAAACCAAGGAAGGCCATTGGGGAAACCAAAAGTAGTGGCCCAAAGAAGTGGTAATATTATTCTAAAAGCCCTTTTATTTTAACTTCATTCTTCCCCACATAAATTATTATTATTCCATTTCTATATATTATCCAATGTATCATCAGTATACTAATATTTTTTTATTATAACTATTCAAGCTACACCAATACACACTTACAAAATCTTGGTTACAAACTTAATGTTTGTATGTATGGAGGACTTCTGCCTCGCAAAATGATGTTGTACATTTTTCATTTACTGCATATCATGGATGGTAATTATGATGGTAATATTGTTTCATATGATATAAATTTTCATGATTATTTCTTTATTCTTCTTAAATTATTATATAAAATGTACTTTCATAAGTTCTATTTTGAGGAAATATGATAACTCCGTTTATAGATATGTGGTCTACCGCCTCTTCAAAGTGATGTAATTCATTCACACATTGAATACAATGTATTAAAGATGTTTTTTTAAATATTATTGCAGATATATAAAATTATATTTTTATATGAATAAAAATATATATATACACACATATATCCCATTTACATAATTTCATTCAATATGAAAATTAAACGGAAACAATTTTTCTGCATAGGTATGTCCTATAGTATACATGAATGGTGTATTCCATTTCATCTTTATATATATTATATATTTTTAAAGATATTTATATACTGAATATATATTATATTTAAATAATTATATCTGTAAGATGATCATTAATTACAAGTAAAAACTAATATAAAAAACTAAAAGGATTTTACTTAGAAAGCATCATTAACCAAGAAGTGTAAATAAACAGGTAATATAATGGCATAATAAAATAATATATCGATTAATATATGAGAATATAGTTATTCATCAGATTTATAATACACATATATTTTGTAAATATTTTGTTATAACTTTTATAACGTATGTTATGACAAAATGATAATATGTTCAGCTCTCAATTTTATATTCATGAGACTTGTATCTGATTCAGCACTAATTTCATTTCTGTGGTGTACAAACTGCCCATGAATGTATTATATGATTTTTTTAAATATGTAAGGGGTGTTTACATAACCATTTCATTATCTTTATTTCATGGTTTTTAGGGTTCAAAAGTTACCAAATTTTTAAGGTATTCTTGTCTCAATTTTCCTTCTTTGAGATAAATTCCATGTTATGATCCTATATTTTTTTTAATGTCTATATACTAAAAATTGATAGTTATATCGCTATTCTAATTATTTATTATGATATTTTATTCTTTTTTAATGTTATTATTTCAAGATTATTATGATTCATTGATACCAATATATTAATAATCTATTACTAGAATAACATTGGAAATCAAGATTATTTCTTTTTTATGGTTACATTGATTAAATCTTAGTATCCATTGATTTGAAAAACTCATAAAATTTATTCTCCTCTCGTAATCCATGAAATATCCATGTATTGATACCATTTTTTCACTCTTTGGTAATACAATAATTAAGAAATTTTTTTTTGTGAAAATATAAACATAACACTGTCTTTGTTCGAAAATTTGATTAATTCTAAAATATGTTTTTTAATGTGTTTCAAAAAAATTATATACTATGATGTGTAAAAGAAATTTCAACCAATTTTTTAACATTTTAGTAAAAAATCGGTTTCAAAGAAATGTCATTATCTTTTTCGGATCAAGTAACATTTCTACAATTTTTATGGTGAAAATGGATTGCACGGTATGTATGAATTTACCCACCTTCATGACTATCATTTAAATTAAACATCTGTTATTGTCTTTTATAGTTATTATTAATGAATTTTTCTTCATAATATTCATGGAATTTTTAGTTTAAAAGTGATTTTGAAATAAAAATATTTCCATAATGTTTTACTATTTAAAAAGAATTTTTAATGGAGAAAAGATATTTTTTATGAATTTTTTTAAATGATTTTTAAAAACTACATTAATATGTTTTTTAATGTGGGTTATTAATAAAATTATTTTGAAATGTTAGTTTATTTTAAAATTATAATTTCAATGAATGGTTATTTTCTATAATAAATTTTTCACATGACCTATCAAAATTTATCTCTATTTAGTATAAATCCAAAGATATTTTTTATTATTTACATGGTATATGGTCCAAGGAAACCAATATTATTATTTCTTTTAATGGTCAGTGTTTAATATGACAAGCTATTAATGAATCTTGTTTCTCTTCTATAGGTTATACCATGACTAAATAATTATAAAACATGCTTCCTTTAATGGGTTATTCGACTATTAAATGATTATGAATCCTATCACTATTTCCCCAATTATGATGTGATTAAATGTTTAGAAAACCCTTTTCATTTCATGGGTTATTATATGATATTTTGAGCCCTTCTCTTTTTATGAGTCATGATGTGATGAATAATTATTTATCTTGTGGAACATGGATGTATGATTTAATTATGTCAGTGGTGGGACCTATATTTTACCTCCAATAAATTTGGAAATTATGGATGAATAATGACTATAAATTTTATGTGTAATCCAGATTCTAGGTTCATAAAGATATTCATGAACAAGGATTCATGTCCATAACAACATGTGTGAAATTTGTAGCATATTCATAATGTCATGCATGAACCTAATTACAGGTTCACAATGTTATGCATGATTATTATAACATGATCATAATGATATGTACAGACATGGTTTCATGTCAACAAGTCTATTCATGAACATGATTACGTGATCCCAATGTTATGTATTAACCAGATTACATGTTAATAATTATAATTTTGAATATTTTTACATGTTCAAAATTATTATGTATGAACCTAATTAAAGGTTCATTGTGTGGTGTGTGGTCCTCGATACATGTCCATAAGTTTATGTGATGGCCTAATTTCATGTCCCAAACCTAATGTGTAGAGTTGTTTCTATTTAAAAATGTTCCCAATTTTATATGGTTATGATTATGCCATATGCACATATAATATAAGAATATTATGTTTTCATGATTCATTTTAATTGATTTTCTATGATTCAGGTCTTATGAAGTACCTATATTTTGGCCATGATTCATGTTTATGATCATTGATATATAGGGTATGATATTTTAATTTTATAATCATCTTATCATATAATTATGTTCATGTAATGTTTACATATCTCCCTTTCCTACCCTTTTTTGTAATTTAAGCTCAGCAGATTCTTATTATTCCTCTCCTTATGTTATGAGGAAAGGTTTTAGGTAGGAGTAATAAAAGGAAAGATCATTAATGGAGATGTTTATAATCATCCAATTCTATAAATGATTATGTTTCCTTGTTTCTGAGGACATTAAACTATTGTGTTCCTCGAGAATGCATGATTCAAGTGTTATATATATTTATTAAAACAATTTAATATCTATGTATGTTAATATTGGTTCAATATTATAATATTCGAATGTTCCATGTTATAAATCCCCACCTCAGTGGGATTTTACTCAGAGAGAACATTAAGTGGGGTATGAGCAGCACCTATTTCTAGCATCCAAATCCCATCACAAATAAGGGTCTATATGACTTAATAATTAGAATCAATTTAATTACAATATTAGACATTCTTCTATCATATGAATTCATAGGTACTACTATCCTACTATTAAGATGATATTACTGCAAGAGGTTTCATGGGATTTTCAACTCTTTCTGTCCGATTTTAAGGACATGAAAATTGGCTCTATGAATCTTGTAGATGTTGAGAACATCACCACTATAGATCTACATCAGTTAGTATATATATCTTTCCCAAGAATAGAATTTGTTACCATGAATTGAGTTGTTTCGAAGAGATCAAGACCTCTTTATTTGTATCAATTGAAGGAGATAATGAAACTTGTGGATGGGGAAGAGAATATCTATCTCAAATTCCACAATGGTCAGTTGTTATATCCTATACTAAAGGGACATGATATTCTAACACTCCAATTATATAAAATGAAATCCAACCCTCAGCGTACCAAGATATCAATCCAATGGATGTACCCACTTGAGGCATGTTGATTAGTGGAAACATTTTCCACATCGATGTAATAATCCGTAGCTATCGGGATTCTATTAAAAGTATTTATGATCATAAATAGACTTTACGATATACAATTATGCGCTTCTAGAATTTTATTTGTCATTCAGGTCAATATAGAGAACATGCCTCACATATATCCTCACCATTAATATAGGTCATCATCATTCCATTTCTGAAGGAAATCATGTACGATTATAGCTCGTCTACAACCTTTCTGTCATCAGAAAACCTCCCATTATGTGGGTCAACATAAGTAATGGAATTGAACTCCTAGAATAGGTTTAGACTCATCATCATATCACTAGGATTTAGGGACAGTGGATAAATAAGATAAATAGCCTGAAAAATGTTAGAAACTAGACACTAGGAATCTAAAACCTATTTAACCTGTCATTAGATCAAATATGGGTTTTGAGAAATCCCTATAGTACCTAAAATGGCCTAGAAATTCTGAGAGGGGACATCCCTATATGATTATGTAGAAGAAATTTGAGAATAATCTCTAGGATAATGATTTACAACCACACATGCTTATTCTCTTCCTTATTATCCTCAATGAAGAATATCACTGGCCTCACGCCACCATTGGAATCATGTACAGGATATAGATAGATGCTTATCCTCACGGATAAAAAACATTAAATATATTAAAATGACGTTTCTATGTAATTATATTTATACCCCCATTAATTGTACTCAGCGTTTTTCAATGTGTGATAGAATTTACCAGGAGTTCCCCAATTCACCATCTTGAGACACACCGTAGAATCTGATCATGTGGAACCATTCCACATAGACTCTATGAATTTAATCACACGTGATTCAGGATGGATATTACCCATCATGTGGGGTCATCATTCTTAATGTCATGATATATCTTTGACAACTAAAGTGCTAGGATAGGTGTTATTTCCACATCATCTTGTATATCTCTCGATGGGATGAGTACATCTCATTAATGATTGGATCCTTGGAGATCATACTAACATTTCACAGGTTGATACTAACTTATTCATGCATTAGGTGGAATGAATTTTTTTTGGGAACCATCCCCTTATAATCTCATGGATGAATTTGGAGTTCTTATGTACTTATGTCTATGACGACATGATTTCTTCATAGATGCCTACTTCTTTCAACTTATTTAAAAAGAAAAAAATAGTCTGGTGAACCCATTATGACAACATCCACTCAGTCCCCTGTCCACCTCCTAGGAGGATATCCCATTCTTCACACAAACCCATTGATAGGCATGTCTTAGAGTCATGAAATATGAATGGGTAATATTTTACATTTAATTTATGACTTCATGGATTCAAATATAAATAACATTTCTCATGACGAATGAAACATATCGTGTATGATTTATAGTAATTAATATATTCATCTACTCATGAAAATATATCGTCAATTAAGCTTATTTAGTTTTGAAACCAAAAAACATTGAGTGAAATTTATCATCTTTGGTATAAAAACCTCCTTCAAATAACTATAACCATAAATAAGAAGATAGTTACTCTTAATGTACTTGTGATGATACTTCATCAGATGCCTTTGGAACTGTAGTATCATGTGAGTTATAGTTTTTAAGAGCTACAACTTTTAACATCTCCTCAATGAGATTTCTAGTTTCTCTGTCTGAAACTTTATTATTTCTAGAATCCATTGAACCTATAAAAAATCTCCAATATTTTCGTTAGAATCTTGTCCCTATTTCAATGAAATTGTATAAATGTTGAAATTTATAAAAACCATGTGAATGAATAGGGTACCTGCAACTGTCACATAAATGACTTATTTTGAAGGTAAATTTCATTTATTTTCCTTTCATTCTTTGTTTTGGATGGTTTCCCAAGGTTTTATGGAAAATAGATGAGTTTTAATTAATTGGGTCAAACCGTGAGCCCAATTCCAGATTTAAAAATAATTTTTTTTCCTTAATAACTTTTTAATTCTTTAATATTTTTCCATCATTCCAATTCCTAAATGGTCTCCTCTGATCTATTAACACAAAAATTTAAATTTGGAGCCTTTATAAAACCATAATCCTGGTGAATATGGGTTTTTATTTAAGATATTGGGCCTGCCCGAAGGCCCATTTCCTGCATTAAAAATAATTTTTAATATTTTTATATCTCCTTCACCATTTGCGTTTTTTTGGTGATTCCACCTCCCCCTCGACCCTTAGAAATCTGGGCGGGCTCACATTGTCTTTCCCCCCTCCTTGGAGCTCTTTGAAATCTCGAAATAGGGCTGATCATCATAGGGTGTCTCAAATAGGCCAGAATTGAAGAGGTAACTTCGTCCCTTCTTAACTATCTCAATTCTTACTCTTTTCCATCCATTCCAGTTCCTAAATTACCTCATAAATCTTATTCGAACAATCCCTGAATTTTGTATGTTTTCAATTTCAGAAACTATTGTTTTAAAAGTGATTAATTCAGGATACATCAAGTAGGTGAGTCTATTTCTTTCCTCTTTCAAATTGCTTAAGGTTTCTTCCCTAATTCTTGAATTATAAAAATTCCAGAAGTTAGGGTTCATTCCTAGGTTCTAAACTAATGTATTTTGGGTGAAATATTTATGTTTTAGGTTCCTTTTAACTTCCATGAGGTGCGGCGGTCGTGCGGTTGATGTTTCGCCCCAATATTTGAGGGTTTCGACACATTCGGTAGGTGATTTCATGGATAACCATTTAATGATGAGTTAGTTGTCTTGATTAAATAATTTTACATGTTCCTTATGTGCTGTTAATTATGAGAAAACCATTTTTGGTAGAAATAGTAAATCATTTGTTTTTAATGTTACATTTTTGCTTGAAGTGTGTATTTTTCAAATGTATTTCATGTGTTATCTCTTGTGGTATTTCGTTAAAATTTGGAAGTGATTTATTAGTTGTTAAAAGGGGCTGCCAATTATGGTTGGGTAATGATATAGATCCATGTGGGACTAAAAGGGGGTGTATTTGAATGGTTTTATTTGAATAACCTTGTTATACTCCTTGAAAGTGTTTTATGGATTTGTGTGTTCTCATGTGTATCTTTTGTGATATTATTCAAGGTGATTATATAACATTTGAAAGTGGATTATTACATGTTGATTGGGATGCCAATTCTGTTTTGGTAGGGTCTTGTTTTTCTTTTGGTTTAAAAAGAGGTTTTTGAAATGGATTTTATGTGCAATGATTGGGTATACTCTTTATAATTGTTTTATGAGAGTTTTGAATGGTTTATTGGGTTGTGTAATAGGTGAAACTATATCAGAAAACTGTTTTGGTAGGAGTACATTTTTAAATGGTCTATTTCATTTGTGAAAAGGCTGTTATGTGATATGTATCATCTTGGGATTATTTTATTAAATTGTTTGAAGGAGATATTGAGGAGTGAAGGTGATGTGAAAGTGATGTGTAGTGTTTTGTGTGAGTGTGATGTGAAAAGTTGAATTTTTGATTATGAAAGAAGTGTTATTTTCCACTTGTGTGGGCTGTTATATGAGTTTAAATATCTTATAATTGTTTTAAAAAATTGTTTAATGGTTTTTTTATGTTTTGAAGAAATGTGAAATGTGTTGTGGGCTATATTGGTGTGATTCGGATTTCAAAATCATTTTGAAGGAAAAATGTATTTTTGTGACTTGTGTGATATACATATGGGATGTTTGGTGACTTTTGTATGTGGAAATGATATTTTCATGTTCAATGTATATTTCTTGACTTGTTGAACTTGTTTGAGCACAAGGGGAAAATCTAGGTATCTAGGTGGGTGGACGTGTACTAGTATGCTATTGAATCCGTGGGGTTTGGCCTCAGTTTCACTTAGCAAGATTGATGCTTACAACTCTAAATAAACTATGATTATGATGATTGGGGACCACTAGGTTATGGGTATGTTCCTTACTAGTGGTTCGTGCATGAGAATGGATATTTGTGATGGTTACTCTCACCGAGATACGAGGTAACTCGGACCCACAGCTAGCTAGTGCCTAGGGGTTATTTCCTATTTCTTGTGCTCATTATTTAATTTTTACTTACCGTCAGCATACGGTATAGTTGGATGGAAAATTCAATAGTGTTGACATTATTTTTAAAAGTTTTTTTCTTAATGATCGCCCACTTGAAAACTGTTTTTATTTAATGTTGCATCTTTTAGAAATTGTAACTAGCTTTTCATGTTTTTGAAAACATGCATTCATGTCGACTTTAAATGTTTATCAAATGGAATCACGTAGTGGTGGTATCCTACTGGGCATTGTATCACACCCTACTTACACCCTTGGGTGTAGGTATATTTGGTTATTTGTGTTGTCTCAGGTTGGGTACAGTTTTTTGTTCCAGTGGTTCGGGTTTCTAGCAGGACCTTGGTGGTGATGTCTTGTGGAGGTGGCTTGAGGGTGGTGCCCCATGACATGAGGGTTCTTGGGCTATCCTTATTTGGTTTTTTACCTTTGGTATAGATCTTTTGAGTTGTTTTAAGCTATGTAATTCAGTTATGAATTTTTGTAAAAGATTGTTTGGTTTGAAAAATCCAGATTTGTTTCATTGGATTCTTTTGTTGTTTTATGTTTATAAACTCGGATAAATCATTCCCAATTTTCATTTTATGATACCTGAGCACTTGATCCATCCCGTGGGGATTGGGAACGCCCTTCGGGCCTTGTCACGGGCTGGGTTTGGTGGCATTTTTTGTGGCGATCGATTCGGTTTGTGACAAAATGGTATTAGAGGAGGTTCAGGTTAACTCTTTGGGTCATGTTATTTGGGGAAGAGTCAGGATAGTCTGGAGTTAGGATTGTTGGGACATGGAATTCTAGTTATGGGTAGTGTGCCTAATCACCAAACCTCATAATGGTATTCAATTTTACAAGAGAAGTTGGGATTTATCTAAGTCCTTTGGTTTTCTTGGTTCGATGATGATTAAAGGAAATGAAAAGAGAGTTAGGATAATAGTCCTAGTGAGCTCACAGGGCCTGGAAAGCCATGTGGAGCCAATGATATTCTCTAGAACACTCGTTGTGACAGTGAAGTGATTTTATTATGGGCGCCAACCATATTTCCAAGTCACCCACTGAAACTAGTTTTCTCTCGCTCTGTTTTGTGCTTAGGTCTTGAAATCATGGATCTTTGGTTTTAAGAAGTGTATAGTTTTTGTGAAATGATTTTAAAATAAAGAAGGAATGGTTTGGTTTATGAAATTGCAGAAGTGAATTTTCAGAATTGTTTTTAAATGTAAAATGGTGCGCTTACATCTCTTTGAAAGCAGAAACTATATTGAAGTTGGTTTTGAAAAGTGTTTCTAATAGAGTTTTTTAAAGAATCAGAGTGTGTTTTAATGGGAAGAGGTGTTTTGAAATTGTTGTGAATATCTTTAAAGTGAGTTTTTTTCTAAATGGTTGTAACTTTTTGAAAAATTTTGTAAGATGTGAGTTGGGATTTTGATCTCGTGGTTAGCGGTTATGAGAAAAAAGGATGTGTTAGTTGACCATTTTGGTTTTGAAAAGTGGAAATAATTTTTGTTTTAACCTTTGGTATTTCCATTAGAGACCACATGCATGGGGTTATATGGGATGATGGATGGTTGATGGCATGACTGGATGAGTGTCGGGACGGATATGAGAAGAGTGTCTGGTGTGGCACAAAAACCTGAATGTGTGAGGTTCATGGGGTACCATTGGTGGATACACTTACTGTTAAACTGTTTGTTCTCAAAGAATTACTTTTAAAGAAAAACATGATGTCTTGATAAATATTTTTGTATGGTTTGTATTATGTGTTTTTAAAAATTTTGATGTTGTGGGATGTTTTAATTCCAAGAACCCCTTCTGTTTGAACTGTGTTTTGGGATTGTGTTTGGTCGGTAAGCCGTGTTGTAGGGACAATTAGTGGTCTCTTTTGAAAAATGTTTTGGGATGCCTTTACGGTGGTTCCCTTCATGTGTTTGGAGCTGGTTTATGGCTTGTTTTGACAAATGGACCAGATTTGTTGGGTCATTGGGTTCTCTCATTGGATAAGGTACGCCCCCATTAAAGGTTAATTCATAACTGAAGCGCAACCCAGATTATTTCTACATTGTAAAATCCTCCAGTTGATCAAAATAAGGAATCTATTTCTTGAGTTTTTTAGATTGAGTATACACCATTTACTTTATTGGATTTGTATATCCTCTTGTAGTGGAAGATTTATTATGGATGGTTGAAAGTGACCTTAGCCTCTTAAGTTTCCTAATTTTTCGAAGGTGGAAGTGTTCTGGAGTTGTTAGCATGGATGAGTATTTGGACAGTGTCTAAGAGGAACTCTCGATCCTTCATAGTCTCTTCGAAGAAGGAGTTCATGTTAAACTACTTTTGTGGGAAATCCGGTCATGAGAGGATATTATGGCCACTTTCTAGAATTGTGTGTTGTTTGGGGATGTTTTACATGTTCCCTCTCTATTCATTATTTATATCAGTCACAATGGTCATGTTCGGTGATTCCTTGTGATGTCTTGTGCTCGAATGACTGTAAAGGTGAAAGTTGGGCAATCATCTGAGAGTCTCTATTATGTTTGGAGAATGTCTCCCTTGAAAAAAAACATAAAAAATATTCCATTTTAGAGGAAGGGGAGTATAAGTTTTCTTTACTTCTATTGTTTCTCACCCGAACAAACAAGGTGTGATGTGTGTACATCTTCTAATCCCTCGTTTCAGTGAACTATCGAGTTAGGGTAAATTGAGTTTGGAATGCGTTATGTCTTGGAAAAAAATATCGGGGATTGCGGTGTAGTTTTTGTTTGCAACGAAAGAAGAATTCTCATTCAGGTGGTTTCCAAAGCCTAACTGTGAGGCTGAAGATGCTTCAATATTTTGATCTCCAGCCATAGGTCCTGGAGAGAAGATGGCGCGTAGTCAGGGGAATCCCAAGTGTCATTTAAACCCTTGTGCAAAGTTATATTCATAATATGAAAGATAAGTAGAGTTTAAACCTATGGTTTAATCATATTTCTTATACTGTTCATGTTCGGTGGAAATAGGTGGAGGGCCTTGTACCCATGTCATCGCCCAATGTTATTCCCTCCCCCTTTGGTTTCCATTGTGTCTTTAGAGAAATGTATGTTGATTGGCTAGACAGGTTGACCACACGGTTTTCACTTGGTTAGTAGTGACCATGCCCCAAAAAAACGATGTAGATAGAAGAATCTCCACTTTTAGTTCATGGTTTCCAAAACCGTGCAGACTAACCATGTGGTCGTCCCAACACTTTATATTTTGGGGTCTTTCTGTACTGGCCCATGCTGGTCGATTAAGATTGTTGGTTCTTATTGTGGGGAGCCTATTTTTTTCCTCGTACCAATAACTTAGACTTATCCATTGTCAAGGATTGGTGGTAGGTAGTATCATTCGGATCTATCAATATACCTAAATCATCCTTGGGTAACCATTAGATTGGAGAGTTCCCAATGGTTTAGTTATAGCAAGGTATGTGTACCCTTGTTCGATGTTGTTGTTCGTTTAAGTGAATTTCATGAGTCTTGTTAGGATAGTGTTCGATGATTTTTCCTTTGGGATAAATCCTGAATGTGATTTATTGTTTCAGGAAAGTGGTGTATGATTTATGTGTGAAGTATTACTTCCTTAATTGATCAATTTAGGTGTTTTGGCCTTTGGGGGCGAAACCTGGAAAGGGAGTACATCTTGGTTTATCAGTTTGGGTTGGCTTTCATATTTGGACTTTCTGTAGCTTTCTAGGGATGGAAAGTTTTCATGGTGGGGAGAATTGTCACATAATTGACTTATTTTGAAGTTAAATTTCATTTATTTTCCTTTAATTCATTGTTTTGGATGGTTTCCAATGGTTTTATGGAGAAATAGATGAGTTTTAATGAATTGGGCCAAACCGTGAGCCTAATTCCAGATTTATAAATAAATTTTGTTTCCTTTATAACTTTTTATTTTTTAATATTTTTTCCTCATTACAATTCTTAAATGGTCTCCTCTGACCTATTAACACCAAAATATAAATTTGGAGCCTTTATAAATCCTTAATCATGGTGGATATGGGTTTTTATTTAAGATATTGGGCCTGTCCGAAGGCCCATTTCCTGTATTAAAAATAATTTTTAATTTTTTTATATCTCCTTCACTATTTGATTTTGTTCAGGGATTCAACCTCCCCCTCGACTCGAAGAAACCCGAGCGCGCGCCCATTTCCTTTCCCCCCTCCTAGGAGCTCTTTGAAATCGTGAATTAGGGCTGAGCTTCATAGGGTGTCTCAAATAGGCCAGAATTGAAGAGGTAACTTCGTCCCTTCTTAACTCTCTCAATTCTTACTCTTTTCCCTCCATTAAAGTTCCTAAATTACCTCCTAAATCTTGTTCGAACAATCCCTGAATTATGGCTGTTTTAAATTTAAGAAACTATTGTTTTTGGAGTGATTAATTCAGGATAATTATGTAGGTTTGTCTATTTCATTCCTCTTTCAAATTGCTTAGGGTTTCTTCCTTAATTATTGAATTATAAAAATTCCATAAGTTAGGGTTCGTACCTAGGTTCTAAATTACTTTATTTTGGGTGAAATATTTAGGTTTTAGGTTTCTTTTATCTTCCTTGATGTGCGGAGGTCATAAGGTTGATGTTTCACCCCAATATTTGAGGGTTTCGACACATTCGGTAGTTGATTCAATGGATAACCATTTAATGATGATTTAGTTTGCTTGATTAAATAATTTTACATGTTCCTCATGTGTTGTGCATTATGAGAGAACCATTTTTGGTATCAATAGTAAAACATTTGTTTTTAAAGTTATATTTTTTCTTTAAGTGTGTATTTTTTAAATGTATTTCATGTGTTATCTCTTGTGGTAGTTTTGTAAAATGTGGAAGTGATTTATTAGTTTTTGAAAGGGGCTGCCACTTATGGTTGGGTAATAATTTAGTTCCATGTGGGCCTAAAAAGGGGGTGTATTTGAATGGTTTTATTTGTATAACCGTGTTATACTCCTTGAAAGTGTTTAATGGATTTGTGTGTTCTCATGGGTATCTTTTGTGATAGTATTCACGGTGATTATATAACATTTGAAAGTAGATTATTACATGTTGATTGGGCTTACAATTCTTTTTTGGTAGGGTTTTGGTGTGGTTTTGGCTTAAAAATATGTTTTTGAAATGGATTTTATGCGAAAGTTTGGGTATAATCTTTATAATTATTTTATGAATGTTTTGAATGGTTTATTGGGTTGTGTAATAAGTGAAACTATATCAACAAACTGTTTTGGTTGGAGTATATTTTTAAAAGGTCCATTTCATTTGTGAAAAGGCTGTTATGTGATATGTATGATCATGGAAATATTTTATTAAATTGTTTGAAAGAGATATTGAGGAGTGAAAGTGATGTTAACGTGTTGTGGAGTGTTTTGTGTGAGTGTGATATGAAAAATTGAATTTTTTATTATGAAAGAAGTGTTACTTTCCATGTGTGTGGGATTTTATATGATTTTAAATATCTTATAATTGTTTTATAAAATTGTATAATGGTTTTGTGGAAGTGTTGAAGAAATGTGAAATGTGTTGTCGGCTATTTTGGTGTGATTCTGATTTCAAAATCATTTTCAATGAAAAATCGATTTTTGTGACTTGTGTGGTATACATATGGGCTTTTTGGTGAATTTTTGATGTGGAAATGATATTTTCATGTTCAATGTATATTTCTTGACTTGTTGAACTTGTTTGAGTACAAGGGGAAAACCTGGGAATCTAGGTGGGTGGACGTGTACTAGTATGCTAGTGAATCTGTGGGGTTTGGCCTCAGTTTCACTTAGAAAGATTGATGATTACAACTCTAACTAAACTATGATGATGATTATTGGGGACCACTAGGTTATCGGTATGTTCCCTACTAGTGGATCGTGAACGAGAATGGATATTTGTGATGGTTACTCTCACCGAGATACGAGGTACCTGGAACCCATAGCTAGCTAGTGCCTAGGGGTTATTTCTTATTTCTTGTGCTCGTTATTTACTTTGTACATACCATCGGCATATGGTATAGTTGGATGGAAAATTCACTAGTGTTGACATTATTTTTAAAAGTGTTTATTCTTAATGATATCCCACCTGAAATCTGTTTCTATTCAAAGTTGCATCTTTTTGAAATGGTAACTAGCTTTTCATGTTTTTTAAAACATGCATGCTTTTCATCTTTAAATGTTTATCACATGGAATCTATTAGTGGTGGTATCCTACTGGGCATTGGCCCACACCCTACTTACACCCTTGGGTGTAAGTAGACTTGGTTATTTTTTTTGTCGCAGGTTGGGTATAGTTTTTTATTTCAGTGGTTCGGGTTTCTAACAGGTCCTTGGTGGTAAAGTCTTGTGGAGGTGGCTTGAGGGAGGTGCCCCTTTCCATGAGGGTTCTTGGGATATCCTTATTTGGTTTTGTACATTTGGTATAGACCTTTTGAGTTGTTTTAAGCTATGTAATTCAGTTCTGAATTTTTTTAAATGATTTTTTTGTTTGAAAAATCTTGATTTTTTCATTGGATTCTTTTGTTGTTTTATGTTTATAAACTCAGGTAAATCGTTCCCTATTTTGATTTTATGATACCCGAGAACTTGTGCCATCCTGTGGGGATTGGGAACGCCCTTCGGGCCTTGTCACGGGCTGGATTTGGTGCCATTTTTGGTGGCGATCGATTCGGTTCGTGACAGCACCAGTAACCTTATGAAGGCCCCACACCTAATTGTTTATGTGTAGGTCACTCTCCTAGATGAATGTATCACATAAGTTGGATTATACATTGTCTATGTGAACTCATCTTTAATAAAGATGAATATTTTGATGGTTTTGTAGAACAATAGTGTGGCAAGAAATTTTTTACAGAAGAATGAGGACAATCTACTAAAACGACGAAATCTATTTATATATATGGTTGCCTATGTTAATTTCCAGTATCTATACCCTACTATCCTAACCAAATTTTATATAATAAATATGAAGTACACATGAATGGGTGACATTTTCAATCAATGGGAACTATTCTTCCTTTTTCCTCAAGACCATACCATATATTCTCAATTGGATCCAATCTCGAGGGTGATTTTTTCAGCACAATTTGTTCTCATTTCGATAAAATGGTGACTATGAAAAATACTTTAAGATGATGAAAATATGGGAATGAATGATATAAATGGATGAAACACATTGCAAAAATATCTCCCTACATGTCCCATAGAAGTCACCAGCGTGGATTATATATTCATATGATCCTGTAAAACAGACCTACAGATCATCCTACATGATAAGCCTACACATCATCCTATATAGCCAACCAACACATTAGATTGATAGTCAGACCAGAATGACAAAGAACATTCCTATAATTTTCCATATTTCTTAATAAAGAGGACCTGGGGGGAACTTTATTTTCATATATGTAAAATCCTAATGAACATGTGTCACTCTGATCTCCATGTTCATTTTCTCTATCCATCAAAAAACATACATGTATCCTTGAAAACCCAAAAAAATATTGAATTATAAAGGGGTGTAATGGATCCAAAATCCCATGATGGAATAAAACACATAACAAATATGTGAGGAACCCTTTCCAATGTGGATGATGATGGATAGTGATAGGTACCCTTCCGAAACCAGGGGCCTTTGTTAGACACTTTCTCGAACAACTGTTGATACCATAAGAAAATTATTTTCCATGAGTTTTTATCAGATGTACCATTTCCCAATGAAACATTAGCACGTACTTGCCTACCATAATGAATCACTCCCATGGGAGCATAGGAATACCCTATTTGAGACCCCTTAACTCACCCAGCCTTTATCCTATTCGATCCACCTATCAAGTACTCATACAAGCCACCAATGGAAATACATCACATCGGTTGGATCCTTTATTTGAGAAGGACCAGATTTAATCTACACACAAATTCATCAAAAAATCAAAACCCAATAAAGAGGAACAAAAAAATGCCTCCCATTTGGGTATGCATTCCTTAGTTCAGATGTCTCCTATAGTGTTACTATCTAACATGATGGATCCTCATGGTGCCTATGAGTATTCATTCTTTCATTCATGAGAACCCAAACCCTTGGGGTGGTGTTAGGAAATACCTTATCATTTTTACCAGGTTTAGGAACACTACCTTCTTTATTAGTCTCTAATACATGGTTCCTCTGATTCTGGGAGGGAATGGTAAGGATCATTCTTTCCACATCCTTTCGAAAAGGAATGTGGTCCAACACTCTTTCCTAGTTTCAAATATTAGGGAATCCCTCTGGGAGGAAAACATTATCCATTGTTTCAGGACCTCTCTTAATTCATTACATCCCCTTTTCCCATACCCATGGTTTATATAAAGATAGTTAATCATATGTTACTATGTTGGATACCAAAACAAATATGTATTTGAGTATCTCAAAGACCTCTCTCTCTCCCTTTGGGCCAAGGGTAGAATTATGGGAGGTAATGGTAACTATATATTACATTATTTCACTCCCCCTTTTGATTTTGATATCATCTATCAGAAGAAAGAGAAGATTGTATAGTTACCCATATCTACTAATTTCTATTTATTATCACACCGAGTATGAATCAAATTGTATTAGAGGTTAGTAGTGATCATGAAATATATATTATCTCCAACACAATGGTTTAATTCCAAGTGTACTCCCCAAACAATTATGGACCTCTTACATGGTATGATCCCCAACCATGAAACTATTAAATCACAAAATGGGAATCATTCCATTTGTAAGAACTAAGAAATTATGGGCCTCTATCAAGGTATATTATCTAACCATATCAACATACTCATTCAAAGGGTATCATCTTTATGAGGAACCCCAACCCAACCTCCCCAAAATAAATAGGGTCATATATAAGAATAAGATGAAACGTAATCTTATCAATGAGCCATACTTCCCGATAAGACAATCCTGATAGCCTTTATAATAGTGGGCCATCACAACCAAATTATATTGTAATTGATTAATTTCTAGGTGGGATACATAGGAGGACACCATGAGGCCTATAACCAAAACCCCAAATAAACCCTATTATCTAAATTTCACATTTCTTATAGGGTATTACATATCCTGGGAGTCCATATCCCTTTCACGTTCCCTGGGACACATTGGAATATGTATTCCCCCAAAAATTCCCTAGGAACATTTCTCCTTGATGTCCTTACCACAAGATGTTAAGCTACATGGTTAAGTCTTTATCACCTTACAATAAAAGGGATAGTGTCTCTGATTATGTGGAATAGATCTACAAGGGTTCTGATAAATTTCAGAAGGTTATGTTGGAATCCCATTAATTATTTTGATCTCATCATCAAAACACCTCCCCCGTCCTTTAATGATGATAGACTCATATGTGCACCACTATATTGATGAAAAATATCATCATCATAAAAATTACTGAAAAATATCTAATCAGTACATAAGAGGATATCATCGATGGATAACATAACAAAAAATTGATATCTTCATTGAAGAATATACTAAGATACACATATATTATTCAAAGATCCATAAATTATAA
Organism: Viscum album; assembly: GCA_963277665.1. Classification (NCBI taxonomy): domain Eukaryota; kingdom Viridiplantae; phylum Streptophyta; class Magnoliopsida; order Santalales; family Viscaceae; genus Viscum; species Viscum album. Next base: position 1,653,200,309 of record OY728131.1, on the reverse strand, counting down.
TATGTGATTATTAATTAAATGGATACCCAACTCATACATGGGAATAAATGAAGTATTCTTGAATATATTTTATATATATAAGAGTGCCCCATTGTTGGACGAAGTCCACATAATATGGGTGTAAGGATCCCAACCTCCTATACACACAACTAATAAGAGTTCATATGTATAATTGGCCAAGCCCCCAATGAGAGATTGAATTTTGAAAGAAGGTACCTCATGAATATAAAACTATTGGATGTTTTTGGAACCACAAAAAAACCCACTGAAACCACCAGAAGGGGACATGGATCGATGTTTGACATAATGGTTGTTCCACCAACATCAAAAAAAGCCATTTCAATATCTCGTGGAACTTTTTGAGACCAGACAATATTATATATAATCATAAATGATAAAATAATATGATATTTATTATATATTGATTATTCTTAAAATATTAAATAATACATTCCTTCTTTCCCTAGTGATCATTGAAAAATTAAAATTTTACTCATGTGTACATATACCATACCATCGAAATGATTGTAACATAGTTTATTTTTAATTTCCATATTTTAGTATAGATTTTAAAATAATTATTGATGTATAAAATTTTTAATTATTTCTGGATTATTATTCTAGATTTGATGTAATATTAACAACTTTTAATATATTCATCATTGTGAAATTATTTTTACTTATGAATCAAATAACTTCAAAACATCCAACATGAATTAAATTAATTTAATAAATATATATATAATCCTAATAGATAAGATAATAGGAATTATAAAAAATAAAATTTTTCTTAATAATGTAAATACTTTTTCTATTTTTAATATTTTTGATGATGAATAGTGTACATGATTAGTTGGACTAATGGAAAGATACATTAATATTAAAAATCATCTATTAAAAATTTAATTAATAATTCATTTTCCCTCCATATCAATTTTTTTGAAATTATTTTATACTTATTTATATTTTAGAATAATTAAATAATAAATTATATATTATGTTCATCCTGACATTATAACAAAAAAATTTCAAAATGAGTACTTTTACATAATGTTTTGACATTATTTTAAAACATACTGAATGAACGATCTATTTAAGTTAATATGGAGACAAAATCATTTCGTGGTGCCACAACTATTATTTTATTTTTGGAATCCATTAAAATATATATGGATTTGCTAAAGGAAAACCGACCATCCTTCTTAATGATCATATAAATAAATTATGGGTTTTCAAATACAATGGATATATGAATACATGAAAAACAATTCTTATAGAGAAATGAAAATTGTTATGATGAAAGAATTTTTTTATTCTATTATGGTTCATGGGTGTTATTTATTAAGAAGATTTTTTCCATTCATAAAATAGGGGTGTCTGACATCTTTTAATATATCAAATTCATTGAGTATAGTGACAAATTTAAATTACTAAATTTATTCAAAGAGATTATGGAAAATTACTATGAGGGTTATTCTAAATATGGGAAGGTGTTAAAAATATAGGGATTCTCTTATGTGATTAATGGGATATACTTCGACAATCATTTTATATATGGGTTTCAGTGAACTGATTATGTTTCTCTATAAAATATATTTGAATTTTTTGTGATGGATATTCCATATTTGGGAAAAAGTTAGCCATTTATTTTTCTTTTATGATATTATAGTAATATATTATCATGGTTATTATAAATATAACCATGATGGTTATTCCTTATGTTTCCATGGGGGTTACTCTATATTTAAGAGGGATATGAAAATATTTTCATGGTTTTATGCATGATTTATCTATATTTGGTGTGGGTTTTTATTTGATTCATTTAACTTAATAGTTTTTATTTTTATAAAGAAATGTATTATTTCATAATTTCAATGATTAATGTGATAAAGGAAAGTATTTAATGTGTTTTCATTATATTAGTTATCTAATGGATTTTCTAATTTTTATATCCCTCGCTAGGATTTTTGTCCTAATCAGACATTTGAAAATTTTTTTCTGAAAGGTCTAATGATGGGTAAGGGAAAAATAAGAAGTCGAGTCAAAAGTAATGATGAATTTTCATGAAATGAAAACATGTTTTAATGTAACATTATTATATTAGAGAAAAAATTTATACTAATTATTGGTTTCGCTATTATAAGTTATGGGTTATAGACTAATTATTTAAAACTCTATACCTAAATGATATTTTGGAATATAAAAATATGATTTCTAGATTAATTCAATAATAATATATAATATTTCTGGTAAGGTCCTTAAGAATTACCATCATTTTTTAATCTCAATAATTATTATTGAGGAATTAACATGTTTGATAATTACTCTGATGTCATTTTTTTTCTTCTTCCCCATTAAACATTACTGTTTAGTTAGGTAATTGATTGTTGATGACACACTAGATATTTTTTATGAATTTTTCTTCAATAATTTTCTTTTATTTTATATATATTTCAATATCTAATTCCAGGATAAAATCATTGATTATTTTTTTCATTATGGTAAGATATTGAAAACTAATATTAAATATACCATAATACAATAAAAAATCTATAATAATATAATTTTACATACTACAGTATGATAGTAAATATTCATACCCAAAAATTTCAAATTAGGATATATTAGTCTCTATGAACTACATTTGAAATCCAACCATTGAATATAATTATATAAAAAATAAAAAAAAACATTAGAAACATGATATATATTTAGAAATATAAATTAATGAATTGGGTAATTAATTTTAAGGGAAGTGTATAACATTTTATCATGGATTTTAAGAAGAAAATGTTAATGTTATATATTCTTTGGTTATAAATCTGTAGATGTTGGGTTTATATACTAAAAATGGGTAAAATTCAAATATAATTATTTTTATACAATATATTTATAGAAGTGATTAATTTCATTAAAATAATACATTCAATATGTATACTAAATAACTAAAAACTAATATATTATTTTGGAAGGATCATATATAATGTAAGTATCATTAATTATAAAAAATTAATTAACTAAGATAGCACAATACATAATAAGTATTTCATTTTAAAAATCTTGATGTATTCGACAGATTACATTCCATGCAACCCCAGTTCTATATGAACCATGATATAGTAAACCATTATAATAATATAATTAGATTAGAGTGTATAAATAGTAACAAAAAAATTATTGATATAATATATATATATATATTAATGAAAACATTTTAATTAATTATTAATAAATAATTCCTCATTTAACAATAAATTCATTTTATGATTTCAAAATATATTTTAATCCAAATTGGGTTTTATCACATTTTTCACAGAAATTATCTAAATAATCTGTACCAGGTTTAGATATATTTTTGAGAAACTAATATTAATTTTTAAATCAAAAGATTATTATCATTTAATGGTTTATTTTATCTTTTTTTTCTCAAATATTATAATTTTTAGTGAATTATGAAATATTATGAACAATTTAAGAAATGCCATTTTGTTTTATATGAAATACAATTTTTTTTAAAAAAATATATCAAATTAACATAAGTATCATTTATCTATAAATAATTTATTTTATAAAATAATCATCATCATTATACTTTATTTTGGTAAAAGTTTATTTTTGGAAGTAATGTATTTCTTATAAAAACATTTTTTGTGCACAATGTTTGTTTATCTCTACAATTTAAACAAATATCAGGATTAATGTTTTAATGGGATTTATAAATTTTATTTTGAATAATATATTATTTAATTAATTGGATTGTTTTAAATGAAATTAATTAAATATTATTATTTTCATTTTATAAAAGATTCATTCATCAAATAACTTTTATTCAAAGTTGCATGACAATTTAAAATTAAATTCTTGAAATAATAAATATTTTGTCTAGTGAATTTGATTCAATATAAAGAAATAGAAAATTTAATATAATCTATTATGTCATGCTTTTATTTTTTTTATAGTGAATAGTAAAAATATTTATATTGTGTTACAATAGTTAAGGTTAAACTAGTTTACTAGGAATATTGAACCAAGAGTTATATGTATAATTTCTAACTACGTAAAGATAATTCTTATTATATGAATATATATCTTTCTTATTATATGTGGAATTATAGTCCCTAGAAATTTCGTCTCGATTTTCCAATAAATTCACTATATAACATTGAAATCATTTAATAAATTAGATGTTAATCCCTCCCCTCACATATAAATGGGTACCACCAATATTCCAATATTCAAAACATTTGATCCTTCCATATTGTCAAATTCCAACACTAAAACCTTCCTAGAATCATTCCCTTCATCATAGAACGTCTGGTTTTTTCAAAGAGGTATCTCAAAGAAGGCAAACATTGATATCTTAAGAAGAAATACATGCCTATGGTAAGGGTTTATTCTCAATTTCTATTCTTTGAAAAAAAAAATATTGTTACAGAAAATTTTAATACTTCTATGGTTTATATACTTATCATGAATATAATTTAAATTATAAATTATTTAATTAAATTATTTATAGAACCAATTGATTATAAAGAATCTAATAAAATTAATTTAAAAATTTACAAAAGCTATAGTATTTTATCGTCATTAATTTTCTTTAGTGAGACGTGTTTGATGTTATATAGCTATCTTATTTTTTGGGTTGAAAAAAATGAAACTTTTATATTTTGAATCATTACTCTCATTATTTTATTCTATAGAATTATTTATTTGAATTTATTTCTTTGATTGGGGTTATGATTCAAATATTAATAAAGAAATAAGGGTTTTGTGTTACCAACATATTTTTAGCTTAATTGATTACTCATAATATTCTACTATAAGAAAATTATGTGATATATCTATCCCAATTTCTTTTAGTTTTATCTCTTATAAAAATTTATATTTACTAAAATTATTCATTTAATTTTTCCATCTATAAGTACTCATGAGACTCAATGAATTTTTTTTCATGAAAACCATCATTATTAATATCTTCAATCAAGTACCTTTTCTTGCATTTCCAAATTTTTTAAAAAATTATATTGATTTTTTTAATATTATTAAATCATAATTTAATGTTAGTATTATTTTTAAATAACTATAATTAAAAGGCTTAAAAAATAATTTTCATAAAATTCTCTATACATGATATTTTTGTCTTTTTATTAAAAATGAGAATTATATTTCTGGTTTCCAATAAACCAATGAAACAATTTATCTACCACAATGAATAATAATTTCATTAAATATCCTTGTATCATTATATATTTTTATATTAAATTTTTTTTACCCATATTATGTTTATAATTTTTTTATTTAAAATTATTGATTTCAAATTAAAAGGTAAATTTATTCATGAAATGTTATTGGGATATTTCAATTGTATTTTAATATATAACAAAATCATGTAATGTTTCTTTTGATTTCACATGGAAATGATATAATTATACTAATTTAATTCCGTGTTTATATTTTTTTTATGATTATAATAATGAAATTTTTATGAAACCTATATCATATCCATGGGTTATGATTTTATGATATAAAAAATTTTATGATCTTATTGGACACATATATAATATTTTTATATTGTGACAGGTATGAGAGGAAAGATATACCCCTCCACTATATTTGGTAATTATGGACCTATCATGTTATAATAAGGACTATAATAGGGAGTGAACCCAATTCATTAAGTTACTTTCTCCAAAAATTATATTGTAGGGAGTGAACATTAACTAAGGAATAAATGGAATGTGGTGGGAATCTAACCCACAATAATGGTCTTAGATGTCATCATTGAACGAGTAAATTATTATTTGTACTTGTGTGAATAAAAAAAACTTATTCCTTATTCTTATAATATGTTCTCTAGGATCATCTATTCGTTTTTATTATTCAACACTTCTATATAATGTGAAATATGCATTTTCGTTGATAAAAACATATTCTATGATTCATGATTATGGTCTATGAACTGATGAGTCTGATTTTCTATTTATAATATCATCATCTCATACAATTATTTTTATATTATTCTCACATATTATCATTTATTTATATAGAAAATGTTCATCCAAATTAGGTATTTGTGCTTTCCATTTATTATATTTCAATTCACTAGGTCATTGAGAAGGGCTTTATGTATGTTAAGTCTATGTAGGGAGATTGATGTGAAGTACATAATGGGAAATGTTTTAGGACATTTATGTAATAGTTATTTATGTTTCTAATTTTTTAAAGTCACTAATCCATTATAGTTATTTTTTGGATTGCAGTGATATGTACTAAATATTTAACTAATAAGATTTAGTATTTATGTAGGTAATATTTGGGTCACTATAGTATGTATTAGAAAATAGTTTTGTAACATTTAGAAGCATGGATAATGAAAATTTTGTTGACAACATTATTAATAAAACTCCATATTGGATAGAATACTACATTACGATAAATAATATAGTATTGATTTCAAATAATGAAAATCCTTGTTTGGATAATATAAGTGGATGTGTTTTTAGAATAGTTGTATCTAGGGGTAGAATCCCATAAAAGAGTGGGATATGTATATATCAGCAATAATTTGGGTTCATGGTGAATGGGATTTTATTTTATACATTTTTTTTTTAAAATTTATAGATATATGGTATATTTAGTTAATATTTTAATTAGTATAAATAAAAAATTATTTGAATTGATAATGACCGAGGTTGACCATGCTTAATCTAATGGTGTCATTTTTTGTAAAGAATTTTTCATTATTTAGACATCTTACAAATTATTTTCATGAATATATGACTTCCAACAATGATTACTCTTTCTCATACTATGGTTTTTAATTTCATCCAATGGATAAAAACATAAGGAACGGTGTAAACACTAATTGTGAAGGAAAATGTAATGATTGTCCCCCTATGAAACTAATCGTTATGGGAGATGGAATAGAAAATCATGTTAATATGATTACATAACATTTTCAAGAAATAAATTATGCATATCATTAAAATATTTGAGGGTTGGAATAATAGGCATTTGATTCCTTATTTAGGTTTTACTAACCATACATTATTGGGTCTGGTGATTAACAAATATTTTGGTAATGGATTAATACCATTGACATTAAATTATTTATTCCCCAGTGCACTGAACATGAAATGGATATATTTTCTATTTTCCATTTTTATGTTTATGAGTATCCCAAGTTGTCATACATTAATATTATTATTCAATAAGAAAAAAATTACTCTATAAAGTTTTATATGTTTATGGGATCTATTTTAAATAATTAATTTCCTCATATTATTTATTTGATGATGGATAAGAAATTATACGGTCTTAATAATAAGGAGGATGATTTTTTGTACCTATACGAGATATTTTATAAGAAGTACAAGTTATGATTTTATTGTTATTAATACACTATAATGTAATATTGATAGATTCTTAGGTTTCATAAAACCTATTATATAATTGTATTAATTTATAATAGACATTAGTAGTTATGAATAAATTCATTGATGTAATACCATTGTGGAAATTGATATTTTTCTCAGCCACAATTCCATTGAATTTTATATGCAAAGAATTATTGAATTCACAATAAATTTTAATAAAAATCCATTGATGTATGAAGATTATATTTTTTCTATTCCAAAAGGGTGGAAATAATAATCGAGGGAATTTTAAAAAGGGGATTGATAATATTTTTATAAATGTAATATAGTACTATTAGTGAATTTAATGTCAATATGCTGAGGAGAGGATAGATAATTACTAAAATTTATATAAATAACCAATTAATGAACCACCAACAATATTATACTATAATTTCATGTATTATAGAATTAATTAAAACCAATTCTCAAAATGGAGTGTTGATGATAATGATTTATGTTTGCAATTGATTTGTTCTACTAAAAAAGGGAAATACTTTCTAATAACTATTTATAATATTGTGTGTGATAATATTGTCGGGAGAGATACACATACAATAAATTTTATAAATAACATTAGAATATTTTATTCTTCTTCCATGGAGCAATTTATATTTGAATAATTATCTAAGGGTATCCAATTATAACAATAATGTGTAATTATTAAATAGTGGTAAACCATCATTATGGTATGATGATCACATTTCTAGTATATGAATATTTTCTAATTGATTGTTGACGTTATTTCCTACCTAAAATATTTTAATTCATCTTCTAGTTTAACATTATGTGATTTTTATAAATCTATTGGAAATGTCTGTATAAATATCGTATCAATTGTTAGGGAAGGGAAGTAACATTTGATATCTGAAACCAAACTATGATTATCTACATGTGTCCTGGTAAATTTGAACATCTATTTGAAATTATTTCTTTTACATGGTCCATTATTATTATAATTCATTGTTTTTACTTATCTAATATGGTTTTGGAGAAATAGAACATTTATAATATTCCTATTCAATTAGATTTTATTGATTTATTTCATTAGGATTTTTCTGACTTCCTCCAAATTGTGATGTTGTATATTCAATAGTTTTTATAACAACAATTAATACTATTTAAAAGACTATATATAGGCTAAACCTAGTTGTGTTAAATTAATTAAATAAGAAAATATAGGAAAATAATGATAAGAAATTCATTTATACATGTTTTCACCATGGGGTTCATCTATTCTGTTTTCTAGAAGAATGATGGATCAATGCACTATTATTTCATTATTTTTAGTCTAAAAACCCATAATCTATAAGAAATGTCATTTTACCTTAAATAATACTATTTATAAATTTATAAGAGTTCAATATTTATCCAGGATTAATATTTGACTATAATACTATCATTTTAGGTCCAAAAGTGTTGAAATTACCAAAATATCCCTTTGTTTAATGTATGGACACTATGAATTCATTTTGATGGAATTTTTTATTACTTATTACCCATATATAAAGACAATTTTATTGAACAAATTATTTGCCTATTAAATTGATTAGATTTTCGTAAGGCTATATTCACATATATTGTAACAAAAATAAATTTAAGGGAGGTCACTTGATTATGGAATTGATGAACACATGTACTGAAAGGTTTTATTGAAAATTTATTAACTATGAATTTTGGGTATTAAAATTTAATTTTTTGGGTATTATAATATCAATAGAGATAAATACATGGATCTATCAATGAATAAAGTTATTAAACAATGGAGAATACTAACCATTGTTTTTGAGACCCATAGATTTCAAGGATTGGATATATATTATCAATTCATTATGAATTATTTCTCTTAACTCTTTAATTCACTAAACATGTTACTTCTTAGTGATTTAAATTTATTTGTACTAATGAATGTCATGAAAAATTCAATGAACTAAATGGATGATCGGTGAATGAAAAGTACAAACACTACACAATAATGTAGAATTGATTGTGATTTACAGTGATGTCTCAAAAACAATTCTAGGTTTTGTTGTTATACACAATTTTATGGAGATAATTTATTCCTCAAGACAATTTAATGTTCACGTGAAAAGATAAACAGATACTTATTTGGGTTTAAAAATGGTAATATATTCATTATTGATATAGATACATTATCTTTACAATGATTTGTGTGACATATATATTGAACATAAATTATTGAAATATATATTCTTCTAGAGAGATTCAATTATGAATCAATGATTATAGTTTGAGTTGATTTATGATTATGAATTCCCAATACATTAACACCATGAGAAAGAAAACATTTTGTTTGATCGTTTCATTCAAACAGATCATTCTTTATTATCTATGATGAGGACAACAAACAATCTATCTTTATGGTTTTCGAATTTAGGGAACATGAAATCGTTATGGAAGGGGATAAATATAAAATTTCTAAAATTAGTGATAAAATATATAATGTAATTATTAAAGAAGAACATGTTGAGGAAGTGTTCCAACAATGGGTGGTGTGAAATGTTCCTTGGTTCAACCTTGTTTAGGATGGAAAAATAAGGTTCATGAACTGTGAAGGTTTCCCGTAAATATCATAATTTAAGAATTAACTATTGGGAAAAGATCCTAACATTTCAATATTTATTAGTAATAGAATTATAATGATTTATAAATATATAAATGGTTATTTCTTGCAGTTAAAAAAGAATAGATATATTGTGGAATGTGTATCGTAGATCTTGGTATTACAGATTGATAATGAAAAGAGATATAAGTATAAGGTGGTTTTACAACCCTTACCGATACAATAATGGAAATGGGAAATCATAAACATATATCTCTTAATAATAATCCCCAAAAAGTCTAATGTCTCTAATTATATATGGGTTTATTTCAGTCACATTTTTATTCTAGAACACTTCATTTATATTAGATAATATTTATCACTTGACCAGACTATTAATTTATACATTAAATAAGTGGTAATGTTTGATATAGTAATATATTATTTTTTATGTGTTTGAAATTTTATGTTCACCTAGATGTTTTATAGAATTATTTAGAAATATAAAGATAACATGTTTTGTTTAATTATTTATTATCATCCTTAGCTAGATGGCCAGACATGTAAAACCAATCAAACCCTATGGGATATTATTTCATTCTATTGTTTGTGTTCGAATGATGTTGGTATCAACATCATCAGGTAGTCATGTTTTCATAAAAAATATAATTCAATCAAAAAATGATAAGGATTTATATGAATCAATATATTGAATAATGTATATAAATATGATAGTATGAGATTCATTTAGATAAAAAATGTATTTTCACATTAGACATTTTATGAAATTTATGAGATTGTTAGATATATTTAGCTACAAATCAATGAATCTCATAGAAGACATAAGAATTAAACTGATAATTGATTGTGAAATATGGAAGTCAATATTGGTGAAACGGTTTTTCTTTAAATGTATTCATGAAATAAAGTTATTTTATTTGGAAATAATGGGATATTTTACACTAGGTATGTTGGATTATTTATGATTTTTTATCAAGTAATGATTTTATCTTTTACCTTGGAACTCCCACTAAACCACTTACAAATTCACAATGCGGTCCTTCTATACCTCACATGGAAGAACATATATGATCCCTCACATTTAATGAAATATGAGGTTATACTAATTGAGTGTTATCATTCTTTAGAAGATAAATTAGTATAAAGATTTCATCATATATATATAGGTCTATGTTACAAGAGTAATCTATTGGTTATTATTCATTAGAAGAATAAACATTTTGGGGAAGCTCTATAAAAAGCTATGGATGTGGTGGAGAAGATATATCCCTATTATTTTTTAATAGTGTGTCCAAATTTAACTTCATATTATAATTTTAAATGATGTATAATTTAACACCCCTTTATTTTATATTAATATCCACATAAATAAACATGAATTATTTAATGGATTTCTATACATGCACCATCAACTCTACAAGAACTCTAATATAGTAAAAATTTATAACTTATCCATTTGTTTATATTTTAGAAATATTAATAACATTGTGAGAAATATTTATAGTGGAACTTAATTATTTTAATATATTTATTAATTAATTACTCATAAATTCTCAATTTTTAGAAATATCATTTCATGATTCCCAAATATGTTCTCTTCTATAACGTGTTTTAAAAAAACTTTTTACATGAAAATTAATATTAATTTAAACAATTTAAAAAATATATATTTTGGACCATGAATATAACTTTTGAAATCATAATTTGAATATTATCTTATTATGACTTTTTTAGAATGTTCAAAAATTATTTATTTTTCATTGAATTGTTATAAATTGTATTTTTTTTGCAGAAACAATTTTTTAAATTAAATATTTCATTATTTAATATATTTAATCCTAATATGACATAAGTATCCCTTAATAATAAATATTTTAGCTATTTACATAATTATCATCCTTATATGTGACCTCCATACAAGTTCATTTTCTGGGTTAAAAACCCATTTTATAAAAACTATTTTATGTATAGAATGAGTTCATGACATATTAAATTATATTAATAAAAAATTATTAACGAAATTAATGGAATTTAAAAAAAAATCCAATTTAATATTTTAACTAGATTTTGAATATTTTATCAATGAATTGAACGTATGTAAATTTTTTTTAAGCTTAATGATTTTCTATTCTAAAATAGGATTTCACTATGTTCTATGAGTTTATTTAATTTTAATTCTACCACCTATTAAAATTTAATCCAACAAAATGGATTACATATTTATAAATAGATTAACTAATGTAATATAATATGTTAAAATTAATTTTTGGTGTAACTAAATAGTAAAAAAAGTAAAATCATTTTACCACATTTATAGTTAAAATAAGTTTACTTGGGGTTTAACTAGGAGACATGTGTAGGATATCAAACTGAACCAATATAAAATTTATTTTAGTAGAAATTTCAAAATTATATTATCCTTTAAATTAATAATTATCTATTTAGATCCAATTCCTATAATAGAGATGCTATGACGTTGAAATATTTTAAAATATTTCAGGGGTGTCCCCCACCACATATAAAAGGGGACATGTTCTCCTCACATAATACCACTATTTAACCAATGAAATGGAAAATTTATAACTCAAAATCATTATATTAACCTTAAATTTATCGTATATATTATTCTATTATCCTAATATGAATCATTATACATATAATTTATATTCCAAAGGAGTTCTATCATAGAAAAAGAGTATTGAGCGCTAATGAGGAAAGGCCATTGTGAGGTAAGGGTTTAATCTCAATTTATATTCCTTAAGACATGTTATAATTATATGAAAAATTTTATTATCTATATTGTTTATATACTTCTGAAAAAATAATTTTTTCATACACCATGATTTAATTAAAATGATTTACCAAATCACATGATTTTTATGTTTCCAAAGAACATTAACTCAAAACTCACAAAAACCATAAGGGTTCTTCAACTCAATTTTGATTTATTGTGACTTGGTTTAAATTATAAAAATTTCTTCCTTTAAAATATTACATTTATAACTCTTATCATGAAAACTATTATTTTTATTTTATTTAATGCTTCATTGGATTTCATTTATATCATGCAGGTTATGATTCCAAAGTTAAAGTAGCGATAAGGGTTTTATGTTACAATATGACTTTTTATCATCATTTTTTATGATTATGATTTTTTGGATGATAAAATTTTATGATCCATATCATCCAAATAATATGTTTCTTAATATCCATGTATTAATATTTGTATATTAGATGATTTCAATTTTCCACTCTATAAACTCATGAGATGGAAGGAAATATTTTAGGGAAAACCAACTTTATTTTATCTATTATTGGGGAATATTTTCCTCTCTATCAATATTTTCATTAAAATTAATCCAAGAATTATTTTTATATCCCCAAAATATTATTTAATATTATTCTTAAAATTATTATCAATAATTTAAAAGGACCAAATATAATTATGAAATTTTTTTCCAAAAGGGTACACTTTTCATTATAGCGATAATATTAAAGACTTTACTGTTTAATATAATATTAATTAATTGATTTCTATACCATAGAGAAAACTATTTTTTAAAATCCTAAAATATTTTTTTCCTTTTTTATTCTAAATCAAATCATTTTAAAAAATGTTTTTTTCATTATTTATGTTCTAATTAAGAATTTTAAAATGAAATGTGTTTCCCTAATGAAATGATTTAGTGATCTTTTAATGGTATCCGTAAATAGAAAAACATCCACAGATAATTATAATGATTTACTAGGTCTTCAATACAATGTTACCATATTTATTAATTATCTCGGTAGTCTATGATAATGATAATTTAATGTTTATAACGCTCGTATACTTTCAATGGGTAATGATTTGATGATATACTGAAGGTTATTTGATAATATGGAACACATATATATGGTATTTATTTTTATATTGTTTGGCCAAGATTAATATAGCTCTGCAATTCAAAAATTAATTTAAATATATATATATATATATATATATATCATGAGGTTATAATGAGTATATTGTTTAGTTAACCTAGTTCATTAAGCATCATGATCTAATAGAATTATCCTGGGAGTGAAACAAATATAAAGAAATCATGGAATGTGGAGTGATCCTAATCTACTATGATATTCTTGGTAGTGAGACTTGACTGAGTATATGAATTTCTATACTTATGTTAATTCCACAACATTACCTGTTATGATTATGATATGTTCTCTTGGAACATGATACATTATTTATGTATACACTCTCCTGTGTCTTATATATTACGTCTTTTGAATGATAAAACTTCATTCCATCTTTAATTGCTACGTTATGTGAATCATTGGGTCTGCTTTTATTATATCTCCATAATATTTTGAAACCCTTATGCATATATTATTATCACATGTGATAATTAATTGATATCTATTATGTTTTCACTTATTTATAATATTAGCTCACGATTTCTTACGTTTACATTCCCTATGTTATGAAGAAATGATTTATGTATTTTAGACTTAATAAGGTTTATAGTTTTGGAGAACATAATGGGAAATTATTTAAATAGTTATTGTACATGTTTTTTATATATCCATATTTTGAAATACACTAATCCATTGTGTTTCAATAATTGATATTATTGGCGTGTAATGAATATTAATATATTAAGATATAGTATTTTTTATATGTATCATTTAAAAATATGTAATTACTTATTATTTGGTCTGGTTTGGAGACCCAATTTATTATGTGGAGAAAGCCCCTTTTTATATAGTTATAAGGTAATTATTAGATAACAGGAATTCCTAGTTTCTCATATTCCATATAAATTTTTATGGCCTGATAGACCATGGTCAAAGTCGCCTAAAATACCAGTCTTATATATAGCTATGAGGTTATGAGATGGAGGCCACACAAATGATTCAAAGCTGACATGAATCATGAAAAACAACCATTAAAATATCATGCCACACATAGCATAATTCACTGATCTTATCCTACCATTAATGGATAATCCATTTCGACCCATGATAATTTGGTGCATCATGTTCATATGACCCAAATGGAAGGGTTCCCATCTATCCATAATTGGATTTTGGTAGAGGAACGACTGATAGATTATATTTTACCCATCTCCCTTCCGACATATCCACATGATTGAAATTCTAGGTCTCCTCAAAAACAAAAAATAATTATTCTCCACATCATATAATAGATTATAAATTGTACACAATCACTAGGTAGAGTACCCATATGTCCCCCATTGGCATGAGGACCTATGTCCGGATGATGGGTTTCATCACACCCATCCATCATTCGAGGATCCCCATTTGTTGCACCTATAAATAATCTTGTTGTTCTATAAGAAAACTATTTATAACCATATACATAATACTATATTTTGACATGTAACACTTAAAAAGAGACATTGTAGTATTTTCATGGATTCCAAATTTGTACAGTGGCACAATGAAAAAATAAATTGACTGAAAATATACTTTGAAATTGAAAACATGGCTACTATAGTAAAAATATAATCCAATTAAGGTAACATTCAGTCACTAAGGGTTGGACCCCAAGACGAGGATGCCATGAAATGGATATTCCTACGCATATATAAGTCCATTGTAAAAAATATGTGTTTGGAATTTCTCAAATTCATTTTGGGGACTAATAAATTGAAAACTTTAATTTTATACCCCACATAATTATATAAAAATGTGAGAATTGTATTTGTACCTGAAGACCTCTGACGTCAAGGAATGATGTATTTCATTTATGCATAATCATTTCACATATATTAATATTATATAAATATTATAATATAAAATAATGATATTTATGACATTGGTAATATTATATAATGAAAATATTAACAATATTCAAGTAACAATAATAATAATAAATGTTTATAGTAACTTTAACGGCCCTAAATTAATTGAACAAGGATAATTTTTATTTTGGGGGATGTTTTGGAAAACCTATGAAACTATATTAATTTTTTACTAATTTAATAAAAATTCCATTTTCCCCAAATATTACAGAGATGAAAATTTTGTTTTTTGAACACATTTGTCAATATCCAATGAACAAAATGGGTTAAAGAGGAATAAACCAAACAACCACAAGTAAATCATATAAGAAGAAATTATAATAATAATAAATTACAATGTATTATATATAGTATTAAGAAAATTATGTATAGATTAATATTTTTCATGATAATATATTTAATTTACATAATTTAATTATTCATGGATCAATGTTTTAATCAATAGTGAATCATGATCTAAGGTAAAGGAATATTTAAACCACCCACATTACTTTAATATTACACATTATCCTTAATTTCATCTACATTCCAATATTTTATTCTTATTAATTCAATCAATATCATTAATATATATTATTCCTAAATATACCTAGTTTAATTTAAATATCTTTCTATTGTAAAATATTTTTCCCTCCTATTTTATTTTCTCTTTTTAGTTAAATATATTTTATTGGGACATTATTATTAAATAAAATTAAACCAACTTCCACCTATATAAAATTATTTCAATAATTAATATCATCTTATAACTATCATTAATTTATTAAAAACCCTATGGTATAAAATTTACTTTAATATAAATTAATATCACATTTTATTCCTTAAATATCCATTTTATCATTTTGAAAATAATTATATATGCGTTTCTTTTTTATGAATAATTATCCTTGACTCCTCTAATGGTGAAATATATATTGGATCCCAATATTCAATGAAATATGTTTTATTACTAATTTTATACTTAATAATTATCTAATTATTTCTTATATTTGGAATTCT
Organism: Viscum album; assembly: GCA_963277665.1. Classification (NCBI taxonomy): domain Eukaryota; kingdom Viridiplantae; phylum Streptophyta; class Magnoliopsida; order Santalales; family Viscaceae; genus Viscum; species Viscum album. The sequence continues at coordinate 1,653,183,504 of OY728131.1, read as the reverse complement.
AATGAGATTGATTTAGATTATTCTTTGAGAAAACATTACGAAACTGAATTAATTCTCAAGGGTATTATAATACATATTGTTTATATGTGGTTTATTATAATCATGTGGAAATCATAAGGATGTATATATTATGATTTTTATCATCGGATGGTTGGTTAAAAAAATTTATATCCATCCATGGATTTCTGTAGATATTTAAATTTTAGGAGATTTAATGTAAGTGAGTATGGAGCGAATGAAATAAACAATATGAATTTTTCAATTTTGTGATTATGGCCTTTGAAATGAAAATTAGTATATTCTTAAGATAGGATGGTTTCTGTTGATGCCATGTATTTATGATTCGATTATCATAAAATGTTGTTCTATTATTTCATGTCCCTATTATTACATGAATTCTCTATATTATATCAGTTTATGACTCTTAATATATTGGTATTGCATCACCATCATGCTTTACTATGATTTTTTACTTAAAAGGATTTATAGAAAACCCAATTCCTTATGTATTCCCTTCATGGTATCTGATAATGATTTAGAATACATTCAGAGTAAAAAACAACATTTATATTCCTAAATAATTATAAAAACAATTATGTTTCACATGATATAAAACTGTCAATAATCCCCCAAAAATGTATCCCTATAAATAAATGGGTTAGATTTTCATAGAAAACTATTAAAAAATAATGGAATATAATTTATTGGGTTTTTATAGATACTATCATGTAATTTTATAGTTATTTTTTGGATTATCATTTGAAAAAATTGATTAATCTAATTGGGATTAATCTATGTGTATGAAAGAATCATAAAATATTTTACTTTTTTTAGTATATTTTTTATCATTGAATGATATCATCATCTAAAAACTATATGTGGATGTGGTATCCAAAATAGAAATACCTAGGGGTAATAACTCTGAAAAGGATTTATTGGGAATTAATTCGATCATCACTAGTTCTTTTCAAAGAGTCATAACTGCGAACCTTGTTTTACAATCTTAGTAGAATATAATGTTTTGTTAAGTAACATAATAATTAATATACCATGGATAATATAAGGACCCAACCTTAAAACATTACATAATCTTGAATTAAATGAATAATTCACATTGAGGATATTTTTAGGTTTAGAGTTTTATAGTATTCGGCCATAACATATGCATGACGACTTGAATAATACATATAGACACGTCTACTCAGTTTTCATTTTATTCAAAAAATAAATACTCTTGAAAAAATATTCATGTCTAGATCCATGTTCTAGACAGCATGACATTCCCTTGATCCCATCCATGACCCTATTCCACTTTATATCCTGTAAAAAACATATCAATAACTTGGGATGGGCATAAAAAGCTCATTAATGGATACACAAGGAAGGAAAGCTGTTATTTTTTCAAAAGAACAAGTAAAAATGAATACATTATCATAAGTAATACATTTCACCTTTATGAACTAGTAAATACTCCTCATTGAATAAAATTTAAATACTCACCATTTTGTAACCAAATGATTTCCATAAAACCCATATAATAATCACATAACATATAAAGGTAAACTGGGACATAAACATACTTAAATGGAATAAACATATGGTCAACTTCCACATATATCACTAAATTTAATAGCAATATGGATGAATTCCAAACCCAATGCATTGGAGGTTATAACATAACCACCCGTCTGGGGTTATGATAGCACCACCCGTCAATTGGTTTATCATGTAACAACCCATAAAATGTCCATGTACCATTTTAAAATCATAACACATAAAATATTTCAAATATAAAAATTTCACTAAAAACATTTAATTTGAAATCATAATTATTAATTTCAGGATAATGAAATAATCAATCCATTTAAAAATCCAATTTCAATACCAAAACAACCAAAAATAGAATAAGGTATTTCCTTTTCATTTTAGAAAACATTAATTCTTAAAGGGGAATCCAAATAACGAATATGGTGGCAGAGAGTTCATTGTCACCGCCAATGTTAAAATAAATTCATTTTTTCATTTAGTAAACCAATTTATAGAAAAAATATTACTTTTGAATGAATGTAAAAGTATAAGGGTATTATTATACATTGTGTAAAACAAAGAATGTATATATTTTCAAAATATGCCTAAATGAATGGAGATTGAGATGAAGTCCCTTAACTCGTGTCGAACATGACCCTTTAGTTCTATAATTTCTTGAATAATAAACTAAAGTAAATTTCTAAATTCTTAAAAAATCATTTTCAAGTTCATTAATCCTTTTATATCAATTATTACCATGTTATAAACCTTATGTAACCATTTATGTTAATAATGATCGTTTTGTCGATATTTGGTACACGAGTAAAAAATGAACGTCTTATATTTACAAGTTGATCACGTGGTCAAAAGATCATTTTATAAAGATTTTAATTCATGATTTAGATATCATATATATAATATATATTCATTATATATATTTATTTAGACCAGTACATAACATTTGGAGATAAGAAATGAAATGCATCGTTCATGGAGACCATAAGTCATACGTACACATGAACGCTAGTTTCATTTTTATTTAGTATTTAATGGAATGAAAACATAAGGATACATAGGTATATTATAATTCCAGTAAATTATCATATATAATATCATTAACTCTATCCTTTATATGTTCCATGTATGGTATGAACGACTCATATCACTTTGCGGGGGTGGTAGTCCGTACTTCCTCGAATGAAATTATTGCGTTTACCAATAATTGAAACCATAACAGTTTGATATAAATGAGAAATATAGAAGAATAAAGAAAACATGAAAATAATATATATTATATATAAATAGAGTTCCATCTTAATGGCCACCATTATAGATAGTAGGAGATAATCGAATAATCATCGTTTCGTGAGGTGTTAGTTTTCCATCCACAGAAACAGTATGTTCTTCATCCATTATATGGTGGTGTGTGTAATTTCAGTTAGAATAATTATAATTTAACATCCTATTATATTTAGGATACTGGTTTTGTTTTAAATTGATTTAATAAAATGATTTTAGGGGTTGGATATGTAAAATAAAAGAAATGAATTTATGTGAAACTGTTACCTTTAATTTGGGTCACTTTCTTTAGTTTAAACTAAAAGGACTTCTTGAAGTGCCTTCTGCCTAAGATAAGGCTTCTAGGAGAAGTATAGGGATGTATAAAGATTAATTTTATATAGTTTGGACAATACAAGAGTATTGAGAGGTGTGAGAAATGGGTTAGAAGTGGGGTCCTTTTATAAGGTGGAGGAGGGGATCTTTAGGATAGTCTGAAACAATTATTTTATTATAATCTTATATTTGATTTAAAAAGGTCAAAAAATCATTAAGTTCAAAGATAAGATGACTCATGGTATAAATGGAATCATCTAATAATAATTGGGAAACTTATTTATATAATTTTAATATTTATAATCATATTTATTTAATTCATTTATTAATGAGGTAATATTGTATCATTATTGTGTCATAAATAATTTAATTTATTCTATGTCAAAAAATTATAAATAAATACTATGATATATGAAATTTCATTATCTTTACAAGGAATTTTTATAGTCGAATACATAACTTATATATCACCATGTAAAAATTAATTTACTAAAATATTATTGTTTAAGTCATTTTTGTCATTACTTTAAATTAATTAAAGCAAAGTGTCATTATCACTATATGTGGCTCCATGGGGTCCCAAAATTGACCCAAGGATTCTAATGGTCAGACATGACTAATAAAATAATGTTAGTACATGTGTTAAGGTAAAATTTTCATCATTATAATATTATTTTTAGGATGAATTACCCTATTTACCTTTAACCATGGTAAATAACAGTCAAAAGTTACTATTCACAAAAAATTAATTTCAGCTTATTGAACAACATTTTACACAATAATAACAACCACGTATGTCATATTATTGAAATTCAATTCATAGAAGTGGTAATGTTTTATTTAAATGAAAATGTCATTTTTTAACTACTACTAAGTGGTTTCACTATTCATCAAAAATTGATGTTTTTCAGATAATTACCAAAAATTCACCCTAACCAATATTTGATATTCAGAATTCAAACATGATGTATATTTTTCAAAATTAAAAACATATATGTTAGATTAAATAATTAAAAATTCATTTCTATTTTTAAAACAAAAAGCTTGTTTTTATGAAATAATAACTGTCAAAATATTAATAGTTTATTATGTCCAATTTCAAAGAGAAATTTCTTCCAATGACAAAAATTGGATTATATGGTAAAAAATAATCTAATTACACTTTGAAACCAATTTAAATGGTAATATTACCATATAAATTATTTAGATTAAAAGTTAGTTTTGAATTAAAATACATCATTTTTCATTTTTCATTAAAAATTGAATTTTATCATAAAAATACCAAAAAATCACCGAAAGTTAATTTTGATGAACCAATTCAAAATAAGATTTTTATTTGGTCATATATAACATATAAAAGTTACCAAAACTACATTTAAAGAGGGTTCACCATTAAAAGGTAGTAAATCGACCTTTTAAAGTAAATTATGCTTATAATTAGATTCATTCACATTTTATGCCTATAACATTTATTGGATAAATGTAAATACATTTAATAAACATTTATAATCATATTATAGTTATTTTTTCATTCTTTCAAAAATAATTGATAGGATTTAACTACTATTTAATGTAATAATATTATATTATTAGTGTGCAATGTATGATTTCAAAGAAACTCGTTGTTGCATATTGGGTACGCCATCGAACATAGCAACCCCATTAAAGTAAAATTAATATCTAAATCATAAAATATTAATAAAAAAGAGACTAAATTTCTTCATTATTAACTGGGATGTTACATCCTTCCCCCCTTTTGGAAATTGCGTCCTTGCAATTTTATTCAGTTATCAAATAAGTGGTGATATTTAACCATCATAGCATTTTCAAATTCCCATGTTGCCTCTTCAAAAATATGGGTTTTTTCATAAAACCATTGCAGGATGAGTTACCTTATTCCGCAACACATGCTCTCTTCGGTCAAGAATATGTTCTGGTTGTTCTTAATATGAGTGATTCTCTTCAAACTGAACTACCTCTATACTTAAAACATGAGATGGATCTGGTATATACTTTCTCAGCATTGAATCATGAAAAACATTGTGTTCCTGGGACAAACATGGAGGTAAATCCACTCTATAGGAAAATGACTGAAATTTCTCTAGGATTTCATAAGGTCCAACAAACCTCAGACTCAACTTTCGCTTCATGCCAAAAAGAATCACACTTTTCCAAGGAGAAACATGGAGAAAGACATGATCACCTACCTCAAAAGAAATATCCTTTCTCTGATTATCCGCATAACTTTTCTGCCTGCTCTAAACTGCTCTCATGATCTTCTGAATCAACTGATCATTTTCTGTCATCTCTTCTACCAATTCTGGTCCAATCAGCTACCTTTCACATACTTCGTTCCAAAAATCTAGATTTCAACATTTCTTTCCATATAATTCCTCAAATAGAGCCATCAATATACTGGAATGAAAACTGTTATTATATGAAAATTCAACCAAATAAATATGATAGTCCCAACATCCCTAGGAGTCCAGTAAACAAGAATCTAGAATATCTTCTAAAGTCTGAATTATTTGTTCTAATTTACCATCTTCTTGAGTATGAAAAGTTATACTAATATTAAATTCATTACCCAATGACATCTGAGGGGCTCTCCAAGAGTTAGAAGTAAACATGGGAACACGATCAGATACAATGGAGACAGGAACACCATGTAACCTGACTATCTCTTTAACATACAACTAAGAATGATTATCTAGAGACAATGTGTCTTGAATAGGAAGGAAATGAGTAGATTTTTTCAATAGATCAACAATAAACCAGATTACATTATTACCTCGAGATGTATTTGGTAATCCCATAACAATCTCCATGGATATATATTTCTATTTCCACTATGGAACCGGTAAAGACTGAAACATTCCTTTTGGTTACTGCCACTCTTCTTTAAACTACTGACAAGTCAAACACTTCACAATAAATTTAGAAATATCTCATTTCATTCCATCCCACCGGTAATACTCTCGAAGATCTCTCTACAACTTAGTACTACCAGGATGAACTAAAAACGGGGAATTATGAGCTTCACATAACAACTCATTATTCAATTGTGAATCACAAGGCACACATAATATCTTTTCAAACATCAAAACACAATCATTATCACCATTAAAATCAGAAAACATACCCTTCTAAAACAACTCTACATTTTTCTGTAATTCACTGTCTTCCTTATGCTCTTTCATAATTCTATCTCATAGATATGGTTTCACTAACACCTGAACCAAATAAAAGAATTTCATGCACCAACAACTTCTATGAATATGTTCATCAAGTCTTTAATCAAAGGATATTGTTCCAAAAGTAACAAGGTTAATGTAGCATTACTTTTTCAACTCAAAGCATCAGCCACACTATTTACTTTTCTCAGATGGTAAAGGATTGTGCATTAATAATCCATTATTAATTCTAGCCATCTCCGCTGTCTCATGATCAATTATTTTTGAGTGAATATATACTTTAAACTTTTCTGATCAGTATATATTTCACAGTTTACTCAATAAAAATGATGCCTCTAAATTTATAAAGCAAAAACAAAAGCAGCTAATTCTAAATCAAGTGTAGGGTAATTTAACTCATGAGGTTTCAACTGATGTGAAGTGTAACCAATTAACTAATCATTCAGAATAAGGAAACAGCCATGTACTTATAATGAATCATCACTATAAATAAAAAATTCACCATATCTGGAAGGTAATTCAAAAACTGGAGCATTCACCAAAATTCTTTTCAATTCCTGAAAACAATCATTACATTCTTTTGTCCAGATAAACTTAACACCTTTTTGAGTTAACTTTTTCATTGGACTAGATAATCGTGAAAAATTATTTACATAAATCTAGTAATAACATGCAAAACCATGTCAACTAAAAATTTCTTTTATATTTGTGAATATTGGCATTCTTCAACAACTTTTCATTTCGCAGGGTTAACAGATATCCGATTTTTTTGAAACAATGTCCCCAACGAATGAGATTTGTTGTAAACAAAATTCACAGATGCTGAATTTCCCAAACAATTTCTTTTCTTTTAATGTTTTCAAGACAACCCTTAAAATGAATTTCATGATCTAATTTTCATTTACAATAAACCAAAATATCATCAATCAACACAACCACAAACTTATCCAAGAACACATGGAAACTTCTATTCATATGATCCATGAATACAATAGTTGCATTGGTTAACCCAAAAGGCATAACTACAAATTCATAATGGCCATAGATAGTAGGAAATTTGGTCTTCATAATGTATTCTTCCTTTACTTTCAATTGATTGATCCCTGACCTTGTGTCAATATTTGAATGATACTGAGCTCCTTGGAGCTGATCAAACAAATCATCTATATGAGGAAAAAGATACTTGTTCTTAACAGTGATCTTATTAAATGCTCTATAATCTATGAAAAGTCTCATTGATCTATCTTTATTTTTAAAAAACAAGATTGTGGAACCCTATGGTGATGTGCTAGGTCAAATGAATCCATTATCTAATAACTCATGTATTTGCTTCTTTAACACAAAATGTTCAATTTGTGCCATTCTATAAGGGGGTTTTGAATTTGGCATTGCATCAGGAACTAATTCAACAAAATATTAAATATCCCAATCAGGTATAATACCAGTAAATTCATCAGGAAAAACCTCAAGGTTCTCATTTACCTCTGGCACATCATTAATCTGAACAGTTCCATTATTTTCAACAATACTTGCAAGGTAACATTCATTTCCATCTTTTACTAGTTTCATAGATTCGTAAAATCTTTTCAAAAGTAAGGTTTCATTTTTGTACATGAACTGAAAACTCATTATGAATAAAAACACTTTTAGCTCTCTTTTCAAACATAGAAAGATAATAAAAAATCCAATACATACCCAAAATAACATCCAACTCTACTAGAGGAAACACCATAATGTTTGAAGGTAAATTATTTCGCACACAAGGATAGGAAGGTTATTATAATTTAATTTTGTCTGAATGTTTCCTCCATGTGTTTTTAAAATAATAACAGTATTCATATCTTGAGATGAAATTTCTAATTAACTAGAAAACATCTCAAGAAATGAATGAGTGTGTAGACCCTGTATCAAAAAACACATTGGCATAATCTGAAAAAACAAATAGTGCACCTGATACTACATCATTTGATGGCCCAAAATCTACTGAAATAGTTGAAAAAGATTTCCCCACCCCTTTATTCCTTAGTCTAGTTGATTACCCTCAAATGAGTTCTTCACTGGACACTCATTTTCATAATGACCCATTTCATTGCACTTAAAACATCTTACTGATGGAATTTCATTGCCTTCTTATTCATCTTCTGTATAGTTATGAGCAATAGGACTAGACTTACCACACTAGAAGCATTTCCAGGACTTTGATATACATTCTCCATGAGGCTTTTTACCACACTTCTCACAAGATGGATATTTGGTTTTATTTCCTCTAGGATTCATTGATGAATTCATTCTATTTTCTGGCCAACGAGGCCTCTTATTCTGTTGTTTGTTAAAGAATACATGATCATCAGTAAACTCCATTTCCACCTTCTCTGCACATTGAACTTGTTTTTCATAACATTTGAACTCACGAGAGGCTAATGTTATTCGATATCGCGGCTTCAGTACTGAGTAAAATTTATTTATCTTACTATCAAGATCTCGATTTAAATTTGGAGAATACCTTTCTAGTTGAGTGAAATTTCTTTCATAAACAGCCACTAAGTCATCCCCCTACCTCAATTACAAGAAATGTTTATCCATCCTAATTCGAACTAACTTAGGAAGATATTTCTCAAGGAACATATATTTGAATTCATCCCAATAAAGTGTATCAATATCCTCGTTATCCCTTATATTTTTAACCATTTAACACCACTGATCAAATTGACCTTTAAAACAGTAAACAACGAGACTAGCCTTTTAATATTTTAAACAACCCATGAAATCAAAAAATTTCGCTAGTGATTTAATCCACCGTTCACCTAGAATAGGGCCAGATGATCCTCTGAATGATGGTGGATGTTGCCTCATAAAATTCTCCACTACTTACATGTTCCTCTATGGTTGATCTGGATGATCTCATGCAAGGATACCACCACCACTTGTAGACTTAGGTAGCCATTCCACGACTACAACAAACAATTCAGTTTCAATTCCGACCATCACAGGGTGCTGATATGTAAGGTTTTCGTTCCCCTGATGTCGTCCCAACATAGATGCATTATTTCCATTATGAAAAACCATTCTGAACATAGAAATATCTTAGGTGATGGAACACAGCAATCTTTAAATTCTATATCAATTAAATATTACCATAAATTAATTTTTGGCTATTAATTTATCAAAACCCTAACTCCAAAAGTTATCTAAAGCGACATCCGATACAAACAATAAAGACATGACCATAAAACATTACATAGTCTTGAATGAAATGAATAATTCACATTGAGAATATCATTAGGTTTATATTTTTAGAGAATTAGTCCATAACATATACATAAAAACTTGAAAAATACATGTAAACACATCAACCCACTTTCCATTATTTTACTAAATAAAAACTCTTGAAAAAAATAGTCATGTCTAGTTCCATGTTTTAGATAGCATGAAATTTCACTGATCCCATCCTTGACCCTATTCCACTTTATTTCCTATGAAAAATTTTAAAAAACCTAGGATTAGAATAAAAATCTGAATAAGGGATATACAAAGAAGCAAAACAATTAGTTTTTCAAAACAAGTAAACCCTGGATACTTTATCATTAGTAATAGTCTTCACCTTTATGAAGTATAAAATACACTTCATTGTATAAAAGATTAATACATACCATTTTGAAACCAAATGATTACCATAAAACCCATATAAATAACACATAACATAAAATGGTAACTTGGGACATAAACATACTTAAATGGAATAACCATACAATCGGCTTCAGCACATATCACTAAATGGTGTAGCCATACGGCTGACTTCCATACCCAATGCATTGGAGGTTATAACATAATCACCCATCCTAGTTTATCACAGCACCACTTGTCATTTGGTTTCACATAACCACCCATCAAATGGCCAAGTGCCATTATAAAATCTTAACACATCAAATATTGAAAATATAAATATTTCACTAAAAACATTTAATTTTTAATCACAAGAAACAAATTTCAAGATATTGAAATAATCACACTATTTCAAAAACCATTTTCAATACCAAAGAACCCAAAAATAGAATAAGGTATTTCCTTTTCATTTAGAAAAACATTAAGGCTTATAGATAAATCCATATAAAGATTATGACGGTTGATAAGTCATCATCGCCGCAAACATTAAAAACAATTCATTTGTCATTTAGTAAAATGATTCATAGAAAAAATATTAACTTTGAATGAAAGTAAAATATAATGGTTTTATTACACACCGTGTAAAATAACGAGTTATATATTATCGAAATATGCCTCAATGAAAGGATATTGAGATGAAGTCCCATAACTCATGTCCGACATGACCCGTTCATTCATTAATTTCCTGAATTATAACCTATAATTAATTAATACTTTATTCAAAACTTTTTTAAAGTTAATTAATCATTTTATATCAATTATTTCCATGTTATAAACATTATGTAATCATTTAAGTTAATAATTGTTATTTTGTTGACATTTGGTGCTTGAATCAAAAATGAACTTCTAATATTTACAAGTTGTTCTCATGGTAAAAAATTTATTATATCCGAAGTGATATTCAAGATTTAGAAATCATATATATAATATATATTTAATATATATATATATATTTTATAACAGTATATAAAATTTGGAGATATGAAATGAAATGCACAGTTCATGGAGATAGTAAGCCGTACATACGCATAAAGATACTTTCATTTCTATTTCGTATTTAATGGAATGAAACCAAAATGTTACATAGGTATATTATAATTATAGTATATTATCATATATAATATCATTAAATCCATCCTTTATATGCATGTAGTATGGTATGAATTAGTCGAATCACTTTGAGGGGGCGGTAGTCCGAACTTTCTCAAATGTAGTTATCGAGTAAACCCATAATGGAAACCATAAAGGTATGATATAAATGGGGAATACATAATCATAAACAAAACAAAATCATAATATATATATTATATAATATTATTTCCATATTAATGGCCACCATGATAGGCTATTGGAGATAATTACACAATCATCGTTTTGTGAGACGATAGTTTTCCACCCATAGAAACAATATGTTCTTCACCCATTAGATGAAAGTGTGTATAAGTGTAGTTATAATCCCTCTCACAACAACATACTAGTATATTTAGTATATTGGTATTATTTTACATGAAAGTAATAAAAAGAGTTTAGGTGTTGGAGAAGTAAAATAAACGAAATGAATTTAAGAGAAATTATTACCTTTAATTTGGGAATCATCCTTTGGATTGAACAAAAAGGACTTCTTGAAGTTCCTCCTGCCTAAGGTAAGGCTTCTAGGAGGAGGAGACAGATTGAGGGAGCCTAATTGGGTTGAGTTTAGATGATCCAAGAGGCTTGATAGGTGTGGGGGATGGGTTATAATTGTTGACCTTTTATAAGGGTGAGGAGGGACTCTTTAAGAAGGTATGAAACAATTATTTTATTATAAACATATCTTCTATTTCAAAAGGTTCGAAAAACATTAAAGTGAAAGATAAGATGACTCATGGACGAAATAAAATCATCCAATAAAAATTGGATAGGTTTTGGATATTAATTTCATATTTATAATCTTATTTATTTATGTCATTTATTAATGATATAAATACTATATCGCTATTGTGTTATAAGTAATTTAATATAATCGATGTTTAAAAATTATAACAAACATACTACTATTTAGGAAATATTTTTCTATTTCTAATGAATATTTATAGTCGAAATTATAGCTTATATAACACCATGTAAAAATTAATTTAAAAAATGAGTTTTTATGTCATTTTTGTTATTACTTTAAATTAATTAAAATAAAGTGTAATTATCACTCTTAAGTAGATCCATGGGATCCCAAAATCGATCCAAGGATGTGCATGGTCATCCCTGACTAATACAATATGATTAAGACAAGTGTTAGGTTAATATTTTATTATTATAATATTATTTTTACCTTGAATTACCCTATTTACCTATAACCACGGTAAATAAAAGTCAAAAGATACTATTCACCAAAAATGATTTTAATCTTTTTGAACAACATTTTACTTACCAATAACAACCATGTATGTCATATTTTTTAAATACAATTCACAGAAGTGTTAAAATTTCAGTTAAATGAAATAGTCAACTTTATAACTACTACTAAATGGTTTCACTATTCATCAAAAATTGATGTTTTCTAGAAAAATACCATAAATTCAGACAAAGCTATATTAGATATTCCAAATTTAAAAATTATGTATTTTTTAAAAAATTAAAAAAATAGTAGCTGGATTAATTAATATAAAATTATTTCCCTTCGTCAAAACAAAATACGTGTATTTAATAAATAATAACTATCAAATGATTTAGAGTTGATTATGTTTAATTTAAAAGTGAAATTGCATCCAATGGCCAACATTGGAATAAATGGTATATATAAAATATAATTTCACTTTTAAACTAATTGAAAAGATAATATAACCATATAAATAATTTATATTAAAAATTATTTTTGAAATAAAATACAACATTTTTCATTTTTCATTAAAAATTGAATTATATCAGATAAATAACAAAAATTTACACAAAGTGAATTTTGATATCCCGATTCTGAAGAAGAATATTATTTATTCAAATGGAACATATAAAAGTGACCAAAACTGGATTTAATGAGGGTTAGACATTAAATGGCAGCAAATCAACCTTTTAGAGTAAATTATGCTTAAAATTAGATTCATTCACATTTTAAGCCAAAAACATTTATTGGATAAATTTAAATACATTTAATAAACATGAATAATCATATTGTTGTATGTTTTTTAATTCCCACAAATAAAACAACTAGGAGTTAAATTCCATTTAAAAATAGTATTATATTATTAGTGTGCAACATATGATTTCAAAGAAACCGGTTGTCACATATCGGGTACGCCATCGAACATAGAAACCCCATTAAAGTAAAAATTAATTTTTAGTTTACAAAACATTAATAAAAATAGAATTTATAATTTCTTTATTAACATGGGATGTTACAGATAACATATATTTAATCTCATAAAATCATAATATGTGGCAATTGGGTTATTTTTATGTTATTCCAATTATGTTCAGAGTATGACATTCATATTCTTTTTAGAATGAGTAATCTCATTCATTTTTTTCATCTTTTTGAAAATGTATTAAAATAAGTTGAATAATTATATTGATATATGAAGTGGAAGATGTTATTATTTTCCATATGATATTCTAAACATGATTGGAGTGGTTGTGGGTATTATTATAAGTTTGTTGACCCAACTAACTCAAATTAAGAATAATAACATGATTCATGTGGAGAACCCACCATCTCTTAATATGGGGAATGATGTAATTTATTATGTTAAATTTTATATACCAAAAACATTTAGTGCATCATATGATCACATTATTATATAAAGATGTATTAACTCCAGTGAAGATATATCATTGGTTCTTAAGTACCCTAAGAACGAGATGGTCATACTGGCCATTTATCACATTGATTGAAAATAGAAATAGTTGTGGATGATGATAAAAAAATAAATACTAAGGACTATATAATATTTATGGAGTGGGATGAATATAATTTATGATTTACCAATAAATATATTTCTAATTCACCCTATATTAAAAAATAAAAGGGATTCATTATACATAAGAAAACATAAGATGAATTAATAATTTCTTGTAATGATGATATCAAATTTACAACATTATATTCAATTTTACATATTATAAATAATGAAATGATGGTCCATCGCATCATTAATGAGTTAAGGTTGTGTCCATGAAGATATTAGAAAATTCCTGACATTAACGATTATGAGGAAGCTATCAAATGTATAATTAATACTGTGTTAGAAATTGTGTATTAATAGTAATATAATTGGAATTTAGATAATAAGTGAGGAATGTAATTTAGTTTTTAAGATCCACCAAATCAATATCATAGAATAAAGAGGATCCAATAGTCTAAAAGTCAAAAGTGTATAATGAAGAATCCAAGGAACTATATCAAGGGTGCTAGGAATGTTTTCATTTTTAGATAAGAGGTAACACAAGAAAATAAATATTGAAGCATGATGAATAATCATGAAAATAGTATATGTTGAAAATATGGAACTCATCAATCATCTTCCTATGGTCTACACTTTGAACTACATGAAGTATTTATATTATAAATACTAGTACCCAAAATGTAACATAGTGAAATTTTATGAAATATATTTTATTAAATAATGTTAATTTCACGGATAACATATATTACAAGAATCATTGTGTTTATATTATGTTACATAAAAACCATTCTTTAATGAATCATGAAATACATTTAAAACTGAATTATTCAATATGATAATTTATTCTGGCCTTTTGAATGGAATATATTAATAAGATTAACTAAGTTATGAAAATATATGGTTTACACACACACACACACACATATATATATATAACAAATTTTTTATGGCCAATTAATTATAAATAACAAGTAAAAATATTTGATAAAAAAATAAATACATAACACCCAATGATTATATATTATTTCACTTTTTCATTAAATTTAATCTCATTAATAGCTCGTGTTGTACTCAATATTGAGTTCCGTTGAACTGAAATCTATTATAATTTGACCATTATAATCATGACATTAAATTAGACAGTGGGAAAGAGAGTACCTAAATTTTTAAAAATCTATTATTTATAAATTTATATAATAAATTATGTGTTTATAAATTTATTATAAATATAAATTGATGAAAAAATAATTATTTCAAATAAGTTTTTCCAAAAAAAAATAAATTATTTTTTCTTTTTGGAATATACCGGTATCATAATATATTTAATTATTCACTATTGGGTAATGATTTTAGTTAAATTAATATATTATATACCACATAAAATATTTTAACACTGATATAATATTTTACGTATTCATGAGATATGAATATATCAAATTTATTCTTAAAAAGTACATTATATAATAACTAGATTTTATAACGTTTTGAACAACTACTTTAAAATAAATTTCTTCCACTTATAGGGATTTTATTTAATAAAACTAATTAAAACTTTATAATCATAAGATTTTAATTTGTTAATTTGACCCTTTAATATTTTGGGTCAAAAAATAAATAATCATTAAGAAATTTATCTACATGTTGAAGGTAAATTTGATTAATTTTTGTATAAAATTAAGTGGTATGTCCATAATAATTCATCAATATTATTGTTGGATGAAAACTATTCAACCCCAGTCACCATATTCAACAATTGTAATATTTAACGGTAACTATTCCTTAAAAATTACATATATATATTATTTAAATCAATCGTACTTACAAAATGCCACTGTCTTAATTTTCTATACCTTTTATTTTTCCACATATGGTAAAAAGAGAGATATGAACGAAAATTAATATCTATTTTGAGTTTAATGAAACTAATTTTTTTATATAAATGTATTTTTATTTTTTATAAATGTTATAATTACTTAAAATGAAGGTGTAATGCTATAACAATATTTATTTAAATATATGAAAAATAAAATATATGATTTCAAAAATAATTTTTTTATAATTTTAATGATAGAATGTTTCCAATGAATTTCATATGTCCATATGAGAAGTGTTAATTTTTTATAAATCATTAGGTTCAGATCACCACATTCTATAGATGTTTTTTATTATAATAAAATCAACAGTGTCTAAATTGATATTAAATATATATTATCAAAATAATATTTTATTAAATTAATTAAATTTCATAAAAATCATATCATAAAGAATTTCGATTTTATTATTGTTAAAAAATCATATATTTTATTTTAGTCATCTTAAAATTTATATTTATATTATTAACCCTTTGTGATTAATATATTTGTTACCATGGTTAAGGTTAAAAAATTTGTAACCAAGGGGTTAATAAAATTTATAAGCATTTAAATCACACATAAAATTATAATTAAAATTTTATAATTGTATTACAACCCTATATAACATTAAATTCAAATACCATTCCCTTTGAAATAATTTTTAATGTGAAATAATTTATTATGATTTCATACTTTTAGAGATTTCAAAAGTTCCCCCACAAGTCATCTATAAAAGGGAACCTCTTCCTACGCATCGTCAACAAATATTGAAAGATATATCTCAACTTATACCTTTTAATTTAACATTAAAATGTAATTATCTATAAAATAGAGGTTTTATGATCCCTAAATTACCAATATTAATTCCATTATGAAATGATCAAATGATTGTATCTCGAAGAAGTGTTAACTAACTGCCTTACCCAACATCATTCAAGTTATTCATTTTCATACCTATTATAAATATATTTAATATATAATAAAATAATAACATCATTATAATAATAATACATAATTGTTTTTGTATTATCAAGGCACCATTACTCCCCATCATTCCAATCAAGGGAGAAGTAAATGCTTCACTCATGCTTACATACGGCTTCCCATCTAAATGTGGTGATACAATTAATTTTCATTACCATATTTTATAAATGGGTATGAAGAAGTATTTAATATTTATATATGTTATTTATATCATTATTAAAAAAATATATATTATTAATCATTGATCAATTTATATGACTAAATTTATGGAAACAAAATATAAATGATAAATGAATTCATTTTTACTGAATATATTTATTTTTATCAACGAATTATAAAGAAACGATTGATAAATGACTATAATAATGTAATAAATGTTTATAAATATATAGTTATTGTTTTAGAATATATTTATAACAAATTAAAGTATATTATATAAGAGGGCGGAACATGAAGAACATATTTCAAACTCAATAGAACAGTTTTTCACACAATCTCATCACTAATAAAGAATGTGTATGTCTATGTAAAAAAAATATTTCACATATGTATCCATGTTACCTAAAAATATATTAAAATGTTTTTGTTATTAAAATATGAAATTTATAGTATTTTTTAACCTTGTATAACATTTTGAAAAATGGCTTCAACAGAATCTTCTTGTCATTTTAAAAATAACTACATTTCATCCTTTCAGAAAAAAATATGAAATGAATGTTTTTTCCCTTATAAAACATGAGTTGATTTTTTTACATCATGATACTAGATTAATTTTTATATTAATTTACATGTATAAATTGGTATTTTCAAGGAAAATACTTTCTTATATATGAGAATATTTTTTAAAAAAAATATTTTATTTTTATGTGAATTATGTATTTCCATAAAAACATTCAAGTCCATTTTTAAAATATATTCATATATTTAAACATAAATCATGTAATATTATGAATTTATAAGGTTACTCTATTATATTTTAGTCTAATATATTTAAATTGGTTTTATATGATTAGTTTTTAGATATGTTTAATTTTAATACCATTCACTATATTAATTTTGATGTGTTAAGATTATGTTTTTTGATTGGGGTGATTATTAAAATTTCATATATTAGGTTAAATATGAATTTTTATGTTGATTCTATTTTAAACATTTAAAATTATGTATTAATTTCACTTTGTATATGATGATTGATGCCTCATACAACCCCTTGACGCATCAGTATGTGTCATTAGAAATACTATTCTGGGTATTGTCTAAGGCCATACACATTTATATATGATGTATTACCATGAGGCATAGAGTGAATGTTTATAAAGGATTATTTTATTTACATCCCTAACTATGTTAGTTTTTTTATTGTAATGTGTATATTTTATTATTTAAGGTATCCATGGATATGTTATTATCACATTTGATTGTAGAATTATTGGATTTCCATTTACTTATATGAATGTTATTAATTTATTATTTATCTTTTGTTGTATGAATATCTATAACGATGATACGATATTATCAATTTTCTTATGTTTACTTTTTTATTTTATTCCAATATGTATTTAATGAATGATATGTAGTTATAATTGTGTAGAATAATGGTTCTATCAAATGAAAAACTATTTTTTCTTTTATGTTTTCAATTTTTATTTATGATTATCATATTTATATGGATATATAATATAACTAAACTTTTTAGTGGTTTGGGATATCATTATTCGAGTCTAATTTTAATGATATAATGTATTTTATGACTCTAAGTTAATGGTGTTTTTATCATTATTGTTTTTATCCAAAGAAGTTTTGTAGAAACATTGGGATCTATATTTGAAAAATAATTGATTAGGGAAATGTAACCTTTTAATGTTCTTTTAGAATATTCCCAATGAAACCTTGATAATAATTTAGAGATTAATTATACATAAATTTTTTCATTATGTATTGTGTTTCACTAGTTAATAATTATTTAGTATGATTCATAATTTAATCTGTTATATGTCATTGTATAGAAATAATGCCTAGAATATGGAATTGAAACCATATCAATTCACATAATACATGTAGAATTTCCCCTCTTGGTAAGCTAATGATATTGGAGATGGAGCTATAATTGGAGATAAAATAAATAAAAATTTATTGGTATTTCTAAATTAGGTTATGAGCAATAACCATTTCCATATGGATCATAATACTGACTAATAACATGATATGAAAATGACAAACTACATCATTCATCAGCAACCTCCAACACTCAATGAGACTAATAATAAATTTGTAGATATGTAATGATATGTCTCATTGAGAATATATTTTACACATTGAGAAGTAATTAAATAGAGAAGTTTGTCATGTGAATTCTTTATATCATGGGAGATGCATATCTATGGTGGTAATAGATTAAAAACAGTAAATATGAGGAAGGAAAAATGTAATATAAGAAGTAAAAAAATATTAAATAGCATTAATGGAAAAAAATAAACACGAATCATGATAATATTTGGATGGAAGATTCCTGAGTCTGATATGGAAGGAGGATGAGTTGTTTTCCATGTATGAAAAAAACATTCCAAGGTATATAAGGAATACTGAAAACTACTTATGTAACTATTAAAAAAGGTTTATTGTTTCATTGAGTGTATCAACCCCTTTATAAAAATATCATTAAACCCCCAAAATTTATAATCATATGAGGATTTAGAATAATTTCTTATCATGATAGGAAAATAATTATCAATTTGTTATGGCTTTGAATGGAATTATGATAAGAGGAGGTTTGTTGAGTAATCTGGAAAAGGAAATAATCAAAATGATTAAATGTGATGGTGGAATTTATAACATGAAATTATTGTATAATGAATCATCATTTAACATCAATAATAGAAATGCGATTTCTCTAAAAGTGTTGATTAAAAGGGTTTGAGGCCCATGATTGCAAGGGAGAGAAAAAAGAAGAAAATTCTGAATTATTCAAATATAATAATATGGGAAATTTAAAAAAAATATTTTCATATGTGTCAAGAGTTAGTTCCCATGAAACTTATAAAGAAACACAATGAAGAATATTTAAACACAATAGCTTTGGTTGAAGTCACTAATGATTTCTGACATGTAATTTAATTGTATCTTAAAATATTTATTATGTTTTATTAGATTATAGATCATCTAATTATTCAATATCATTTATATTTTATAAAAATTAATACATATATCATTCACTGATAGAATATATTTTCCAATCAAAAATCCCAGTGGAATCCTCACTACAAAATATATATGTCATGATGTTCATATTTTAATACATTAATGTTTTCTAAATTCGAATATTATTATCAAAAATATTTTTGAATTTTTTATAATCATAGTTATAGACTGTAATATATAATATATTGAAATAATTAATTTCAAATCGAAGTAAATTCTTATTCCTATTGAAGATATTGATTTACTTATATTTATAGGGTTGACAAAATCATCTGAATTACTTATCCATACACCACCACTAGATATTATAAATTAAATTCATGTAGAATATGATTAAAAACCCTACTAATGGAAACTACAATATTCATGTTGAGTATTTAAATGTTCTACATGAATTGATTGGTTCATTTTCTAAGGAATTTCCTAAATATCCAAAAGAGTGGAAGATGAGTTTTCCATTGATTTATACTATATTTCAATAACTATATCAATGTATCCCTATGTAATTGGACCAATGGTGTATCTAAATTTAAAGATTCAACTAGTGGGTTTGAGTGGAAAAAGATGTACAGTGCCTTATGTTTCACAATGACGTGCCCAAATTATTTTCATTAAAATCAAAATTTATCAATGAGGTTGTGAATTTATGACAGAAAAATCTAGGCTATAATTTTAAATAAATATTATACCATATCATGAATAGATGACTTACCTGACTAAATTTCATTATTTAATCATTTTCAATGATTTAAATTCATTTTGGATATTATTAATCTGGATTAATAAATGAATATATCCAAAAGAAATCATTTTGAAAGAGGAATAGATATTATGTGTTTATTGTAATTTAATTTTTATTGAATAATAAAACCACTATTTTTATTGATAAAATTATTATATTATTCAAGGAATATATTGATTTTCTATTCATTGATGATATATTGGTTCACTCCATGTACTATTTGGACCATGAGAACAACTTAAAAATAATTCTTCATACACTTAGAAGAGAAGGTTTATATAGGAAAAGAGGATTGTGTGAATTATATCCTAAAATTCATTAGTTTCACATCCATCTAGTTTCAATTTTTGGTATCATAGTTGATCATTTAATGTAAAAGGAATACCATGATTGAAATATTCCAACGAACATAACTAAGGAATATATTCTCATTTGTTGGGAATGTTTCTTTTAGTTATTTAATCATAAAATTCCTTCTTAACCAACATGATACACAAGGATACTCAAAGAGGTGTTATTTATATTTAGATAAATGAATTATATTATTTTTTGATGAATTTAGGAGGATATTGTTTAGTGTTCTATTATTGAGACTTTCATATGAAAATGGTGTGTTTTTATTAATAGTGATGCATCAAGGGGGGAATTGGTTGTGTCATTAAGTAGAGTGATATAGATAATTCTTTTAAATTAAGGCAGTTAATAATCATGATAAAAACCACCCAACTCATGATCTTTAGTCATTAGCCATAACATTTTATATGAAAATATGAAGACACTATATATATTATGAAAGATATGACAAGTAAATAGATCCAAATATTTTAAAATACATATTATCACACAATTAAATCTACATGTTTAAATGTACATGTTTTGAGTTAATAAAAGATTATAGTTTATCACTATATGTCACAAACAGAATTTGGTCACCATCAAAACTAAAACCCGACCTGGCTCGTGGAAAGACCCGATGGGCAGTCTCGATCCCTATAGGCTCGCACAAGTGGTTGGGTATCACAAAATGGAATCTGGGAACGATTTACTGCAGTTTATAAACCTAAAACAACAAACAAATCCAACATAATAAATCTGGATTTTAGAAAACAGACCAAATTTTTCATAAAATCGTAATTGAATTACATAATTTAAAATAATTCTCAAAGGATATAAGAAATGATGAAACCCAAAATGGACAGCCCAAGAACCTCCTCACGGCTAGAGGAACCTCCCTGAAACCATCTCCACGACACTACACTAAAAAGGACTGATAAAACACGAAAAATTGGAAGTGAAATAATTTCCCAAACCTGCGACAAAATAACCAGGTCTATATACACCCAAATCTATAAGTATGGTGTGAGAAAAATCTTAGTAGGATGACACCACTAAAACATTCTATTGGATAAAAATTCAAATACAAAAAGCTTTCTTGTTTTCATAAACATTAAATGCTAATAAGGATTTCAAAGATATTCAACTTTAAATAAAAATTGTTTTCGAGTGGGATACATTAAAGAATAAAAACATTTAAATAGAGTTACAAATAATCTAAATTTTCCAGCCAAACATAATGTATTCTAATGGTAGTCATAATGTATCTAATGAGAATAAGAAATAAGAAATAACACCTCGTAAATAACTCTCTATGGGTTCCAGATACCTCATATCATGGTGAATGTAACCATACAAATATCCATTCTTGTGCACATGACCCACTTGTTGGGATTATACCTATAACCTAGTGTTCCCATAACATTATCATCATCATCATCATAGTTTATATAGTGAATTCATCATAAAACTTTCTACATGAAATTTGGGCCAAACCCCATGGGATCACTGGCATACTTGCACACATCCACCCACCTAGATATCCAGGTTGTCCCACATGTGATCAAACAAGTTCCACAAGCCACAAAATACAATTTAGACAAGAAAATACTAGTTCTAAGTCACCCACACTCCAAACAGGCCACACACATGTAATAGAATACTCCATTCACAAAAAATATTTATTTTTCACATCATACACACAAAAAATATCCCACAAACGTGTTTCATTCCATTCTTGCAATTTGAGAAATCATTTCAGAAATTTATAAAATATTCTAAAATACTTTAATATTAAATAACAACATTACCTTTCAAAAAACCATCTTATGTGAACAAACTCAAATAAATAGTACAAGTACATCATTTTATCACTTTTTTGAATCAATAAATCACATACAATTTTCATAAAACAACCCCAGGGGGTATAACCATGTTTTTTCCACTAAACCCATTTCAAAACCCTCATTCAAGGCCAAAATCACCGTAATACCTTCACAAAAGAGAGTTTAATGCCCTATAATAATTTATTAAACCATATTAAAATGTTATCAAAATACCTCAAATGATATAACAAAAGATACACAGGGATAACACACATTATCAAACAAAATAAGAAACTTTGAATCTAACAACTTAATCAATACTACCAAAAACTATTCCCACACCGAAAATAATGTAATAGGATCATGATAAAATATGAATGAAGAAAATATAACTCATCAAATATTTATTACACATGGAACCACATACCATTTGTATCAAAACTCCAATTCATTGTGTGAAACATCAACCGCACCACCGCAACACCGTGGGGGATTGAACTCTAACATAAAACCACAAGATATTTCCAAAAAGAAACCAAATAAAACACTAGATATGAACTCTAACTTTTGGATATTTTAGTAGTCCATTAAATAGGTAGAAAACCCTAAAGGGAAGATGAAAAAGAAGATAGGAACACTTATTTGAATAAATCATAAAAAAATGACCTCGATACACTAGTAGCTGAATTTACAAATAGCTAAAAATTCTTGTAAATTTTTAATAAGTATAAAGATGTTTTTTAAGAAAATTATTGTGTAAAAGGAATTAAAATGGAAGGATTTATGAAAGAAACAATTTACCTCTTCAAATCTGGGTGATTTGAGAAATCCATAGAAGTTTTGCATAAATTTGTGATAAATGTGAGCTCTAAAGAAGGGGAGGAGTGCATGGGGTGTGCCTTTGGTATGTGGGATCGGGTGAGAGTTATAATCACTAAAAAACATAAAAATTTAATTTTATATTAAAGAAATAATAAAAATTAAAGCATTAAATGGGATTTCGGGGTGGCCCAATACCTTAATAAAAAATTCAAATCCATCATGATTATGGATATCTTTGAGGTCCAAATGCATATTGTTATTTTAATATACCAATAAATTCAACATAGGAACGAGAATGGTTGTAAATGTTGGAAAATTAATGATTTATAAATGAAATGAAATTTATATTAAAATCATAAAATTCCCTTGCAGTTTGAATGATTTTTGGAAACCAACCATTTCCACCAAAATGAATTGGAACCCCCAAAAAAAATCAATGGAAATTAAATGAAAAATTCCTTTAAAAGAATTCATGGAAGTGAAAATTCTCCCCACCAAAAAACGTTTTCCCTTGGAAAGGCACAACACGAATAAAAGCAAAAAAATCAAGCCCAACCGAAAAACCTAAATGGTCTTCCTTTCCTTGTTTCGCCCACCCCTAAAATGACAAATCACCTCTAGTGACCCATTAATGAATGGATACTATTAGAAAAAAATAAAAATACACCATATTACTTAATTTATAATGTACACTCATACATTATCCCAAAATAAAACTCCTCAACCACTATCTAAAAAAGAAACACACAATTTACCCAAACGAACAAAAACAATGAACAAGGTTACACATACCTTGATATAACTAAAACTTTTGGATCTCTACAATTCCAATGTTTACCCAAGGAATATTTTGGTAGTTATATAGCTCTGAATTATACTTCCTACAGTGAATCCAAGACCAAGGAAAAAATCTAAGATACTATTATGAGGAGACACAAATGGGATCCCTACCATAAGAGACAACTTAAATATTCCTAAGACAGAAACAATACATTAATAGGGGGAGGCCTGAATGGACTCCCCAGTACAAGGGGTAGACATCCATTAAAAATTTTCAATGGAACATACCTGGTAATCATAGTGGGTGTTCACAAAATAAGAACAAACCATCTTAACCAACCAGCATGTTTCGGCACAGAATGACCCCAAATTTAAAGAGTTGTGGCGGCCACACGGTTAGTTTGAATGGTTCAAGAAACAATGTCCTAACCATGGGGATCCTTCTATCTTTATGGTTATCTAGTGAAAGAATACTACTAATTTTTCACTCAACCTGTCAAGAAATTTTTTTATCCTTTCACAAAAAACACCAAAATGGGTATGGAGTGACATTGGGTTCTCCCATATTTAATAATGGGGACTGAATATTGTACAATGTTATGAATGTCCCTAGGATTTCCCTTGAAAACGTTATAGCTTCACTCCTAGACTCATGGGTGGAGATCAATGGATTGAAGCATCTTCAGCCTCTTAGTTAGGCATTGGATCCCCCTGAATGGAAGTTCTTGTTCAGGTTCAACAAACTACTACACCACAATTCTAGATGGGTTAACCAAGATAATACACACTCCAAAACTCACTATACCAAAACATGTAATTTTTATAAAATAGGGGCTTAAAATATTCACACACATCACCCCTAGTTTGCATTAGATGAGAAATAGAAGGTGAAAAAGATATATAGAAAATCCTTCCTCTTAACAAAGGTTGAAAATATTTCCCAAAAGAAGACAGACTTCTAACAAAACAAAGACCCACAAAAGATTTCACAATAACACTGTTAGATTCAAATGATCTCATGACATAACAAGGTGTCACTGAACATGACCATTATGAATGATAGAAACATTACATGGAGAGGGAACTTATGTAATGCTCCCAAACATCACACAATTCGAGAAAGTGGACTAAATAGCCTCTCAAGACCAGATTTCTGACAATGGTGGTGTAACATGTACCCCTGCTTCATGAAGAATACAAACGACCCAATGTCCCTCTTAGGAAATATCCACACTTACAACCACATACCACTTCCTCCTTTGAAAAATTATTTAACATAAGAAACTATGGTCTCTTTCAACCGTCCATGATTTATGTCCATCTATAATAAGATCCAAAAAACCAATAAGGGAAAGTGTGTTGACTCAATCTACAAATCTCAAGATAAATATTCCTTATATTGATCAACTATAATTTCATCCAATTGAGAAACAATCTAAATTTTTCTTCAGTCGTTCATTAACTCTTAGTGGGGGTATACCATACACAACAAGGGATCCCAAAGACCCAACCAATATGGTTTTTTGGACAAAACATGCCACAAACCAAATCCAAAAACATGAAGGGAACTACCATAATGTCTTCCCAAAACATTTTACATAAGGATACAACTAACCATTCCTTCAACTAATCTTACCAAAGAAACACATACATGAAACACCATTCAAACAAGATGGGTTCTTGGACTCAAAACATCCCACAATGAAACATTTCCAAAAACACATAAGATGCACCATCATAAAACATCCATCAAGAAATCATGTTTTCCTATAAAATAATCTTTTTGAATATAAAAATTTCAGCAGTTTTCATATCCCCTAATCGTACCCCATGGGCCTCACACATGGATGTTTCTATGCCACAATGGGAACCCTCCTCATATCCATACCTCCACTCATCCATTCATTCCATTAACAATCCATCATCCCATATAACTCCATGCATGTGGTCCGTCATGGAAAAACCAAAGTTAAAAACAAAAATTCATTCCACTTTTCAAAAACAAAACAGTCATCCAATACCTACCTTTATTTTCTCTAGACCGCTAACAAAGATATAAAAATCCAAATTCAAAGAATTCAAAAAATTTCAGAAAGGAACAATCATTGAAAGGAAAACTAACTTTCAAACTATTCACATAAATTTAAAAACATATTTACCACTTTTAAAACACTTCAGTTTTATGAAAAACACCATTTGATCTGCACCCACTCATTGAAAAACTCATCTCAACTTGTTTAAAATAAGGTGCCAATGATTCTCAACTCTTTTCAAAAGTTCAGAAGTCATTCAATAAAAACTACCCTTCAATTCAAGTACATTAATTTCAAAATATTTTCGATCATTTCAAAACAATTCTAATTTCATAACAACCACCATTTCATAAATCCCTATTAAATCGGGAACTCAACTTTTTTTATTTTGAAACAAGATTCCAAAATATCATAAAACATTCAAATGATCTCTAGTTACCATATTTGTATCCATTTAAAAACACCACACTTGACCTTGAAAACATTTTATTTCATTAAAACGCCTTTAAATTTATTATTAGACTCTTTTGGAAACAATTTTTCAACAAAAAATTTATCATAAATCACTACATTAAAAATAGGAATCAACACACCATTTTCCATTTCCCAAAAATTCTGAAAATCTAGTTCCACAATTTCCCAAATCAAACAATTCACTCTTAATTAGAAAATAATTTCACAAAAACATTACACTTCTTCCAAAATAATGGAAAAAATAAAATAGGAGTGGAAACTAGTTTTAGTGGGTGACTTGGACATCTGGTTTTCGACAATATTCCAATAACTTCAAAATCATAGAGAGTGTTCTATAGAAATATCCCCAACTCCATATGGAATTCTAGACCCTATGAGCTAATTGATAACATTAACCCAACTATATTTTCATTTCCCATAACCACTAACAAACTACGAAAACCAATGGACTCAGATAATTCTATACTTCCCCTAGAGACATGAATCCCACCATGAGGTGTGCTGGCTAGGCACACAAACCATAACTACAATGTCATGTCGTGACAATACTAGCTCTAGATTATCCCAACTATTCTCATGTTAATATAACCCAATGGGAGAGAACATAACCTCTTTGATACCATTTTTTCAGGAACTGAATCTTGTCTCCATAAAAATGACACTGGACACAGCTTGTGGTAAGGCCCTAATGGCATTTATGATCCCCACGAGTTGGATCAAGTGAATTAGTATAAAAAATGTAATTTAGGAACAATTTTCCTATGTTTATAAACATAAAAAATAGTCAAATCCAACATATACTTGAATATTTCAAAACAAACCAACATTTACCAAAATTCAGATATTATGTTCATAATTTAAAACATTTATCAAATTCAAAAGAAATGAATCCAATATTGGATAGCCCAAGAACCTCATTATGGAAAGAGGAACCTCTATCAATATATCTCCATGACACTACACCAAGAAGGACTGATATAAACCCAAATCGTTGGCTCTTAAATCTTTACACAAACCTATGACAAAATAACCAAGTCTTCTTACGAACAATGTTGTAAGTAGGGTGTGAGAAAAATCATAGTATAATTCCACCAATAAAATATTCAATGTGATAAACATTCAATGCTGAAAATATTTCAATTTTTTATAGACATGAAATTCCAACAACAATTTAAAAGAGATGTAACTTTATATGAGAACGGTTTTTATGTGGGCCACTTTAAAGAATCAATACTTTTAATGAGAATGAAAATGATATTGAATTTTCTTTCCAAACATACCATATTCCGAAAGTAAGCTTAAGGTATTTAATGAGCAAAAGCAATAGGAAATAACTCTATGCCAATAGCATATTGTGGTTCATAGGTACATCGTATCTTGGTGAATGTAACCATATAAATATTTTTTCTCATGCACACAAGCCACTATTTGGTATCATTCCCATAACATAGTGGTCCCCCAACATCATCATCATCATCATCAAAGTTTAGTTAGTGTTTTCACCTTTAGACATGCTACATGAAACTGGGGAAAACCCTAGTTTCACTAGCATACTAGTACACGTCCACCCACCCAAATACCCAGGTTTTTTCTCTTGTCCTCAAAAAATACACAAGTCCTGAAATTCAATTTTCACACGAAAAGAACTAGTTTCAAGTCACAATGATCCCAAAATCTCAAACATAGGTCACATAATACACCTTTCCCAAAAAAAATATTCATTTTTCACATCATACTCACACAATACAGCAAACAAACGTGTTTGATGCCTTTAATGTAATTTGATAAATCATAACAGAAATTTGTATAACATTCTAAAAATAGTTGACATTTTAAATCACCACATTACCATTAAAAACCCCATTTGAAGTGTACACACTCATTCAAAAAGTACATGTACATCATTTTCCAACTTTTTTTCACTAAATAAATCACTTATAATTTTTAAAAATCTATCCCAAGGGCTATAAACATGATTTTCACCCCAAACCCATTTCAGAACCCATATTCCATGTCAAAATCACTCCAATACCAATAAAAAATATTGTTGGAAGCCCAATAAACATTTATTAAACCAATTTCAAATGTTAAAAAATAACCTCAAATGATACAACAAAAGTTACAATTGGAAAACACACATATTCAAACAAATATGCAACATTGAATCTAAAAACATAATCAATACTACCAAAAAGTGTTCCCGCACCAAAAAAAATGTAATAGGATAATGATAAAAATATGAATTAAGGAAACTTGACTCATAATACAGTGCTTACACATGTAACCACCTACCTTTTGTGTCAAAAAACAAATTCATTGTGTGAAACATCAAACTCACCACCACCACACCACGAGGGAGTGAAATCTAACCTAAAAACCCATTATTTGACCAAAAAAACACCAAATAAAACCATATTTATGAAACCTATCTTCTTCTACATTTTAGAAGTACATGAATGAGAGAGGAAAACCTAATTATGATGAATAAAAATAAGAGAGAAACACGAACCAAAAAAATCCTAAATAAAATGACCCAAATACACTAATAGCTGCATTGTAAAACAATAAAAAATTCATGTGAGGTTTTAATAAGTGCTGAGAAGTTAATGTTGGAACTACAATGGGTTAAAAAGAGTTAAAATTGAAAGATTTATGGAAGAAAAAATTTACTTCTTCAAATCATAGAGATTTGAGAAATCTAGAGATGTTTTGACCAAATTTGTGATGTAAATGATCTACAAAAAGGGGAATGTGTGAAGGGCGTGACATTGGAACGTGGTATAGTGGGAGAATTATAATCATCGAAAAACTCTAACAATTAAATTATATATTAAATAATTAAAAAATAATTACAGCTAGAAATGGGCAATTGGACATGCCCAATACCTTAACAAAAAACCCATATCTATCATGATTATGGATTCTTATTATGTCTAAACATATATGGGGTTATTAATGTTCAAGGGGATCCCAATTGAAAATTTTAATGGGTGTAAAATATTTAAAATAATTTATTTATAAAAGGAAAGAAAATATTTTTTAATCTGGAAATGGGATAATGGATTGGCCCAAATTTTGAAATCCCACCATTTCCATCAAATTTCATGGGAAACCCCTAAATAGAAGAAATAATAGAAATTAAATTGTAAATAACTTTAAAAGAATTAATGGATGTGACAATGCAATACCACCTTGAGGTGTAAAGGAAGGTATAATATCCATTGAGATGAAAGTGTCATGGATTTCTTTAAAAAACAATGATATATTGGGATCCCGTGTTTATAGATCTAGTAAAGATTGATATGAAAGTTTTTATACAATGGGAAACATAAAACATTTTTTAAATGATTACCAAAACTCAATCTTTGGAAAATAAAAAAACTTTTCATTCTGATTATGATAATTTTCCAATGAAAGATAATGATGTAAATAATGTTAAATTGGAAGAATTCATATATGAAAAATGAATTTTAATATTTGTAAATATGGATTTTTATTCACACTATTCTCAAGCTAAAAAGGTCATTATTGGATAATTTTTATAGCTCTAATATCTCTATACTCCCTAGATGAACCATAATGTATTGGAAATTAAGGTAACATATTTTTTAGTCTAATATTAAGTGGGAAATTGTTTTTTAGGAGTCAAGATATTTGGATTCTCAGCAAGTGAAGGATGAGAGACAACATCCTAAATGAGTCAATAAACTTATATGTATTTATACATGGAATTGGATTGAAATTACAAAGTAATAATTCACTGGATTATGAGATACTCTTATAAAAAAGGATGTTATAGGGGTTTGTGTTGATAAACATTCCAAGTCTGCATATTTCCTCTCTATAAGATATGATTTTCCACAGGTGCATCTTGCAAGAATATATATTAATAAATTGTATACTCTTAAATTTCAACCACATTAAATTATGTTTCATATTGATCCATGATTTTCTTTAAATGTTAGTATAATCCATTATAAGGCTCGGGTCACAATTATTCATTTAAGCACTATATATCACCCTAAAACAGAAAAGTTGTTAAAAATGACTATCCAAACATCATAATACATGTTGATTTACTTATAACATGACATTAATGGTATGTTATATTAGTATTTTATGTTTGTATATTATAATATAAAAATAAATTCAATTAAAATATTTAAATGTCTTCATGTTAAGCATTATATGGAAAGAGATCTTGTACACAAACATATTACGATTATGTCAGTGAATTATATCCTATATGAAAATAACACGTAGTGTAACCAACAGAAATATTAATGACTATTCAAACTCATATCAAAGAAGAGAAATGTAGGCAAATGAGATATGTTGATAACTAGAAGAAATGTTTGGAATTTCAAAAGGGTTCGGGTTGTTTTCTGAATGAATCCCCATGAAAGGGTGTAATAAAATTTTTTATGAATGGAAAACTGAGACTCAGGAACATAAAACCATTTAAAATCCTAGAATGATATTGATTTTTGTTCTGTCAATTAAAAATTCCACCAATAAATTCTTAATTACCAATTGTGTTTCATATCTCTTTATTATGGAAGTACATGAAACGCAATGAATGTTATCACATATGACGAAAAAACATAGAACTTAACTTGTATTATTGTTATGATCATATCCATATTCTATACACCTGAGAACATGTTCTGAGGATTCAGATGACTCAGCTTCATAATGTACATTTGATAAATCAAAATATATAAGTGGGTACAATGGAACCTAAGAGAATTACAATGAAGTACTACCCAAATATATTTAAGAGGTGTCATTTTGGAAATGTTTAGGAAGAAAGTTTTTAATGTTGGGACGATTGTAACACCCCAATAGTTTAGGGTATTTCTTTTTTTAATGAAATTTAATCAATTTGATATCTTGTTTTTCACACAACACTATGTTCAACTGAACCAAAATCTATTAATTTGTGACCATTATGTCCCTACCATTAAATTCAAGGGTAAAAATGATACTAAATAAATTTTTAATAATATATGATTCATACCTATATAGAGTAAAATTGGTGGTCATAAATTTATTAGAAATATATATGAAAGAAAAAAATATATTTACAAATTAGTGTGCTTTTGAAAAAAAAATATTTTATTTCACAATATATGTATATATATATCTAAAAAAATATTTATTCCCTATTTTTTTATATTTTAATCAAAATTATATATTATACATTAAAAAAATATTTAACATTTATATAATATTTTTATTATTCTTTGTATAATAATTAATCTAGTTTTATTCTTAAAATATGAAATTTATAAAAATAATTTATTATTTCTAGTTTTTCACGCTTATTTTAAAATTTTCATTCTCAACATATAGTTTTTAATGTGATAATTTAATTAAATATATTTAATTATGAGGCTAAATTTTTTTTATTGATTCTCCTTTTTTGTCAAATTGAATAATGATCGTGTTAAAATGAAACACCTCGGTAAAAGATAAATTATATTAATTTTTTTTAAACTAAGTGATAAAGACATAATTACTCATCCTAATTATTATTGGTTGTATAATATACTACCATAATCCCTATAATATGTAATTTCTGTTCAGTAATGGAAAATATTACAAGACTATTTCACATATATTTTTCAAATCAATGATTATAACAAAATATAAATCGTGTTGTTTTTAATATCATTTATGTTAACACGTATGGACATAAGAACGATAAAATCCAAAAAAACTCATTTTTTGTTTTAATGAAATTATTTTCAATATAGAATATTATATTATTTTTCAAAAAACTTATATTTACCTTCAATGTTTGTGCTATTCTAATATGCTATTTATTTAATTCTCCAAAAAATAAAATAAAATACTTTCCAAATAATAATTTTAGTATAATATGAATGATTTAATTTATAGATTTAATATTATAGACCTATTTGGAATTATAATTTTTTAATAAATTATATTTTAATTACCCTTTTTTTTGACGTATTTTATGGGATGTTAAATGAATTATGTCCAAGTGGTTATTAATGATAATTTTTTAAAATAATATATTATTAAATTATCTATAATATAGAACAATATTATATTCATCCATGTAAATGGAATATGGTAGAGTAAATTATAAAAGTTACATTTGTTACTTATTTTCAAATTTCATATAATTCCATTATCACTTTATGGTTAAAATATTCGTTACCATAGTAAAGCTAAAAAATAATTAACTAAGGGGTAAATATGAATGATAAGCTTTTAAATAACCCCATAAATTTCCTAAATTATGTTTTATAACAATATTACAACCATGACCATCCTTTTAATTTAAAACCTTTTAATTTTTAAGAATTTTTTATGTAAATTAATTTATTATAATTAAATATTTTGAGTGATTCCAATATTCCCCCTCACCTCAACTATAAAAGAGAAACCTCCTCCCTCACCTACTCACCCAACATTGAGCCATCCAACACAACCAATCCATACCCATTTCACTTATAAAATTGTTTATAAAACAAATAACGGGTTTCCTATCTATAAACTATCAATATAAATCCCCTAATGAGATGATCTAAATAAGGCCTCTCTATGATGAGATAATTTTCTTACCTAGCTACTTTAAATTTATTTTCTCTTATACCTCTTCTTAATATCTTGATGTTATCATAAAATAATAAAATAACTATAATACATTAACTAAAATTATATGATTATTATTAAACCACTATTACCCACCACATTTATCACAAAATGAGACGTGAATGTATCACTTATTCATACATATGACTTATCATCACCACTTGGTGATACAATTGATTTTTCATTAACACCATTTTTTTATTTGAATA
The DNA here is from genome assembly GCA_963277665.1 of Viscum album. Lineage (NCBI taxonomy): Eukaryota > Viridiplantae > Streptophyta > Magnoliopsida > Santalales > Viscaceae > Viscum > Viscum album. Next base: position 1,653,149,753 of record OY728131.1, on the reverse strand, counting down.
ATTATTGCTTTAATTTTTAAATATTATATTTATATCACTATTAATATTTTTTAGATGATTTATCTTTAATAAAAATGTAATACCAAAACTACCAAACCAAAAAAACATAAAAACAATTTTCCATTGCCTTAAATAGTTATTTCTAACAAATAATTGTCAAGAAACCAATAATAAGAGAATATAAGTATTTAATAAATGGAATGATATATATTTATATTAAAAGAATATATTTATAATATGTTTAAATTAATTATAAATGAAATTTGGATCAATTTCAACAGATGTTGAACCCGATGTAAGGGTCTATTTCACAATCTCATCATTATCCACGATTTTTTATATTTAAGTCTCCTCAAGGGAATATTTTTTCTCAGGGTCCATGTATCCTAAACAAATTTTAATATTTTAAATATTATAATGATTATTATTTTTAAATTTTACAGTTTTTTTACTTTTAAAAAATTTCTGTAATAGAATGTCATTTTCATATTCGAACAAGGTACTTTTTATTACATTCATCAAAAATATAAAAGGGTTGTTTTTTAGATTATACAGCTTGAGATTAATTTTTCCCTTTATTGATGCCTTAATGATTAGAATTTTAATTTTAATTATTCATTTTTTTAATTAAAGTTTTTTCATTAATATTTGCACAGGTTTTTAGTAATATGTTTTTTTAACTGAAAAGTGTATTTTCAGAAAAGGTTTTTCTGTGATCCTTTAAGAATAATTTCATCTATGTCAAAATAAATCACAATAATATATTTTTTACAATTGATATTATATCAGGGTATTATATAACATATGTTATTTAGTTTTTTATGACGATTATAATAGGAGATGTGTAAATTTAACACCATTCTCCATATTACATTAAAGGACATATGATTTTGCATATTTTTTAGGATATTTATTAAAATTTTATATGTTATTTCCAATATGAATGTTTATGTTTATTATGGTTTAACCTGTCATATGAGAAATTAATTGGAATTTTTATGTGACGATAGGGGCGTGGTATAGCCCCTAATGAATTGGTAGGTCTTATGACACAAGATAACAGGGGTATTGGATGAGTTATTGCAAATTTATATAATATATCTTAGAATGAGTCATTGAATTCTTTTTCATGATTTTCAAATTTATGGATTTCCCTAATTAACTGATTATTTAATAATTTCCATGTTATTATTTTAATATTTATGATATCCATGGATAATTCTTATCCTATAGGATTATAATATTTTTTGATTTCCATTTATATACCTCCATGTTATTGATACATTTTTAAGAGTTCATGGTTTACATACCACTATTAAATTATGGACGTCAACATTTTTCTAATGTTTATATTCTCTAGGATTTAATGAAGTATATTATTATTTATATAATTAGATATTCTAGGATAGTAATGGTTTTATCAAATGAAATACTGTCTAGTATTTTATGAGTCAAATATTATTGTAGGAACTGTTTTTGTATCTTTGTCTCCATGAAAAAAATTTATTTTTTCTTTTCTGATGTGTTTATTTTTATCTAATTCCAAAATAATAAAGTAACCATTAAAACTGCACTACTATGACCTATATTATCACAAAATCTATTGAATAGAAACTATTTTTAACACACAAAATTTTTTTTCATCAATAAATTAATGAAATAACATTTCTAGAATTATTGAAACTAAAATTATATATTAAAAAATAAATAAAAGTAACCACATTCATATTATTTCTTTCCCATATAAGATATGAGAATAAATAAAATATTACACATGTAACTAATATTTTTTAAATAATTTTTATTGCCTTTTTCACACTTTTCAACGAATTAACAATTTGGACATTAAAAATATTATTTGAAAAAATATAATAGTTTTTTATTAGTCATTTCAAAATTATATTGGAAAATAATTTTTATAATTAAAAAATGAATATCCTTTGATTAATATTGAATAATACTATTTTTATTAAGTACATTCATTTATTTTATAAAATTTTTAGGCATCCTATTAATGTATGGATGTGTTTAAAAGGAAACTTAGCTACATTATGTCTATTTTAATCCAATTTCAGTCATTTTAATAAATATAATATTGAATTTCGATAATATTTTTTTAATAATTTTGAATATTATATCTTTACAAAACAACTTTTCATCGCATCATATGTTTAATTTTATATTAAAATTTTCTACTTGTGTGAGATTAACTTTAGAAAAACATTAAATATTTAAAATCATAATAAAATATACAATCTAATATGATCTAAATTATTTTTTAGAAAAATTAATTTTAATAATAGTGGAAACCTTTCTATTGTTAATGTAAAAATGTGCATACCTGGCAGTTAAACCAAAAACGATAAATGTTCAAAATGACCAATTTTTTTACAACCACCATTTTAATTCCACATATAGATATTATAACATATAATGTTTTCTAATAACCCATTAAATATCCATTTACCATGAGAAAAAATGTGGGTTCACCTTCTTCATTTTGACTGGTTAATTTATCCAGACATCAAATTGAATTATAATTAATAAATGATGATATAATAATATTAATATCTCCAAGATAATATAATTATTTATGTTATGTTCATGACATAAAACAATAGCCACTTCCAAAAACTTGTATACAAAATAAATAACCATGTGTGTGAAAAACTACAGCCTCACGAACCAATGTTATTCATTTTCCATCACCACCTCTCACTGTAGAATATCAATATGGATTAAAATTTTATTTATCAAATTTAATAAATTAATATACTGATTTAATAATTATATAAAATATAAATACTTACTTTCCATTTGGTGGGGAGAAGATAAAATCCCTCATTTGTATGGTGGAAAATCTCCTCAAGAAATGTTAGGATATGTTAAAGATTTACATAGAATGTTCATGTGTATATTTGACATACCATCTCCATGAATGGTGTATTTTATGTTATTAAAATAACTATTATAGATCAATATAAAAATATATACTGAATATATATTTTAAATTTTTATCATGGTTAAAATATATTATATGATTGAAACATTATAAAACTATAATGACCAAAAAATAAAAAATCAAAACATACATTAAATAAAATGTAGTTGTTGTCTGAACTGATACATTAACATGAAATTGATTATAAACATGACATAAAATGTCAGAATTAAATCACATATATATATATATATGGTTATGTAATTTATATAACCTAATTATATTTTTCTTATCAGAACATTTACCTTGTAAGAGAAAGCCGAGACTTATGGTATTTGATTTTTGTCTTAATTTTCCATTAATAAGAAATATTTTGTGATATGCCCCTATGTTTTTTAACAAGTGGTATATACAATTTCATTGGATTATAATATCATTGATATAATTATTATCATTATCATTTAAATTTAATTTAATTTTTAACCATCAAATAGATTGAAAATCTATTTTTCCCGAGTGGTTATGGTTTCTTGATAAAATCACATCATTTAATAAGATTATTAATGTTAATTCTTACAAACATGGACTATTGTGATCTTACACTAAATAAATTCATTAATATTCACCTATATTTGTTATGAAGAGTACGTTTTGCCTCTATTTTCCATTAATTTCATAATTAATTGTTCAAAATAAATTTTTTTAAATGGAATTTTTAATTTTAAATTAAGTTAAAACTCTTTTTTCTTCCCTATCCATGTTTTTAGATAATTGTTTCACTTTACCTAATAGATTTATAAAATCTTATTTTTAAACCATAATATAATTTTTTGACTTTTTAATAAAATAAACATTCATGTGGATGTTGAACAAGGAAATTTTGGATTTTTACTAAAATTATAACAGAATATTTATTTAAATATACACAAAATTAACAAAATTTATCAATATGGTGACCATTATTTTTATTTAATCTTTATTTATATGTTATCAATTTTATTTTCGAATAAATTTTTTTAATGTATTTTAATATTTCCAAAATATTTTTGTAATATCCCGGTTTTGGAAGCCACCCAGAGGCACCCTGTACCTGATTGGTCAAATGGACTCAAGCGCATTTCCCCTAACAGCAGACGTTGATGACTAGCAGTGGCGAACGTGGGTGCGATAGTGGGGAAACTATGTCCTCATTGGTCGAGTAACACAATGGAAGAGAAATTGATAACAATAGAAGAAGCAGTAATAATATCAAACAACAAAAAACATAGGATATCTGAAGAAATAAATAGTTGGAGAATATATATAAAAATTATGCATGTTACATATGTCTAGGAAATCATCCAAACACATCAAAATTATGGAATGAATTACTAAACCAAAGTACAAAAGAAAACAAGTAAAATCCTCAGCATCGCAAGCCTCATGATGGTCTCATTCTCTCAATCTCCTCAGCAATCATGTACCGGAAGTAGACGGGTGGTTTCCCTTATCTATACCTGCAGCAATATAATCTGTTTGGGCCCAAAATCATTTCCCAAACAGTGTGTGAGACTAAATCCCAATAGGCAACCACCACAAGTTTTGTTCCTAATAGTCAGTGAATATATGGCTAGTACTGAATAACTGGAAGCCGAAAACGTGGAAGTACTCAGTAGTAACCAATCAACAGTTTCAAAGCATTCATTTTCATAAATCAAGAAACCGCTAACCAAATCATGTAAACACAAATAGCTAACCCTCTAGGAAGTACTCATTGCACATCCCCTCTGGTCCTACCAAGAAACATAAGCACATAGCTAAACACAAAAGGTAACCCTCTGAGATGTTCTCATAGCATATCCCCTCTGGTCATACCTAGAAAAAAACAACCATTTGGGATGTTCACTCAGTCTAACCACTCTAGTTCAGCATTATAATAGACTCTCGGAAGAAGAACTCATAGTCAATTCCTCCTATAGTCTCGTATCGGTAACTAAAAGCTCTATGGGGAATCACTTATGTAACATTCCCCCTATGGCCCATGTCGATGAACGAATTACACTCTAAGTAAGCACTTACACAAATTCCCACTTTATTCTTGCATATTATGAAAAAACATTCACTCTAGAGAAGCCCTTCATTCTATTATCCCTATAGTCTACTACATCAGGTTATCACTGCCCTGTGTAAGTCAATGAATCATAGACGCATGTATCAGCCAAATTAAAACTCAAGAACGACTTTCTTAAATAGTCTAGAACATAATATCATGTCAGAACAACAGTCACATCATTCTAGAATACTAGGAATGTAATTTAAACAACATCCTAGTAGGTAAACTGGACCAAAATGTCAAAACAAACAACATGCATGCCACATGCATCCAAAGCCTAGTAATTCACCATATTCACATTCAATTAGCCTCTATTCAAGAATACAAGCATATCAGGAAATTATTAGGGCTAAAACGGTAAACACGCAATAACCCATTCCAAGGTATTGGAATTATTTTCCCATATAACCCAATGGATATCAACAAAAAATCACAAACCACCTACCTCGGTGTCGGGAGTTCGCTATAAGTGAAATTAAATCCTTGAATCACCCAAAAACACCATAGATCTACAAAAGTGTCTAAAATTTCCAAATAAGGATTACTTATGAAATAGGATGAATCATGAAACTAAGCTCTAGAAGAAGGATGAGATTACCGAGGCGATTCCAGCTCAATCGGCGACAGTCAAATCAGAGATCATATGCTTAGTCAGGGGCTCATAGGAAGATAGGAGTCATTCTCTTGCTCTCAGATCAACCAAACCTAGAAGAATGTGGTTTTTCCCATCAGATGCGTCCTCATTGCATTTAATAAAAAATTACTCTACCTGTACTTTATAAGTACATGATGTTTAGTTGCCTTCACCAGCCCCCACATTTAGTGGTCTCCAGGTCACCACACATGGTCATGTGCATATCTATTAAACGACCATCACCAAGCTACCGGGGGTAACCATGTACATGGCCTGTACTCATAAAGTACACAACTGTACTTCAAAATATTCCAGAAATTCCTATTTTTCTCTAATTAATCAGAAAATGAAAACATAACTGAAAATAAGATCCATGTTCTTAAAATCATTCCCCCTTAAATAAATTTTTCCCCGAATTTTCGTAGCAAGGTGACATAGAAGAAGAAACCACGAACAACTTCAGCCACTATAATTACATGTCTGCCTCCCTCCCCCATGTCTCATCATATACTCGTATGTGCTTCTAAAGAACTTCTAATAGCAGAACTGACTGGCCATAGAGAACCTTCGTAATTCAATCAACAATCCGGATAAAATTCTCTTCTAAATAGTCATCAACTTCTAACTCAACCTCCTCGGGTTGGAAGACATGATATGGGTCTATGAAGTAACATCAAATCTAAGAAACATGTAAGACTTCATTTATAGCCTCAAACCTCTATGGTAACTATAGCTGATAGGCAACCATCCCAACTCTCTACAACATCTCAAATGGCCCGATGAACCATGGTGAAAGTTTACCCTATCTCATAATCCTTTTAGGCCCCAACCTCAGTGTGACGTGTAAGAAAACCTGATCCCCCGACTTCAAACTATAGAGCTCATCTCCACATATCAACATAATACTTATGTCGAGACTGTGTAGTAGTCATCCTCTTCCGAATCAACTCTATATGTTTTGTGGTCTCTTGGACAAGACGAGGTCCCATCATAGCTACCTCTCCTGCCTCCAGCCAACATAAGGGTCATCAGCATGGCATAACTTAAAAATCCTCATAAGATTCCATCTGAATTGTTTTTTTAAAACTATTGTTAACAGAAAACTCCACAAGAGGTATCTGATTCTCCAAAATCCTATAAAATCTAGGATACATACATGGATCATTTCCTCAATCACCTGAATTGTACATGCGGACTGGCCATCTATCCGGGGGTAGTAGGCTGTACTCAAAAGCACATGTGTTACCAAAGCCTTCTGAAGCCCCTACTAGAACTAACAAGCAAAACATGCATCCCTATCTAAAATAATGGAATGTAGAACTCCTTGTATATTTAAAATCTCTCGGATGTACAACCGTCCCATCTCATCAACACTGAAGGTCTACTTGATCAGAAATAAGTATGAAAATTCTGTGAGTCTGTCAATAACAACCCAAACTCCATCATTCCCTTGTGGCGACCACAACAAACTAGTCACAAATTTTATCATGACATCATTCCATTTCCCCTCAGGAATGGGTAACTGCTTCAAAATCCCTTATGATCATTTATTCTCCGCAATCACTTGATAATAGGTGGAAAAATTCATAATGAAATAATAAACATATCTCTTCATTCCTTTCCACCAGTACTGACGTTGTAGATCACGATACATCATGGTGACACCAGGATGAACTACCCAAAATGAGGAATAAAAGTCATGCATTAGCTCCTCACATATGACTAATGCACCCTTATGCGCCGCTGAAAACGAAATATTGCATCATCAACTATAGTCCATCCAGGAATAGGTTCCTCTCCAAACATGCATTCCCATAAGGCACAGCCTTCAGAATATGATATTTGCATAATTTTCACTTGATAATGAAGTGTAGAGGTAATAGCCACAGAAGAAAGAAAACTCTACCCCTGTCTGTCGGGCAACTCCAAATGCATCTTAGAGAACATAGCCATAAGCTTCCACGCACTAATGGCCTCCTGAACTTCATGTATCTGATTCCTCCTACTCAGTGCATCTACCATTGAATTTCCTTTCTCAGGCATATAGGCAAGATTAAAGTAAAAATATTGTAGGTACTCAACCCACCATAACCGTATCAACATCAAGGCACGCGGAGTGAAGATATACTTGAGACTCTTGTGGTCCACCAAAACCAAAAAATGCACTCCTAGAATATAATGTCTCCAACAGAAAAATGAATTAACAATGGAAGAATACTTGAGATCTTGTGTCGATTAATTCCCCTCATGTGGCCTCAACTGTCGAGACCCATACGCGATGACTCCTTCTTCCTACATAAGCACTGCTCCATTCCCGATACTTGATGCATCACATCACACAGTATAGATTTTTCCCAACTATATAAAAACTAGTATCGGTTCTGAATTCAACCTCCCCTTCATCTCCTAAAAGGTAGACTCGCCATAATCTGACCACAATAACCTTGCATCATTCATAGTCAAACCTGTCAGTGGTGCTTCTATGCATGAAATGTCCTGTATGAAACGTCTGTAATCTCTAGCAAGCCCTAGGACACTCTATACCTCAAAGAAGTTCTTTGGATAATCCCAGGAAACTACTGCTCTCACTTTCTCTGGGTCTACTGATACACCGGTCTATGAGATAATATGACCCAAGAAGAGAATCTGGTACATCCAAAAGTGTCATTTTGTGATCTTCGCATATAACCAATTCTCTCTCAGTGTACTCAAAACGATCTCAATATGGGTAGCATGGTCATGTTGAGTGTGAGAGTACACCAAGATATCATCCACAAATCCCACCATGAAAGAATCCAAGTATAGATGGATCACATAGTTTATTAGTGTAATGAAACCTTCAGGCACGTTATTGAGACCGAACGGCATAACCAAATACTCATTTAGATTATACATGATCATGATGGTTGTAAGAGGTACATCATATGTTCTAACGCGCAATTTATGATAACTGGATTTCAGGTCAATCTTTGAGAACACCCAGGCTCCTCAAAGCTGATCAAGAGATCATCAATCATCAGAAAGGGATATTGGCTCTTTACCATCAAATGTTAAAGCTTCCAATAATCCACATTATTCCTGAGGATACCATCTTCCATCTTCAAAAATAGGATAGGTGAACCCCAAGGAGAAGTACATGGTCAGATGAAACCCTTTGCCTGCAACTCCTCCAACTGCTTCTGGAGCTCCTATAACTCTGGTGTAGCCATCCTATATGGATGAATGGACACTAGTGCCTCTCATAGAACGATCTCAATATTAAATTATACCTCTCACTCTTGAGGCAAACCTGAGAAGTCATCTAGAAAGATGTCCCTGAAAAGATCCACCGCTGGAGGAAAGTCCATCTGGGAAGTCCCATGGTCATCTAGATATAGACTACCAATTTGGGTTGTAAGTCCTCTCAACCAATGATTCTCAGTTCTGGATCTACTCTCACGGACATCCCACTCTCCCTTATGAAGAATCTATCCACCTTCAAATGAGGTGAAACTCACCCAATGGTGGTACCAAACGATGACTGCCTGGAAGGGAACCAACCATTCCATTCTGAGAATTAAATCTTATTCTATTATATCTAGGAAATAAGGGTCCCAAATGAAGTGACACCCACCAAACTCTAGAGGGAACTCATTATACTAACGCACACTAGTCGTTCTAGTCCCCAAAGGAGAGTCCAATTTCAAGTTAACGGCAAAAGAAATGATACAGAGACCAAGGCTCTTCCCAACAGAAACAAATATAAAGCTATGGGACGACCCTGTATCAAAAACTGTAGAAACTAAAATTGAGGCAACTAAGATCATTCCATGAACTATAGAAGGTCTGGGATCCTACTGCTATTGGGTCTGCTCCACTGCAAATATTTGGCCTGTACAATAGCCATGTGACCACGCCTGACCACTCTGAGCTGATCTTCCATGATGTCACTGAAAACAGGTCAACTGGATACCATGGTTGTGTCCTCCACCATGGCATGAACTGCCGGAAGAACTCTAGTTCCCAAACTGATGAGAAACTATTGGCACTAATCCAAAACGTTGAGTCATAGAATAACCCATTTCACTAGCTACTGGTGAGAAAATATGATAGAAATTATGAAGATGACCCATCTTGCCACAAGATCGACACACCAATGTGTCACTCAGGCAATGTGTCCTCTTATGCCCGCACATCCCACACTGGTAGCACACCACCTGGATAGAAAAATATATCTCTCGCCTCCTTAGATCTCTACATTTAGACTCCCTACGGTGCTTCCTGCTGTCAGTAGGAGGGATACCAACTCTGGATTCCAAGACGCCCTAGATCACAACTCTATAATCTCTCTGATGGTTCTCAGTGATCATTGCTTGTTCGAAAATAAAAGTGATAAAAGTCAACCTGAAGATATTCCCCTACGATCGGTAGTCGTTCCACAAATAATCCTCGAACTTCCTTTCCTAGAATAACTCATCACCTCGGAGAATTGGCGTGAAGTGCTATATCTCAATGAAGAGAGAGGAATACTCCATAAAAAAAGTGCCATATTACAAACACATAAACTCTTGGGCTCGATCATCACTTAATGTATCTCGGTAGTAGTAGTCGTAGAAGGAATACATGAACTCATTCTAATCCATGACCTACTGGTGTCCCACCTGAGAGATCACATTCCACCATCTCTTGGTGGAATCCCGAAGCATGTACATGGTGTGATTGAAACTCCTCTCTGGAGGAGTCTCTAGATGCTCAAAGATAGACAGTATGTATTCTTACCATGAATCTGCATTCAGAGGTCCTCTGTAACTTTTGAATGTGGGAGAATGCTGCTGCTGAAAGACCCACATCATATCTTATATAGACGGTGCATGATACGATACCCCAAGAAAGGTTTTCATAAACCTCATAAAGCCTTCCCTGAACAATTCATCAGCACCTGTGTTAGGTATAACAGCTGGTTCCAAGACTCACGCAACTGGAGGATCTGCTAGAAGTCCTTAATTAGTCACATTATATGTCTGATCGTAGCCTTGTAACTGGAGTACAACCGAAGGACATCTCGATGGAATGACTCTACAAGGTCAATCATACAAATTAGATCAAAATTATCAAGGAATCAAAAATAGAAGCATTATAAGGGAATAGGAGAACTCAAACATTCATGTTTTACAAAACAAGACTACACGTTGTGTGTAATTACTAGATGGTGTGTTCCCTTAGGCCTTTCACATGGGAGTGTACTTCTTCCAGAACTGGTCATGTAATAGCCCAAACACACGCCGTGTTTTCCTTACACATGTCATGTACGTTAATTATCTTCCCCTATCAGAGTCCTTCTACATGGTTAAGCCACACAATTCTCCTTTGAATTGGATTACATGGCGTGTGTCTTCCAGACACTGCGTGTACAAGACGAGCATCACTGGCCCGTGTTGTTCATCACACGACCAGATACTCGGATGACACTAAACGGGGTGTTCCATACGGACATAGTGTGTACTAGGAAAGATAAAACTAACCCGTGTTATTAGTCACACGATTGAAAGTAGGTTCAACATGACACATCGTATACAACTAGTACACAGAGTGTTCCCACAAGTATTTCCCTATCTTGTGTCTCTTCCCCCATGTCATATAACAGGGTTAGAGACTAAATGGTGTGTTCATAAGGTACACATCATGTTCATAAGAAATATAGTTTCTTCCAAAATAGAAGATGACATTGCATGTAGTCAAAACTACATGGCATGTATTCTGGGTTTTTCAGGACAGTAAGCCTCAGAAACTACTCTGAATCCCAGAAAACCAGTAAAATGAACACCAATGTGAAAAATCCAGATCTGTGAGGGTTCATACTCCCCGTGAATCAATGTTTGGCATCTAATACATGTTATATATAAGGATAATAGGGAAATGATCCACCAAATTCTGGTTCATGAGGGACCATAACACCTCATGTACCAAAGTTTGGCATTAATTAAAACCAAACCTTACACAAAAAATACCCTATCAAACCATTGGAATTTTTATAAAGGCATCTAGAACTATAACATGCATATCTAGAACAAAACCTGTCACAGCAACATGAAATATCTAATGCAACCTATATGTAATGGAAAGAATGCATGACATGTGATCCATAACAACTGACTATATGATGCATGAGATAGAATACCCTCATATCATCAGGTTGAAATAGAAATAGAACCTCAATAATATCTACAATAACCGCACAAAACATGTGAATCACTCACGGTGAAATAAAATCATTCGTAAAAATTGAAAAACTAGAAAAAATTTCAATAAGAAATGTAAATTGGTTTTTCCCTGTACACAGGTTAGATACTCCCATGAACAACTTATTACCAAGTACCTACTCTGTGCTATCCTTGACTATAGTCTCCATACAGTAAGTCAAAGAAAATAAACTCCTTTGATACCACTTTGTAACATCCCCATTCTGGATGCCACCAAGAGGCACCTGGTACCCGATTGGTCACATGACCTGAAGCACATTTCCCCTAACGTTAGAGGCTATCGACTAAAATTAAGGGCCATGGGCGTGATAGTGGGGAAACTATTCCCTCATTGGCAGAGTAACACATCAGAAGAGAAACAGATAAAAATATAGGATGTAGTAATAATATCAAATAATAAGAAGCTGTGGATGTCTGAATAAATAAACATCTAAATCATATATATATAAAAAAGATGCAAGGTACATACGTCTAGGTAAGTATACAAACAAATCACAATGTTGGAATACAGTACTAAACCAGGGTGAAAAAGAAAAAAAAGTAACCTCCTCGTAATTGCAAGCCTCAGCATGGTCTCATGCTCTCCACCTCCACAATAATCAAGTACCTGAAGTAGAAGGGTGTCTTCCGTTATCTATACCTATATCAATATAATATGTTTTGATCTAACATCATGGACAAAACATGTTCTAAGACTAAATCCCAATAGGAAACCACCACAAGATATGTTCCTAACTCTCAATGAATATATCGAAGGTAATAAATAACAGGAATCAGTAAAGAAGGAAGTACTCAGAAGTAACCAATCCACAGTTTTAAAGCCTTCAGTTTCATAAATCAACCAATAGCTAACGATTGTAGGTAATCACAAACAGGTAACCATCTGGGAAGTACTCACATCTTGTTCCCTATAGTCCTACCTATAAACATAAGCAAGTAGCTAAACACACAAGGTAACCCTCTGGGAAGTACTCGCAACCTATCCCTTCTGGTCCTACCTAGAAACACAAGCTTCCCTATGGGCAGTATGCTTAGTCTAACCCTTCTGTTTATGCTTTAGAATGTACTCTTTGAAGAAGCACTCACTGTCAATTCATCATATAGTCTTGTATCGTTAACTAAAGGCGCTATGGGGAAGCACTTACATTATATTCAATTGTGGCTCATGTCAAGGAACTACAGACACTTTGATTAAGAACCTACTTAAATTCCCCTATGGTCTCACATAATAAGAAAAAAAAGACACTCTGGAGAATCCCTTCAGTCCATTTTCTCAATGGTCTACTACCCCAGGTTCTCACGACCCTGTGTAAGTCAAGAAAGCATAGATGTGCGTATCAGCCAAATTAAACCTCAAGAACTACTTGGATATACTTTCTACAACATAACAACATGTCATTACAACATTCACATCATATTACAATACTAGGCATGGAAAGTAAACAATAGCCTAACTGGAAAACTAGACCAAATGGTCAAAACAAACAACATGCATGGAACACTCTTCCAAAGCATAAAAATTCACCCTATATGCATTCAATTAGAATTAATTCAAGCATACTAGCATAGAAGACGATTGTCAAGGCTAAAACAGTAAACACACAATACCCCGTTCAAGGGTATTGGAAATATTTTCATATATAACATAAATAATTTCAACAGAAAGGCACAAACCACATACCTCAGTTTTGGGAGATCAATAAAAGTGAACACACAGCCTTGAGTTTCCCAGGAACTTCGTAGATCTACAAAAACGACTAAACATTCAACCGAGGATAACGTGTGAAAGTGGAGGAATCTTGAAATGAATCTCTAGAAGAAAGAAGAGCTTACCAAGGTGATACTAACTCAATCGACGGTGGTCGAATCAGAGATCATATTCTCAGTTAGTGGATCAAAGGAAGATCGACACCATTCTCTCGCTCTCTGATGAACAAAACCTAGTAGAAGGTGGTTCTGTCTCTCATATGTGACCAATGTGTGTTTAATGAAAAAAATTACAGGGTGTGTACATTATAAGTACAATGTGTGTACTTGCCTTCACCATCCACTGCATTATGTGGTCCCCAGGTCACCACACATGGCCATGTGCATGGCCGCTACATGGCCATCACCTGGCTACCCACGATAACTGAGTACACAACATGTAATCATAAAGTACACATCATGTACTCATAAAGTACACGGCATGTAGTTCAAAATTTTCCACGAATTCGTCTTTTTCTCAAAATGACCAGAAATGGAAAACATACGTGAAAAAAAGATAGAGGTTCTTAAAATTTCTCATATAAGAAAAGATATTTTCATCTAAAAATATTTTTAAATATTTTTAATTTACCTATTTTATTTTTTAAAAGAAATTTTAAAATGAATTTATTTCAAAATTATATTATGTCTTAATTTTTTTATTTCAAAGTGACAAAAATAAAATTTCATAATGGAATGATACATCTGACATTTTGAAATAATTCTATTTCTACGTTGATTTCATTTGTTGTTTCTTATTGTTTACATTGGATATACTCCAATGATTCCATCATTATTCTTTCGTCGGATGATTTATGTTTATTTTGAAATTATTTTTTATGAAACGTGAATCACTCTATTGGGAAATAACAGTATAAACGACTTAAGAAAACTGATTCTTTATCTATGGGTATTTCTATAATGAAGTGATAAAATGATCATAAATCCTATTTATTTTACGCATTTTATTCTAAGATGAAATGTTTATAAAATCAGTTTTTCATGTGTTTTGATATAATGAATAATTTATTATCTTTTGGATTATGTATATATGGGTTTAATTATGTTAATGGTATGGATCACATCACCCTCCAATGTATTTGGTAGTTATTTCCATATAATGTAATAAATAATAGTTGAATAGCGAGTAGACACAGTTTAATAAGAGTTTATGCCCACTACGATAGTCTTGGTAGTGAAACATGACTATGAATATAGATTGGGGAGGAAGCACATTCCACAATGATATTTTTGTTAATTTCCCTTATATAAAAATGAAATAATATTCTACGCATATATGTATTAAAAAAAACTCCATATCATCCCAATCATATATTATCATGGATTAAGTTCTTTTCTTCCATTTTGAATATTGTCTTAGGAACTGCCATGATTTAATAAATGATTTAATTTTTTGATAAATTATATAGAGATGTAATAACTATAAATGAGATTTTTGGGTCTTTATAGTAGGTATCAATGGATATGATTTTTTACCATTTAAAAACTAGATAATAAAAATCTTCAAATTTATAATTATATATATACATATATATCTTATCATAATTTCGATAATGCGTCAAAGTATTCGAATATGTACTAGAATTTTTGTAAAGGATATACATTGTGGTTTACAAAAAATTACATCCATATATTTATAATATAATTTAATGTGACAATAGAATAGAGGTACCGAGTTATCATAACTCAAAAAATAACACATTGAGGTGGAATTAATTGCCTCATAGTGTTTAAAAATTGGCCTTGATTCATGACTAGTCTGAAAATTTTTTGGGATAATAATTGGGCATTCAAAATCAATTTACCATCCATCAAGAAGGATTTGAATAATTACCACAAATAACTATTTTATTCTTAGGGATTCGGGGTTTAATGAAAATATTGATTGATTTAGACATCCTATAATTGATTTTTCATGATTATGTGATTCCCACTATGATAATTATTTTCTAAACTATGATTTTTGGTTTTAGGGAATAGAAGGAATCATAATGATGTGTGTTAACATTGAATGTGATATAAATCATGATAATAAAAAAATCTAATGGGATAATTACTATAGTGAAGGATTTTATGATTAATCATAATAATTTACCATTATATTGTGTAAAACATATGCTACATAACAAACTCTTCGATTGAACATTGAATATAAGTATATTGTTCATTGAGTGTCTAGGAGGTGAAGATCTTAGAGAAGTGAAGAGCCATTTTCTAATCTAATAATAATTTATGAAGAAGGGTCAATGTGAATGTCTTAAATGAACTATAATAGGTTTCATGTGTTAAAAATAAGGGCACAAAAAATTTATTTATGGAGGAGAATAAAATGATTGGATAATGAAATGGATGATAAAAATGGACACTCTCTGGTAATATTGATCTTGGAATTTATTAAATGTGTAACAATTTGAATTTTGAAAATACATGTCTAGGGGGTGGATTTTGAATAGAATCAGCATGGTGTTGTGAGTAATATCGATATTGCAGATGATGAATATAACATGAATGAAATAAAATAGTTATCATAAATTCCCTCGAAAAATTTTATGATAAACATGAGAAGTATGATCAAATTGGGGATGATTAATATTATGAAAAAATTTATACTACATATTTTAAATAAATTTTACTGTATAATAAGATGAAAAAACATATATATTTTTTTATGAATTAGTAAGTTAGATTTATTTTTAATGTATTGGTGTTTATGATTTTTGAAATATATAAATATTTTTTAGTTTAATTTTTCATTAAGGATTTAAAAAAATACAATTAATGGTACTAATTACATAGAAAATTGATTTAATGGAATTGTAAAATATTATATAATTTATATTATTAGGGTACTTTAAACCTTATTATGATCATATTATTGAGTTAATGTTGATAAAACAAATTGATCATGTATATGAATAAATGAAATTCGATAGTATTGACAGCCTCAGAACTAAATAGTGATTTGTGGAAAAAGTGGTTTATGGTAACATTTATAGAGATCACAACATTATTTAATTTATGGAATAAATTTTTAAAATATTATTTTTATTCAAGGAATGGAGATGTATGTATACTTTCATTACGGTTTTAAAGTAATATATGATATTCCCATGTTTCGTGAGAATATTTGATCAATGTATTGACATATTTGATAAGTTACATGTAGAGCTACCTAATCTTTTTAGAGGATTAATTATATTTTTATTATGGAATTTGGTTGAATTTTTTCTCAACTAATTTATTTCAGTTTTTTTCTTATATAGAGGAGCCTAAAGTATAACTATTCATGTAATGTATTACATTGAACATTGGTCTTTATTGAATAAACAATGCTAATAATTTTTTTTCATTATAACTAGATATAGTTGTAATGAAAAATCATAATTTAATAAATATTATAATCCAATTCTGATTTAGGAAAAAATACATATTTATTTCGTAAAGTATGTGATGAAGTGTAAATTTATTGAAGCGCAACCAAAGAATGGGATTGTGATTATGAAATATTATGATATAATGTAAGTATATCATCTCATGAAAAAAATTCAACTACAAAAAATGACATTGATATAAAATTATATAAATTTAAATTAATTTATAATGAATCAATGGTATTTTTTATATCATATATTTAATAAGTTTTCAACCATTTTCATTATCGTGATCATGTTCTCTACCATTGTCCAACAATATTTTGGGCATTATTTTTCTCTTATGTTCCAAATTTTCACTTTCTAACAATGTTATCGTATATGAAAACCTACTTTTGTGTTACTTTATATGACCATATTATATAAGGTTCTATATTTTTAATAAGATATTATATTATCCATTTTTGTGATTTATGTTTCCACTTATGTGATTTTCAAATACTAAACTCTTGATTACGGGTCCCAAGTTCAAATTTTGGGGAAAATGTTTTTATCATAAGGGGTGTTTAATGTTACACTATGTTTTTTATGAAATATATTTTTAACAAAGAAATATATTTTTTGATTACCTTGAATATAGAAAACATCATTTTTAGATTGTTTTACATGCACCACTGAGTTTAATGAAACATAACACTGTAGTATAATATTATTATTTAATAAGATATTTTTCACATTACTATTATAATAGAGGTTATGAGTAGTATTGACTTAATTATAAAAATATATGATTTTGAAATGTAGATATATTGATTTATTTTTTAAAAAATTAATTATAAATGAAATTAAAAAACTTTTGAGAACAAAAAAAATGTTTTCATAATAAAATTCCCGAGAAAACCATTTTATCAAATTAAATAAAACATAATACTTTTGATTAATTATTTTATAGAAATATATATATTATATATTCAAAAAAATTTATAGAAGTAATCATATTTTTTATGAACTATAGAAATGAATATATCTATTTTTAGAGTTAACAACTATATTTTTCTCAAAATTCGTTTTTTCAACTATTTTTACACATCTTTTAAAATTAATATCATTCACATTTAGAATTTTCATTCAAAAAAATTATATTTATTTTTGAAATAATCGTTTCAAAATAATCTTTATGCTAATTTTTGAAAAAAAAATTATAATAAACTGTTGTCAATGCATATTGAAAATACTTGTTTTTATTAATAATATTAAATTGACATTAAATATTTGAAAAATTTATAATTTTAATATTATTTGTAAAGTAAAATTAGTAAAATCATATATCTATTCAAACATATTTTTTATTTTAATAAATTTCCATCTGAATTTATATATATATAATTAAAAGCATTGATGATTTTTCATTTAGAAACTAGTTTTATCCTCAAATATACAGGTTTAATGATAAATTAAATTTTGAAAAATATTTGATTTTAATTGATAAAAATTGTTTCCATATTTTAATTTATATTATATTATATTATTTAATATGGTCAACTTGTTTTTTTACCAAAATTAATAGAAATGAAAATAAATTTTTTTCAAATGTTAAGGTTTAATTGGGTTTACCAGGGGTAAAACTAAAAGTTAACCATATCAAAAAAATGGTAAAAAAAAATTTATTCCCATATGTTTTCCCGAAATCCTCTATGGTTTTTTATTTTCCAATTTACGATATTATTGTTATGAATAAATATTTTGTACAACTTTTTCTTTTCAAAATAGAAAAGCATGCAACTCAGCTATCATATAAATAAACATTGACTATCTTCTCTTATACCCACAACCAAAACCATATGATAAAAAAATACCTATAATAAAATCATAAAAAATTTCCAAATTTAATCTATAATGCCTTATTTTGTTCATAAATCCATCTAATGATTTCTTTTAGTGCAAATGAAAATTATTTTTCTCAATGATGATGGAACATTTCTTTAACTATCATTTTTTTATATTTTATCAAACACTTACATAAACTCTTATTAAAACATTATTACATAATATTATCAGTTTAATAAATATATTTATATGTTTTTAGGATAACTTATTTTCCTAAAGCGATCTTTATGTCCATCAAATCAGATAAAAATTCATTATTTCTGTGTGTGGCATACTACCACCTTACAAACTAATGTTAATTATTTTCCGTCCCCACATCACATGGATAGATATATTTTTGGATTAAATTTATATATATTCTAATTATGATATTATTATACTTGTTTAATTATTATTTCATATATATATCCGTATTTACCATTTATTGGTAATATGATAATGTTTTTTGTGAGTATAGATAACTTCTACCTTGCAAAACAATGTGATGCCTTAATTCTTTAAATGTAAGGTAAGGGGTATATATTTATGGAAAATATATTATAAGTGTGTAATAATAATTATTTTTAATGGTAATATATTATTACTATTTCATTCTTTTAATCCATCATGAAAATGGAAACAATTTTCCTAAAAAGGTGCGGCTTACAGTCTCCAAGAAAAGTGCATCCAATTATAAACCAAATAAAATAAATTGATTTATTTAAATACATATTTATTTAATATAAATATATTTATAACATGGTTAAAATTATTTAGATAATGATATAGTGGTCAATGTAATATTTAAATAAAATTAACAAATCAAAACATATATGAATGATAGAGTAGTTGTTGCATGAAACATGACATTAACATAGAATTGTTAAAATATCAGTGAAAAATGGCCATAGGTAAATCATATAAGGTAATATATAAATATATATATATATATATTATGGTTATTTAATATATTTATAAAATCCTTATTTTATTAATATTGTAATTCTAAATATGTACGGAAGATGTTGAGACATAATGAAAGGAATTGTTTTCTTAGTTTTCCTTTGTTTGAGACATATGTAATGATATTAACCTATATTTTTTTATAAGGTGTAAATAAATCCCCACTAACATGTAATATAATTATATTATTAATATTACAATAGTTAATGTTTCCTTTGTTGTTATATATTCATTTTTCAAAAAACAAATATGTTGCATATCTTGTGTGGGTTTTCGTATACAATATCATTGTTTGTCATGATTGTTCTTGATTATGGTTGCAATGATGAGATACTATGATCTGAATATAAAGGAAGCAATTTATATTACTCTACAACTTTTATTTATGAGTAAAACAAGTTTTCCTTTAACATTTATCATTTAATGCACTAAATAGTTAAAAAAGTGTTTATAAGAATACAATTTCTCTTTATTTCTCTCTTTGAATGAAATATCATTTTCATCCAAATCAATAATATATAATGAATGTTTTCCGGATTTTTTTGACATTACCCATATGATTTATTAAAATTAATTGAACCGATAATTTTCTTGTTAAAATTTCACATAAAAGTAATCTTTATATTTAAATTCGAAAAAATACATTTGGTTTCTACTGAAAAATTGAATTGAATGTTTATTTTAAATATACGTCATAAACCTATTTTACTAAAATCATGACCAATTTTGTTTTTGAATCATTATATATATGTTTTATATTTTATTTTAATAACAATGGATCTTAAAATTGTTTTCTTCTTTTTAAAAGGGTTTTTAATGTGTAAATTATAATTTTGACATGAAATGTTTGAAATTATTTTTAAAAATTCTTTTCTATATTTCAAATTTTATTTTCAAAGAAAATGATTAAAAAATATATTATTTTTTAAAATGTGTTTTTTAATGTGAATGTAATATTTTCCTTAAAAATGTGATAATTTAAATTTCTTTTTTATTTTATCATATTAGATTTTAGCATTTAATATTTTTTAATCATTATCAGTTATATAATCTAATGATATCATCCCTAATATTTCCTTGGATAGTTTATGTTTATATTGGGATGATTTTTATAAATCCTTTTTCTCACTAATGGGTTATACAATGATAAAATTATTGTGAAACTTATATAATTCCCCATCGAATATGCTGTGATGAAATCTATAAATGATTATGGAACATTTTTCTTTTCTATAAGTTATGGGATGATAAAAAAGTCACAATAACCATTTCTCTTCATGAGATTTTATATGATTAATGTTTTATGGTCTTATAGAACATGTATGTATGATTTTCATTATTACATGGGTGGGACCTATATCTATCCCTAATTAATTAGGTAAAATTGATATCTCTTGAGAAAAATAGGTCTTGAATAGGGAGTGACCCCAGTTCAATAATAGAATTTTTCCATTATGGTGTTCTTTGGAGTGAACAATGGATTCTATGATGGTGTTGGGAATGAACACATTACACAACGATATTTTTTTCAATAACCCTTAATACCTAATAAAATATTATTCTATACTTATTGGTATTCGAAAAATCAACATATTATTCAAATTTTATGATCTCATGGATGATATTCATTGATTCTACTATGATTTATGCCATAGGACCTAAAATGATATATTATATGAATATTGGTATACTCTATTATAAATTGGGTATATTTTAAAATGTATTTCAACATTCTCATACATTTATACTCATGATATGTTGTTATCTAAACTGATTATG
Source organism: Viscum album (assembly GCA_963277665.1). Classification (NCBI taxonomy): domain Eukaryota; kingdom Viridiplantae; phylum Streptophyta; class Magnoliopsida; order Santalales; family Viscaceae; genus Viscum; species Viscum album. The sequence goes on along the minus strand of OY728131.1, from coordinate 1,653,128,101 downwards.
ACTACTTAGAATCTGAGAATACCCGTTCATATGTTTCCTTTACCCAAGTTATGAAAAAATGACATCGCCCAAGTATGTCTAATAAAGGTATTATCTAGGAAGATATTTTTGGGAGCTGTTGAATATCATTCAGGATATAAGAATATTGTGTTCCATGTCCCCAAATTAACTACACATTTATGACCCTCGTGTATGTGTTTATTTAATTTAATAAATATTCAACTAATAATATATAATATCAATGAATTAATTTTTGGTTCTCTACACAAATCAAAGGGTTATCAAATATAACCACCGACAATAACCTTCAATTACAAGGGATATATGGGGTGTTATGATGTCACTATTGATTAGGTGGATCATGATTAAAACATTGAAATTGATATTCTAGATATTCATTAATGAATAAACAATGAACTACATGATTTTTCTTCTACACATGCTTTTATATCATACAAGTTTTATATAACTATTTAAACACCCCCAAATAATGTGAAGGATAAAATAATTGTGAAAATAAGAAATGGTGAAACAAATCTCAAATATATAAATCTTCCAAAAAAATACATCTTTGATGAAACTTTAAACAATCCCTGTAATACTCTGAATTGTAATATTTTATAATATACATGGAATGTATTTGAAATCATTCTGTAAAACACCATAAAATATTTGTAAAAGGAAATAAATTTCCATATCATGAATCATATTATGATTCATTACACATGACAATAGTAAAATTAATATCTGTTATAATATACCCCTTGAGAATGGATACTGTTGCATTGTAATATAACTTATCTAGCAAATTTTTTTAAAAAACTGAGATGACAATTCTTGATGAGATTCAAAATATAAAAAAATATGTGAATGTTTACCCTAAGGTATTTTCTATTATTTATATTGAAAGATAGATAGAGGTCAATTGGTCCAACACTTACACCATTAATTATATCCAAGAAATTATATATAGTGGACCCTATAGAATGGTAAAAACTAACAAATCAACTACAATAGAATATAGAAATGGGATTCATTCACCGTGGTGTTTTACTATATGGTCCCATATTTTCTTATCCATGAAAATGGATCCGTCGAAGAAACTCTATAATAATTTTTGTGATCTCAATAAAATAATGATAAATAATATGTATCATCTTTCATGGATTGATGAAATTTTCAGTGAGATACATAAAGTATAGTACTTTTATGATATGGACCTTTTGTAATTATATAATCAATTTAAGGTATGGAAGGAGGATATTTATATTACCACTATTCATACAAGTTAGGGTCCCTTTGAGTTCATCATTGTTATATTTTTACGCCTGATTTCTATAGAGATATTTATAGATATAAATAATTGTGTATTTAGATATTTCTATGAAAAAAAAATTGCGGTCTATAAATATAAACGAACTATAACATATTATATATATTCAAATGATAGAGATAAACATCAATCAATTGATATTGTAAGAGATAATTGAGAAATATGACTTTTACATCCACTATCATCTGAGGAAGGTGAATAATGGTGTAGATTCATTGAGTTGAGAATTTCCCAGTACCTTATCATTTATTAAAAATGCGAAATATTGAATATTATTATATATTTAAATTATTTTCATGGGAGTGATAAAGGAAATAATTGAATCCTATTTTTCTTAATTTTTTCTAAATTGTCAATTGAGATGAAAATTAATAACGATTAAAGTAATGATGTGATGATATTTGAGAGGTTGAATGATATTAGGAAAAAAATTCATAGTGTTCAAAATTGATTATTAAACATATATTAGATTGGGGTATTATATATTTTTCCTAATAGAAATGGATATATGTAATTAAATATTAAATGATTCTCAAAAAACAACACTGACAATCCACATGGGGAGTAAGAAGATGTATCAAGATTTATTATATCTATTTTGGTTGCAAATTTGACGAAAAAAAATTGGAAGATAAATAAATTTTCTTTGGGTGTCTTCAAAAAATATGGAGAGGAAAAATTCATATGGGATAATAAAAACATTTCCTACCCACATATGGAAATGTGATAACATCAATAAGAGTTATTTTATATTTCTTACAAATACGTTAAAAGGGAATATTTTCATATGTTTTTTTGTAGACTACCTAAAATATTATTATGAATTTATTGTCCTTTAATAGGCTTTATCACTCAATCAAATTATAATGAATTTTATTAGAAAAGTTGTGAGGAATCATATACCAAATTATTTATAATATCTAATCGAGATTTTAGGTTTACAGAAATGTTATAAAAAATTTTCATTATTCAAAAAACATAAAATTGAGAATTATCATGGACTACCAGTACTATAATTATAGAAAAACATAATTAACTATATAGAAACATGACGATATTTCAGTGAACTATCTATGGAAATAAAGGAATTTTGGGATAAATATCATCATTTTTTGAATTTCAATTACAATAGATGTTTCCTCCCAAGATTATAATTAGTCCTTATGATGTACATTATTAGAAGAGATATAAATCACTTTTGTAATTGGATAATTATAGTGTGATAATTTTTCAATGTATAGATATGGTTGATGAAATGGAAGAAAATTTCAACACCACCCAATAACACATTAGTGAAGATCAAAATCGATTGAAGAGTTACTTTGATAACCCTTAATGAAGCTTGAAGATAATTTTTGGTGAAACATTATTCATATTAATATCTATGTCAAATAGTTCCATGGAGTTTGGTTTTAAGGGGATGTTATTTCATAGATTCATTGTACCTTTTGAGATTATTTATTACATTAGAGTAGAGCCATGTCATATATAACTCCCACCAAACCCATATGATGTATATGATGTGATTAATATATCCCTTTCAAAGAAGTAAATATAACATCCAATTATTTCACATTAAATATTCTTTTTAAATAAATTCAATATCAAGTATTTTACACTGCAATGACTTGTCTTGTGTTATGTGTGTGACTGAGTTTCTGTGAAACAGTGCTTTAGTTTTATAATTATCTAAATGATATACTTATAACATATCCACTATATATAGTAATATAAATAGTAATACATAAATTATAAATGTTATCTTTTAGTTTTTTTCTTATAAATATGATATATTAAAAATGAATTTTATATGTTTTGGTAAAATAGTTATATGTTTAGAGATAATATTTTGTTAAAGGAACTACATTTTTTTATTTTTTTGAAAATAATAAATTATATATTAGACACTCGTATAAATTTAATTTATTAAAATATACTTTACTTTTGAATTATTAATATCGAAATTATCTTAAGGTGAATATTTGGTATTTTTTTGAAGTGAATCAATTTTTGATGAATAGTGAAAATATGACATTATTTTTAAAAATACATTTTTTATTTAAATAATTATTTTAATTTAAATTGGATTTAAAATTACAGAAGATAAATAAAACATATATAAATTTAATTTACATAATTAAAAACATTAGTGTAGAATTAGATGTAGAAATATATTGAACTTTTGAATGTTTCATTTAAGCTCATTCTAGCCACATTTTCATGATTAGCATTCAATGTAATTTTACAACTTCTGTGAATAGGATTTTGAAAATTATACTTATATGGTTTTAATTAGTACGAAATTTTTATCTAATACGAAGAACATATCTTTTTGGTGAATAGTGTCTTTGGAATATTTTATTCATTTACCAAGGTTGAGGGTAAATCATGTAATTAAAGGTAAAAAAATTATATAATAATGGTATAAAATTACCCTAAAACAATTCATGATTCCATTGGATAATGTTTTCAACCAAAATAAACCTTATATATATAATATGATACATTTGAGCCACTTGTGTTCCACTATGTCATTTATTATATTTTATTTAATGAAGATTAAAAAATGTCATAATCAATTATTAATGATTAGATAATTTTTAAAATCTGGATATATAAGTGATATGATCGACTATAATTTTCCTTTAGAAATATAAAATATTTATCTATATCATGATAATTTATTTATTATTTTTAAACAATAAATAATTAAATATAATTATGAGACAATGAGGATGTAATATTAGATTTATTAAAGGAAGAATAGAATAAACGACATTAATAATATTAAAATAGATTTTTTAAATATTATAGGCCATCCACTAATTTTTTTAGTTTACTGTGACATGTAAGAGATGAGGTAATGTAGTTTTTTAAGGTATCATCTTTTTGTGATATTTTAAAAAGTCGATTAATAAATAGTTTCAAAATTAACATAAATGAGATTTAAAATAAATAAGATTTTATTAAATGATATAAAATATATAAAATATATAAATAATCCAAATAACTAGTATAATGTTAATGATGTCATAACATATCTAATTTTGATTCTTTTTTAATTATATAGTTACTATATAAACCCTATATTGTAAAGGGACATGTTGTCAGTTCAAGAGTTAAATTGTTTAACTAAGGGATAAAGAAAAAAAATAATGTTACTTTTGTTAACTAAACATGTCTATTTTTTTTGGTTGAAATGATTTAGACCCATAATAATAAAAAATATTAAATTACTTACATTTTAGCAAATTTAAAACAATGAAAATCCATATAAATTAATCATTTTGAAGTTTCATAATGTGGTAATTACCTATCTAAAAAGGTATATGTAATTCTCTTTTATTGACACATCTATATCCATTTAGTTTAGAGAAAAACTTCCCATTTAATATCCCATATTCTATAACATTACCCTATAGGCCATAATATATATATAAATCCCATCTAATCAGTTTTTTGGTTCAAATCAATATGAGATAATCAAAAAAGAGGTAATTGTTTTACTAACTCTATCAATATTTTTTTCTCCATCTAATTCCATTTTGTAAGTTGTTTCTATTTTAAATTATTACTAAAATATTTAATATATTCATATATTTTTTATTATTATGAGACAATCGTATTTCTCATTTTACCCATCCTATAGAAAACTATATCCCCATGAGTGCATACGTACGGCTTATGTTCTCGACGCCTTGGTGTAAACAATTATTCATATATATTTTATTTCAATGGGTATAACGATTAATATAATTGATATATATAATAAATATTACATTATATATATTATTTATAATTAACATACCATCTATTTTCATACCCTGTTACTATTAATGGAATTATATCGTCGATCATGCATATATACGGCTTAACGCCTCCATGACTCGATGCGATTCATCTTCCATGTTAATAATTCATGAATGTTTATAAAAAATATATAATAAATAATTATGAAATATATGACATATTAATTATATTATAATATATATGTATATTATTTAATTTCATCCAATCAATATGTTATGAAATTAAAAGCAGCGTTCACATATACGTACATGCTACCGTCTCCAGGAATAGGTTCTTCCATTCCACTATATATATATATATATATATATTAAATATATATGATATATAAATCATATTTTATTTTATTGATGTATTTAATTCATCATCTAAGTGATACAACAAATAATAAAAAATCAAAACACATATGATAAAAAATCATTTATTACAAGACATGTTTCTTTAATAATGAGTTACTAATAAAATGTTAACATAAAGTCGTAAATGATTCATATTTGATATAAAAAATAATATTGTGATTCTAGTACGAGATAAAAATATTTTTATAATCATTACACGTGAGTTTTGGATATGTACAGAGGGAATCATACATTCAGTGAGGGTTAATTGTAAAATTACTTTATTACAATATATTGTTTATATGTAAGTATTTATTGGGTTATATTTATCATTAATGTCCACATTTAATCAATTTAATTTCAAATGAAATATTTTTCTGGTTTTATTAAGAGAATAACTATCAAAAAAATCTTTTTAAATGTCTTAATGGTTAATTCATTTAAAAACATTCTCATTAATGTCTATTTTTTTCAGAATAGTTTTAATGATTTATTTATATAGATATGAATGTTTTAAAATTTTAATTATAAACCAATTTTTATTGTGGTATGGGACACATTGATTTAAATATATTAATTTATATTTATTATTTTATTATTCAGTGTCTTTTGAATAAATGATTTTAATGAAAGAGGAGTTTCATCTCAAGATATTTTAAATGATTGTAATAAAGTATTTTAATCTATGTAAACATCCATTGTGGGATATTATTCTTAATTTAGTCTTACCTATTATTATACAATTTACCATATTTGATCAAATGGTTTATGCTATGTCTGATTGTGTATGTTTTATTTAGATACCATGCTTGGTCAATTGGAAATGTATTCATATTTTAAAAAATATATATTTATATGATTTATTATGTTGTTTATTTTTCACAACTATTATTTAAGGAATGTATTGGACTTCATAAGTGATTGGTAGGGCCCTCTCTAACCCCTCGATGCATCGGTGGGGACTCGTGATGAAATTAGTGGGAAAAAACCCTTTGTGTTTGTTTCCAAAACATATTAACATTTTTAGGAGGATAGATCTTGATTGAAATTTGATAGGTTTATACCAACATAAATAAACTATCATGAGGATAGATATGGATTGTATATATCTTGAGGATATATCATTATAGTGCAAATGTCTGACATTATAAATTTACTCATTATGAGATTTTATATTGATATTACATATGATCATTCGACTATTATAATATCCATTTGAATGTTTAAATGGAATTATTTTATTTATTCTTGCTATATTATACAGATGATTTAGATTAAAGTGATTGTCCATGAGTTTTATGATTTTTTTTAATTTTTATCCTTATTTATGAAATCTTTTATTGTATTACTTACCCTCACTGAGTATCTGAGCTCATGCCTTTCTTATGTTTTTTTCTAGGATGTAAATATGTATATAATGATTGATATGGAGGGCTAATCTTGGATAATAATCGATTTCTCAGATAATTATCTATCATTCATATTGTTTTTCTAATTATAATGTAATTTTCATTTATGTAATCTATTTTCCAATATTGTGAAATATGTCGGTATTTTGGGATTTGATTCCTTGTAATCACGCCAAAGTATTAAATTAATTAACCACCTCTGGGATTTTGTGGTTAGGGTGTTATAGTAAAAAAATGATCAATCATATATACTGAATCTAGTGGTGGTACCATTAGATAATGATTATTCATACGATTGGTAGTTAGGGATGATATGTGACCGTAGATATAATGTTTTTCATAATAAGACAATCATTATTTTTCAGAGATATTTTCAAATACCAAATGAATGAACATGTGACATTGGAACTGAAAGAGACAATGAAATAGAAGTACTAACATTTTTTAACACTAATTTTTGTAATCTATTTTCAAGAAATAACAGTTTAAATGGTTGAAGAATACAGTGACCTAAAAATTATATATATAAATTTCACCTTTGAATATAAATGAGGTCCATATTATGTATTATAGGTTATGAAAAATAAAATCATTTTATCATAAATATGGATGAAATTTTTAATATTACATTATTGATATCAATATAAATTATGTTTTAGTAATAATATATATATATATATATTATTCTTCAAAATCAATTTTAAGAAGAAAAATAATTATTTCATTTTATCTCTTATATCTAGAATTTATATTTATCACCAATATATGGGGAATGTAAGAAAATTAATATCATTTTAATATTCATCATGTGACAATGATATTAAATTTTAAAAAAAATCTATCCTAGAAGATTTTTAAAATAAGTATGAAAATATATTTTTTTTAAACCAAACAATATTTTTAATGAAAATTTCATAAGATAATATTCATTGTAAAATTTAAAAAACATTAATGTTTTTAGGAAATAAAATTTTACTATTTTTAAAATATTTGTTTCAATTTTAAAAAATATATGTTCCTAATTTTATAATGTAGAAAGAAATTTTTCTAATAAAAAAACTATCAAGGAATCATCATTAAATTAAATATTATTTTTGGTAAAATTCTTTTAGATGTTTTCTTAAAAGATATAAAATATTTTATTGTATTTTAATAAGAAAATAATTTTAGGTATATATGAAAAATTAAAATCATGTTTGATTCATAAATTATAAACAAAAATGAAAATAAAAATAGGTTTTATGCATTATGTTAACAAATGATGAAATTAATTTTTCTAACCCATATTAATTATATTTTATAAAATAAAATTCACAATTAAATTAAACATGTTAAAATTATAATATAATTCGATTTCATGTATGATAATTAACTTTTTTTACCAAGGGTAAAATGAGGTTACTTCAATGTGGTGGGGTAAAGGGGGGTTAATAAAGATAAAAGTGATAAATCTTGTTCCAAATTGTGTGATTACAGTTGGTGAAGGTATTAATCAACATATCAAATACTTAATCCATTATTGACCTTTTTGGTATCCTTTATACTTAAAAAATGTCCATGTTTTTTAAAATTATTCATATTTTTTATAAATTACACTCCCTCTTTATATAAACTGATCTCACTTCCCCTCAATTTTCCACTAGTTAAAATGATATAGGTTATCAAAAAAAATTAATTTATCACGTGAACTTTTTCCCAACCTCCTAGAAAAAATTGGATTCCATAAATATCTGTATTAGAATCCTTAAGAAGTAACCCAATTGTAACCTCAAAAGGGTGAGTAAATGCACTCAACCCAGCATTCCTAATTCTATTCTCTTTTTATCCCCATCATGTACCCACAATAAAATAAAGTATTATAAAATATTAATTTATTATATGATGATATTTCATTATAACAATGGAATACCCATTTTATACATTCAACTATAATAATTGGGGAAATGAAAAAATCCTTGTGAAAATGTACATATTTTATCCTCTATGAACAAAGAAATCTATTTCTCTAAAACTCCATTTCATGGATGGCCCAGAAGTTTTATTAATAGAACAATATAATAAAAACAACATGGTTTATATTTGTAAATTATAATTATTAAATTTTATAACCCATACCTTACTATTGTAATAAAATGATAGCATCATTCATGTGTGTGCATGAACTAACATCTAAACAGAAAAACTAATTTCATTTTTCCATAACATCAATGAAATGATGACATTAAAATCAAATATAATGCCTAAAAGTGAAATTTATGAAACTTTTGATATTTTTTAAGGGTAACATGTTATGAAATATATATTTACTAATAATAATAATAAATGGTTATTTTAAGTTTAACATTCGTAATTAAACTTATCAAGGCATATTTCTTAAATTGTTTCAATTTGGGAATACCTAATAAAATTTAATATATAATTTTATAATGTAATGATAATTTAAAAAACCAAATGTTTTTTTGAGATAATGAAGTTATTGAACTATATTTGAAAATTTCGATTAAACCCAAATGGTTATAGAGAAATTAACTGGACAAACTTCATTATCGAACATATGAATAAATTTAAAAAAATATAACAAACAGTAATAGAAGTGACTCGTTAAAAATAGAAATAGATGAAAAAGTACATGGGAAATTATTTAATAATGATAATTTTTTTATTTTATGATTTAAATGAATGGGAATATTGAGTAAGGACCCATGATCTGGGATATTTCTAACAATCCTCAATGATTTTATTTTATGTGTTCTCTTTGTTTTTATCACATGTGAAATATTTTTTTCTCATTAATTTCCACTATATATTGAAAATATGTTATTTAAATATATATCTAGTCTAAAAATTCAACATTTTTTGAAATAACACATGTCTGAACCTTCTCCTTGATTTTCACTTTCATATATGACCCTTTTTAAAGGAACATTTTTTCCTTTTAATTTATGAAATTTAACACATTTATAAAAAGTGTATAATCATGAATATCTTAAAAAAAATTAATTCTATCATTGATAACCATCATAGTTAAATTGAGGTTTAAATGAAAATAATAATATCTTCTGTTACATGGAATATCCTTTTCTCATTTACAAAAGTATCACTTAAATGAATTATATTTATTCTTACTTCTCCTCTAACATTCCATTGAATTAAAATATATTGGTAAAAAATAATAAATAAATTACGTCTCATTATTAAATTATGAATTTATAAAAATATTTTATTATTTCTTCTCTTGGTAATCAATATTATATTGAATTTGGTTATGCTTTGAAATAATATAATGAATCCAACTTATTTTACATGGATTTTATCGTGATTATTCTTTATGTATAGTACATTTTCTTCATAGAGAGCATACGAATTATAAATATTAGTAATTTCATTATATCATAGCTTTTACTAGATTTATATTTTCCTCAGATTCATTGGGTAAATATTTATATCTAATGAGTTGTAATGTGTGAGAATTGGGATTGAGTTTAATCACCACTAGGGCATATCTCACTATGTAATGAAGTTATTATGAGTGAAAAAACGACCTATGAATATAATTCAATGAATTAATGTTAATTATACAAATTTATGATTCTATGATTTTTTTATTCTATTTTTCTATCTCTTCAATCCATGGTTTATTTTTATTATAATATTATGTAATGAATCCTAACCTATATTCTTTTTCTCACCATCAAAATATTAAAGTATTTTTTCATAACTAGTATTTATGTATCTAAATTTTATTTATTTATTTTTTGGAGGGTATCTTGTGAATTTTTAATTTTCCTATTATTGATAATATAACTATATTTTCATCAAATAAAGATGATATAATTTAAATTTATGATGATTTACTAATGTGTCTGATCTCTAAAGACACTATAGATATCAAGAAGTGGATTGTATTTTTTAAAAAACTATCTTAAATATAATGAAAAAAATTAAGATTAGTTCATTATTGTATATATTAGGAGAAAACTATAGTTGTTTTTTATGATTATGTTTTTGTATAATTAGTGAAAATATTTTAGAGAAATCATTATTTAGAATAACATCTTATAATTTTAATACTCTTTAATGTATTTTTTCATATTAATGAAATATCTATTTAGATAATACTTTAAAATATATGTTTTTGAATTCCTGTAAATAGGGATAACACCCCAAATAATGTTGTGTTGGGAATTAACCTCATCATCACTATATAAATAAAAAATCCACCAAAATGTATACCTAGTATAACAGAAAAGGGGGATATGTTTCAGATATTTTGATCGGATAATGAAAATCATGATGATGGATTTGAATATAAATTTAAAATATAGAGATTAATGGGATATAAATTATGGATCACTTAAATTAAATCATATAAATTAATTTTATAGTGTGTTTATGTTATTTTTTAGTTATTACTTTTATGTTTATAGTTTATCTTTTATATTATTATTAATATGAGTTGTCCCAAATTTTTTATTTACATTAGATGATAGCATGAAATAAGAATAATCCAGTGAATTACACATGAGTTAAATTATGTGATGATTTCCCTACAAAATATAAATAATTATTAAATATGTATTTGAGGAAATCAAAACATTTCTGTCACACCTTACAAAATATATGAATAATTACCTAAATCACATGGAATGACATCTATCTATTAAGGATAATGTTTAATTTGAGTATTTTTATGTGAAAATGACCCAAAATTAAGTGTATCTCTGAATCCCATAGTGTAGATAAGTATATTAAATCACATGAGGTGATATTCATGGTCATTCACTGCTCTTAGCAAGAGAAGTTCATATTGTTCATTTTTAATAGATTGAAAATTTGATCAGCTGTGGAAACTGGTCAACAATAAAAATCCCATGAATAACATATAATCTTTGTAGTGTGATTAATTGACCAAAAAATATATCAATAATTATGTTCTTAATTCACTCCATCATAAAATGGAGATGGAATTACAACAACATATTATAAGGGATAATGAATCAATTTGGACTTCATATATATACTTCATAATGAATTCAAAATATTCCTAAAAAAATTTCAATAACATTGAATGTAATATTTATGTATTTTTTACCAGGACACGGTTGATTGTATGTAGTGATTTTGAAATTTTTTAATACAATTTCAATTAACATGTTCTCTAATGTGCAAAAAATATCAGTATGAAAATTAAAAATTCACATAGGTCACTTTGAATTGAAGATAATAAGTGAAGAATGAAATTTAATTCTGAAATTTCAACTAATAAATCTAATTGTGTAAGTAATATCAAACTGAACAAATTTTAAAAGTTTGTGAAGAAGAATCTGGACAAAAAAATTAGAAGGGACCATAAAATTATTCAAGAGTCAAATGGAGGGACGTTATTAAAAAAATATAATGTCGGGTAAATAATAATAAAAATATGATGGACTGAAATAATTTATTGATCAAACCCCTAACCTTGGATTAGTATTTAAACTTTATGTATCATGGACATTATAAACACTAGTTCACTAATGCTAAGGTTATTGAAGATAATGATTTACAACAATGTTAAATGAAAAAGAAGAAAACATGGTCTTATATTAAAACAACTATAGAGGTAGATCATGAAAATAATGTAGTGGAAGGTATTCTTATTATTCATTAAAGAATAGAGAACATGTTATTTTTTTGCTTCAACACATTATTTCATGTTATACATGTTTATTAGGACTATTAAAACATCACTATAAATAATAGGGGTTAGATTATCAGTTAATAAAGAGAATGTTGAGATCGTTGCATCTCAATCAGATAAAGCATACCTAGTAAATCATTATGGGGTAAAACATGAAACAAAACCCTATCATTGTCCCTTTTGAATAATTTGATTCTATATATAGAATGTACTACCTATCATTATATGAATCCAACACCTGTTATCTATATAGGGAAATCAAATTATATATTGAGAATATTCATATGATTCAATACAAGCTCCCAAAGGAGGGTGAATATCCCTTTGAATCATAACCATAATCATTGATGTTGTTTAATTTCAATAATGAATAACTATATCAAATGACTAAAACAATGAATAGTTCCACTAATGAAGACATTTCCATTATAATGTACATTATAGATTTATTCTTTGAATTGTTTCCTAGTCTTCCTGCCAATTGAGCGATTGAGTTACCGACTAAAGTTATATTCAGATTCCTATATATTTCCATGACTCCTAATAGAATTGTCCCCATCAAAAAACATGAACTAAATAAACGGATACAAGAGAATTTGGATAAGGATTTTAGTCACCCTAGTTCATTACTATGGGATTCCTTGGTTATATTGTCCATGGAGAATGTTTAGTTGATGCACGTCTACATCAATTATTGAGATCTCAAGGAAATTAGAAAAATACTTATCTCGTACCACATATGTATTACTTTTTAGATCATTCATGTTAAGAAAAATATTTGTCTAATGTGCGCCCTCAATAAGGATATCATAGGATAATGGTATTGAAAGAGGATATTTGCACTACAACCATTCATAAAAGTAATGGGAACTATGAGTTCAATTACAGAAAATTTTGGCTCACTAATTCTATAAACATATTAATCGAATGAATGATAATGGTATTTATATATTTAATTATAAATTTCATTATAGTCTTCAAATATTCTATAATTACATTCTGAGAAATTAAGTAGGATAATGTGAACATATGAACAATGATAAATACATTAATAATAGATAATATATATACAATGTAGAGAAAATTTGTGTTTTGGATGAATAAAGTTGAACTAATAGTATATATATTCTAAATTAAAGGATATCTATATATCCTTCGATGATGAGTGTGATTGAGGAACTGACTAGAACAACATGTTTTATTGGAATCCATTGATTCCCTAGATTAGGTAGATTTTATCAGTTATTTGAAAGTAACATATCACTATTTCCAAACATTATAACCAAAATAACTTGGTAGAGAGGGAATAATGCAAGAATAGATGAATGTGATGGTATCATTATATATGTGTAGAAGATATAGTTAAGAGATTAAATGTCAATAATTCGGTGAATTTCCTTTTTAGAAAATTTAAATTTGTGGTAAAATATATATGTCTTAAAGATCTAAGAATTAAATTTAAGCATATTAAAATCAATGTAAATTTAGTGTATTATAAAATAACACAATTTTAACATCCCCACCCTAGAATCCACTAAACCGGTGCTCCGAGCTGGGTCGATACATAACCTTAAGCGCACCTCCCCGTACGGAAAGACTGCCGAATAGAAGCGGGGGTCTACGTAGTCAATTGGGGAGACTATACCCTCTTTTTATCAGAGTAAGACACAACAGAAATTACCAAATAGCGGAAACAACAACCAATAAACAAGGAACATGAGTAACCATTTCCAATGATAAAATATATCATGTCATACTATATGTGAAAAAGTGATCAAAGGCCCCAAACGAGGACAATAGCCAAAATCCCCAAGATGGTACTGACTCCATGTCCGGATCCTCCTCTAAGTGTTACCCATGTCCACTCAACTATTAAGCAAGGACCCTTGCCCTTCTCCTAACCAGCAGACATGAAGTCTACTCGGGTACCCAACAATGGCCTGAGTAGGGTGTGAGTACAACTCAGTAGGCCACCACCAACAGTGTCTACAATATATCCAGTATGAATAGGTACTACATGCAAAAGGAATATGAACGATAATTGAAAAGTAATTAATTAAGGTTCCATTAACATGATCAGAGCCAAAGTCGTTGCCATTTCCATTACTATTCATTACACACCCATTATCACCATTTACCATTTCATTAAATTTCCATGAGTTAATCACATACATTATGTTACACGGTTCAAAGGCCAAAAATCGCATGCAAGAGGTCACACACATCGTTATCTTATCTCACTAGGACTTATCCCTCATAGCAACCATAACCTCACCTCGAAGCCTCAGTGTGAGTGGATGCAACCATTAAGAGAATAGAACCTCAGTCCACATTCCTAACACATATATTTAGGGTGGAGTTTAGAACCTCAGTCTTCACTCGACTCGTGGGAGTATATCCTCATGTCATACACCACTCTACGAAGCCATGTGCACATGCTTATATATATGTAACCATCAACCATCCAAACCATAGGCCTTCAACAAACTCTATTCACCACCACCCACAAGGGAATCTACATCATGCCATAACCCATTAACACATTACCATTCCACATCATTTAACCATTCACCCAATTCCCATGTGTTATTCCTATCTCACTAAGCATTCAACATTAAACCCAAAATCTATCCCATTATGGTCTTTAATCCATTTACTCATTAACTCATTTAACCCGTTCATCATTCCCATGAAGCAATTAGTTAACCCATACCACATTAACCCATAGGTTATTACAAAGTCTAGGTGCATCACCTAACTTCTATTCCAAGTTCATCCAATCATGACAACACATTTATCAAGGGTTCTAAAATCTTTACAACATGGTCACTTGCTTAATATGAATTCCAAAACCCAGGAAATGTTGACACGTCTTATGGATGGTCCCAATTAGGTTGAGTCTAACCGAACACATCCCACGGGGATCATGAGGGTTCCCATTTTCCATTTTAAACACATTTAATACCAAACATGCCTAGGTAATCCAAAACATAACCAAAGGAATGAAAGAACACAACCAAACATGAAAAAATACCCAATTAACTATGTGATATCACTTTTAGACAACATACCAAGAAACTACAGTTGAACACACCTTTAATTGAGTCCGTAGACCTCGATCCGACCGACCTTTGGATCTTCAACCTAAAACTCACCCAAAAGATACGGTTTTAGATCTTTGGAATGAGAGGGAGAAAAGATATAAACCCTAAACCAAAAAGAGAAGCAAGGATGGGATTAGCCTTACCTGGAGCTTCGATCTGCAACCAACGGCACCAAAAATGCCTTAGAATCTAAGGAGATCGGTCTCTTGGAGACTTTGGGCATTTTGGATCATGCATAGGGTAGAGAGGGAGTAAAAGAGAGGAAATACCTAATGGGGTTTCAGTTCCCGGAGTGGAAAACTTGTAATATTTACCAACTTTATGTGGCCGCACGGTTTGGCAAGCTGTGCGCACACTGTGCACATGCCAATGTCTAAGGGAGGAGGGGTCCCATGATTTAGCCACAATTTTTGAAAAACAATGTGAAAACTGTGCACATGCTTCTATCCGGAGGAGGATGTGTCACGCGGTTTATCATGGTCAGGCCACACAGTTTTCCTGGCCATGCGCAGGCCGTGTACCCTAGCCTATCTTGCCCAGATTTCCTTTTTTCCGTGCCCTGAGCCCCCGTAACACCCCCAAGGCCTCTCACACTTTCAAAAAACATTTCAAATCCCCAAAAACAATGTGTTCAAACCAAAACACAATAAAAAATACCTTTCCAAAAATCGGGATCTTACAATCACCCCACCATATAAAGACTCGTCCTCGAGCTGAGTTCCTAAGCCTCATTGCTCCATGGAAGAGAAGAGTTTGGCCCAATGATCATGTATATCTGATTCCCGCTCCCATGTTTCTTTCTGAACATTCCCATGTTTCCATAGTACTCGCACTAATGGAATAACCTTTCCTCGCAAGACCTTTTCAGTACGATCCACCACACGAACCGGATTCTCCTCAAAGGACGCCTCATCCTCAAGCTCCACATCCTCAACATCAACCACATGAGATGGGTCAGGGTGATGCCACTGAATTTGTGAAAAATTAAACACATCATGCATCCAACCTACTGTTATTGAAGATCCAATCAGTATGCCCCTGGTTCGATCCTCTCCACATCCTCAAAAGGTCCCACAAACCTGGGTGCCAACATACGCTATTTTTGTATCTGACAGTGACCCAACCTTAGAGACACCCGAAGGAACACATTATCACCCACCCCAAACCAAAGAGGTCTACGCCTCCGATCTGCATACGACTTCTGCCTACTCTGTGCCATAGCCATCCACTTCCTGATCAAATCAACTCTCTCTGATGTCTCTTGCACGAGACTTGGCCCCAAAAACTCAGCTTCACCGGTCTCTAGGCAACACAACAGAGATCTACATGGCCCCCCGTAGAGTGCATCAAACGGTGCCATCTGAGTCATAGCCTAAAAACTGTTGTTGTAGGAAAACTCAACTATTGATAGGTGTCACTCCCAAGAACCACAAAAGTACAAGACACAAGCTCCTAACATGTCTTCCAACACTTTTATCGTACGCTCCAACTGCTTGTCCTTCTGTTGGTGGAAAGCCGTACTCAAAAACACCTGCGTACCAAACGCCTTCTGCAACCCTTTACAGAAACGTGATGTGAAATGAGGACCTAGGTCCGAATATATGGTCTGCAACACCCCATGAAATCGCATTATTTTTTGAACATACAGCTCACCCAACTGGTCGACTGTATGGGTCTCCTAGATCAGTAAAAATGAGCCACTTTCATTAACAGATCTACAGCCACCCATATTTCATCATTCTTATGCGGAATCCTCGGAAGACCTAAGAAAAAATCCATTGTCACATCAACCCACTTCCATTCCGGAATGGTAAATGGATGCAACAAACCACTTCGGAGTTCATGCTCGATCTTCACCTGCGGACAGGTAAGACACCGCGCCACAAAGCCCGCAACTTCCATCTTCATTCAAGGACACCAAAACTGCCTTCTGATATCATGGTACATCATGGTCAAACCAGGATGCACTGCCCACTTTGATTCATGGAACTCACACTTCAATTCCTCCCACACACACTTTGACACAACAACACAATCACAAACAAGAACAACACCGTCCACACCGATGGCCAAACCAGAAGGTAGCTCCCCACCAGTAATCATTACCTTAATGATCAAACACTCAAAATAATCAAGCTGACCTTCATTAACATGACTTAAAAATGTTGACTCCATCGCTATGGAAGTAATAGTGACCTGACCACCCTCCTCCCACACCTCCAGGTGCATTTCTTCAAACAAAGCTGTCACCTTCCACTCGGTGCTAGACTCATGAACCATCTGATTCTCAACCTTCCTGCTCAGAGCATCAGCAACACTCATTCCCTTTCCCGGCATGTACACCAACTCAAAGTCAAAATACCAGAGATATTCAACCCATATTCTCTTTCGAATATTCAAATCCCACTTTGAGAATATGTAATTTAAATTCTTATGGTCGGAAAACACAGTAAATCGTTCTCCCAACAGATAGTTGCTCCAACAATTCAAGGCATACACTACTGCAGCCAACTCAAAGTCATGGGTGGGATAATTATGCTCATGGGGTCTCAACTGCCTTGACCCGTAATCCACCACCCGCTCATCATGAATCAACGCAGTCCCAATTCTGATTCCGGACGCCTCAAAAAACACGATGTACTTCCTACCCGACTCAGGTAAGATCAATATAGGTGCGGTCGTCAGCCGCTTATTAAACTCATGGAAGGAATTCTCAAAACCCTTAGACCATTCTAACCTGATTCCCATCTTGGTCAATCCCGAATGTGGTGTTTCCAAGGGAGTGAAATCCTGAATGATCATTCGGTAATACCCGACCAAACCTAGAAAACTCCGAACATCAGAAACACTCTTGGGCTGCTCCCAAGATAAAATTTCCTGCACTTTCTATGGATCCACTGACACACCTGCCTTCGAGATGATGTGACCCAGAAAGTGTACCTCACATATCCAGAATTGACACTTGGATAACTTTTCATATAGCCGGTGCAATCTTATCATACCCAAGATGATGTCAAGATGTTGGTCAAGATGGTCATGAGTTGTTGAGTACACTAAGATATCGTCAACAAAGACGAACACAAATCGATCTAGATAGGGATAAAAGATCTTGTTCATCAAATACATAAGCACCGCCGGTGCATTAGTCAAGACCAAAGGCATTTCCACAGACACAAACAACCCGTACCGACTCCGAAATACTGTCTGCGGTATGTCAGAAGACCTCACCCTCAACTAGAGATATCCAGACCTCAGATCAATCTTATAAAACACCGATGCACCCCTCAATTGATCAAATAGGTCATCTATTCTAGGAAGAGGGTACCGACTTTTCACATTCATATGTTTCAACATTCGATAGTCAACACACCACCTTAACGACCCATCGGCCTTATTTGAAAAAAGAATGGGAGATCCCCAAGGAGACATACTATAAGGGATAAACCACTTATTCTCCAACTCCTCATGATGAACCTTTCCGTTCCTAGGGGTTTTCCGGAGCCATTCGGTATGGTGGAATAGAAACTGGATCTGCTCCTCGAAGCAACTCGATTGTGAACTCAACATCCCTCTTAGAGGGTAACCCCAAGAAATCTCCAAGAAACATGTCCTAAAACCGATCCAACATAAGAGGGAAAATAGACTTCTCTACTCTGGCACTTTCATCAAGCATGAGACATAACACTCAAGTCATGAGTCCACTCATCTGTTAAAAAAATGGACATGCACGCCTTGCTCGAACATCCCATTCACCATAGTGGACATAAGTGTCACCCTCAAGTGACCTGAATGATACTCTACAACGATAACAGTTTATGTCCGCCCGATACAACACCAACCAGTCCATTACTAGGATTAGGTCAAACCCTGACATCTTGAAAATGAGAATTTCCCACAGAAAATGATACCCACAAACTTCCAAGGCACATCCCTTTCACTGCTTGATATCCTCACCCCGCACCCCCAACAATGTGTCAATTGACATCACCCCACACACCCCCTCCACAGGTAAACCCAGTACAACCACAATTTGAGAAGAGATAAAAGAGTGTGTGTAACATATGTCAAACAACGCACTAGAAAACGTAGAAGCTAAAAGGATCATACATCAATCAGTCGACGGTCCATCCTCTCCTTCACTAGGCACAAACTGAAATTCCTAAAGCTGACTTTCCCTTATACCCTAGGCTCCATCCTGAATGCCCTACCCTGCACTGCCCTTCTGGCATGAACGATCTTGACCTAGAGTTACACATCCACCGCCCCTACCAGTACGGCCTGTGGAGCTCCAACTGACGGCCTGATATGGGGCAACTGATCCCCTTCTCGTATCCGGTACATGCCTTCCACCATCATACATTCCCACCTTCTGAGGTTTCCTGTAGAACTTCTTCACATGTCCCATCCGGCCGCACGAAAAGCACTCACCTGGAGGTCGAGGACACTGACCATGCATATTCCCCGACCTACCATCCTGATAGAAGAACACCTGATTTCCACTCTGAGAGGATGACCCTCTCTTCCAACAACATTTCACACTTCCACAATGTTTTGAGCTATCATGGAGTCGCTTTTCACCTTTGGTAGCTGCACCGCTCGTTTGCCCCACTAACACCACAAGCCCACTACCCGGAGCTCCATTAAGGTTTCCTTCTGAGATCAGTGCCTGATCTACAACCTCTACAATCCTATTCAAGCAGAAGATGTTTACTTGAGACCTGATATCATTTCTTAGCCCATCATGAAAACGCCTTTGTACTGCTTCCTCATCCCCTGCTAACACAGGGACAAAGCATCTCAAATCAGTGAAGCGACTAGCATAGATCATCATTGATAGAGATCCCAGAGTTAGGATCATAAACTCTGTAGTATGCTCCTATCTCAAGGTCTCTTTGTAGAAATCTTCAAGGACCTTTTCCTAAAAAACCTTCCAAGACATTCCCTCAGCCTTCTCGATTTGATTATGAATGTTCCACCAACACTTTGCATGGCCTCGCAACATATAAACGACCATCTTCAACCGCTTTCTGACAGGGGTCTCTAGATGATCTAGTATCTTCTGCATAGACTCTATCCAGAACTCTACTGCCTCTTGCCCACCCTCTCTAGTGAAATTCAGAGGGTGTTGCAGCTGGAACTCCCTGGTCAGCTCAAACATACCTGGTGAAACCCTCCATGGATCCCGATCCATCATCTTCATAAGGCGAGTCAAGTTCTCTCGGAACTGGTATTCTCTACCTTCATTGATCGCCAAATTACTTTTCTCCTCTACTAGAGGAGTGTTCTCAGCAACAACCTCACGTTTCCCAACTGGTAACTGACGTCGTGGAGACATTTCTCTACAATTCCAAGCATGAGATTTAGCACGCATACCATAAAATTTCATGACTCCATCAAAATATCTTTACTAGCTACAATAACCCATTTCATATAATAACCCAACTATATTTTCCAACTTGTTTCAAAGCCTATAAATTCAATAAACATCATTTACCCACCTGTTTTATTCCATTCTTCTCATTATTTCATGGTTTCATGAAATCCATGATGCACCCTACTTTCCTGCCTCACACACCCACCTTGTGCATGTGCAAAACACAATGCATGTCGCCTATCTCCCTAGGTGCCTAAAATGATGCATGAATGCTAATCCTTGTGAAATTAAGGCCACATGCCAAAAATCATAAAACAATCACATCAAACCACATGTTCATCACCCAATGGTGAAATTTCATTAACTGTAACATCACACAATCAAGAACATCATTTACCACCCTGGGTGACTTGGGATTCCCCCATACCTGGGTTAGATACTCCCAAGCATGAGATCATTTACAAGGCCCAACACATCGTAATCCTTGGGTACCAATCCAAAATAACCAGACCTCAGAGAAGAAGAAGAAATTCATCCTTTAATACTACTTTTTAACGTCCCCGGTCTGGAAGCCACTAAACTGGTGCTCCGAGCCGGGTGGTTACATGACCTTAAGTGCACCACCCCGTTCTTCAAAGGCTGCCGACTAGCAGCGGGGGTCTATGGAGTAAGGTGGGGAGACTATACCCATTTGATCAGAGTTTGACACAATAGAAATAACCAAATAGCGGAAAAAACAACCAATAAACAAGGAACATGTACAACCATTTCCAACGATAAAATATATCATGTCATACTACAGGTGAAAAAGTGAACAAAGGGCCCAAACAAGGACAATAGCCAAAATCTTCAAGATGGTACTGACTCCAAGTCTGGATCCTCCACCAAGTACTACCCATGTCCACTCAACTATCTAGCAAGGACCCTTGCCCTTATATTGACCTGCAAACACGAAGTCTTCTCGGGTACCCAACGGCGTCTCGAGCAGGGTGTGAGTACAACTCAGAAGGCCACCACCAACAGTGTCTTCAATATATCCAGTATGAATAGGTAGTGCATGAAAAAGTAATATGAACGATAATTTCCTAATAATTAATTTAGGATATATTAACAAGTTCAGAAACAAAGTCATTGTCATTTCTATTACCATTAATTACACACCCATTATCACCATTTACCATTTCATTAAATTTACATGGGTTAATAACATGCATTATGTTACATGGGTCTAAGGACAAAAATCACATACAAGAGGGTAAATACATTGTTATGATATCTCACTAGGACATACCCCT
Organism: Viscum album; assembly: GCA_963277665.1. Taxonomy (NCBI): domain Eukaryota; kingdom Viridiplantae; phylum Streptophyta; class Magnoliopsida; order Santalales; family Viscaceae; genus Viscum; species Viscum album. The sequence continues at coordinate 1,653,105,761 of OY728131.1, read as the reverse complement.
CAATGCAACCATAACCTCACCTCGAAGCTTCAGTCCGGGTGGATGCAACCATTAGGAGAATATACCCTCAGTCCCATTTCCTAACCCTTGCATTTATGGTGGAGTTTAGAACCTCAGTCTTCACTCGAACCATGGGCATATATCCTCATGTCATAACCCAATCTATGAAGCCATGTTCACATGCTTATATTTAAGTAATAAACCATCCAAACCATTTCCCTTAGGAAAATACTATTCACCACAACCGACATTGGAAACCACATCATGCCTTAACCCATTAACACATTACCATTTCAAATAATTTATCTATTCACCCAATTCCCATGTGTTATGCCTATATCACTAGGAATTCAACATGAAACCCATAATCTATCCCATTATGGTCTTTAATCTGTTTACTCATTAACCCATTTAACTCGTTCATCATTACCATGAATCAATCATTTAATGCATTCCACTTTAACCCATAGGTTATTACCAAGTCTAGGTGAATCACCAAACATCTATTCCAAGTTCAACCAATCATGAAAACACATTTATCAAGGGCTCTACAATTCATTACATCAATTTCACTTTCTTAATATTGATCCCTAAAACTGGGAAATGCGAGCACATCCCATGAATGGCCCCAATTAGGTTGATTCTAACCCAACACATCCCACGGGGATTGTGAGGGTTCCCATTTTTCATTTAAAACATCATTAATACCAAACATTCCTAGGTTATCCAAAAAAATAACCAAAGTAAAGCAAGAACACATCTAAACAAGCACAAAAACACAAATAACTATGGGATATCACTTGTAGACCATCTACCTCGAAACTGTGGTTGAAAACACTCTCAATCGTGTCCTTATACCTCGATCCAACCAACCGTGGGAGATTCAACATAATACTCACCCAAAAGATAGGGTTTTAGAGATTCGGAATGAGAGGGAGAGGAGATACAAACCCTAAACCAAAAAGATAAGCAAGGATGGGATTAGCCTTACCCGAAGCATCAATCTGCAACCAACGGCAACAAAAATTCCTTAGAATCAAAGGAGATCAGTCTCTTGGAGACTTTGGGCATTTTGGTTTGTGAATAGTGTGTAGAGGGAGGAAAAGAGTGGAAATCCCGAGTGGGGTTTTAAATCCCGGAGTGGAAAACTTGTAATATTTACCAACATTATGTGGTCGCACGGTTTTTCGGCATGGTTTGGAAAACCATGCATGAACCATGTGCATGCAACTATCTAGAGGAGGAGGGGTCGCACGATTTAGATACATGGTTTGGCAAACCATGCACAAACCCTGTGCATGCTTCTGTCTGGAGGAGGAAGGGTCGCACGGTTTCTCTTGGGCAGGCCGCATGGTTTGTCTGGCCGTGCGCAGGGCATGCAACCTGGCCTGTCTTTCCAATATTTCCATTCATCTATGCCCCGATCCCCCATAACACCCCCATGTCCTCTTAGACGTTCAGGAAACATTTCAAATCACCAAAAGCAAATGGTAAAACCCAAAACACAATAAAATCATACCTTTCCAAAAACTGGGATCTTACAATAATAGTTATTGTGGGAAAAATTATGAAAATTATATATTCAAACATTGATAAATGAGTAGAGACATATCTTTTGAACTATCACCTAAATCTTCTCCACTATAAATTATTGGGGTGATTATATTTTTTTCTTGTATTTTAAGGAATACTAATAACCAGTGAATAAAATTAATCACTTATTTTTAAAATAATCCTACAATCAAATTAATACACATTGTTATAATAGAATCCAAAAACAATGATCCCTATCTTTATCATTTTAGGGGTATTAAATGAAAATAATACGATGATAATGGTTTTTACAATCCCTTTCCAATGAACATAATTATCTCTCTAGTGTATTTAGTGAAATATATAAGATATATATATATATATATATATATATAAGTTGTAGGAGGGATAATAATAAAAAATTTCAAGTAATGGAAAAAGTATCTCATAGAGAAAGTCTAAAAGAGGGAATTCATTAATATTTTCAAAATTAAGGCTTTACTTTTTAGATTCTCAATTAGACGAATCATGGATATCCCTTGGAAAATCAATGAGGTTCAATTCAGAGTCATTTAGTCATCATATAGGTGTTTCGTAAAACATAGTTGAGATAGAATCAACCCAAGGTCATTATTTATAACCTTTTTTTGATTTTTCAGTCTCCTGGTTCAATTCAAGGTAACTAAAAGGTAATTAATTAACTTATAGATATTCAATTAATGAATCATTATATTGTTTTTCGGAATCCTTTGTATCACCCAATAACATTCCCTTCACCACTATATACTTACAAATTCAATCAAATGAAAATGTATTCACATGAATAACTACATTCATATTATTATTTTATATATTATTTTTGATAGGTAAACTCCCAAGACACCATGACCAACAACTTGACTATAGGGGTCTTATGTATTTAACTTATGTTAATTTTCATTTCAAAAGACCAATTATTTTGTTTATTACCACTAAATCCATCATTAATCAACTTCATAATTGTTTGGATAAATTGAACATGGCAAGGAATGAGATGGAGTAAATATTTTCATTATAAAAACACACATGAAAAATTCAGTGATTATTCTGATTAATTCTTTATGATAAATTAATAAACTATAGAGGGGGAACACTCTAAAAAAATTCAACATAAACCTTTTTTGGATTTGATGATAAAAAAATATTATATTTTCAACAATCACCCCATTTTAATGTTCACAAACACCCACTTATGATTAAAATAGAATATTAAAATGAAATAATAAAGGATAAAAATTTGGTGAAACGAAAAGAAGAATTATGAATAGAAATGATAAACGATATAGATATAGAAATAATTTCATATTGGAAAGATATCTCCCCCTTGGGAAATAATTCTTCTCTGAGAGATATTCCACCTTCTTTTTAAAACATAAAATATTTTTTCCATTTAATTTAATCCTTTATACAATTATATTAGACATTCTCCACAAAAAAAACAATTCTTTCTCCCCATTTATGAGTATAAAAATTAAATGAAAAGAAAAAAAGGTTAGATAGGTATGATATAAATCATATAGTATATAATCATGGTGATCATAATATTATTATTTTTAAATTGTAGAAATGTTATTTTAAAAAATGATTTTCAATATTAGTAAGGATTTTTGAAAAAAACATTTATAAATAGAGATAATGTAAAATAGTTACATGCATTATATTCCATGATTTTTTTTAATAAAAGAAAAAAATTATAGATATAGGTTTCTTAAATTTATTATATAATTGGATATTCATGTAGATATATTATGAAATGATATATACTTTTTAAATTTTGTCTCATAGAATGTGCTATCAAACATAAATAATCTAGGTGTATACATGTTGAAAATGCTTTATATAGATTATTATGGAACTATAATATTGATATTTAATAGGCACATGAATAATTGTTACTTTAAAATATATGATAGTTTGTTTCATAAATATAATTTTTAGGAAAAAAATTAATACAACTAATTATTCTTCTTTTTATATAGAAAAGGAAACAAGTTTTTTTCTACAACTCAAATAGAATATGTAATCTCAATGAAGCTAGCATGTACCACTTTTACATTTCCAATCTATTTAAAATTTACTTAAATAATCATTAGAAAAAAATGATGATTAAAATAGGCTCTATTAAAACAAAATAATCATTTATTCTTATATCCTTTTATGATGTGATAATTATTTTTTAGATATTTTAAATGAGATTTATTTTTCTTTTATTTAAAATGAGAATAAATATAAATAATAAATATAATTTTTGGTTTTTTCAAATTAATGTAAGTAATAATCCTAATATTACATGTGTAAATATATTTTTGAACTGGTTAACCAGCATCATCCATCGTTATCATACAATAAATATTAATATGTGTGATAATTTATTTTTCATTATACAAAAAAAATATAGAGGTTCACAAGTGTATTTATTTTTATAAGAAAATATTTAGTGTTATATTGAGAGGTTTAAAATAAATAAATAATATTAAATCACATTTAATACTGATTAAAAATTATAGTCACATTAGATTAAATAAATTTCCATAGTGAGATTTATCTATAGATCGAAAAATTGTGAAACTATAATACATTTGAATGATTATAATATCATTTCATAAATTCTTTAATAATAATTGTGAATCGTCTTCTATAATTATAAAATAATTTTCCAATAGGAAACAATAAAAAATTCATTCCATGCTAGTGGGGATTTTTTTGAACCATATAAATATTTGACTGATAAAATATATGAAATATTTTTTTTAATGTGGTTTTCCAAAAATATAATTTTATGAAATAGAAAAATTTCAAAAAGAACAATTATTTTTCCTTATTAAAAGTTAAAAATTAACATGGTAAATGAATGCCAGCGTAATTCTTAATGATTATATCCAAAAAGTGTAAAAAGGCTTCAATCTAATTAATTCATTCTCCTTGTTATAGACTACATATTAAAGATTATATTTTTACATGTGATGTTAGATTTTACAACCAATTTTTCTATAAAACCGATTTTAGAACAATAATAGGATTATCATTAAGTCTTCAAATAAGATTCCAAATATCCTTTAATTGGAATTTATTTACATCTTCTAAAATAGAAAAACAAAATTTTCATCATCATCATGGTATTTAGTTAATATATATAATATAATATGATGGTGATAAATCATGTTAGATAAATCTTTTTTCATAATTACTATTTCCAAAATATCATATAACAATTTTCAAATTTTGGTATTTTTAAATTTCAAATCATTTGGTAAAGAACCATATTGAAATTCTCCTCAATACACTTTTTTAGAGAATATGGATTATTTATAGTAAAAGGTAAACGGTTAACCACTAAGTCAAATTGGACGGTTTTTTAAGAATATTTTATTCAAATATGATATGAATGGATACATAAACGGTTTTCGGTTCTTTTATTAAAGGATCAGTTAGATTCCCTTATTTTGAGTACCCATGAAATATCCCTTCATCCTATTTTAAATAAAATATGCTCATGTTTTCATTACAATTAATAATATATAATTTTAATCTAGATTTTTCAAGAATGGATACTTTTTGAATATCATATTTCCATAGATCCTAAATTCCTTATTTGATATAGGGTCTTCCAAGGACACATTTTTTGATATAAATTTTTTGATAACTACATGGAAACAAAATTATTTAAGATGATTGAAATGATTCATGTGAGAAATATATATTTTATGATGTTTTAGAATCATTCAATCAACAAAACCCATTTTCTCAATGTGATATATAACTGGAAAATGTATGATTATAACCGTGTGAATCACAAAGATAGTCAAAATAATTTTATATCAAACTATCATCCTTGATCACATTGAATATAAATAATTTTTCATCATATATAATTTTGAACCATCACGATGAATCATATTAATAATTTACAAGTCTCATTTATTTTAAGTTGAAAAATTCCGAAGTAAATCATGTATAATAATCAAAAATAAAAAATTCTTATGATTTTACACAGATAATTGCAACATGAGTTTGGTCCGAGGTGATAAAAATAATTGAATATAGTGGGTTAAATATTAATTTGATAATTTTAATGAAAATAAACAATCAATGTTTAAAAATCCCTAATGAAATAGTCTTGTGAAGTATTTTGGACATAATGAAGAAGAAATGAAATTTGATTAGATAATTTTTATAGAACATTGGATAACAAATATAATTGTCTATAGTTAAACCTTCTCTACGTAGTTAGAGTAATGGTGCCCAATAAGAAAGAACAGTTTTAAATATTTGATAACCATTTACTCTAACTATCATTTTGAACACCAATTGAATCAACCAACAAGAATTTTTACAGAAGTCACAATCCATATTAAATTGACATTTTGGGGAGTAATAACTATAGGAGCCTCATTTCAGTTGGTATAATAACCAAAAAAATACATCCTTTTGATTCAGAAAAGTATAAATCGATAAATAAAATTATAAATTGATTAAATATATAAAAACATGTTAAAAATGGAAATTATTATGCTACTAATATAGTAGATATGTGGATTTTGATGTAGATTGATGATCTCCAATTGAATTTATAGTATATAATCCAACATTCAATTTCCTTTGGGACTATTCCAATGAAACATTAGTGGATGAAGATATTAATTTTGAGTCATGTATGTTCATATATTTCATACTGTGTTATTTAGTTATATACCAATAATAAATAGTCATCAATTTCCATTAATTTTTATTTTCTGAGAGTTTCATCAACTCATCTTCTCTATTCAATGGCAAGAAAGAAAAAAATATTGAAAGGTGTAGTTTAATTTTTACAAATAATGGTTAATAAAAGAATAATTTTTTTCCTCTAATTCCTACATTGATCTAATGAAAAATCCTTTAATTTTACCTTCTTTGCATATAATTATTTATCTAATATAAAGAATAATTAAAAACACTCTCATAGTATTGAACCAAATTATTGATAATATATATATATAAATAGAATAAAATATACCATATTAATAACAAAAATATTCCCATAATTTTTTTATATCATAAAATAGAAAATATAATTAGTATAACATTTAAGTATTTTCCAAAGAAAAAGTAATATGAAAATTTAAATCATATATTCCTGTAGTTGATTAAAATAAAAAAAAATTCAGTAAAATATATAAGCATCACACATATATGGGAAGTGTGTTTTTGAGTAATAAATTTATGTGAAAAACAATTAACAATACTATAATTAATTTTTTTTACAAATGTATTTATTTTATAATCAATATAACAATTTTAAATATTTCTATACGTTTCTGTGATTAAAAATATATAATAGATGACATTGTTCATGTATGAAATGTTACAATAATTTATAACTATTGGAAAAAGGTAATTTTTTAAATATGGTAGTATATTCTATCAACTACAAATGTCAATGTCCTACTTCCAATTCCACTAAAATCAAATATTATCTTCCAATAGAGTAGAGGATCTGATGTTGTTGGAATCAAATGAAGACTATTCAATCTAAAAATTTCTACTAATGATAATGATATTATATATTTTATAAATCATGTTTAAAAATATTATACAATGGAGTAGAGTCAGTGATCTTTCTACCTCTAACATCATTATCTTCAATCATGATACATATCAATTATTTTTTCAACCATTATATTTAGAGTTTGTTCTACTATCTAATGAGTTTGGAGCATCACTGCCATGTAATCTCTAAAATTGTTTGTGATACCATATACTAACTAGTTATTCCAAATACTAGACTAGAAGATGAATTATGCATATAAGTATATAGTTTGATTAAGCTCTTTGAATGAGGAAACCCACATATTCAAATAGGGTAGACAGCTATTTAATTTAAAGGAAAAAGTGGATGGTTCTATGACTATTGTTTACCAAAATTAGGCCAGTGTTAATGTTAATAAATTATTTCTATTATCATTGAGGTATTAATTAATGTGCTACTTTGAAATAATAAATTTACTATTGTAGAATTTAGTTGTCCAAAAATTTATGATATATTCCATTAATAATATTATCCTACCATTGGTATGTACCATAATAATTCAATTACACATTGTTTGTACTATTATTGATCAATGGTAATGGTGTAATGTTCTTAAATTTTGTGGTAATATTAGTTTAGATATTATCGATGCATGGAAATAATTAGTCTGTTATGTGATTCTGATGGACATGCAATATAATTCGAGCTACGCCCATAGAAGCTTGAATTATACAAATTTAATTTCACAACATGGGTATTTTAAAGAACCCTAATATATTATAAACAGACTCATGTACAGTTTATATGAGCTATTAATGCATGAAATTGGTAACTAATTGTATGGAATATAAATAACCACTTCAATACATGGAATTACATTGACGAAAAAAATTTGAAGGATGGAGAATCAGTAATAGAAGTGTGACTACAATGCATGTTCATTATGTTATCGAAATTAGCCATTTCATATCGAGATTTTAAAATAGCTTCATAGTTATTTAGAGAATACATACTATGAAATATCTTATAGTGTGGGGATTTGAAGTCTCTATAATGTATAGAAGAATGAATATATAAGAAAATTATTTTTTTCCTGAATAAATAATTATATAAATGTAAATGTGATTCTATTGACCTAATAAAATTGAAATATATATTTAAATCATGTCACACTAAAAAATATATCATTTTATCTTTCAACCAATTCGCTATTATTCAACCATGGTGAAAAGATATTAAAATCAATAAAATTAAAATTATAGATTTATTTCACCCATGAAATGATTTTATAGTATTTATATTCTCCTTGATTTCATAACACATAAATGTGATGACTTTTTTATCTCAATTATATTGAAAATAATTATTACAATCATTGATCACTTCCTTCCATATGATAAATATTTTTGATAATTCTGTTATTTTAATTCAACAATGTGTTTTATTTTTTAGTGGTACTCTATGGACAATGATTCCATTTTTAATTCCTATAAAGTGATGACACATCTGTTTCACTACATAATCCTCATTCATCGTAAATTCCATATATTATAATCTAAGCCTTTCCTATTTGTTTCAATTAATATATATGTATTCATATAAGGGTAATATTTAGAATTATCCAAATGTATTGACCAGTATTATAGGATAAAACATGGATAAACATATATATAATTTTATCTAAGTCTAAAATATTTATTACTTTAGATATTAAAACGTACTCTATCAAACCGTTAACCAAAAGTGTCTATAGATCAGGAATATGAAATTTATTCGGATTCACCATTATTATCCAACCATTATTATCCTTAACAGTTTATATCTTCAATGATCTTATTCCGTATATTTTTAGGTATATGATATTCTGGTTAGTACAACAAAAAAAGGAAACATAATAAATATCCTAAATTAATTCCTTTTATACCAGTAGTTTATCCCACATGGAATGAAATAACGTACTAGACATTTGGTAAATAATTCTTTCAAACTTTTATAACAAATAATAAAGTATAGTTTTATATTAAAATATGAAATAGTGTGGTTTTTTTAATAAAATATAGTGGAAATATATTAGAAAAATAAAATTTTTATAGTATTTCATATCACATAAAACATAAGATTTTTTTATCCTCTATACTCATTGATAATACCTTTACCCAATAATAAGACATTATATAATATTTGTAATAACATGTACCCTTCATATTACAATACAAAAATGAAAACTAAAATAATTTTTTACAAAGTTGATACATATGTTAACCAGAATTTATTGTCATGATTCTAAAAAAATCGAACATTATTTTTATGTGTGGAATATAAAAAATTATACATTCACTATATTGGGAAAATATTAAACTAACATTTTCAATTAATAAGATATAAAATATTAAAATAAATAAGAAAATGAAGTTCAACAGAATGTCATGAAATGAATCTAGTTTCCACAAATAATGTCACCAAACCCAGCCCATGGTGTGGTCTGAAGGGTGTCCCATATCCCCAAGGTATATCAAAAGTTCCCAGGTATCATTTATCTTTTTTTGGGCCTTATTTACTTGAATATGTATACATAAAATATCAAAAACATTTGGTAATGTAAATCTGAATAATTCCTACCAACAAGGTTTATTCAAAATTCCAAAATTGAATAAATTAGTTTAATAGAAATTAGAAAGGTCCAAAGAAACAACGAAACAATAAAATAACATCCCCAAGGAATCTACACAAAAAGGGTTCATCACCCACAAGTCTTCTCCATAACTTCGTCACAAGGATGGGAACATACACCACAAACCGCCATCACACAAAGTCTTTCCTTTACCAAAGACAAGAATAATAAAGTCTAAGTAAATAGAAGGGTTTTAAGTAGGATTTTATCATAAAATCAATAGGATACTTCCAAATTATTCCAAATATCATGCAATACATGGTGAAAAAGAAATCAGTTCGAATATTTAATGAAAAGTGGTGACAAATTCCTAGAAAGGAAACTTTCAATTGAAAATAGGTTTCACGCTAAAACATTCAGAATGTTAACACATTTAAATGATCATGTTATATACTTTAATATATATATAAATACACACCCAAATACAAGATAAAATACCACAAATCCAACGAGTAACAAAATCCTTAACACCCATAGGAACTAGATAGTCTCGGGACCCATGTACCTCGTACCTTTGTGTAATGTAACCATAGTAAAATATTATCTCATGCACGAGCCACTATAAGGGAACATACCCATAATCTCTTAGTCCCCAATCATCATCCAAACTGTTTAGTTATAGTTTTATTTATCGAAACTCTTTGTAAAATAGGGACAAAAAGCATCTGGTCCCCCAGCCATACTAGTACATATCCGCCCCATCTAGGTACTCGGGCTTCCCCCATTGTGCTAAAACAATTTCAGAATACTATAAAAACCCATTTTCATATAAAAAACACTAATAGTCACATAATATCAGTACTATATCTATACACATTATAAATCACATAAAACACGTAACAATAAACTTTTATATTTAATTGAAACAATTTCTCAAAATCTAGAATTGTATTGCATCCAAAATTCCTTGAAATCCCTACATTGTACACAATGTGCACACTTGTAAGTTACCAAAAAAATAATGGGAGCCCCATAAATTTAAATGAAACTAAAAAATCAATTTAAAGGCAGCCCCATGTGAACCAGAAAATGACATCTTTTTAAAACATCTGTTTACACACAAACAAGGCACTTAAAGTTCACATGTTCCACAAATACCACTAAAACCCATTTTCACAGCAAAACACAATGGGGATTAACATTAATAACCCAAAAACCCCATTTCATGTTTTGAGAAACCCAAATACACCATTATTGTGGTTTATTAAAATGTCCAAATAGAAATGGTTGTGTTAATAGGTCAAGGGAGGCCATTCAAGAATTGGATTGGGTTAAAACTATGAAAAAATTACATAGTTGTAAAAGAATGAAAATTAGTTCATAAATCTGGAAATGAGAAAAATGTTTGGCCAAAATCATTAAAACTCACCATCTCCTCCAAAACATATTTGAAAATCCCCTAAACAAATCATTAATGGAAATTAAATGAAATTTACCTTTAAAATAAGTCACTGATGTGACAGAGAATGTATATGATTTCGATGTCGATGTAGCTCAATGATCTTCATCTACATTAGTAGTAGTGAATAAAATTAGGATGGTCTGTTATGACTTCACAAATGAAATAGTACTCAATGGTGATATCTTTTTTGTGCGAAGTGAGTACCCACATTACATTTGGTTGTACTGGTTAGAGTGTTCCAAAAATAATTTTGTATTATTTCATCACATTTAAAAATTGTGTCACAATAGGGTATATAATAAATTATATATAACTAATTAATTATAAAAATATTCCCAAAATATATTTATATCAAACAACTTCCAATATAGTTTTTAACATATAAATTTATTTCTAATACAAATAAAAATATGAAATTATTAATCAAATAAAATTTTAGTTTATTAAAATAAAAATAATTCACCCAAATAAGGAATCCTTACGTATATAATATGACTATGTTTTTTAAAATTATTTTCCGAAAAAAATTTAATCAAACATCTATTTATATTTTTTTAGAAAAATAATTATTTTAAAAATTAAAATAAAAAGAAAATGTTATTATATAAGTTTTTGAAATAAAAAAATAAATACCATTTTAGGTTGTTCTAATACACAATTGTCACAAATTTTATAACTAATAGAAGTAAAATACTTTTAACAGATTGTATCAGATACTTATTACAATTACCATAGAAGTATTTCTTCCACTACCATTAAGGTACTTGTTTTTCTACAATTAGAACATAGAATCTCCAATCATCTGAATCTAATGTGTAATATTACAACACCACATTTGTTCATACACTACCACGAATATAAATTTTTTCAAAGCTATTTTAAAATAATATTTTTGATGTGATGTAGTAAATACAATACTCATTCCATCACCTTTTGATATTGTTACACTGATCTAAAACATATGTTTTAAGTACTCTATCATGTTATTCTTACAATTTATTGGCTCGGGGATGATGCAATAATGCTATCTAAATTTCATATTTCTACTCACTATGAACTGGGTGATCTGAAGATGATCTACTACTAAGCATTATGCATTATTGATGATAGTGGCCAATGTGTTGCTACAGATGATGAATATATCCTCACATGAAATCTAATGGTATATCTTATGGAGGATTAAGTGAACACTTATACTACTTCTCTTTACGTGGAGTGATGGACTACTATCACTAATATAGTTCTTAGGTTACCAATGGGGGATTCATGAGGATTCTACCATGAATTAAAACTACTACTGCTATGGAGGTGATTTATTTTACCATAAAATATAGAATTAACAATTGAAAATGACTTGCTATAGATACACAAACCATTGCTACCTTTTAATAGGCTCTAAACCATAGATGATCAATTGAAATTTTATGATATATATATCAATGTTAAAACACATCTAGTTGACTCACTACCAATTTATCTTAATAATCAATCTATTTGTGATAAGTTTTTCGACATTCTATGTTATTTGTGCTAAAACTATAGAAATGAGATAAGTATCAATGTAACTTATGAAATTTTTATTTAAATCATGAACTCCTATATTTCATGGGCTCAATAATAAAGAATACATAAACACTAGTAATGCACAAATGGAGGTGAGTGGTTTTTTGGATTATGAATTCCTGCTTCTATACATAGATATACAGTGAAAAAAAACGTTAAACATGAGGGATGGTGATGTGTGGAATGTTTTGTGGATTTCATCCAAGTGAACAATGTGAGAAAAATCTTCTTGTTTTCTTATTCTATTAAAGATGAATAGATGATTCAATATAGAATGTAATTAAAGTTTTTCCATTTTTTTGATGATATAAATAGTTTTTAACATGTGATTTATCTTATATATATGTAATATGTGTGATTATATATATAATGATATATATTCAATATTAAAAAAACATGTGTTAAAATATTTTACCATTAAACGATAATTAAATAAATATAAAAATAAAACAAGACTAATAATATATGCAGTGTTCAAATTGGGTAAAAATAAATCTTTGAAATATAAAACATGTTATATGAAAAAAATAACTTTTTAAAAAATAATAAATAAAAAAAATTAGGATTTTTAATTAATTAGAACTAAAAAATAAAAAATTAAAACCCATATTCAAATACTAACATTGACATTGTCAAACAATATCCTCGTTAAAAATAACATGGTATGTAGTGGTCAATACATCTTACTTAGTGTTGTAAGAAGTCTAGTTTTTTTTACAACAATTGAAAGGTTTACAAACAAAACTATCTTAAAAAAAATATTCGGTCAATCTCATACTAGTTTATTTTATTTATACTTAAAAAGTATGTATGCTACAATTTCATAAGAATATATAACAATTCACAGACTCAATAAATTGAATTTTAAAATCCATTTGCGAATAAAGATATTTTAAATTCATAATATATACATTATGAAAACCAAATAAGTAAATTAAATCTTTCATTTGAGATTACCAACTTTTATAATAACATTTTTTCAAATATATATTAAAACAATTGTATAAAATATTTCTAATGTATAAAAAAATTTATTTTAATTCAATAATGAATAAAAAATATTTCAAAAAATTATAATTTTTACAAATTATTCTACCTATATTGATTATTTAACATCTTGATATACCACCAAATGAAAATTATCCACCATCACGTTTTTAAACATTACGAAATTCTTAGGGTTCACAACACATGTTTTTATAGAATAAAATTTTTATATCAAAAATTTCATTTTATGATTTACTCTTTAGAAATGTTTCTAGAAAAATAAATAATTAATTATTTTGGGATCCTAGAATTTGGGTCCACATATTTTAGATAATAGGAATGTTGGTACAAGTTTATTTTGGGAAAATTATTTTTAGGATGAAATATAGGATGAATTATGAATGAATTTTTCCCTATGATATTAATCTTTATTAGAAATAAAATTTAGAAATAAATTACAATCATTACTAAAAATACAAGTATTTTGAAATTTATTTTACAAAATCAATCTTTTAGGAAGAACTAAAATTATTCAAAAAACCACTACATTATTTTATGGATCATTTATACCTAAAAATATTTTTTACAATTTAACCTCTTGGGATAATTTTTTTGAGAGATTTCTGGAGTTCGTCGATTTTTTATTATAGTTTATACACGTTCTTTATCATTGAATTATTTTATATTCATTTTCTTATTATGAGTTGATCATTAAATTTATGTTCTAGATTATATTTATTTTTTATACTCAACCTATGTTAATTTTAATTCTATATTAGTTTACAAAAACCATCATCTTGTTGATCATGAGTAGTTTTTATATCATCATAGCATAAGTGATTGGGGGACTAATAATTTATTTGATTGGGAGAATATTTTATTATTATGTAAGAGGAGTATGAGTCTACCTCATTACTAACCTAAAATTTATCCATGAAAAAAAATGGAATTTTTGTCTCTTGATTCATGTATCAACTATGACTCATAACTTACACTCTAGGTTGATACATTGAGGATTTCTTATTTTTATTTTTATTCTTCTTGTTTTTCCTTATGAGTAAGGTTTAATATGGCATTTCACCTATTTTTTATTAAATTAATTTCATGTCAAGATCACATTTATAGTTCTACTTTTATGAAGTTGGACTGATTTTATAATATCCAAAAATCTATTTATCTTTTAGGGTTGATGTTTCATTTTTAAAATATATAAATATTAATAAGTAATTACATTTAAAGTATCATTTTTTCTTGGACATATTTGGATTTCATATTGGATTTTCACTTCATTGTGATCTCATCGGTCATGAGAGATTAGATAAGCTTCCCAGCCTAAATTTTCATTATGAATTCACATTTAAAGATTTTAATAAATTTAGGCGTCCAATTTTGTGGTAAATCGTAAATTGTAAATGGCCCTCAATTTATATAATTTTTTTTCATTTATATATTTTTTACCATTTAAAATTTCCGTAAATAAAGTAAAAATAATATTAGTATATTAATTTTGATTCATATTGACCTTTTAAAAATATTTTTATATATATCATGTGTAGTATAATTATCATTATTTATTCTTTTATGAGTTAATAATGTAAATTTTTATATTTGATGATCCATTTTAAAAGTAAAAATTTTATTAACTAATAATGATCTAAATAAAAATTTAATGAATTCATTTTTTTATTATTAACATTCAATGATGTTATGTTACTAAAATCCCTTCTTCCCACATATTCATTAATGTTGTAAATTCATGATGAAAGTTTTTTCAAAACTGATATCTTACAATGCCCAGAAAATTATACATTCATGTTCCATAATTACATTAGTGTAAACCATTAAAAATGGATATCGACCCAGAGGTTTCCCATTGGATCAGTAAGGTAGTTTTATAATTATTCCATTTGAAAATGATTAAACATTAAAATTGGTTACGAAATTGAAAATAAAATATTAAAAATATATATTTTTTGGGGAAATGGAAGAAACCATCCTTGACGAAAATTATTGGTAGAATAAAAAATGACATGAGTTACGGTGAATTTTATTTTTTAAAAAAAATTACAAATTTATATAAAATAAAGTTCTTTAATATGGAATAACTAAATGTAATAATATAAAAATCTTACTTAAGATAATGTTGTCAAAACTAAATATATTTAAAATAAGTAAAATAAAATACCAAAATTTAAATAGAATTCATTGATAAAGGAGTTCAAAATTTTAAATTGAATGATTCCCTATAACACTGTCGTTCAATAAAAGTATTGAAGATTGTATTTACACCATGGTTTTAATGTAATTACAAGAACAATATATATATATATATAAATCACTTAATTTTAATGAAATCCAAGAACCAAATGAATACCAGGGTTTTTAATTTAATCCAATAACCATGATACCTTACTTTAATAGCGGTGATAACATGAATATAATTAATACTATGACTAATGTTTTTTATAAAACCATTAAAAATAAATAAATTATCCCTTATTATCATTTAGAAGACATAAAATTGTGAAAATTGTGGTAGGAGAGGAAAAACCATTTTCAAATTACAATAAGGGGGTAATTAAAAAAATTAGTGGTATATTGACAAATAATTAATGAAATTTACAAAAAAATCATTGAAATTTTTTTATATTATGAAACATAGTGATATCTAAAAAATAAATTCAAGGACCAATTCACAATAAATTACTCATTATAAATATTAATTCTAATTCGAACATGTCATCTAATCCTCTATATGCATCAATTTATTTACTTCATAGGAGATGGAGGTCTCTTAGGTAGATATATGAAAAATATGATCTATGTGAGCAACTTAATGGTAAATAATTAATGCATCATTACTATTATAGATCAATTACTATTCACTGCCAATGACATGACTTTAACCACATTTTGGTGGTATATTATTACATGTTATTACCTCCACATCTTGATATCAATGAAAATTGTTATCTTCTGTATTCAATTTTTTATGGGTTGGATTTGGGGGAACCATTCCAAATTACATTCATATATAGGGCATGGATATTTCACAATGGTGAAATACCTGATCAAAATGCCCATTGTCGTTTGAATGGTTATCATCATGGGTCAAAATAATATTTAATGTGAGCTTGATTAATCCCATATGACCTAGTTTATAGGATAGTGATGATCGTTTTCATCAAAACCCTCAGAATAATGTCATAAATTTGGATGATTGGTTAATTTGGATAATTTATGATAACTATAATGCATAAACACACCACATAATTGTTATGAACACGTTATATTATTTTTATAATGAAAAAACATTATTGATTCAACATAATAGTCCAACCACTTACCATATACTAATATTATCCACATGTGGGAAGGTATTTGGGATAGATATTTATTATTTAAGGTATTCAATAGGGATTTAAATCATAAAGGATGATAATGTTATTGGAAATGCCTCAATAGAATGTAATGAGAATTAGAATAAATATTTATCACATAATATAGTTTTAGTATCGATAATCCTTAGGTTCATTAATTTTATTCATTGTATCTATGTAGAGAATTGTTATATATATATATATATATTAAAGGGGTCTAATATTTATGTAATATATATTCATCTATTAAGAGATTAACATGTTCTACTTATAATGGTTAGATATGATCAATGATTATAACTACTCAGTAGAATACTATCCTGTGAAGTAAAATAAAGTGGAATATGGTCTGGATAGAAAATATCGTATAACCATATCAATGTTGAATATTGAGAAGGATCAAAACTACATGGATAGGAAAAAAACTGTCTATTCAATAATGAGTTTAAAATGAACAAACCATTTTTAATTTATTACTCAATCATCACTACTAATGAAAATTTAAAGAGATATATGAAATGATGCAGAGATACAAGAGAATGTTAATTCTCTTAGAAATATAAAATTAACATATTTTAACATTTATAAAGAACTATTTGTAATATTTATAAAATAAAAATGTTTTTTCAAAATAGATATAGATAATGAAGTAGACACTAAATGATGATCATAGCTCATCATTATCCATCCAACCATGGAGCATGGACATGAAATGAGATCAACAAGAACACTTTTGGGGGTAAAATATGATAATGTTGATAGAATTGTATATATCAATATTACTAGTGTTTTAAAAGGATATTCATGATATAAAAATATATAAGGGGATGAATAAACCATTTGGTATAACAACATTATAATGTGATAGAATCATAATGAATTTTTTCACGAGAAATCCAAATTCATCAATTGATAATTATTCCAAATGGATTGTAGAGGAGCATATTATAATGACTTTTCACATCATTTTCATTTGATATGACTTCTCACATGATCACTATACTTCTATATAAATTACAGACCTGATGATTCCACATGTAATTCCACTAATTATTGTATAACCTTTACATATGAGGTTCACCTGAATATTCTAAATAATTATTTAATAATAATTATACAAAGTGTTAAGCTTCAATATGGCATATCACTCACATAGTGATGGTTAATCATAATAAGAAATAAATAATATTGATTTAATTTATAGACCCTTCTCTATAGATATTAATGTAATTTGGGTCAAACTTTTCCTTTCAGTGAGATAACTTACAATAAAAGCTTCCACTTGATTATTAAAATGAAATCATATGAAACACTCTATAAGAAGACACAATGAAAACCTGCATAGTGAGATTAATTTTGTGAATTGAATTTTCTAGGACCTGATATGATTAATGAAATGTATGAAAATGTCATGACCATTCAATAACACATTAGTACTATAAAATGTTCGTATAAGAGTTATATTAATAACCATATAAAATACTTGGATTTTTATGTTGGTGAAAAGGTGTTCTTCTATAAATCATTACAGAATAGACTAACATGGTCTGTTAATAATTTGATGTTATGTCCTAGATTCATTTTTTCATTGATATTATTGATCGTATTATACCAATCACATATCGGCTAGTGATATTATAAAACCGGACTAATGTACATGATTCATTCCATGTATACTTCTCAAGGATGTAGATAGTATATCCCTCACATGTACTGAATCAAGTGGTGGTATGGTTTGAGAATGAATTCTACTATGAGGAAAATCCAGTTAAGATATTGAACCATATGTAAAAAAATTCAATTCATTAAGAAATTTCACATTTCCAATGTACATTGGGGGAACCCCGGGTATATAGATGTTAATTTGGAGCCAAACGATAAAAAGAAATATATGTACCCATATTTATTCTAACCCTATTGTTTGGAATGAAATTTTCGGGGTTAAATATCTTAGGGAGGAAGAATGTAACAACCCTGAAATTTAATATTAAAACAAAACATCATAGTATATATTTTGATCACAATTAGTTATTTTGATAAAGAAAATAAAAAACAATTTATTTAATTAAAAATATAATTTTTTTTTATAAAAATACCCCTCATATATCGATCTAAAATACAATATAGTAATAATATATTTATATATAATTTTTTTAAAGGATTAATAAAATTTTATTAGAACTTATATCTAAATATGAATTTGATAACTCATATAATTTGAATACAATAAAATAAATTTATTTTTTTCATTCATCATAATTCAATTGAAATAGTGTTAATTTTTTAGATTTTTACTACTTTTTTATGCTTGATATTAAAAAGGGGGAAATTATATTTACAATAACTGATTTTTATGAAATTTTAATAAGATAATATTAATTTATAAAATTATTATACATCGATTTAGTTTTTATATAAAAAAATTCTTTTTTAAATATTATTTTCAACAATGGATACACATTTATAACATTTTTGAATTAAATAATAAATACAGAAATTAAAAAACTATTTTGGGCTCGTCAATAAAGTATTTTTTTTAAATATATATATATATATATATTTTATAAAATCCGTAATAATTTTATCTAATATTTAATAGACTAGTTCATTTACTACAAATAAAATATTATTCATAATATTATCACATGTATAATGCTTTCGATTAAAATGGATTATATGATATGTTTTTTACAAATTATATGTGAAATTACAAAAATCAATTAATATGACCCATAAATAATTCAATTTATTTTATTTTTTTATATTAAATTATCTTTTACAAATTAAGAAATTATGTATACTTTAATTTTTTTATTAATTTTTTTCACTGTGTAAAAATAATGTTATTATGGTAAGGGGGAATTAATGTAAAAATTATTTTAATATACTTAAAAGGATAAAAAATTATAATAAAAACTGTGATAATGTATTTTTTGGAGAGTATTGAAAATATATATTTCCTACACAATTATTTCACTTTATTGGAGCTTTTATCCATGAATAAAATAATGAAATAGTTAAAAATAAAATATATTTTACAAAAAATACACCCTCTTTACATATAAAAAGAACCCAAAAATTCATTACTTATCCACTCATTCGAACACATTTTCCCTTTTGAAACTATACCCCTATATATCCTCCAATCCCTAAAAACATTATAGATCCTTTTAACTTAACAAAATTTTAAAATAATTATCCTTAATATATAACCCATGGGACATCTTCCAAAGGGAATGGTAATGCTCGGAACCCAAAATTCCTAGTTTTTTTCTTGTATCCCTAAAAGTACGATCTACATGTGATGTTATGTTAACATAATAATTTTTCATTTTAATAAATATTATTCTACTAATGTAATATCAATTTTATACTTTCCTCTAATTTCATCTAAATAAATGAACTCAACTTTAAGTGGTTGTGAGGATAACCATGTCCATTAATATTGAGTTCTATTATTCATAATGTCGTTTACATGGATTTTACAAATGAGGTATTAAATAAATATATATAATAATTTTTACATTAATATGATAGTTATACTAGATTTTTATAACCATTATCATTCTATAAAAAATGAGAGCATATGTTTTGTACATGTGGGCTACCATCTTCACAGAAAAATCTACATCATTTCTCCATTACTACCTAACATGTATGATTTTAAAAAAGAATCAAAATTATTAAAATAATATTTATTACATTATTAATATAATATAATGATAATATTTAATTAATTAAAAGTAATAATAATAATAATTAATGGTTATTATAATATAATCCTTGTTAAATGAACACGTCATTCCATTTTTTCTTATTTCTATCCATTATGGGATAACATGTGAAATGTTATAAATATAATGATACACATTAATAAATTATAGAAAACTTAAAAATAGTGTATATGATTATTATATTTTAAAAAATTATTTTCTTTGGTCAACATATTGAAATGGTTATGGTGAAATTAAAAAAACAACCCCAAGTATCAGATATAACCAGAAATTATAACAAATATATATAAAATTTTAAAACATTAACCTTAACAAGATTCATATATATTCATAAAGTTCATGGTAATTTTTTAATAAACATAATATAATAATTCTTAGATTATTTTCATGTAGAGAGTGAATTTGGAACTGATTGAGGGATCTTTGGAAACAACCTCATGGAAATCATATTACACATTATCTTTTATATTCCCCAATGTTGTCTATTTTTTTGATTAATTTCACCCAAATTTGGAATATATTTTTATGAAAAATATAATTAGTTTACATTAAAATCTTTTTTTAATACATGTGTATTATTCTCCAAACAATTTTATTTTAACTTTAATATAATTTAATATAATATTCCTTTTTCAATTTTTCACCATGTATCCCAACTAGAAAATATATTTAACCATTAATTTATTCTAAAAACTATATTTATACTATAGAGAAACCACTTAGTTAAATTTGTTTTAAAAAATGTAATTTTTCATTTCATTAATTAAACCTTCCATTAATAATTTCATAAAAAATCACCTATGTGATTCATTTTTATTTTATCTTCTCATCGATACTGCTCTAGAATTTTCCTACTTCACAGACCAATGTTTAGAGACCTAGATTTATTTATTAATATATGAACTTACATGTGGATTTAATTCCATTCCCTTATTTTAATCCTTATGATATTTCCTTTAATTATTATTTAAAAAAAGAATATTAAACCCACATATTTCCATGGGAATTATAATAATTTTTTTATCCATGTATTCCTTTCCTCATATAACACACATATTCATGTTCATATTATTATTTTGAATATTACATTTTTGGACTAGAATTTATATTTCTATTAAATTCCTTTAGAAAATATTTATATTTAAATATATGTATTATATGTGATATGAGAGTAATCTATACCAAGAATAGGACTTTCTATTCTTTTTCATGATCGTCTGGGGAGTGAACATGTAACTATGACTATAATATTGTCATTTTTTATTTCATGTATTTATAGATTAATTATTTTTTTGATTGTATTCCTTAATTCCATGTCTCTATGATTATGATCATTATTTTTATGAAATAATGATATGAATCCTTAAGTATATTTATTAAATCACCATTACAATTTAAATTTTTTTTCGTAACAATTATTTATAGCGTAACTATTTCATTACATATTTTACTCATACTATGATATATAGTTTTAGAAACCCTATGGAATTTATAAATTCTCATTTTAGTATAAAAATAAATACTAAAATATTTGTTTAATATTATCTTATTATGTCTGTAATCTACCAAGACACTAGAGCTGATTCTCTCTAGATTTTATTTGATTTTTAATATATTAAAAATATTTAACAAAATATTTTCCAAGGACTTGGATTAAATAAATGAAAATAGGGAAATAGATCTTTAAAAATGAAAAATTGTTCTTGAGGGAAATTGAAAATTGAAAAAGTATTATAGGACAAAAAAAATAATAACATCTATGATATGTATTTGGGATGTTTTTACACTAAAATAAAAGGTTTCTATATATGAAAATTTCATAAAATAGTTCAAAATCAATAAAATGAATAATTTGGAAGGTATTTGTGAGACATAAAAATTATTTGAATTGAAATACACAACAATAAAGAATATTGACGACTACATTATCCAATAAAATACCTCAAAAATGTGGAAGTCAAGGTTTATGAAATATTAATGTAAGTGATATAGATTCATTAAATATGAATATAGTGGACCTATAAATTGAAAATTTATATACTGATTTTTTGGAAAATTTAGATTAAATTATTTTATAGAATGAGAATGTGGTAGAAAGTGACACTGCAACATTGATTGTAGGATATAAAATTATTAAAATAAATTTTCATTAAAATTTTATCATTACTGTAAAGGTTTTTTTTAAAAATACCACTATTTATGGACTGGAATACACATACATGATTTAAATATGACTTATTTTTAAGGATTTTATACGTGTTTTGGGGTATTAAGAGACAATTAGTTTGAATTTTTTATATTAAATTTTATATAATAATAATATAAGAGATATTAAGTCAATAGTGAGAAGTCAAAAATATTTAGTGAATTTCTAAAACCAATATTAATGAAACATGTGGAAATTGTAAATTTTTTTGGGTATCTTTTTCAAATTTGTAGATAGTTTGAAAAATATTCCATAGTGTAAATAATTATCATTATATTTTTCTATATAACTCCCAAAAGTGTTAATAATTAAAAATTTAATAAAATTTACAGAGGTAAAGAAAATTCGATAGTATTTTATGCGGACTATATGGCTTTGATTCCTAAGATATTGTTTATTTTTTATAATGGTTTATATCAAAACAAATTGGGAGAAACAATATGCCACAAAAACATTTAAATGATCTATATATCATACTTTACATTCATGAATAATGAGGACTTAATGAGCCATAGTATTAAAGATTATCATGTTGTAAAGAGTAATCTTAAATCACAGATTACCGCCTCTGTTTTATTTTATAATACAAAATATTTTTAGTTCCTTAACTTTTAAATAGTGGTATAAATGTAATATTATATTTATAATGGGGTGCTATATTGATGCCATTAGATAGAGAAATATTGACAAAATGGAAAGTAATCAAAATAAAATCTGTTCCAAACCAAATATTAAGAAACCTCGTGTATTTTTTTCAATAATGTAAAATATTTTTTCAGATCATCCAAAATTGAGTGGGTCGAGTTGGGAAAGTGGGCCACCATAGAGGGCTTGACCGGGCCCAATAGACCGAGTAAGATCCAGGTTGGGTCGGTCTAACCTGCTTAGACCAGACCCAGACCCAACCATCCCAATTTTAATAAAACAATCATAACATCCAAACTTTTCATCTGATTAATGAGTCGTTTGTGGAATTGTGACACCCAATGATGATAAGTTCTTTTTGACATACTCTATGTCAGTTTTTGTGGAATTTAAAATGAAACTGATGGCTTCTGGAGTACATTCTCCTAGAATCAAGCGCGCTACGAGAGGTCCTCATTGGCCCAACAGATGTGCAGACCTTCATGGAAAAATTATCCCAAGATACGAGACGATCTAAGTGATCCAGGTAGCCCAAAAGATGAGCAAGTCTAATTGATCTATCTGGAAATTGTGAAGAGAGGGTCTAAGTGATCCACAATCCCTAAAAACTCTTAATGGATGAGTGCTTCTACAGTATAAGTTTTTAATCATTACGACTTTTATTCACTCTTCATTACATTAGGTTATACTTGTGTGAGTTGAATCAAGTGACTCTCTCTCTCAATATATTGTATTTCATAGAGACTACACATCATGTACCTTTATCGTAGTCTACAATGGTCATTCATTATAGTATGTTATTACCTTGGTGTTTTGGGTTCCTTACTGAGTATTGGGTTACTCACCCCTACACTGGCTCCACCAGAACATGTATTGTTTTTTAAGATGATAGACAATTAAACTGAGACCTTTGTGGTATAGTTCCAGGTGGTTCTTTGTGAGATCAGAAAAACAAGGCATACTTCTATGACTTCAGGCGACACCCCCTTAAACTGCCCTTTAGGTACGGTATACCATAAATGTACATCATGATCTTGTACTTTCATATTTTATGGGATTTATTCTAGCACCATTACATCCAGTTTCATACTTTTACTTTCAGTGGTTGTATTACTCATCGGCTTTTTAACATTTCAACATTGTGGGTTAGGATGTGTGTGTTTACATGTGTAAAGGTTCTTAGGAAAATTTCTCTCATTTATCGAATAATGCCTTAGGCTCTAGATGTTGTCCCCTGGCCATCGAGAGGATGTCTTGGGGAACTCACGGTGCGGGTCCCAGAGGATGGGTGGTGACATCTATTATTGATATAATTACCTTAAATACATATACAACGCTGACACTGTAATATAAAATTTGATGGAAAAATCAAATAAATTATATTGAAATTTTTATAAATTTTTATTAATTTATTTGATTCACTAATTATATAGTTGAACATGTAATTTTATGGATTTATTAAATGATTTGGGAATAATTTATATTTTTATTTATGTTTTTATTCTCAAATAAATGAACATTTTAAAAATTTACAATAATGATAATTTTTTAAAATAATATTTAATTAAAAAATTTAAAATCATAAAAAAACATAAATGTGGACAAAACGGAATAATATAGATTCTAAAATTTCACCATTATGATTTTTTCCCATTTAGTTGAATGTAGCATAATAATAGTCTTATAATATTAAATCCTCTGATACATTACAAAAGTGACCCTCCCTCAATTTTTAAAGGTCCATTCCTCCCTCAATTCATTACACATCGTGAAGCCTTATATTTCCACCATAGTCTAAAAAATATCTTATCAACATACCATTATATTTTATAGAGTTTTTTTTCTTCCAAAATGTACAAACCTATATTCCATTATATAATATACAAAGTAATCATTTCACAGAAGAGTTAATCACCCTTACTAGTCACATTATTTTTTATAATCATATACGCCTCACCTATATCAATTTATATATCATAGAATAAAATATTATGAAATAAAAATATACATAAATGTAATTATTATTATCAAAACACCATTATACACCATATTTCTCATAAAAAAAATTAATATATCACCTTTGTGTGTGTATGACTTATTGTATCCACATAGTGATACAGTTCATTTTTCATTAACATATTTTATTGATATATATTAGGATTTTATTAATTTTTATAATTTATATTTACAAAATAATTATACATATGAAATTATAATATCAGGTATATCTTATTACTATCAGATCCATTTAGAAATGATAACACTGCTCATTCGTATGTATTGACCAACAAATCCATGATTCGTTGATATTGTTTCATTTATATTTCACAATGTTGGAAAAATATAATAATTTGGTGAATATAAATGATATATATGATATAATAATGATTCTATGATAAATAATTATTATATACCTTGATTTTAATTCATCAATTGAAAAATGGTTACATCATTCATCCATACATATAGCCTATCTTCTCTATGAATTGTGTAATTCAGTTTTTATATATACTTTTATGATTTATTAATAAATATGTATATAATTAATATATATTAGGTTTTTATCTTGATAAAATTCTAATTTTTTTTGGACCATGATCAAAGCATATGGATCGGGACTAATGAACTGAAACATGCTTAGAAAATGAAGCATTTATCAACCCAAACAATGATTTTAATATCACAAAATTAATAAATAGAGGATAATATGTCATAAATAAATCATTCAAGGTATCAAATATATAATTATATTTATTTTATAAATTTATAATGAATACATGTATAGTATACATGGGTTATAAATATTAATTAGGACATTAATGACTTGAGGTTGGGGTTTATATCAAAATATGTTCAATATTTGGTGTTATTTATGTTTAAGTATTTTCTAGGAATTATTTTTCTTTAATAACCATGATTTCCAAAAAAATCTATAATTTCTCAACTATTCCCCTATAATTTTTTAAATTCATTTTACTAGTCTTGGATGTTTTTAAAAATTGATTAAATGTGAAAAATTCCATTTTCAATATGAGGTTGTAAAGACCCGGAAATGTAAAGGAATTTTTTTTAAATACTTTGGAATTTTACGAGTCTGTGGCTTCTGAAGACACTTGATTCTGAGGCCCAGTGTGCCCGGAATCAATTCAAAATGTTTATCTTGGGTACTTTTAGGGAATGAAGGAGCGGGTTTTTCTAACTTTTTAACCAGTGCTCGGAATTAAAATTTAAGGGCACTGATGAACTCGCTTCACCGATAATTGCTTACGGGGACACTTAATATAGTTGCGTTCACAAAGGTGGAGAAGATAATTTTGGGGGTTTATTTAAGAAGTAAATAAAAATATTTTCAGAAAATTTTTTTATTCTATGAGGTTTTTTTGCCTCCCATTGGTAGTTAAGGGTGGGGCCCACAACCAATTAACTACCGAAGTCTGGATGTTAGAGTGGTGGGGCCCACACGACCCCCACCATTTAAATTCCCTCTAAACTCATTATGAACCCCTCATTAATTTGGAACCCCCCCCCCCCCCCCCGCATTTAATTGCCAACACGTTTAATTAAATGAGAACCTTCCCTCTCCCTTCATTAATTAATTGTCATCATGTTTAATTAAATGTGGTGATTTAATTCTGGGAGTTTCCTTGCATGTGAAATTAAATAACAGGAGGAATCTATTATTTATTTTTGGTGAGAGCTTTGTTGGTGAATGGAATAACGGGGGAGATCTCTTGAGCTTCTGATGAACTCCAAACACTGACGAAGAACAACGAAAGATGCCAGCCTCCGATGAAGAACGACGAAGAACGCCGGTTCCCCAAAGAACGACGATGTGCCACCCATCCTATTCTCCATGACAAGAGAGGAGATGTCGCTTCCTCCTCAGTGTACTCCGACGTCGCCTACGATTCCATTCCCCCCAATTTCTTCTACCGCGAAGTCGTCTATATAAGGACCCAGCCATAAACCTTACTTAATCTTGAGTTATTACAAGATTACACATTGAGGATCTTTTCGGGTTTAGAGTTTTAGAGAATTAGACCATAAAACATGAATTACATTCCACATATAAACAAAGTGGTTACATAAAGATATTATTCTTCATTCCCATCAATGGAAACATATTTAAAATAAACATGGATTCTTTCTTGACACTTCCTTGACACTGTCATCATATCATGTACCTTTCCCTTGACCTGTGAAAAACATTTTAAAAAAACATGGGATGTGCATAAAAAGCTCAGTAAGGGATATAAAAATATGGAAAGGAAACATGGGTACATATATACATAAGGATGAGATCATACTTTACCCATAAACATAAGCACTTTAACATACCTCATCAAATCATGAATAAATCATAGAAATCATAAGACATAAAGGTAACTTGAGGCATTCATAACATTCTTACGTAGGGAGTAACTCTCTTGGTTATTTTGGAATACCCATCATAGTATATTCCCTAAATCTCTTCGGAGAAACCTTAACATTTCAATCCTTCACATTACCCAATGCATTGGAGAGCTCTATCGAGCTCACCCGCCCTTAGTTTATCACGGAACCACCCGTCTTCATAATAATGCCCAAGAACCACAACATAATCGTATCACATAAAACATGCATAAAGGAAACATAACATTTCCACCTTTCAATCACAAGATATCAATACAACACATTGATATAAAAACATTATGAAAACCATTTTCAATACCAAAATAAAAGAAAATTAAAACATGGTATTTATTTTTCTTTTAAAAAGAAGGTATGGCTTGTAGAGGAAGCCGAAACTCAAATAACGGTCATGGCGGCGGAGAAGTCGTTGTCGCCACATACGTACGACAAAAACATTCTAATTTGTCATTTAGTAAAACGCTTCGTATAAAAAAGATTCCTTTTGGATTAACATAAAAGTCAAAGGGGTTTATACACCGTATAAAAGAAAGTTGTTTATAAAATAAAATATGCCTCAATGAAAGGAGATTGAGACGAAGTCCCATACAAAGATCATTTTTAAAATAAAATAGATCTATTATGTGTCTTCACTATAAGTACACATAAAGAAAGTACAAATACAAGATAGTACATAATAATATCATGACATAATTTGAAAGTAGGAGATTAACCCAAAGAATGGTAATTGGGTTAAGAAGTTCCCTTACCTCGTATCCGACTTGACCCGACCATTCTTTAATCTCCTGAATAATAAACATGAGTTAATCTCTACTTGATTATGAACCTTTTTCAAGTTAATTATTCCTTTTATACCATGTTATGAACATCATGTAATAATTTATGTTAATAACGTTCATTTTTTCGGTATTTGGTTCTTAAGTCAAAAATAGACTTCTTACACTTACATGATGTTAATTTGGTCAAAGTTTCAATATATCCAGAATGATATTAATGAGTTGGATAACATATATATCATATATATTCATCATATTCATGTATTTATAATATTACATCACATTTAGAGGTAAGAAATGAAATGCACCGTTCATGGAGACGGTAAGCCGTATGTACGCATGAACGCTACTTCCATTTCTATTTTGTATTTTCTGGAATGTAATCATAATGATATAAGAGTATATTATAATTCCAGTATAATAACATATATAATATCATTAACTTTATCCATTACACATCCCACATATGGTATTAACGAATCAAATCGCTTTCAGGGGGCGGTAGTCCGCACTTCCTAAAATGAAGATATCGTGTTTACCCATAATGGAAACAATAATGATATGCCATAAATGAAAAATAAATAAGCTTAAAGAATAATAAACATATTATATATCATATATAAAAATATTGACATCATAATGTCCAACTTTGAAGGTGTTAAATGAGTATTGAACAATCATCGTTTCGGGAGGCATAATTTTGCCATCCACGGAAACCGTATGTTCTTTAACCATTTGATGTATTTTTTTGAGAGTTTAGCTCGAATAAATCTTATAAAAACATCCTAGTATATTGAAAATACTGGTGTTGTTACAAAAGAAGTAAATAAAAATAGTTTAGGGGGTTGGAGAAGCAAAATAAAACAAATTAACATGAGAGAATGAATTACCTTTAAAAGTGTAACTCCTTTTGATTTGAGCCTAAAGGCTTCCATTTAAAGGATTATGCCCAACGAGAATCCTCTAGGATGAGGAGAGGGATGTGGATAGAGTAAATGGGAATGGTTTGGCCGAGCCAATGGCTTCGGGAGTGTGGGTAATGAGGTAGAGGTGGGGGCCTTTTATAAGAGGAGAGGAGGGGCACTCTTGGAAAGTAAAGAAATATTACTTTATTTGAAAATGAGTTTAGGATTTAAATGGTCCCACATTGATATAATTCGAGGCTAATGTGATAGGGGTTCGAAATCTACCCATATAATAGGTTTTGGACATGTTTAGGTTTTAGATATTACATTATCTTTCCATTTTATTTAAATCATTAAATAATGAAGTCATCGTTGCATCATCATGATGTCATAAATAATTTAATTTATTTAAAGTCTAAAAATTATCAATAAAATACTATGATGTAGGAAATCGTTTTATCTTTCCAATGACTATTTATAATCAAAAATATGATCTTTATAACCCCATGTAAATTTTTTTTTCGTAAAACATATGATGTTTGTGTCATTTTTACTTTTACATTAAATAAAAAGTTATTTATGTCATTTCCCAACCAAAGTGGCTCCATGGGGTCCCCAAGTTTATCCATGGCTTGTCATGGTTGGCCATGACACAACCAATGAGGGTAGGACATGTTTCAAGCTCATATCATTTTATTATAGCATTATTTTTACCTTAAACTACACTAATTACCACTAATCGCGATTAAAAACTTAATAAGTTACTATTCACCAAAAAATTATTTTAATCTCATTGAACAACATTTTACTTCTTAATGACAACCATGTATGTCGGATTTTTTAAATTCAAAACACAATGATGGCAAAATTTCATTTAAACGGAAAATCAATTTTTATAAGTACCACTTAGTGGTTTCACTATTCATAAAAAATTTATGTTTTTCAGAAAATTACCAAACATTCGCCCTAAGCTATATTTGATATTCCGAATTCAATAATGATGTCTATTTTACAAAATTCAAAACATATAAGTCACATTAATTAATTTAATAAATAATTCCCACTGTCAGAGCAAATAGCGTGTTTTTATAAAAGAATAAGTATCAAAAGATTGACAGCAGTTTAAGTCTAATTTCAAAGTGAAATTGATTCCAATGACCACCATTGGATTAAATGGTAAAAATATATTCATATTACACATTAATACCAATTCAAATGATAATATAATCATATAAATAAATTATATTAAAAAGCAGTTTTGATGTAAAATGCAGTATTTTTCACTATTCATTAAAAAATGAACATTGTCAGAAAAATACCAAAAATTCACACAAGGTAAATTTTGATGTCCCAATCACAATGAATAAGTTTATTTTGTCAAACATAGTTTATAAAATTGTCAAAAGATAGATTCAAAATGGTTTTCCATCAAAAGGCAGTAAAACAATCTTTTAAAAATATTAGTGTATTCCATGCTTAAGATTGGATTTATTATCATTTTAAGCCTCTAAAACACTATCTTAATCAATAATAGACATAGATAAAAATATCTACTATTCATTACTTACTTGGGATGTTACATCCTTCCCCTTTCTAAAATTGTGTCCCCGCAATTTATTTACTTATCAAATAAATGGGGGTACTTATCCCTCATTGCATTTTCAGATTCCCACTTTGCCTCTTCCATCATGTGGTTTTTCCACAAAACCTTTACCTGATTAATCACCTTATTCCATAACACTTTCTCCCTGTGGTCAAGAATGTGGACCGGTTTTTCCTCATAAGATAGGTTCTCTTCCACCTGAACTACCTCTAGACTCAAAACATGAGATGGATCTAGCATATACTTTCTCAACATCGAAACGTGAAAAACATTGTGTACCTGAGATAAACTCGGAGGTAAAACCACTCGGTATGCAACTGATCCAACTCTCTCCAGAATTTCATATGGTCCAATAAACCTTGGACTCAGCTTTCCTTTCTTACCAAATCACATCACACTTTTCCAAGGAGAAACCTTGAGAAAAACATAATCACCTACCTCAAAAGAGAGATCCTTCCTCCTGTTGTCTGCATAACTCTTCTGCCTGCTCTGAGCTGTTCTCATGTGCTTCTAAATCAGCTGAACTTTTTCTGCCATCTCTTCTACCAATTCTGGTCCCATCAACTTCCTTTCACCCACCTTATCCCAGAAAGCTGGAGTTCGACACCGCTTTCCATATAATGCCTGAAATGGTGCCATCTGTATACTGGAATGAAAACTGTTATTATATGAAAATTCAACCAAAGAATGATGTTGGTCCCAAATTCCCTGATAATTCAAAGAACAATCTCGTAGCATATTCTCCATGGTCTGAATTGTTTATTCTGACTGCCCATCTGATTGAGGATGAAAAGCTGTACTAAAATTTAATTTATTACCCAACGACTTCTGAAGGCCTTTCCAAAAGTTGGAAGTGAACCTGGGATCAAGATCAGATACAATGGAGAGAGGAACTCCATGTAACCTGACTATCTCTTTAAGATACAAACGGGAAAGTTGATCTAGGGAAAAAGTATCTCGTATAACAAGGAAATGAGTCGATTTGATCAAGCGATCAACAATAACCCAGATAGCATTATTACCTCGAGATGTCTTCGGTAATCCCACAACAAAGTCCATGGATATATTCTCCCATTTCCACTATGGCACTGGTAAAGGCTGAAGCATCCCTTTTGGTAACTGCCGCTCTGCTTTAACCTATTGACATGTCAAAGACTTCATAGTAAAATCCGCAATATCTCTTTTCATTCCATCTCACCAGTAATACTCCTGTAGATCTTTGAACATCTTAGTACTGCCAGGATGAACTGAAAACGAAGAAATATGAGCTTCACATAACAACTCTCTCTTCAACTGTGAATCACAAGGCACACACAACCTCTTCCCAAATCTCAAAACGCAATCATTATCAATGTTGAATTCAGGAAACTTACCTTTCTGAACCAGCTCTACCTTTTTCTGCAACTCATTGTCTTGCTTCTGTGCTTGCTTGATTCTATCTGATAGAGATGATCTCAATGATACCTGAAACAAAACCGAAGAACATCCTGCACCAACAACTTCTATGCCAAATTTCATCAAATCCTTAACCAATGGTTCACGTTCCAAACGCAACATTGCTAATGAAGCATTACTTTTTCGACTTAAAGCATCATCCACTTTATTTGCTTTTCCCGGATGGTAATGAATTGTACAATCATAATCCTTGATTAATTATAGACATTTTTTTCCCCATGTTCAATTCTTTCTGAGTGAATATATACATTAAACTTTTATGATCGGTATATATTTCACACTTTACTCCATACAAATGATGCCTCCAAATTTTTAAAGTGAAAACAATAACAGCTAATTCCAAATCATGTGTAGGGTAATTTACCTCATGGGTTTTAAATTGTCATGAAGCATAATAAATTACCTGATCATTCTGCATTAGGACACAACCAAGTCCTTTCAATGAAGCATCACTGTATTTAACAAACTCACCATTCCTGGAAGGTAGTGCCAAAACTGGAGCATTCACCAATCATCTTTTCAATTTTTGAAAACAATCATCACATTCATTTGTCCAGATAAACATAACACCATTCCGAGTTAGCTTAGTCATTGGACTAGATAACCTTGAAAAATTTCTAACAAACCTTCGGTAATATCCTGCCAAACCAAGGAAGCTACAAATCTCGGTTACATTTGTGGGTCTTGGCCATTCTTCAACAACTTTTGTTTTTGCAGGATCAAAGGTTATGCCATCTTTTGAAACAATGTGACCAAGGAAAGAAATTTGTTGCAACCAAAACTCACACTTGCTGAATTTTCCATACAGTTTCTTTTCTTTTAAGGTTTGTAAGATGACCCTTAAATGTCTTTCATGCTCTTCTTTACTTTTAGAAAACACCAAAATATCATCAATGAAAACCACCACAAACGTATCCAAGAACTCATGGAAAATTCTATTCATTAAGTCCATGAATACAGCAGGTGCATTGGTTAGCCCAAAAGGCATTAATAAAAATTCATAATGGCCATATCTCGTACGGAACGCGGTCTTCAAAATATCTGCCACCTTTACCTTCAGCTGATGGTACACCGATCTCAAGTCAATCTTTGAAAAAAACTGAGCTCCCTGGAGCTGATCAAACAAATCATCGATATGAGGCAATGGATATTTGTTCTTAACTGTGATATTTTTCA
Organism: Viscum album; assembly: GCA_963277665.1. NCBI lineage: Eukaryota > Viridiplantae > Streptophyta > Magnoliopsida > Santalales > Viscaceae > Viscum > Viscum album. The sequence continues at coordinate 1,653,071,767 of OY728131.1, read as the reverse complement.
AGGCTCTATAATCAATGAAAAGTATCATTGAACCATCTTTATTTTTAACAAATAAAACAGGAGCACCCCATGGTGATGTTCTAGGTCGAATGAAACCTTTCTCTAATAAATCATGTAATTGCTCCTTCAACTCTAAAAATTCAATTCGATCCATTCGATAAGGGGGTTTTGAAATTGGATTAACATCCAGAACTAAGTCAATCGTAAACTCAACTTCCCGATATGGTATTATTCCAGGAAACTCATCAGGAAAAACATCCGGATACTCATTTACCACTAGCACATCATTAATCTGAACATTTCCCTTGTTTTCAACAATGTGTGCAAGGTAACATTCATTTCCATCCTTTACAAGTTTCTCGGCCTCTTGATAAGTTATCAACAGTAAGGGTTCATTATTGTACACAAAATGAAAGTCTTTCTGAAAAGAAACTTCTTTAGCTCTACAGTCAATCTTAGCATGGTAAATAGAGAGCCAATCCATACCCAGGATAACATTAAACTCTACTAGAGGTAGAACAATAAGGTTTGCAAGTAGGTTCTTTCCACAGATAAGGATAGGAAGATTATTATAAATTATTTTTGCCTCAACATTTCCCCCAGGTGTTTTTACCAAAAGTTCAGGAGTCATTTCTTGAGATGGTATTCCCATTTTACTAGAAAAGGTTTCAGAGATGAAAGAATGTGTAAACCCCGAATCAAACAACACACTGCCATAATCTGAAAAAACAAACAAAGTACCTGATACAACTTCATTTGACGGCCCGACATCTGATGAAGTAGTTGCAAAGGATTTCACCACCCCTTTCTGCTTGTAGTCTAACTGCTTCCCATCACTCAAGATCTTTGTCAGACACTCATTTTCATAGTGACCCATCTCATTGCACTTATAACATTTCACTAACTGTAAATCGAATTTGGTCTTACCTTCACCTTGATCCTTTTTAGTGCAATCACGAGCCTTATGTCCCATATTACCACATCGGTAGCACTTTACAGAATTCAGAAGACATTCCCCAGCATGCCTTTTTCCACATTTATCACAAACTGGAAACTTAGTTTTCTTACCATAAGACTTTTTTGAAGAATTATTACCATTCTCCTGCCACCTCGGTATCTTCTTCTGTTGGTTGTTATAGAACACTTGATCATCGGAAAACTCCATTTCCACCTTCTCATCACATCGAACAAGCTTTTCATAACTTTTAAACTCATGAGAAGCTAATGCCCTTCGATATTTTGGCTTTAATCCTAAGTAAAAAACGATTGATTTTACTATCAAGGTCTCGGATAAAATTTGGAGCATACCTTGCCAATCGAGTGAACCTTTCTTCATAGGTAGCCACTGAGTCTTCCTCTTGCCTCTATTCCATGTATTGCTTTTCCATCCTAAGTCGAACAGCCTTAGGAAAATACTTCTCAAGAAACATACCTTTGAATTCATCCCAGTTGAGAGCATCAATCTCATCAGCGTCCCTGATATTTTTAACCATCGTCCACCACTGATCTGCCTCACCCTCCAAATGGAAAATAGCAAGACTAACATTTTGATTGTCTGAACACCCCATGACATCGAAATTCTTCTCCAGTGCTTTAATCCACCCTTCAGCTAGCACATGGTCAGATGATCCTCTAAATGATGGGGGTGTTGCCTCATAAAATGTTCCACCACTGACATGTTCCTCTACGGTTGGTCTGAATGATCTCGTGCATGGATACCACCACCATATATTGCTTGAGTCAACTGTGCCATCACTGCAACAAACTATTCAGTTCCAATTCTGACCATCTCGGGATGCTGATTCGGAAGGTTATTTCCTTCCGTATGCCTTCCTAGCACTGCTTCCCTGTTTCCTCTGCGGAAAACCATTCTGAACAAACATGTCTTAGATGAAGCAACATGGTAATCTTCAAATACTATATCACTTCAATTTGAACATAAAATTTTTTTTTGGTTAATAATTTAATATAATTCTAACTCCTAAAGTTATCTAAACCGACCTCTGATAATAACTATAAGGTCCCAGCCTTAAACCTTAATTAATCTCGAGTTATTACAAGATTACACATTCAGGATCTTTTCTGGTTTAGAGTTTTAGAGAATTAGACCATAAAACTTGCATTACATTCCACATATAAACAAAGTGGTTACATAAAGATATTATTCTTAATTCCCATCAATGGAAACATATTTAAAATAACCATGGATTCTTTCTTGAAACTTCCTTGACATTATCATCATATCATGTACCTTTCCCTTGACCTGTGAAAAACATTTCAAAAAAACTTGGGATGAGCATAAAAAGATCAGTAAGGGGTATAAAAATATAGAAAGGAAACATGGGTACATATATACATAAGGATGAGATCATACATTACCCATAAAACAAAATCACTTTAACATACCTCATCAAATCATGAATAAATCATAGAAATCATAAGACATAAAGGTAATTTGAGGCATTCATAACATTCTTTACGTAGGGAGTAACCCTCTTGGTTACATTTGGAATACTCATCACTGTATATTCCCTAAATCTCATTGGAAAAAAATTAAATTTTCACTCCTTCGCATTACCCAATGCATTGGAGAGCTATATCGGGCTCACCCGCCCTTAGTTTATCACGGAACCACCCGTCTTCATAATAATGCCTAAGAACCACAACATAATCGTATCACATAAAACATGCATAAAGGAAACATAACATTTCCACCTTTCAATCACAAGATATCAATACAACACATTGATATAAAAACATTATGAAAACCATTTTCAAAACCAAAATAAATGAAAATTAAAACATGGTATTTATTTTTATTTTAAAAAGAAGGTATGGCTTGTAGAGGAAGCCGAAACTCAAATAATGGTCACGGCGGCAGAGAAGTCGTTTTCGCCGCATACGTACGACAAAAACATTCCCTTTTGTCATTTAGTAAAATTCTTCGTATAAAAAAGATTCCTTTTGGATAAACGTAAAAGTCAAAGGCGTTTATACACCGTATAAAAGAATGTTGTGTATAAAATATAATATGCCTCAATGAAAGGAGATTGAGACGAAGTCCCACACACAGATCATTTTTAAAATAAAATAGATCTATTATGTGTATTCACTATAAGTACACATAAAGAAAATAAAAATACAAGATAGGACATAATAATATCATGACATAATTTGAAAGTAGGAGATTAACCCAAAGAATGGTAATTGGGTTAAGAAGTTCCCTTACCTCATAACAGACTTGACCCGACCGTTCTTTAATCTCCTGAATAATAAACGTGAGTTAATCTCTACTTGCTTAAGAACCTTTTTCAAGTTAATTATTCCTTTTATACCATGTTATGAACAACATGTAATCATTTAAGTTAATAATGTTTATTTAGTCGGTATTTGGTTCTTAAGTCAAAAATAGACTTCTTACACTTACATGTTGTTAATTTGGACAAAGGTTCATTATATCCAGAATGATATTAATGATTTGGATAATATATATATCGTATATATTCATCATATACATGTATTTATAATATTACATCACATTTAGAGGTAAGAAATGAAATGCACCGTTCATGGAGACGGTAAGCCGTACGTACGCATGAACGCTACTTCCATTTCTATTTTGTATTTTCTGGAATGGAATCATAATGATATAAGAGTATATTATAATTAAAGTATAATAACATATATAATATCATTAACTTTATCCTTTACACATCCCACATATGGTATTAACGAATCAAATCACTTTCAGGGGCGGTAGTCCGCACTTCCTAAAATGAAGATATCGTGTTTACCCATAATGGAAACAATAATGGTATGCCATAAATGAAAAATAAATAATCTTAAGAAAGAATAAACATATTATATATCATATATAAAAATAGTGAAATCATAGTGGCCACCTTTTAATGTGTTAAATGACTATTGAACAATCATTGTTTCGGGAGGAAAAATTTCGCCATCCACAGAAACCGTATGTTCTTTAACCATTTGATGTAGTTGTGTGAGATTGTAGCCCGAATAAATCTTATAACAACATCCTAGTATATTTAAGATACTGGTGTTGTTACAAAATAAGTAAATAAAAAGTGTTTAGGTGGTTGGAGAAGCAAAATAATACAAATGAACATGAGAGAATGAATTACCTTTAAATGTGTAACTCCTTTTGATTTGAGCCTAAAGGCTTCCTTTGAAAGGATTCTGCCCAAAGTGAATCCTCTAGGATGAGGAGAGGTATGTGGAGAGAGTAAATGGTCAGGGTTTGGCCGATCCAAAGGCTTTGGGAGTGTGGGTAATGAGGTAGAGGTGGGGGCCTTTTATAAGAGGAGAGGAGGGGCACTCTTGGAAAGTAAAAAAATATTACTTTATTTGAAAATGATTTTTGGATTTAAATGGTCCCACATTGATATAATTCGAGGATATGGTGATAAGGGTTCCAAATATACCCATACAATAAGTTTTGGACATGATTAGGTTTTAGATATTACATTATCTTTCCATTTTATTTAAATCGTTTAATAATGAGGTCATCGCTGCATCATCATGATGTCATAAATAATTTAATTTAGTTAAAGTCTAAAAATTATAAAAAAAACTATGATGTAGGAAATCTTCATAGCTTTCCAATGAATATTTATAATCAAAAATATGATCTTTATAACCCCATGTAAAAATTGTTTTCGTAAAACATATGATGTTTGTGTCATTTTTACTTTTACATTAAATAAAAAGTTATTTATGTCAGTTCCCAACCAAAGTGGCTCCATGGGGTCCCCAAGTTTACCCATTGCTTGTCTTGGTCGGAATGACACAACCAATGAGGGTAGGACATGTGTCAAGCTCATCTAATTTTATTAAAGCATTATTTTTACCTTAAACTACACTAATTACCACTAATCGCGATTAAAAACATAATAAGTTACTATTCACCAAAAAATTATTTTAATCTCATTGAACCAAATTTTACTTCTTAATGACAACCATGTATATCGGATTTTTGAAATTCAAAACACAATTATGGGAAAATTTCATTTAAACGGAAAATCAATTTTTATAAGTACCACTTAGTGGTTTCACTATTAATCAAAAATTGAAGTTTTTCATAAAATTATCAATAATTCACCCTAAGATATATTTGATATTCTGAATTAAAAAATGAAGTCTATTTTACAAAATTCAAAACATATAAGTGACATTAATTAATTTAATAATTAATTACTGCTGTCAGAGCAAATAGCGTGTTTTTATAAAACAATAAACATCAAAAGATTGACACCAGTTTAAGTCTAATTTCAAAGTGAAATTGATTCCAATGACCACCATTGGATTAAATGGTAAAAATATATTCAGATTACACATTAATACCAATTCAAAAGATAATCTAATCATATAAATAAATTATATTAAAAAGCAGTTTTAATGTAAAATGCAGTATTTTTCACTATTCATTAAAAAATCAACATTGTCAGAAAAATACCAAAAATTCACACAAGGTAAATTTTGATGTCCCAATCATAAAGAATAAGTTTATTTTGACAAACATAGTTTATAAAATTGTCAAAAGATAGATTCAAAAATGGTTTGCCATCAAAAGGCAGTAATACAATCTTTTAAAAATATTAGTGTATTCCATGCTTAAGATTGGATTTATTATCGTTTTAAGCCTCTAAAACACTACCTTAATCATTAATAGACATAGATAAAAATATCTATTGTTCATTACTTACTTGGGATGTTACAGTCTACCGTGACGCTGACGTCCGACATCAACTGTTCAGGTATAGGAAATTGTAAAAATTTCATTATGTGATTTTATACCCTTGGCATGGCATGCAAATTGTTTGGTGATGTTTAGAACCATTAATGGAGTGGGTGCGGACTAACAAACAAGTATGATCCCACCGTTACTTTGTTCCTTATGTGCGGAATAATTGGAAACAACGAGGCGAGACCGAAATGGCGATTGGAGGTCTTCGCAGTGATATACGGGTCCCGAGATGACCGCAGGCACAGACGAGAGAAAAATCAGACCACCGTAATGACTCTGGTGGATCGCGGAAGCTCCCGGCGGTGCGGGTCTCTGGCGTGGTGGCGCAGGCCGCTAGAGGTGGCGGCCGGCACCGGCCAGCCACTTGGAGGCGGCAGCGCCCAGGCGAGCGGCCGACAGAAGCCCCCTGCAGCTGAAGCCGCGGCGGAGAATGCCAGATCCCACGGCCACGTGGGATCCAGGGGAGACGCGGCTCCAGGCTCCGGATCCACGAAACAGTGGGGAGCCGCGTCCCCCCTACTCGGATCGCTGGCCGATCCAGCGCACCCCACAGCATGGCTGGGGCAGGTCGTGCGGACTGGGCCAGGTCGTGCCCCACCGGGCCAGGCCCAGACCCCCCCACTTCGGACCATTTTCGGTCTTTTTCCCATAACATGAGCTACGTTGTAATTCCCTGACCCCAGTTACCTAGAGTCGGTGCATTATTACGTAACATTGGCATGATCACAAAAGATCAAGTCTTGAATGAACGATTAGTATAGTAGCCTTGGAAACACTAGATACATTCATAAATGTTACATTAAATCACAAAGTGAAAAAACTACAATAACATGGTCTCTATAGTCTACAATCATATCCCCTTCATACTATCCCTACAGGTAAATAATAAAATATTTTTCTTCATATCCAAGGAAAAATAAAACATATAAAGGGGTGAGCTCAAATGCTCTGTAAGGATAACAATATAGAAGAAATTTTCATAAATAAACATAAACAATTAGGGCAATGTATAACCAAAACAAAAGCATTTTAAACTTGAACTTTAGCATAATATGGAAATAATAAAATGAAAAAATTTCATTTACTTATTAACATGGATATTCTACTAGTCTAATAATCACATTCAATATCAATAACCACTTTCATAATGATGGAATGCATAATGCCAGACTATCTTAACCGCACAGTTAAGGCCTTGTTCCAAAACTAAATATATGATTTTGTCAAGGCCTTATGCCAAGAAAATATTTTGTCTAATTAGACCTACCATTGCATCGAGGAGCTATAGCGGGCTCCACCCATCACTTATTAAGTCCAATGCATTCCTCATATGAACAGGTTTAAACATATCCTAAACCATAACATAATCGTACAACATAAAACATGCATAAAGGAAACATAACATTTCCACATTTCAATCACGAGATATTAATACAACACATTGATATAATAAAACCATTTTCAATACCAAAATAAAATAAAAGTAAGACTTGGTATTTTTTTCATTTAAAAAAATGTTATGGCTTGTAGTGGAAGCCGAACCTCAAATAATGGTCACGACGGCGGAGAAGTCGTTTTCACCGCATACGTATGAAAAAAAGACATTCCCTTTTGTCATTTAGTAAAATGATTCATATAAAAATTATTCCTTTTGAATAAATGTAAAAGTAAAAAGGGTTTATACACCATATAATAGAAAGTTGTGTATAAAACAAAATACGCCTCAATGAAAGGAGATTGAGACAAAGTCCCTTACCTCGTGTCCGACTTGACTCGATCATTCATTAACCTCCTGAATAAAAAACTAGAGTTAATTTCTACTTGCATAAGAACCTTTTTCATGTTCATTATTCTTTTTATATCACTTATTACCTTGTTATGAACATTATGTAATTGTTTAAGTTAATAACGCTCGTGTTGTTGATCTTTGGTACTTGAGTCAAAAATAAACATCTTATCATTACAAGTTGTTCATGTGGTAAAATATACATTATATCCAGAATTATATTCATGATGTAGATATCATAAATATCATATATATATCCAGTATATAAATTCATTTATAATATTACATAGTATTTAGAGGTAAGAAATGAAATGCACCGTTCATGGAGACGGTAAGCCGTAAGTACGCATGAACGCTACTTTCATTCCTATTTCGTATTTAATGGAATTAAATCATAATGATATAAAGGAATATTATATTCTAGCATAATATCATATATAATATCATTTACTCCATCATTTATACTTCCCACATATGGCCTTAACGATTCAAATCACTTTGAGGGGGCAGTAGTCCGCACTTCCTAAAAAGAAATTATCGCATTAACCCATAATAGAAATCATAAAGGTATGCCATAAATGAAAAATATAGAAGAATAAGGAAAACCTAAAAATAATATATATCATATATAAATATAGTGACATCCTAATGGCTACCTTGAGCGGTGTTAAAAGAATATTGAACTATCATCATTCCATGAGGCTGTAATTTGCCACCCACAAATACAGTATGTTCTTTAACCATTAGACGAATATGTGTGTAAGTGTAAATCAAATCATTCTCATAAAAATATACTAGTATATTGTAGATATTGGTTTTTGTACAATATAAAGGAATAAAAAGAGTTTAAAGGGGTCTAAGAAGAAAAATAAAACAAAAGAACATAATAGAAGACATTACATTAAATCGGGAAAAACTTTTGGATTTGAGGCAAAGGCTTCCTTGGGAAGACATCTGCCAAATGTGAGGTTTCTAGGAGTAGGATAGGGAAGTTGAGAGAGTATTTGGGGTGAGGTTTCCTGGTCCAAATGGCTTTGAAGTTGTGAATAGGTTTGTAGAGGTGGGGGCCTTTTATAAAAGGAGTGGAGGGGCACTCGTGGAACATCATGAAATGTTACAATATTATATAATGAGTTTCGGATTTTAAAGGTCCCAAAGTAATATATTTCAAGGATAAGGTGATAAGGGTTTTAAATATACTGATAAAATAGGTTTTTGACAAGTGAATGTCTTGTATTTTACATTATCGTTTCATTTTATTTAAATCGTTAATTAATGAGGTAATCGATGCTTCATCATGGTGTCATAAAACAATTAATTTATATGATGTCTAAAAATTATAAAACAAATATCATGATGTAGGAAATCATTTTATCTTTCCATATACTAATTATAGTCTAAGATATCATTTACAGAGACAAAAATAATTTTTTTTACTTGGGTGATACATACATTAGTTATACTTTCCCTTTAAAAACTAATATAATAAAATGTAACTATCACCCAAAATTGATTCCATGGGGTCCCAAAGATTGGCACAAGGCATCCCATGGTCGTCCATGACACAAAAAGTAGCATTATGACACATGTTGGGGTCATTTTTTATTATTATGAGATTTTTTATTACCCTTAACTACCCAATTACTAATTAATCACGACAATTAAAGATAATTACCATTGTTACTATTCATAATGTCAAAAAAAGTGTCTTAATTAAAAAATTTGACCTTATGATTAAAAATATGGAATCAATTTCACCAAATTCTAAACACAGAAATTTTAGTAATTAATTTAAAAATTATTCCCTCTGTCAAAACAAATAGCGTGTTTTTAAGAAACAATATCTATCAAAAGGTTGAAAATTGTTTTTGTCGAATTTCAATTAGAAAATAATTATAATGACCACAATTTTATAAAATGGTAAAATTATATTCAAATTATTCTTTAAAACAACTCAATAGTATAATTTATCACTATAAATTATTTAAATTAAAAATTTTGTTTTTACGTATTTTTCATTATTCATCAAAAATTGGAAGTTCTTAGAAAAATAACAAAAATTCAACATAGGCTAATTTCGATATTCTGAATCCAAAAATGAATTTGATTTTGAAATATAAAATTTATATAATTTAAAAAAGTGGGTATTACTATTCATAATGGCTACTTTGATTGGTCGCGGTGTGTTAGAATATCGAACTTGCATACAATGCAAGCTATTGCATTATTGAAAGAGAATTTTACCATGGAAGATTGGGGTTTTACATTCTCCCCTCCTTCAATAAATTGAATCCTCACAATTTGAAAATGTTCTTCGAAAATAAAAGCTTGAAATAAGAAAATACCTTTGTGGAAAACCCACATCAGAAAAAAGGTTAATAAAATTTATCCTTAATAAGAGGGAAAGGGAAATGAGAATGTCACCACCAAATTATGATCTTGATTAAGAGAACATTGGTGGAAATTAGTGACATATAATTGGAGGAAAAAAGTAAATATTTGTAGGGAGGGATTGAGGTCATCAATCACAAACATGTGTAAAATTGTGGGCCTCAAAGCCTTCAATCTATGGTTTATTTTAAATATCATCTTTTCAACAAAACATAAGGTATTAAGATAACACATTTTTATTTATATCCCTTTCCAAATGTTTAAGAATTAATTTATTCATATAATAAGAGAGAGGTATATATATATATACTTGAAAAGTAGAGTTTCAACCTTCAACTAATTTCTACCACAAACTCATCTTTCCCTCAAAAAGATAATAGAGCTCAAAAATAATCTTCAGAAATTTTTTAACCTTATATAATACTATCCAAATTTGAACATAATCCATTCCAACCTTTATAGTTATCCAAAATACCTCTGTCCTGACATTCTCTAAAAGGTCTCTAAATTCAAAAATAAATTGTATCATCAGATTCGCCAAAAAAAATAACGTTTCTCTTATTGTCACATACTAAAAATATGATTACCTTCATCATATTAAAAAATTAATGAAAACAACAAGTACTGCATTAAAATCCTTATATATATCAAATTATTCTTATAACTAGAATATAATACTTGATTTCAAAAGCACCAATACATTAATTATTCCACATCAACTGTAGTAACAACATAAGATTGGCCTTGATCCCTTAGCCTTTTCTGAGGTAAGCTTCCCTGATGCTTAGGAAATTCATTTGCATAATGACCCATTTCCTTACAATTGTATAATTTAACATTGATAGCCTCTTTTATTCCTTTTCAATCACGTGGCTGGTGACCTTTTTCTCCACAATAATAAAAAACACTCTTTTCTTTTAGGCAATTATTGGGGTTATTCTTCCCACAATTATTGCATAATGGAAAAACCTTCTTTCCCTTTTTCCATTTATCTGTCTCTTGTTACACTTTTCTCTTCTTATCTTTCTTTTCATTATTGTCATAAGATTTAGAGAATTCCTTTTCTGTCCTGATAGCACATAAGACAATATCATCGTACGATGAGAAGGATTGTGATACTAAATCTCAATGGAGAAATTGTTTTAACCCATCAAATAAACAGTCAATCTTACTTCTTGGGTTACGTATATAATCTTCAGAATACCTCGCTAACCTTGTAAAGTTATCCTCATACTTTGCGACATTCTCATCCTCATTTTGCCTCAGACTCATAAATTGCCTTTCCATATCTACTCGATGGTCACGAGGAAAGTAATTTTCTAAAAAATGACCTTTTAAAACCATCAATTACATATTTGATACTTCATCATCTTCCTTTATGTTTTGAATCAATTACCACCATTGATCAGCATCTCCAGTGAGGCAGTAAACTGCCATGATAACCATTTCCCTTTCACAACTCCCCAAGGCATGGAATATTTTCTCTAAAGAATTTATCCATTGATCAGCTACTAAGGGATTTGTACTTCCACTGAATGTTGGTGGTAGTTGACTCATGAAGTGGCCTAACATTGATCCTCCACGTTGTGGATCAGGGTGCTCCATACAAGTAAGGTTATTATTCATAACCTGAGTGCGTTGTCCCAGTATGGTGATATGCTGATCAAAACCAATTGTATAACCATTTCCATTATAATTATCTTGAGCAGGAGGGAAATCCCCACATGGAGTGGGTGTATCTATACGGTTTCCATTCCTTCAACTAGGTTCCATTTCTAAACAATGTCATAAACTAGATCAGTTCATGAATTAAAATACAAATTAACAAACTTTCAAAACACCTAACATAAATTGAACAGTTTTTGGATAGAATCCATAATCATAAAAAGAAATGTTTTCTTTGAGTAAATATATACTCATAAACCCTTCATAATGGTTTGTAAAGAAATAATGAATTATCATAAGCATATCCCCTGAGAGTGTCGTAACCAAGAGTAAACCAAGGCCTGTTGTCGTGCACCAGTTCCCATTCGAGTCTAGCTCAAAGCGGTATTTTCAGGTTTTACCCCTACGTACATCTGTGCGAGAGCCATCTCTACCGAATTATATCCATACAGGGATGTATTTCTTTGAAAACTCACAAAATTTCTATAATACCAAAATTCTTTGAAGTTATTCCATACTAATCCTCAAAGTTTATCTTAGGGCTATGTGCTCTAATCAGAGTTCTTATAAATCTAGCTTCCAAGGATAGTACTAAACTACCTCTGATACCAACTGTAACTCCCCGACCCTAGTAACCCAGAGTCTGTACATTATTACGTAACATTGGCATGATCACAAAAGATCAAGTCTTGAAAGATCGATTAGTTTAATAGCCTCGAAATCACTAGATACATTCATAAATGTTAAATTACATCATAAAGTGAACAATCTACAATAACAAGGTCTCTATAGTCCACACTCATATCCCCTTTAGACTATCCCTCCAGGTCAGTCATAAAATATATCTTTATATCCTTGGAAAAATAATACATAGAAATCAGTGAGCTCTGATACTCAGTAAGGATAACAATATAGCAGAAACTTTCATAAATAAACATAAACATTTAAGGCGATGTATAACTAAAACAATAGCCTTTTAAACTTGAACTTCATCATAATATTGAAAAAATAAAATGAAATCATTCAATTTAATTATTCACATGGATATTCTACTAGTCGAATAATCACATACAATATCAATAACCACTTTCATAATGATGGAATGCATAATGCCAGACTATGATAACCACATAGTCAAGGCCTTGTGCCAAGACTACAAATAAGATTTTGTAAAGGACTTATTCCAAGACACTAGTTTGTCTAATGAGACCTACCGATGCATCAATGAGCTATAGTGGGCTCCACCCGTCACATATTAAGTCCAATACATTCCTCATATGAACAGGTTTAGACATATCATAAACCATAACATAATCGTATCACATAAAACATGCATAAAGGAAACATAACATTTCAACATATCAATAAAAAGATATCAATACAACACATTGATAAAATAAAACCATTTTCAATACCAAAATAAATGAAAAGTAAAACATGGTATTTATTTTACATTTAAAAACAATTTATGGCTTGTAGAGGAAGCCAAAACTCAAATAATAGTCACGACGGTGGAGAAGTCGTTGTCGCCACATACGTACGACAAAAATATATTCCCTTTTGTCGTTTAGTAAAATGCTTCGTAAAAAAAATATTCATTATGAAAAAATGTAAAAATCAATGTGGTTTATACACCGTATAAAAGTAAGTTGTGTTTAAAACAAAATATGCCTCACTGAAAGGAGATTGAGACAAAGTCCCTTACCTCGTGTCCGACTTGACTCGATCGTTCTTTAAAATCATGAATAATAAAATAGCGTTAATTTATACTTGCATAATAACCTTTTTCAAGTTCATTATTCCTTTTATATAACTTATTACCATGTTATTATCATTATGTAATTATTTATGTTAATAACGGTTGTTTTGTCGATCTTTGGTACTTGAGTCAAAAATAAAATTCTTATAATTACAAATTGTTCATGTGGTAAAATATGCATTATATCCAGAATTATAATCATTATGTAGATATCATATATATCATATATATCCAGTATATACATTAACGTATAATATTACATAACATTTAGAGTTAAGAAATGAAATGCATCGTTCATGGAAACGATAAGCCGTACGTACGCATGAATGATACTTTCATTCCTATTTCGTATTTAATGGAATGAAATCATAATGTTACAAAGTTATATTATAATTACTGTAAAATATCATATATAATATCATTTACTCCATTATTTATATGTCCCACATATGGCTTTAATGATTCAAATCACTTTGAGGGGGCAGTTGTCCGCACTTCCTAAAATGAAATTATCACGTTTACCCATAATGGAAATCATAAAAGTATGCCATAAATGAAAAATACAAAATAATAAGAAAAAAATAAACATAATATATATCATATATAAATATGGTGACATCTTAATGGCCACCATTAGAGGAGATAAAAGAATATTGAACAATCATCGTTTCGTGAGGCAGTAATTCGCCACCCATAGAAATAGTACGTTCTTTAACCATTAAACGAAGGTGTCTGTAAGTTTTAATTAAATGATACTAATAAAAACATCCTATTATATTTATTATACTGGTGTTGTTACAAAATAAAGTAATAAAAAGAGTTTATGGGGATGGAAAATCAAAATAAAACAAAAGTACATAAGAGAATACATTTCCTTAAAATCGGGCAACTCTTTCATTTGTGCCAAAGGCTTACTTGGGAAGACTTCATCCCCATGTGAGGCTTCTAGAAGTAATATAGGGAATATTAGAGAGTATTTGGGAAGATTTTGGCCGATCCAAATGGCTTTGAAGGTGTGAATAAGGTGTTAGAGGTGGGGGCCTTTTATAAGAGGAGTGGAGGGGCACTCTTGGAAAGTCATGAAATGTTACATTATTATATAATGATTTTCAGATTTTAAATGTGCCAAAATTATATATTTCGAGGATAAGGTGATAATGGTTCTAAATCTACTAATCCTATAGGTTCTTTACAAGTTTATGTCTTATATTTTACATTATTCTTTCATTTAATTTAAATCGTTAATTAATGAGGTAATCACTACATCATCATGGTGTCATAAAAAATTTAATTTATTTAATGTCTAAAAATTATAAAAAAAATATCATGATGATGGAAATATTTTAATATTTCCAATTACTATTTATAGTCCAAGATATTGTTTACACATACCAAACTAAAATTGTTTTACTTGGTTGATACATACTTTGGTTATACATTCCCTTTAAAAAATAATATAATAAAATGTCTCTATCACCCAAAAGTGATTCTATGTGGTCCCAAAGTTTGGCACAAGTCATCCCATGATCGTCCATGACACAAAACGTAGTATTAGGACACTTTTTGGAGTCATTTTGTAATATTATGATATTATTTTATTACCCTTAACTACCAGATTACTAATTAATCACGATAATTAAAGATAATTAACGTCGTTAGTATTCATAATGTCAAAAAAAGTTTGTTAATTAAATAATTTGGACCTTATGATTCCAAATATGGAATCCATTTTACCAAATTCCAAACAAAGAAATTGTATTAAATAATTTAAAAATTATTCCCACTGTCAAAACAAATAGCATGTTTTTAAGAAACAATATCTATCAAATAGTTGACAATTTTTTATGTTCAATTTCAAAGTGAAATTAATTATAATGACCAAAATTAGATAAAATTGTAAAATTATATTCAAATTATAATTTAAAGAAACTAAATTGAATAATTTATCACTATAAATTATTTATAATAAAAAAGTTGTTTTTAAGTATTTTTCACTATTCATCGAAAATTGGAAGTTCTCATAAAAACACCAAAAATTCATCATAGGATAATTTCGATATTCCGAATACAAAAATGAATTATATTTTGAAATAGAATATTTATATAATTTCAAAAATTGGGTATTACTATTCATGACGACCACTTTGATTGGTCGTGGTGTGTCAGAATCTCGAACTTGCATACAATGCAATCTATTGCATTATTGAAAGAGAATCATACCATGGAAGCTTGTGGTGTTACATTCTCCCCTCCTTAAATAATCTTCATCATCACAATTTGGAAATGTTCCTTGAAAATAAAATGTTGAAAATAGAAAATACCTTTGTGGAAAACCCACATCTGAAATAAGTTTAATAAAATTTATCATTAATAAGAGGGAAAGGGAAATGACAAAGTCACCACCAAATTATGATCTTGATTAAGAGAAAATTGGTAGAAATTAGAGACATATAATTGGTGTAAAAATGTAAATATTTGTAGGGAGTGATTGAGGTAATCAATCACAATCAAATGTAAAATTGAGGGCCTCAAAGCCTTTAATCTGTGGTGATTTTAAATATCATCAGTTCGACAAAACATAAGGTATTAGGATAACACATTTTTTTAATATCCCTTTCATAATGTTTAAGAATTAATTTATTCATATAATAAGAGAGAGGTATATATATATAAACTTGAAAAGTAGAGTTTCAACCTTCAACTAAATTCTACCACAAACTCATCTTTCCCTCAAAAAGATAATATAACTCAAAAATATTATATTTATCATAATCGTACAAGGTTCCAAATAATAACACATACCATTTAGATTAGGAAAACTATTTTTTAATAACCAGGGACTTCTTTTAGGCTACTGGTAGGTAATAAATCCCTATCGCACTATGGTTGTGGGTTCGATTCCTATAGCTTTGTCCGTTGTGACGGGTTGTACCCCAACCTGCTGGTTGTCCTTTTCCTAAAACTTTATTATTATAATATTCCAAAAATAATCTTCAGAAATGTTTTAACCTTAAAAAATACTATCCAAATCTCAACTTAATCCATTCAATCCTTTATAGTTATCCAAAATACCTCTGTCAAGACTTTCTCTAAAAAACCTCTAAATTCTAAAATCTATTATAACATCAGATTCCCCAAACAAAGTAAAGTTTCTATTATTTTCACATATTAAAAATATGATTACCTTAATCATATTTAAAAATTATTGAAAACAAAAAGTAATTCAGTCCAATACATATATATATCTCATTATTTTTATAAACAGATTATAATCCTTGAGTCCAAAAGCACCAATGCATTAATTATTCCACTTCAACTGTAGTAACAACATAAGATTGGCCTTGATCCCTTGGTCTTTTCTAAGATAAGTTTCTCTAACGCTTAGGACATTCATTTTCATAATTCCTAATTTGCCTACAAATGTAGCATTAAACATTGATAGCCTCTTTCTTTTCCTCGCAATCACGAGACTGGTGACATTTTTCTTCACATTTATAACAAACTCCCATTCTTTTAGGCAAGTGATAGGGTGATTCTTCCCATAATTATCGCATAATGGAAAAACCATCTTTCCCTTTTCCCCTTTATCTTTCTCTTGTTCCACCATTCTATTCTTCTCTTGCATTATTGTCATAAGATTTAGAGAATTACTTTTCTGTCTTGATAGCACACAAGACAATATCCTCGTACGATGAGAAGGATTCTGATACTAAAGCTCGATGGAGAAATGGTTTTAACCCATCAAAGAAACGATCAATCTTACTTCTTAGGTTATGTATTTAATATGTATCATTCCTTGATATCCTTGTAATGTTAGACTCATACTTTGCAATATTCTCATCCTCCTTTTGTCACAGACTCAAAAATTGCCTTTCCATATCTACTCGATGGTTACGAAAAAAGTATTTATCTAAAAAAAGAACGTTTAACTCCCTCCATTACATATTTGATACTTCATTATCTTTCTTTGTATTTTTAATCAATGACCACCATTGATCAGCATCTCCAGTGAGGAGGTAAATTTCTATGATAACGTTTTCCCTTTCACTACTCCCTAAGGCATAGAATATTTTCTCTAAGGAATATATCCATTGCTCAGCTACTGATGGATTTGTACTCCCATTTAATGTTTGTGGTTTTTTCTTCATGAAGCGGTCTAACATTGACCCTCCTCATTTGGGATCAGGGTGCCCCATATGAGTAATGTTATTATTCTTAACCTGACTGAGTTTTCCCAGTATGGTGATAACCTGATCAGCACCAGTTGTATCACCATCTCCACTATAATTATCTTGAGCAGGAGGGAAATACCTACATGGAGTGTGTGCATTGATACGGTTTCCATTCCTTCCACTAGGTGACATTTCTAAACAATTTCATAAACTAGATTAGTTCATGAATCAAAATACAAAATAACAAACTTGAAAAACACATATGATAAATTGAAAAATTTATTCATATAATCCATAATCATAAAAAGAAATGATTTATTTGAGGAATTATATACTCATAAACACTTCATAATGGTTTGTAAAGAAAATGTGAATTATCGTAATCATATCCCCCTGGAGTGACGTAACTGGGAGTGTAGTAAGGCCCGTTGTCGTGCACCAGTTCTCGTTCGAGTCTAGCTCAAAGTGGTGTTTTCGGGTTTTACCCCGAGGTAAATCTATTCCAGAGCTGCCTCTACCTGCTCGTATCAGACAGGGATGTATTTCTTGTAAAACTCCAAATATCTCTATAATAACAAAAGTTTTGGACGTTCTTCTATACTAATCATCATAGTCTATCGTAGGGCTATGTGCTATAATCAGTGTTTTTCTAAATCTAGATTCCAAGGTTAGTACTAAACTGCCTCTGATACCAAGTGTAAATCCCTAACCCCAGTTACCCAGAGTCGGTGCATTATGACGTAACATTGGAATGATCACAAAAGATCATGTCTCAAAATACCGATATGTTTAGTATCCTTGGAAACACTAGATACATTCATAAATGATACATTACATCATAAAGTGAAAAAATACAATAACATGGTCTCCATATTCCACACTCATATCCCCTTCAGACTATCCCTACAAGTCAGTAATAAAATAGTTCTTCCTATCCTGGGAAAAATAAAACATAGAAAGGGGTGAGCATAGAAGCTCAGTAAGGATAACAATATAGCGGAAACTTTCATAAATAAATATAAACATTTAAGGCAGTGTATAACTAAAACAAATGCCTTTTAAACTTGAACATTAGCGTAATATAGAAAAAATAAAATTAAATAATTCTATTTACTTATTCACATGGATATTATACTAGTCTAATAGTTGCATGCAATATCAATAACCACATTCATAATGATGGAATGCATAATTCCAGACTATCATAAACACATAGTCAAGGCCTTGTGCCAAGACTACAAAGATGATTTTGTCAAGGCCTTATTCCATGACACTAGTTTGTCTCATGAGACATACCGATGCATTGAGGAGCTATAGTGGGCTCCACCCATCACTTATTAAGTCCAATGCATTCCTCATATTAACAGTTCTAAACATATCATAAACCATAACATAATTGTATCACATAAAACATGCATAAAGGAAACATATCATTTCCACATTTCAATCACAAGATATAAATACAACACATTGATATTATAAAACAATTTTAAATACAAAAACAAAAGAAAAGTAAAACTAGGTATTTATTTTTCTTTTAAAAAAAATTATGCCTAGTAGAGGAAGTCGATACTCAAATAATGGTCACGGTGGCGGAGAAGTCGTTGTCACTGCATACGTATGAGAAAAAGACATTCCCTTTTGTCGTTTAGTAAAACTCTTTGTATAAAAAATATTCCTTTTGAAAAAACATAATTTTCAAAGGGGTTTATACACCATATAAATGAAATTTGTGTATAAAACAAAATATGCCTCAATAAACGGATATTGAGACGAAGTCCCTTACCTCGTGTCCGACAAGACTCGATCATTCTTTAACCTCCTAAATAATAAACTAGAGTTAATTTATACTTTATTAAGATCCTTCTTCAAGTTCATTATTCCTTTTATATCAATTATTACCATGTTATTAACATTATGTAATTATTTAAGTCAATAACGGTCGTTTTGTCGATCTTTGGTACTTGAGTCAAAAATAAACTTCTTATAATTACAAGTTGTTCATGTGGAAAAATATCCAATATATATAGAATTATATTAATGATGTAGGTATCATATATATCATATATATCCAGTATATAAATTCATTTATAATATTACATAACATTTAGAGGTAAGAAATCAAAAGCACCGTTCATGGAGACGGTAAGTCGTACGTACACATGAACGCTACTTTCATTCCTATTACCTATGTAATGGAATGAAATCATAGGGATATAAAGTTTTTTTATAATTAAAGTATAATATCATATATAATAGAATTTACTACATCCTTTATACGTCCCACATATGTCATTAACGATTCAAATCACTTTTAGGGGGTGGTAGTCCGCACTTCCTAAAATGAAATTATCGCGTTGACCCATAATGGAAATCATAAAGGTATGTCACAAATGAAAAATACAGAATAATAAGGAAAACATAAACATAATATATATCATATATAAATATAGTGACATCTTTATGGCCACCATGAGAGGTGATAAAATAATATTGAACAATCATCATTTCGGGAGGTAGTAATTCGTCACCCACAGAAACAGTATGTTCTTTAACAATTAGACGATGTTGTGTGTAACTGTAAATCAAATAATTATCATAAAAACATCCTAGTATATTTAAATACTAGTGTTGACACAAAATAAAGGAATAAAAAGAGTTTAAGTGGTTGGAGAATTAAAATAAAACAAAAGAACATAAGAGAAGACATTACCATAAAATCGGGTAACTCTTTTTGATTTGAGCCAACGACATCCTTGGGATGACTTATGCCCAAAGCGAGGCTTCTAGGAGTAAGAGAAGGAATTTTAAAGAGTATTTGGGCAGATTTTGGCCGATCCAAATGGATTTGATGTTGTGAATAAGGTGGTAGAGTTGGGGGCCTTTTATAAGAGGAGAGGAGGGGCATTCTTGTAATGTCATGAAATGTTACATTATTATATAATGAGTTTTTGATTATAAAGTTCCCATTATTATATATTTCTAGGATATAGTGATAATGGTTCGAAGTATCACATAAAAAAGGTTTTTTAAAAGTGTATGTCTTATATTTTACATTATCTTTTCATTTTATTTAAATCGTTAATTAATGAGGTAATCGATGCAGCATCATGGTGTCATAAAAAACATTAATACATTTAATGTCTAAAAATTATAAAAAAAATATAATGATGTAATAAATCTGTATATATTTCCAATGAATTTTTATTGTCTAAGATATAATTTAAATAGACAAAAATAAAATTGTCTTACTTGGGTGATACATACCTTGGTTATACTTTCCCTTTAAAAAATAATATAATAAAATTTCACTATCCCACAAAAGTGATTCCATGGGGTCCCAATGTTTGGAAAAAGGCATCCCATGGTCGGTCATGACCCAACCAATAGCATTTGGACACATTTTGGGGTCATTTTTTATTATTATGATATTATTTTATTACCTTTAACTACCTGATTACTAATTAATCGCGTTAATTAAAGATAATTACCGGCGTTACTATTCATAATGAAAAAAAACCAAAGTTTCATAATTACATAATATGGACCTTATGATTCAAAATATGGAATCCATTTTAACATATTCCAAATACAGTAATTGAATTAATTAATTTAAAAATTATTCCTGCAGTCAAAACAAATAGCGTGTTTTTAAGAAACAATATCTATCAAAAGGTTGGAAATTTTTTATGTCCAATTTCAAAGTGAAATTAATTATAATGAACACCATTGGATAAAATTGTAAAATTATACTCTAATTATACTTTAAAACAATTCAATATTATAATTTTCACAGTAAATTATTTATATTAAAAAATTTGTTTTTAAGTATTTTTCACTATTCATCGAAAGTTTGATGTTCTCAGAAAAATACCAAAAATTCAACATAGGATAATTTCGATATTCCTAATCCAAAAATGAATTCCATTTTGAAATATAAAATTTATATAATTTCAAAAATTGGGTATTACTATTCATAATGGCTACTTTGATTGGTTGTGGTGTGTTAGAATCTTGAACTTGTGTACAATGCAAGCTACTGCATTATTGAAAGAGAATCGTACCATGGAAGCTTGGGTTGTTACATACAGACCTCCGATTGACACAACGTCAGTTGTGTAGGAATCCTTGGATCAATACAGTCATTTCAATATATTACACTCGATGTTTCGTCAATGATTGGGTACAGACGGGTTGGTTCTAACCCGAAACCAACCGGGCCCTTGAAGCGGAAACACTTATATCTTAAGGACCAGACGTCCATTTGACATGTCGTCAATTGCGTTGAAATCCTTTTGTTGATAAATTTATTTTGGCCTAATCCATTTGTGTTTTGGACACATTTTTAGTACAGTTGGGATGGTTTTAGCTTAAAAACCAAACGGGCCCCAGGAACAGAAAAACTAATAACTCTCAGATCGGGCATCCGATTGACGCACTGTATGTAGCGTTGGGTTTATTTTGATGAGACGAAACATTGGGATACATAAAAAATGGACTTCTTGATAGTGGATGTATCAACTCTCTTGCTCGAGGAGAAGACCCTCCTGGTAATGAGCGTGCTGTGTGCGGGAACCCTAGAGCTGGATGCGACTGCGACAGTGACGACTGTACTTGGATCCTCATTGGGTTCGGTAGAGAAGACGACTGTACATGGATCCTCCGTGGGTTTGGCAGTGAAGACGACTATACTTCGATCCTTCATGGGTTCTCCAGCGAGGACGACTGTAATTGGACCCTCCATGGGTTCGGCAGTGAAGACGACTGTACTTGGATCCTCCGTGGGTTCGGCAGTGAGGACGACAGTACTTGGATCCTCTGTGGGTTCGGCAGTGAGGAAGACTGTACTTGGATCCTCCGTGGGTTCCGCAATGAGGATGAATTTACTTGTATCCTCTATTGGTCTGACATCAATGAATACTTTTCTTATATCCTACGTGGGTCTGGCAGTATGACTTCTGTACTTGTATCCTGAGTGGTTCTGGAAGAGTAACTGGTCTTGTATCCTATATAGGTCCGACATCTTAGATGAATCAGTGGATACATCTAATCATCTCTATCTCCTTACGAATTGTATACATGTGTGAGCTGAGTCTGGATCTCAATCATTATCATTGATTTGATTGTCATGCTTTCCTGTGTGGACTGGGTTGTGTTTTCCTGTGTGGACTGGATTGTGCTTAGTCTCAAGAGTTGGAGATGAACTCTAACTGATGACATAGGTATATGTGTGGGAATATACCTAAGCAGAGTTGTTGATACTTTATGATTGTATCTTTCCTTTTTGGTTTATCTTTCATGGATTCTGAGAGACCTTCGGGGGTCTTGGGGTCCCTACTAAGTATCATAAACTCACCCATGCACGGGCTATGCATGCACTACGTTGTGTTGGATGCAGAAGACGAACATCACTGATCAAGGTGGAGGCTTGTAGAGATGGGCGGTACTCGGAGGTGGACTACTTGGCGGGGCGTACACAGAGCGGACGTCTGGACCCGAGGAGTTGAAGTGACTATCTGTATCCACCCTTCAAGTGGGATTTCTGGAGGATGAATCGGTGTTGCGGTTTTACATACTTCTGTTGTACTTTCCTTTCAGTTGTATTGTATGTTAAGTTGGGTTTTTATATTGGCCCATTTACTTTTCATCACTTACTTTGTACCCAGTTTTACTTAGTGTTTACTTCACTTGCATACATTGTTGTGTATGTTACTTCATTGAGGCAATGTCTTCCATTCTATTGGGATTTACGCCTTTGTGCTAGTCACCATCCCCTAGCCTATGGAAGGCGGGCTTGGGGTAGTCACGGCACGGGCCCCCAGGACGGGTCATGACAAATTGTTATCAGAGGACTCTGATGTTTCCTTTATGTGAAGCAATAGTGTTAAGATTATTGACTATGGTTTTCATTTCAGGGAGTCTGGTGTTTGTGATGTGGCCAATGTAACCATACACTAGGACCCTGACCTCTGATTTCTGACTCAGTGCACGAAAACACTAATTGCATGTGTGTTTCAAAAGTTTTCCTTGTGATTACTTTGAGTCAGCTCACAAGGTATATTGTTTGACTGTGGAAGACCTGTTTCTTTTCAGGATGGCCCCACGAAGGTATCCATATATGGTTACTAGTTACGTGCGGGATGGAATCACACGGAGCGACGAGGCCTCGGTGCAGGGCCCCGTTACAGTGGAGGCACCAGCGGTACCTCTACCCGCTGAGCCACCGATGCTTCCAGCCCCAGTTGCGGAGAGTGCACGCCAACTGAGCATGTTGCATGGGATTCAGAGACAGAGGTTGCGTAGGTTCCATAGAGAGAGGAATCCTCAGGTATCCGAGGATTGGATGGAGGCTATCGTCAGAGTCTTCAGATTGTTAGGGACACCAGCAGAACTTATGGTGATCCTTGCTGCGGGTCTCTTGTACGCAACGGCAGGTATATGGGGGAGCCTGATGCTCCAGGTTCACGATGAGGCATCTCAACATTGGACAGACATCGAGAGCCTCTTTCGCACGGAGTTTGTTCCAGCCACCCTCCGTAAGGTGTGCATCCATGAGTTACTACAGCTGCGGCAGGGCAGCATGACAGTAGCCCAGTACTCGGCGAGGTTTACCAACCTCTCGCGCTACTCCACGGACATGGTACGAGACCCATTATTCTGGTCCCAGACCATTGATAAGGTAATCGGACATGACATACGGGCTTCGATGATCTCCATTAACATCCCGACTCAAGCAGGTGTGCTAGAGAGAACCCTTCTAGTGCAGAGTTTCCTCACTGAGCAATCATCATTGGCAAGACCCTCCGCATGACGACATGTAGCGGAGTCTTCTTCAGCCGACAGTAGACAACAGACGCAGGGGTCCAAGAGGACAAGGCCATCAGGTGAGCGGCCTTAGGATACATGTTCAGTTGTGCAGGGCACACGAAACAGAGCTAGCCATACGAGGAGCAGGCGGTACTATGCTTGAGGCAGGCAGGGTCACATTGCTTGAGACTGCCCAACCCGCCCTGCAGATGAGCAGCAGATGGTAGAACAACCTCCCAGGATGAAGTTCGACCATGGTGGTCCACCAGGAGTAGGCGGACATGGTATATGGGTTGGCCAAGCAGTAGGTGGTGGATGACATTTCGAGGCCCTTGCACCCCCACCACAAGGAGGACCACCTCGACCGTAGTGAATGGATGGACATGGGAGATCTCAGCTTCAGGAAACTGAGGATTATGACCATAGAGCTCCGGGAGCAGACGGGCAGGAGCATGACTAGCTTCAGGCATGGAGAATTTTTTTCATGTTTCTTCTAGCTTGTTAATGTCATTGTTTGTGTATGCTTTGTGTCTTTGTACGTTGAGCTGTATTAATAAATGACACTTGTTCTTATGACGTTTGCTTCCCTGTCCTTTTTCTGTGGTTGATACTGAGAGGATCCGGTTAAAACAATTGACATGATCCTTACTTTCGAGATTCCTACTAGAGGAGACCTAGTGACCACACACTGCTGCAGATAGTGTGACTTGACCCTTGGAGGTGAGAGTAACAGTTGGATCTCTTAGTAGTAGCGTCAAGGCCTTACAACGTCTTCCAGTGCATGAAATAGTACATTTCATGTTAGGATTGACTGTATTAAGCAAATAACATGTTTCAACCTGGGGATGAGATCAGATTTCTCTTTTAAGCAAAGGAGAAATCTTAGCATCTCTTATAGGACATAACAAAACATGGGTTTATTCGAGTTCTTAAAAATGGCCAGTCACACCCATGGTTCATTGAGCGTATGGTTTATGGTCTACATTAATCTCAAAAAGTCTCAGGTGTGTTTTCTCACAGAAGGACTTGATCCTGAGACAGCGGTGATAGCTCGAGTTCCTCTAGGATTATGAGTTTGAGATTTTCTACACTCCTGGGAAGGGGAACGTTGTGGCTGATTCTCTCAGCAGGAGATCGGGCATTCAACTAGTTGGAGAGGAGGCAGAGTAGTTTTCCGCTTTGTAGATATCTTTAGGGGATAGAGATGGGCTATCCTATCTTCAGTCCCTCACATTTACTCCTCCACTACCTCAGTGGGTCAGAGAGGCACATCGTGGGGACATTGACTGTGAGGCGTGACGTGCTCAGATATCCTCAGGGTTGTCACCTGATGGATTTTCTAAAGGTGGGGAGCACGTCATCCTCTTCAGCGGACATACCATGGTACCAGTTGCACTGCAGGAGGAGGTGTTGAGGGAGTTCAATACTTCCCCTCTAGCGGTACATCCAAGAGTAGCGAAGATGTATCAGGACCTAAGACAGCAGAACTGGTGGCCAGGTATGAAGAAGGTTGTGGGAGAGTTTCTTTCTTGATGTTTCACTTGTCACCAAGTGAAGGCAGAGCACCAGGTACCAGAAGTCTTGGTACAACCCTTAGAGGTCCCGGAGTGGAAGTGGGATGGGATATCCATGTATTTTGTGACGGGGCTTCCACGAACTTTTATAGGACACGACACCATCTGGGTGAT
This sequence comes from Viscum album, assembly GCA_963277665.1. Taxonomy (NCBI): domain Eukaryota; kingdom Viridiplantae; phylum Streptophyta; class Magnoliopsida; order Santalales; family Viscaceae; genus Viscum; species Viscum album. The sequence goes on along the minus strand of OY728131.1, from coordinate 1,653,045,732 downwards.
CGTAGACCGACTCACCAAGTCGGCCCACTTTCTATCGATCAGAGACCATGGCTTATTAGAGATCTTGGGATGCCTCTACGTTCAGTAGATCGTACAGTTTCATGGTGTTATATCTTTTATCATCTCAGATTGAGATGGTCTCTTTACATCCCGACATTGTAAGGGGTTACAGGAGTCTTTCGGGATGTAGCTACGCCTGAGCACTGCCTTTCTCCCGTAGACGGATGGTCAGACAGAGAGGACCATTCAGACACTTGAGGACATGCTCCGTGCATATGTCCTTGACATTGGTCGCAGCTGGGAGTATCACCTACCCATAGTGGAGTTTGCGTACAACAACAGCTACCACTCAACCATCAGGATGGCACCTTACGAGCCATTGTATGGCCGACCATGAAGATCACCTCTATGCTAGACTGGCCCTGGGGATTCAGCACTCGTATGACCAGAGATGGTTCGGGCTACTACAGAGAAGGTACATGTCATCTAGGAGTGTATGAGGACCGCACAGAACAGACAGAAGTCATATGCTTATAGAAGGCGGAGACCACTGGTGATCGAGGATGGTGACCATGTCTTCCTACGGGTCTCACCTCAACGTGGATTATGGAGATTTTTCCAGGGCGGCAAGTTATCTCCGTGCTTCATCGGGCATTTTCAGATCCTCAGCAAGGTAGGCAAGCTGGCTTACTACCTGGACCTTCCACCTTAGTTGCACCGAGTTCACAACGTCTTCTACATATCTCAGCTGAGGAGATACGTGCATGAACCGATGCATATCATCGACCACGGGGAGCTAGATATCGATGACGGGGCAAATTTTGCAGATATCCCAGTGGAGATCGAGGATTGATAGGATCGGGTCCTATGTGAACGGTCGATACCTCTGGTGCGCATTCGTTGGAATCATGGGAACCACCAGGAGAACACATGGGAGTTAGAGGCTCAAAAGCGTGCTCAGTACCTTCATTTATTCCACTAGTTTATGTTGTATCTTTAAGGAGATGCAAATCCCAGAGGTGGGAGTAATGTAATAACCATGAAATTTAATGGAATTTTTTTTAAATACTTTGAAATTTTATGAGTCTGTGGCTTCTGACGACACTTGATTCCAAGTCCCGGTGTGCCTGAAATCAATTTCCAACTATTTGCTCGGGTATGTTCGGTGAACGAATGGGGGGGTTTTCTAACTTTTGAATTGGTGCTCGGAATTAAAATCTGAGGGCACCAACGAACTCGCAGCACCGGTAATTGCTTATGGGTAAAATTACCATAGTTGCGTTCGCAAAGGAAGAAAAGATAATTTTGGGGGTTTATTTAACAAGTTTATAAAACAATTGTCTGAACAATTCTTTTTATTCTATGAGGTGGTTTTTCCCTCCGCTGGGTAGTTAAGGGTGGGGCCCACAACCACTTAACTTTCCAAGTGTGGATGTTAGAGAGGTGGGGACCACATGACCCCCACAATTTATATTCCCTCTAAACTCATTAAAAACCCCTCATTAATTTGGTAAACCCACACATTTAATTTAAAACACGTTTAATTAAATGAGAACCTTCCATCTCCCTTCATTAATTAATTGTCACCACGTTTAATTAAATGTGGTGATTTAATTCCGGGACATTCATTGCATGTGAAATTAAATAATAGGATGATCCTAGTATTTAATTTTGGGAGAGCATCATTGGCGAAAGGAAGAACGGGGGAGATCTCTTATTCTTTGGAAGAACATCAGACTCAGACGAAGGACAACGAAGGATGCCGGACTCCGACGAAGAATGAAGAAGAATTCTGGTTCCCCAAAGATCGACGACGCACCACCCATCCTCTTCTTCGTGACAAGAGAGGAGACTCTGCTTCCTCCTCGGCGCGCTCCGACGTCGCCTATGATTCTTTTCCCCACAACGCCATCTACCACGATGTGTTCTACTGCGACACCGACGTCCAACATCAAATGTTGAGGTAGGGGAATTTGAATAAATTTCATTATGTGATTTTATACCCTCGGCATAGCGTACAAATTTTTTGGTGATGTTTCGAACAACTAACGCGGTGGGTATAGACTAACGAACAATTAAAAACCCACCGCTACATTGTTCTTGATGTGTGGAATAATTGGAGATGACCAGGTGAGACCGAAATGGCAATTGGAGGCCTTCATAGTGATATACGCATCCTGAGACAACCGCAAGTGCATACGTGAGCATAATCGGACCACTGGAATGACTCCGGTGGTCCGCGGTAGATCTCGGAGGCTGGAACTGACCGGCCGCCTGGAGGCGGTAGCGCCTCGGCACACCGCTGGCAGAAGCCCTCCGTGGCTGAAGCCACGACGGCGAACGTCGGATCCCACGACCGCGCAGGATCCATGGGAGACGCGACACCAAGCACAGCATCCGTGGAAAAGAGGGGGGCCACGTCTCCCCGGCTCAAATCGCTGGTTGAGCCAGCCCACCCCCATTCCGGGCTGGGGCGGGTCGTGCAGACTGGGTCGGGCCGCGCCATACCGGGCCGACTCAGGGGGGGTTTGGCTGGGTCGGGTCAGGCCCAAACCCCCCACTTTGAACTGTTTTCGGTCTTTTTCCCATAACTTGAGATACAGACCTCCGATAGACGCACCTTCAGTTGATTAGGAATACTTGGATCGAGGCGGTCGTTTTTTTATATTAAACTTTAGGATTCAGCAAAGTATGGGTACAGATGGGTTGGTTCGAACCAAAAACCCATCGGGCCCTTGGAGCGGAAACGATTATATCTTAAGGACCGGACGTTCGTTTAACGTTCCATAAATTGCGTTGAAATACTTTTGTTGAGATGGTTCTTTTAGATTACTACAATTGTGGTTTGGATGCAGTTTGAGTATGGTCTGGTTGGCTTTAGCTTAAAAACCAACCGAGCTGCTGGAACAGAAAAGCCAATAACTCTCAGACTGGGCGTCCGATTGACGCACCGTCTATCACATTGGGTTTCATTTGACGAGAAGAAACATTTGGATACATCAAATCTGTAATTTGTGGTATTTTATGTATTGGCACTCTTTATCGAGGAGCGGACCCTCCCGGAATCGAGCGTCCTATGTGCGGGAACCCTAGAGCTGGCTGCAACTATGACGGTGACAACTGTACTTGGATCCTCCGTGGGTTTGACAACAAAGACAACTGTACTTGGATCCTCTGTGGGTTTGGCAGCTAAGATGAATGTACTTGTATCCTCCATGGGTTCGGCAGTGAGGATGACTGTACTTGGATCCTCCGTGGGTTTGACAGCGAGGATAATTGTACTCGGATCCTCTGTGGGTCCGACAATGATAACTACTGTTCTTGTAACCTACGTGGGTCTGGGAATATGACCTATATACTTTTATCCTGAGTGGGTCTGGTAGAGTATCTGGTCTTGTATCCTATGTGGTTCCTATTTCTTAGCTGAATCAGTGGCTACATCTGATCATATCTATCGCTTTACGAAGTGTATACCTGTGTGAGCTGAGTCTGGATCTCAATCATTTTCATTGATGTGAATGTCTTTCTTTCCTGTGTAGATTGGGTTGTGTTTTCCTGTGTGGACTGGATTGTTCTTGGGCTCAAGAGATGGGGACGAACTGTAACTGATGACTTAGGTATATGTATGGTCATATACCAAAGTGGAGTTGTTGATACTTCGTTATTGTATCTTTCATTTGTGGTTTAACTTTCATGTTTTCTGAGAGACCTTCGGGGGTCTCGGGGTCCCTACTGAGTATCGTATACTTACCACTTCACAAGCTATGCCCGCACTACGTTGTGTTGGGTGAAAATGACGGAAATCACTGATCATGGTGGAGGCTTGTGGAACTGAACGGTACTCGGAGGTGGACCACTTGGCGGGGCGTACACAGAGCGGACGACCGAACCCGAGGAGTTGAGAAGACTATATGTACCAACCCTTCAGGTGGGATTTCTATAGGATGACTCGATGTTGCCATTTTACTTACTAATGTTGTACTTTCCATTCAGTTGTACAGCAATTTCAGTTGGTTTTGTATACTGGCCCATTTACTTTTGAGCACTTACCTTGTACCCAATTTTACTTAGTGTTTACTTCACTTGCGTACTTTGTTGTGTATGTTACTTAATTAACGAAATTCCTTCCCTTCTTTTGGGAATTACGCCTTTGGTGCTAGTCACCACCCCCTGGCCTATGGAAGGCGGTCTTGGGGTAGTCACGGCACGGGCCCCGAGGACGGGTCGTTACAGAGGTAATTCGTCACATTTCAGAGCAAAAAATATATTAAATTAATGTTTCATTAACATATTCATAATGAAATGATTTTTACATAATTAATATAAATATTTAAATAGAATAAATGATTAAATGATTTAAATAATTTTTTTAAATAATATTTTTCCTTTTATAAGTTCAATGTTATTTAGAAATAGGTGTTTTAAAAAATAGAAAGTGTATTTTGAATTGAAATGATTTAATGATTCTTTAATATATTTATAATTACTAACAAAAAACATCTTTTTATGTTTCTTATAAATTAATGGAGAAATAGTCTATGTATAATGTCGTTATTCATAATTTTTTTGTTTTATGTTTATGAATGAATGAGTATTTTCTATGTTTCTAATTTTACATGTGTTATGCATTGATGAAATTTTTATTAATCCCATTTAATTTCATGGGTTTATAAATGATTATTCTTTTATAATTTTATGGTTCTCATATCTATTATTTTCATTATATGTACGTTGGGACCTATATCATTTTCAAATTATTTTTTAGTGATTAAATTAGTGGGATCCCAATGGGTACATGTGATGTTATCTTAATATTTAAAGAACGTATATGGTAAGTAATCATATGCCCAATATAGGTACATGGATGGTTATACCAAGATTAACATTTTATGATTGTCTTGGAGGGTATCCTAAACCTAAGGATTTATATTGTTATTTTTATTACATAGTCTCTATCATATGAAAACGTAATTATCTAATGTATTGTTTTTATTGATTTCTATATGATTGGATTCTTATTAACATCCATTATTTTTTCCATGACTGAATTTTATTATTTTTTATATCGAGGTTATTGTTTTCAGATTTTATGATCTTTCCCTTATGCTTATTGAATCCTTATGTGATTATAGAAATTCCCTGTTTCCACCTTACATATAACATGTGCTCACCTTTTTTATGTTTTTCTCTTATAGGTTATGAAGACAGGGTTCATGTATGATAGATATGTGATGGGTTTTATATATGAAAAAAATAGTTGGAGAAGAGGTAGATCATTTATAAACTTGTTTTTTTCTCCAAGTATAGAAAATCACTATACTAATAGGATTCTAACATGGATCATCATGTTATGAAAAATCTATTGAGATGTAATATTTATGTATGATAATATGGGCATTATAGTTAGTATCTGAAGAAGGTTTGGTTATGCTATGGAAGGTTTTACTAGAAAAAATTTTTATGATCCCCAATAATAAGATTTTTTATTGGATAAAACTTTATATTTTTAGTAATGATCATGAATGACCAATGATAAAAATTTGTGTCATATAATTTGTAACAATTTACAGTCTATAAGTGAATTTTCTTAATTCCTGGATATTATAAGAATTTCATACATAATGAATTTTTGTTTTAATCAATGGTTGTAATAATGTAAAATCATCAGAATGATAAAGGTGATAGAATGTGAATTTATTGATTACCAAAACAACTTAATGTTTTTGGAAGCTAAATTTTAAAATTTTTCTTCTCTGATCAATAAAATTTAAGTAGTTACAAATAATCTAATGGCTCAGAATGAAAAAAGAAGGGAACAACATGGTATTGAGTCTTCCATGAGACAACTTAACTTTTTTTTGGTCCAGTAATACACTAGATTTTGAGAAATGGATCATTACCATTGAAATTATATTTTACATTTTTTGGTGTTCAGAACACGAGAATGTTAGTATATTTGTTTATCATTTGGAAGGATAAAAAGAATAATGGTGGAATAATTTTAATAAAATGGAACATGTTAAAATTTAATCTTTATATTATTATTAATTTAAAAGAGATTTTTTCTATAATTATTTTCCTTGTATTCATTTTATGAAAATGGAGAAGGAAATCCTTGAGTAGAAATAGAATTATGCTGAATCTGTTAGAACTTATGAGGAACATTTTAGAAGGTTTGTGATGTATCATTATAGTATTATTATCATCCTAAAAGTAAGATAGATATATTCATTTATTTCTTTAATATAATTCTTTCAAGGGACTTATCTATAAGGGACTTCAACATTCATGAATGAATAATACAATGTTCCATCATGGTGTAATTTTAGATTGAATTTATCCATCATCCATAGTCTTTTGATATGTATCAAAGGATGGAATTTAAAAAAATCTACAATCCATGGACATAATATGATGATATATACCTTATGATCAATTTGTGGAAGGAAATATGGTTGAAATTGTATTAAAAGGACTAAAAATGTTTTATGTGTTGAAAGAAGATAAATCAAGTGAATTAATTATAATGTGATAAGCTGAATTTATCAAATAATGACAATAAAGTTAAATCTCCATAAAATACACCATCCAAATTCCAATATTTCAAATTCCATGAGTATGATAAGTATTCCAAATGATGACCAAATCTGAACATTAATGATGAAGATCTTCTTCAGAAACATATTTTCATAGAGAAAATGGGATATCTAATGCAATCGCTATTTTTAAGGATGGATGTGATAATTTCATGGTGAAATGTAATCTTATCATCCTCTCTTGAACTGATAACTCTTTTTTTATATTTGGAATCTAAACAAAATTTTAATTACATGGATATTTTTGGAGGTTAACACTGTATCACCACATTTTTTTATATATAATTATTATTAAAATCTATTATGGACTAATTATTGCATCCCATGTTTACGATTATTCTCCAATTAATTTTTTGGGAATGTGATTCCGTTAAATCATTTTATTCCCCAAATAGTTGAGTTTTATGTTTTATTGAGAATTAATTATATTTATCTACATAATTTAAAAATTAAATTCCATGTATTAGATGTCTATTATGATATTATAAACAAGCATATGATAGTATATCACGGTAATAACAAATATGAACATCCAATGTATATGACATCCACCGTATGGGACATTGTTTTTAGTAAAACATAAAATTTTTCAAATATTGTTTGAGGGAAACACAACATCGAAGATATGGATATTTTGTTAGACTTTGTTGATGTTCTTAAAGTTTAACTAAATGTCCATACTAGGATATTTAAATTTTAGTTTCTAAAAAATCCAATAATATTATCTAAAAATATTTCCAACATTAATTTATGAATATACACTATTGACTTACAAAAATTAAAGAAGATACTCTTGGAGAATATTGAAAAGGGATTAATTTGGCCATGGGTATCACCAGGGGGTTGACCTATTATATATTTTAATAATAATTATGAATCAATGTGACGCGTCATTTATTATTGAGATATTAATAATATCCCGATAAAAAAATTTATTCTCTACCCCATCTTGATTACTGGTTTGGTCAACAACACAGATACCAATTTTTATATATGATTTTTTCTCTACCACCGGGTATTGAAGAAATATTTTGTGTATGATACATCTAATAAGGGTACCAGATATAAAGAACATAGTATGATAAGATGTATATCACTTACTAACCAATTATTTATGATTCTATGTTTTTTAAAGGCCCTAGACCTTTACAAAATTGTGATGGATCATTATGTTATGTAATGAATTTTATACTGTTAAAAATTAAAATCTATGTATGAAATGTATTCGTCTATATAGAAAATAATTTTGAATATAAAAAAAATTTAGAGAGTGATGTAAATGAGTATGAGAAATGATTCTATGAATGTATATAAGTTCATATATATGAATGAGATCTAACCATTATATATGTAGTCTATTGAAAAATATGTCTTGGATATATATGTTTTTTTAATATAATAGATGGTTGTGTAATCTTTGTGTATTCATTTATCCATCATGTGTTATGATTTTTTTTATTTTTTTGTGTCAAATTTGAAATAATATAATAAAATATTACTAATAATGATTGAATGAAATTAGAAAATAATAAAGATACCAAAAAATTATTAAAAATATATATTCTTAGGAATTATATATATTTATTATTATTAATGGTTGAAATGATGTATTAATAAAATTAAATGAAATATTATAATATAATGTTATTGAAAAAATAATAATATATAAATGACAAATAATGTAATTTAAGTAAATGTGATTTAAATCCTAAAATTTTGAAATATAATACTTTTCATTAAACCATTTTTAAATATCCAAATGGTTTACTCTAAAAATTAAATAAATAATTTATAAATGAAAAAAATATTAAATAATTCTTTGTATAATAAAATTTTGACAATTATTTAATTATTAATCGATATAAAATTATATTAATAACACCTAATGTTTTAAAAAATATTCTATAAAATTATTTTCCCAATATAAATTCTGTTTTTATTTAAATTTTAATATTGTTATATGAAAAAATTTATTTAGTTTAAATGGAGTTATAATTTTTATTCTTTATTTCAATCTTTCATACGAAGTGTTGTATTATATTTTTTTCCAAAAAGTATACACCATGCTAAATGATAAAATAGGGTAAAATGTGTTAAAATGGCTATACTAAAATGGATAAAATAAAATATAATTAATAATTTATATTAACAATATAGAAGTTCATTATTAGGTCTAGAATTATAACAATCATGTCTAACCCATATATCATACCTAATTCACTTGGATTTTGTTCGTTCGCTTCACCATACACATGTTTCAAAAGAAATGTACCAACTTTTTACCTATAAAGGGAACATATCGTCGAACTTCTAACCATCTATTTCCATCAAAAATATATTTAATAAATGACATATTTTATCTCCAAAATACTTATTATACATTTTATCCGTTGTTTCCATGAATGAATCTCATCAATTTCATTCTAAAAGAACCCATATCGAGAACTAGAGAATTCATCAATTTAACTACTTCTTCGCCATATTATTAAACTAAAATTAATCTAATAATATTATAAATATAATTATACAATAAAATAATTTAATATAAACACAATTACTTTCTTCTTATGAAAATATATCACTTTTTTACAACTCCATATCTAACAAGGTCTTTATTATGACATGTTGTTTGGTATGCTTCTACCACCTACATGATTGATGCTATTCAATATTAATTATTTCAAAAATGAATTTGTATCATTAAATTAATAATAGTATTATATAACAATAATGATTACATTATGTTATGAATATAGTTTTTTAATCATGAAACAAAAATGAATGATCAATATAATGTTACATTTTTTACCATTAAATTACCCAAAAATAAAAGTCATGGTTTCTATTCTCATGAACAATACCTATACCCTCCAAAAATAGATCATTGTACTTCCTAAAAAAATTAATAAAAAATATTATTATACCATTATTATACTACTAATGGTAAAATAGATATAAATGAATGATGATCAACATCTCCATTATGAATCTATTACAGAATAATCCAATTACAAACATCTGATGATGAAAATAAACTATAACTAACTAATGTATATGTATTTAAATAAGATAAATAAAGATTATAAATTGTAATAGATAGGGATAAGGGTCCTAAATAAGTTATATATATTTTTATTTTTATTATACTTCACGATAATGTCCTTTCATGGATTTTAAGAGTAATGGTGATGGTTTATAATCCACTATCACATTAAATTCGGGATTGTTTGTGATTATACATCCATTGGGAGATATTATTTGAAATTTTTCTATAATAACCCAAATATTTAATTCTCATATCTTTATTTTTAAGGTTTTCAAATTGTATTAAAATATTATCTCTTTTTTATTAATAGTTTATCTAACGGAATGATAGTAGTTTAATCCAATATTATTTCTTATTTTTAGTTGAGAATATTTCTCCTCCGTGTTCATAATAATTATATTTTATTATGTAGAAATTTATCTATAATTATATTATTTCTTAATTAAATTTTCAATTAATTTTTATTCCCTTCAAAAGAATAATAAACATTCATGATTTTTGTTACTATAAATTTCTATTAAATATGAACTTCTTCAAAATGGTGTGAAAGGATTTCATTTTTAAATCATTTTCAACATGAATTTATATTCTCACCATCATCATTGGAATTATTTAAGAAATTTCATCTCTTATTTTTAATTATTTTATAATTTAAATTATATTTTCATTGTTGATAAATTATTTATCCTTTATAAAATAATAAAAATAAAATTATATTTATTATTGATTTAAAAAAATAATATACTAGTATTATGATTTTTTTTCATAAATTTTATTTAATTTATCTTGTATTTGACAAGGGATATTCGATAATGACAATATTCACATTATTAATTTGTATATCTTATGCTAATTGTCTATGGTTGTGTTCATGGAAATCATTTATTTCTAATGGTTTATTTATATATTAATTTAATTATGAATATTTTCATGTACATTAATCCCATATGTATAAATTTTATCCTTATTAAAAGGGTTTATCTATTATCTGTCAATAATTTATTGGTAAATGTTTTATATCTCAATGCACAATGATATTTTTCATGAACATTACAATTGGTATATATGTTTACTATATTTGGGGTGGAATTATTTTTTAGATTCTATGTTCTGATGATTTCACATGGATATAAATGTGGGTATTTATGTTCTTAATTGTTTTCATATATTTGATTATTAGTCAAAATGTTCATATGGTTTTATATGGACTTTATTGTGGGTAGATATGTTTATAGGTTAGAGTATATTCATGAATGTCATTAGATATGTCTATAACCCAATGATTTCCAAATATTAGTTATATGACACATTATTATGAATACATTATATTTCATGATTATTGGATCATGTTTCAACTCGTTTATTACTCCTGTATTATGTTATCCTAAAATGTTTACTAAAACAGTCATGATGTGTTTTATTTTTAATATTTGGTATGATTTTCTTTTGTTATGTTCATGAACATTGATTATATTATCATACCAACATGAAAATCTTATACTCACTTTTTATATTAAATTATAATATCATATATTTTTACTTATTGATATTCAAAGATCCCCCATTTCTTATAAATATGTTCCCCAAAAATATAGAATATTATAACTTATTATATGTCTATATGGTTTTCTAGTGGGGTTACACTATGGAAAAACGATTTCAATGTTATAAAATATATTTATTTTGTTTCTAATATCCATTTAAACTAAACCATTAGGTTCTGGGAATGTTTGGATATGTGATATGTAATTTTTAAGTTAGGTAAATGATGAAAAATATATTTGGATTATGCTCGAGTTGTCTCGCATTGTATCAAATTACATGTATGAAGTTTCCTTTTTTGTACCAAATTCCAGATTTCTGATCTACAGTGTTCATCAGATGATAATGATGTGGGGATTATTTATTTTTAGTTATTAGTAAAACAAGAATATAAGATCCCAATATAATGAAACCAAATTTTAACTAAATTTATTTTAGGATAATGTTTTGTTTTTATAATTTATGATAAACAAGGAATAATATAATCTTTAGATGATTTATTAATATTTTTATTATTTTCTAAAATTTATAGTAACATTTTTATTTCAATAAATTGTTGGAACCTAAGGGGTCTAATATATAATGGTGTAAGTGGAAAATATAGCGAAATTCCAAATATTAATCCAAATGGAATGAGAGATTGAGTTCATAACATCAAATAAATAATACATAGGTTATACGAAATAAATTGAACCATGATACTCTCTTAAATACATAAAATAATTATAAATATTCAATTTGAACATTCATGAATCAATTTCCACCTTAAATTATTGGGTTTTCGATCAACGAAATTTTTAGTAGTGGATCAACATAGAATAAATTATTATTTTTTGTACTCTAATACTTAAAGCATGAATTTATTTATTTATTTGTTTATTATTTAAAATGTTATTATTATCAATAGTTAACCCTTGATAAAAATACAATCCATGAAGAAGAAGTAGACTACATGTAATGGGAAGAGATTAAGAATATATTATACACCAAATATAATTATTAAATGATTATGATTATAAAGGAGTGATATTTCTTTTTTATATATATACAGGGTGATTAATTAATGGATTTATATGAATATAAATTTTCGATACCTACAATGTATCCCACCTATTTTTTATTGAACATGAAAGAATGATTGATATATTATGTAGTAAAACAGTTATTGTTTTAAAAATGAATAATTAGTAAATGAAATTTTTTGATGTGATGAAATTTTTTGATGTGCACATATGGTGGAAAAGGATACTATAGAATCTTATCATTATAATTTATTTATTATTATAAAATTATAATTTTTTTCATTTAAAATAAATTGATAAATAACTTCAAGGAAATAAAAATCAATCACCTATATTCCAAAAAATTTCAAATAAGAACCCATCGAATACTTAGAAAAAATGATAAAATTCTTCAGGTGTTAAAGGGGTTTCTGACTAGAACATAATTTCTAAATAAATATAAATAGTTTATGAAATAAAATGGATGCTATAATTTTCTCAATAATTGAACAACCCAAACATGAAAAGATCAATTGAAATAAAATTCAGAATTTTTGAAGTTGATACCCCAATTCACGGGTTAATGATGATAATAGACATCAACATCATCTAAGTATAAAGGAATAATAAGATCCAATTTTTTCAAGACCACTAATGTTGATAATGATATGTAATTCATTAAAGGTTCATATATTCTCATTTCAATATCTATAAATTTCTTTTTTTGATTTTGTTTAATTATATGCATTATAACTATATATGTTTTCTATGAATATTGAATCACTAATTCATACATTGAATATTGAACATTCTAGGACAAATACATGTGGTGTGATAATTTCATAAATCCAATATAACTCTTATATGATATGTGTTTTCAGGATGATACTACCTTAAAATAAATTTCCAATTCCTTTAGTAGATTTTTATGTGATACTAAGAATGTATTTTCAATTACAATATGGCGGTTAAATAAAATTTACGATATGGAAATATCTTCTCACATCCCCAATCATGGAAGGATAGTATTTTAGTGATATTATGAAAAAGTATCCATTTAAAAAATAAAATCTTATTATAGGTCCTAATATCCAAAAATGGCGGAAACCAAATCTCAAATTATTGGAGAGGAACTCAATTCACCGGATTTTTTTGTTATGTTAGAAACATTGAATATACTTACTGATGGATAACAAGGTATTCCACTAGAACATGTGATTGAGTTTTTAGTTTAACCCAAACCAAATTTTATTATTATATTAAATAGTAACTAAAAATATAAACTTTTTCTATTATGTATTGATGAAATAAATTTAATATTACCATGATAATGTATTTAATTTCCAAACAACATTATTGTGAGGAAAACTAGTTTTATTTATCAAGAAGAATGATGGAACACCAATAATTTCTTGTGACTATTATGAACATAAACAAAATCACAATCCTGAAAAAGTTTCTTCTACTTAATATTAATGATTTGTTTAATAAAAATATAGGATATAAATAATTCTAAAAGATTTTATTTTGATCATGATATTGTGAATTAATAGTAATAAAAATTGGTATACCCAATATATAATTTCATATATTATATAGAAACTATATATTTAATTTGATTTCATTCGGTATATAAATGTTTCCAATATATTTCTGTAAATGATATAATAAATTTCATTGGATATTACCTTGAATAGTTCTTGGAAGCCTTAATAAATATTATTCCCATATATTTGAACATAAATATAAAGAATAAAGTTCATATTAGTGTCATCATATTGACCATGTGAAAGGATAAATATTATTTCATGCTCATCCTTGTTGAATTTTATCTATAGAATATATCATTCATATGTCATATAATAATAAGATTGGGTATAACAATAACTATGATAGATATAATATATGAATAACCCAAACCAACCATTGTAATATATATTTTTTATTTTTTTCATATTGTACATATATTATTGAATTAATATGAGATATTTTTCATGAATTTAAAATACACCGACCATGTTAACTCATATGGGAATTACATTCCTTTGAGAGATGAATGTGTACTGAATATCAAAGACCATGATTATTTTGTTTATTACTCATTTTCTAAAATTAACCCACAATGGATAAGTATTTTTGATATAGAGTGGTTCATTAAAGAACGTATGTGGATATGTAATCATGTATAATAACATTTTAGTATCATGTGCCTCACATAAATTTTTTATTTATAAAAAATTTATATCTCTTCATTTAGGGATAGAATTGGTAATAATTTCATTGATTATGTGGTAAAATTATCACCATGGTGGAATGGTTAAAATATATTATTTTTATACTAAATTTTAGTGCATATTCACAAATTATGAGTTATACATGTTTCCTATGAGATGATTTGAATTGACCAAATACTATAACATCTGTAGACATTACTAACATTGGAAGTAAAATAAGGTGGATTATACTCCAGGTGGGAAGGATAATACTACATAATCAATGATAAGGACGGGAAATGATTAAATATTCGTGGATATTCAAAGTTCCTCCCATTAAATATTATTGTAATGGGAGGAATCACATCATTCCCAAATTATTTCCCAAACATTCATCCATTTGATTATAAAGAGGTATAGAATGAGGTTATGAGTCTACATAAGTAGGTAAGGAATATTCTATAGTTTAACATTTTTAATTATTAAATTATAAGATTCATTAAAACAATATGATACATCAATACTATAATTTAAACATATTATATTGGATGATGAACATTTTTTATTATTATCTATCAATTATGGAAGCATAGTGGTGTATAGATTTTTCAAGAATCATTTCAATATTGAAAACATAAATAGGTCGATTAAATATTATATATATATATATAGATACCCATAGTTCTGATACATGGATATAAATTATTTTTCTATGAATATTTATTACATTAAAAGAACACATTTCTGGTGATGATTATAGTTTTGTGCCTTCGGATACATGAAACACAATCTTCTGCATTAATACAATATAGTCATGGAATCCAATAATTATTATCCCCTTTAGTAATAATAATTTAAACCAATTATTTACAGCTTGGGGATAGGAAACATAAAAGGTAAATCATATATTCTTAATTAGGGTAATCATGGGAGATACCAAAACATAATATGAGCATAAGGATATCAGAACATGTGAACAGAATTTTCAAACTAATCACTGCATGTCAAAGATCACAATATTTTGTCATGGTATAAATATTGGTTTTCTATAAGACAATAAACAACAATTAATAATAAAAATAAGTCATGAGATCATAATAATGGCACATGATATAGTGTAATGGAATGCACATAGTCATATAAATAATTTATCAAGGATACACACTATGAAATTCATAACATGTTATGATTGGGATAGCCCCCAATATAACAACTCTGTTATTAGGATAATAACTCATGTAAATTATTTTTTGTGCTATGTATAAGAACTTAATTTCCCTTATTTTTTGGAGTAGGCTATCGAATTGTGTACACTCGTAGTTCATAGAACATTTGTCATTAACTAAATAATTAGAGTAAGATATCGGTCTCAACTATAATATATTGAAAATCATACATATGTTTTCATAATGATCCTAAAACATTAATCATATTATTTCACTTTAAAGGGAAAGGATTTAATAAAAAACTCATCATATCATAACCCATGGAAAATAGGAAGGTTTAATTGTAATTTCATCATTTCATCACAGGGTAACCTAAGGAAAAAAGGAAGTGGTTTTCATAAAATATTATTGATGTATAAACCATAGAAGAGAAATAGTATAAAAAAAATAGTTCATCATGAACATAAGGCATTAAAATAAAGATTAGTAGTTGTATCCATGGATAATATTTCTAGTAAATCATAAGTAAAAACAATCGATGTTATCGTATATGACGAAGGATGTTGAGAGAAAAATAACTAGGATTGTTTCGTGAGGAATATAAATATTATTTGAAAATGATTTTTTTTTAAACAAAATACTCATAAACTTTTTTGGAAAGCTATTAATTTAATATAGATATCAAAATATATAAACCATGAATTTAAAAATAATATAAAATAATTTTTGATGAATAAAACCGATCAGATTTGAAAAAAACTTTTTAAAACAAAAACCATTATAAATATGTTTTTATTGAATATAGACATTGATAATTATAAATTAATTCTTAAATGAAAATATGTTTCATAATGGTGGGAAATTATGTTCATGTCACACATGATAAAATAATGATTCCATTCACATTTTGATAGTTAAATCCAAATGGGATATATTTGGAATATTACCTAGAATAATCCTTTAAAAATGTAAAATGTTAAACATGGGTAAAAGGTATTTAAGAACAAATTATAAAAATGATAAAAACTATTTTGAGTTTTAGTTTCAAAAAATAATGTCTTGGAAAAAATAGTGTTTCTGTTAAAGAGATAAATAAATATGGTGTTTTTAAAAAATCAATTATGTTATGTTTCAAAGAGTAAAAAAATTTTACTCATACATAAAAATATCATAAATAACTAGATTTTAAAATATTTCAGTATTTTCTGAGTGAGGGGTCATTAGATTTTATCATTATATACATAATCATAAATAATCATACTAAAAAATGAGATTATAACAGAAATTCATTATCAAATTAGTAACCTCCAATCATAATCCCCATGATGGCGAAACATAAATGAAAGATAATATTTTTTGAGTATAATGAAAATCATGATTTTAAATTTAAAAGGTACTATATATATATTAAAATAATATAGTATCTTAACATATCATATGTTTTAAAGAAGGAAAGTTAAGATGAAACCCTATAACTTGTTTGGTAATTATTCATCCATAAACCCCAAAAAGGGAGATAATAAAATTAATATGTAAATATTAATAATGATAAGTTTAAAACTCATAAAATTCATTAATATTTTGTATATACACCATATAAAAGAAACAATTCATAAATATGAAATTTGTCTCCTTAAAAATAAAGGTGAGATAAAAATCCCTTACCATAAGTCTTGACTTCCTTCAGACACATTAAATATATTATATAAAAAATAGAAATTTATTATACAGATATTAAATAAAAATATATAAAAATATACAATATCATATATAATTCACATATTCCATTTTATTATTCATTAATTAACAATACTATGTTAATGACATGGTTTGGGAAATAACATCTTCATTTTTCATATTTGGTTTTATTTTATATATGTTTACTTCATACCAAGATAATGAAATCATAATATAAATAATCTCAACCATGATAACAAGATCATTTAAAATCTATATCTACTTATTTATATTTATCCATAAATTTTTTTTAATAAAATGAATTATACTATTCATGGATACATTAAGCTGTACATACGTATGAACATTGTTTAAAATTTATTTATCATGTTGAATGAATTAAATGTAAATGATATGTTTTCAATAAAACAATATTTCATATATGTAACATATTTTTATTAAACCAATGCATAATAACTTCTCTATAACTCTTGAATGAATCACAAACATTTATGTGGTTGTAGTACCATGTACACATGAGCAACATTATCGTATTCACACAAAATCTTGAATATACTAGTATCTACTATATAATAATTCCATATGTATAAAAATCTCATAAATATCATATATAAATAATAAATTCATTATTATTACCATCCTTCATAGGTTTTAATTTAAAAAATTGGCATCAATTCATGATGTTGTAGTCTAAAATACACACTAATGATGATTTTATAACCAAATAGATTAATGTTGAGATAGTTATATGTTATTTCATTAACATTAAAAAGTTACATTATATAATTAGATTTTCATTTCATATTATCTAAATGGTATAATAATAATTTTCATTGTTGGAAGAAGATATAAAACAAAAATTCACATTGATGAATGTTTCTACTTAATTGGTTATCCTCCATCAATTTGCACCAAAATATATTCTATGATGATTTATATAAAAAATAAGACTTATATGTTGATAAGAGAAAATTTGGGAATTTATTTTTGAATTTATATTCCATGAAAAAATGTTTTGAAGGACTGATGTTGTGAATTGATATGGTTTCCATTTACAAGTAGGGGAAAGTAATCTTTTAGTACAACAACGAAATTTCACAAAAGACATAAAAATAATAATGTAATTTCAAATCAAAAAAATATTAATTATAAACCTATATTTGGATGTGGGATGAATAATATGTATATATTTCTAGAGAGTAACATTTATACATGTGTAATGTCATCTTCAACTCTTGTATATTTAGTTTAATCCCCTAGTAGACCCGTTTTAACATTAACAATTGCAATAAATTTTTATTTTTTTCTATATTAATTTTTGTAAAAAAAATAACCTTCTTAGATAATATAAAATATTTTTATCCCAATTATTGAATCCTTTATTAAAAATTCTAATAATCGAATTTGATAATATTATTTTAAAACAAGTCACGCCGAAGTAACGAGAAATCTAGTTTTTAAAGGGAAACTCATCAAAAGTATACAATGATTTTATAACCAATATAAATATTATTATTATATTAATGAAATGAATTGAATTAATATATATATATATATATATATAATTGAACTAATTTTATTTCATAACATATTTAAAATATAATTTAATGTTATAAACAATTTAAATGAAACTGGATTTTTCAATTAAAATTATATATTTTTAACTAGTTATCAAAAAATAAAATATTTAAACAAATTAAAAATATTCACCTTAGTGAATAAATTATGATTTTAAAAATTAAATTGATTATATCAAATTTATTTTATAATAGTGTGAAAAATTAATTTTATTAATTTTATCAAAAAGACGCAAAAAGTATATTTTGATGAAATTTTATTTTCCGAACATATAAGGACTAAACCAAAATAAACATCTTTTGTATCAATATTATTTCATTATATAAATATATTATATATAATATAAAAAATTAATATATTACTATTCAACTCAGTAATTTCATTATCTTGGTTGAAATGGTCACGTTTAAATGACTATAATATGATGTTGTTGTTTTTTACTCGGTGTCCCGTGTAACATAAGTTTTCCATTTGTTGTGTGTCATTCATATATTAATAATATTTTCATGTAACACAAGAAAAACAAAAAAATTAAAAATAAAAATAAATGTTTTATTTAATGTATTATAAAGTACAAACAATAATATATTTATTTAAAAAATCCTAGAAATTTCACAGTGTTATAATTTATTTGTGATTGATATTATAAAAATTTATTTTTGAATAATAAAACTATATGGGTATGAGGAAAAAATTTATACATACTTATCAGATAATTGTATGACATCACCATGTATTTCATTTTGGGTCTTCCCAAGGCTTTTATATGATATAATTCTATTTAGGGTGCAATTAGTCTCTATAAAAATTGAACACATTTCATTTCTCTTTGATAACATATCTCACACCATTTAGATTTTTAGTTTGATATAAATGAATTGCAAATGTATAATGGAGTTCCCAATTCCATTTTATCTAATATAGATGTGAGTTTAAAATATAAATTCATGAAATTTCAACAATATGAATTAGATACATATCTACGATTAGACACATCTTATTATCCATAGAATAATGGTTTACATGAATGGACTATCAAAATTTTGAACTATATGGTGTGAGATCTGGTTCCATATATTTCAAAAGAGGTCTGCATGACCCCCCCAAGTACATATCTAATTAAAAAATTTATTTCATTCAATAAATAAAATGGTACCATATTAGGCTATGTAATGGAAAATGGGTTGAACTCCAAAATGATGAAAAGAATTTTTAGAGTGTGGAATATTGATACTATACTATTCATTGAAACATTTAAGAATTATTCAAACCATTTATCAGTATATTTAATATTTTTAAAGATTCTAGAATAGGTGTATTAATAATCATTACTTAGATTTTGAGTCTAATGTTAGAGATAGAGTATTCCTTAAAATTGTTTCATAGAATAGGGCTGTGAATTTTTGGACTTGGGAAAGGTTAATTCATTGATATATTATCACCTTCAAAATAATAAAACATGTTGGATGGTAGGTTATAAACCATCAATTCTTTTAAACCTCTTCCAAGTGAATTATTTTTTCAATGTATCCCTTTTGAGTAAAATTTTACCTAATCCTGAACTTGTATTGAACTCTAATATAGTAAAAATAGATCATTACCTCTCTTATAGGGAGAATCCTGTAGAAATATTATTTCATAGGGATAAATTACTACAAAACATGAAAAATCACCAGGTTAAAGATGTATATGGAATCAATATGTGTGAGGGAGATATTTTGGGAACCGAATATGCATAATGAAAGAACATAAATCATTTATTTTCATCAATATATTGGAATTTAATGATTGAAATAATATTAAGGGGTTATAATGTAACACCTCACTATTTTATAATGTATTTATCCATCAATTAATACTATATTGATAAAAATTATTTCACACACACAACCAAAAAAAATAAATTGTAATATGTTTCATTGATAGAAAATATTGAAATGTGGGATAAACAGTAAAAAATTATTAGAATTTAATATTAAACATGATTAATATTATTATAAGAATATTAAAACCAAAACTAAATAAAATTAAGATGAACATAAAATCATTATCCTTGGGGTATTCCATGGAAATAATAAAATTTATTTCAACTTTGAATATGCATAAATATATTTAAATTTAAATTTAAAAATTTATAGAGATGTAAATTAATTTTATAAATTATAATATTAACATATGAAATTCAATATATTAGAATGAAATCTTAATTTTACATGTATATTTGTTAAAAATATTTTCATCAGATATGCCGCCGGTGAAAATATAATTAATGTATATATAGTAGTTTTATCTAATAGTTATATTGATTTGATATATTTTTTAGTAATACCCAAAAGTTTAGTCAGAGGCAAACCTCCGACCATTTATTTAAAATAAAAGAAAAAGAGAAGTACATCAGACAAGAGCAACAAGGCGAGAATACCAATTACATATCATAAAAGTCAGACCCATCGCCACATCCCTGATACACCATTTCCTCCGCAGTAGCCGATTCCCACTCCGAACATTCATAATGTTTCAGAATCTTGGAATACTTCCTTCTAAGATTGATCTTCTCCAAAGAAAGGAGCTCCATAGAAGAGTTTGCAATTTGTCCAACCTTCCCACTAGAAGCTCTCGTAGTCATAGGAATTGGCAAGTGAGAATAATCTTTCCGAGGCCTTCTTCGTGGTGGGTTAGTCTTCACTTTCTCCACCACAGACACTCTATTTTTGCACCCCTGAACCATATCACTATAGGAGGGCTGGACCATACCACCATCATTTTCTTTCTCACTATCAGAGAAGTCCCCCCATTTACCAGAAATGTGCACCACCCTTTACCCGTCACTGCCACCATGCATGCCTTTTTTCACATTACAATCTCCAGCTAAGCTGTCCAACAGTGAACCATTGTCTGTATTTGCTTCAGATCCCTTCTCAGCACTATATGTCCTCTCATTCCCCAGATCATGATCACAAGTGCCAACACTAGCAACCCTTGACTCAACATTAGCACCTAAGGAAACAGAATTTTGATCCTCATGAGTCCCTTCAGCATCCTGCTCATGATCCAGGACCAAATCAATATCCACCAGGCATGGAAACCAATTGTCGAGCTCAATGTTGTTCGCCTGCTTCCCAGGTGTTTCCTGCATCCCATCCACTGTCATCACAACATCAATGGCATTAGCAGTTTCCTTGATAGGAGTTTCTTGATTCCCAGCCAGCTTCACAGTCCCAAGATCCATGTGTTGATATTGCCTCTCAATCTCCTCTTGAGCTGGGGAATTAGGACCTACAACAACAACTTGCACATCATGGACAGCGACAACGGCTGCAGGTGCCCTCACAATTTCCAGACAGAGAGAATCCACACCACCATTCTGCCCACCCAGTTCCACATCTTTCTCCACAGCAGCACAACTTCGTTCAGCATGAACATTCCTCTCAACACTAGCACTCACTTCCCTTCGGGGGCTTGCCATCAAGGATGGAACCTCAAACATAGGAGTTTCAGCAGAGCCTCCTGCATCCTTAAAAGAAGAAGAAGACTCAACACTGCATTTCAGGGTATCAAAATTACCCAAGTCCCGCTTCAGCCCGTTAAAAATATCACTGACCTTCACTCTAGGAGGCTCCACACCTGGCTTATGCAATTCATCCCCCATTCCCAGAGCCCCACTGTCCACTAAGTTCACCATCTCATGGCGAGGGATTATGGGTTGTTCTACGTTCACCCCACTATCAACCAAAAGCCCATGTGTCCTCAAAATCCCCACAGCAGCAGCTTCATGAGAACCCAAACCATCCCTCACCCTCCTTCACACCCTCCTGTTCAGAGATCCATTTCTGCAGGCAGAGGCACAATGTCCCAGCCTATGGCACACACTGCAATAATCAACCCACGATTCAAACTTAACATCCTGCTTCCATCAGAATTCTTGCTCATCAGTAATCCACACCCAGTCCACCGGCGTCTTGGAGACATCAATATCCACACATATGCGAGGGCAGATGGGATGACACACAGTCTCAGTTTTGATGTCTGAGCACAGGTAGCGGCCGACCATGTTCCCAAGCATAGATAGAATGGAAGGGTTCTGGAATTGGAGAGGAAGGCCCAGGAAACGTACCCAAATCACTATACTCGAATTATCCCACTGCATATGGAAATCAAAATTCCATCGAAGAAGAAAGAAAGGCATACCTCCACACCGTCGAGGAGCCTTAGACCACGCCGTGATGAGATCCTCCATAGACCCAAAACGAATCATTATGTGTCGTCGATCGAGAAGACCAATCACCGCCCGATCTTGCAGGTTCCAGGCTTCAAAGACAAACCGATCAAAAGCATCAACTGAGGGAAGACTTTGATGAAATCGAGCCACTAGAGTCAACTTGAAAAGATCTGTGGAAGAGTTAAGTTCTGAAGGTGCTAAACATAGTTGAGGTGCTCCACGAAACAAATCTGGAACTTTAGGGAAAAGTGAGATTCGCGGGAACGGGGGCAAGAATTCAGGATTAGAAAATGGAGTGAAAGCAGGTGGGGAAATCCGTGACGAAGAACGATAAAGAACTCCCCCCTCCGTTGGGGAGGGGGGAGGGAGGACCTCCATCGCCGGATCTAGGTCATCGTCGCTGGTCTTGCTCAGTCATCGTCGCTGCCATAAAACATGAAATACATCATGAAAACCCTTGATCTATTTTTTAGTAATAAATTGAAAATAATATAAATCAAAAATATTAAATAAATATAGAATAATATAAAATATATAATATTTAATTAAAATATTTAAGTGTAAAAATATTCTTTATGATAATAATTATTATTATTATAGAATAAATAGATATATTTTGAAAAATTAATAGGAATATAAAAGTAAAAATATATTGATAATGTGTACTTTTTATAACATGAGTAATTAAATCGAATTATTTTTAATAAAAATCATATATTGTTAAAAAGATATATTTTTCAAAGAAATATTTGTGAATTGTGGTTTATTTTTGAATTAATAAATTAAATTTCTCATTATTAAATTATAAATAAGAGTAAAATTTCACAGTAAAAATAGATAAATATATAAACACATAATTATTTTGGTAATTTATTAGAATTTATAATAATAACATTTAATTTTTAAAAGTAGTTTTTCAATATAAAATTTTATTCCTATAAAATTTTCTGTTTCATTTAAAATACACATTTATTGAATTTTTGAATTCTAATAGAATAAATTGAGATTATATTTTAAATAACACGGTTTCATTTTTTTAATAGGGGACATCATAAACTTTTTGTAAATAAATCATTTCTATGGTAAATAATTAAAGAGTGAAAAATGGGATATATTTTGTAAATTACCATGGATCAAATCTAGGATAATGAAATTTTCACATAAAATTTATACAATTACATTGGAATATTTTTAGTCAAAAAATCTTTTCATGGAATCATTTTTTACCAAACTCACCTAAACCCCAGGTGATTTCATCACTACCCTTCAATTGACTCATGTTTACAAAGAAATGTACCTCATTTTAAATCCCTTCTATAGCCCTTAAAAGACATCATTTACATAGAAAATATCTTGAACCATTACCATTGTTTCTCTCTTAAATCCCTCTTAGTGTTTTAGCAGAATCTGGTGTAAAAAAGGAGCCAGAATCAACCATTAATAAGGCACCCGTGTTGAGATAGAGAGAATTTTTCAATGTTGGTATTTAGTTCTCCACTATCTTTCTCAACTACCATTCATGTACAATATTTATAATATTAATTATACATTATAATTTTTTTATATGAACATAACTATTCTTATGGGGGAAAATATATTACAATTATATAAAGCATTAATCTTACTCATTAATTAGTATAACATGTTTTTTGTAGGATTAGTTCCACCGCTTACATGAATGATGATATTCTATCATTACCATTTAAAACATAAAATATTATAGTGAAATTAATAAAAATAATTTATGATATTAATGACTTGTTTATTTTTAAATATTGTTTTCTAAGGTTGAAAAAAAATAAAAATCTATATAGGATTAATTTTTATTATCAGTAAATTTCCTAATACATGCTCGTCATAGAAACCATTACATTAATCTATGCTCGTAAATTACAGCAGATAAACATGTTGAATAATAAATAATTTCGTAAATATTATTCCACTCTAATTTAAAAAAAATTAGTTATGTTATTGTTATCAATGAATGTCAATTGATATAACTGTTACAAAAATTTATTACAACAATAAAATTACCAACATATGATGATGAAAATAAATAAAAACTAACTAATAAATATATAATGAAGGGATATAATAGAATATTATATAGATTAATATATATGAATAATTTTTTGAAATAATTTTCTAACATGTTTTTTTATGTTATACTATATGTTCAATCACATTAATGGATTTCAAGAGTAAAATTAAAGGTAAATTTTTCAAACTGACATTCATATAAATATTTCTTATGTTCAAACATTCATTAAGATGATTTATATATTAAATCTTTATAAATAACCATCTATATCATTCCCCTTTATATATATGAAGGTCTTACTTATCTTATTACCATTCCTCCTCTATCCGATCAATAAATCAATAGAAATTATGGTTTTAGTTGAGTCAATCTTATTTCAACATTTTATTTCAGAATCATTATCATTTTTATCTATATATAATATATAATTTTATGTATTTTATTATATCTATGTCTATAATTTTTTATACATTTTCCAATTAGATTTAATTTATTTTCAAATTAAATATTTCTATAAAATTTTAGGTATGTTCAGTTTCTTTAATATGTGACCTTCTTTATTAAGGTGAAAATGGAATCCTTTTAAAAAACAGTATGCAATTTTCTCACATTTTATTCTGTGGTATTATTTAAGAAAAAAATTCTAAATGTTGTAATGGTTTTATAAATAAATTTCTAATCAGTTATTCTATAAATTATATTATAATGAATAAAAAATATCAAAATCAAAATTGATTTTTTCCTTTATTTCAATGAAATATTTTAATGCATATATAATAGTGTTTCCATAAATTTCCACATCCATGATTTTTTTAGGTTTCATATAGGATATAATATAACGATTCCATTAAAAATATTTCTTTAGATTTATTAAGATAATACCTAATAGAATATTTCACGAAACCTATTTCATTCAAACAGTTTTATTATGCTATGGTGGAATTATAAATGTTTTCATGTAATTAAGGAACACATATGTATGGTTTATCATAATGATATATTTTTGTCCTTTATATCACCCAAATAAAATGGATTTTATTTATGTCTTGTTACATAATGATATTGCTTCTGGGCATAGTTATTGGTATTTATGTTTACAAGTTTTTGTGTGGACATGAATTCATCCATCTATGTTCTCAATGTTATTTTTTCTAATTCATATTTATATAAAACATTATTGTGATAATGTTATCCATTATGTACTATATGATCACGTTTCTGTACATAAATTACTCATTTAATATGTTAATTAAAAATTCATTATACAATTACTCATGTTTTATGCCCTCTTTTTACTGAGTATTTTTCACATTAATTATGTCTTGAACCGTGAATATTTTATCATATCCACTTTATAATCTTATTATCACTTTTGACATTTGATTTTTATCTATAATGTTTAACCATAATATAATTTTGAGCATACACTTTACTGTTTTCCATTCCTAAAGATATGAATAAGAGTGAAACTTATGACGTTCTTGAAAGGGGGTAGGGGTTTGTGACTGTTGAGTCAAAATTTTTCCTTTGACTTCTATACCTTGTTTTGGAAATAAAAAATTTCTTTTACCATACTGATCGTACTGATCATACTGATCGTACTGACCATGCTGATAGTACTAATCATGCTGATCGTACTGACCATGCTGATCGTAGTGATTATGCTAATCGTACTGACTATGCTGATCGTACTGACCATGCTGATCGTACTGAACATACTGATCATACGGAATATAATTTTTCATACTGACTATGTCAATCGTATCATACTGACTCTGTCATTTGTACTCATTTTTTTGTATCTTACTTTTTATCATATCAATAAATTACATTTAGTAATACTTATAATACGCATACTTTCATTACTCGCTTGTTTTGGTACTTAGTCAAAAACACCTGTTTAATATTAATCGTACTCTTTTTTATCATCTTCATATATCTTTTTTTAACCAATACGATGTTGTTGAGTTAGTTAATAAATAATCATAATGATGTCATGCTTTCTGTTTCAATATGACTTTCATAATTCCAGGTGTCCAAGTCCCTCCGAGTTTGTCGGAGAAATATGACTGTTGGAGGAAATGTGACTGTTGGAACCTGGGGCCTATAAATAGGAGGTCAGTTGAAGCCGAAGAACAACGGTGATACTTTTCTTCAATCATGTACTAGAGAGTGATGTTGTGACATCTCTCATGCTTTGTGCTTTGTGTAACCGACCATCGTTTCAAGGGCGTTCAAGTGATTGAAAGACAGAGGTGTTGATTACCTTCAAAATCGAGGGCTACTGGGGATAGGCAGACAGACGTTCCGATCATCATATCGAGGGTTTTTGGGGATATGCAGACAGACAAACCGATCATCGTATCGAGGGCTTACCAAGGTGGTGGTAAGATAGACCTATTATCCTAGGTGAAAGGATAAACCTTCTCATTGGGTTAAAAAGAATTGTAATACTTTTACTTTTCCACTTCTGTTTGTATTAGAAAAGAATTTGTATTGTTTCCTTTCTTTATTAAAATTTCAATTGTAAGTGTTTCAATTACAATTATTCTATTAAATATTGTATTAATAGAATGTATACTCTTTATGGTAGAATCCCTCATAGTTGTATTACTCTGATTATTGTATTCATTTTGAGTACAATTACTTTACTTTTATAATATTATTACATTACACCATACCTTTATATTCAATACAATTTTGGTTATTTCAATTGTATTAGTTTAATATCTTTTAAACTAATCTCTTAAGTGTTTAAATAGATTTTTAAACCTACAATTAACCCCCCCCCCCCTCTTGTATTGTTCCATCTAATATACATACACAATTACATATTTGATCCAACAATTTGAATCAGAGCAGGTTTCCACTGATTTAAACTACTAGATTTTATTCTTTCTTATTACTGTTTCAATTATTTACTACACTAATGTTTGGATTGGAAAATATTTTTGTTTTATTAGGTGTAAGGAATTAATATTGGGTCAATTGAAAACCTAAATCATTCTAGACCACTTGTCTTTTATGAGAATGATTATGAATACTGGAGAGATCGAATAGAGACATTTGTTATCAATACTAGTGTAGACAATTTAAGTATGCTTTCTAGAGGTTACAAAATTCTTGACAAAGAAGTAAGTACTTTCACTAACCAAGAGAAGCAAGAATGTCAACTAAATTACAAGGTACGCAATACTTTATTATGTTCTATAACCAGGAATATATATAGCCATATATCTTCTTGTGAAGCAGCCAACTGTATTTGGAAAAAATTGGAAGTCACACATTTTGGTACATCTAGGCTTATAGAAACAAGAAGAGAAATTCTTCGAGTAGAGTATCGGGGATTTTTTTTTCCTTATGGGGAGACAGTATATAATTGCAATAATGATTTATGAAAATTTTAAACAGTTTACAATCTATGGGATAAAAATGTCTTGATGATGAAGCTCTTGTAGATAAGATTATTGATATAATGCCAAATCAATGGGAGTCAAAAAGTATAACTATTGATGAAAATAGAAAAGTTTCCCATATTACTCTTGATGAACTATTTGGAACACTTTTACAACATGAGAAAAGAATGAAGAGAGATGCTGATTTCTACAAGAAGAAAAATGGGAATGGTAATGTATCTTTTACATCTAAAGCTAAAACACATGAATGGATAACAAGATCCAAATCCAAGAATATTGTTATATCATAATCAAGTGATAGTGATTACTCGGATAATGAGTTAGCCAATCATTATCGAAGCATGAATAAGATTGTGGGAAGGAAAGACTTCCAATACAGATTCAGAAAGAAAGATAGGAAGGATAAGAAAGATTCAGAGGTAACTTGTTATGAATGTAAGAAAGTAGGTCATATAAGGCCTGATTATCCTTTACTGGAGAGAAAAGACAGAAAGGAGAAAAATTATGAATGAAATAAGAAAAAGTATTATAATAAAAAGAAAATCTTGTAGGCAAATGATACTTAGAGTGAAAGTGGTAGAGATTATTCAGATAATTCTTCAGAATATAAGTCCTCAGGACATATAAATATTGGACTTATAGCCAGATTACCAATTGAAGATCATTGTCTCATGGATAAGGTACATAATGCGGAATCTATTACAAATGTTTCTTTGAATGCAAATTATGCTGATAATAAATTTTATAAATCTTCATATGAGTCCTCATCATCTGAAGATAATACTTTAGCTTCTTTTGAATAAGTATCTATATTTGCTAAATTACTTGAGAATGAAAATTCTAAACTCAAGAAAAAACATGATAATGAAAATTATAGAATTTCAGTTTTAACTAAAGAAGTATCACATCTTTATAATGATCTTGATATGAATACTTCTGATTTTGAATTTTTTTTAAAAACACATGAGAAAGTCAAATCTGATAAGAATAAACTTTCTATGGATCTTGAAATTGTAATTTCTATGAAAAATTTTATAGAACCTAACCCCAGTTCAAAATAAAATGTTTTGGAGGATAAAAATTTAGTTTTAATACTTATTTGAGAAGTCTTTTCTTTATAAAAATGTGTGTCAAACATTACTTATGGAAAATAAAATTTTGACAAAATGTATTCTCAAATCCGGCCTTTAAAAAATCATTCTGGACTTGGTTATACTGATTCCAAACTGGTTTCTAGTAATAACTATTTTGTTCCACAAAAAACCCCTTTTTGTTCTAAGTGTCAATGTGGTTGACACTATAAAATAGATAGCTCTCTTAATAGAACTCAGTCTTTAGGATTTCACAAAGCTGATTTAGAAAAACAAATGTGTATTCCTAAAATTTTTTTATCTAACCCTTCTGAATCCAAACAAGTTTGGATTCCGAAAAAACTAATTGATTATTTTTCAGGAAAATAAGAAGTGTATCAACAAGAATATTTGGTACATGGATAGTGGTTGTTCTCAACACATGACGGGTAACAAATATTTAATTTAAAAGACTATCAAAACAAAAGGTAGAAAGGTTACCTTCAGAGATAATGCTCAAGGAACGATTGTTGGTATATGCAATACTGTTTTTCTTGGAAAAGTTATTATCTCAAATGTTTTGTTTGTTAAAGGTCTTAGGCACAATATCATCAGCATAAGTCAATAATGTGATGAAGGTTACCTTGTGAAATTTATAAATGATAAATGTATAGTTCAAAATTCAACGGATGAGTTCATTCTGTCTTCCCATAGGCAAGAGAATGTATACACTATTAACATAGAAGACCTTAGGACCCAAAATTTACCCTACTTAAGTGCAATAGAAGACCAATAATGGCTATGTCATAGAAGACTAGGACACTGTAATCTAAGAAACCTTTGTAAACTCTTAAAGAAAAGACTTTTAAAGGGACTACCGGATCTTGGATATGATTCTTCTAAAGTCTGTGATACTAGTCATTTTGGAAAGAAACATAATACTAGCTTTAAATCAATTAATGATGTTTCAACTTCTAATGCATTACAGCTACTGCATATGGATCTGTTTGGTCCTTCACAAACTGGAAGCATTGGAGGAAAATACTATGTATATGTTTAGGTTTATGAACTTACTAGATTTATATGGGTCTATTTTCTAACAATGAAATCTGAAACCTTTTCATATTTCAAAACTTTTATAGCCCAGGTTAAAAATGAGAAAAACCTACCCTTGATAACTATTCATAGTGATCATGGTGGTGAATTTCAAAATTGTGAATTTGAAACTTTTTGTAGTAAGAAAGGAATTACTCACAATTTCTCTTCTCCATGAACTCCTCAGCAAAAAGGTGTTGTTGAAAGAAGAAATCGTATTCTTCATGAAATTACTAGAACCATGTTGAGTAAATACTCAATTTCTAGGCACTTTTGGGCAGAAGCTGTTAGTACTGCTTGCTATACTATAAATCGTGTTTTAACCAGAAATTTTCTTAATAAAACACCTTGTGAATTATGGACTGGCCGAAAACCTCAAGTTTCATACTTCAAATTTTTTGGGTGCAAAGTATTCATTCTGAATAAAAAAGATAATCTTCACAAATTCGCACCAACATCTGATGAAGGAATATTTCTAGGCTTCTCCACAACTTCTAAGGCTTATAGAGTTTTCAATAAAAACACTTGTACTATTGAGAAAATAGTACATGTAAAATTTGATGAAACAAATCCTTTTGTTTTTAAATCATCCCAACCTACATTCTCGGATGTGTTTTCAAAAACTAATTATCAACCTTTGTTAGAAGATCCTTCTGATAAGGAAAATGTTCAAGAAGATACTTTTGAATCATTTACCATAGAATAATTTCTACCATATGTTGATGAACAGGTTTTACAAAACCCAAATCAATTGTTTCTTAGGAATCATCCAAGTGATACCATCATTAGTGATGGAAATCAACCTGTGAGGACCAGAAATTCCTTAAGAAATGAAATAGAACATCTTTCTTTTCTTTACCAATTTGAACCTAAAAGTCCAAGTGAGGCCTTAGGTGATGAAGATTGTATCAAAGCAATAGAAGATGAACTAAATGAATTTGAGAGGAATCAAGTCTGGACTTTAGTTGAAAGACCCAAAGAAACAACTGTAATTGGAGTAAAATGGGTTTTCAGAAACAAATGATATGAAAATGGAATCATTGTACAAAATAATGCAAGACTTGTTGCTAAGGGATGTAATCAACAAGAGGGAATAGACTATGAGGAAACATATGCTCTGGTAGCTAGACTTGAATCTATTCGAATTCTATTATCCTTCGCAGTATACTTTAACTTGAAACTATTTCTAATGGATGTTAAATGTGCGTTTCTAAATGGTTTTGTTCAAGAAGAAGTTTTTTTCGAACAACCCCCTAGTTTTCTAGACCCAAAACATCCTAATCATGTTTTTAAATTTACCAAAGCTCTATATGGTCTTAAACAATCTCCTTGAGCATGGTATGATAGACTTACGAGATTTTCATAAAAAAATAATTATTTAAAAGGTACATCAGATCCAACCCTTTTTATAAAAATGGAAAATGAAAATTTTTTGGTTGTTAAAATCTATGTTTAGGACATCATATTTGGGTCAACTCATCAATATTTAACTGATTATTTTGCTAATTTAATAAAGTATGAGTTTGAAATGAGTATTGTGGGTGAGTTAATATTATTTGTATCTTTTCAAATTTCTCAAAAACCAGAAGGAAAATATATATCCCAACATAATAATATTAAATATTTACTTAAAAATTTTGTATATAACAATACTAAAAGTATTAGCACTCTAATTGTTACCTTAAATACACTTGATCTAGATAATACTGGGAAACCAGTAGATCAAAAAAAAATTAGAGGTATGATAGGAAGTTTTCTTTACTTGACATCTATTCGACCAAACATAATGTTTTCTGTATGCTTATGTGAAAGATACTAATATAATCCAAAAGAGTCTCATTTTAAATATGTAAAGGGAATCTTTCGGTATTTAAAAGGCACGATGGATTTAGGACTCTTTTACTCTTTTGTAAATGATTTTGTTTTAAAAAGTTTTTCAGATGCTGACTTCAGTGGTTGTATAATGGATGGAAAATGTACATCTGAAACATGTAATTTCATAAGAGATTCTCTGGTTTCCTGGTCCTGCACGAAACAACACATGGTATCACTTTCCACTGCTGAAGCTGAATATGTAGCAGTTGGAAGTTGTTGTGCACAAGATTTGTGGATGCAACACACACTCACCGACTATGGACTGAGTTTTTCCAATACCCAAATTCTATGTGGTAATACTAGTTCCATAGCTCTTAGTAATAACCCAGCACATCACCCTCATGAAAAACACATAGATGTTAGGAATCACTTTCTTAGGGATCACACACAATAAGGAGATATTACTTTACAATTCATCAGAACGCAAGAACAACTTGCTGAAATTTTTAAAAAACCATTACCTTCCGATAGATTTGAGTTTATAAAACAGATGCTATGAATGATTACATAAAAATAATCATTCATATCTACTTCATGTTTTACATTTCTCCTTACATTAAACAACTCCTCTTAGAAAGGGGGAGAACATATCTTACTGTGGTTCTTCTTATCTTATGATCTTCAGTTTTGTTTCTCCTGGTATGTGTTTTTACCTATCTGTTTATCATACTGACTGCTTTATTGAATTATTTACCTATCTGTTTGTCATATTGACTGTTTTATTTTATTATTTACCTATCTGTTTATCGTATTGACTGTTTTATCATATTCTTCACCTATATGCTTATCATAATAACTCATTACCATAATGAATATCTTTTCCATTGGATTTTCAGTTCATGGTAACAAGTTTGTTTTCCATCAGTTCGCTCGATCATGGTAATAAATATCTTTTCCATCGGCTTGTCAGTTCGTGGTAACAAGTTTGTTTTCCATCAGTTCGTTTGATCATGGTAACGAATTTCTTTCCCATCGACTCGTCCAATAATGGTAATTAATTTCTTTTCTATCGGCTCCTCTGATCATGGTAATGAATCTTTTTTCCATCTACACGTCCATTTATGGTAATGAATTTCTTTTCCATCAACAGGTTCGTTCATGGTAATGAATTTATTTTCCATCGGCACGTCCAATCATGGTAATGAATTTCTTTTCCATCGGCACGTCTGTACATGGTAAATACTTTCTTTTCTATCGGCTCGTCCGTTTATGGTAATGACTTTATTTTCCATCGGCACGTCTGTTCATGGTAACATGTTTGTTTTCCATCAGCTTTCCAGTTCATGGTAATGACTTTCTTTTCCATTGGTATGACGATTTATAGTATTTTTTTTCTTCGTACATTTGTATTTTCTTTCACTGTTAATACTATCTAAACCAATAATTACATTACGATCGTCGGAAGATATATACTTTCCTCATTCTTTTGTAATTTTTTTTCATTTTAATCCAATCCATTGATCTTATTTCTTATAATCTAAACCATAGAAGATCATTGGTCACCCTTTTCCACATATAAATAGACCCCCCTCCCCAAACCCACACTGGTTTTTCAGGATTTGTGGTGCAGCTCTGCTCCACCGATTTAAGTCTCTGTATGATCTTTCATGTGGATTCACCTATATGTCTCAGTCCTCTGCTAATACTCCCACTGAAATGTCTTTAAAGACTTTTTCAGAGAAAGACTTTTTTAGAGAATGGTTAGTTTCTCGGGAATTTTTTGATTCTTACGATTCTATAATCAGAAGATTCATTTTGTTTCAAGGCTGGGAACATTTATGTGTTGAAAAACCTGTTTCTCAAGATCCGGTTCTTATTGATGATGTCACTCAGTTTTACAAAAATGTATCTTTTGATAAGAACATGACTATCAATTTTTCTGTGTACGGTAGAATGTTTTCAATGTTAGTAAAACAAGCAGCCCATTTTCTAAATGTCCCAATAGAAGGTGATTCTTTCTTTCCATCACATTAACTACCAAAGGAATTTGGTATGTTTAACAAAGAAAATGATGAAAAGTCTCAGTTTATTATAAATGAAAAGAAGAGAAATATGGATCATCTTTCACCAGATAACTGATTTGTGTCGCTATGGATGCAAGGCTTTCTTATCCCAAGGAAAGGGGATAGATAGAATTTGAAGGTTTCTAATATCTTCATGTTGGAATATCTTTTCAACATGAGAAAAGTAAATCTTATGGGATACATCATTGAAACTATCAAGAATGTTATGTCAGGAACAATTAAGTCCCATTTGATTATATATCCATCTATTCTTACAATGTTCATTCTCGAGAGTATGCAGTTTTCTAATATTCCCTTGAAAAGAAATCTGATAGATTTGAAGCCATCCTGGATTAGTAAGAGTACATTGAAGAAGTTGAATGTTTGTTTTGATCTGAATTCAATACATTTTGTAAATGATTTAGAAGCTGAATCGGCTCAGAATCAATCGGCACCAATTCCAGTCAAAAACAATCCTTCTATTGGTGCTTCTCAAAAGTCAGATCCACAAACCAGTTCAAATACTAAGAAGAAACCAAATTATAGTAAGGAATTCGTGGCCAAGTGGAGAAAAGATAAGGAACAGAGAAAGGAAGGTGATCCAAAGTTTGGACTTTCTCCGGCTGAAGCCTATTCTGAGATAATAATGGTAGAGGAAACAATTCAAGCTGAAAAGAAAAAGAATATTGTTTTGAAAAGAAAGGCTCAATAATTTGATATCTCTAAAGTACTGAAAATGGTTTAGGATGCTAGCGCTCATCTAACGGAAGAAATAAATCAAGAACCTATCATACAGAGTCTTCTAGAGAAAGAAAAAGGGAAACAGATGTGGGAAGAAATAGAAGAAGTTCAAAAAGAGGAAGGATATTTTCTTTTAGAATTCCATCAATGTTCGAAAAAGAGTAGGGAAGAATCTTATTAAAAGTAGAGAGAAGGTATTCAATAAGTTCCTCATGGAGATCAAGCACCGGTTGAATGTTTTGAAACTACAGATAAAACACCTTCTCCATCAAAGCAAGGTGCTCAATCTTCTCATACAGAAAAAGTTATTATCATCAGTGATAAAGTGGAGGAAGATAGAAAGGAAAAAGAAAAAGAAAAAGGAAAACAACCAGTTGTAGACTCAAGCCGGTCAAATGAACTGCATTCGTATGATAAAGATACTGATTCAGAACAAAAAATATCTCTCAAGAGGAGTGATTACATTGTACATGATTTAAGGAGGTTTGAGAAGAATATTCCTTACTTTCCTAGACTGTAAGGGAAAATTTATTTTATTACTGACAATCAGAGAAATAAGTTCAGCTCCGTAAGAGAATTGAGAAAGAAGGTTTTGTCACTTGAAGCTGATTTGAAAGTTCTATCTGAATCTTCACCTGCTCATAAGAAGGCTTAAAACAGGATGACCATGTGGTCATATAAAATAGAAAGCTCAATTAATGACCATGAGATAGCAATTGATGATGTAAGGAGGTTTTCAAATGATCTTTCCATTTCTTTCAATAAGTTTGACAAAAGAAACAGTTAAAAGACTGAATCAGGTAACTCGTGGTGCAGATATCACATCAGTGAAAGAGTTGCAAGAATGAAAGAATGATTTTCAGTCCAAATTTTCGAAGGTTTCATCTTTCAAAGCTGAAATGGTTTTGTTGAAGAAACAAAATTCTGTGTTATACAAAGATAAAAAAATTTGCAAGACATAATTGATACTCTTGAGGAAGTAATCAGAGTGTAGGAGGGGACTATCAAGAATCAAGATCAGTTTTTTTCTTACCAACAAGAGCTTCTCAGATCTCAGTTTGATTCAATTTCTGATGAAAATAACGAAATCAAAAAGATGAAATCTATTCATCATGAGCTGATAAAGAAGGAAAAGTAAATAGAAATCCAATGACTATTGTATTTTTTTTCTTTTCTTATGAAACCTGTCTTTGTATTGTAATGACATTTATGTAATTCTTTCTTTTGTCCATCATTTCTTTTATCTAACTCTATCAGGAATCTCATGATTAACCAATTCTTTTTGTAAATCACAAAGGGGTAGAATTTTTTATAAAGGGGGAGAATGTTTTACAATGGGATAATGTTTTAATCAAATACTTCGAAACGATGGAAAATATGTGAATACATTTCTTAAGAAAATACATACCTAAGGGGGAGTTAGTTTTATTCAAATTCATATTCAGAAGAGTTTCCAAAAACTTAGGGGGAGATAAGTTTTTCTTATTGTATATACTCTGTGTTTTTTTCTTTCAAAAAAGGGGGAGATTGTTGTGTCAAATGTTTTCCGTTGACTTCTATACCATGTTTTGGAAATCACAAATGTCTTTTACCATACTGATCATACTGATCATACTGATCGTAACTATCATACTGATCGTACTGACAATGTTGATCGTACTGACCATGCTGATCGTACTGACCATGCAGATCGTACTGATCTTGCTGATCGTACTGAGCATGCTGATTGTACTGAGCCTGCTGATCGTACAGACAATGTTGATCTTATAGACCATGCTGATCGTACTGACTATACTGATCGTACGGACTATAATTTTTTGTACTCACTTTTTCAATCTTATCATACCGACTCTATCAATTCTACTCACTTTTTTGTATCTTATATTTTATCATATCAATACATTACATTTAGTAATACTTATAATATTCATAATTTCATTACTTTATTATTTTGGTACTTAGTCAAAAACACATATTTCTTATTAATCGTACTCTTTTTTGTCATCTTCATATATCTTTTGTTTTAACCAATACGATGTCATTGATTTAGTTACAAACTAATCAAAATGATTTCTGATGTATGTTTCAATATGACCGTTATAATGCCAGGTGTCCAAGTCCCTCCGAGTTTTTCTAAGAAATATAACCTTTGGAGGAAATGTGATCGTTGGAACTTGAGGCCTATAAATATGAGGTCATTTTAAGCCGAATATAAATGATGATACTTTGCTTCTATCAAGTTCTAGAGGGAGACGATGTGACTTCTCTCATGCTTTGTGCTTTGTGCGACCGATCTTGGTATAGTGGGATTTCAAGTGATTGAAAGACATAGGTGACAATTACCTCCAAAATTGAGGGTTGCCGGGGATAGGCAGACAGTCTTTCCTATCATCGTATCGAAGGATTTCAGGGATATGCAGACAGATGGATCGATCATAATATCGAGGGCTGTCGGGGATAAGCAGACAGACAAACCGATCATCGTATCGAGGGCTTACCAAGGTGGTGGTATGACAGACCTCTTATCCTATGTGAAACGATAACCCTTCTCTTTGGGTTAAAAAGAATTGTAATACTTTTACTTTTCTATTACTATTTGTATTAAAATGGAATTTGTATTGCTTCCTTTCTTCATTACACTTTCAATTGTAATTGTTTCAATTACAATTATTCTATTACATATTTTATTAATAGATTCTATAAGCTTTATGGTAGAATATCTCACACTTGTATTACTCTGATTATTGTATTCATCTTGAATACAATTACTTTACTTTTCTAATAGTATTACATTACATCATACCTTTATATTCAATACAATTATGGTTGTCTTAATTTTATTAGTTTAATATCTTTTAAACTAATCTCTTATGTGTTTAAACAAAGTTTTAAACCTACAATTCTCCCCCCCCCCTCTTGTATTGTTCCATCTAATATACATACACATTGACATATTCGATCCAATAGTGTCTATAGAGAAATGTAAACAATGCTATTTAATTTTTTTTCATCTGTCTAATCATAATAGATGCTACTATTTTTAGTTCGGGGATTTTTTAAATTTGGGTCATTTTTAGTTTAACATTTAAAAATTTATTCAAATATATATTAGTTATTTTAGATTCATCTCACTTCGTATAGAAGAATATGTGTGATTTGTATATTTTTAAAACAAATCTATGAGAGAAGTTCATTTATACATTATGAATGGTGTTTTTTTAAGAATTTTATATCATGGACCGTGTATGAACATCGATAGTTTTAACTTTACTACATTTTATAAATAATTCTCTATATTTTGAATACCGAATTTATAAATACCTCATGAAGAAATTTTTATAATGTTTTTCATGTGTACTATGTGCTATATGACGGTAAAAAATTTCATAATGGTAACATCTAAACTATCATCATTTATTATAGATTCCGAGTGATATTAATTATACACCTATATCCAAGTAGCTTTCGGATCAAGATCATTCATGGTTAACAAGTCACTGTATATATTATTTTTTAAACGACAATATTACATATGATATATTATGTTGTAGGTAAGAAAATAAGTTTAGAATATAATCATGATATAGATATTTAATGTTGGAGCTAAGCTCATTATATTTATCTATTAGTTATTAGGATTTACTGGTATACTAACTATTTAGAGAAAATACAAAAAAAAATCATGGTCATTGTTCAAAGACAATATTGACTTTCATGCATTATGGGATATTTTTATTTAAATTTTTTGTATTAAAAATATATTTTCAAATGTTGGTTTAGAAGTGATTATTTTTAATGTGGGTTCCAAAATATATTTCGTATTGAAAAATATAATTTTATTATTATTTTTATTATTTGATATGAGAAGAAAGAATCTTAATATACCCTCCATGGATAGGTGGAATGGTTAAATATTGTGGTTCATATTTAAAATAAATCATTGAAAATAAATGTAAGGAAATTCATTATATTGTCTCAGTTAATAGATATGTTTTTTATAGTTTGAATTAATGATTTTCCCATGAGAATTATAAAAAAATTATTCACTGGAGATCTATTGGCAATTCCCTTGATAAATCAGTTAGAAATTTGTTTTTAATGTTTTCATAATAAATTAAATGAATCAATGGAATGAGTGTGTCATATAATATTATGGTTAGTACCAAAAAATTATATAAAATTTTTTATATGTAACATGAATCCATATTTGTGGTATCATACCTAAAAATCTATAAAATCATTAGATTAGGAAACCATGTATTGAGATTATGTGGTGTGAATCGAGACTATGGAATTTCATAAGTGACTATTGATTAGAATGTTTCGTTAGTAATTCACACATTGGAAAGTGTCAAATTTTTTGAAATATCACTCGTAAATGGTCCTAGTTTAGAAAATGTAGTTATTGGATGATTACACATTGGATAAAACTAGCTTATGGTTGATGAAACATTGACCCTGGTTTAAATAACTTGGGAGTATAAGGGAACATAATTTTATTTATCATTAGTGTTTTTAATGATAAATTATGAGACAATTGATATAGAAACCTTGATTGAAGTAATTATTTAGACAAGAAATGATTAGGGTACCATGTTATTTATATTTATTGGTAAATAATGGAGAATTTCATAGGATTGGATGCATTGGAATATTTTAGGACTATTTAGTTTTTAAATTTCTTGTTAACATGGTTTTAGGTTCCTGAAATACTTGATGAAATCATTTTCATATTAATAAGATGAGTAGAATAATAGGTTTATTGATGAATATTAATAGTGTATTAATTGATTTTTTCTTTACATTGATGTGAATTATCGAATAAAAAGTTTAATCTATTTGCATCTATACTGACTTTGAATGAAAATTTTTCCTGGAAGAATGTATTGTTTCTCATTGATGGATCTTATATATAAATTAGTTTCTAAATTTAATTTATTATATTAAACCCCTAGAATTTAATATTTGAAGGGAAATTATCAAATATTTCATTTAGGGAAATATATTCTATATTAATATCAAAATCATCCAAATTTAGGATTTTAATTGGTACTGTTAATAATTATGGTTTTGTTGAAATTTCTAAACATAACATCTAGTTTTATTATCTTTAGAAATGGTTTCAAAAGTTATTCAATGTTATTAAGATATAATGATAATTATTAAAGTTTATTTATTTTTAATAATGTTTTAATAAGATAAATTTTAAGTTTTAGTTCTTATATAAATTTTAATATGTTCTGTGTATCATAGATAATGATACATTTGAATATTTATGATTTACTAAGTGGTATATTTGAAAATTCCATACATAGATTTATTTTGTTGAAGCATCATCAGGTAATTGTGGATGATAAATCCATACAAATGGAAAATACTGATACATTTTCTATTATATAGCCCCCATATTAAGTGTAAGAGTTTTTCATTTACTAGTTTGGATATTTTTGTGCTTCTATTTCCATATTATTTTACCTTTTGTTTTGTTCTATAATTTTATTTAACACATATTTATTATAACTCCATTATTCTTTCTCGATATCCATAATTCAACCACTCTGATATTGATGTTCATGGTAACAATAAAACAATCCCAATGGTTGAAACATTTATATGTGGGTCCCATGACACTACACAAGAGTTCATATGTTTTCCTTATATTTTTATTTGGTACTATATGTTGGATGGGAGGGTTTTTCGTCTGAACCCTCTCATTTAACTCTTAGTCTCATGTCATGAACCCTATGAGGTACATTGGTAACGCAATAACTCAGGTGACTCTGATATGTCCCAAATGGAATTTTCATCCACATAGGTTGAAAAATAGCACCAAGAATGATTCAAAACGAATGTGGGAAAAAAATTACACAAACATTATAGAATAATGATAAACACATCTGAATTAATATACAAAAAATTCCACATTGAGAACTTTACTAGATTTAAAAAATGATTAAAAACATAGTGTACAGTAGAAATATTCTATAAAATATGATGATAAACAATACATGTCCCAACAAACATAACTCTCCAAGCCTAAGGATCAATAGCTACTTGCACCTCCAAGTGGCACATTACCCTTACATCAACATGGAAGAAGATAACCTATAAGAACCCAATGTCACTGGTAGGATGTGATTTAAAATCCAATTATTGTCTAACCAATGATTCCATAATAAGATACTAACATTTAATTTAACTAAAATTTATTTCATTTTTAAATATATAGGCATGAAAGATAAACATCATATTAAAACAAATATTCCAACTAATTTAAATTAATATAAATACATTAAACAAATGGAAGGATAAAAAATTTATAGAACACTTTTTACATAATTTCATAAGGATTGTGTAATGAAATTTTACAAAAGTAGTGGAATATATTTGGAATATAAAAAAACAAATTCATGTCTCTAAATATATGATAGTTACGGGCTATTAGACTCCCTAAAACTCCAATAGTGATCACAAAAATATGTATACACACATCTATCTGATACTGACTCAAGAGGAATCATCACAATCCCATCAGGGATGTGACCTGCTATATATTTATTCTTAGTGTTGTAAACCATATATTGATGTATTTAATAAAACACTAACTCCCATGGAATTTGTGTTCTATGACATCTATGAATTCTGGTCAATTTATTTTAAGACATCATAAAATAAATTTCATTCTATTAATCCCTTTTAAACATGAAACTTTTCAATTTAAAAACTAAATAGGATTTTTAATCAAATATTTACTTTTCCATGACAAAAACAATTGGTTTATATCAAAACCATTTTAATCAATTTTTCTCAATTTCCAATTTACAATATATTTCAAACATCAATTTCACTATTTAAATCTCAATTTTTCATCAATTTCATGATCTGAATAAAATTTAATCAAATTGGGGGGTCTTTCACAATTTCATGAAAAAAAATAAAAAACAATAATTTCAATGTAATTTTAGTTTCAAAAAATAAATTGAAAACAATTTAATCGAAATCAATAAATTTATTTTAAACCAAGAAATTTTGGTTTAATAAAATTATCCAATAACACTGCTACCACCTACCACGGGATCATGGGATCTAGAAACATATATTCTGAATTGGGAAACTCCAAAGAATAATGTTTTCAACAATTATCCATGAATCAACCAAATGTTTATGATCTAATATGGTAGATATTAGTTCCCACAATAACATGAAAAACTGCAATATTCTTGTATAGAAAGAGGGGAGAGTGGGAGAAAACTATAGGATGAGAAATCATACCAGAATGAAATAAAACATCATTTTCTATGAATATATTTTCTTACAGAGGGGTTTATATGGTCCAAAATCTCCTATACATTGAATAAAAGGAAGAATAAATCATTATGAGGTCGTATACATCCATATATCACATTAAAATATGGATTTCGGATTTTTGAAAATAATTTTTCAACCAAAATATTTCATATGCATGGTTAACTACGCATGGTAGCATCATTAGAGAAACTATGTTTCCTTTAAAAGTATCTCTATTGATGGGGTTTCATGGATTCTCCTTTATGGGAACACAATTTTTCAAACCGTACTCAAACCATGAAAACCTCCATGGCTTGGGTTTTCAAGGTTTGCACTAGCAGGTACAATAGTTTTGGAAAACCACGTACCAACCATTCACCGTGAAAAATCCCTTCAAATTTTACAATTTTTTTTCCAAAACCTTCAACTAAAAATTCCAAAAAATCATTATCAAATCAGGGGCATTGGAATACTTAAAAATAGTAATTCTATGTTACAACATCCCACCATAGAAAGATTATGACCCCCTAGTTCAAATTTAAAATCATCCAGGCCAGAATGTTGAGGCCACTACACTATCATGAATTCCTCCCTCTTCCACATCTTCTAATAATTATAACTATTATATCATAGAACTAAAACCAAATTTATCACCCACCTATGAAGTACCATTATTGTAGAATCAATTCCAATGATTCCATACTCAGTCACATGTAAATTAGGATCAACCTCAACATCACTCCATCAAAGAACATGATATGAATCAAATATATATTTTCATATCTCATATACATGAAACAAATTATTTATTTCTCTCAAATGTTTTATTTATGCTAAATAGATTTCCACTTTTTTAACCATATCAAAAATCCGAAACGTCCCTAAAAAATGGAGCAATCTTACTTTTCCTCCGATGTTGATAATGAACCTAATGGGTTGAAACAATAAAAAACACATAATACCCAAATAAAAATTAAAATATTCTATTTTGATTATCAACATAATACTTATACTATATATGTGCCATAAAAATTCTCTGACTAATCAACTGATTAATTTCTAGAATAAAATTAACAAATCTCATTCGATCCAAGCAGCATTCTCTATTTTTTAAATAATACAATAAAAAAAATATTTCTAACCATACAAAGCCCCCAATAGATAATTTTTTATCATAGGAAAGTAAATATTGTTGTAGGAAAACTAAACCAACCTCATATGTTCATCCCAAGACAACCCAATGTTGAAACCACAAGCACATTGCATTTCTTAAATAATATGTATAGATCATTCTATTTGGCCATCCAATTATTGGTACTATTATGTAATCT
Source organism: Viscum album (assembly GCA_963277665.1). NCBI lineage: Eukaryota > Viridiplantae > Streptophyta > Magnoliopsida > Santalales > Viscaceae > Viscum > Viscum album. The sequence continues at coordinate 1,653,001,814 of OY728131.1, read as the reverse complement.
ATGATTCTTAAGAACCCATTGAATCCGAAAGGAATCTCAATATATAAGAAGTGAACTGAAGATATCAATAAAAAAAATATTGAACTTCGGGAAAATGAAAAAAATGTTTCACATAGAGATTTCAAAACTCTTAAACTTTGGACGTATCCCAAATGGGTATGAGGTGAGCTGATTTTTTCAGAATATCAATCACAACCCACATAGATATCTTCTTTATTTTGGGTTTGTGGAAACCCAAGAACTATGTCCATAGGGGTATCATCCTACTTCCATGTCTAGAACAGATGGGTCTATAGAAATCCCGAAGGTTTTTTTTGCTCAAACATGCCCTATTGGAACGTATAAAAACTATAGAAAAAATCAGTAGTGCCACATTTCATACCTAGACACCAGAATTAAAACCACATGTCTTAAAACAGCTTCATGATTCCTTGGATCACTTTACTCGGGATTTATATTAATCTCCCAACACAGCTTCTCTTACTGATAGAGACACTAAAAAATTTTGATAACAAATAATTTCCTTAATAATTAACAACCAGTCATACATGGTATCCCCCACATAAATGAGAGTCTCTAATTCTATGGAATTTTTTATAATGTTATTTTTACCTAATAATTATCTCAATGAGAAAATATATCAACTGAACACTTTCTATAGAACCCTTGGACCGTGATTCTTTTACTCCAATAGAAAACTATACAAAAAGAACCATGGACATCAACTCTTTAGAATATTCATTCCCTGCCTGTGTAAGGACCCGAACCCTTTTACCTAGAGTCGGTTCCTTGTTTGATTACATTGGAATACATATAAGGAATAAGAATCCCAAAGGATGGATTATTTTAGTATTATTGGAAATAAGTTACATACATATGTTTATCATTACCACATGAAGGGAAACAAAAACACTAGTTTATTCCACTAGAAACATCATGTCTCCAAGTTTATGCTTTCAAGTCATTCATAAATTACTTCTTCATATCCTGAGAAAATGAATTATAAGAAAGGGGTGATCATAAACACTCAGTAAGAGTAATAAATAAAGTGGAAGATAATATAAACAATAGACATGGTGAATAATTGAAAATACATGCCTTTAATAATAAAAATGAACACATTATGGAAGGAAAATGAACTGAGTAAATAATGCCATAATAAAGCATAACCATGGGTATTCTACTAGTCGAATAACCACATGAACTTTCAATTAATAGCTTCATAATTAGGTAAGTGCATATTATGGACATTCTGAATCATTTTTTCATGGCCTTGGCCACGACATCTACTGATTAAGGCCTCTGCCAAAATCCATATCACATTGGGAAAGGCCTCGACCAATTCGACGTCTATTTGTCTCATGAGACCTACCGATGCATAGAGGGGCTATAGAGGGCCCCAAAGATCACATAATAAGTCCAATGCATTCCTCATATGAGCAGGTATAAACACAATCAATATATATATTCATATTGAAACTATCATATGAAATGTAACTATCTTTCCCCAATCATTAAACAAAAAACACTAACCATTAGGAATAATATGGTGAATGGTTTATGGATATATTATCCAAAATAGAGTTAGTCGTAAACCATTAAATAAAATATGGTAGATTAATTCATAAATTATTAAAACTTAATTATACCATGGAATCAATAATAGTGTTGAATTAGATAAAAACACACTTATAAAATCATTAACCAATTCAGGAGATAAATACTCTTTTATTTTGAAAAGAAGAGTTCTTTTAGAAAATCATTGTATAAATCCAAAAGTAATGTAAGATAGTATTTTCATAATAAAATGATTATTTTTAAAAATATAATGGTTTCCAAAAACAGATTATAGAGTGCCCCTGTAAATAGATATGAATTGGAGAAATTCCCGTGAATCGGTCTTCTATTTTGGAATCAATTTTGAAAGATCTTTTTAAAATGGGTAACTATCCATAAAATAATGAAGGGTTATAGGTTGTAAAAATATATATTATACTCACACAGAATATATGATGAGTACAAAACAATAAATAAGAATTTAATTGAGGTAATTAGACAATGAAACTAACCCGAAATAAAATGGATGTTCGGGTGAAAAACCCTTACCTTAACACCAAACATGTTCTTCTATAGAACTTAAGATCATGGAATATGAAATTATACATATTAATAACTTATTTAAAAAACTATTATACATGTATTAAGTTTATAATAATTCTTTTTAGTTCATTTATGTCTTTATTGACAAGTTATTGTATTGAATTATGTCGTTCAGGAGTGTTCGTTTCTTTTATTTTCATATTCGGTTCACTTGTTTTTATGTAATGACGTTCATGTGGAATGGTTATAAATCTCCAGGATTAGAATTATATATTATTAATGAACATAAATAGTTGATAATGGTTATTTCTATCATTTTTTTACATGGAATGAGGATGAACCATTAGATGACCACCACTTTGATTATTCAGTGGTATTTGGAAAATTATGAACTAGTTTTGTCATATAACTTAATTATATGTACATATTCTGGTTAATGAATATTAATTAGGTTATAAAAAATGTATTATAGTCTAGTTAATCCATAAACATGGTTTCATGACTAGTAATGAAGATGAAATTGAAGAACGAAACTTCATCATCCGCAAAGTCTATAAATTGGATCCTCATGGACGTTGATTTCATTTTTAAAATTAAATGGGAGGGAGTATGTATATTTATGATGGTTCTTCAATTAACAAGATATAATTAAATTTAATAGATGATACTAGAGTTATATTGATAATTTGTAAATAGGAGGTGAGGAGAGAAAAATAAAATAGAAGAACTTGAAAATAAAAGAAAAGTTAAGAGATCCCTTATGAAAATTCTGCAGCAAAACAGCGTCACTTAAAATATCATAATATCAAATGATGAGAAAAAAAGGGTATCTCATCATACTAAAAAAAAGGAAATTAAGAATAATTAATAAAATAAATCCTCATCATATGAGAAAGTAATTTCAAATAGATAACATAAAAGAAGTGTCGACTTAAAGAAGAGAATGTAGGATTCCTTTACCTTGTAGAATAATTCCTAGATCTTGAAGGATGGAACCTTGGGGGTTAGGGACACCATAGGAGGACTCTTAGAGAGGTAAAACCACCAGAGCATGGAGGATAAGGGATATGGAATGAAATAAAATGAATGGATGAGTGGGTATTTATAGAAAAAGAGAGGTAATTTTATAATAATTTTAAAGGGACACCTCATTAGTGGATTTTACCAAACCATGGGCTTTCCCATGGTATTTGACCATGTTTTAGCCACTTGAGACACCTCATGTCATAAGTTACTATAAAAAAGTCGATCATAATTTTATATTTAATTATTACATCATTATGAAGTCATTAAACTACCGAATACTCAAAACTGTATTTGTACTATTCATGAAAAATTCATGTATTTTAGAAAAATTACATAAATTCCCCCAAACCATTTTTCGAAGTTTAGAATTCAAAAGTGAAATCCATTTTTCAAAAATATTTTTATAAATATTTTTTATTTAATTTTTATATAAGGTCATAGTTAATTCGAAGAATAACAATCTTGATGTCCAATTAGTTTTATGTGACATTGAAAAATTAATTAAGATCCCATTATCATATTTCCTTATAAAAAAAATAATACTATTATTTACTATTCAAAAGGGTCATATTACTACTCATATTACTATTCATAATGGTATATTACTATTCACCAGAAATCAATTTAATTCTATCAGACTCCAAATAACTTACTGAACAGAACTCTAGATGACCATTTCTTGAAATTCAAAACATAGGGAAGAAAATTTTAGTTTAATGGATAGATTATAAAATTTCATTCTAAATTTATTTTCAAAACCTTGGGATGTTACATTTTCCCCTCCTTACAAAAATTTCATCCTCAAAATTTACAAAATATTACCTAAAAATATTCGGGTATGTCTTTAACATAAGCTTCTCAGGCTCCCATGTTGCTCCCTCCATCTTATGGTTCTTCCATAGAACATTCACCAGAGGGGTCATCTGATTTATCAATACATGTTCCCTAGTATCAAAAATCATGAGAGGATCTTCACAGTAAGATAAATTGGGATCAAGTTCCACTTATTCATATGTTAGTACATGTGTTGGGTCTGGCATGTACTTTCTTAACATTGATACAAGGAAGGCATTGTGAACCTTGGAGAGACTTGGAGGCATTGCCAAACAGTAAGCTACGACTACAATTAGGTCCAGAATTTCAAAAGGCCCTATGTACCTAGGACTCAATTTACATTTCTTACTGTAACATATAACTTCCTTCCATGGAGATACTTTTAAGAAAACATGATCTCCTACCTGAAATTCCAAATCCTTCCTTCGATTGTAATCCTAGATCTTCTGCCTACATTAAACTATTTTCATATGGTTCTGGATAATCTTCACCTTATCCATTGTTTCTTCAACAAGTTCTAGGCCCATGAGCTTTCTTTCACCAACATCATCCCAACAAGTTGGTATATGATATATCCTTCCATATTATTCTTCATAGGGTACCATCTGAATACTTGAATGGAAGCTATTGTTGTTGGAAATTTCATGAGTGGTAAATATTGATCCCACATGCCTTGAAAATCATGTGAATAAGACCTCAACATGAATTTCAATGTTTGAATAGTCTGTTCTGATTGTCCATCAGTCTGTGGGTTGTAGGAAGTGCTCAAACGAAGATCAGTATCTAGGGCCTTCTGAAGAAATTTCCAGAAACTTGAAGTAAAATGTGGACCACGATCAGAAAAAATCGATAGGGGTACTCTATGAAGTCTCACAACTTCATTAATATATACTCTTGCTTGACATTCAAGTCGTAGATCTTCTCTTAAAGTAACAAAATGTGTTGACTTGGTAAGAATATCAATAATTACCCATATTTCATCATTCCTTCTAGGTGTCTTTGTTAGTCCCATGACAAAGTACATTGTGATATTATCCCATTTCCACTCTGATATGTGAAGAGGATGCAATACTCTTCCAGGCTGTTTCCTTCCAGATTTCAGCTCGTGAAAAACCATATATATTGAAACAAAATCAGAAATCTCCCTCTTCATGTTGTACGAACAAAAATGTTCCTTAAATTATCTATACATCTTAGTGCTACCATGGTGTATAGAGAAATTGGAACTATGAGCATCGCCCCACAATTCTTTTTTTAGATTAGGTATATTGAGAACACAAAGTCTCTTCCCAAATTTCAAAATTCCATCGTCATATATGATGTTACTCAATCTCCCATCATTCACAGATTTAATCTTCTTTTAAAACTCCTCATCATCAACCTGAGAACATTTTATCCTTTCTTGTAAAGATGGTTTGGAAACCATTTGAAAAATCATTGATGTTTCAACTTCCATGGTTATTCTCATATCCATCTTTACTAGATAAATAAAAATAGGATCCCTTTCAACTCTCATCTTGTCCCAAACTCCAGGATCCTTTCTTCTCAAAGCACTAGACAGCGTATTTTCCTTCCCCTGGTGGTAGTGTATCGTGAAATCATAATCCTTGAGTGGTTCTATCCATCTAATTTGCCTAATGTTGAATTCCTTATATGATAAAATATACTTCAAACTCTTTTAAACAGTATAATTCTCACATTTTTCACCATAGATATAATATCTCCATATCTTAAAAGCAAATATTACGATAGCTAACTCATGATCACGAGTTGGATAGTTTTTCTCCTTAATTTTTAGCTGTCGTGATATATAAGCAATAACCCAATCATTTTTCATAAGGACACAACCATGTCCATTCTTTGAAGCATCACTATAAATAACAAACCCATCATTCGCCGATGGTAGAGTCAATATAGGAGCATTGACTAATATTCTCTTTAGTTCTTCAAAACATTGTTCACAATCTTTTTTACAAACAAATTAATCCCTTTACATGTGAGCTTCGTTAGCAGGTTATCATGCTGCGTAAAATTTTGTAAGAAATGCCGATAATAATCTACTAAGCCAATAAAATTGCATACGTCAGTTATGTTTGTTGGCAAGGGATATTCTTGGATTGACTTTGTCTTTGTAGGATCAAATATGATTCCATCCTTTGAGACAATATGTCAATGAAAAGAAATCTCTTGAATCCAGAAATCACACTTGCTATAATTCTCATATAATTCATGTCTTTAAAGAGTCTTCAGGATAATGCACATGTGATCTTCATGATCTTTGTTGATTTTGGATTATACCAAGATATCATCAATAAATACCACTAAAAAATCATTGAGATATTCCTTGAATACTCTGTTCCTTAAATTTATTAAGACAGAGTTTGCATTAGTCAATCCAAAAGTCATTACTGTTAACTCATAATTCCTATACCTGGTTCGAAACGCTATTTTCAGAATGTCTACCTTCTTCACACTCAACTGATGATATCCATATTGAAGTTGAATCTTTGAAAAGTATTGAGATCCATGTATTTGGTCAAATAAATCATCAATGCGAGGTAGGGGATACTTTTTCTTTATTGTTATAGCATTGATCTCCCTATAGTCAATACATAACCTCATAGATCCATCTTTCTTGTTATAAAAAAGGTCAGTGGCTCCACATGGAGAAAAACAAGGTAAAGTAAATCCTTTATTACTCAATTACCCTAGTTGTTTCTTCAGTTCCACTAATTCCATAGTGGTCATTCTATAAGGGGTCTTCGATATGGGCCTTGAACCAGGAATTATATCAATGGAAAATTTAATTTCTCATTCTAGAGGATGTCCAGGTAAATCATCTAGAAACACATCATCATATTCTCTCATAATAGGTACATCCTATATTTGAATATTACCTTCCTCACCCATAGTTATTTCATTATTTTTCTCCCCAATAAATTAATTTAGTTTAGCTTCTGGGGGTGGATTCATTTAATAATTAAGTGGTGACAATTCTACTGTAAATATAAGGTGTTCTTTGTCATCATGATAAAAATTCATAACCTCCTTTTTCTTAAAATAAATTTTTACATCAGTATCCAAAAGACAATCCATAATGAGAATTATATCAAAATAAATCATGGGTATGACGATGAGATCAGTAGATAAAGAACATGTATATTCCTTAATGGGAACTGATTGACAGAACTTTGTAGCAATGATACTTACCTTAGGAGTTTTGATTGACAAATCCCTTGTTAAATTAAATAGGAAATATCTAATTTTCTTATCAAACTGGGAAGATAGGAAACAATGTGATGATCCAGAATCAAATAAAGCATTGGATAAACTTGAGGAATCAATTAAAGTACCTACCACCACGTCATTAGGAACTTCAACCTCTGCAGTTGTGATTGCATAATCTTGTCACTAATCCCTTGCCCTTTTCTATTTCATATTTCATTGATGTTTTGGGAAATCAATAGCATAGTGTCCCATATCTCAACAACTATAGAATTTAAAATCATTGGATTCCCTCTTCCCTTGGAAATCACTAGCAAGATAGCCATTCTGACCACATTTGTAGCATACTTTTTTTCCTTTTAACCATGCACTAGGGTGTTTCCTTCCACAATTGTCACATGGTGGAAATTCAACTCTTCCCTTCTTCCCCATTTCCTTATTTACTTTCCCAGGGTTTTCAGCACCCCTCTTCTTTTCTTGCTTTCCCTTAATGTTATAAGACTTAGGGAATTCTTTTTCTGTCTTGATGGCACATGAATCTATATCCTCATATGATAAAAATGTTGGGAGACCAGTTCCCACTAGAGGAATGGATTTAGGCCATCAATGAATCGATCAATTTTTCTTCGTGGATTTCATATGTAGTCTACAACATGTCATTCTAATATTGTGCAGTTTTCCTTGTACCTTGCAACATTCCCATCTTCCTTCTACCTCAGATTCGAGAATTTAATCTCCATATCTTCTTACTGCTCGTGAGGGAAATATTTTTCTAATAATAGTCCCTTATAATCTCTCCATTCTGTATCTTCTATCTCTTCCTCCTCCTTTTTTTGGATTAATGACCACCACTGATCTGCATCTCCTGATAGACTATATACTTCCATGACAGCCTTCTCTCTTTCATTACATCCCCAAGAGAGAAATATCTTCTCAAGGGAACATATCCACTCCCCTACTACAAACAGGTTTGTAGTCTTGTTGAATTATGGAGGTTGTTGTCGCATAAAGCGATCTAGCATGGCCCCTCCACATGGTGGATTCAGATGATCCATACGGGTATGTTTATTATTCATAACCTGAGTAAGTTTTCCCAGTGTAGTTATTAGTTTCTCAGCACCAGTCACACCACTAGAGCCAACATAATTGACTTGCGTCGGAGGAAAATTCCTACAGGGGACACGTTCATTCATGTTTTTTTCATTCCGTCTAGTGGTCACCATATCTAGATATTGGCATACACTATATTAGGTTATGAATCATAATGTATAATCTTAACATAAAAATACTCAAAAAAACTGAGATCCTACTCATGGCTAATCCCATATACACAAAAATGGTATCTTTGAGGAATGTTTTCATTAAACTCCATTATAATGGATTGTAATGAAAATGTGAATTATCCTAAGAATATCCCCCTGGAGTGTCGTAACATAGAGTGCAGCAAGGCCCATTGTCGTGAACCAGTTCCCGTTAGAGTCTAGCTGAAAGTTTGTTTTTGGGTTTTACCCCTAGATACATCTGTTCCAGAGCCGTCTCTACCTACTCATATCCAGATAGGGATTTATTGCTTGAAATATCCACATAATCTATTCCTTACCAAAATACCATGACATTATTGTATGTATATCCTCAAAGACTATCTTAGGGAATCTTCCCTAATTCTACATTTTCTAAATCTAGTTTCCAAGTATTCTACTAAACTTCCTCTGATACAAACTGTAAGGACCCGACCCTAATTGCCCAGAGTCAGTACCTTGTTTGATTACATTGGCATACATACATGGAATACGAATCCTGAAGGACCAAGTAGTTTAGTATTTTTGAAACATGTTACGTAAATATGTTTATCATTACAACCTGAAGGGAAAAAAGCACTATTTTATTCCACTTGAAACATCATGTTTCGTAGATTATTCTTACAAGTCATTCAAAAATTAATTCTTCATATCCTAAGAAAATGAAACATAAGAATGGGGTGAGATAAAATGCTCAGTAATTGTACGCAATACAACAGAAGATAATATAAACATTAGACATGGTGAATAATTGAAAACACATGCCATTAAAAATAAATATTAACACATTATGGAAAAAAATGAACTGAGTAAATAATGCCATAATAAAACATAACCATGGGTATTCTACAAGTCGAATAACCACATGAACATTCAATTACTAGCTTCATATTGAGGTAAGGTCATATGTCGGACATTCTGATGCATTTTTTCATGGCCTCGACCAAGACATCTAGTGATCAAGGCCTCGACCAAAATCCATATCACATTGGGAAAGGCCTCGGTAAATTCCACGTCTATTTGTCTCATGAGACCTACCGATGCATCGAGGGGCTATAACGAGCCCCACCCATCACATAATAAGTCCAATTAATTCATCATATTAGCTGGGATAAAGAGAAACAACATATACATTCATATTGAAACTATCATAATAAATGTAACTATCTTTCCCCAATCATTAAACATAAAACACTAACCATTCATAATAATATGGTGAATAGTTTTAGGATAGATTATCCACAATATATTTGGTCATAAAACATAAAATCAAATATGGTATATGATTCATAAATGATTAAAACTTAATAATACCATGTAAACAACATGAGTGTTGAATTAGATGAAAACAGTCTTATAAAATCATTATGCAATTCTAGTGATAAATACTCTTTTATTTTGAAAAGATGAGTTCTTTTAAAACATTTTTGTATAAAACTAGAAGTGAAGTGGGAATGTATTTTCAAAATAAAATGAGTATTTTTAGAAAGATAATGGTTTCCAAAAACAGATTATAGATTGCCCTTGTAAATAGATATGAATTGGATAAATTTCCTTGAATCAGGCTCTTATTTTGGAAACAATTTTGAAAGATCCTTTTAAAACGTGTAAATATCCATAAAATAAGGAAGGGATATGGTTTTTAAACATATATGTGATACTCACATAGAATATATGATGAGTACATAACAATACATAATAATTTTATTGAGGTAATTAGACAATGAACGTAACCCGAATGAAAATGGAAGGTCGGGTGAAAAACTCTTAACTTAACTCCAAAAGTGTTCTTCTCTCAAACTTAAGATCAAGGAATATGAAATTATACCTATTAATAACTTATTTAAAAACCTTTTATTCATTTATTAATTTTATCATAATTACTTTCAGTTCATTTATGTCTTTATTGACAAGTTATTGTATTGAATTCCGTCGTTCTTGAGTGTTTGTTTCCTTTATTTTCATATTCGGTTCACTTGTTTTTATGTAATGAAGTTCATGTGGAATGGTTACAAATCTCCAAGATTGGAATTATATATTATTAATGAATATAAATAATTGATAATTTTTATTTCTATCATTTGGTTACAAGGAATGAGGATGAACTATTAGATGACCACCACTTTGATTATTCAGTGGTATTTGGAAAATTACGAACATGTATTGTAATATAACTTAATTATATGTACATATTCTGGTATATGGATATTAATTTGTTTATAACACATATATTATAGTCTTTTTCAACCATAAATATGGTTTCATGACAAGTAATGAAGATGAAATTGAAGAACGAAACTTCGTCGTCCATGAAGGCTATAAATTAGAACATCGTGGACGATGATTTAGTTTATAAAAATAAAAGGGAGGGAGTAAGAATATTTATGATGGTAATTCCATTAACATGATATAATTCCTGTTTATAGATTATAATGGAGTTATCATGATCATTTGGAAAGAATAGGTGAGGAGAGAAAAATAAAAGAGATGAACTTGAAAATAAAATAAAACATAAGAGATCCCTTATGAAAATTCGCCAGCCTAATGGTGTCACTTAAAATTTCATAAAATAAAATTATGAGAACAAAATTGTATCTCATCATATTGAAATAAAAAGTACAGTAAGAATAATGAATAAAATCAAACCTCAACTTATGAGAAAGGAATTTCAAAAAGATAACATAAAAGAAGTGTCGACTTAAAGAAGATAATGAAGGATTCCCTTACGTTGTAGAATAACTACTGGATCATGATGGATTGGATGTTGGGGTATTAGGGACACCTTAAGAGGACTCATAAAGAGGTAAATCTACCAGAGAATCAATGATGTGGGATTTGGAATGATAGAAAATTAATTTATGAGTGGGTATTTATAGAAAAAAAGAGGTAATTTTTTAATAATTTCAAAGGGACACCTCATTAGTGGTTTTTGCCAAACCATGGGCATGCCCATGGTATTTGCCCATTGTTTCAGCCACATGGGACACCTCATGTCATAATTTACTATACACAAGTCGACCATACTTTTATATTTAATTATTTCATCATTATGATGTCACTAAACTACTGAATACTCAAAACAGTATTTTTACTATTAATTAAAAATTCATGTTTTTTAGAAAAATCCCAAAACTTCACCACTGCCATTTTTCGACACGTAGAATTCAAAAGTGAAATACATTTTTCAAAAATAATTTTCTATATATTATTAATATAATTTTTAAATATGTTCATAGTTAATTAGAAAAATAACAATCTTGAAGTGCAATTAGTTTTATGTGACATTGAAAAATTAATTAATATCCCATTATCAAATTTCCCTATGAAAATAAATTAATATTATTATTTTCTATTCATAAGGGTAATATTTCTATTCATATTACTATTCATATTAGTATTCATAAGGGTATTTTACTATTCCCCAAAAATCAAGTTTGTTTTATCAGCCTCTAAATGACTTACTGAACACAACTCTAGATGGCCATTTCTCAAAACTCAAAACATAGAGAGGTGAAGTTGTGTTTAATGGATAGATTATAAAATTTAATTCTATATTTATTTTCAAAACCATTGGATTTTACAACTTGGGTTGAGAGTTTTCTAATCAATGCATCCACAATGAAATTCCCTTTCCCAAGGGTATATGCATTGTAAATGTGAAATGACTTTAGGTATTCCACCCAATGCCTCTAGTGGTGATTCAAAAATTTTCAAGATACTATATAACTCAATAAATTATGGTCTATAAGCATAATAAATAATTCCTTGAAAAGGTAATTCTGAAAACTCTTATACACTTTCATTACAGCCGCATGTGCATGGTCATGTGTTGGGTAATTCATCCAGTGTGGATTAAGCTGAAGAGAGTTGTGAAACAACATGATCAACCTATATATGAAAAAATCCCAAACCTAAAACATATGAATCATAGAAGGCCACATTTCAATTCCCATCATCTTGGAGAGCCCTTACTAGTGTATTAGTGAAAATATGATTCATCTCGGCAAAGGAACACTAATATTTTTCATTCCAGCAATCCATACTCCCTTCTTAGTTAGAAAAGTCATCAGAGAATCCCACATTTATATTTCATTCAAAAATTTGTGATAATATCCATCCAGACACAAGAATCTAAAAAATTTCGAAAACATTCCATGGTTTATCCCATGTCAAACTAGCCTTAACCTTTTAAGGATCAACTAAAATTCAATGTTTGAGTACAACATATCCCATGAAGATTACTTCTGAAATCCATATATTTCATTTCAATATCTTGGAATAATTTGGGTGATTTCTCAACAAATCAAGAACTATTATCAGATTACACACATGATACTCCTAAGATATTATGTAAATAAGGTTGTAATCCACAAATAATTCTCTGATGTTATTACGATATTTTTGAAAAATCATGTTCGGTAAATATGTAAAAACTGAAAGATCAATGTTTAAACAAAATTGCATGAATAGGTACATAGAATAGAAATACCTAATTTGAATGTCTGAATATTTAGCAACATGTTCTTATATTCTCAACTGAATGTGACCAATTCGAAGATCAATATTTGAGAACCAATTCTCATATTTCAACTGGTAAAACTCATAATTAAATCAAAAAAATTGATATTATCTATTTATTATAACTCAATTGATTTATTATGATAAACACAAAGGCCATCTAAACCATCATCTTTTTAATGAATAGAACTATTTCTAGCCAATGAGACACAATCGGGATTATAAACATTTTTCTATGTGAACATCCATTTGAGTCTTTATCTCTTTCATTTCAGCTGGTTCCATGCGGTTAGATGGAATAGACAATGGTTGAGTACTATGTAAAATATTTATAGAAATAATTAATTCCATTAGTAGTGGAAAACTAGATAAGTAATTAGAAAAGATATCAGGAAGCTTGATGAAAACTATAGGGATATCACAAATCCAAGATTCTCATTCAATATAGAAAGTGAAAAAAGATAATATATTCTCATATTTAGTATAAGAATACATGTATATACTCATCCTATAGAACCAATTCACTTAAAAGACATGCAATACCACGTTGGGTGATCTAATGGATACCCATCAAGATTAAAATGAATCCAGGCTTCAATGGTAATTATTTAATGAACCCAAAAAATGAATTCAAGTTGTTTCATTTGAAGAACATGAAAATCACAAGAATTATCAACATCTGATAATGATAAAACATATGTGGGATGATAGATAACTAGATATATCTTCAGTCCAAGGGGTGATTTAATATCCATTATCTAAGACAAATTATGCATTGGAATATTGAGAATATTAACAATATGGTCTGAAATAAATGAGTGAGATTCACTATTATAAAATAAAGGAGTCTCTAATGAAAAACATATAGTGGTGGTTCATCTCACAATTGTGGGACTATATCAACTTAATTTAGAAATTCTTAAACTAATTATAATTGATTGGATTCATATTCATATGGTTAAAACCACTTTTTCCATGAATAATTGTATTTCCATGTAGTTTTCATGGTTTTAATGATCTCGTTCCACTACACGATGTTGAATAGATATGAAATTACTTCTAAAACATCCCCGAATGTTGAACTAATCCACATATTGTAGTTGTATTCTTTGATAACCCTCTTTGAATTCACATGTTTTCCAGACATCTATAAAATGAAAATTCATATTCCCATAACTGTAAGTGGTCAAGAAATTTTATTATATCAAGATACGCCATTAGAATCATCAAGCTTTATATTTATTTTCGAATAATTTATGCTACCACTAAGAGAAAAAGGAACTCCTTTCAACCCTAACTTTTTATCCTGGTCTAATTCACCCAATAATTCTTTATCACATATATCATCATAATATGATAGATTCATCAAGAAAACCTTAGAATGAATATTATGTTAAAGTCCCAAATAAAACCATTGATTCTTCATCCTTTCATTAGATTCTAATTCTAGTTATTTCTTCCCATGATCATAAAAATGGATTTCATATACTATAACAATCCTTTCATCTTGGTCATGATTAAAAAATCAATATCATCAGCCAACATCATCAACTATGGATAGAAATGTCCAGTCAAAATTATTTAAATGTCTTTTGACTATAATTCATCATGTTTCTTAACCATCAACGTCATGCCCCACCATCGTTTTATAGGTCCCTCCAGTATGAAGGTGGCACACTTCAACTTCATTTCATAAGGTATCTCCCAAAATTTAAAAAATAATAATTCCATCCTACTCAACCTTTCCTCAATATCATGAGGATCCTTTGATCTGTTTGATTTTGGTAGCTTCTGGTGAATGTACTTATGATAATGATTCTGTAAAACATCCCCCTAAGGTTCCACATATGGATCATGTATTGTAAATGGTGGTGGTGCCTATCCTAGATCTTGGACATTATGTAACTTCATATCAACTGTATCCAATTCCATGAGAGGATTTTATCTATAAGTTTTATCTGTAGATTCCTCATGTATACAATTTTCACATCTTCTATATAGCGTGACTCTAGATAACATCAGCATACAATATATTTGATATCAGGTTAACAATAAAAAGGGAAAATAAGTTAAATTAATCTCAATAGATAGACAACAAGCTTTGGATTTCAAACAATCCAATTCAAATGTAGCGAAAAGACTAGAACTAATCATCAAGATGACATTCCATAACAACCCATGGTGACTTAATCCTCATTACATTAAGATCTATCCATACAATTAATAATTAATAACTCTTAAGTACAGAAAAATAAGAACAATTAAAGACTGCCATGATGACAATAATATCATCCTAGATCTCTGATACCACTTTGTTATGAAGCATCATAGGTACCCTAGTAAACTAATCATATTCCTATCTTCTACATAGAATGAAGTATGTTCTAGATCCCCAAGTGTTATTGACTAGCACCAACATCAAAAAAAATGAATGTGGGGATGAATTTCTTCAAACATTGAGGAATAAATATAAGTAGGTTTGTATGAACATAAGGAAAAATCTATTGCGAGAACTATACCAAAAGTAAAACAAGTATATATTACCCAATGTACTAGAGAAATTTACTAAAAAATTGGATGATAAACATTCCACATACCAATAGATACAAATTTCTTACCCCAGCATCAATGACTACCACCACACCAAGTAGATCATAATCCTTTTTTAAACATAAAAAAAAGATAATCTACGAATACCAAAAGGAACAGGTAGAGTGTGAGCTAAAATAAAAGTAGGGTTGTACTAATTATTCAATAATAATAGTTCAACATTTATATATCTAAAGTAATATTTTAATTTTCCCTAAAGATGAATAAAATATCAATATAATATTTAAAAAAATCATTCATTATATTTCAAATTATGGAAATACTTTAAAAAATATTATCATGAAAATTTTATATAACACGGTTTATATAAATTCATAGGGCATTTGTAAGGAATTTTATTTAAAATGGAATAAATTTTAAATATAAACAACAAAAAACATTGTCATTGGAAAAAAGTATGATAGTTTCAAGAATTGGGACTCCCTAACACTCAGATAATGATCAGAAAAATATAAATACACACATCCCTATTTTACTAACCAAACAGGACTCATCACCATCCTATCAGGTATCTGACATGAATCATATGTATTGTTACTATTTTAAACCATAGACTATTATCGTATAAAAATCATAAAATACCCAGTATTTTAAGTGCGCTAAAAAAATAAATGTTGGTATGTTTATTTTAAGACTACATAAAACATAATTTATCTCATATATCTATTTCTATCATGCTAATTTTCAATTTAAAACCAAAATGGATTTTTAATTAAATCACTCCATTTCCAAGATAAAAAAATGGGGTCCCATCAAAACCATTTGAAACCATTTTTTCAAATACTAATTTGAAGTCACGGTCACAAATTAATTTCTATATTTAAATTCAACAACGTAATGCTTTCATTTATCAATGAAATTTACAAATACAACACAAATCGATGAATTTTTGGGGGGTTTTACAATTTAATGAGATGAAAATCCAAATGTAAAAAATTCAATGTAATAGGGTTATTAAGAATGAAATTGAATAAAATTGAATTAAAATCATCAAATTTAATTTAAATCACACAATTAAGAACTACTAAAATTATCTAATAAAAAATAAACCACCTCCCTCCAAATCACAAGATCTGGAAACAAAAATCCATAATCGAGAAACACCAATGAAGAACTTTAGAATCAAAGATCCTAGAATAAACACAAGATTATAGAGAAAAAATAAAATATATTATATCTTCCAATAACAATGATATATAAAAACCTTTATGGAGGAAGTAAGATATAGTGGTTGAAACATAATGAGAATAAGAATCTTACTAAGAAGCGATTAAATGACAATTAACTATATTTGATTCTCCTTATGTGGGTGTAGAAGAGAAAATTTTATCATGGAAGATTATAAAGAATTGGATAAAAATTTCGGTTTATATAGATCCTTCATGTTCTAAAAATTGTGATAATCATTTTCAATAATAATTTTTTGGAATAAAAATATTTTATTCACAATTTGCTGGGTAGGGTTTCACTTTTAGACAAACAAGGTTCTATAACCTTGTGCCCCTATTGATGGATTTAAATAGTTTATCCTTTGGCGGTGTAGGTTTTAATCAACTGTGAACCAACCAAGAAAACATTCAATTTATAAGTTTCCATGGTTTTCACTAGTAACGTGCATGGTTTGGTAAAATCATGACCCAACTTAGCATTATACAAAATCCTTTCCAATATTTCAAAATTTCAACCAATATGCGCTTGAATGAAACCCAACCAAATCATGATAAAAAATAGTGTTTAAGAATACCTAAAAATAATAATGTACTATTAAATCTTATACCTAATTCTACCAAATTTATTCCCCCCATTTTATTTACAAGATCCCAAATATAATGGAATGTGGTGACTTGAATGGTTAAAAGTATATGGTGGAGCAGGGTGTGTGGATTTTTACTACCTGAATTGAGTAGATTTCACCAAAATTATAGTATAAAGGAGATGTGATTGTTTATTAAAGGATGTTTAAATTTATTATAATTTAGTTACTAAATTAGTTATGACACAACTAAGAGGGGGAGAATTAGTGACACCAGTTATTAGAAATTCATTATTTTTTATTAAATGAATATGATTAGTTAGTTTCATTATCCTCTATAATGAAACCATTTAATAGATATATTGATATATAGGAAATTCAAACTTCATTGAAGATATATTTATGAGGTTATGTATCATTTTGATATATTAGTCTTATTTGTTCCCACCCCTTTCTGGGCCATGGATTTTAATATCACTATAAATTATTAGTGATAATAAAATCTATTATAAGTATCATACATGGTCAATGTATGTATAATAACATTATTATAATGGGAATGTATCAACCAATTACAACTAATGATATGTTGATATTTTGGCATGAACTACATATAATATTGGATTCTTTATTTACCCAAGATTTTAAATCAGATTATAAAATCCTTTCCAGATTCATCAACATCAAAGAATAGACATTATTCACTGAATAATGGGACAAGAATAATTATATTATTGTATCATTATAAAATAATTCCTCCACCCACCATTATTTATAATGTTATTTTCGAGCATGATTATAAGATCTCATGTATTTGGGCTAGCTGAAATTATAATGGAATTGGAATTTTGTCATTTGTTGGATGGTATATTTGGTAAACCAAACATAAGAATAGAATTATAAGAGATGAATCAAATCAATGATTTTTTTCTAGACATGTTTCATGGAACTAGGGGTATTTAGTGTGTTATGATGAGTTTTCAGTGTATCAGATAACAAAAACTCAATGATGGAGGAAGATAAAAAGGGTCCATAGTTTATATGAAACTATGAATCCCCCAGAGAAAATCGTGTGGCCTTGTCCAATGGGGTAGGAGGTTTCGTTTGATTTTTTCAAATAGTTTGGAATGGAATTCATGGATACAGGACCATGTAAATTTTTTATAGTGGGATTTAGTATGGTTTCCATAAGATTAGATAAATTGTTTTCCTTACCGATTGGGGTTCCCATCAAATCAATATAACAGTTCATTGTTTGTGAATGCTTTGGACAACCACATAGGGAAAATGTGTGATATTTTTTGTAAGTGAAATAAAAATTTCTCCATATTGAATTATATTAGTCTATTTTCTTTCATTAAATTTTATTCTCTATATATTTTCCTCTCCAACCTCATGTATAGAGCTCTTTTTTCATCTTCCATAGTTTTTTGCTACCTTTTTAATCCATTGGTTGAGTCATTATTCATCAGAAGCAATGAAAAACCTAAATAAGCTTGTTGATCACACTCTTCTATTCCATGGTTCCTCTGCCATTTTTGTGTTGTTTGGGTATGATGAATTTTGACTTATTTTTGGGGAGTTTTAAAAATCCTTAGATTTCTTCCATTCAAGGTAAAATCAAACCTTGAAAATGAACGTGTTGAGCTATATGACATAAGGTTTGGTGTTCTATGATCTTTTCCATAATTTCGTTTAATTTTTAATGATGTGTAATCATTCTATATGAATTATTATTCCAATTAAACTTCATTCATTCATAATAAATTAATTTAATTTTTTTCTAAGTCTAATGTGACCTCTCCTTATAGTGAGTTCCATATATAGTTTGTTATATTGGTTTTTGGACACGCTATTTTGTGTTCCCACCATTAATAGACTTTTTCATGTATTAAATAGTTAAATCACCATGTGTGAGTTTTCCAATTACTAAATTACTCAAACATTTTAATTGAATTATGATATATGGATGACCATGAGATTGTCCCTTAAGAATCATGTGTCCCACGTTATAATTTATTTTATTATACTTGAGGCTTGACCATAGCCATTATCTATTTTTATATACATTTTTTGGATCACAATGGTTATTACCTTAAAACATTTAATTCCATTTAAACACTGTGCATAATCACTTAATTTATTTTTCCCCAGAACATTCCATGATCAAAAATCCAATGGAAATATAAATTATCCAAATTATTAAATGGTCTCTTTAGCAATATATGTTTCAATTTATCATCAATTATTAATGCATGCACCATAGTGTCGAAGGTGAAACAATGGTTCTAACATGAAGACCCTTTTGATGGACTATCATGACTTATTTTGGTTTAGTTATCTATATATAATCACACTGGAGGTGAAATCTGCTATGCGTGAGATTGAATCTATGTGAGTTATTGGATTTTCTTCCACATGAGTGAAACCAGTTACTTAGGGGAGATCCCATAGAAAATATACATGTCCTGATTGTTTGTACCATTACTTGAGATATAATTAGGTCCCTACGTGAGATACTATGAATAAATTCATAAGTTTGTTAGTATTTGACCGTTTTACATCATTCCATGAGTGATATGTGGGAGTTTATCCTTGGGTCATCCCTGAGGAATTCCTTGGAATTGGTCATATGATGAGCCCCTCAACTGATACATGGAAATTCTATCTTTGAATTTCAATTGATGACATAGAGTTCTAATAGATGTTTTTAAAAGTGGGTTTCTAATCTAATTAAAGATATTTTAAATAAATTTCTTCCAATGATACTTGAGTGAACTTAATAATAAATGTAAGGTCGTGTCTTGCATGCCCAATTAAAATATTCTAGACGATCCAACTTATTACAGATTATCTCACCCTATTAATATTTAAGTATTATATGGTTCAGACTCACCAGCATAGACCCAAATAGGTAAATTATATCAGTGTTCAGGTAGAATCTGGTAAAATGAATTAGTTTATTTATATAGTTCCATTACGAATTAATATCTCCAAAACATTTTTTAGTTTTATATTTTATGAAATTGATTGGATGAAACACTATAGGTGGTGTCCTACAGAGATTGTATATCACATCCTACTAAGGTTATCATTACCCTAGGGTACCTCATTAGGTTTATATGCCTGTAAGTCATTGGATATTATTTCTTGTGTTGTTTGGTGTACATGAGAGATATGGAGCAAAAGAATGGGATAATAATAAGGATTCTTATTTTGTTGGACTTTAGGAGTTATCTCAATTATTATACTGTACATTCTAGTTGTATTTTTATTTTTCTTATACATATAGAATCTATTTGGAGTACATGATTCTTTTTATAGTTCTTATTATCCTTTTTACTCATTTTATACATTTGTTCTTATGATATTTTCTTTTTTATTATTATGGAATTTACTTTTTTTTATTGATTTACACTGATTATACAAATGTCTGAATCAGACCAGGAGGGTTTTATCTTCCCACTATACAACCATTGGACCCTCACTAAAAGTTGGAACTATTTAGAGTTTGGGGAGGCATGACTTAGGACATGTATTGACCAATCTAGCTACATGTTTAGTGGTCAGTCTTACTGGTACATTCTAATGATTGTGTAAATGCATAACAATAATTTCATTCTTCCTCAATAGAATGTACATGAATTAATTATTGTCGAATATATTCCAAATAACTCGTCTAAATGAACATAATCACAATATGATATTTACTTATTTTTCACAAAATTTTGTATTTTATTATATCATCATATCTAACATAATAATTTATTTTAAAAATTATTTTTTCATAATTTTATTGTTTTATTAAATAAAATTATTTGTGAGAAATATTTCAAAAGTTATTTTTTACTATTTCCTTGCATCCCGGTCAAACATAATCCCTATAAACATATTATTTTAATTTAAAACATTTTGTTGATTGTGGTGATAATGAAATTTTATTTGAATTGAAATTTTCCCTAGGAAATTTCATGTAATTATTATCTGCTTACTCATCATTAAAATCTCATTAAACCATCCATGAATCTCAGCTATAATCATTTCTCTTAAAAGTGGTAGTAATATTTTTGAAATTTCTACTTTGAACAACATTAATTGATATACATTATTAGAGGGTAGATTTATTTTATTTATTCTATATACGCAACATTTATATGAGACAAATATTTTTACACAATGAAGTCATGTGTACACTATGATTAATCATTCACATCCATATCAGGGTTCACACCCTATACTCCATAATGATCCTTTAGCCTAAGTATAAAATTTAGGATATATGTACCTTATTAAGAAACAATATACCCAATAAGGGTACCTTTTAAAGATCTATTTTGTGATCCATGAAATTATACACATATTATTATATTATTTTTAACAAAAATATCCATTAATACAAAATTGTGGTTGAAATTACCTTATTAATTTAATAGACAGGGTAACTAAGACATCAATATGTAAATATTTCATATTATTTGAATCATCATAATGATCTATGAATTTAATTTAGTCTAGTTTATATAAATTGGATAACCAGGCTAATACATATAAAAAATGGGTGAGATAAAAATACCAGTGAGGGAATAAACAGGATATGGAAACATTAAATGTGATTTAATGGTGAAATAAGATATTATAATATATAAAGCATAATATTAATAATAACACAAGATAATAACCTAAAAATGGTATCAAAAGATCATGGTAATGTAGGAAATTTCAAATAGACAAAAAAATACAGAAGAAGAAGTCAAGGTAAACCTCCAAGACATCATAACACGGTGAAAATAGTCCCAAGGTGGATTATGTATACCTTATAATCCCATTCAAAATATATCCTGAGAAAAATGATTTACTCAATTAATTGGATTGGTATTTTTTGTAAACTCATCCTAAAAATACATGATTTTGGTTTACCTATATAAAAAATCTATAAAAATGAATAAACACTACAATTACCCCTGTAATGATAGTGGGTTCAATAATATTTTCTCATATCAAAGTCAAAAAATATTTAATACATATATATTTGATAAATTATCATAATAGATGTATTTACCAGACAGTGAAAGAAAAAATAATCTAGTTATATATGTTATAGACATATATACAGAATATAGAATATTTCTATAACATTAAAGAGAGTTATAAAGTTAGTTATAGAGAGAATGATTTTAACCTAATGAAAATGCTGATTTAGAGAGATCCCTTACATTGAGAATTAATCATAAAAAATGTTATTTATATTCCAAAATAATAAAATTATTTTATTTATTTAAATTCTTGTGTACCATTTTATTTTTTATTAACAATTTTGTTATATTTATTATTTTGTTATATTTAATTACCTTGTCATTTATTTTCATACCAGATGTTTTAACGATATTCAACTATGATGTAAAAAATCACTTTGGTATGCCAACTAATGTTAATGATATTATTATTTTATCATATCCAAATTATTAATAATTAAATAATTTTATTTTTCTATGTCAATAATAATTTTTACTTCATCTAGGGTAGGCGGCTAGAAAAAATGAAATATCTTACAGTCATGGAGATAACATGTTGAACAATATCTTGAGAAATGTTTTCATATTTCATTCATGGTGTTGAAAATAAGGATAATTATTATATTAATGATAGAAAATTATTATCATAAATATTTTTATTATTTTATTCAATACACTTGTATATACAATCCATGTGTGGAAGTGATGAAAAATGAATCACTTCTCTTGGTTGATGTGGTAGTCAACTCGTACGAACAAAGGATATTATCATTTTTATCCTTAATAAAATGTAATAAAATAATATATATATATATATATATATATTAATTTTTCAGAATAATAAAAATTAAATTAATATCGTGTATTTATTTTAAATACATCATAATTAACAATCATGAGTGGTGGTGATGGAAAAAAATTACATCTGTTTGAGAGGTGGTAGTCCACCAAATACATGAATGTTGATTTCATTTCCCATTTGAGGGACGATGAAATGAATATAGGTTATTAAATAAAAATAATAATATATAATTATATAGATGATACAATTATTATTATTTAATCATGTTCTAATAAAATTTTTAGGATGTAGAGGATGAAATATACCTCAAACATTCAGCTAAATACTATATCCCTTCATCAAAAAACATTTTTTACTTTCCACCTTGAGGAATCTATGGTAAGTATTATGAACAAAATAAGATCTATATAATGTGAAAAGGAATTAAAGGATGGTATTTTTTCATGTATTTACCAAGACAATTGTATTAAGATGTTTAAAAAAAGAAGATATGATTTTCCAATTTATAAGTGAGGGGAGGGAACTATAAGAATTTACAAAAATATTAAATTAATAAAAATTAAATTCTTGGGAAAAATGACTCCAAAATGATAAAATTCATTCATAAAAAAATTATGGATCCAAATTAAATCTTAAAATAAAATTTAGATGTGTTTTGGTGGTTTTTTTACACTTTTAATTTTGTTTTACCCCGTGTTAACTCTTTTTGATGACCACCATTTTATCAAACTATTTTACTCATTAGGGGTCAACATATTTACAAAAGAAATAGTCCCAAACATAGACCATTTTCTATATTCTATCCCATATCATAATGACTTTTTTGAATATCATCGGTTTAATAAATTTCAATCATTTATTAAAATATAATTAATTCTAAATTATCCTTAGTGTTGTTTTAATGAATTAAATTATTTTTACATTTAAAAATAAATTAAAAAATGAAATGATAATGCAGTGAATTATTATAATTTTTAATAATTATTGAAATAAAATAATTAATTAAAATTAAATTAATTTTAATAGTTTTAAAAATATTAATTTCGTTTTTATTAAATAATTAAATTAAGTGTCGGCATTACGCATGAGTTAAAGTAATTATTTTATCCGTAAAAACTAGAAATAAATTACCATGATAAAAATTTTAATATATTTCAAATGAATATAGAATAAAAAAATGTTGTTTTTTTCTATCATAAAATATTAGAGTATTTAGAGAATGAAACATACATTTTTGCCTTTATATTTTACTAAAATATTATAATGGTAATAATTAATGAAAAATGGATCTGTGGGGAAAAATATTTGAATATCGGACCAATGTCACCAAAATAAAGTCATCTAAAAGAATAAATTATTGTGTCAAGGTAATTTTTTAACCCTCGTAATATTTTTTTAAACTGTAATTATATAATTTACCCTTACTATAGAGATATATAGTTACTATAGTTACAATTCATAATGACTACAAAATAAAAGGGAACAATTTACGAAATTTAGACCACTAAATTAAAAATAAAAAATTTGTTTTTCATCATTAAATTCACACATGTAGATGAATTAAATTCAAAATGAGAGATATGAGATGTGGTGATAAAAATTATTTTAAAGAAATCCCTTTTTATATCAAAAATAAACTTCTTCCAAAATCCGGTATAAAGATGAATAACATTTAATTAATTAGATTAAATATATTATAAGAATAATTTTTTTAACATTTAAATAAAAATAAATTAATAATAGTTTTTTCCAATTACATACCATATTGACAAGGAGAGATAACATTACAAAAAGTGGTGATTTTTACTATTCACTAAAAATCAAAATATTTATAATAATCTACAAATTCCATACTATGATAATTTTGAAATTATTATATAAAAGGTGAAATCTTTTTTATAAAATAAAATTTATAAATTTTTCATAAATTAATTATAATACCCACTCATAAAATAAATGAAATCATTTTTGAAAAAAATAAATTTTTGTAAAAAAAATAATATTACAAAAATTTAAATTATTATTTTTTAAATAGTATTAAATATAGAGTATGGAATTTATATATAATTCTTAAATTATTTAGTCATTTAAAAAACCAATACAACAACATGGTTATAATTTTCATATTAAAATAATAATATTTCATCGTTTGTTTATGCTCAGTGTTTTTTTGTTGTATACACTATGAAATTTATTTTTTTATAATATTATAGTGTTTAATTATTAACTCGTAAGAAATTTAATACATGTAATATCATATTTTATACTATGATGAAAACATATGAGGGTAATTCAGTATCTTGGATTCCTCTAGTTTCCCAATTTTCATCTTTTATTTTATTATTCCACCATAGTACTTTTACATGTTTTGTAATATTTATTTGTAGAACATTTTTCAACTGTAATGGATATTTATTAGTGTATATTATTATGGGAGATAATTTTCCATCTATACTACATATGAATTTAGTATATGTTATAGTTTTCATGTAATTCCTCCAGATGGAATCATGAAATACATCATATACTTGAGAAAGGCGTGGGGATAATTTTATTCATTAAGACACAGATTCAATGAGATCGAGAAAGTAAAAGTGGATGATGAAATGGGTATATAAATTTCTGTTATTCAAAAATATAACAAATATATTACATATAGTTAGAGAGTGAAACAAATTTAACACTGACCATGAACTCCAGTTCTCTCATGTGGTCGACATCAAAGTACATTTGTCGACACTGAGTAGCCCTGATATGTTGCTGAATTGTAATGATATTTTTTTAATTCATACTCTTTCTTATATCATAATAGAATTTGGTCAATAACCTCAACTTAATATAATGAATTCTATAGATCATCATAGAGAGTGATTCATAAGGATCCATTTTGATATTTGATTGAATGGTTTATTATTCAAGAACTAGGCCAATGGAAGATATTGATATCATCATTCTTCCAAGTCAATCGATAATTCTATAACATATATTATAGTGTCTAATTATTATAAAAATATTGGAAATCATTTTTTGGGTGATAATCTGTACTAATGATTAACTCATTATTTAGATCATGATTGTGTATCTTCCTGAACATTGAGGTAAATCATATATATCGTTTGGATAAAATCAATAGTGTTGTTCCATGCTACCTAACCAAATATTTGATGTATATACTTTAAAAATTAATGATTGAAAATTCTCTTCAATTCCAGTGATGTGATCAATCATTGTATGATGACACATCACAACCCATATTGATCTATTTCCTCTCATAGTCTTAGGAAGGCATGGAAAAATTCGAATGGGGATGTTTTTTTCATATCCCTGTATGTATCTGTAATGGTTCCATCAACACCTTAAACTTTTCCTATCATCCTGCACATACATACATACAAGAAACTTTTATGTATATTCTATAATCTACATCCTCATATTTCCCCCCAATATATCTCTTGGATATCTCGATACATCTTTATGCTCCATAGGTGGATATGGAATATTGATTTAACAACCTTATGTTCATAAATGAAATTTGATTCATCCAATAAATGTGTATTTTAATTTATTATGGAGTCTGGTACACATATAACACATAGAGAAACCAAAAAAAATTCTAATTATTAAAATTATTACATTCATCAATGACTAATCCCATTAAAATTCTAAATATCATATTGGAAAAAACCAATAAATATGAAAAATTATAATTACAAAATATGGATCATCCCAACCTACTATTATGAACACCCACATTAACAAAAATATAGAAAACAAAAAAATAAATTAATAAAACAATAAAAATTATATAAAATGGAAATTTAAAAAAATTATAAGAATTTCGTTTAAATATTAATGAATGAATCTAGATATGTTTATATAGAGTATTGTGATCATTCATATATTATCTTCGTTGTGGGTAATATTATCAAGACCATTGGAAATTATAACCTTACCATGGGAATTGTAATTTAACATCAGAATAATAAATAATAAAATAAAAAAAATTATAAATACTAATTTATGTAAATATAAGCATTATAATTCTATAAAATAAATATCAGAAATCAAAAACCCAACGAATGTATAAGAAACTTTTTTATAAATATTATTATAAGTATTGCATAAAAAGAAAAAAAATTATTATAAATTAAAAAGTCTTATGTTATAAATTTAATATTATAAAATGTATATAATATTTTAAAATCATCATGTTGAAATTGTATGAGGGTGATTTTTTTTAGTTTCTTGAAATACATCAATTTTCATTTGAATTGTAAAAAAAATGTTTTCTCCTAAAAAGTATATCATAAATTACATCATTCATGTTGAAATTATGAACTACAAATTTAAAAATCACGAGGTTCAAAAAATATATATAATTTAATAAATTAGAAATTAAAATTAAATAAAAAAATTAAATCTTAATTATCATTTTCCAAAGATGATGTGAAAAATATTAACTTAAAATAACAATTTTTATTTTTATTCTTCATTCCTTTTTAATAAATTAGTGAATTATATTAATTAATGGTTTTAATATTTTAACAGCATTATATTATATTGAAATATAATTTATGTTGTATAAAATACACCATTATATGGTTTACATGAGATCAAATATTAAACTCAATATTTTATTCTAAAAATACCCTTATCCTAACGTATAAAAAACCCTCGCCAAATACATTGATAACAACACCTCAATAACATTCCAAAAAATAATATATACCAAAATAAACTCTATTAATCATCTTTTAATATGTAAGGACATTAAAGAGAAATTAAACTCTAATCATCAAAGTATTTTAGTTCTTTAGAGAAGAAGAAGCACTGAGATGTTGGTAACATCTCATTTCACTGACTGGAAGTTTTATTTTCTTTTTATAAATAAACATTTAATAAGTAATGATAAAACATGCATGAACTCAGAAAGAAAAAATTCATATGATATCAAAAAAAATAATGAAAACGTTTTTGAGCCTAAAAGAAAAATTCTATCTAAATGATTATGAGGAGATAGTGTTAACCTATTTCTCTAGTCAGTCCTTTATAAGATCTTCAATAGGTTATCCATCTTCTCAGAATATTAAATGCACTCTTCATTATTTATCTTCAGATCATTGAATCCCATTATTAGTATACGTCCTTTATTTTTAATCCATTTAGTCATATCATGATTAGTACCTCAAGAAGTGACTTTTCCATCATCGAATTAACCTCTTCTATTGTAACATTGATCAAAATAAAATATTCAACTGTTTCTTCCTCTGAGTGGATAAGAAGCGCCATTCATATCTAGTTACTAAAATCCTACAAAACTATATCCCACTATTGACCAGTCATTCCACCCTTATCCTTTACATCCAAGTCCTCTCTAAATCTTGAATCCACGGCATTAGAGTTCCCCTGCATATTATTTATACCATAAAGCACAAAATCCATCACCTTTGGTTTTGATTTTTTTAACTGTCTTTCTCTCCATTGGGTTTTATAGAGACGAGTAGTACATGTGCCTTTTCTATTATTTTATCAAGACAAAATGAAACTCCCTAAATATTAGTTATCCTTCTTCCCCTTCTTCTTATTTGAGGTTTACAGTCCTTTTCTATTCCTGCCTCGTATTGTGAACTCTGATATGAAACATGTAATTTACTCATTGGTTTCAACACCATATATTTCATTCCTAAAAACTTTGTTCTCAACATTTGGGGGACCTCCATTTTTGTGAATCAAAATAGTTACAAATGTTGATGATCAGTATGTTCTACCTTTTACAAGGCCTTTTGGTTTCGATCCTTTGGCCACACATACTGGTTGGAGTATCCTTATATGAAATTTCCTAATCAATATCATAATATCTCCCCTCATCTATCTCCATAAACCCTACCTCGTGGTCAGGATCACTTCTTGGTTGCACTATTTAGGTATGAGGTTAAGAATATAGCATGGTGTTGGAGGGATTTTCATTGTTATCCACCATATCCCCCCTACCATCCGTATTTCCAAAAAAAAGTGATAATTATTCATTATAGATTTTACAAACCATTCATATGATCTTTGTTCTATGGGTGCAAAAACACCCCCCCCCCCCATAGTTCCAACTTCCCCTAAATAGGATAGTGTGTTTGAACTGGTATCACCCAAATCCAACCTCATTCATTTTAAAATTGCATCGATATTTGAATTAACATAATTTTATATTTCCTCTTTCTGAAACGAAGTTCCCCATTATCATAACCCATCCTTGGGGCCCATGTCGTGACTACCCTAAGCCCGACTTCCATATTCCAGGGGATGGAGACTAGCACCAAAGGCTAATCCCTATAAAAAGGGAAAGAACATCCATTTAACCTGTATAACACACACATCCAGAAAACAAGCAGCAGAGTACACACCTGGAAGTAAACACTAAGTACAACTATATACAAAAAAATAAAGTGATGAAACGAAAGGAAGCTAGATATAAAATCCCAACATTAAAGTACGAACAACTAAAAAGCTAGTAAAACTACAGAAAGGTAAACAGAAACTACAGAGTCGTCCTCCAGGAATCCCCCATGAAGGGTGGGTACATATGGCCTCCTCAGCACCCTGGGTCCGTATGTCTTCTCCGTGTACGTCTCGCCAAGTGGTCCACCACTGGGTACCATCCAGCTCTACAAGTCTCTACCTCGATCAGTGATGCCCGTCATCTGCAACCAACACAACGAAGTGCAGGCATAGCCTGTGCAGGGGTGATTATAACGATACTCAGTAGGGGACCCTAAGACCCCCGAAGGTATCCCAGAATCCAAAGAGGATAATCCACCAAAAAAAAGATACAATCATGATGTATCAACCAACCCTACTTAGGTATATTCCCAATCATATAATGAAGTTACCAGTCACAGCCTGAATCCAACTCTAGAGCTCAATCATAACCTAGTCCACAGAGGAAGTAAGTCAATCACCTTGATGTTAGATGTTTGAAATTCAAGACTCTTCTCACACACATATACATCTTCCGTATAGTGATAGAGATGATCAAATGTAGTCACTAATTCATTTAATCTGTTGGACCCACACAGGATACAAGACCAGCTAATTTGTCGGACCCACATAGGATACAGGACCAACTATTTTGTCGGACCCACATAGGATACAGGAACAGAGGTCAGAACTGTCGGACCCACGGAGGTTCCCGGTTTAGTAGTCATCAATGTCAAACCCAGGGAGGATTCTGCTATAGTAGTCATCGGTGTTGAACCCATGGAGGATTCTGTTATAGTAGTCATCGCGGTCGAACCCACATAGGATTCTGGTACAATAGTCGTCGCAGCCAGCTCTAGGGTTCCTGCACACAGCACAATCCATTTCGAGAGGTTCCACTCCTCGAGTCAAGTGTAGATACATCAACAATCACTAATTCTCAAGTTTATGTAAATCGTAGTTCGGTCTCGTCGAAAGGAACCCAACACGACAAATGAAGAGTCAATCAGACGCCAGGTCTGAAAGTTATTATAATTTATGTTCTAGGGGCCCGGTTGGATTTACGCTCGATTCAAACCCGCCCTTTTTCCAAATTTTTCCAAAACTTACTTAGATTATCGTAAAAGTATCACCTCTTCACGACGGTCCTAGTTCCGTAGACGGCGCATCGATCAGACGCATGGTCTAGAAGATATTCGAATTTAAGCGGAGTCGGGCCCGGCCCATCAATCCCCGTGGGATGGCGAGTCGTCCCGACCTGGCTCAGAGGGTCCAACCCGTCTAAGGGGTCATCCAGGTCCTGTATGAACCAAGACCTTCTTTTTAGGTATGGTTTTCTCCTTTTCTGGTCATTTTTTAGGAAAAGGGGAAAATCTGGAAATTTTAAGAGTACAGGCCGTGTACTTTTCTCCCGGGCGAGGCCGTGTCCTGGCCGGGTGCGGGCCACACACACGGCCGGGTGGGGTCATATGGAAGTATTCTAGAGTGGAGTATGGAAAACCAAGGTACACATCGTGTACTCTATAAGTACACGCCATTTTCTTTTCTTTTTATTTAATTAATCGGACCAAGGTCGTGACTTAACCTTGTTTTCGTCTTCTTCTCCGCCTAATTCCGCCCAGAGCATCTAAGGATTCCGAATCTTCTCTGAGCCACTGATCTGCCACCGTGATCCAAATCTATCACCGTACATTGCAATAGAATCACAGCGGTGAGTTCTTGGTTCTTCTATGGCCTTGTTTCCGGATTCTTCCTCTCGTGTGAGTTATCTAAGGTTGAACATTTTAGACGTTTTTACAGATCTACTATGTTCTAGGACGATTCATAGGCCAAGGTTCAAGTGTGTCAATCTTCTAGGATCGAGGTATGTGGTTTGTTTCCCTACGTTGAATGTCTCTGAGTTTTTGGCAGAAAAGTGTCGGGTACCCATGTATCGGGTATCTCGGGTTAGGGTTTTGATTCAATTTTCTTATCTGCCTTAGATTGCATGTATGCTTGAGGTTATTACATAATTAATAATTTCTTGTTATCCTGTTTGAGGATCACCCCATGGTTGTTTCCCCTTGTTTGGTGGTTTATCTCTGTTTATCTTAGGTTTCATGTGAGGAAGACCTTGTTGCAATGCTTGCTTGCCTTAATATAGTTTATTGCATGTATTGCCTACTGTTTATATGCATTTGATTCATTTTATCTATTAGCCAAGTAGTTTTCTGGACATACATAGTGCTACTATGTATTGTTTATGTACAATTTATTTTACTAAGGTCTACAAAAACCTGGTGTAGTTAGACCATATGGGAAATTGACGTTGAGTTCTTCCTCATAGGGCCTGTTTAATTAGTACCGTTACGAGACCATAAGGGGGGTTGAATTTGTGCTCTCTCAGAGGGTCTGATAATTATCAAATTGATACTAAAGGGGGAATTAGATGTAAGTTCTTTCTTAGAGAGTCTATAGTATCGCTGCAAGACCATAGGGGGAATTGACGTTGAGTGCTTTCTCAAAGTATCTTTGTCTTTCTACGAATGCTTGAACATACGGTCCTACCCACGTGAACCACCTAGAGGGTCAGTGTAATAAATATTTTTGGTTGGTTGTGACAAGTCCACCAAACCAAAGAACAAGCATGGGTTTTTACTACATGTAGTTTAGGTAGTCTATTGGGATACTTGTTGTGTTACTTGATATGCCTTTGGACTATAGATCTATTTTCTAGATTCTTCGGTTGAAGATTTAATGATTTAATTAAATTAATAAATAAATGGGAATGGATAATTTTAGGATTTTTTACCTTAGTGTACCCTTGTTTCTCTGCTGAATTTATTTCCATTAATTTTTATATATTACGCACTAACAGTAGGGCACATATATTATGGTGGATTCTAAATGGGATTAGTCTCACATCCTGTTTGGGTCCTGCTTTTTGGCCCAAATAGGTTATATGGTTGCAGGTGTGGATAGGGATTGTGTCCCTTCTACCTCAGGTGCTTGATTTATGGGAAGATCTGGAGAGAATGGGATCGAGCTTAGGCCCACGATGCTGCTGGAGGTACTATTTACTTTTTCTACTTGGGTTTCAGTTGTATTTCACCATGTTGTTTTGCTTACTATATTTGATAAGAACATGTGTCATGCTGCATCATTATTATATTATACATTTCTTCTGCTGTTTGGTTTCAGTTTCCGTGTGTGGTTTACTACTTCCGCTATTGTTAGGTTTTTTTACTTCCGCCACATACTTTAACAAATGAGGGCATAGTATCCCCATTGGCTCTCATAGGCCATCGCTGCTAGTCAGCAGCCTCTGGCATTTGGGGAAACATTCTTGAGGTCATTGGTGAACTAGGTACGGGGTGCTAGTTGAGTGGCTCTGGATTCAGGTCGTTACAAAGTGGTACCAGAGGAGTTTCATTCTTTTCTATTTCCATACTGTTTTTTGACAATAGACAGGGATAGGAATGAATGGGTAGTTGGTACTTAACTACGCCCCGGTGTAATTAACCCGTGTACAGGGCAAAGCTATTCTACCTCACAATTTCACTTTTTAGTTTTTTCAAGTGTTACAATTGATTATATTTCACCGTTCGGTGATGCACTTGTTTTTGTGCTATTACAGTTTATTTGATTGTGGTTCTATTTCGTCGCAACCCGATGAGATGAGGGTATTCCGTCTCATGAATCATATAGGCACTTGTCAGATAAATCACATGCCATTAATTTTACCCTTCCAACTAGGGAGCATTAGAAATTTCATGTTGTTAAGATAGATGTCTTGATAGATTATGCATTCTGTTGTGATAGTTACTATGATAGAAATACCTACTATGTTGATAGGGTGTTGTTTATATTACAGCTTATTTAGAATGGACTCTAAGCTTTGGTCTTAGAGGTTTTAGGGTCCCTCGAGGATCAGAATTTTGCTGATCATGGTATTATCATACTGTTTACTTGTTATATGCATTGTCATGATGTCAATATTTGATTCGTGGAGAATATGGGCCCCCACAAATCGGAATTTGACACATAGGTGCTGGTTTTTAGTGTTTTTAGTGTCTTTGGGGATTTTGGTATACCTACTGGCCAAAAGCCCATATAACACGGTGTGTGGAATTATGAAAACACGCCATGTGTTCTTCTGTTCGGGAAGAACTACTTTTCACAGTTACACGCAGTGTAAATTGACCTACATGTCGTGTACTCTTCTTCGGTGTGATCCAACCGTGTAGTTGAATACATGATCTAGAAAATCTCAGGAACAATAGGCTGTTTACCTCGTTGACACGTCATGTTGTAATGGTCCTTATCACATAGTCGTGTTGTTGAATACATAGGTTGGAAAACATTATGGACAATACGTCGTGTACCACGTTGACACACAGTGTAGTAATGGTCCGTATGACCAAGCCGTGTAGTTGAATACAAGGGTTGGAAAACCATAGGGATGACACCCTATGTATGTTGTTGACACGCCGTGTAGTTTTGGTCCGTGTACCAGTCTGTGTGACTAATGACACAAACACGGGAAAAACCATAAGGACACGCCTTGTAGTGGATAGACATGTCATGTGGTCCTCGTCTGGGATAGTCTGTGTGACTTAGTCGTGTAGGAGTAACCAAGCAGGAGGAAAAAGGACGGTACACACCATGTATATGTAAGAGCACGCAGTGTAGTTTGGGTTTACACAGCCAACTAGGCCAGTGTACATTCCCAAGTAAAATATTAATGGAACACAGCGTGTACAGGGACTACACGCCGTGTAATGATGTTTTTCTAGTATTTAGAGTTTTTCCTTTTCTGTTCCGTTTTCACTCTCTTAAGCTGAAACTATGCTCGTTGTTATTAAAGGTGTGCTTTTGACCTTGCAGAGTCATGCCACCAAGAAGTACTCCAGTTTTACATTAGGGATCTGAATATGATCATACGCTGGATAAGGCACAGGAATTTATCCCAGATACTGGTTCAGATGCACAGTTCTATGAGGGATTCATGAGGTTCATACAGACCTTTCGGGGACCTCAGCAACCTGCCCAGTCTATGGCAGAGCTTACGCGAGTCTTCCAACAGTAGCATCCTCACACATTCTTAGGGGATGGAGGGCCTTAAGCTGCTGATTCTTGGTTCGAAGTGATGGATTATATCTTTAATCACCTCGAGACACCCCCAGATATAAGGATGAAGATTTCAACCTAAATGATGCGAGATGCCTCCAAGAGATGGTGGGGCGTAGTTTCTTAGGCAGGGCGTCAGCATATAGTTGTTTTGGACGAGTTTCGGTGTACGTTCTACGACTAATTCTACCCAGCGATGCAGAGGGCCGATAGATCTAGAGTGTTCTTGAACCTTCATTAGGTTACTCTATCATTTATGGATTATTCCTCTTGTTTCACTGAGTTACAGCGTTTTACTCCCGTTCTCGGGAATGACGAGTTGTTTTTAGCAAGGAAGTTTGAGAAGGGCATCAGACCAAATATCATATCCCAGGTGAACATCTTCCAGTTGACTTCTATTTCTTTGAAAGTTAACCAGGTGTTGATCACAGAGAGGAATCTGAGAGATACCCGAGTAGTGAGCCAGGGAAGTTCAGTATCCAGAGTTCGTACCCTTCCTTCTGAGAGTAGGAAGTGCCACCGAGAGTCTACACTAGGTGAATCGAGGAAGGAAGATGTTCCTTCAGGTAGAAAAATTGTGTGATACCAGTGTGGGAAGGACGGTCATAAGAAGCCATAGTTCATGAGGGACCTAGTGGAGTACCGAGCTTACGGAAAAATGGGTCCCCTGCAGCGGTTTTTCAAGGATCATCATCTAGCGGCTAGCGAAGGAGGATCAGTTTCGACTCCGTGTGTAGGAGCATGTTTACTTTTTATATAGTAGACTAGGGGCTGGAGTTCTATAGGCCGTTTAGGCCAAGGTAGTGGTCATGGACGCAGTGGTCAGACTGAGGGAGTATCATCCCAGGGATCTTAGGCTGCTACACAGGGTCGTGGTGTGGGCCAGGCATTTGCGGTAGAGCAGATTCATCTAGACCAGGATCCTGGACCTTCCACAGTGCGAGGTATGATCTTAGTAGACTTAGTTTTATCTTCTGCACTTTTCGTTACAGGAGCTTCACATTGATTTATTTCTATGAACACTATGGAGAGCCTTAGACTTACTATCTTTACTACTGAGGATATGATGACACTAGACACTCCCATGGGACTTAGAACTACTATTGTGTGTTAGTTCAAGGAGTGGCCACTTGAGTTTGGTGGGATTCACTTCTTGTGGGATCTTTATGTCATAGAGATGACAGCTTATGATGTCATCCTTGGAATGGACTACCTAGTTCCTTTTCATTCCCTTGTATATTTCTATCACTGTAGGGTGAGTTTCACATAACCAGAGGGCAGTTCATTTCTTCACAAGGGTGAATGGGATGTCCAGGCAAGAAAAGTTGGACCAGAGCAGCATGGGTTGGGTGGTTGTTGACGCTCCTTTCATCACAGAATCTAAAGATCGGAAAAGGGAATATCTTAGCTCAAATTGATTCGTCCTTTGAAGAAAACATCAAAAATCAACAAAGGCAGGAAGAAAGGATCAACAGCAACTGCACCGCGCAAGTTATCTCACTGTCGCGCAAGTACACTTGCGCGACGCCCTTGGTCGCGCAAGTGACTTGCGCGACATAAGTGGTAACCGCCAGGTAACCGCCCGGGGTCTTCTCCTGCCTATAAATAGACCCTGCGGGCCCCCCATTAAAAGAGGATCTTTTTCCAAAAACTCGTATTGAAGCTCCTGACACCCAAGTCTCTTCTCAAAAGCTTCCGGAACACTTCTAAGGTAATTTTTTTACCTAGAACGGAAGATCTAAAGAGAGGGAGGAAGGCCTATGTGTTGAAACTCATCAGCACTTGCGCGCCTGAATGGCGAGCCCTTAAGGGAACTGGTCATACTTGCGCGTCGCCTTATTCCTCCAATAGAATTTGTGCGTCCCTTTTCTGGAAGAACCTCAAGGGGATTCTAAAGGGTTTAAAAAGGAGTCGCTCAAGTATTTCAATTCCGATTGAAAATCGCGCAAGTACACCATGTGTCGCGCAAGGTATACATGCGCGACCAATACTTGTGCGCCCACGCAAGACTTGCGCGCCTTTCAAGACTTGCGCGCCCCTACCTTTCTGGGTGCCCATCTTGCCCATTTTACCCCTCTTAAGCCATTTCACCTTTCGAATTCAAGATTCAGTCTTCAAAATACTCTTCAAAGCCATTTATGGCATGATTTCTTGATTTGACATCCTTATCCGAAAGGAATTCGGTGGAATATCTCTCAAAACCTGGTGATTTATACATCTTTATGTCACCAAAGATTGAGAGTTCGTTCATTCAACCTCATCCTTTAAGATGAGAGAATCTTTAATTTGGGTCTCCTTTTCAGGAATAATCCCCAGTTATAAATCCTTTAATCTGGGCATCTTCCTCAGGAGTTAGCCCCAAATTCTTAATGTTCCCAAAATATGGGCATCCTCCTCAGGAGTAAGCCCCAAACCATAATTCCTAACCTAGGCCTCCTTTTTAGGAGTAAGTCCCAGTCATAATCTTGGGCTTCCTTTTCAGGAGTAAACCCCAAGCCCCTTAATTTCTCTTAACCAGTCCTAAATTATGTTTGATATGGGGTTCCTTCTCAGGAGTAAAACCCAATTATCAATCCTCTCCTAATTTGAGTTTCCTTTTCAAGAATAAGTCCCAAGTTAGAATATTAAAATCTCCATAAAGCACATATACCTTTATGGACCCTGTTCCTGGATTTTCTCCATAAAAGTAAATCCTAATCCTTCATCTATTTGGGCAGTAATACATACATAAGCCCCAAACAATTTCTTATGATTGAATCTTTCATGGAACAATTTTCTAAATTTTTACCAATACCTCTTGTTTCTCACACCGAGCATGACTCACGTGAGCTTAGAGTGTAAAAGTAATTATGACATTCTTCTTTGAGCCAT
This sequence comes from Viscum album, assembly GCA_963277665.1. Classification (NCBI taxonomy): domain Eukaryota; kingdom Viridiplantae; phylum Streptophyta; class Magnoliopsida; order Santalales; family Viscaceae; genus Viscum; species Viscum album. The sequence continues at coordinate 1,652,964,188 of OY728131.1, read as the reverse complement.
CAATCATAAACATCATACCCTTACTCGAACTACGTGGGTTCTGATTCCTTTTCTAAAACAAAGGATACGTAGGTAGCCCATTTATGGGTTCGATCCCATCTTTGAAATAATCTCTGTCCTTCTGAATGACGATAAACTTCAAGTGCCCCACTGAGTGACTTTATAACCAGCCTGGTCATCATAATGACCAAGAGACTTTTATATAAATGTTTTGAAGGATACCATTGACAAAGAATCTCTAAACATATATAGATGATTCTCTATTGATGAAGAACCTCGAATACATATAAAAGATTCTCTAAATTTCTTACATATTTAATCATTGATTGTTAAACTGAAAGAAAGCTCATTTTTTACTTGGTAATGTAATAAGGATTCACGAACATAACTTAAATCTATAAAGAGAGTCCCGGAGTAGACAATAATTCCCCTCAAAAAGGTGTGATGAGTCCAACCTCCCATCATCTTGACCAATGAAAATTCCTAAGCCTCATTATCCCACAAGCTAATGAGCGCCTACCTTTGGAAAGTAGGTCCAAATGGATGTGGAATCATTGGATGTTTCCAGTTCTACGAACAAAACTGTTAGAAACCGATCGGAACGTTTGAATCTCCCATCCAGGAGGTCATCCCCGGATTCCATGTGAAACAAAAATGATGAACCTGACGTGAATCGAACACGCAACCTTCTGATATGGAAAATCCTAAATTCAACAAAGTTGGTTTAGGAATTGAGCTTGGTATTCAGCTTCATTATTGAACTGGTCATACTTTCCCATCGCCTTATTCCTTCAATAGAATTTGCGCGTACCTTTTCTGGAAGAACCTCAAGGAGATTCTAAAGGGTTTAAAAAGGAGTTGCTCAAGTATTTCAATTCCGATTGAAAATCGCGCAAGTACACCATGTGTCGCGCAAGGTATACATGCGCAACCAATACTTGCACGCCCACGCAAGACTTGCGCGCCTTTCAAGACTTGCGCGCCCCTACCTTTCTGGGTGCCCATATTGCCCATTTTACCCCTCTTAATCCATTTCACCTTTCCTATTCAAGATCCAGTCTTCAAAAAGCTCTTCAAAGCCATTTGTGGCATGATTTCTTGATTTGACTTCCTTATCTGAAAGGAATTCGGTGGAATATCTCTCAAAACCTGGTGATTTATACATCTTTATGTCACCAAAGATTGAGAGTTCCTTCATTCAACCTCATCCTTTAAGATGAGAGAATCTTTAATTGGGTCTCCTTTTCAGGAATAATCCCCAGTTATAAATCCTTTAATCTGGGAATCTTCCTCAGGAGTTAGCCCCAAATTCTTAAAGTTCCCAAAATATGGGCATCCTCCTCAGGAGTAAGCCCCAAACCTTAATTCCTAACCTGGGCCTCCTTTTTAGGAGTAAGTCCCAGTCATAATCTTGGGATTCCTTTTCAGGAGTAAACCCCAAGCCCCTTAATTTCTCTTAACCAGTCCTAAATTATGTTTGATATGGGGTTCCTTCTTAGGAGTAAAACCCAATTATCAATCCTCTCCTAATTTGAGTTTCCTTTTCAGGAATAAGTCCCATGTTAGAGTATTCAAATTTCCATAAAGCACATATACCTTTATGGACCTTGTTCCTGGATTTTCTCCCTAAAAGTAAATCCTAAACCTTCATCTATTTGGGCAGTCATACATACATAAGCCCCAAACAATTTCTTATGATTTCATCTTTCATGGCACAATTGTCTAAATTTCTTCCAATACCTCTTGTTTCTCACACCGAGCATGAATCACGTGAGTTTAGAGTGTAAAAGTAATTATGAAATTCTTCTTTGAGCCATCAATCATAAACATCATACCCTTACTCGAACTACGTGAGTTCTGATTCCTTTTCCAAAACAAAGGATACGTAGGTAGCCCATTTATGGGTTCGATCCCAACTTTGAAATAATCCATGCCCTTCTGAATGACGATAAACATCAAGTGCCCCACTGAGTGACTTTAAAACCAACCTAGTCATCATAATGACCAAGAGACTTTTATATAAATGTTTTGAAGGATACCATTGACCAAGAATCTCTAAACAGATATAGATGATTCTCTATTGATGAAGAACCTCGAATACATATAAAAGATTCTCTAAATTTCTTACATATTTAATCATTGATTGTTAAACTGAAGGAAAGCACATTTTTTACTTGGTAATGTAATAAGGATTCATGAACATAACTTTAATCTATAAAGAGAGTCCCAGAGTAGACAATAATTCCCCTCAAAAAGGTGTGATGAGTCCGACCTCCCATCCTCTCGACCAATGAAAATTCCTAAGCCTCATTAGCCCACAAGCTAATGAGCGCCTAACTTTGGAAAGTAGGTCCAAATAGATGTGGAATCATTGGATGTTTCATGTTCTACGAACAAACCCGTTAGAAACCGATCAGAACATTTGAATCTCCCATCCAGGAGGTCATCCCCGGATTCCGTGCGAAACAAAAATGGTGAAGCCGACGTGAATCCTTAACCAAGTTAAAGTGATGTTCTTCTTATTTGTTAGGCCCCTTGGGCCAACAAATCAATCATTGACATGTGCTCATCCAAAAGATGCAGTGGCCAGATTCATCTTGATTATGTCTGTTATATGGAATAGGCACTCTTTTCTCAAGATCTTCTGCAAAATGGCTTTTCATAAATTCACCCCTGTGAATACTACTGCTGTGAACACCTCTACTGTGGGGTCTGCTGCTATGAAAACCAATGCTTCTACTCTTGCTGGAACGTCGTCCGCTCTGAGGATGACATCACCAACTCAGCGTCTTCAATGCTGGGTTCTAATGCACTGGTTAAGGAGTACCATCGCAACGGTACTATCCCAACTCTGGAGGACACTCGTCAAGCCCTCCAAGTTAACAACTCTACCTGGTCATCCGGACAACGGCGGCCAGCAATCAAGAAGCAGGCGGTGCTGACTACCGTCTCCAACCATTTCGGGCCGTTATCCCCGGAACGCAATTTCCATTCACTCCCTTACTCTGAGGAAGTGAATGAGCAGGTCCCGCAGGGCCTTAATTCAAAAAGAAAGGAGTCCTTCTCGAGGGCTCCCATCAACAATCGCCGCCAGACTCGTGCGGTAGTGCACCCTCAACATGATGAGGGTACCGACTCCAGGCATTCAGCTCAGGTTCCTCGAACCCGGGTAGGCAAGATGAACCGCCAGAGAGGGAATCCGGTTAACAATGGGTAGGTTGTCATCCCTGCCATCTCCAGAGAAGTCCACCAACCTAACTTGGTGGAAAATAATGAGCAAGCGCAATCACCTGTCCGTTTTAATTCCGCTGTCTAGCAGACTCATCTGGCAGCATCACGCAAATCCCGCCAGGCAATTCCGGCGGAGTACCAAAGGCAGGAACATGCACCTTCTTATACATCACCAGTTAGTCAGCAGGCTCGTCTGACTACATATGATAGATCTCATCAACCGCGTTTGGCGAAGTGTAATCAGCAGGCACATACACCTGGTAATACTAATCAAGCCTACCAACAGTCTCGCTTGGTAGCGCACAAAGAAGTCAGTCAGAAGGCCCCGACGACAAACAGGAGGCAGACTCAACTCTCTGCCTCCACACTTGAGTACTGTCAGGATTCACTGACAGGAAAAGGAGGACAGGGGCAGGCACATACACCTACTCCAAGCCCGGAATGGACGTATATCCCCGTTCCGGTGGCTGAAGTCACCAAACATATTTTGTCAATGGTGAAAGAGTAGAAGCAATTCCTGATCATATTCTGAATGCTTGCCAGGATATCATAACAGCTTCAGCATCATCTTAGGGACAGACACATAAATCTATCCCTAGCAGTGGAGTGACACATCAATGATTCACTCCGGAACAGACACACACATCTGTTCCAGTCCAAGAGTGTTATGGGTCATACTCCCCCATATCATACGGACAACCAAGTCAGGCACATACACCTGATTTGAGTGGAGATCGTCAGCCTAACCTGATCATCTTTCCTGATCAGGCACATACACCTGCTCAGAGTAACCACTTTTGTCAACAAGTGGTTTCTAAAGTGAGTAAGAAGGCATCTAAGAAAAAGATCCGCCCAGCACAGTCAGGTGATCAAAGGCCAATCTGCAACAAGGCCTTGCTCAATACTGGAGTTCTTGAAGCCCTCAGACATTTATCTGTCGAAATTCAAGATTCTACTCCCTCAATTCCCAATAACGGGAACATTAATTTTGAAAGTCTTCAACAGACACTTCCTCATGAAGGCTTGCTTCATGAAAGTTCGGTCAATCTTGAAGTTTCTTCATCAGATGAGAGCCACAGGAACCCTCTATGTGGTTAGAAGACCAAGGAGCAAGAGATTTCATCTTATGCTGTAACCCATTATAGTGGTCCTCCCCATGATGATGAACTTCACTTCGAAAGTCCTCTCTGCAGTAGTGATTCACATTGCCTGGAAAATACTCCAGTGGATAATGTAGTGCCGAGAAAGCCCTCTTATCTTGAGGCACTTGCAAATGAGAAACTAGTCATGTCAGATGCTTTATCGCTAACAAGTGAAATACTTTCTCAATCAGAAGATAGCCCATGGTGTAGGTCATTCTCTGAACCACCCCTAAGTCATGCATATTCTAGTTTGATTAATGATCTCTCTACCAATCTTGTTGAATCCGATGAAGAAACAAGGAAACACCAACTCTGGTCAAAACAGGTAGAAGAACCTTCATTTAATGATAAAGAGGAAATGCTGAACATGAGAGAAAAACTGGCAAAAGGTGAAGTACCAGTCTTGTTTTGGCCTTTGGCTGACTCCCAGTAGGACATTCCAAAGATGTTGACGGATGATGGAATCCATGATATTCGTCTCAACATATGGAAAACTCTTTGTCAATTAAAGAAGAAGGTATTATCTTATGATGAATATGAAATTCATCTTAAGATAATAGAAGGGCTACAACGTCAGATTGATTTGGCATCTCTATCAGTCTCTCGGTATCTGAAGGCTGAAAAGCAACAGAGAACCCTTCAACGTTCATGCCTTGGCGCACTAATAAAATTGCGTCAGTTAATTTCCAATGCTCCATATGATCTTCATATCAGATGATGGGGTGTTCACAGAGCACTACATTTCATAGTGCTTTCCAGTCAGCAAAGCCCGCCGAAAATGGTCTCATGAAATGTTATTGCCCATGGCCAGCCACCGTCAATGGGCTTTGTTCATAATCAAAAGCTTGCTCAAGAACTGGCTTCAACTATTTCCTCTCAAAATCAAGTATATAGAGAACAAGTTGTTGAATTGCTCATACATCAAGTAGGCGAGAATATTTCACAAGCCTCTCGTCTGGAGCAAACACGTCATCAAATGACATAAGTTTTGGAAATCATCCAACGGTCTGTTGAACCAGGTGATAAAAGTGGATACATGTTAATGCATCCAGCTAATTTCCGAACTAAGATTCGCAAGATCAAGAGAGATTTTAAGAAGATCTCAGACATAGCATGTCAAGAGACAACCCAGCTTGTCAGACTGGGGACTTCTCTAACCCAACCCTCGGAGTCAACAAATGGGATTCGAGGAGTTGAGTGGCAGCAGCAGGAACATCCCCAGTCCACCGGACTGGGGACTTTTTCAAATCCTCAATCCCTCCTTCAAAGAAAGTCAGCATTCTCTCGATTAGGGAATAATCCTCAAGAGGAACGAAGAGCCAAGCTATCAGGAGATTCTCTCCATGTGACGGTTCTCCATGAAGTTCCTGAGGGATCAAGTCAACGGAATGCCATGTCTCATCATGGACATGGAAGAAGACAATATCACAGAAATACTGATAGAAAGGATTCCATGCAATATGCATCCATTAATGTCATCAATGCCATTGCTGTGGTTTCACCAGATGAGGCTCAATCAGAGGGATCAGACGAAGAGGTTCCTACTGAAGAAGTTGCGCACACAGACCTAAATGAATAAGGTGTGCACACACGTAATCAAAGGCTTGCCCAAAATCTGGGTATTCCTTCAAGTGACCCACTTCCCCCTCTCCGAAAAGGATCCAATAAGGGGAAAGGAAAGAATCAGGTTACTTCTCACCCTTCCTCTGAAGGAGGTCAATCACTCTCATTAGAGCAAAGGTTTGCACAACAGGAGGAAGAAATGAAAGAATTAAGAAGGTTGAATGCAGAATTACTTCAGAGTAGTCTTCTTCTTAAGAATGCTGAAGTGCGACAGGCGAAGGAATTTGTTGTAACTACTGAGATGGATCAGGAATATCCTCCTTTATCAGTACACCCTCAGAGGTCTAATCCTACGGGTCAAATGCAACAACGGTTGGCAGCACTACCATCAGTTGCATCACCAACCACCACGTCTGTCCAAGCTCCATTCATTGCACCTACCCAAAACCAAGTTCAACCTGATGTTTCTCAAAAGTTAATAACTACTATTGAGTCATTAACATCTTGGTTAGAAACTATGGAAGGGAAACGAGCGCAAGTTCAACATGAAAAGAATGTTTACCCTGAATGGGTAGATTCAATTTCTCCTCCATCCAGTTTTGGAAACCCTGTTTTCCCTACATTCAATGGATCAGGCGACCCTGAACAACATTTGACGCATTACGTGTCTTGTTGTGATCCTATGATGGGAACTCTATAGTAGTAAGAAGCAGTGAAACTGAGATGCTTCATGCAAACCTTGCAAGGACCAGCTTTTGTCTGGTATACAAGCTTGCAATCCCGGTCAATCATCGGATGGGAGGATCTTCGTCAAAAATTCCTTCTTCAGTTTAGCTCAACTTTTCCAAAAATGACAGTTTTCGATCTTACAAACTACAAGCAAAGGGAGAATGAAAGAGTCTCTGATTTCATTGCTCGATGGAAGGGATTAACATATTCCCTGAGTTTATAACTCCATCAAGAGGAATTGTTTCCAATCTGTGTGGCAAATTTGCGTGACGAATTACGCACGCCATTGATCCCTGTGAAATACACAGGAGGGTTTCGAGACCTTACTTCAATCGCTCAACAGATTGAAGATTCCCTTATACAAGCTAAGATTAAATCTCGTATAATTCCATCAGCTCCGGGAAGGAGAATGGTTAAAGCGGAAACTGCTACACTTATGCTTAAACAAGCACCTGTACCTATTTCTACTTCAAAACCTTCATCTTCTCGAAGGGCTACACCTCCTGAACTCCAACAACAAAGGCTATTTCGTCCAAATGATCAAAGTGATCAACAACGAAAACAATTTGAGGATTTGAAGAGTAAAACATACTCTTTCCGAAGTGAGAAAGTTCATGGTTACTTCATTTCAGCTCTGGAAAATAATTTGGTTCAATTACCAGTGCCCAAGAGGCCAAACAAGGAAGGAGATGAAGACCATCCCAATTATTGTCCCTTTCATCAAATGATGGGGCATCCTATCCAGGAGTGTTTTGTCTTTAGAGACCTCCTGAAAAAGATGGTCGACTTGGGACAAGTTAAATTGAAGGGTTCTTCAGCTCATGTAGCGTGTATTACCGCTACAGATCTAGAGGAAGGAGGCGAGTGGAAGGAAGTCAAATGAAAAACTACGAAAAAATATGATGATTGGATGGTCAGAAAGACAATCAATCGGACCCATTCCATTTTGCGAACACAATTGAAGAATCCAATTGTGTCTCCTACAAAAGCTGCAGTAAAGCCTCCATCAAAAGACAAATCGTCAAAAGGGCAGCGCAATTCAAAGAAGAAAGAGGAATCAGGAGAAGATGAGTATGTATCAAAGTCTAAATTGTCTTTGACTCTGGCAGATTTCATGTCATCTACTTCAATGCCACGGGCACCGCCCCATCAAACAGCACAGCCTAAACAGGCTAACCAGGCAGAGTCTTTATCAGACGAAGAGTTAATCTTTGGTTCTGTTAATATGATTCAATTAACAGATCCATATTCCAGTCTTGATGAGCCTGAATTCCCTGTATCAAATAAGGCAATCCGAGGAAGTTCTAGAGGTTCAGGATATAGGGGAAGACGTGGATCTTTCCGAAGCCACTACTCTAATTTTACCCCTGCTAGCACTGTATATGCAGCAGAAACTCGTGGTAGAGCCCTTCAGCGAGTGCAAAAAAACAAGAAAGTTCTTCTGCTAATGGCCAACTCAGTTTTGGTACAGTTATTTTGGAAGACCGATTAAAGCTTCCATCTTCTTTATCTCAGCAAGTAAATGGATCTAATCAGTCTAATCTTCCAAAACCGAGGATGTTTCCAACTTCAATACAAGATGCATCAGCTTCCAAAGCATCTGCTTCCAAGGAACCTGCTAAACCGCATATTCCTATTGGGAAACACATACCTCTAGATCAAAAGTATGATATATTGAAATACTTGGCCCATGTACCAGCCAATTTATCAATTTTGGATGCTTTGAATCTGTCAAAAGATCTTCGGGAAGCCCTCATCGAAGCTTTGTCAAGTCCTCAGGAGTTTGAAGCTGAAATTTCTACAGCTGAAATCTATCACATAGAGAATAATCTTGCAGAATGCCATGCAGTGATATCTTTTACTAATAAAGATGAAGATGATGTTGTGCATGGGCATATAAAACCATTGTACTTATCTGGCAAAGTCAATGGTGTAGATGTTCGAAGAGCTTTCATTGACAATGGTTCAGGAGTCAACCTCATGCCCATTCGTACACTTCGTCGATTGGGCCTCACAGAATCTGATTTATCTCCTTCTAACATGATGTTACAAGGATATGATAAAAATGAACAAGAACCACTGGGAGAAGTTACACTCAGAACTCAATTTGGAGATCTTGTATCCAATTCGGATTTCATGATTGTTGATCAAGACTCACCTTTCAATATCTTGCTTGGAAGACCCTGGCTACATCAGCATGCAGCTATTCCTTCATCATACCATCAATGTCTCGAATACTGTTTCGATGGTCAAGTTGGAACATTGTATGGTGATAAGGCCCCGTTCAAGACATGTGAGTCTCAATACATTGAGGCGTAATTTTATCACATGAAGGGAAGAAAAAAATCTACAATGAAGGAAATTACCAAAGTTAATGCTCCATATAGTTTGGCGAAAATTCCAATAAATCCATTTTCACATGTGAGTACAGATTATGTGTTACCTATCAGTCAAATTGAAAAAATAGGCCCAAATCAAAATACTCTTATGGAAAGATCCATAATGTCAATTACGGCGATCGAGCCAGACGACATGGGAGAAATTGGTAACCTACCAAGCAGTGATGAAATTATAAGTGGTGACATTTTCATTTCATCTGCTAAAGTCCAACAAGTCTATACTTCGCTAATCAGGCCAGAAGAAGTTATAGCAACACTAGAGGTGAATAATGATGTCGATTCTCAATCCATCATCTCCTCTTTATTTCTCAAAGAAGACCCTTTATCATCAATAGGGTCGGAAATGGAAGCTTCTTCTTCCAAATGTGAAAATTTTGACATCTCTTATGATCATGAGAATTTCGTTTTTTCATCTACTTTGCAAGTAGAAACAGAAGAAATAACACATGATGAAGAGGAAGAGGAAGATCTTAGAGATGCTCCTCCAGCATTTGAAGAGGGTATCTCTACCACTGTGGATGAACTCAGAGAAGTAAATCTAGGTATAGAGAAAGATCCACGCCCCACTTTAATTAGTGCGGCCATGACCCTTGAAGAGAAAGAGATGTATATTACTTTTCTAAAGCAAAATAAAGATATTTTTGCTTGGAATTATACAGAAATGCCTGGGCTTGATCCTGATGTTGCTACTCATCATTTGGGTTTACCAAAAGAACATCGAGGTTTTAAGAAAGCCGCAAGAAGAACACACCAAACCTATGCTTCCAAAATTGAAGCTGAAGTGGATAAGCTGATCAAAGCCAACTTCGTCTGAGAAGTTCAATATCCCAAGTGGTTGGCTAATATTGTCCCTGTAAAGAAAAAGAATGGACAAATTAGGGTTTGCATCGATTTCAGAGATCTTAATCGTTATTGTCCTAAAGATTATTTCCCAGTTCCGATTACAGAACTCTTAATTGATGCGACGACTGGATATGAAGTACTTTCTTTAATGGATGGATACTCCGGATATAATCAGATCTGAATGGCCCCAGAATATGAGGAATATACATCCTTCAGAGCTCCTCAAGGTATGTTTTGTTACCGGGTGATGCCCTTTGGTTTAAAGAATGCAGGTGCAACATATCAACGCGTCATTCATTGTATCTTCAAACCTCTTTTAGGGAAGTTTGTTGAATGCTATGTAGATGATTTGGTGGTTAAATCCAAACAACGTTCTAATCACTTGGCTGATTTGGAAGTCATATTCCACAAGCTTCGACAACATAATATGAAGATGAACCCCTTAAAATGTGTTTTTGGGGTAACCTCAGGAAAATTCCTCGGCTTTGTTGTACGCCATCGTGGTATTGAAGTCGATCCTGAGAAAACCAAATCAATCCTTGGTATGTAACCTCCTCAGAATATGAAATAATTAAGAGGACTTCAAGGACACTTAGCCTGTATTCGGCGTTTCATCGCCAATTTGGTAGGCAAAAGTTTACCCTTTACCAAATTATTGAAGAAAGGAGTCATTTACCAGTGGATTGAAGAATGTCAAGAAGCATTTGATGTTCTCAAGAAATACCTCTTGAGTCCACCAGTACTCATGCCACCTGTTGAGGGTAGACCGCTTATCCTCTATGTGACAGCTTTAGAGCGATCATTGGGTGCCTTTCTCGCTCAAAAGAATGATGCTGGGAATGAAAATAGTCTCTACTATCTCTGTAGAACTATGCTTGAAGCAGAAACCCAGTATCCAAGTATTGAAAAGTGCAGCCTAGCAGTAATATTTGTAGTTCAGAAACTGAGACACTACCTACAACATCACGAGGTCCAATTGGTATCTCGCAATAATCCGCTCAAATTCATCCTTAGTCGTCCAATGCTTACAGGACGTCTAGCAAGGTGGGCAGTTATTTTGCCGCAATTCGACATTCAGTATGTGTCTCAGAAGGCAATTAAGGGCCAAGCTCTGGCTGATTTCCTGGCTGAACATCCTTCAGTGGAAGACACGTCTTCAGATATTGAACTCCCTGATGAGGAAGTTTTCTCTATTCAAGAGAGTCCTCAAACATGAGAAATGTATTTTGATGGTGCTTCCAGAAGTCCAACAGGGAAGAAAATGGAAAATCCTAAATTCAACAAAGTTGGTTTAGGAATTGTGCTCATTTCTCCAGATAAGGCAGTGTTACCTTATTCCTTTTTATTGTGGGAAGGTGGTACCAATAATGAAGCTGAATACCAATCTCTCATTACAGGCTTGGAGTTAGCGCTTCAAGCACAAGTGAATCACTTAAAGGTGAAAGGTGATTCAAACCTGGTAATCAAACAAGTCAATGTGGATTATTCCATCAGAAAAGAAGAATTAATCCCTTTGTATGATTACGTCAGAGAGTTAAAGTCGGAATTCCCTTCAGAACCGACATTTTCTTATGTCCCAAGATCACAAAATGCTCAAGCTGATGCACTGGCTAATATAGCCACGGCTTTAGCAGATCCAAATCGGGATGAGACAACCATCAGTATTGCCCACCGTCGTGCAATTTCACCTTATGTTCAAGTCAGAACAGAGTAAATTAATGAAATTAGTCCCATTCCTGAACTGTATGGTCATACTATAGGATGGATGTCACCTATTAGGGAATACCTTCAAAATGGAACACTTCCACCTGATAGAGCTGAGAAAGAACAAATCCGGCGACGTGTGGTCAATTTTACTCTTTATGATAACCCAAACCACCTAGAGAAAATTCTCTACAAATGTGGTTTTGATGGAGTTCTCTTCAGATGCATTGATGGTGAAGGGACAATGGTTGTCATAAAAGAAGTGCATGCATGAGTCTGTGGTGCCCACCAGTCTGGACATAGATTGTCTGATCAAATTCGAATTCTTGGATACTTTTGGCCTTCAATGATACAAGATTGTGTTAATTTCACAAAGAAGTGTCATTCATTCCATTATTATGCCAACTTCATTCATCAACCTCCAGAGTTGCTTCATACAACTAAATACTCATGGCCATTTTCCACATGGGGAATGGATGTGGTGGGACCTTACCCTTCAGCTACGGCCAAGTAGTTTAAGTACATTCTTACTGCTACTGATTTCTTTTCCAAATGGGTAGAGGCAGTACCTCTCAAAGAAGTCAGATCTAAATGCATTGTTAGCTTCATCAAGTCTAACATCATCACTAGATTTGGTGTCCCTCATACCATATTGATGGACAACGGCACCAGCTTCTGTTCTTCTGAGGTAAAGAAATTGTATCAAGAATACAACATTAAGTCCAACCATTCATCTCAATATCATGCGGCGGCTAATGGCCAGATAGAAGCCTTCAACAAGACTCTTTCAAATATACTGCAAAAGATGGTGGATAAAGATAAGAGGTCATGGCCTGATAAACTCTTTCATGCTTTATGGGCTTATCGGACTACCACTCGCAATGCAACGTGGTCAACTCCATATTCATTGGTATATGGAACAGAAGCAGTCTTGCCAATTTAAGTTCAATTGCCCTCACTCAGAATAGACATTTGTGATCAGTTATCTACAGATGGACAATCCCAAAAGCGGTTGAATGAATTGGAACAGTTAGATGTGAAATGATTTTGCACTTTGCACCACTTGGAAATCTATCAGAATCGAATAGCACGAGCTTTTAACAAAAAAGTTTGTCTTCGTTCATTCATTCAGGGAGAATTGGTATTGGTTCTCAGAGCACCAATGATACCAGGAAAGAAGCCTCCCAATCTTGAATCAAAATGGGAAGGACCTTATTCAATACATAAGGTCTACTCCAATGGAGCATATTCTCTAATATCAATGGATGGAGAACACATCACAACTCCATCTAATGCCAGATTTCTGAAGAAGTATTTTGTATAAACACAAAATATTGTTCCCAGAACCAAAACAGTCACATTGGTTCATATTATGTCCTACATGACACTAAACTATATTATGTCCTATCTACATGACATTAAACTGTACAGAAGTTCCTTATTTGTCTGAGATGACATTAAACTATATTTTGTCTGAGATGACATTAAACTATAATTTTCTGAGATGACATTAAACTATATTGTGTCCTAGCAACATGACATTAAACTGTGTGGCACTTTCATCGTCCAGCATGACGTTAAACTGTGTCAGTTCCCTTATCATCCAACATGACGTTAAACTGTCACATTGGTTACTATTATGTCCTACATGACACTAAACTGTATTGTGTTAAACTATATTATGTCCTAGCAACATGACATTAAACTGTGTGGCACTTCCAGTGTCCAGCATGACGATAAACTGTAAAAAGTCCCCAGAACTGATATCCTCATATTGGTTCACCTTAGTCCTATATACATGACTTTAAACTGCACAGCAATGTTCTATCGTCCAACATGACAATAAACTGTATAAATGTTCTATTGTCCAACATGACGTTAAACTGTAACAGTTACTTGAATTGTCCTACATGACATTAAACTGTTAAAAAGATTCCAATTCGTCTAAGATGATGTTAAATTATGCGGTCCGTGTATACGACCTTAAACTATTCACATTTTCGTTAGTCTAGTATGAATTTAAACTGCATCATCATCCACGGTCCATGCATATGACCTTAAACTATTTGCCCTTTTTTTCGTCCAACATGACATTAAACAGTAGAAAAGAAGATGTCCCTACAACATGACACTAAACTGTGCAGCACCAGTTCGTCCTTGCTATATGACGTTAAACTATACAGCAATGGTGCAGTATGACTTTAAACTGCAACTTCGTCCCACACGACATTAAAACTGTGAAAAAGTTCCCTAAACCGTCCAGCATGACATTAAACTGCATCATCCCTGGTCCATGTATATGACCATAAAATATTTGCAAATCCCTTATTCCCAGCAAGACGTTAAACTGTGACGTCCTAACTACATGACGCTAAACTGTATAAAAGTCCCTCACGTCCGGAAAGACATTAAACTATATAATCATCAAAGGTCCAGCAAGACATTAAACTGCACCATCCACGGTCCATGCATATGACCTTAAACTATTCGCACTTTCGTCCAACATGACATAAATGGTGTGTTATTTTGTCCTTACTCCATGACATTAAACTGCACAGTCCCCCTTTCGTCCAATATGACGTTAAACTATTTTATCCCCATCGTCCTAACTAAATGATGCTAAACTGTACATAAAATCCTTGATATGTCCTACATGACATTAAACTGTATTTTGTCCCTGCTACATGACACTAAACTTTGCAGCACCAATAGTCCTAACTGCAAGACTTTAAACTGCATAGTCCCTTTATATGTCCTACATGACATTAAACTATGCATCGTTAATGTTATTTTTATCTCTTGTTTCTCACACCGAGTATGACTCACATGAGCTTAAAGCGAACATCAATCATAACACTCCCTTTGGGCCACTAACCATGTGTAAGTCCTAACAACATTTTAATTAGATCGTTGTCCGCAAGAACAACTTGATCATTAATTCATTCTTTAATTGAACTACACGGACTTTGATCCTTGCCCTCTAGGCTGGGTATATAGGCAACCTCCCAGGGTTCAAGCCCAAAAAAAAATAATCTCTTCACATCGGTTCACCACCATCTCATATGATGTTGATTTGTGAAAACACCCCTAGAATCAATATTTTTTACATTGATTCACTTTCGTCCTTGTTATACGACGTTAAACTATACAACACTTCTTCCTGGTACGACAATAAACTACAATATTCTTTGATTTCCTCACTTGAGAGAGAATTATTATCGACATTGTTTTTTTTTTCAATCATGTTTCATTTCAAAAAGACTACGTGCATACATGGTAATGCCTAATTTTTTTATCTCAGGTTAAACCATCATTGCACTAAAGTCCCCTTTCACCCTTCACATGTACGAACCAAATTTGTACAAAGGGAATTTCTAGAACTACGTGGGATTGATTCCCATCCCTATGGGATACATAAGAACATTCGAGTATCCCTCGAATCCAGTCCCAAGTCTTTTTAGGCCTAACCCCAAATATCACTTTCAGTCCCTTAGCTGAAAAGTCCTCATGAAAACACACATTGTGTATTCATTATTATGGTCCTAATTCTATGACCCTAAACTAAGATTTCTCATACTTTCGTCCTTCACGACGTTAAACTGCATTTCAGGAACTACGTATGGCTTGATTCTCATTCTTATGAGATACGTAGTGAAGTCCATGTTTCAATTCAGGACTCAGCCACAACATGATTATTGTTTTCATTGACCTATGTATCTCTATATACATTGGACAATACCCATCTTTATGTGTTATAATCCTAACCTTAAATATTTTCAGATCTTCATAACCCTTTTTCATGACTTCTAGTCACAAAAATGTCAAACTTCTGAGAATTCTATTGCCTAACTATGCAGCACGTGCCCATAGGTGGCCTTGCATAAACATTCCACATAACTGACTTGTCAGCCAAAAGATACTATTTATTTGACCATGCAGCCAATGCCCTTAGGTGGCCCTGCATATTTCAATCCCCTAACAGGTTTTGTTAAATAATAGAAACTTCATTCTTGGGAAGAATGCCTCTTTTGTCCTTATTTGTCTTAAAAGACAGTATGCAGGGATCCGCAAAAAATAGCCATCCTTAACATATTTCTCCCATATCCTTTTTCATGATCTGAAAGTATTCAAGTCTATGGTTTATTCTTCTTCCCTACGTTTGGGTCAGACCTCCGTAGGAGTGATATTCATCCAGTTCTTCGATATTCTGGTTTGGAAATATCTTCTCCATATTCAAGTACCTCTTTCCATACAACAAACTCTAAACTTTAGAAAATTTGAATCTCCATAAACATTCACTTGCTTTTAGAACTAGGAAAGTAAATTTCTGGTAGTTCTTTTGCCTGACTATGCAGCACGTGCCCATAGGTGGCCTTGCATAAACAGTCCACATAACAGACTTGCCAGCCGAAAGATGCTATTTATTTGACCATGTAGCCAATGCCCTTAGGCGGCCCTACATATTTCAACCCCCTAACGGGTTTTGTTAAATAATAGTAACTTCATTCTTGGAAACTACTTCTTCTAATGCATTTTAGCTCTTTTACATATCATTCCTCATATTCAAATATTCTTAAGCCATAGTTTACATATTTTTTCTCATACTTGAGTATGGTAATATGTTTTCAGATAAATTTTCATGGAATTGAATCATTTTTAGTACATTTCGGTCAAAACTATTTTGACCTTAAACATTAGCCCCTTAATGTCCGACATGCATGACTTTAAACTGCCCACAAAAGACAAAGGAACTCTGAATAAAAGTCAAGTTCCAGCTCACTAAATATACATTTTTGTATGATTTAGGTAATATTGAGCAATTACAAGGTTCAAAGTTTGTAGGATTATTTGTAATAATCCTAGTAAAAAATCAAACTATGCTTACTAGGCCCATTGGCTTAAGTAAAATTGAAACAGGTAATGAAAGAATGCAGGTACAAATGATTGAAGACAAAAGTGTTTTTCATTGATACACAAGAGATAGAAGGACATCCATAGACTGGAGTCTCTTCTCTTTTTCAAGAATTACAAGAGGCTTTCAACATAACACTTCATTTGATTTACGACATCCCGAGATTCATCAGCAACCACCTAGAATTCATTCATTCAACTGGATACAAAAAGAGATGCAGTGATACCAGCTCTTCTTGGAACAATTGTAAGAGGATGTTCTTGAGTGCGGTTTGAGAATTTTTTCTGCTAATCAAACAGTGACTCTGTTTCTTTCCAAGAGACTTGGAAGATGGATACATGGATTTGAGAATGGAGCATCGGAAGTAAAGAGCCATTTGGAGAGAGTACTCTTTTCAAATATTTCTCTAATACCATGTTTGTCTTTTCTCCATGAACCGGTAGTGGAAAAAATTTCATCCCTTGGGTTTTCCATTTTCATATCTGCAAGGAAATAACATGGAGGAAGAATTCGAAAGCTCACACCATTGTTATTGCCCTTAATGCACAACATAACCAAAACGAAGGAGTAGCAGCGCAGCTGCATTTCAGGTGTATAGTTATTTGCATCTGGAACATTGACTCCTTGAAGGTGACCATGACCACATAGAGATAGGTAGATGCTCTGTGGGAAGTTAAGATGATATTTCTTCAAGTACTTAGCCAAATCTGGGAAAGTGCTATCGCAGATATCATAGTAATCGTGGCCAATGATGTTCATCATGTCATCAATCCTCTTGCTAGCCAGTTCATCAGCCGTTCCAATTCCCTTGGGAACCCCTGCATCTTCACAAAAGATGAATAAACTAACAATTAAATAGGTTTATTTTTCATAAAATTTGTGAAAGAAATTTGAAAAATGGCTACGGCATTAAGTCACGCAAGTCTAATCAATGGAGCGCAAGTATTCGTGTGTCGCGCAAGATTATGACGCGCAAGTATAAACTACGTAAGTACAGATACCTTTATAGTAGCATGACATCAAGGAAAACACTGGAAAACAGAGCAACCTGCACGGCTAAGGTGACCTGCGCGGCGAGAGCTCGAAGGTATGAAGTCCGGAAATCCGGATACTTGTACGGAGGTGAAGCCATGTATTTATATGCCAGGAGGCCTATCTGCGCGCCGTACCCAGAGCGGTTAAGGCCTGCGCGATGCAAACATGTGTGTCGCCCTCTGTGCACTGAAGACTTGTGCACCCCCTTTTTCTTTGGATGGATTAGATTTCCTTAGAGTCAAATCCTAATTTCTCTCTGGATCCAACTCTGAGGGGGGGACTTTTGTTGACGCTCCTTTCGTCACAGAATCTAAAGGTTGGAAAAGGGAATAACTGAGCTCAAAGTAATTCATCCATTGAAGAAAACATCAAAAATCAACAAAGGCAGGAAGAAAGGATCAACAGCAACTGCACCGCGAAAGTTATCTCACTGTTGCACAAGTACAATTGCGAGACGCCCTTGGTCGCGCAAGTGACTTGCGCGACCTAAGTGGTAACCGCCAGGTAACCGCCCGGGGTCTTCTCCTGCCTATAAATAGACCTTGTGGGCCCCCCATTAAAAGAGGATCTTTTTCCAGAAACTCGGATTGAAGCTCCCGACGCCCAAGTCTCTTCTCAAAAGCTTCCCGAACACTTCTAAGGTAATTTTTTACCTAGAACGAAAGATCTAAAGAGAGGGAGGAAGGCCTATGTGTTGAAACTCATCAGCACTTGCGCGCCTGAATGGCCAGCCCTTAAGGGAACTGGTCATACTTGTGCGTCGCCTTATTCCTTCAATAGAATTTGCGCGTCCCTTTTCTGGAAGAACCTCAAGGGGATTCTAAAGGGTTTAAAAAGGAGTCACTCAATTATTTCAATTCAGATTGAAAATCACGCAAGTACACCATGTGTCGCGCAAGGTATACCTGCGCGACCAATACTTGCGCGCCCACGCAAGACTTTTGCGCCTTTCAAGACTTGCGCGCCCCTACCTTTCTGGGTGCCCATCTTGCCCATTTTACCCCTCTTAAGCCATTTCACCTTTCCTATTCAAGATTCAGTCTTCAAAATACTCTTCAAAGCCATTTATGGCATGATTTCTTGATTTGACTTCGTTATCTGAAAGGAATTTGGTGGAATATCTCTCAAAACCTGGTGATTTATACATCATTATGTCACCAAAGATTGAGAGTTCGTTCATTCAACATCATCCTTTAAGATGAGAGAATCTTTAATTTGGGTCTCCTTTTCAGGAATAATCCCCAGTTATAAATCCTTTAATCTGGGCATCTTCCTCAGGAGTTAGCCCCAAATTCATAAAGTTCCCAAAATATGGGCATCCTCCTCAGGAGTAAGCCCCAAACCTTAATTCCTAACCTGGGCCTCCTTTTTAGGAGTAAGTCCCAGTCATAATCTTGGGCTTCCTTTTCAGGAGTAAACCCCAAGCCCCTTAATTTCTCTTAACCCGTCCTAAACTACGTTTGATATGGGGTTCCTTCTCAAGAGTAAAACCCAATTATCAATCCTCTCCTAATTTGAGTTTCCTTTTCAGGAATAAGTCCCAAGTTAGAGTATTCAAATCTCCCTAAAGCACATATAACTTTATGGACCCTGTTCCTGGATTTTCTCCTTAAAAGTAAATCCTAATCCTTCATCTATTTGGGCAGTCATACATACATAAGCCCCAAACAATTTCTTATGATTGCATCTTTCATGGCACAATTGTCTAAATTTTTACCAATACCTCTTGTTTCTCACACCGAGCATGACTCACGTGATCTTAGAGTGTAAAAGTCATTATGACATTCTTATTTGAGCCATCAATCATAAACATCATACCCTTACTCGAACTACGTGGATTCTGATTCCTTTTCCAAAACAAATGATACGTAGGTAGCCCATTTATGGGTTCGATCCCAACTTTGAAATAATCTATGTCCTTCTGAATGACGATAAACTTCATGTGCCCCACTGAGTGACTTTAAAACCAGCCTGGTCATCATAATGACCAAGAGACTTTTATATAAATGTTTTGAAGGATACCATTGACCAAGAATCTCTAAACAAATATAGATTATTCTCTATTGATGAAGAACCTAGAATACATATAAAAGATTCTCTAAATTTCTTACATATTTAATCATTGATTGTTAAACTGAATGAAAGCTCATTTTTTACTGGTAATGTAATAAGGATTCACGAACATAACTTAAATCTATAAAGAGAGTCCCGGAGTAGACAATAATTCCCCTCAAAAAGGTGTGATGAGTCCGACCTCCCATCCTCTCGACCAATGCAAATTCCTAAGCCTCATTAGCCCACAAGCTAATGAGCGCCTACCTTTGGAAAGTAGGTCCAAATGGATGTGGAATCATTGGATGTTTCCGGTTCTACAAACAAACCCGTTAGAAACCGATCGGAACGTTTGAATCTCCCATCCAGGAGGTCAACCCCGGATTCCGTGTGAAACAGTGGTGTTATAGCCCAGATTATTAGTTTTTATCTGGATGGTCAGGGGAGTTCTCAGATGAATTATCATCCAGATGTTGATCATTTTTCAGATGTGTTTCCAGAAGACTTTTTTGGGTTGCCTCCGGAGCGTGAGGTAGACTTCCTTATTGAGATTATTCCAGGAGCAACACCGGTATCCATACCTCCTTATAAGATGGCTATACCTGAGTTTCAAGAGCTCAAGAAGAAGTTGGAGGAGTTGCATGAAAGGGTTTTATCTGACCCAGTACTTCTCCTTGTGTTTCCCCTATTATATTTGTGAAGAAGGCGGATGGTACTTTACAGCTTTGTGTGGATTATTAGATGCCGAACTAGTTAATGGTCAAGAATGGATATCCATTACCAAGGATTGATTATCTTTATTATCACCTTCATGGAGCCAGGGTGTTCTCGAAGATCGACTTGAGAGACGACTATCATCAGATGCGTGTCAGACCATCGGATATAGTTCTTATAGCTTTCTGGAGTAGGTATGGTCTATACAAGTATTTGGTTATGTCATTCGGTCACGTGAACACACCCGCAGTCTTCATGGAACTAATGAACAGAGTTTTCCATCCTTACATTTATTCCTTCGTGGTGGTTTTTGTGGAAGATATCTTGTGTACTCTTACACTCGACACGGCCATGATACCCTTCTTGAGATAATATTGAGTACACTGAGAGAGCATCATTTATATGATAAGTTCTCTATGTGCCACTTCTGGATGCATGATATTTACATCCTAGGTCATGTCATCTCAGAGATAGGAGTATCAGTTGACCCAGAGAAGGTGAGAGCAGTAGTTACCTGGGAGTAACTGTAGAATGTCTTCGAGGTGCAACGCTTCTTAGGACTAGATGGATACTACGAGTGGTTTGTACAGGACTTCTAATTCTTGGCAGCACTGTGAACGAGCTTGACTAAGAAAGGTGTAAAGTGCATTTGGTCAAAATCCTATGATTCAACCTTTCAGGAGATGAAGGGGAGATTGAATTTAGTAATGATTCTAGTTTTACTAGATCCTGGAAAGAGTTATATAGTTTTTTGTGATGCATATGGCATCGGGCTTGGAGGAGTGCTTATGTAGAAGGATCGTGTTGTTGCTTATAGATCTCGGAAGTTTAGGCCACGTGAGAAGAACTATCCTACGCATGTCTTGGAGTTAGATGATGTTGTTCATGCTTTGTGTTTTTGGAGACACTATCTTCTGGGAGAGCATTTTGTGGTATATACTGACCACAAGAGCCTCAAGTATATCATCAAGTAGGGTGACTTAAATCTGAGACAGCATAAGTGGGTAGAGTACGAACAGTATTTCGACTTCGATCTTTCTTATATTCCTGGGAAAGGAAATGTTGTGGCAGACGCACTGAGAAAGAGAACTCAGTTACAGGCAGTTCGGGAGGCTAGCAGCGAGTGGTAGCTTATGGATCTATTCTCTGAGAGGCATTTGGAGGATTAAGTCAGATAGGGACAGATTGTTATTTCTTATAAAACTGTTACATCTACTCTTCTGTATCGAGTTCGAATGAGGCATCTGTCATACCCAGAAGGCCTCGTCCTACAAGAGGGTGTGTCAAATGGAGACCATACTCTGGGGTGGACAGTGGGCGATGATGAGGTGTTACAATTTCATGGTTGCGTATGGGTTTCAGCAAACATACATGGGGAGCTCTTGTGGGATTTTCTTGCTTCACCTTCGGCAGTTCATCCTGGTGTTACAAATATGTATCGAGACTTACATCCACAGTGTTGGTGGCCAGGTATGAAGAAGGATGTGGTTGGTTTTGTTATGCGGTGCTCCACCTGTCAGCAAGTGAAGGCAGGGCATTAGCAACCAGCAGAGCATCTTTAATAGTTTCCCATTCATTAGTGGAAATGGAATGATGTCACGATGAACTTCGTGACAGGGTTACCAAGATCACCTCATGGTAATGATGCGGTTTGGGATGTAGTGGGTAGGTTCACGAAGGTTGCAAATTCCATACCTATCAAGGAGACCTTCTATGTGGATTAGCTTGGGAGGTTGTACATCTAGAAGATTGTACGATTGCATGGGGTTCTGAGTTCTATTGTTTCTAATAGAGATTCCCGCATTACTTTGCACATCTGGCAGGGGCTATAGAGGGCTTTGGGTACACATGTACTTCTGAGTACAACTTACCATCCCCAGAAAGATGACCAGTTGGAGCGCACGATTCAGGTGCTGGAGGACATGATATGATCATGCGTCCTTGATTTTGGAGGTTCATGGGAGAAACATATACCTCTTGTGGAGTTTTCTTATAATAATAGTTTTCAAGAAACTATTCAGATAGCACCTTATGAGGCATTCTACGGTAGGTTGTGCCGATCAACCTTATGTTGGCTGGAGGCAGGAGAGGCAGTTGTATTGGGACCTCGTCTTGTTCAGGAGACCACAGATCAGGTGGAGTTCAACTGGAAGAGGACGGCTACTGCACAGTCTCGGTAAGAATCCTATGCTGATCAGTGGAGATGACCCTTAGAATTTGAGGTCGGAGATCATGTTTTCTTGTGTGTTACCCCAAGGGTGGAACATAAGAGGATTATGAGGCAGGTAAATATTTCACCGAGATACATCGGGCCGTTTGAGGTTCTGGAGAGAGTCGGGCTAGTTGCTTACAGGTTGTAGTTACCTTAGAGGTACCAGGCTGTGCACGACATCTTCCTTGTTTCTTAGCTTCGGTGGTATTTCTCAGACCCATATCATGTTTTTCAACCTAAGGAGGTTGAGCTGGAGTAGGATGCATCATTCGAGGAGCATCCTAACAGGATTGTTGATCATAGTGCAAGATTACTCCGTGGCCAGTCTGTTCCTATGGTACGGGTGCTATGGCAGCACAGTCGTGTACAGGATGAGACTTTGGAGAGGGAGTCCGACATGTGATCACAGTGGCCAGAGTTTTTCGAGGGTTCTTCTTCTACGTCTCTTTAGGAAATTTGGGGACGAATTTCATTGTGGGGGGAAGTTTGTATGATCCCAGAGCTTCTTTTCAGGTATGTTTTTTTCCTTTTCTAGTCGTTTTTTTAGGAAAAGGTAAAAATACGGAAAATTTCAGAGTACAGTTCGTTTACTTTATAAGTACAAACCGTGTACTTTTCTCCCATGTGAGGCCGTGTGCTTGCCATGTCAGGTCCACACACATGACCTATTGGGGGGACGTGGAAGCCTCTTAAAGTAGATTACGAGAAACCAAGGTACACGCCATGTACTTTTATTTTTATTTCATTAATCGGACCGGGGTCGCAACTTAACCCTGTTTTCATCTGCTTCTCTACTTAATTCTGCCCAGAGCATCCAAGGAGGCCGAATCTTCTCTGTGCCACCGATCCGTCCTTGGTGATCCGAATCAAACATCATCGTTTTCAATAGAATCCCTACGGTGAGTTCTTGGTTCTTCTTTGGCCTTGTTTCCTCATTCTTCCTCTCGTGTGAGTAATCTGAGGATGAATGTTTTTGATGTTTTTGAAGATCTAATCTGTTCTAGGCTGATTCACAGGCAAAGGTTCAAGTATATTAATCTACGAGGATCGAGGTAGGTGGTTTGTTTCCCTACATTGAATGCCTCTGAGTTTTTGGCACAAAAGTGTTGGGTACCCATGTATCGGGTATCTAGGGTTAGAGTTTTGATCCTTTATTGTTACCTGCATTAGATTTCATCTATTATTGAGGTTATTAGATAATTAATAATTTATTTTTAGCATGTTTTAGGATCACCCCATGGGTGTTTCCCCTTGTTTGGATGTTTATCTCCATTTGGCATTGGTTTCCTATGAGGCAGACCTTGTTGCATTGCTTGCTTGCTTTGATATAGTTTATTGCATGTATTTCCTACTTTTGATATTCTTTTGATGCATTGTAGCTATTAGCCAAGTAGTTTTCTAGGCATACTTAGGGCTGCTATGAATCGTTTACGTACAATTGCTTTTACTCTGGGCTGTGGGAACCTGGTGTAGTTAGACCATAGGGGGAATTGACATTGAGTGCTTCCTCAAAGGGAATGATTAATTATTACCATTATGAGAACATAAGTGGGATTGACTTTGTGCTCCCTCATAGGGTCTTCTAATTATCAAATCGAGAATAAATAATAAATTAGATGTAAGTGATTCCTCATTGATTTCGTAGTATCACTGGAAGACCATGTGGGTAATTGACCTTGAGTTCTTCCTCAGAGTGTCTTTTCTTTTGTTCAAATGCTTGACCATAAGGGCCTTCTCACATGAGCCACCCATAGGTTCAGTGTAATAAATATTGTTGGTTGGTTGTGACGAGTCCACCAAGCCAAAGAACAAGAATGGGTTTGTACTGCTTGTAGTTTAGTTAGTCTGCAGGGATATATGTTCTGTTACTTGGTATGTCTTTGGAATATAGAGCTATTTGATAGATTATTTGGGTGATGATTAAATGATTTAATTGGATTGATAAATAAATTTCAATGGATAATTGTATGATTTTTTACCTTAGTGTACCCTTGGTTCTCTGCTACATTTATTTCCATTACTTTTTCTATATTACTCACTGACAGTAGGGCACAAATCATTTGGTGGTTGCCTACTGGGATTAGTCTCACACACTATTAGGGTCCTTCTTTTCAGACCAAATAAGTTATATGGTTGCAGGTTTGGATAGAGATTTTGGCCCTTCTACCTCAAGTGCTTGATTTATGGGTAGAGCTGGAGAGCATGAGATCGAGCATAGGCCCACGATGCTGCTGGAGTTACTGTTTACTTTTTCTACATGGGGTTCAGTTGTATTTCAGCATTTTATTTTGTTGAATTATTTTCATAGACACATCTGTCATGCTGCATCATTATTATATTATACGTTAATTCCATTGTTCAGTTTCAGTTCTCGTGTGCTGTTTACTGCTTCCTCTATTGTTGTGTTCTTTTTCTTCCACTGCATACTTTACCAAATGAGGGAACAGTTTCCCCACTGACTCACCTAGGCCCTCAATTCTAGTAAGAAGCCTCTGGCATTTGGGTAAATGTACTTGAGGTCATGTGGAAAACTGGGTACATGGCACTAGTTGAGTGGCTCCAGATTCAGGTTGTTATAGGCCCAGTGGGGCACAGACCACCTGTGGACTCGGCCCATGCTTCGGGCTGGTTTAGTTCACCCGGCGGTGCCAAACAGTGCAACTTTTCCCTTCCCGGCCTGCGTAGACGGACGGTTCTTCCCGGTGTACGTGGCCCACTATGCGGGCCGCAGTTTTCTTCTGCGCGGCGTCGAGCGACGTCGCGTTTATTCAGCCCGGCCGGCAGGCGGCTGTCCTGTTTGCCCATCAAGCGGCCCGCGGTTGTGGGTCATGTTTCTTCCGTGCGGCGCCTATGGGTGCCGACGTCTTCCAGCCCGGCCTGTAGTAACTGGCTAGTTATTCCAGCTCGAGAGGCCCGCGGATGCGGGCCGCAGATTTTCTCCATGCGGCCGCTGCCACCTCTGGTTGTCATCGAATCTGGTCGTTGCCGCCTCTTCTAACCTCCACGACCTGCATGGCTGCAACCTCCTTCCTAAAGCGCGGTGTGACGACACCATGCCCTACCATCTCCACCTCCATTTTCAATGCAAAAGATAATCAACGGAGGGTCTTCGGGCCTTGTTCGTTCGGACCGCACCTTCCACGTTAGGTGATAAAATTTTGGCCACCATCATTCCAAAATAAACGTCGATGTTCTAGGATTTAATTCTTACGAAAAAAATAAATAATTCAAATTCTCCCCACCTTGATTTCAATGTTCTCTTGACAGTGTCACATGAAGAGAATTCAAAGACGTCGTCGTACATTGCGCCCGTCACACGCCTCCGATTCTAGGCTCGAGCATCTTCCTCATTCTTCATCAGAGAGGACTTCATTATTCATTGGGGATGTTCTTCGTTCATCGTTACAGATTTTCATCGTGGGAAGAACACTTTCTTTCCAATTCTCACAAAGCCTCCCAACAAAATAATTTCCAATGAACAATAAAATATTAGGCTCCCTAAACTTTTAATGTTTCCATACCTTTAAAAAAGTTCAAAAATGTAAATTAATTAATTAATTGTGGACTCAATTAATTAATTAATGGTGTTGGCAGATTAATGAGAGAATGTGGGAGGGGGAGTGTTTTCAAATTAAAAGCGAAGAGGTGGAGAGTTCAACATTAATTTAGGGGGGTTGGAAGCTTAAGAGTTAAAGGGGGGTTTAAAGGGAGAATTGAGGGGTCTGTTCTCGTGTGGGCCCCATCACACATTATCCTCGCATGGGAGGTTATGGGGGGGGGGGCCACCTCCAACTTACCTTTGGAAAAATTGACTACCATTCAAAATAAAATTATGTCACAGATAGTTTTATTTAATTTATTAAGAATACCAATAATTAACATCCACTCTTGACCAAACACAATTGTTGTAAAGGTCCCCATAAGAGAATATCGGTGATGCGAGTTCATCGGTGTCCTCAGATTTCAATTCCAAGAACTAGTTCAAAAGATAAAAAATCCCACTCTTACGTATACTGAACGTATTCGAAAAAAAAATCATGAAATTATTCCGGGCACACCGGGCCTCTGAATCAAGCACTGTCAGAAACTGCAGACTTGTAAAATTCCCGTCTATTTAAGAAAAAAAATTCCACGGAATTTACGGGTCTTTACATTCTCCCAACCTCAGGACTGTACATTCCTGTACGGAACTCCATACACTATGGGAAGAAATAAGGTTTCAGAGCACACATCTGAGCCTCCTGCCCCCATGTGCTCTCCTGGAGGTTCCCGTGCTACCAGCGAATGTGCACTGGAGTAATCGATCATCCACGTAGGACCTGCACCTGTCGATCCGTGATCTCCCCTGGTACCTCTGTGAATGTGGCCCCGTCATCGATGTCTAACTCCCCATGGTAGATGATGTGATACTGGTCATGAACATATCTTCTCAGCTGAGATATGTGGAAGACGTCGTGCACCCGATGCAACTAATGAGGAAGGTACAGGCAGTAAGCCACCTTTCCTACTCTGATGAGGACCTTAAAAGGTCCTACGATTTCTGGAGACATATTTCCTCCTCGGCCAAATCTCTGTAGACCTCATTGAGGTGAGACCCGTAAGAAGACGTGGTCACCATCCTCAAACACCAATGGTCTATGTCTCCAATCATCATCGGACTTTTGTCTTCTCTGTGTAGTCTTTATACATTCCAGGATGATCTTCACCTTCTCCGTCATAGCCTGGACCATCTCTGGTCCCAAAAGTACTGACTCCCCTGGGTCAATCTAGGAAGGAGGTGATCTGAAAGTTCGGTCGTACTATGCCTCAAAAGGTGAAATCCTGATAGTAGAGTGGTATTTGTTGTTGTACTTAAACTCCACCAAGGGTAAGTGATCCTCCCAGCTGTGGCCAAAGTCAAGGAAACAAGCATGGATCATGTCATTGAGTGTCGGGATGGTCCTCCCAGTCTGACCATCCGTCTGTGGGTGGAAGGCGATGCTCAAGTGAAGTTGTGTCCTGAAAGCCTCATGAAACCCCTTCCATAGCCGGGAGGTGAAATGGGCATCTCGATCGGAGACGATCGTCGATGGAACACCATGAATCCGTACGATCTTCTGTATGTAGAGGCATCCCAATCTATCTGCAGAGACCTGCTCTCTGATCGGTAGGAAGTGGGCCAACATGCGGAGTCGGTGGACAATAACCCAGATAGAGTCATGTCCTATGGATGTACGTGGAAGCCCCGTCAAGAAATCCATTGATATCCGGCCCCACTTCCACTCTAGGACCTCTAAGGGATGAACCAAGCCTATTGTAACCTAGTCCTCCACCTTCACTTGCTGAAAATTGAGGCATCTCGAGACAAACTCTACTACTGCCTTCTTCAGACCCGACCACCAGTGTTGTCGTCTGAGGTCATGATACATCTTCGCTACTCCTTGATGTACCTCTAGAGGGGAATTGTGAAAATCTCTCAACATCTCCTCTTATAGTGAAAATGGTACCATGGTACGTCCTATGAAGAGAATAATGTGCTCCCTACCTTTAGAAAATCCATCAGGCGCCTTCCCTAAGGATATCTGAGCATGTCGCGTATCACAGTCAATGTCCCCTCGAGGTGCCTCCCTGACTCGCTGATGGAGTGGAGGAGTGACTGTGAGAGACTGCAAAAAGGAAACTCCATCTCTATCTACAAATTATATTTGCAACATGGCCAGCTTCTATGTCGCCTCTCCAAGCAGCTGAATTCCTGATCTCCTTCTATGATTATATGCTACAATGTTCCCTTTCCTAGGAGTATAGACTATCTTGAAGTCATAGTCTTGGAGTAACTCGATCCATCGTCACTCTCTCTGGTTCAGGTCCTTCTGCATGAAGATGTACCTGAGACTATGGTGGTAAGAGTAGACTGTAAATTGCTCTCCCATCAGGCAGTTCTGCCACATATTCAAGGAGAATAACACTGATTCTAACTCCAGGATATGGGTAGCGTAGTTCTTCTTGTGTTTTCTCAATTCCCATGAACCATATGTGATCACTGCTCGCTCCTGGATCAAGACACACACAAGTCCGACCTTGATGCATCCTAATAAACTACGTACTCAATACCCTCCTTTAGTATCCTCAAGATTGGTGCACTGTTAAACCTCTTCCTAAACTCTTGAAAGAATTAATGGATTCTATCTGACCACACGAATGGTTGCCCCTTTTTCGTCAATTCTGAAAGCGGTGCTGCCACTCTGGAGAAGTCTTGCACAAATCTCCTATAGTACCCAGCCAGTCCTAAAAAACACTGCACCTCCATCACTCTCCTGGGTTGATCCCAAGAAAGTACTATCTCGATCTTCACTAGATCCACTATAACTCCAGCCTCCGAGATAACATGTACCAGAATGTAAGCCTCTCGAATCCAGAACTGGCACTTAGAGAGATTACCATAAAGCTGGTGCTCTTTGAGTGTATCCAGTACTACCATCAAATGGTAGGTGTGCTCCTCCTTAGCAGTCGAGTAAATCATTATGTCGTTGATGACTTCTATGACAATGCGATCAAGGTAAGGCTAGAATATCCTATTTATGAGACTCATGAACACTGCTGGAGCATTAGTTACACTGAAGGGAATAAACAAGAACTCGTAGTGGCCATACCAACACCTGAATGTCGTCTTATGCACATCCTCGTCTCGATCTCTGAGCTAGTGATAGCCTGAACTATGGTCTATCTTCGAGAACCATCATGATCCCTTGAGATGATCCAAGAGGTCGTCAATACTCAGGATTTGGTAATTGTTCTTCAAGGTCACTTGATTCAGGCGACGGTAGTCGACACACAGTCGCAAGCTCACATTCTCCTTCTTGGAGAACAAAATCAGAGATGCCTAGTCTGAAACACTGGGTCGTAAAATTCCCTTCTCCTCTATGTCCTCAAGCTGTACCCACAACTCACGAATCTCGGCGGGAGCCATCCGATATGCTGGATTAGATATCAGTGTTTTCACGGGGTACATTTCAATGTAGAAGTATACCTCTCTGCGAGGAGGTAGTCCTGGAACTTCATCAGGGAATACATTGGCGTACAAATCCACCACAACAAGAAAACTCGGACTCCACACATCAACTTCTCTGAGGATGATACTAGCCAATATATTTGAGATCAGTTGTCCCCTCCTATGCATATGTCCATCCTGCGCTGTAAAGGCTCCCTTATCACTAAGGAAGGTGAACCCGGTCCCATCCGTGAGAATAAACCACACTTTGTGCCTAATATAGTCAATCTGAGAATTAACTATGGATAAAAATTCCATCCTCAAGATGACGTCGTTAGGACTCAATGCCGCTACAAGAAGATTCCAGCTAAAGCTCTCCCCTCCTAGAGTAATCTCACACTACCGTCACCAGTGCATAATCATCGAGTATGCTCTTGTAAAAGTCTCTAGCTATGAGGATCGATCCAAAGGCTCCACCAGAATCTTCAAGCTCTAAACAAGTGTAGTGGCAATAAAATAATGACTCGCACTTGTGTTTATAAGTACTGCACCAAGGGTGGTGTAGACACAGATAATACCTCGAATCATCTCAGGTGCGCCGTGGTCGTAGGCCTCGACTTCCTGGAACTGATCCCGCCTCGGTCCTCCAGATACCTTTGGTCGGGGTGGACCTCTTTTTGGTGGTGGTGGTAGTTCATTGAAACATCATCCACCACCCGCTTCTTGGCCATCTCCTCTGTCACGTCCGCCTGCTCTCGGTAGACCACCACGGTTGATCCTCTGCCTCTGCCTGGGAGGTCCCTCCACTATCTTCTACTCATTTGTATGGTTGATCTGGCAGTCACGAGCCATGTGGCCCTGACCACCGCATGTATAGCACTTTCTACTCCTCTTATATTTCTCTATATCTCATGTTCCCTGCACAACCGAACCTGTATCCTGGGGTCGCCCACTGGATGGCCTGGTCCGCTTGGACCACTACGTCAACGGTCTACTACTGGCTGCAGAAGACTCTGCAGTGTGTCTCCATGTGGTGGGTCTCGCCGCTGGTGATTGCTCAATGATAGAAATCCACACTAGAAGGGCTCACTCGAGCACCCTTGCCTGCGTCAGAATGCTGAGGGGAATCGGTGAATTCCTGATCTCATGCCTGAGTCCCTACTCAAAGGTCTGGGCCCTGAAGAATGGTTCTCGTAAAATATCTGTGGAGTAGCACAAGAGGTCGGTGATCCTCTCTGAGTATTGGGCTACTTTCATGATGCCCTACTGTAGATGAAGTAACTCTTGAATCCCCACCACGCGAAGTGTGGCTGGAAATAACTCTGAGTGAAAGAGACTCTCAATGTCTATCCATAATATTGATGCCTCATCATGCACCTGGAGTATCTCACTCCACCATCTACTTACTGTTGCAAGCAGGAGACTCGCGGAAAGGATCACCATGAGGTCGGCTGGTGTCCCTACCAATCATAAAACTCTCACGAATGCCTCCAGCAAATCCTCAGCTGCCTATGGGTTCGTCTCTCCACGGATCCTGGGCGACCTCTGGCTCTGGAACTCTTGCAACGCACTCAGGCAGCGTGCACTCTCTACTGCTGGAGTTGGTGGTATCGGTGGACCAGTGGTTATTAGTACTACTAGTACCTCCACTGTGATGGGTCCCTTCACTGAGGCCTCATCGCTCAGTGGGCTACGATCTCATATGAAACATGGAACCCTATTTGGCTGCCTTCGTGGGGCCATCCTGAAAGGAAACATGTCAGACATGGTTAAAATAGTATACCTGGTGAGCTAACACAAATTAATCATGGAGAAAACATTTCAAAGGAAACAAACGCAATCATTGGATTCGTGAACTGAGTCAGAAATTAGAAGTCGGAGTCCTAGTGTATGGATACGTCGGCCGCCACACCAACACAGATATCCTTAAACTGATTACCACACCCAAAAAAATTAACACTATTTCCACTTAAAATAATTAGAGTCCAAGTTATTCGATATAACTGACTCATCTGATACCAATTTGTAACTACCAATCCTCGGGGCTCGTGTCGTGACTACCCCAAGCCCGCCTTCCATAGGCTAGGGGTTGTCGACTAGCACCAAAGGCGTAATCCATATAAAAATGGAAGGAATTTAATTTTAATCTTTATCACACACACATCCAGAACACAAGAAATAGAGTACGCAAATGGAAGTAAACACTAATTAAAATTGTATACAAAAGAAAGTTCTGAAAGGAAAGGGGATGGAAGTACAAGCCCAACAGTAATGTACAAACAAATGAAAAGCTAGTACAACTTTAAAAATGTAAACATCAACTACTAAGTCATCCACTGGGAATCTTACCTGATGGGTGGGTACATATTACCTCCTCCACAACCCAGGTCCATCCTTCCACTCCGTGTACATCTCACTAAGTGGTCCACCACCAGGTACCATCCAACTCTACAAGTCTCTACCTCGATCAGTGTTGCCCGTCATCTGCAACAGACACAACAAAGTGCGGGCATAGCCCGTCAAGTGGTGAGTATAACGATACTCATTAAGGGACCCCAAGACCCACGAAGGTCTCCAAGAATCCACAAATAATAAAAAACAGAAGTTAGATACAATCACGATGTATCAAAGAACCCTAATTAGGCATATTCCCATACATATACGTAAGTTACCAGTCACAGCCCGACTCCAACTATCAAGCCCAATCACAACCAAGTCCACACAAGAAGTAATTCAATCACATCGTAGTTAGATTATTTAAATTCAAGAATCAGCTCAAACATGAATACATATTCCGTAGAGTGATAGTGATGATCAGATGTAGTCACTGATTCATCTATGCTGTCATATCCACACAAGATAAAGGAAAAGCTAAGTTGTCAGACCCACATAGGATACAAGAACATCAATTATATCGGACCCGCACAGGATAAAGGAACAGAAGTTAGAATCGTCAGAACCACGGAGGATCCCGGTTCAGTAGTCATCACTATCGAACCCACGGAATATTTTGGTACAGTAGTCATCGGAGTCGAAACCACAAGGGATTCCGGTATAGTAGTCATCACTATCGAACCCACGTAGGATTCCAATACAAAAGTCGTCGCAGCCAGCTCTAGGGTTCCTGCACACTGCACACTCGATTCTGGGAGGGTTTTCGCCTCGATTCAAGTGTTGGTACATCAACTATAACTATATCTGGAATTGATGTATCCCGTAGTTCTGTCTCACCAAAAGGAAACGAATGTGACAGATGGTGCGTCAATCGGACGCTCGGTATGACAGTTATTGGAATTTACGATCCACGGGCCCGGTTGGATTTACACTCGATCCAAATTCGGAAATTTTCCAAATTTTTCCAAAACTCACTTAGAGTATTGCAAAAGGACCACCTCATCACGAGGGTCCTAGTTCCGCAGACAGTGTGCCGATTTGACACACGGTCTAGGTGATATTAGAATTGAAGCGGTGTCAGGCCCGACCCGTCAAGCCTAGTGGGCGGGCGGATCGGCCCGACCCGGCTTGGCGGGTCCGACCCATCTGGGGAGTCGGCCTGGTCAGACGTAATGGGTCCAACCCGGCTAGGGGGTCGGCCTAGCCCACACTGTGGGTAGGTTTGGTTCACCCGGCGGTTCCAAACGGCGCCGCCTGTCCCTGCCCTGCCGGCCATAGACAGCTGGTTCTGCTCATCGCATGTGTCCCTCACAGAGGGTCACGGTTCTCTTCCGTGTGGCTCCACGGTTGTTCATCCCAATCGGCATGCGGCCAGCCGGTTCGCCCGCAAACCAGCCCATAGTTGCGGGCCGCGTCTCCTCTGCGCAGCACTTGCAGGTGCTGCGGTCTTTCAGCCCAGCGGACAGTAGCTTGCTTGTTCTTCCAGCCTGAGTGGCCCGCAGATTCATGCCGCAGTATTCATCCATGCGATCGCTACCTATAGTCGCTACCTCCTCTGGTCGATTTCGACTCTGGTCACTGTCGCCTCTTCGACCGCTACGGCCCGCATGGTCGCCGCCTCCATCCTCCAGAATGGTGCGATGGCACCGCGCACTAACGGCTTCGCCTCCATTGTCAACGCAAACAAGAATCAACAGAGGGTCGTCGGTGTTTCATTCGTTAAATTGATTACAAATAATTCCATGAATTATTGTTCAAATTTTCATTCAACCATATTCCAAAATATCATCATGAATGTGAAATCTGTTTCCAATTTATCCAACATTCATTCTTCATTATGTATGGACAAATGTGTACAACATTACTTATTCCATTTTATACATTATTTATTATATAAAATAGTTTCAATGGATCTCATTAAAATTCATCATCCTTATGAAACCTTTCGATTGATCCTTTTTCATTTTTCATGATACAGTATATCATGAAACATGATCCTCAGAAAAACACATTACCTTGCTAAATCATATTTTAATTCATAGAAGCACCAAATACCATTTAATTATTGGTTTCTATATTTTTTATAATGTGTCCACATAAAACTAATACCACCTTATGGTAGATCCCTAATGTTATCACCATGTAGGAATCACCCTAACGGTATTGTTATAGAGGTATAACCATAATAGTAGTACCATAGTGAAAAAACTGGATAGTATCACATGTATGTAGGGCCTCAGAACTCATTACAAGATCACATAAAAAACAAATACACTAATATGTGAATAACCATTACACAACAATAATGATTTAGTCATAACTATATCACCTTTTTCAATAAATTTATTTTGGAACACAAACTTCGACTTGATAATATTCATATAATTAGGAATAATAACTAGTTATCTTGCCATACTTCTAAAATTTTAATCTATTTCATTATTCATTGAACTAACCAACTCTTGATTACCCAAACACTTCTCAACATCTTTATGTTCATCTTGGCATAAAAGATAAGTGTGAGACGTTTTACTTAGAGTTCCACTATTTTTTTAATATTTTTTTATGATTTACAATGATGTTTTGAACATGAACATATTATCTCATCCTAGTATGAGTGGAATGAAAATGTTTCTCACTAATATATATGGATATATATTATCTTTCAATATTTAACACATCAATATTATAATTATTATGGTATTTATTTCTGTTGTTCAAATTTTTTTGAAGAAACATCACTTCTAGAAAAATCTTGTTTGAAAACAATTACCATCAATGAATGGTTTTTATATTTATATTCGATGTATCAATAATTATAAAGATAAACATCTTATTGTTTTAAAAGATATTATATTTTGAGAAAATAGAAATTCTAAGATTACAATGTATCCCAAAATAACACACAATTTAACCTTTAATCATGTTTATTCTAGAGGTTATAAACACTTATAGATTTTTTGGCATGGATTAATCATGTATTACATGTCATATGAGGTCATATCCAAATGTGTCTTATAGAGGTAGACATTTTGACCATGTTTTACCACTCCAAAAACATTCCTATAAAAATTAGAAGAAAAA
Organism: Viscum album; assembly: GCA_963277665.1. NCBI lineage: Eukaryota > Viridiplantae > Streptophyta > Magnoliopsida > Santalales > Viscaceae > Viscum > Viscum album. The sequence goes on along the minus strand of OY728131.1, from coordinate 1,652,929,207 downwards.
TTATTTTCAATAATAAATATTAGATACATCTCAACCATTATTATGTTCTTCTATTATGATAAGAAAATTTATTTTTTTTTGTGTGGTAGAAATTTTTCATTAATAATAAAAATTATTTCAAGATAATATTTAATCATATTTGTAGTGTAATCATAAAATTAATCTAAAATATTTCTAGAGAGTGTAATTAGACCCTTTTTCTTAAATTCTTTCGAAAATAATGAACATCATTGGTGGATATTATTTATGTTTCATTAACACAATACATGTAATTTGAGGAAATTCATAAATTAAGGGAATGAAATATTTATCTCCATTTATTAACTGTAATCTCATAGTCCCATTAATGTCTAAATGGATTAGTTCCTTAATATGTTATGTATTAACTTCAACCATTTTGATTCTGAAATTATAAATAAATCTCTTATGACATATAGATAAAATCCAATTAATATATGACATCTTTTTTAGGTAATTTGTGAACACATTCACATTGAGAAATACGGATTGAATACCTTTGAACAAGATTACCAATACTTCTAATAATGGGTTAATTTGAAACATTCAAACGTAAATAACAAAAATTATTATCATTATTAATTTGAAATAAATTTCCCTTTGTCCACTTCCATTTTGGAAAAACTATACCATCATCAAGTATTTTACCCAAAAAACATTTTCACTAAAAATTACCACATTCCCTCAAAATATAATCAATGAAACAATTAACATGATCTATATCATCCAATCAACATACGTGTGTTTTGGGATTTAAATTTTTAAATTCCAATATCATCTAAACCAACCCATTTAATATTGGGTGAATCATAATTTCCATAGGCCACTAAGGCTTATTTCAATGTAATAAAAATCATTATCAAATTCATTTTTCATGTCTTCAATGAATCTCACCCAGTTTCAAATATCCATTATCCTTCTTCCTTTAAGGATAGAAGAGAATATTTTCCACAAGTTCCCTTTCATTAGCATTTTCTAGTGGTTTGTTTTCCATTTATACTAGAATAATGGTAATATATTATTTTCTGAAATGGATGGGAAGACGAAATACTCCCCATAACCAACTAATAATTGCAAAATTTCTTACTTTTGAAATCAAATTTTCCACGTTCATTCCACAACTCTCTTCTTGGAGTGGGTTTATTTATCCTGAAAATATGTATCCCAATTCAGCTGGACTAATTTTGATATTGTTAATTAAACCAAACATCATCGAAGAATTACTACTGTTTTTGTGGTCCCAATAATATCCAAAAAATGAATATAGACCTTTTATAATAGTATATTTTCGGGAAAAATGTATCTAGTTTTATCCATTATTATGATTAGTACTCTTTGATTCATTTGTCAAAATAATGTATTTTTCAAATCATAGAGTTTTTATATTTATATTATACTTATTTAATACATTTTCAATTATACCAGTGGTATTGTTTTTTCCTCAATGATTACAATCTAAATATTTATTTATTTTCATGACTAAAAATTAATAGTTAAAAATAGTGTCATGTTGAATTTATTCGTCTTCCAAAACATCTCACCAAACTTTTTAGTAAAAATATCATTATGAAAATTTGGTTTTCTTGATCTTCTCATACATCTTCCATATTTAAACATTCTATAACTTCATGTATAAAATGATGATGCTTAATTTTAGAAAGGTTTAGCACATCGCCAATATTGAAAAGTTTTCATTTAAAAATATCACAATAAATTTTTTATATTTTAATGTAATATTTTATCTTAGTAATTAATCTCATCTCCATGTCTATATATTTTTCAAAAATTACCAATATCATTCAATAAATTACATTTCTCTTAATCATGTTTTCTCCCAATACTATTAGTAGAATAATACTCTTTATTTATCGTATTTATTTCTTTTTCACATTAACAATTATCTAATGATATTCTCTCAATTATATCTTATTAATAAAATCTATTTTTGTTTCTTCATCGTAGCATTCAATGTTTTTATATTAAACAATAGTAAATTTTTCATCATTAAAATCAGAAATATGAATATCTTCACTAACATATACATCAGTATAAAATTCTTATTCTTTATTACTACATTATCCTTTCTCATACATATATAAAATGGTGTCATATTTTTCATCAAAATAATCTTCTTCTTTCTTTTATAAATGAATTTTTCCTTATATTGATTCTTCTTTATGTGCCTTTTAAAAAATTCATCTTATTATCCACTATCCTTATCATCAATTACCTTGGGAACATTTTTTAAAAAAATTTCCAACATCCTCATAGTCTAATAATTTTATTAGTACCATTTGTTTGAATTTCCCCATTCCTATTCTGACATTTCTATATATAAAAACATCATTCTCTATAATTTCAAAAATATATAAGATGTTTATTTTAATGATACATATTCACTATCCTCATAGAATGTTTCTTTGCTTTCTTCAATTTAGATGCTCTAAAAGCTATTTTCATTTCAACCCCGATGTTTTTCTTAATTGCATCATATTTCTGATTTTATATTAAATATGAATATAATATATATCATAATGTAGAATATATACAAGATTTTCCTATTCCAAAAATGATACTATAATATAAAATTTATTTGGTAGGTTATATAAAACCATTTAAAAAATATTTGAATATTTGAAATTCTTATCATAGGCTCAGATGGTACACAATAAATTATTGACCCCTGTGATGATACTAACAATATTTTCATTGTTATTATTTCATTTATCAACACTATTGAGTTTCATGAACTTTAACTTATCCTACTTCACTTTGGTCTTAACATCATTGAAATTTTAACATTATCCCCAATAAGTTTGGTTGGTTAAATACATTTAACATTTAGAAATTAATATTTCTAAGGATAATATAAAATGTAATTATTAGAATGACCATTTTAATAAAATTTTCTCTTACATGTTGTTGTAATTGAAACCCTATCACTATGAGAGATAATTAAATTAATTGTTAAATTAATAACATCATAACTGATAGATAAAAGATAATGTAACGTATTATCCTTTAATATTTTAAACCCTTCCCGTTAAATGAGTGAATCCCATTGATATTCATAGAATATAAATTGTTCAGTATGTATAATTCAAAATTAGGTATCAAATTACAAATAATATCACCAACAATAAAACACTAATGAAGAGAAACTGCCTAAAATACCATTTGTAGGAGTATTGGACAATGTAATCACATTAAAGGGGCGTGGTGAATCTATGATTAATAATATTTCTGTTTATATTTTTTTAAAAAACATCACCACTGATTAAAATCATGTATGACTATAAATAAAACCCATAAATACAAAAAATGTGAAATAATTATTTAAAAGGTTCACTACACAATGTGCATAACTAGTCTTTGGAATGATTTTTAAAATTTGTGGTAATATAATAAACTCAAAAACATTGAACCACAATAAGTTGGAAAAATCTTCAGATCTCTATTATAAGTCTCCCAATTATTTTTCTCATTCATCAAATTTTGATTATCCCATACTAATTCAAAATAAAAATTAAAAAATATATAATATATATTTCTCTTGTATACAATAATCAATTCTGTTTAGTACACCTATATCTTATTATTCGTATTCTCTTCTTTATCCGGAAAGGATTAAATTCATCATTTTATGTATAATAATGCATTTAACCTCTACTTAATTTACAAAAACTCTTTGTGCACCTATTCATAAATATATCATACCAATCTGAAATCATCTGATAAAATATTTCCAAGAGATGATAATTATTATTTTTTATAATTCTAAATTCATATATTTATGGTACCACATAAATATATTAGAAATAAAACACACTAAAAATTTGGATCTTTTTCATCTCAAGAACATCAATGGGGAAAGGAACAAATAAATATTTGTATCTTCATTAAGTGATGTCTAAAATAAAACATTGTATTCACCCTTCTATCAAACACGTGTTTCTTCAATATTAAATCAACATGTATGCATTAATGCACCCATGATATATATGCGATAATTTATCCTTCAATCATGGAATTATTTCTCTTATATTTAATCCCACTACTTTATAATGGAAAAATTAAATTCATCACATGCAATAATTATTTATTTAATCACATGTGAAATCAAATATAACATTCATTGACTATATTATTGTGAATTTCATAATGTATTATTCTATAATTTTTTATACCATATTTGAATACCACTTCAGAATTCTGAACTCCATTAAAAACTAATATAACTATCACTTTTCTTCTTGTGCATATAAATGTATAGAAAATTCCTTTTTTCCCGCCATTATTTAGTAAAATCGAATTGATTTATTATATATCACTCATTTTCATTATGCTGTTGAAAAAATATTATATATCATTTTTAATGAATCACGATAATATATATCATGATATTTAATAATTGTTTGAGTACATTAACTTTATCATATGATTTAAATTCATCGAAACCCAATATACTATGTTACTCATGTCTGATCTTTTTTCATCAAGTAGATTTATACCAATAGTATCACCGCAACATTATAACCTTGGGGGAAATACCCTAAGTATATAAAATTAGTGATAACCCTCTATTAATAGGACATTGGTGGTGCGATCCGGTGGCGGCACCTAGTGGTGGCACCCGACAATGCCCTCATGTTGTGGAAGTTCATCATAAAACCATGATTTAGAAATATGTTAGATATATATAAGTGTTGATAATGAAATAAAAATAATCATAAAAATTTTTCTTTCTAACCATCTTTCTTATAGTATCCTTATAAAAATATACACACAAAGCCTCTTGTCCCCAATAAGAATAGAGGAGCAATGTTTGATACCATATCCATTATTGATGGATTATTATGGAGATAAACTCTAAACTATGAGATCACAATTAATTATCTTGCATGGTCAAATACTTATACAAATTCGGAACTATAGTGGGGAGAAATGAGCTCAAGTGTGTTTCCATGAACCTTTTTAGTGTGTAAAGATAACCACCATTAGATAAAGAACACAAAATCTACCTGAAAAGATGGAGAACATGCACCTTGTCATATAAATAACCATTGAATACTTTATTGTATAGGGGAATTCACCTTCTTAGTTTCAAGGGAGTACTAAACCCATAAATGAGTGAAGAATCTATAAGAATTTGAATAGATTTAGATGATTATTTACATATGGTAAGTGTGTTGTTCCATCATAGTGTAATTAAATACGTCCATAGAATCAATTAAGATATTAATTTTAACCTAAAATGTAGAAACTACTAAAACATATAGTAGTTATATTGTAGGTATGATCACTAAATAAAAGCATTATAATATTCAAAAATATTTATGTTTTTATGATTTAATGAAATTAAAATTAACTAAACTAATTGAGAGGACTGATGTAATACAACTCAAAAAACGATGAAAATTTAGGATAAAAGGAAGGGTGAGTTAATTCATGGAAGCTGTTTAATAAAATTCACATCAATTAGAACTTATATAAATAATTATATTAATTATCAATAAGATTCCATGGATTATCTAGTCTAGTCGCTCAACATCAACTAGATCTATAAAGTATAGTGGAACCCTCTCTCACGGTTGGTCTATAAGTACCCTATGTTCATAATGATTAATCTCTTAATAGTAAAGATATTTAATGGAAGTATCTCACTCCATCACTCCCATAAATTAAAATATATTTATTCTCTATGGAGAATCACTATTTCTAGAATCGAATATATAGAAATTATATAATAACTCAGAATGTAAATATATATTTAATTAAAAAACAAAAAGAGGTAAAACAATAATTAATTATGTATGCATCCCCTACATCAAAATAAAAATCCCATATAACACCTACTTATTTATAATTTGTTTCTCAACAAACAAAAATGAACTGTGTATTCAAGAGATGGAAATAAATAATCTATAAATATGAAACATTTTTTAGAAATAATGAATTTATAAACTTATTAAATTCATATCGAACATATACATTTATAATTAAAAATATTAAATGATAAAAATAGAAATAAATACCAATCTATAACACATAATTGTTGATAGCAACTGGTATCTTCCACTATAACATCTAATTTTAGATAGATATCTTACTAAACTAAAAGATAAACCTCCCATACATATCTAAGAATTTATTTTCTCTATTTTTATTACTACACCGTCAACCTATTTATAGTGATTAGTCTAATCATTTTTAAAATTTTAAATCTCATTAATCTCCTCCACTTTTAATTTTAATTTTTTCCGCTCCTACAATTTATTTTCCTCAAAAAAACTCTACATTAAAATTATCATTATCTGTGTGGGTGCCCTCTATTTAATAATAATCTACGAATATAACTGAGGGAGGGTGTGTAGGTTCATCTAGTTTAATAAATATATCTTCTTTTTTATCAATCAATTACAATTTTTTTTAGGGTCTCCTTTTTTGTAAATTGATAGTTCTTCTATATAGAGAACCCACTTACATTATCCTTTACAAATTACATGGATATTATTCATGTATAATGTGTAAATCAAAAATAAATGTGATATGTTAATTCATAGTATCTAAAAAATCTACAGTGATGACATAGACATTATATCATAGCTACGACCTTCATTTCTTAGATGTTCTTGACTACATCATAGAAAAAAAATAATGAATTCCTCTTTTATCTCCAAAAATCATTTTGACATCCATTTAATTAACCTTCATGAGGTAGCCTCTACTATATAGGCCACATTCTTCTTTTATCCACAACATATTCTCATTCATAAACTAATACGATAAAGGATAATGATACAATCCACAAACTCTTCCCCTGAAAATCTAACTCGTAACACAATAATGAAAATAGTGTAGTTTCATATACTTTTTCACAAGTAAATTACGATATATGGATTTATAGATTCCATAGTGCACCTTCATACATTTTTTTAAAGCTCAATGGGTTTTTATGATGCATATCCCTTGTTTTAGTGATGGGATGCTCAAATTACTAATAGTGATCCAAGATCCCCATTGATGTCTTTAGTGATTCTTCGGAGTAATGTGTATCTTCTATAACAAAATAGTTGTCCAGTGAATAAATTTAATGAATGAATCAAAAATGTATCATTTCAATTATGATTCAGTACCCCTACATGACGGTGCATCACACAACAAAAGAATAAATGGATTTTCACAACTATATTAGAAACCAGTCTCTTAAATGGGCCATTATGTTAGATGGAGATCATTAGTCCCCTAAATCCCTTATGTGCATCCTCATTTTAGTGAGACACTTCTCTTACCACTGCATGGACAATCCCCTCATATGTATATGTCATATTGTATAAATGATTCCACAATGCGCGACATGTACTCCTTGACACCCTATTGAGATTTTCCTATGTGAATTGTTTTCCAAATAACCCTATTTAGTTATACATGTGTCTTACCAACTATGGATTGACGTCTTCATACTAATATAGAATTGTTTACATAAGGAAAAAATAATTAAAAAATTATGACATCATAAAACATATATTTTAAATATTTTAATTACTATTTCAAAATTGTAATTTTAAAATGGAAATTATTGAAAAAATATTAAAAAAATGATAATGTGGGTATCAATAAATAAAAATTACAGTAATTAATTAGTTAATATTATAAATAAATTACCAAAATATTATGATATTCAATTCCACACACATAAACCATTCATTTCTGAATTATATATCTCAAATAACAATTTAAAAAGGAAGACTCATTATTGTTGTATTTAAAATAAAACCAATGTACTAAGGAATTTTTAATATGAGCGATAAAATTTTAATTTTTCATATAATAAAAATAAATATGACTTCTCACTAGATAAAATATATTTTATTTTCCCCATGGAAATAAAGTAGCCTCTCCACTATTCCATTAAAGACACTAATTCTATCACTATTAAACACTACATGTTATGATTTACCTCACTATATTTTATTCAAATATAAGTAATTGTAATATATATGATATTATCATCATACAATGAGTAAATATATCATAATAAAAACATAAAAAGGCCTACATTCACTCCATATTATGGAAAAAAATAACAATATATCATAATATTTTTGAATATTAGGATCATATTGTTGCATTTAAAGTATAAAAGGTAATTGGTGAATAATTAAATCAATGCACAAAATTTGGTTTATCCTTATGTATAGTGTTCTATCAAAAAAATAAATTACATCGACATTGTCTTCCATAAAAAGTGAAAACCCCAACATCCGCAATCTTAATGTATGTACATGAATAATAGTTTGAGAAAAATGAACGGGTTACCTATAAATATTATTTTATATTAAATTAATTTAAAACTTATCTATTCAAATCTTGCACTATGATGAGCATCACATCCACCACCAAACCCAAAATTAAATAAATCATTGGTCATGTTATAGTAATTTATCACCATAAAGAACTAAAATGAAATATTTCCACTTTTTTATATAGGGTGGAAATAAGTACAATGAATAATGACATAAAACACCAAATATATAAGGCCCCGACCTTAAACATTACTTAATATTGAATTAAATGAATAATTCACATTGATAATCTTTTCACGTTTATAGTTTTAGATAATTAGGAAATTACTGTTACATCTCAAAATATTACAAAGTAGAAACTTCTACTAAGTTTCCATAGAATAAAAACTCTTAAAAAGAAACATGTCTAGTTCAAGGTTTTATATAGCATGACTTTCCCTTGATACCATCCTTGACCCTATTCAACATTAAGTCCTGTGAAAAACATTTCAAAAAAACGTGGGGTGAGCATAAAATGCTCAGTAAGGGATACACAAAGAATGAAACTGTTAGTTTTTCAAACATCAAGTGAACCATGTATACTTTATCAAAGTAATACCTTCACCATCATGAAGTAGTAAAAACTCTTCACTGAATAAAATAGCATTAATTACCCTTTTGTAACCAAAGGATTACCATAAAACCCATATAAAGAACACATAAAATATAAAGGTAACATGGGACATAAACATACTTAAGTGGAATAACCATACGGTCGACTTCCACACATATAACATAATTGAATAGCCATACTGCCAACTTCCATACATACTTAATGGAGTAGCCATACGACCGACTTCCATACCCAATGCATTGGAGGTTATAACGTAACCACTCATCCTGGTATTCACGGCACCACCCGTTATATGGTTTTTCACATAACCACCCGTCAAATGTCAAAGTACCATTATAAAAATCATAAGACATAAAACAAATATAATGGAAAGAAATCATTTCCACACTTTGATCACAATATATCACTTAAATATATTTACATAACAAATCCATTATAAAAACCATTTTCAATACCAAAATACATAAAAGAGTATATGGTATTTATTTCATTTTCAAAAAACATTACGGCTTGTTCAGGAAGCCAAAGACCATATAATACTCGCGGCGGCAGAAAAGGTCATTGTCGCCGCATACGCTAAAATAAACATTCTTTTTTGTCATTTTGTAAAAAAATTCGTATAAAAATATTCCTTTTGTATAAAAGTAAAAGATAAAGTGGTTTATACACCGTATAAAGGAAAGTTGTGTATAAGACGAAATATGCCTCAATCAAAGGAGATTGAGACGAAGTCCCTTACCTTAGGTCTGACTTGACTCGATCATTCATTAAGGTCCTGAATAATAAACTTGAGCTAATTTCTATTTGCTTAAGTACATTTTTCATGTTCATTATTCCTTTTATATCACCTATTTCCATGTTATAAACATTATGTAGTCATTTATGTTATTAATGTTTGTTTTGTCGATATTTGGTTCTTAAGTCGAAAGTGGACATCTTACAATTACAAGTTGTTCAGGTGGTCAAAAGTTCATTATATCCAGAATGACATTCCTAATTTGGATATCATATATATCATATATATATATTATATACATGTATTTATAATATCACATAATCATTTAGAGGTAAGAAATGAAAGGCACCATTCATGGAGACGGTAAGCCGTACGTACACATGAACCCTAATTCCATTTCTATGTCATATTAATGGAATTAAAACTAAATGAGAGGTATGTATATTTTAATTCTAGAATTATATTAATAACTTATATGAAACATACAACATATATATCCATTATATATATGTACTTATAATAGTACATTACATTTGGGGATAAGAAATGAAATGCACCGTTCATGGAAACGGTAAGTCGTATGTACTCGTGAACGCTACATTCATTTCTATCTCATACATTAATGGAAACAAATAATAATGATATAAAGGTATATTATAATTCCAGTATAAAATCATATATAATAACTTTAAATCCATCCTTTATATGTCCCACATATGGCATTAACGAATCACATCACTTTGAGGGGGTGGTAGTCCGTACTTCCGAAAATGAAATTATCGTGTTTACCCACAATATAAAACATAAAGGTATAAAAAAAATGAAAAAATAAAGAAGCATAAGTAAAACATAAACATAATATATATCATATATAAATAGAGTGACATCTTAATGGCCACCATTAAAGGTGTTTAAAAGAAGATTGAACAATCATCGTTTCGTGAGGAAGAAATTCGCTAACCACAGAAACAGTATGTTCTTTAACCATTAGATGTAGATGTGTGTACGTTTAGCTCGAAATATTCTTGTAAAACATCCTAGTATATTTAAGATACTGGAGTTGTTAAAAAATATATGAATAAAAAGAGTTTAGGGGGTCGGAGAAGCAAAATAAAACAAACGAACACAAGTGAAGACATCACCTTAAAATTGTGTAACTCTCTATGATTTGAGCTCAAAGGCTTCCTTGGGAAGACTTCTTCCCAAAGTGAGGCTTCAAGGAGTAATAGAGGGATGTGGAGAGACAAAATGGTCAGGTTATGGTCTAGAAAAAGGCTTTGGAACTGTGGTTAAGGTGGTAGAGGAGGGGGCCTTTTATAAGAGGAGAGTAGGGGCACTCTTGGAAAGTAAGGAAATGTTACTTTATTTTAGAATGCGTTTCGGATTTTAATGGTCCCACATTGATGTGTTTATAGTATAAGGTGATAAAGGTTATACATCCACCCATCCAATAGGTTTTTGACATGTTTAGGTCTTAGATTTTACATTATCTTTCCATTTTATTTAAATCATTAAATAATGAGGTAATCGCTGCATCATCATGGTGTCATAAATAATTTAACTTATTTAATCTCTAAAAATTATAGAACAAATACTATGATATAGGAAATAATTTTAACATTCCAATGAATAATAATAGTCTAAAATATGATTTGTATAACCCCATGTAAAAAATTGTTTTAGTAAAACAACTCATGTTTGTGACATTTTTATTTTAACTTTAAATAACATGTTATTAATATCATTTTCAAACCAAAGTGTCTTCATGGGGTCCCCATGTTGACCCATGGATTTTATTGGTCTTCCATGACAAATCCAATGAGGTTAGGACATGTGTCAATTTCATTTCATATTATTACAACTTTATTTTTACCTTAAATTACACTATTTACCTTTAATCGTGATTAAAAACATAATAAGTTACTAATCACCAAAAAATTATTTTAATCCCATTGAACCAAATTTTACTTATTAATGACAAACATTTATGTCGGATTTTTGAAATTCAAAACACATAGGTGGTAAAATTTCATTTAAACGAAAAATCAGTTTTTTAAGTACCACTTAGTGGTTTCACTATTCATCAAAAATTGATGTTTTTCAGAAAAATACCAAAACTTCACCCTAATCTATATTTGATATTCCAAATTCAAAAATGAATTAAATTTTACAAAATTCAAAACATATAAGTTTCATTATTTAATTTAATAATTAAATCCCGCTTTCAGAGCAAATAGCGTGTTTTTATGAAACAATAAGTATCAAAATATTGACACTAGTTTAAGCCCGATTTCAATGTAAAATTAATTGCAACGACAACTATTGGATTTAATGGTAAAAATATATTATAATTTCACTTTAAAACCAATTAAAAAGATAATATAATCATATAAATAAATTAGATTAAAAATAGGTTTTGAATTAAAATATAACATTTTACACTATTCATTAAAAAATGAACTTTATCGGAAAAATACCAAAAATTTACCAAAGTAAATTTTTATGTACCTATTCCAAAGAAGAATTTAATTTGGTACAATATAATTTATAAGAGTAACAAAAACTATATTTAATGACGGATCACCATCAAAAGGCGATAAGTGGACCTTTAGTGAAAATTAGAGTATATATGTCTAAAATTGATTTCTTTTCGTATTTTAAGCCTTTATCCATTATTGGATAAGTATAAAAACATTTAACAAACATATATAATCATATTTTAGTTATTTATATTAATTCTCACCACTACAACGGCTACGTGTTAACTACCATTTAAAATAATATTATTTTACGACTAGTGTGCAATGTAAGATTTCAAAGAAACTCTTTGTTGCGTATCAGGTACTCTATCAAACATAGAAACCCCTTTAATGTAAAATTAATATTTAATTACTAACTATTAATGAAAATTTTTTATTCTTTATTTACCTGGGATGTTACATCCTTCCCCCCTTTTGGGAATTGTGTCCTCACAATTTTATTCACTTATCAAAATAAGTGGGGGTATTTATCCCTCATAGCATTTTTAGATTCCCACGTTGCCTCTTAAACCATATGGTTTTTCCACAAAACCTATACCTGGAAAATTACCTTACTTCAAAACACTTGCTCCCTTCGGTCAAGAATCTGGACTGGCTGCTCTTCATAAGAGAGATTCTCTTCCAACTGAACTACCTCTAGGCTCCAAACATGAGATGGATCTGGCATATACTTTCTCAACATCGAAACATGAAAAAAATTGTGTACCTGAGATACACTCGGAGGTAAAGCCAATTGGTATGCAACTGATCCAACTCTCTCCAAAATTTTATATGGTCCAATGAACCTTGGACTCAGCTTTCCTTTCTTACCAAATCACATCACACTTTTCCACGGTGAAACTTTGAGAAAAACATGATCACCTACCTCAAAAGATTGATCCTTCCTCCGGTTATCCGCATAACTTTTCTGTCTTCTCTGAGCTGTTCTCATGTGTTTCTGAATTAATTGAACTTTTTCTGCCATCTCTTCTTCCAATTCTAGTCCCATCAGCTTCCTTTCACCCACTTCATCCCAAAAAGCTGGAGTTCGACACAGTGTCCCATATAATGCCCCAAATGGTTCCATCTCTATACTAGAATGAAAACTGTTATTATATGAAAACTCAACCAAAGAAAGATGTTGGTCCCAACTTTCCTGATAATCCATAGAGCAATCTCGTAGCATATCCTCCAAGGTCTGAATTGTTCATTCGGACTGCCCATCTGATTGCGGATGAAAAGTTGTACTAAAATTTAATTCAGTATACAATGACTTCTGAAGGCCTTTCCAGAAGTTAGAAGTAAACCTCGAGATGTCTTTGGTAATCCCAAAACAAAGTCCATGGATATGTTTTCCCATAGCCACTCTGGCACTGGTAAAGGCGGAATCATCCCTTTCGGTAACTTCTGCTCTGCTTTAACCTGATGACATGTCAAACACTTCACAGTAAAATCAGCAATATCTATTTTCATTCCATCCCACCAGTAATACTCCCGCAGATCCCTGTACATCTTAGTACTGCCAGGATGAACTGAAAATGGGGAACTATGAGCCTCAAATAACAACTCATTCTTCAACTGTGAATCACCAGGGACACATAATCTCTTCAAAAACCTCAAAACACAATCATTATCAATGTTGATTTCAGGAAACTTACCCTTCTGAACCAGCCCTACCTTTTTCTACAACTCACTGTCTTCCCTCTTTGCTTACTTAATTCTGTCTAATAGGGATGATCTCACTGATACCTAAAACAAAAAATAAGATCATCCTGCACCAACAACTTCTATGCCAAAGTTCATCAAATCAAAAACCAAAGGATCTTGTTCCAAATGTAGCATGGTTAATGAAGCATTACTTTTTTGACTCAAGGCATCAGCCACTTTATTTTCTTTTCCCGGATGGTAATGAATTGTACAATCATAATCCTTGATTAATTCTTGCCATCTCCTCTGTCTCATGTTCAATTCTTTCTGAGTGAATATATACTTTAAAATTTTGTGATCAGTATATATTTCACACATTACTCCATAAAAATGATCCCTCCAAATTTTTAATGCAAAAACAAGAGCATCTAATTCCAAATCATGTGTAGGGTAATTTACCTCATGAGTTTTCAAATAACGTGAAGCATAAGCAATTACCTGCTCATTTTTCATAAGGAAACAGCCAAGTCCCTTCAACGAAGAATCACTGTATAAAACTAACTCACCATTCCTGGAAGTAAGTGCCAAAACTGGATTTTTCACCAATCTTCATTCAACTCCTAAAAACAATCATCACATTCTTTTGTCCATATGAACTTAACACCCTTACGAGTTAGCTTAGTCATTGGACTAGATAACCGTGAAAAATTTTCAACAAAACTTCGGTAGTAACCTGCCAAACCGAGAAAACTATGGATCTCGGTTACATTTGTGGGTCTTGTCCATTCTTCAACAACTTTTGTTTTAGCAGGATCAACAGTTATTACATCTTTTGAAACAATGTGACCCAGGAAAGAAATTTGTTGTAACCAAAACTCACAGTTGCTGAATTTCCATATAGTTTCTTTTCTTTTAAAGTTTGCAAGATAACCCTTAAATGAATTTCATGCTCCTATTTACTTTTTGAAAACACCAAAATATCATCGATGAAAACAACCACAAACTTATCCAAGAACTCGTGTAAAATTATATTCATAAGGTCCATGAATACAGCAGGTGCATTGGTTAACCCAAAAGGCATAACTACAAATTCATAATGGCCATATCTAGTACGGAACACAGTCTTCGGAACGTCTTCTTCTTTTAATTTCAACTGATGGTATCCCAACCTCAATTCAATCTTCGAAAAATACTGAGCTCCCTAGAGCTGATCAAACAAATCATCGATATGAGGAAAAGGATACTTGTTCTTAATAGTAATATTATTCGAGGCTCTATAATCAATGCAAAGTCTCATTGAGACATCATTCTTTTTAACAAATGAGACAAGAGAACCCCATGGTGATGTGCTAGGTCGAATGAAACCTTTATCTAATAACTCCTGTAATTGTTTCTTTAACTCTAAAAGTTCCACTTGAGCCATTCGATAAGGGGGTTTTGAAATTTTCTTAGAATCAGGAACTAAGTCAATAGTAAATTCAACTTCCCGATCATGAATAATACCAGGTAACTCAACAGGAAAAACATCAAGATACTCATTTACCCCTAGCACATCATTAATCTGAACAGTTCCTTTATTTTCAACAATATATGAAAGGTAACATTCATTTCCATCTTTTACTTGTTTCTCAACTTCCTGATATGTTATCAAAATCAAGGGTTCATTCTTGTACACAAACTGAAAATCTTTCTGAAAAGAAACCATTTTAGCTCTGCAGTCAATCTTAGCATGATAAATAGAAAGCCAATCCATGCCCAAAATAACATCAGACTCTACTAGAGGCAAAACAATAAGTTTTTCTGTTAGATTCTTTCCACACACAAGGATAGGAAGGTTCTTATAATTCCTTTTTGTCTCAACGTTCCCTCCGGGTGTTTTTACCATAAGTTCAGGGTTCATATCTTGAGATGGAATTTCCAATTTAGTAGAAAACTTCTCAAAAATGAAAGAATGTGTAGACCCTGAATCAAACAACACATTGGTATAATCTGAACAAACAAATAGTATACCTGATAATACTTCATTCGATGGCCCAACATCTGCTGAAGTTGTTACAAAGGATTTCACCACCCCTTTCTGCTTGTAATCTGGCTTCTTTCCCCCAGTTGAGTTCTTCGTTAGACACTCAATTTTATAATGACCCATTTCATTACACTTAAAACATCTTACCGCTGGCTTTTCATTCCATTCTTCATCATCTTCCATACAGTTACGAGCAATATGAACAGACTTACCACACCGAAATCACTTACCAGACATGGATAAACATTCTCCGGGATGCATTTTACCACACTTCACATAGGATGGATATTTGGTTTTCTTACCTCCTTGCTTATTTGATGAATTCTTCCCCTTTACCTGCCAACTAGACCTCTTATTCTGTTGTTTGTCATAGAACACCTGATCATCGGCAAACTCCATTTCCACCTTCTCCGCACATAGAACAAGTTTTTCATAACTTTTTAACTCACGATAAGCTAAAGCCCTTCGATACTTTGGATTTAACCCTGAGTATAAACGGTTTATTTTACTATCAAGATCTCATATGAAGTTTGGAGTATACCTTTCCAATCGAGTGAACATTGCTTCATAAGGAGCCACTGAATCATCCTCCTGCCTCAATTCTAGGAACTGTTTTTCCATCCTAAGACGAACCACCTTAGGAAAATATTTCTCATGAAAAATACCTTTGAATTCGTCCCAGTGAAGATCCTAAATCTCATCACTATCCTTGATATTTTTCCCCATCGACCACCACTGATCAGCTTCACCTTCAAAATGGTAAACAACAAGACTAACCTTTTGATGTTATAAACACCCCATGACATCAAAAATCTTCTCCAGTGCTTTAATCCACCCTTCAGCTTGCACGGGGTCAGATGATCCTCTGAATGATGGGGGATGTTGCCTCAGGAAATGCTCCACCACTAACATGTTTCTCTGTGGTTGATTTGGCTGATCTCGTGCATGGATACCACCACTATTTATATCCTGAGTCAACTATGACATCACTGCAACAAACTGTTCAGTTCCGATTCCGACCATCTCAGGTTGCTGATTTGGAAGGTTGTATTCCTCCTAATGCCGTCCCAACATAGCTGCTTTTTTCCTCTGCGGAAAACCATTCTGAACACATAAATATATTAGGCGAAGCAACATGGTAATCTTTAAATGCTATATCATTTCAGTCATACCATAAATTAACTTATAATTTAATAATTTTGTAACTCCTAAAGTTGTCCAAACCGACCTATGATACCAACTATAAGGCCCCGGCCTTAAACATTACTTAATATTGAATTAAATGAATAATTCACATTGAGGATCATTTCAGGTTTACAGTTTTAGAGAATTAAGACATAACTGTTACATCTCAAAATATTACAAAGTAGGCACTTCTACTATGTTTCCATAGAATAAAAAACTCTTAAAAATAAACAAGTCTAGTTCCATGTTTTATATAGGATGACTTTCCCTTGATCCCATACTTGACCCTATTCGACATTAAGTCATGTGAAAAACATTTTAAAAAACTTGGGGTGAGCATAAAATGCTCAGTAAGGGATACACAAAGAATGAAACTGTTAGTTTTTCAAACATCAAGTAAACCATGTAAACTTTATCAAAGTAATACCTTCACCTTCATGAAGTAGTAAAAACTCTTCACTGGATAAAATATCATTACATAACCTTTTGTAACCAAAGGATTACCATAAAACCCATATAAAGGACACATAACATATAAAGGTAACTTGGGACATAAACATACTTAAGTGGAATAACCATACGGTCGACTTCCACACATACCACTTAATGGAATAGCCATACGACCAACTTCCATACATACTTAATGGAATAGCCATATGGCCGACTTCCAAAACCAATGCATTGGAGGTTATAACGTAACCACCCGTCCTGGAATTCACGGCACCACCTGTCATATGGTTTATCACGTAACCACCCGTAAAATGTCCAAGTACCATTATAAAAATCATAAGACATAAAACAAATATAATGGAAAGAAAACATTTCCAAACTTTGATCACAATATATCACTTAAATATATTGACATAACAAATCCATTATAAAAATCATTTTCAATACAAAAATACACAAATGGTTATATGGTATTTATTTCATTTTAAAAAAACATTTCAGCTTCTTCATGAAGCCAAAGACCAAATAATACTCGCGGCGGCGGAAAAGGTCGTTGTCACCGCGTACATTAAATGAAATATTCCTTTTTGTCATTTTTTAAAATGCTTCATAGAAAAAGATTCATTTTATATAAATGTAAAATTAAAAGGGTTTTATACACCATATAAAAGAATGTTTTGAATAAAACGAAATATGCCTCAATGAATGGAGATTGAGACGAAGTCCCTTACCTCGGGTCCGACTTGACTCGATCGTTCTTTATCGTCCTGAATAATAAACTTGAGTTAATTTATATTTTCTTAAGAACCTTTTTCAAGCACATTATTCCTTTTATATCACTTATTTCCATGTTATAAACATTATGTAATCATTTAAGTTCATAATGTTTGTTTTGTCAATATTTGGTTCTTAAGTCGAAAGTGGACTTCTTACTATTACATGTTGTTCGTGTTGTCAAAGGTTCATTATATCCAGAATGACATTCCTGATTTGGATATCATATATATCATATATATCTATTATATAAATGTATTTATAATATCACATAATCATTTATAGGTATGAAATGAAAAGCACCGTTCATGGAGAAAGTAAGCCGTACGTACGCGTGAACACTACATCCATTTTTATGTCATATTAATGGAATTAAAACTAAATGAGAGGTATGTATATTTTAATTTCAGAATTATATAAATCATTTATATGTAACATACATAATATATATCCATGATATATATGTACTTATAATAGTACATTACATTTGGGGATAAGAAATGAAATGCATCGTTCATGGAGACGGTAAGTCGTACGTACGCATGAACGATACATTAATTTATATCTCATACATAAATAGAAATAAATAATAATGATATAGAGGTATATTATAATTCCAGTATAAAATCATATATAAGAACTTTAAATCCATCCTTTATATGTCCCACATATGGCATTAACGAATCACATCACTTTGAGGGGGCGGTAGTCCGCACTTCTTAAAATGAAATTATCGTGTTTACCCACAATGGAAACCATAAAGGTATACAAAAAATGAAAAAATAAAGAAGCATAAGGAAAATATAAACATAATATATATCATATATAAATAGAGTGGAATCTTAATTTCCACCATTAAAGGTGTTTAAAAGAATATTGAACAATCATCGTTTCGTGAGACAGAAATTCGCCAACCACAGAAACAATATATTCTTTAACCATTAGATGTAGATGTGTGTATGTGTAGCTCGAAAGATTCTTGTAACAACATCCTAGTATATTGAATATACTGTAGTTGTTACAAAAGAAATTAATAAAAAGAGTTTATGGGGTTGGAGAATCAAAATAAAAAAAAGAACACAAGTGAAGACATCACCTTAAAATCGGGTAACTCTCTAAGATTTCAGCTCAAAGGCTTCCTTGGGAAGACTTCTGCCCAAAGTGAGGCTTCAAGGAGTAAGAGAGGGATGTGTAGAGAGAAAATGGGCAGGGTGTGGCCGATCCAAAGGCTTTGGAAGTGTGGTTAAGGTGGTAGAGGTGGGGGTCTTTTATAAGAGGATAGGAGGGGAACTCTTGGAAAGTAAGGAAATGTAACTTTATTTTAGAATGTGTTTCGGATTTTAATGGTCCCACATTGATGTGATTCGAGGATAAGGTGATAAGGGTTATAAATCCACCCATAAAATAGGTTTTTGGCATGTGTAGGTCTTAGAGTTTACATTATCTTTCCATTTTATTTAAATCAATAAATAATGAGGTAATCGGTGCATCATCATGGTGTCATAAATAATTGAATTTTTTTAATTTATAAAAATTATAAAAAAAATACTATGATGTAGGAAATATTTTTAAATGTCCAATGAATTTTTATAGTCAAAAATATGATTTGTATACCCCCATGTAAAAAATTACTTTAGTAAAACAACTCATGTTTGTGACATTTTTATTTTCGCTTTAAATAAAAAGTTATTAATGCCATTTTCCAACCAAAGTGGCTTCATGGGGTCCCCAAGTTGACCCATGGATTGTCTTGGTCGTCCATGACACATCCAATGAGGTTAGGACATGTGTCAAGTTAATTTCATATTATTACAACATTATTTTTACCTTAAATTACACAAATTACCTCTAATCGCGATTAAAAACTTAATACGTTACTATCCACGAAAAAATTATTTTAATCCCATTGAACCACATTTTACTTATTAATGAAAACCATGTAAGTTTTATTTTTTAAATTCAAAACACCGATGTGGTAAAATTTAATTTAAACGAAAAATTAGTTTTTTAAGTACCACTTAGTGGTTTCAATATTCATAAAAAATTGAAGTTTTTCTGAAAAATAAAAAAACATCACCCTAAGCTATATTTGATATTCCGAATTCAAAAATGAAGTCCATTTTAAAAAATTCAAATCATATAAGTTGAATTAATTAATTTAATAATTAATTCCCGCTGTCAGAGAAAATAGCGTGTTTTTATGAAACAATAAGGATCAAAAGATTGACACTAGTTTATGTCCGATTTCAAAGTGAAATTAATTCAAAAGACCACTATTGGATTTAATGGTAAAAATATATTCTAATTTCAGTTTGAAACCAATTCAAAAGATAATCTAATCATATAAATAAATTAGATTAAAATTAGGATTTGAATTAAAATACAACATTTTACACTATTCATTAAAAATGAACTTTATCGAAAAAATACAGAAAATTTACACAAAGTAAATTTTGATGTCCCGATTCTAAAAAGACTTTTATTTGGTCCAATATAATTTATAATAGTTTCCAAAACTATATTTAATGATGGTTCACCATCAAAAGGTGATAAGTGGATCTTTAGTGAAAATTAGAGTATATATGTCTAAAATTGATTTCCTTTCATATTTTAATCCCTTATCCATTATTGGATAAATTTAAAAAAAATAACAAACATATATAATCATATTTCAGTTATTTATATTCATTCCCTCCAATACAACGGCTACGTATTAACTACCATTTAAAATAATATTATTTTATTACTAGTGTTCAATGTAAGATTTCAAAGAAACTCGTTGTTGCATATCGGGTACGCTATCGAACATATAAACCCTTTAATGTAAAATTAATATTTAATTCGTAACTATTAATGAAAATTTTTTATTCTTTATTTACCTAGGATGTTACATCCTTCCCCCTTTTGGGAATTGCGTCCTCACAATTTTATTCACTTATCAAAATAAGTGGGGGTATTTATCCCTCCTAGAATTTTCGTATTCCCACGTTGCCTATTCAACCATATGGTTTTTCCACAAAACCATTACCTGGAGAATTACCTTATTTCGAAACACTTGCTCTCTTCAATCAAGAATCTGGACTGGATATTCTTCATAAGAGAGATTCTCTTCCAACTAAACTACATTTGGGCTCAAAACATGAGATGGATCTGGCATATACTTTCTCAACATAGAAACAGGAAAAAAATCGTGTACCTGAGATACACTCAGAGGTAAATCCCCTCGGTATGCAACTGATCCAACTCTCTCCAAAATTTCATATGGTCCAATGAACCTTGCACTCAACTTTACTTTCTTACCAAATCACATCACACTATTCCACAGTGAAACTTTGAGAAAAACATGATCACCTACCTCAAAAGATAGATCCTTCCTCCAGTTATCTGCATAACCATTCGGTCCGCTCTGAGCTGTTCTCATGTGTTTCTGAATCAATTGAACTTTTTCTGCCATCTCTTCTACCAATACTGGTCCCATCAGCTTCCTTTCACTCAGTTCATCCCAAAAATCTGGAGTTCGACACCGCTTCCCAAATAATTCCACAAATGGTGCAATCTGTATACTAGAATGAAAACTGTTATTATATGAAAACCCAACCAACGAAAGATGTTAGTCTCAACTTCTCTAATAATCCATAGAGCAAGCCCGTAGCATATCCTCTAAGGTCTGAATTGTTCGTTATGACTGCCCATCTGATTGCGGATGAAAAGATGTACTAAAATTTAATTCAGTACCCAATGACTTCTGAAAGCCTTTCCCGAAGTTAGAAGTAAACCTCAAGATGTCTTCGGTAATCCCACAACAAAGTCCATGGATATGTTTTCCCACTTCCACTCTGGCACTGGTAAAGGTCGAAGCATCCCTTTCGGTAACTTGTGCTCTGCTTTAACCTGCTGACAAGTCAAACACTTCACAGTAAAATCACATATATCTCTTTTCATTCCATCCCACTAATAATACTCCCGCAGATCCATGTACATCTTAGTACTGCAAGGATGAACTGAAAATGGGGAACTATGAGCCTCACATAACAACTCTTTCTTCAACTGTGAATCACCAGGGACACATAATCTCTTCCCAAACCTGAAAACACATTCATTATCAATGTTGAATTCAGGCAACTTACCCTTATGAACCAGCCCTACCTTTTTCTGTAACTCACTGTCTTCCCTCTGTGCTTGCTTAATTATGTATGATAGGGATGATCTCACTGATACCTAAAACAATACATAAGAACTTCCTGCACCAACAACTTCTATTCCAAATTTCATCAAATCAAAAACCAAAGGCTCTCGTTCCAAATGTAGCATGGTTAATAAAGCATTACTTTTTCGACTTAAAGCATCGGACACTATATTTTCTTTTCTCGGGTGGTAATGAATTGTACAATCATAATCCTTGATTAATTCCAGCCATCTCCTCGGTCTCATGTTTAATTATTTTTGAGTGAATATATACTTTAAACTTTTCTGATCAGTATATATTTCACACTTCACTCCATAGAAATTAGGCCTCCAAATTTTTAAAGAAAAAACAACAGCAGCTAATTCCAAATCATGTGTAGGGTAATTTACCTCATCAGTTTTCAACTGACGTGAAGCATAAGCAATTACCTGATCATTCTGCATAAGGACACAGCCAAGTCCCTTCAACGAAGCATCATTGTATATAAAAAACTCACCATTCCTGGAAGGAAGTTCCAAAACTGGAGCATTCACCAATCTTCTTTTCAACTCCTGAAAACAATCATCACATTCTTTTGTCCATATTAACTTAACACCCTTACGAGTTAGATTTGTCATTGTACTAGACAACAGTGAAAAATTTCAAACAAACCTTTGGTAGTAACCTGCCAAACCAAGAAAACTATGGATCTTGGTAACATTTGTGGGTCTTTTCCATTCTTCAAGAACTTTTGTTTTATCAGGATCAACATTTATTCCATCTTTTAAAAAAATGTGACCTAGGAAAGAAATTTTTTGTAACCAAAAGTCACACTTGCTGAATTTTCCATATAGTTTTTTTTCTTTTAGGGTTTTCATGATAACCCTTAAATTACTTTCATTCTCCTCTTTACTTTTAGAAAACACCAAAATATCATCTATGAAAACAACCACAAACTTATCCAAGAACTCATGGAAAATTCTATTCATAAGGTCCATGAATACAGTAGGTGCATTAGTTAACCCAAGAGGCACAACTAAAAATTCATAATGGCCATATCTAGTACGGAACGCAGTCTTCGGAACGTCTGCTTCTTTTAATTTAAACTGATAGTACCCCGACCTCAAGTCAATCTTCGAAAAATACTGAGCTCCCTGGAGCTAATCAAACAAATCATCAATATGAGGAAAAGGATACTTATTATTAACAATAATATTATTCAAGTCTCTATAATCAATGAAAAGTCTCATTGAGCCATCATTCTGTTTAACAATCAAGACAGGAGCACCCCATGGTGATGTGCTAGGTCGAATGAAACCATTATCTAATAACTCATGCAATTATTTCTTTAACTCTAAAAGTTCAACTTGAGCCATTCGATAAGGGGGTTTTGAAATTGGCTTAGAATCAGGAACTAAGTCAACAGTAAATTCATATTCTCGATCATGAATAATACCAGGAAACTCATCAGGAAAAACATCAAGATACTCATTTACCACCGACACATCATTAATCTAAACAGTTCCTTTATTTTCAACAATATGTGCAAGGTATCATTCATTTCCATCTTTTACTAGTTTTTCAACTTCCTGATATGTTATCAAAAGCAAGGGTTCATTCTTGTACACAAACTGAAAATCATTCTGAAAAGAAACCATTTTAGCTCTATAGTCAATCAAAGCATGATAAACAGAAAGCCAGTCCATGCCCAAAATAACCTCAATCACTACTAGAGGAAAAACAATAAGGTTTCCTGGTAGATTCTTTCCACACAGAAGGATAGTAAGGTTATTATAATTCCTTTTTGTCTCAACGTTCCCTCCATGTGTTTTTACCATAAGTCCAGGGTTCATATCTTGAGATGGAATTTCCAATTTACTAGAAAACTTCTCAAAAAAGAAAGAATGTGTAGACCCTGAATCAAACAACACATTGGCATAATATGAACAAACAAACATTGTACATGATACTACTTCATTCGATTGCCCAACATCTGCTGAAGTTGTTGCAAAGGATATCACCACCCCTTTCGGCTTATAGTCTGGCTGATTTCCCCCAGTTGAGTTCTTCGTTAGACACTCATTTGCATAATGAACCATTTCATTACACATAAAGCATCATACCGCTGGCTTTTCATTGCCTGCTTGATCATCTTCCTTACAGTTACGAGCAATATAACCAGACTTACCACACCGGAAGCACTTACCAGGCTTGGATAAACATTCTCCAGGATGAATTTTACCACACTTCTCACAGGATGGATATTTGGTTTTCTTACCTCCTAGCTTATTTGATGAATTCTACCCCTTTTCCTGCCAACTGGACCTCTTATTCTGTTGTTTGTCATAGAACACCTGATCATCGGCAAACTCCATTTCCACCTTCTCTGCACATCGAACAAGTTTTTCATAACCTTTTAACTCAAGAGAAGATAAAGCCCTTTGATACTTTGGCTTTAACCATGAGTAAAAACGGTTTATTTTACTATCAAGATATCGAATGATGTTTGGAGAATACCTTTCCAATCGAGTGAACTTTTCTTCATAAGAAGCCACTGAATTATCCTCCTGCCTCAATTCTAGGAACTGTTTTTCCATCCTAAGACGAACCACCTTAGGAAAATATTTCTCAAGAAACATACCATTGAATTCGTCCCAGTGAAGATCCTCAATCTCATCACTATCCTTGATATTTTTCACCATTGACCACCACTGATCAGCTTCACCTTCAAAACAATAAACAAAAAGACTAACCTTTTGATGTTCTGAACACCCCATGACATCAAAAATCTTCTCCAGTGCTTTAATCCACCCATCATCTTGTACGGGGTTAGATGATCTTCTGAATGATGGGGGATGTTGCCTCATGAAATGTTCCACCACGGACATGTTCCTCTGCGGTTGATCTGGCTGATCTCGTGCATGGATACCAACACCATTTATAGCCTGAGTCAACTGTGCCATCCCTGTAACAAATTGTTCAGTTCCGATTCCGGCAATCTCAGGTTTCTGATTTGGAAGGTTGTCTTCCTCCTGATGTCGTCCCAACATAGCTTCTTTGTTTTCTCTGCGGAGAACCATTCTGAACATAGAAATATCTTAGGCGAAGCAACATGGTAATCTATAAATGATATATCATTTCAGTCATACCATAAATTAACTTGTAATTTACCAATTTTCTAACTCTTAAATTTGTCCAAACCGACCTCTGATACAAACTATAAGGCCTCAGCCTTAAACATTACTTAATATTGAATTAAATGAATAATTCACATTGTGGATCATTTCAGGTTTAGAGTTTTAGAGAATTAGGACATAACTATTAAACCTCAAAATATTGCAATGTAGACACTTCTACTAAGTTTCCATAGAATAAAAAACTCTTAAAAAGAAAAATGTCTAGTTCCATGTTTTATAAAGCATGAAATTCCCTTAATATCATCCTTGACCCTATTCCACATTATGTCCTGTGAAAAACATTTCCAAAAAACATGGGGTGAACATAAAAAGATCAGTAAGGGATACACAAAGAATGAAACTGTTAGTTTTTCAAACATCAAGTAAACCATGTATACTTTAACAAAGTAATACCTTCACCTTCATGAAGTAGTAAAAACTCTTCACTGAATAAAATATCATTAATTACCCTTTTGTAACCAAAGGATAACCATAAATCCCATATAAAGGACACATAACATATAAATTTAACTTGGGACATAAACATACTTAAGTGGAATAACCATATGGTCGACTTCCACACATATCACTTAATGGAATAGCCATACGGCCAACTTCCATACATACTTAATGGAATATCCATACGGCCGACTTCCATACCCAATGCATTGGATGTTATAACGTAACCACCCGTCCTGGTATTCACGGCACCACCCGTCATATGGTTTATCACATAACCACCCGTCAAATGTCCAATTACCATTATAAAAATCATAGGACATAAAACAAATAAAATGGAAAGAAAACATTTCCACACATTGATCACAATATATCACTTAAATATATTGACATAAAAAATCCATTATAAAAACCATTTTCAATACCAAAATACATTAAAGAGTGTATGGTACTTATTTCATTTTAAAAAAACATTACGGCTTGTTCAGGAAGCCAAAGACCAAATAATACTCGCGGCGGCGGAAAAGGTCGTTGTCACCGCGTAAGTTAAAAGGAACATTCCTTTTTTTTTTATTTGTAAAACGCTTCGTAGAAAAAGTTTCCTTTTGGATAAAATTAAAAGTAAAAGGGGTTTATACACCTTATAATAGAAAGTTGTGTATAAAACGACATATGCCTCAATGAAAGGAGATTGAGACGAAGTCCCTTACCTCGGGTCCGACTTGACTCGATCGTTCTTTAACGTCCTCAATAATAAACTTGAGTCAATTTTATTTTCTTAAGAACCTTTTTCACATTAATTATTCCTTTTATATCACTTATTGCCATGTTATAAACATTATTTAATCATTTAAGTTAATGATGTTTGTTTTGTCGATATTTGGTTCTTAAGTCGAAATTGGACTTCTTACCATTACATGTTGTTCATGTGGTCAAAGGTTCTTTATATCCATAATGAAATTCCTGATTTGGATATCATATATATCATATATATCTAGTATATACATGTATTTATAATATCACATAATCATTTAGGGATATGAAATGAAATGCACCGTTCATGGAGACGGTAAGCCGTACGTACGCATGAACACTACTTCCATTTCTATGTCATATTAATGGATTTAAAACTAAATGAGAGGTATGTATATTTTAATTCCAGAATTATATTAATAATTTAGATGTAACATACATCATATATATCCATTATATATATGTACTTATAATAGTACATTACATTTGGGGATAAGAAATGAAATGCACCGTTCATGGAGACGGTAAGCCGTACGTATGCATGAACGCTACTTTCATTTCTATCTCATAAATTAATGTAATGAAATAATAATAATATATAGCTATATTATAATTCCAGTATAACATCATATGTAATAACTTTAAATCCATCCTTTATATGTCCCACATATGGCATTAACGAATCACATCACTTTGAGGGGGCGGTAGTCCGCACTTCCTAAAATGAAATTATCGTGTTTACCCACAATGGAAACAATAAAGGTATACCACAAATGAGAAAATAAAGAATCCTAAGGAAAACATAAACATAATATATATCATATATAAATAGAGTGACATCTTAATGTCCACCATTATTGGTTTTTAAAAGAAGATTGAACAATCATCGTTTCATGAGGCAGAAATTCACCAACCACAGAAATAGTATGTTCTTTAACCATTAGATGTAGATGTGTGCAAGTGTAGCTCGAAATATTCTTGTAAAAACATACTATTATATTTAATATACTGGATTTGTTACAATATAATTGAATAAAAAGAGTTTAGGGGTTGGAGAAACAAAATAAAACAAAATAACACAAGTGAATACATCACCTTAAAATTGGGTAACTCTCTTAGATTTGAGACCAAATGCTTCCTTGGGAAGACTTCTGACCAAATTGAGGATTCAAGGAGTAATATAGGGATTTGGAGAGTCAAAATGGGCAGGGTTTGGCCGAGCCAAAGGCTCTGGAAGTGTGGGTAAGGTGGCAGAGTTGGGGGCCTTTTATAAGAGGAGAGGAGGGGCACTCTTGGAAAGTAAGGAAATGTTACTTTATTTTAGAATGAGTTTCGGATTTTAATGGACCCACATTGATGTGTTTCGAGGATAAGGTGATAAGGGTTTGAAATCCACCCATCCAATAGGTTTTAGACATGTGTAGGTCTTATATTTTATGTTATCTTTCCATTTTACTTAAATCGTTAAATAATGAGGTAAACGCTGCATCATCATGGTGTCATAAATAATTTAATTTATATAATGTATAAAAATTATAAAAAAATACTATGATGTTGGAAATATTTTTACCTTTCTAATTAATATTTATAGTCAAAAATATGACTTGTATAACCCCATGTAAAAAACTGTTTTAATAAAACAACCCATGTCTCTGACATTTTTATTTTAACTTTAAATAAAAAGTTATTAATGTCATTTTCCAACCAAAGTGGCTTCATGGGGTCCCCAAGTTGACCAATGGATTTTATTGGTCGTCCATGACACATCCAATTAGGTTAAGACATGTGTCAAGTTCATTTCATATTATTACAACATTATTTTTACCTTAAATTACACTAATTACCTCTAATTGCGATAAAAAACGTAATAAATTAATATTCCGAAAAAAAATTATTTTAATCCCATTGAACCACATTTTACTTTTTAATTACAACCATGTATGTTGGATTTTTGAAATTCAAAACACAGAGGTGGTAAAATTTCATTTAAACGAAAACTCAGTTTTTTAAGTACAACTTAGTGGTTTCACTATTCATCAAAAATTGATGTTTTTCAGAAAAATAACAAAATACCACCCTATGATATATTTGATATTCCGAATTCAAAAATGAATTACATTTTACAAAATTCAATACATATAATTTTCATTAATTAATTTAATAATTAATTCCCACTGTCAGAGAAAATGGTGTGTTTTTATGAAACAATAAGTATCAAAAGATTGACACTAGTTTAAGTCTGATTTCAAAGTAAAATTAATTCCAATGACCACTATTGGATTTAATGGTAAAATTATATTCTAATTTCACATTAAAACCAATTCAAAAGATAATATAATCATATAAATAAATTAGATTAAAAATTGGTTTTCAATTAAAATACAACATTTTACACTATTCATTAAAAAATGAACTTTATCCGAAAAATACCAAAAATTTATACAAAGTAAATTATGATGTCCCGATTCTAAAGAAGAATTTTATTTGTCCAATATAATTTATAAGAGTGACCAAAACTATATTTAATGACGTTTCACCATCAAAGGCGATAAGTGGACCTTTAGTAAAAATTAGAGTATATATGTGTAAAATTGATTTCTTTTCGTATTTTAAACCTTTATCCATTATTGGATAAATTTAAAAACATTTAACAAACAAATATAATCATATTTTAGTTATTTCAATTCATTCCCACCAATACATCAGCTACGTGTTAACTACCATTAAAAATAATATTATTTTATTACTAGTGTGCAATGTAAGATTTCAAAGAAACTCTTTGTTGCGTATCGGGTACGCTATCGAACATAGCAACCCATTTAATGTAAAATTAATATTTAATTCATAACTATTAATTAAAAATTTTTATTGTTTATTTACCTGGGATGTTATATCCTTCCCCGCTTTTGGGAATTGCGTCCTCGCAATTTTATTCACTTGTCAAAATAAGTGGGGGTATTTATCCCTCATAGCATATTCAAATTCCCACATTGCCTCTTCAACCATATGGTTTTTCCACAAAACCTTTACCTAGAGAATTAACTTATTTCGCAACACTTTCTCTCCTTGGTCAAGAATCTAGACTGGCTGTTCTTTATAATAGAGATTCTCTTCCAACTGAACTACCTCTGGGCTCAAAACATGAGATAGATTTGGCATATACTTTCTCAACATCGAAACTTGAAAAAAATTGTGTACCTGAGATACACTCGAAGGTAAAACCACTCGGTATGCAACTGATCCAACTCTCTCCAAAATTTCAAATGTTCCAATGAACCTTGGACTCATCTTTTCTTTCTTACCAAATCACATCACACTTTTCCACGGTGAAAATTTGAGAAAAACATGATCACCTACCTCAAAAGATAGATCCTTCCTCTGGTTATCCGCATAACTTTTCTGTCTATTCTGAGCTGTTCTCATGCGTTTCTGAATCAATTGAACTTTTTCTTCCCTCTCTTCTACCAATTCTAGTCCCATCATCTTCCTTTCACCCACTTTATCCCAAAAAGCTGGAGTTCGACACTGCTTCCCATATAATGCCTCAAATGGTGCCATTTGTATACTAGAATGAAAACTATTATTTTAGAAAACTCAACCAAAGAATGATGTTGGTCCCAAATTCCATGATAATCTATAGAGAAATCTCGTAGCATATCCTCCAAGGTCTGAATTTTTCGTTCTGACTTCCCATCTTATTGCAGATGAAAAGCTATACTAAAATTTAATTTAGTACCCAATGACTTATGAAGGCCTTTCCAGAAGTTAGAAGTAAACCTCAAGATTTCTTCGGTAATCCCACAACAAGGTCCATGGATTTGTTTTACCATTTCCACTCTGGAACTAGTAAAGGATTAAGCATCCCTTTCGGTAACTTCCGCTCTGCTTTAACATGCTAACATGTCAGACACTTCACAGTAAAATCAGAAATATCTCTTTTTATTCCATCCCACCAGTAATACTCCCGCAGATCCGTATACATCTTAGTAATTCCAGGATTAACTAAAAATGGGGAACTATGAGCCTCACATAACAACTCATTCTCCAACTGTGAATCACCAGGGACACATAATCTCTTCCCAAACCTCAAAACACAATCATTGTCAATGTTGAATTCAGGTAACTTACCCTTCTGAACCAGCCCTACCTTTTTCTGCAAATCACTATCTTCCCTCTATGCTTGCTTAATTCTGTCTGATAGGGATGATCTCACTGATACCTGAAACAAAACAGAAGAACATCCGGCACCAACAACTTCTATTCCAAAGTTCATCAAATCAAAAACCAAAGGATCTTGTTCCAAACAAATCATGGTTAATGAAGCATTAATTTTTTGACTCAAAGCATCAGCCACTTTATTTTCTTTTCCCGGATGGTAATGAATTGTACAATCATAATCCTTGATTAATTCCAGCCATCTCCTCTTTCTCATGTCCAATTCTTTCTTAGTGAATATATACTTTAAACTTTTGTGATCAGTATATATTTCACACTTTACTCGATACAAATGATGCCACCAAATTTTTAAAGCAAAAACAACAGCAGCTAATTCCAAATCATGTGTAGGGTAATTTACCTCATGAGTTTTCAACTGACATGAATCATAAGCAATTACCTGATCATTCTGAATAAGGACACAGCCAAGTCCCTTCAACGAAGCATCATTGTATATAAAAAACTCACCATTCCTAGAAGGAAGTGCCAAAACTGGAGCATTCACCAATCTTCTTTTCAATTCCTGAAAACAATCATCACATTCTTTTGTCCAGATGAACTTAACACCCTTACGAGTTTTCTTCATCATTGGACTAGATAACCGTGAAAAATTTTCAACAAACCTTTGGTAGTAACTTTCCAAACCAAGAAAACTACGGATCTCGATTACATTTGTGGGTCTTGTCCATTCTTCAACAACTTTTGTTTTAGAAGGATCAATAGTTATGCCATCTTTTGAAACAATGTGAACTAGGAAAGAAATTTTTTGTAACCAAAACTCACACTTGCTGAATTTTCCATATAGTTCCTTTTCATTTAAGGTTTTCAAGATAACCCTTAAATGACTTTCATGCTCCTCTTTACTTTTAGAAAACACCAAAATATCATCGATGAAAACAACCACAAACTTATCCAATAACTCATGGAAAATTATATTCATAAGGTCCATGAATACAGAAGGTCCATTGGATAACCCAAAAGGCATAACTACAAATTTATAATGGACATATCTAGTACGGAATGTGGTCCTCGGAACGTCTGCTTCTTTTACTTTCAACTGATGGTACCCCGACCTCAAGTCAATCTTCAAAAAATACTGAGCTCCCTTGAGATGATCAAAAAAATCATCGATATGAGGCAAAGGATACTTGTTCTTAACAGTAATATTATTCAAGGCTCTATAATCAATGAAATTCTCATTGAGTTATCTTTCTTTTTAACAAACAAGACAGGAGCACCCCATGGTGATGTGCTAGGCTGAATGAAACCTTTATCTAATAACTCCTGCAATTATTTCTTTAACTCTTAATGTTCAACTTGAGCCATTCGATAAGGGGGTTTTGAAATTGGCTTAGAATCTGGAACTAAGTCAACAGTAAATTCAACTTATCGGTCATGAATAATACCAGGAAAGTCATCAGGAAAAACATCAAGATACTCATTTACCACTGGAACATCATTAATCTGAACAGTTCCTTTATTTTCATCAATATGTGCAAGGTAACATTCATTTACATCTTTTACTAGTTTCACAACTTCCTGATATGTTATCAAAAGAAAGGGTTCATTCACGTACACAAACAGAAAATCATTCTGAAAAGAAACCATTTTAGCTCTGCAGTCCATCTTAGCATGATAAACAGAAATCCAATCCATGCCCAAAATAATATCAAACTATACTAGAGGAAAAACAATAAGGTTTGCTGGTAGATTATTTCCACACACAATGATAGGAAGGTTCATATAATTCCTTTTTGTCTCAACGTTCCATCCGGGTGTTTTTACCATAAGTTCAGGGTTCATATCTTGAGATGGAATTTCCAATTTACTAGAAAAATTCTCAGAAATGAAATAATGTGTAGACCCTGAGTCAAACAACACATTGGCATAATATGAACATACAAATAGTGTAACTGATACTACTTCATTCGATGGCCCAACATCTGCTGATGTTGTTGCAAAATATTTCACCACCCCTTTCTGCTTGTAGTCTGGATGCTTTCCCCTAGTTGAGTTCTTCGTTAGACACTCATTTGCATAATGAACCATTTCATTACACTTAAAACATATTACCGCTGGCTTTTCATTTCCTGCTTGATCATATTCCTTACAGTTACGAGCAATATGACCAGACTTACCACACCGAAAGGACTTACCAGACTTGGATAAACATTCTCTGGGATGCATTTTACCACACTTCTCACAGGATGGATATTTGGTTTTCTTACCTTCTTGCTTCTTTGATGAATTCTTCCCCTTTTCCTCCCAACTGGACCTCTTATTTTGTTATTTTTCATAGAACACCTGATCATCGGCAAACTCCATTTCCACCTTCTCCACACGTCGAAAAAGTTTTTCATAACTTTTGAACACACGAGAAGCTAATGCCCTTCGATACTTTGGCTTTAACCCTGAGTAAAAATGGTTTATTTTACTATCAAGATCTCGTATGAAGTTGGGAGTATAACTTGCCAATCGAGTGAACTTTGCTTCCTAAGAAGCCACTGAATCATCCTCCTTCCTCAATTCTAGGAACTGTTTTTCCATCCTAAGACGAACCACCTTAGGAAAATATTTCTCAAGAAACATAACTTTGAATTCATCCCAGTGAAGATCCTCAATCTCATCATTATCCCTGATATTTTTCAGCATCCACCACCACTGATCATCTTCATATTCAAAACAGTAAACAAAAAGACTATCCTTTTGATGTTCTGAATACCCCATGACATCAAAAATCTTCTCCAGTGCTTTAATACACCCTTCATCTTGCACAGTGGTAGATGATGTTCTGAATGATGGGGGATGTTGCCTCATGAAATGTTCCACCACTGACATGTTCCTCTACGGTTGATCTGGCTGATCTCGTGCATGGATACCACCACCATTTATAGCAGGAGTCAATTGTGCCATCATTGCAACAAACTGTTCAGTTCCGATTCCAACCATCTCAGGTTGTTGATTTGGAAGGTTGTCTTCCTCCTGATGTCGTCCCAACATAGCTGCTTTGTTTCCTCTGCGGAAAACCATTCTGAACACAGAAATATCTTAGGCGAATCAAAATGGTAATCTTTAAATACTATATCATTTCAGTCATACCATAAATTAACTTATAATTTAACAATTTTCTAACTCCTAAAGTTGTCTAAACCGACCTCTGATACCAACTATGAGGCCCCGGCCTTTAACATTACTTAATAATGAATTAAATGAATAATTCACATTGAGGATCTTTTCAGGTTTAGAGTTTTAGAGAATTAGGACATAACTGTTACATCTCAAAAGAATACAAAGTAGACACTTCTACTATGTTTCCATAGAATAAAAAACTCTTAAAAAGAAACCTGTCATGTTCCATGTTTTATATAGCATGACTTTCCATTGATCCCATACTTGACCCTATTACACATTAAGTCCTGTGAAAAACATTTCAAAAAAACATGGGGTGAGCATAACAAGCTCAGTAAGGGATACACAAAGAATGAAACTGTTAGTTTTTCAAACATCAAGTAAACCATGTATACTTTATCAATGTAATACCTTCACCTTCATGAAGTAGTAAAAACTCTTCACTGAATAAAATATCATTACTTACACTTTTGTAACCAAAGGATTACCATAAAACCCATATAAAGAACACATAACATATAAAGGTAACCTGGGACATAAACATACTTATGTGGAATAACCATACGGTCGACTTCCACACATATCACTTAATGGAATAGCCATACGACCAACTTCCATACATACTTAATGGAATTTCCATATGGCCAACTTCCATACCAAATGCATTGGAGGTTATAATGTAACCACTCATCCTGGTATTCATGGCACCACCCATCATATGGTTTATCACATAACCACCCATCAAATGTCCAAGTACCATTATAAAAATAATAAGACACAAAACAAATATAATGGAAAGAAAACATTTCCACACTTTGATCACAATATATCACTTAAATATATTGACATAACAAATCCATTATAAAAACCATTTTCAATACCAAAATACATAAAATAGTATATGGTATTTATTTCATTTTAAAAAAACATTGCGGATTGTTCAGGAAGACAAAGACCAAATAATACTTGCGGCGGCGGAAAATTTCGTTGTCACCGCGTACGTTAAAAAAACATTCCTTTTTTTCGTTTTGTAAAACGCTTCGTATAAAAATATTCCTTTTGTATAAAAGTAAAATTAAATGGGGATTATACACTGTATAAAAGAAAGTTTGGTATAAAATGAAATATTCCTTAATGAAAGGAGATTGAGATGAAGTCCCTTACCTCGGGTCCGACTTGACTCGATCATTCTTTAACGTCCTGAATAATAAACTTGAGTTGATTTATATTTTCTTAAGAACATTTTTCAAGTTCATTAGTCCATTTATATCACTTATTGACATGTTATAAACATTATGTGATTATTTAAGTTAATAATTTTTTTTGTCGATATTTGGTTCTGAAGTCAAAAGTGGAATTCTTACAATTACATGTTGTTCATGTGGTCAAAGTTTATTCATATCTAGAATGAAATTCCTGATTTGGATATCATATATATCATATATATCTAGTATATAAATGTATTTATAATATCACATAATCATTTAGAGGTAAGAAATGAAATGCACCGTTCATGGAGATGGTAAGTCGTACGTGCGCATGAATGCTACTTCCATTTCTATGTCATATTAATGGAATTAAAACTAAATGAGAGGTATGTATATTTTAATTACAAAATTATATTAATCATTTAGATTTAACATAAATCATATATATTCATTATATATATGTACTTATAATTGTACATTACATTTTGGGATAATAAATGAAATACACCGTTCATGGAGACGGTAAGGCGTACATACGCATGAACGCTACATTCATTTCTATATCATACATTAATGGAAATAAATAATAATTATATAGAGGTATATTATAATTCCAGTATAACATCATATATAATAACTTTAAATCCATCCTTTATACGTCCCACATATGGCATTAACGAATCACATCACTTTGAGGGGGCGGTAGTCCACAATTCCTAAAATGAAATTATCATGCTTACCCACAATGGAAACCATAAAGGTATACCACAAATGAAAAAATAAATAAGCATAAGGAAAACATAAACATAATATATATCATATATAAATAGTGTTACATCTTAATGGCCACCAGTAAAGGTGTTTAAAAGAAGATTGAACAATCATCGTTTCGTGAGGCAGAAATTCACCAACCACAAAAACAGTATGTTCTTTAACCATTAGATGTAGATGTGTGTAAGTGTAGATCGAAATATACTTATAACAACATCCTAGTATATTGAAGATACTGGAGTTGTTACAAAAGAAATGAATAAAAAGATTTTAGGGGGTTGCAGACGCAAAATAAAACAAAATAACACAAGTGAAGACATCACCTTAAATTCGGGTAACTCTCTTAGATTTGAGATCAAAGGCTTCCTTGGGAAGACTTATGTCCAAAGTGAGGCTTCAAGGAGTAATATAGGGATTTTTAGAGTCAAAATGGGAAGTGTTTGATAGATCCAAAGGCTTTGGATGTGTGGGTATGGTGGTAGTGGTGGGGGCCTTTAATAAGAGGAGAGGTGGGGCACTCTTGGAAAGTAAGGAAATGTTACATTATTTTAGAATGTGTTTCGCATTTTAATGGTCCCAAATTGATGTGTTTTGAGGATAAGGTGATAAGGGTTCTAAATACACCCATCCAATAGGTTTTTTACTTGTGTAGGTCTTATATTTTACATTATCATTCCATTTTATTTAAATCGTCAAATAATGATGTCATCGCTGCATCATCATTGTGTCATAAATAATTTAATTTATTTAATGTCTAAAAATTATAAAACAAATACTATGATTTATGAAATAGTTTTACCTTTCCAATTAATATTTATAGTCAAAAATCTGATTTGTGTAACCCTATGTAAAAAATTATTTTAGTAAAACAACTCATGTTTGTGACATTTTTATTTTAACGTTAAATATAAAGTTATTAATGACATTTTCCAAACAAAGTGGCTTCATGGGGTCCCCAAGTTGACCCATGGATTTTCATGGTCTTCCATGACACATCCAATGAGGTTAGGACATGTTTCAAGTTCATTTCATATTATTACAACATTATTTTTACCTTAAATTACACTAATTACTTCTAATCGCGATTAAAAACGTAATACGTTACTATTCACGAAAAAATTATTTTAATCCCATTGAACCAAATTTTACTTCTTAATGACAACCATGTATGTCGGATTTTTGAAATTCAAAATAGAGAGGTGGTAAAATTTCATTTAAACGAAAAATCAGTTTTTTATGTACCACTTAGTGGTTTCACTATTCATCAAAAATTGAAGTTTTTCAGAAAAATACCAAAACTTCACCCTAAGATATATTTGATACTCCGAATTAAAAAATGATGTCCATTTTACAATATTCAAAACATATAAGTTTCATTAATTAATTTAATAATTAATTCCCGTTGTCATAGCAAATAGTGTGTTTTTATGAAACAATAAGTATCAAAAGATTGACACTAGTTTAAGTCCGATTTCAAAGTGAAATTAATTCCCATGACCACTATTGGATTTAAGGATAAAAATATATTCTAATTTCACTTTAAAAAAAATTCAAAATATAATCTAATAAAATAAATAAGTTAGATTAAAAAGAGGATTTGAATTAAAATACAACATTTTACACTATTCATTAAAAAATGAACTTTATCGGAAAAATACCAAAAATTTACACAAAGTAAATTTTCATGTCCCGATTATAAAGAAGAATTTAATTTTGTCCATTATAATTTATAAGAGTGACCAAAATGATATTTAATGACGTTTCACCATCAAAAGGCGATAAGTGGACCTTTAGTGAAAATTAGAGTATATATGTCTAAAATTGATTTATTTTCGTATTTTAAGCCTTTATCAATTATTGGATAAATTTAAAAACATTTAACAAACATATATAATCATATTTTAGTTATTTCTATTCATTCATGCCAATACAATGGCTACGTGTTAACTACCATTTAAAATAATATTATTTTATTACTAGTGTGCAATGTAAGATTTCAAAGAAACTATTTGTTGCCCATCAGGTATGCTATCGAACATAGAAACCCCTTTAATGTAAAATTAATATTTAATTCGTAAATATTAATGAAAATGTTTTATTCTTTATTTACCTGGGATGTTACAAAACCAATTTATATTTCCATATTTTATATCCCTTTTAACCATGAATTCTATATCCCCAACACATAAAAATTCATTATCATGTAACATAATAGAGTCAAAGTGGGAATTGATTATATGGATTCTAATGGGACTAAATCCTATGAAAGTGAATTTATGGTAATTAATGGATAAAACTATATAAAATTTATGCTATTTATCAAGGAAAATACATACATAAAAAATACCCCAATCCAATTTAATATGAATTTGAGAAATTATCATTATAATAAGACCAAATAAATTTCATTTTGGTAATATGTCCCAGGTTCTGTCAATAAATTTACTAAGTATTGAAAAATTAAAAAACATGAAATATCATAGGAATTTGATTATATTATTTAGATTCAATAAATAAGGTAATATGTACTAATAAAAAATTGATCTGAATGAACTTCTGAAATTCAAGGCATGAAATCTTGAAGGGGAAAAATAATTCTACAGGTGACTAATATGAAGTATCTTGATTCATTGAATCAAAATCTGTAGTATTATCTATTACCATTTAAGATCACCATATTACTTATTATACTATATAAATATGATAATTAAAACCTAGAATCTTGTTCTATCAAAAAATTTATAAGTTTCACTGATAAAAATAGTAGTGCTAATCTAACATTCAGAATGTATTATTTAACAATTAAGCTCAAAATAGATTCTATAAAAATGAGACAATAAATAATTATTGAAATGTAAAATTTACTCCCATTTATCACAAATATCAGTTTTATATTATTTTATCATCCTTTATTCTTCATGGACCTACACAAGAAATCATAATAGTGACAACGCATGTTTCATATAATTATTGTTGAAATATATTCGTGTGGGAGGTCTGAACTATAAAAAAAGATAAATGTACTAAACTATTTCCAAAAAATAAAAATAGAATAAAAAATGGTTTCATCTAATAAATAACATATATTAGGGTTGATGATATTGACCTTTCATCACCAGTCATGCAATAGGAGTAGGGTTTAGATCCAACCATCTTGTTATCATTGAATTCATACTTTTAAGTGTGTGTGGTGTAGATATTCTTCCTCTCCAATTTTATATTCTCAATTTATCAATTCATTAAGGGTTATTTGTTGTGGATTAACATAATCACTACACTAAAATATTCAAGGATATCTAAAAATTTTATAATTCCACGTTTCCTCTATTGGTGGCTATGATTGTTTAAATTTTATAGTAACTTCATTCAATTTAACAACCATCTTGTTTTCTTGTTCTTCATCATGGTATTTCAAATCAATATGATCTATAGTATAGATATATGTTTCAGCATCATTGATCTCTTCTCCATCTTCATGGTCTTCTATTTGAAAGGTGAAGGGTTATCCTTATTAGTCATCCTCAATCGATAGGTAGGTTTTCTCCATGGAAAAATTAAAAAAAACTGTTATATTTATAATTCACTTAAAATTTGGCCTCAAGTTCATTTATTTATCCAAATAAGTATTTAACATTAACAACATTCATGGGTTCTTCCTTTAATTTCACTATATTAACAGCCATGTTTCCCAGGAGTTGTGTTCATATTATCATCTCTGATTCCATGCTTATGAGTGACTCTTTGAGGGTTTTGGGTGTGGTTGTGCTACCCTGGGATTTTATGGATTCTTCCATCCCTATCATGGTATTTCCATCTTAAATAATTCAATTTATTGTTAGTGGTTTGAAAGATCAATTTCAAAATGAATATGGTAATTAATATTTATAGTTCATATTTTAAAAACACAAAAAAAAAGAACATAAAAATAGAATAAAAGATATAAAAATAATATAATCTAAAATATAAAAAACATGAGAGGGTGGAAAATGTATTTTCTATATATTGACATTATAATCTACTAATCTTAGGGAATGGTGTGAGAAATTTACACACATAGGAAATAATTTATTCAATTTTATACACCAAATTTAAAATTAATTTCATCCTAAATTACACCAACTAATAAATCATTAAACTGTTATAATATGGTGTACATAAGTCTAGAAAAATTATTATAATTTTCAATAATGTTTAGGTATTCAAGATTTACTAAATTTTAAAAATACTAAAATTATTGGGAGTTGTAATGTTTAGTGAATGAAAAAAAACCAAAACTTTCAGAAAAAGTAAGTGGTACTGAATTCAATGATGGTGGATCATAAATGTTAACTCAATTTTCACTTATAAAACTCATAATATTATTGTATCAAAATATTCCATTGAGTATCCAACCTCGACTCTCAGTATTAATTAAATATAAAAATTATGTTCACACCACTCTCAATGAATGCCTATAACCACATTATGTGTATGAGGATTAATATCTAATGTTTATGTTGAAGTAATACTCTTATCTCACCCCCCCCCCCCCCCACACACACAACTCATTTACAATATGTTACTTTTCCAATGGGATTTACTATATCTAGACTCCATGTTATAGATATTAAGTTATAACCGATGATGTAAAACTAAATTCATGTATGAATCTCTAAGTGTAACAAAAGAATAACCCAAGGTATACATTCCCATTATCATACTCAACATTAATTGATACACCTATTAATTCAATTCCAGACTCGTAAATTACATGAATATACAATGCGTCAAAGGTAAGGGAACATAAATTTAAGAACTATAAAAAGGTTTCCTGTAAAAATGAATACATACATGTATTACTTTTGTAAAAAACATAATAATTAAAAATTTTAAAATATAAAAATAAAAATAATAACAAATTCATAGTAATTCATCATCATGGCTGAATATGACCATTATATTCTACTATAACATTGGATGTAAGAATGATATGTCTCCTAATCCCCCTATGTCAATGTCCTAAACTATAAGATGAACCTCCAACTTTTAATCAGATGATCTTTGCACTAAATTTCCCCAACCTCACACCCCTATTATTTATGTAGAAAGATCTTCATATGTAAAATTATAAATCACATTAATATCTTACAAATTTACTTCCTATTACCACCCTATTATTTTTTCTCTTAGACAAACATTTCCATTAATAAAATTCTATCAAAGTGGAATACATAATTTTATTATAATTAATTAATATCCAATGGAAATATTGTATATGTTCAGAAAAGTGTATTGGTTTATCTTCTTTTTTTTCTACCTATTATAATTATTAGTTGAAGATCTTGTTTTTGTAGCATTAAAAATCATGCATATAGAGGAGGCCCCCAAATATATCATATAAAATATCCCAGAAGAATAGGTTTCTTCCATATATAAATCCAAAAAACATTGGTTATTTGAATTCACAAAGTCTAAACCCTCTATGGAATAGACAAGGAGCTTATGGTGTCGTTACTTATTACATAGAATATATTTGAATGTATAAAAAGAATCATGCATAGTATAGATATATCCTTCATCTATAATAAAATATATCCAATACTATTCCATGAACCTCCATGGTATATCCTCTCCTGAATAGTACATCTTTTCCCCTATTATGAACTCATTCTTTTTATTCCACTCTTAAATCACACAATTCCCTTCATTTATCATAATCTACTCATGTAACATCATCCCAAAACATAAAAATATAAAAATGGAACAATTTCATTACATTTTTCTCTAATTAATAGCTATATAATACACTAAAAAGTCTATACTATAGACTCATCTTCTATCTTTTAGAGCTCTATTGTTGGGTACACCACATTGAAAATGAAACATCAAAGGGATTCTCGAACGTCAAATAGAAACCATATATCCCCTTCAATATATATTGTGATTCAGTTATATAGTCGGTATCATATATTGAATAGCATCGATCTAAGGAATAAAACATGCACCTGATCTATAAACATTGAATTTTGTTTATCTGTGATGAATCCATGCTGGAATTCCTAACCTAAATTGAAATAATTTGTTCGTGGACACATCTAAATAATTATCATCACTACTTAACTAAATGTAATAATGGAACTGGGATATAGGACCCCAAATGTCTTCATTCAACTCCAAATTCTTGTGATACATTCCTCAAAACACTACATGGTACTTCCACCCATGTGTTGGTGCACTCTATTACCAATGTGTATTCCTTGCATGACTTATGATCTATTCAACCACAATAGAAATTCAATGTAGGAGTTTATTCTATCTAGACTTTTAGGGTTGTACATGTGGCTTTGAAAAAATGTGTTGATGTCAAATTAACAATTTCCTATTTGTTTACCTAACCACACAAAAACATACTTAAATTGATTTTAACTTGATAAAACCAATATTATTTAAATATATATTTTATTGTCAAAATTGCAATTCAGAAATGGATATTTTCCACATATTAATAAAAGTACTATCAATATTGGTATTATTAGACACTATATATTAAAATTAATTAATTAAAATTGTTAATATTATTAAAAAATTAATGATTTCAAGGAAAAATTTGACTAGGATAGAAGAACCACAATAGACTAGCATAAAACGTAGTAAATGTAAATAGAGGATCCTTTCCCAATGCAATAAGATTTTTATGACTGCACCATAATATGGAGACCATGCACCACATTGATATTAAGGGAGTGTCAAACCATATAGATGAAATATATGAAACATGCCACATGGATGGTAGTATATGCCCTTTTATCTATGAGGTAGTAATAAACTCCATAATATTCTATATTATATAATAACTATGTGGGTTATCACCACATTCACGGGAGTAATAACCCAATGAATTCTCTGATCATAATTCTTGAACCACACATCCCACTCTATGTAGCTAAATTGTCATGTAAATAAACCACTTTGAACAAAGAGAGATAATTATCCTAGAATATCACATATCTATGAGTAGTGATTTTCCACCAATCATTCGGAGAATATATACTTCAATCTATTTATAAATAATTCACTTATATTAAATTAGTATTATTTTCACATAGATATATCTCATAACTAATGATATCATGTCATCAAAAAAACAATAAATTGACCTATATATGATGCATGTACCTGAATATTATACCCAAAACCATTTCCCAAAGCACTCATGTTTGAATAATGTTTATAATTATCCATGTATAGAAATGAGTTATCCACCACATCCAAACCGGTTTCCTTTGTATAACAATCAAAAATAAGTACCTTGATGCATTTCCACCCGCATATATTCAAGAAAAATCACAAGATTCAAATATCGAAAAATTTTCCCAAAGAAAAATTTAAATCTGATGCAAATATGAAAATACATGGCATGCCTTGCCAAGTAGTTGTTTTTTTATTCTCTAAATTGACAATATCTAATTTTTTCTCAATTGAAATAGACATGAAATATTTTATATCATTATTTACATAGACAATAATGTTTAAACAGATGGAGTTACATTATTTAATTATTATTCATAATGAGGTTGGAGTCTTATAGGAGGGGTAGTGACTCCCCAAAATCCTATATCTGACCCGAGTTCAAATTCAGGTGGGAGCGTATTTTTGTAAACAGGTGATGGCGTAACAATATTGCATGAATTTGGTAGGTGTTTATATATCCATGATATTGTAAGGTGGTGAAGCAGGCATGACACATGCAAGGGAAGATATAGAGATGATATAGGGAAAGTTATGCAGATGGTATTATACAAGAATGACATTGTATTGGGCCATCGGTCTGGTGAATGGTCAATTATTCTATGTAATAGGTTTCATGCCCATTGGGCATTCATGCCTTGTACTGGGTAAATAAGGCTTTATGGGTGGTTTATCCCTTTGGGGTGTTATGGATTACATTTTTAGCCTATCTATGTGGTGTGTTTGTGTTTCATATAATTATACCCCAAACACTTAATATATATATTATTATTAATTGTAGAAATTAACACCTTGTTGTTGTATTGGTGAGTATGAATAGTAAAATCTATTTTTTAAAAAAATATTGATTACACACATATAAAATCAATTCCTTAGTTATCAATTTTTCAAATCATTTTAGAGAAAAATGAATGTGTTTCTAATAAACTATTTTATGTATAAAATGTGTTTATATATTAATAAATATTAATTAAAATTTCTAAGGACATGTATTGATTATATATTTTATAAAACAATTATCATATATTGCATAATTTTTACAAGGAACTGGATATTAATAAATTTTTTATTATGGTTAAAAGAATTAGTTTCTAAAAACAATTTCCATAAAATTTGGATTTTTATTTTATAATGGATTTCTTCCACTTCTAAAAATTTATTATTGAAAAATAGATCCAATTTTTAGAATAAAAATTTCCTAATTTTTTTAAATGACCGACATTATTTTTTTCATTATGAATAATAATTGTTGAAAATACTTTTCACCTCGATATGGGTGTATCATATAATTAAATTTGAAATTAATGTGATACGACATTAAAAAATATATATAACCTAACTTATTTCGATGTTTTCTATTTACTTCATCCACCATAATGAAATATTTTATTTTATAGAAATGTGGTGCAAATTTTCATTGATAATATTCTAAATATTATTTTTTTTAAAGATTAAATTCAATATATCACAATATTTGTTTTAATAACTATAATATTTTTTCATAGTGGTAAGAGGAATTTCTTTTATATTATAAATGGTTTAT
The DNA here is from genome assembly GCA_963277665.1 of Viscum album. Classification (NCBI taxonomy): domain Eukaryota; kingdom Viridiplantae; phylum Streptophyta; class Magnoliopsida; order Santalales; family Viscaceae; genus Viscum; species Viscum album. Next base: position 1,652,884,290 of record OY728131.1, on the reverse strand, counting down.
TTAAATATGAATAATTTTGTACCATTGTAAATTATTTTTAGTTTTTAGTGGTGGGATATTTACAAGATGTTATTATACGATGCAGACATGTTACTTACTCATATATTATAAAATTAAATAAATTATTTTTGAACTGTTTATTGTAATACAATTTAGAAGAATTATTTTATTCCATAAATTTTTAGATAAATATATCAAATCATTGTTGTTGTAAAATTATTTATTAGAATTCCATTTATACATTATTATCTTAAAATTCAAAAAATTTGTACAATTAAGAACATAGTATTAATGGTATTTTATGATAAATAATATATAGTTAAATTATTTAAAAATAATATAAATATTGAAAGAGGACAAGGGGCGAGATATGGTTCGAAATTCCATCATTTGATGATTTTTTATTTAATTGTTACATTAGAGGTTAATTTATTACCATTTGGAATTGAAAAACATTGTTACAATAATTAATGCATAAATTGCATAACGAATGGTCAAACCAAAAGATACTATTTAAAATTCCTCAAAGATACGTAAAAAATATTGTCAAATGGTATTAAATCCATACCTTATCATAGATTAAAAATTTGTTCGACATGGAACCATCTTCACGTGAAAAATATTTTATTATATTTAAATAATTTATGTTATTCCACCCATCTTCCTTTCGCACTATTAAAGTACACAACCATTCCTCTATTATTCAAACCACCATGATAAAATTATATCAACCAAACTCTAATAAAAAATATTTTCAATATTCTTATCTATATTATTATGAGATATTCATTTAAAAATTCCACTTTGATGATCCTTAATAGGATAAGAAAATGATTATCTTATGATAAGAGGAGTTTCTAACACATATGAAACAAGAAGAGACTTGAGTTAAGATATTTATGTTATAATCTCATTTGATTGGGGAAATTTCCTAGATAAATTTATATTGAGGGAAATTTTTATGTTCATATCCCTGTCTATTTACTAAACCCCCAGTATTTTAAGATGACTACATGTTTTCATTTCACATTAATTTCATTCAGTATACAATATACCGAAATAATGTTTAAAGAAACACAACATTGTTTTAACATTTGATTCGAAATTATTTTCTTTTATTTCATCATTAAGATGTATTCAATATTTTTCAATTATTCTACCATTATTGTATGTGCTCATTTTTTCTTATGTATGAATTTGAATAAAAAAAATTAAAATGAATCTAATTATTATTAAATTAAAGAGGTGATTTTTATTTTCTACCTAAATTTTGAAATACAATTTTCTTTTATCATATATGGATTGAACCGAATTTCCTGAAATTTTGATCGTTCAATGATTTGAGGATTCATTTACATATTAACATGGATATTTAGAAATAATCATTTATCCTTAATGTTTTTTTTCTATTTTTAGATTTCAAATTTTTTAAATGAAAATTATTTTTTTCCAAATGATATGTTTTATTGAACATTATAAGCAATTTTATATCTATGATAAAATCCATTAATGATATATAAAAATTTCTCAGTTTATGCTTATTTTATAACATCATTATTATTTCTGTAGATGTTTTATTTTTTGTGATGATTTAATATTGATGAAACCCATTATCTTTTGTTCAAATTATGTTATGATGGAATGAAAAACGATTTCATGATATTGTGACAGACATTTGAGTTGATTGAAATTATGTGACTGGTTGTTTTATTATATCTCACTAATGTATTGGGTAATGATTATCATTTTATGATATAAAGGGTTACATGATATGTTATCCAAATCCTAAAAGTGGATACTTTTTATCTTATACCATGTAGAAAACATGGTGAATAGAAGGTTATCCCTAGAAAAATAGGGTACAGACGTGGTTATCTAATCCCAAAAGAGGAGATACATGTGGTTATATCAATACTTAATTAGGTATACTAGTTTTTATATCCATTCTAATGTTTAAATAATTTTATTCATGGGAATCCTTGACATGTGTTTCTATGATTATGATAATGGCATACTTTAAGCAACTATTTTATGACATGTTCATATTCCAATGTTACGATCACATTGATCATGTTCTTTTATTTCATTGTTATTCTTGTCTTACATACTTCTATTATTTATTCCACAACCCAAGAATGTTAACAATGAAATATTAATTATGATTCTCATATGTATGTCTCCTGATTTGATATGCTGATTGGGTGTCGTTAATTCCCTACAGGTCATTGTGAAACATTAAATTTATGAACCCCTAACATTGGTGCTCAATTAATTAAAACGTAGTTATGATATTGGTAAATATCAGTCTAAAGAGACTATGAAATTCTTTTCATTAGGGTTTCAAAATATTTTATTTTATTAGATTGAAGAAATATATGAGAGAAGATTGTTTTGTTTATTTTAATGAAGTAAAGGAAGAAAGAAAACTGGTTGATTGGTTTGAAGATATAAATTTAAAAGAAATCTAGGTTTTTTCAATTTTTCGAAACAAACAAAATTAGATTTTAAAAAATAGGTTCAATATTTCCTGATTGTTTTCATATTTTAGATGAGGAAGTTCCAAAGGTTATGGTATCTCCTCCTCAACTTATTTGAACCGAATTTTTATTGGTCTGGAAAATTAGTGTTCAATAGAATCATGTTTTTTTATACAATATTTAAACATGATTTTCAATAATGGTGATAATGGTTTTACATTATTTGGGGTTATCAGTTTCAGAATTTTAATGTTCCATTTATTTAAAAATATCATTAGTCAAGATTAAATAAATGTAAAATAATTGAAAGTAGAATATTAAATTGAAGAAAACCAAATACATGAATATATTAAAATAAATTAAATATTACTCACTTTCCACATTTTATTAAATAATTCTTGAATAGTGAGTGTTTATCCCTACATTCTTGTGATGATAGGAAAATAAAAAAGGAGAAAATAAAATGAATGTGTAACAATAGTGGTGATGAACTTGTGAAGGACCCTGCACAATACAGTTTCTCACTCCAATATTTGATCATCAATGATATTTTTATCAACAACAGCATACCCACAATTTATAAGAAACAGATGGTCTCCAGTATTAATTAATGTCTTTAATAATTGATCCATATGTGGTTTGAGACAAGTCACATGTAAAATATTATATAAAAATTAGAATATATGCAGAATGTGGTCACCTAAATCCATTCCCAAAAATCTACCTGTGGTTTATATTATTACACCACACGTATATTTTATTGTTTATTTTTTTCACTTCACAATGTGTTGTTATTTTTACACCATTCACTATTAAATTATGGGAAATGACTTAAGAGATGTAAAAAGACATTTTCCAGATTAAAAAATGTCTACTTGCCTCAGTTCTTCAGTTTTGTGCCTTAAATGTGATTCATGATCAGCCTCAAAAATTTGGTGTCACACAACATCACTTTTCTCATATTGAAATGTTTCTTTTTCAAATTATTCAATTATCTTTTGTATCCATTTATAAAACAAATAATATGTTATATTCAAAAAAAATTAAATATTAATCAATTAAATATATAAATAAAATATTTACATGAAATAACGATATCAAATTACCATACATATGAATTATTACTTTTCCTCATAGATGGAATGTCAACATACTACGAACTATGTTCACCTTAGCACGATTATAATTAATTTTCCATAAAAATAATAGGTCAGATTGAAAATTAAATGTCTAGGAATCAGACGTAGTAAATTTATCAATGCCACACTTTTTAAAGTATATAAATCAACCATGTATTTTAATTTTCTTCTATTAAAATACCATTGAATTTTTTAATCCATTTTTATTTTTTAATAATTATTAATAAGAATGATATATGAAATTTAACTCAAATTAACATTTCTATTCATCATATGGGTAAAAATGTAAATTGAATTCTTGACATGCCTAAATAAAATATCATATACCATAGGAATTCAAGGCATATAAAATCTCCACCAATTAAAGAATGTATCACAATTAGTAATGAAGGATTCACCATTTAGGATAAAATGACTCTATGGATTAGGGTAGGATTTTAAAATATATTAATCATATAATTCTCATAAATTAAGTTCAGTGTTTAATTACATTGCACGATAATCGAAAACATGGTAATGAAAGTCTCCTCTTCCCTTAGTATCTCAGAGAATGCTTATAGAGAGATGAAATAAATGATAAACCCTATTTTTTAATTATTTTCTATTCGTTTTAATTTTTTATTGTTCAAGGAAAAATTATTGCATCCATCACCCAACCCCAAACGATATACATATAACACTATTTAAAACTGTTATAAAAATATCTCCTATTAAGGAATTATGACTTTTGAATTTCTCCATATAGAACCTATGTTTTTTATTCCCTATTTGTTAAGAGCGTGTGAAATAAATAAAATTATTTCACATGACCCGTATCCCATAAAACATACCCTATAGTTAATCAATACAAAAATGACCATCATTTCCACCAGTTTCAATTTCCCTCACTCAAATGTTACATAATATTGAAAACTATTTATAATATGGTATAAAAGTATAAGATAGTCTCGTATCATGAATAGTTATCTAATAAGGATATTTATAGCTTCTATAGACATTAAAAATTGATTAGTGTAAGGTGGTTCCAAGGATAAATGCTACCAAAAAGAACTCCTCGATCATTTAAATAGTGTTTTTGTTCACTCATAATATCAATTAGATGAAAGAAACATTATAGAAGAAATCATGCATGAGTTTCACATGAAATATAAAATAAAAAGAATAAATTTTTTTTCTCTATGGATATCTTGGGTATGGGATGAATGTATGGGAGAAATACCTATGTAAATTCACACAAATAATTAATTAAATTAATGAGAATATAGGAAACTCAATGAATAGTAAAATCATAGAAAATTATCATTTACCAATTTTAAATTTCTCCCCTAAATCTAGTTTTTCGAATCCATTTCCACATGGTAAACTCTATTATTCATTCATAAAATTTTTCTCATTAATATTTATTTTCAAGGAAATTTATATTCATGGAATGGTACTTTTCATGATCAGTTTGTGTTTAAGAGTTTAGTTGATAAAAGAATGAATTAGATTCGGGGATTCTAATTAGTATTTGGAGAAATATATTTAAATATTGTAAAAATAGTAAAAAAATTTGGAATTTTAAAAACTTACCCTCCATGAAATTTTATCTTCAACCATGGCTATAGAGGTGATTTTGCTGATGATTCATGATGTCAATGTTGATGTAACCTCTTCTTTTAATTCGTATTTCTTACTGTTGACATGGGTTTTTATGGTCCAGATATTTAAAAATAAGATGGTCAAATGACATGATATTTTTGATCAATTTATAAATAGTTATAGAAATATCATAGGTTCCTCATAATATTTAAAAAAAATAATGAAGAAAAAAACCAAATAGAAGGTAGCCTCTCTGAATCACTTTTGTTTACCTTCAATGGCTTTATTTTTCTTAATTTCGATTCAGCTTGCATGATGGATGATTAATTTTTTTTGACATATTTGGGATCTATAAATAGACTCAATTGGGTCCTATCCATGCAGGTTTTCCCCGTTACCTCTTCTCTGAATAACATAATTCTTCTTGATGGAAGTACTTTCTTGATCTCCATTGGACAAATCCCCCATTTCCCCTAAATCTAAATGGCCTAAAATGAAGTTGATATACTATCAATACCAATTTTACATTATCAAATATATTGGATTCAATCACTATTCATGTTTCATTCATCTTTTTCATTTTATTATCTTTCTTCTTCTCTTCAACAAAAAAATCATAACAGCATCTAACCCATGTACCTATTCAATTTTAGTGACATTTTTAACTATTGTTGTATTTCCTTCCCTAAACTAATTTTTTTCCTACACATCATTATTATTCACTGTATTGTGAATTTTGGAACTTACTAGATCAATACCAACTATAAGAAAAACTTCTCTATAATGAACATCGATTAACGTATTCTTAGTATATAAAAATGTCTTATCTAGAATGAGTGTCCGTCAATACTCTTCCATATATATTACTAGGATGTTAATGTGGAATTATAATTTGTCTAGTCTATTAGGATAGCCTTGATGAATCCTCTATTTTTTTTTGTTTTCATGTTTTCTAATTATAGAAATAATTATTTGGATTTATTTTATCCAGTCCCAAAATATTGATAATTTTGTTTTAAATTATATTGACACTCTCGCCTAAGACACACAATTTTGCCTGACCTTTTTTAGTTCCAATAATATAGGGAATTTAAAATATACATCAATCACTTTCCTTCTTAAGTAGGTACTTAAATACCACTACTGAACACTCCCGTGTTAGTATAATGGTGACAATATATAATATATTCCTCTTGTTGGTTAAATTTTTTCCAAAATTTTTCATATGTGAGCATATTCATGAGAGCCTTTAGAAAGGGTGTATTAATAATAAATTTTTTATGGTGTTTCATAAATTTACATTTCCTTATATTTTTCACTACTTTAATTTTTTTTCTAAAAATTATTTTCATGCCTTTTAATAAGGTGGTTCTTCTAAATCTTCTTTAGTTAGTTGTTCCTTGTTAGCTTCATCTTCTCTTCCTTCCACTAGTAGTTGTTCAGTAAATTCTAGAAAACCTTCTATTATTTTCCCCATCATATATACTATTAATATTTTAAACCTTATTGTGAGAATACACCAGGTAATGAGAGAAGTTTTCCTATTTGATCTATATATGATGAGCACCGATTTGGTGAACGTTATGCTCTATATTGTTCAATATGTCCTTTGGGTTAGATTATTTTTTTTATTTCTTTGAGTACATCCTAGAAATTGGTCATGAATGTTTCCATCCTCTCTTCCAATGTACGAGTTTTTCTTTTCATTGTGGGTCCATATGTTTCATATGTTTGGTTACCTTGTGGAAATTTTTAAAATGATTTCCCTCTTGTTTTTTGGCCTCTAACAAAGAAATTGATTACAATGGTTTTGATCATCATAACTTGGTTTTTTTACACATATACCTTGGGTGTCTTACTACGGGCCTATAATAATTTCCATCTTCTTTGTTAATGATTATAGTATTTCCAAAATCTATCTATTATTGTTGATTTCATAAACACCTTTTCATTTTTTCATTCTCCTTTCCACTAGAAATAGATACTCCCCATTTCTCTAACATGTTGTAGCTTACTTAATGAAATATCTTCCTTAATGTTACTCTAGATATATCATATATAATTGATCTATTATCTATGAAAACCCCTTATAAATTTTAGTATTATCATCCATATATTTATTCAATGATGGGGGGAATTTAATGCTATATATATATATATATATTTTCTGGAATAATACAATGATACATCTTTAAATTGAATTAAAACTAGAATATTTACCCATATATCCATTGACATTGAAGAAGGAAAAAAGTGGGAGAGTATTTTCTTATCTCATACCATGTTATGATGGAGTGTTATAGAAATTATTTCATCAAATTACAAGCTCGCTCGCATATTATGAATCGAATAAGGAGTCTAAATGCATTAGTTGAAGCATTATGGAATCAGACTGGTCATAGAGATCGAGAAAGCGTCCCAGTTTTAATTCAAATAATAATATGGATCCCTTGTGAATTACACAATATTTGATATCATTCAAATTATTGTTTTCTTTATCTCTAATTGGTTTTCAATAATAACAGTTTCTAAGATTCTTGGTATTCATATTTTATTATGGATAAATGTATTATATGAGCATCCACAATCCCTGATCTCCTTGAAGAGCCCTAGTGGGTTGTTTTTTCTCATAAACCTCCATGGTTTTTATGATTTTATTCATTGTATGTGATTCATAGGTTTGGTTTAAATCACACCTTTTTTCCGTTTGACCGAGATCTATAGTTGTGCATTAAAAAAATTAAATCTATGAATTTTAGCACAAAATACCAAATATAATATGTGGAATTGAAATAAATAATTAAAAATAAAATTAAAATATTAAAATATATAATTGAAAATAAAAATATAAACTTATAACCATCCCCAAAAATGGATATGGTTTGACAGGCCCAATGGAAATCATTTATTCACTATGCATCTTTCCAAAGCACAAAATTTATCAAAACTCAACTATGTTACATAGTAAATTTAAATGTATTAAAGTAGTAGTTCAATTTTGATCCAAATTGACTTTGAAATTAATTTTATTTTGTTGTCAAAATATTATATTTTTTTTGTTGATGATATATTTGATAAAATATTGGTTTTATTGATTTTAATAAAGAAAGGTTTTTTGGAAAATTGATTAGTTGGTTTGAATACATATTTTTAACAGTGTGACAGGGGATATTTTTATTTTAGGGGTCATGTGAAAATGGAATTTATAAAATAGGATTATTAATTCTTGATTATTTTTATTGTCAATATAAGGTTGATCCAATGGACATGGTATATTCTCCTCAACACAGTAATACTCATTTACCATTGGTCTGGTAATTTAGGGTTTTCCCGAATCAATTTTTTCTCGATACCATATTAAAACCTGATTTATTCTAAAGTTGAAAATGTTCATTCTTTATTTTTGTTTTCCAGTTTCATAATTTTATTGTTTATTTTAGATTCAAATATATATGTTGATGAAAAATTAAAAATAGTGGTATTGGATGTTCAAAATTAAATGGATGCAAACCAAATACAATAATATATGAAAAAGAAATTAGTCTAACACACCTTCTCCATTTTAAGAAATAGACATTGAAGAAGGGGAATTACCCCATCATCTATGTGATAAGATGATATGTTTTTAGGAGAAAATAAAATGAAAGAATAACAATATTGGAGATGAACTCGGGGAGGACCCTAAACAGCACAACTTCACACTCAATGGATTGGTCTTATATGATCTCTTTATCAGCTGCATGAAGGCCCTCCATTTATAGGAAAAATATGGGCTCATATATTAATGAATACCTCTTTAAATTGTTCCAATGGTTGTTTTGGGAGGTACAAGTGTCATATATTCTATAATAAATTAAAGATATTATGAATATGAGAACATAAATCTCCTCCGAAAATATTACACGTGGCGTTAATTATTAAAACACACATAAATTTTAATGTTTATTTTTTTCACTTCATGGCATGGAATATCTATTAATACTTTCATAGGTACAACACATGAAAAAATTTAAAAAATGTTTAATTCTATTTTTCTAGTATGTAATCCTTTTTTGACATAGTTTGTATGTAATGTTCTCTATCATTCCTCTATTATCATCCTCAAAAATCTTGTCTCATGCTGTGAGTGAAGTGAATTATCATGATTTTTTTGATCTAATTTTACAATTGTCATTTGTATCCTACCATATAACACAAAAACGAGTTAAAATATTCACAAAATGGAAATTATAATCAATTAAAAATAAAAAATCAATACATTAAAATATCATAAAATACATTCATCGCATACAAATATCATGTTCTCATACCCTTATTCTCGTATTTTTATATAAATCATCATTGATATATCCCTTTATTATCTATACTAAGAATATCTGAACACCCTTTATTTTGTTTCATCTTACTAAGATGTGATGAAAGGTTGAAAGTATAATATTTCTATGAATAGTGGTTGTTGTGAATATATAAGTGGGTTTTGATATAGATCTGTTATGTAGAAATATCTATTTTTATGAATACAATAAAACATTACAATAATGGAAGGGAATTTAATTTTATATAATGAGTATTTATCTAATAAGATGTAACATTTATGTAAGAACTGTTTAGGTCACCAATGATTTTCTCAAGAAAATGTTTAGTTATCTTTAGAACCTGTGATGAGAAATCATTACGAAAATCCTTTATTATTTTTCAATATATAGGAGGACAACCTATTATATGGTAATGAATGAATTTTTTCTTTCCATTAATATACATCACTTGATAAAAACTATAATGTTTATGTTGTTGATTATAATATGATAAAATTTTCAAACAAACATGAATTGAGTGGATTTGGTATTAAATCAATAATTTTAGGTTCATGATGAGTTGGAATAAGACATCATACCTTTTTGGAAACTATCAGGGGATATGTTTAGGTTAAATAGTATTTTCATTAGGAACCAATATTATAGATTTGAATTGATGATTACCATGGATGGTTTATAAGAAACATAAGGTGTCTATGATTGAATAGAATTTGTAATGATTTAATAATCCAATGAATATCTTTTTATGGTTATATGGTTTGTGAATGTGTTTTTTGTTTCTCACAATTTTCATTTTAGATATAGTTAATATATAAAACAATAAAGATATGTGTTAAAAATGAATGTGTGGTAAAATGAAATGATTTTTATCTTGAACTACCACATTTTATGGGATCTGGAATGAAAAATAGTGTTTCAATGCTTAAAAAATTTCTTTATCCCCAAATAAATATGATATTAGAAACAATTAAATATGAGAAGGACACTCAATTTAGTATTTCATCATGAAGAACACACCTTCTATTAGTTGGTCTACTTATCAAATAAATACTTGGAAATGGATTACTAACACTTAATGAAAATTTTCCATTATCAAGTATTGCGAGCATAGAAATTTAGATTCTATATTTATCACTTTAATGATGATGTTGATTAATGGGGGACACCAATCATTAATATAAGTAAATAGAATGAAATCTTCTCAATAGGGTGGCATTAGTTTAAGAAGTTATTTTTCAACAAGTACCTTTCATTTATTCATTGTATGAATATTTAGAAATAATTCATTGAACTAAAGTAGAAGGATTATAGATCCATTAGTACCTATAAAAAAATTAAATAACTTATAAGGTATAATTATAGTATTATAATTGAACTAGATTTTAAGAATAATTTATTTTATCAATTCATAAAACAATTTCCCTATGGGGAGTAAGAAATAAGATACTTTATTAGCTATGAATAAATTTTATGATGTTGTATATAGGTAAAAAGGAAATTATATTTACCCAGAAATATCATAGTTTTGATAAGAATATAATTTTAGAATTAAAAGGAATTTAAAATAAGAAAATCTATGAGGAGTAGGTGAGGTTTCCTTTATTCCAGATATATGGAAGGATACATGAAGTGATTTTTCGAAGCATACTATAAAATTCATTAAGTTTTGAAAGTACTGACATTAGTAAATAATATTTTGATGTGATAGGAAGAAGTTATATAATGATGTGGATAGAGGGAAATACCCACATAATGAACCACATATACACTACTATTTCAAATTTAAGGGGTATGACCATTATGCTAACCAGTTATCAAATATGATGGAAAATTATGATGATTTATTTCAGTAACCAAATAATCCAAAAGAAGAATTGAATCCTTATTTGATCATTATTTACAATGGGGCTATTGTAATGAAGTGTTGAAAGGTACATTTATCATCCACTCTAAAATTACTAATGGTGTATTTAATTCCAACAAACAAACTCTTTCATAAATACATAATTTTATAAATGTAACAAAAGACCACATCATGATTATATTACGAATTTGTAGTGAGATATCTTATTAGTATTATTATCACATCTCATATCTTTACTCATTATATGATTAATGATTATTGGAATGTGTTTAATGTTAGCAGTTGTATTCTCCTACTATTTGAATTTGATGTTCTTTTTTGCAAGTATTAGATTATTAGTATGAATAAAATATAAATTTCAGAGAATGTGAAGTCACAATTCATATTATGAACCACACTATGATTATATATCGTTGTGAGGATAAATATTATCTTTCCATGAAAATAATTCCTATATTATGGGTCCAAATTCTTATTAAAAAGGGTATTTATCTGAGAAAGTTGGATAGAAAATCCATGTTGATGATATTCCTATTATGACGTAGTTTTATGGATCCATTATGGAATAATTTCATTGTAGTAAATTGAATCATGATTTTGAGAATTTGATATACCTTTCACCTTAGGCTACACCAATTTCAAAATATTTATATAGATTGGACCTAATTAAGATGCATGAATTAAAGAAGAAACTTTTGAATATTATTAATAATGTGTTCATTCATCCATTTTTTCACTATATTTTTCACTTATTCTTTTTACTAAAATTAAAATGGATGAATAATTCTCTAGTTTTATTTTTCTCAACTAAACATGATCACAATGAAGAATTAGAATCATATACCATGTACTGATGGTTTTTTTATCAACTACTTATAGCTCATTACTTTTCACATATTGATATTCTATCTACATACTATTAATTAAGGGTACAATATCAATCCCTACCCCAAAAATACTTATATAAAATGTATGGAAACTATGAATTTGTAGTAATTTCATTTAGTCTAATTAACTATCATTTTATCTTTATATTTTTAATGAATACAACCTTTCGATATTGACATGAATATTTTTTTGATAGTTTTTAAAATGACATTCTTATATATTATAAGAATATGTTCTTTATGATCTCTTAATAATTTTACTAAAGACCCTAATTAAGTATAATATATTATCAAAATTTAACATGTGTGAATTTTGGCTATATAATGTTTCAATTTTGTCTATGTAATCATTAGAGATGGTATTTTAGTGGATCTATCATAGATGGAAGTTATTAAACGTTGGCACAGACTAGCCAATGTGACTAATATTAATTTTTTATTGGGTTATAAGGATATTATTGAAAAATTATGATGAATATTTCCTTGACATTTAATAAAATAACCTAGTTCATTAAAAATGTATTATACTTCATTTGGAATCATGAATTTGAGGAAAGATTCATGGAAATTAAAAGATTGTTTTTCAGTGAACATGCGACCACACTAACTTGTTGTTGATAAGTGTTCATGATCTATACTAATTATTTGAATATGGGCCTAGGATTTGTCCTCATAAATATTTATATGGTTATTTCGTATGCATCATGAAAATTTAAAAATACAGAAATCATTATTTGCAGATACCTTTGGTAATTTATACATTAAATAGATAGATAAATATTCAGTATGTAGTAAGTTGTGACATATATGATGATCATATATTTTTAATCTATATAATTACTCTATAATAGTTTAGTATACTTCCAAAATAATGAATAGTGTTGATTAATTATTGTGATTTTGAAAAACTATATCACCATATGAATGAAATTAATTCACCTAATTCTTTTAGAATAAAGGATATACTAGATTATATATTTTAAGGATCACAAAATATGTACACTTATGGATTTAAAAAAGGGTGGATATGGATATATTTAAAGAAGGAGACAAATAATATCACAATAAATTGATTGTAAAACCATACATCCATATAAACAATAATAGAGTATATAAATAATTTGTAGGGATAAAAAAATATTTTGAGAAATTTCATTAAAATTAAAAATAATTTTTATTGAATAATGAGTTCATGAACCAAGTATGTGTCAAATAAAACCCATACCTGAAGAAGGATTTTTTGAATGAATATAATATCTTATCATTCTCAGTTCATCACTGGAGTATAATGATGTATAAATATCTCAATGAGTATTAGTGAATAAAAACATGAAGATAAAAATTATAGACTTTGAATCTTAGTTCTTGGTTTGTCATATAGTTAATATTGAGAGAAAAAAATTCTAATGGAATAGAATAACCATTTCCCATAATTGAATGGAAATGGAAAAAATGTCATAATGTATTTCATCATTGGACTCCAAAATATATCTATATGCAATAATTCTATTTGGATTTTAGTTGAACACCTTATGAGGTCATAACGATTCATTTCTATTAGACAATATTTATACCTAGTTCAAATTTCCAGGATATACATTTAATAAGTGATTAGGATTCATAGTTTATAACAATCTATTGTATCTAATCAAGATTTTATTTTATCCAAAATATTTGGAAAACTATTCAGAAAAATATGGATATAGAGATTTGTTTCAGTACATCATATCATACAGAGATATATAGTAAATATAATATGAACATTTAATTGTTTTATAATTTGATAAAATCATATTCTCATTATTTAAAATGATATTGGGATCAATACCACCCTCTAGGGAATTTTTCTTACAAAAATATTCTTATCTCATGTATTTAGATGACTATATAAGAATCACTCTATAGAAAAAAGTACAGATCTCCAACATGATGAAATGATGTTAGTGAAAGAAATATATTGGGTCTTGAGATTGTTGAGGAAATGTTTGAGAAGGTAATATCCATTCTACTTCACTAAAATTTATAGAGAAAAAGTATACTAACAATTTCTACTAATATATGTAAATTAATGTATCCGAGAAGGTATTCCTATGAATTTCTCCCAGGAATATCATTGTGATATTAAGAAAGAATAGAAATTTATTATATAGGTATATTTTTTCTTTCTAGATTTCTTATGAAGTAGGTATTTTAGTATTTCTCTTGGAACATCCACGAAGACTGTAACAACTGGGTACTGGTGACAGCACAGACACCTTGCATTAACATGGTTGTTGGGACCTGATATGCAGACACAAGGTCACTACCATGGGGCCCACCCACATGCAGGCAGGGGTCATCTAACTAATGACAGCCCCCACAGGCCAACACAAGCCCTTTCTAGTGTGTTTTGTCCTCACTCACACACACCCTAGAAAATTTCCCACAAGATCACCAATCATGATCAGTACTCCATGCCAAGAACACATAATTGTAGAGATCTAATTAGGCTAGCTCCCTAAAAAAAGGTGCACCTTGTTGACATGATTCATATCATTTATTCATTTGACCCTTTATTATTTTGGGGTGTCACAATCACCCCCCCCCAGACCACTACTTCCTCGTTGTGAGCCATATATCTCAACCTAGGTAGTGCACCACACTTAAGGCTGGCAATCACCTCTGATAGAAAATGTAACAACTGGGTCCCTGTGACAGCACATACACCCCACCTTAACATGGTCATCAGGTCCTGGCCTACCGAGTACCACCAGTTCACCTGCAAACATGTGGTCCCCACCCTTTGGCCCACCGATGTGCCTTCACAGGTCATCAGACTATGGACAGTCCCCACAGGGCAACACATGTCCTTTCTAGTGTGTTTTCCCTCATTAAAACACACCCTGAGAAACATCCTAGAAGGTCATCCATCCTGGTCACTATATCAGCCCAAGCATGCTAAACTGTGGAGTTCTAATCAGGCAGGCTCATGAAAAGGAATATGCACCTTGTTTACATGAGTCAAATCATTTAGTAATTTAACCCTTTATTATTTTGGGGTGTTAGAAATCGTATCTCATTTTAATCACTTGTTTCATGTACCTATCCTAAGGAAGTACAAACATGATCATTCACATTTATTGAACTCAATGGTTGAACTATGGGGGAATGATATTTCCTAAGAAGAAAAAAATCAAAATCATGGATCTTAGAAACAAGGTTCTATGAAATTTTAATACTCACCCGATTAATGTTATCTAAATGAGTCATATATTTGAAAATTCTATAAGGGTACATAAGAATTTGTTGAAACAAATATATCATTATTTAATAATTTTTTAGTGATGTAATTTAGATGTGTAATTTCACATAAAGCTGTGTATATTAAAAAAAATCCATGTTATAATATGATTTTTTTGGAATAAATTTTAATAATTTTATTTCATTAACTACAAGATACATTGAGTTCAAAAAAACTATGGTATAAGATTTTATTATTATTTTTAAATGAGCTAGTGATCAAATATCCATTGAATTAGTGGGTATGAATATGAATAACTACTTTATAAAATAAATTTTTATGAATTTTCTTGAATGAATTTCATGGTTATTAATTGATAAATGCATTTAAAAAAATATTCTTCCAAGAAAAACACTTTTTATATATGGTATTTGTATTTAACTTAAAAATAAAAATTGATAACTGTATATTAATTATTTCAGAAAAAATCTATCAAATAGATATTTAATAATATTATTTAAAAATTTTCTAATGGTTTTTACTATGCATGGGATAAGAATAAATATTGTTTTTTAAAATTTATTTTTCTAAAAATAGTTTTCATTTGGTTTGGAAAGATTATTTTTAAATTAAATTCTCCCACTTCTATAAATATAATATTATTTAATTTATTTCATCTTAGAAATAAAAATGATGAAATTTGGTAAATAGATAAAATGTATTTTTTATCATTATGAGGAATAATTGTGGTAAATAATTTTCAACCCAATAATAGTAAATTAGATAATCAAGGATAATAATAATGTTATAAGGATTTATTAATCTATAGAACATGTTATTTGATTCTATTTAATGATTTCATTTTAATCATACTCATCCCATATTCTAATATATGGAAACATGGATCCATTATAACTTGACAATGACCTTAATATTATTTTTTGTAAATAATTAATCCAAAATGAACTATATTTCTTATAAAAACATTAATATTTTACCAAAGCGAGTGAATGTGTTTTATTGTTATAAATGGTTATTTAAAATAAAAAACTACCATGATTTTTTATTTTTAGAAACTAGGGATTGAATAAATACCTTAAATTTGTAAAAAAAATAATGATATAGTACTTATTCATGTATTAGAAAAATAAAATATATAATTTAATAAATATTATAAGTAATACAATTTTGATGAATTATTATATTCCATGAATTTTATAGATAAATATAACACAATATATTTATGTTAAAGGTCTGGATTCGGCACCCATTTATATCATGTTATCATTAAAGTTAGAATATGGGAATATTCCCAAAAATGAATATAATTTTTTATCTAAAATAATATATTAAGAAATTATATAAAAATCCAAATATATAAAAGTGTAAAAGTGGTATGTGAGATGAATTGAAATTTCATCCCATGCCCATATTCAGAGAATATTCAATTTAGAAACAAAAATTATAACCCTTTATTATTTATTTTTGTACGATAGTTTATGTTTATATTGGCTGAGAAATGGTTTAAACTAAATGATGTGTTTTATAATTTTCCATAAAAATAATAATTTTATTCCATTGAAGGTATTTTTTTATTACCCAATATTATATTCTATATTTCATTAGCATAGTTAATCATTAAAATGAAGTGTTATTTATTAAATTTAGTTCCTTTATTTAATTATATTTGTGTCATTTACCTCACTAAAAAAGAATACAACAACTTATATATTCTTGACACCACCTTGTGCCACATATCTCAATCAAAAAAATACAAAAACACTTTTAGACGTCCATGTCCTAGTTCAGGTGGTGTCTATATCCTAAAAACATAATCCATAGGGTATATAAGAAGAGATATAAATGATGTTTCTCATATGGGAGGAGGTTCAAACACATATAATTCAAGATGAGACTTCAGTAATGGATTAATGTTACAATCTCATTTTTTGGGATATATTATTATAATTTATTTAGGAAAATTCAATGAATTTTATCCTTTAAATAGCATTTAATTTATTCTATAATATTTATTTTTATATATTCCATGATCTCTTTTTAAATTTCCTTCTTTAGGCATTCAAGATACTGAAATAATATTGTTTATGGAAATAACAATGTTTTACTATTTATTCATGAAAACATTTCTTCCATTTCTATATCATCATTAAACTGTTTTTAATGATTCTTTTACTATTATCATTTAATTTTTTTGAAGTCATATCAAAATAATCAACCTTCGGTATCCTGAATGTTGTAATTTATAATTTTTAGAGAAAATTTGAAAGGAATTATTATTTTGACATATATAGGATGAATGAAATTTCTCTCCGTCATGAAGAACCAATGATTTGAGGCATACATTTAAATTTTTCATTTTTATATTTAGGGATATTTTCCGATAATATCTTTTAATTATATGAAATTTAAATATTTAATTTCAAAATGAAATATGTATATTCCATAATAAATATTCTAATGATATTTAAAATATTTTTTGGTAATTTCTAATAACCTATAATGTAAATTATGATTCACTATAGATATTATTCAATTAGACCATCCACATTATTTCTCTAGATTTTTATCATTTTTCTAATGAAATATTTATTTAAACCATTTTCATTTTCATGGGATAAGTTATAATGGTGTGAAAAATAATTTTATTATATTTTCTAATAAATAAAAGGGATTGCATTTATGGTATGGGTTTTTCCATTATATCCCATTTCTAAACTAGGTAAATAATAATGTTATACGAGAAAAAATATTACACAGGGGGGTTTTATAATCACGCGTTAGGGTATAAAGGTTATACTCACAAGCCTAGATGAGAGTAAATGAGAGTTTTTCCAATGACCAATTATGAAATACTAGGGGTTATCAAAATAAACTAGTATGAATAAGGGGTTTATAGAGAATATCCCACATAACACACTAGGTTTATGGTCAGGAATATCTCTTAATGAACGAGATCATCAATCACAAGACACTCCCACTAAACTCACACCATCTATCAATATTCTTGTGTTGTGTGAAATAAAATTCATCATCATATCAATGTCCCAAAATAACAACTTTATTCAAAAAAATCCAATATTTAAATCCGTCCCATCAAATCTATAGTACTCAATATTAAATATGGTGGGGATTGAACCTTCTTTAATTACATGATGATGGAGTAGGACACCAAAACCATAGATGAGTGGCCCATACATCATCTAATGAAAATGTTTTTTACATCATCCCACCAGATGGAAAAAAACAACCTTATCTATAAGGGGATATAAAAATGGAGTCATGTAAAAATGATATTCATATAAGGGGAATATTAATAAAGAATAATGTGAATCTCCTACCACTAATTCTATCACTACTAGAGAATCATAATAAGGGGATAAAATTAGTTCTCATTGTGCATTCAAAGTCTATGAGTATATAGACTATCAATGCCACTTAGGAACCACAATCCCATAATATGGAAACCATGTCCATACCAATATTAACCATCCAATACCATGATTAGGGGGATCTATGAAATAATATCCAAGCTTATAGGACCAACACACATCATATTTGGGGGCTTACTAACTCCATTAACAAATGGGGAGACCTAAACCTCACTACATAATACATGATTCAGAGAGTAAAAACAACCCCAAGTCCATACTATTCTCACAAAACTATCATTAGTACCAACAATTTTTTGAAATAATCATCATTATTTTTTTGCCACTATATCAACCTACCTTATCGATAATCTCATTAAATTTTATTTGGTAGAGGTGGTATTAATAGTTGTAAAATATATGCATCCATCGATATCACAACACTATTGGATTAATTTGAAAAATATCCATCTATTTTTGTCAAACACATGTACTATATCCCAATATGGGATGTATGAGAAGGAGGTATGCCTCATTGATATATCTACAAATTCATATGTTTATTCCATCCACCTCTTTAAATTTAGGAAATAATTAATTATTATATCATGTCTCATATTGTTCTTACATACAAAATTTGATAATATTCATATTTATTCATATTAATGTTCTCAAATAGAAAATATTATTTCATCACTATGATCCACATATAAAACTACTCAATATTGGATATTACTTTTCCCAAACATAACATTCAGTGATAGAGGTCCCAAAATGTAACCAAAATGGAGTTGAGGAGCCACATATTTACCTTATGGTCCTCCAAGGACACTAAAAAATAATATACATGCATATTCATGGGGATACACAGTTAAATCACACAATGCACATAGTTTGTCTTCCTCAGTTAGTTCGGGTAGATAAAACCATGTGAATGCCTAACTCACATTGGGAACACCTGTGAAACCCAACATACTAGATTCCTGGCCTAGTATAGCCCTACCTATAACATAGTGGCTGAGTGTATGTCCAGTCTTATGGGGTACTAGATATATGACAGGAAACATTATTTCTTTCCCTCGAACATCTATATGTCACACATGGACCCCCACCTCTATTCTTATGTCATCCCTTGTCTTACTTCATCCATCCACCACTTCTTACAGTATATACCTCTGATCTCCCCACCTTCCCTTCCCCAATACAAATACATCATAGTAGGTCTCATTGTGAGTGTATGAAGGAGGGTGAGATAATGGGAGATCAATTCTTTAATTAAGAATAGTTCATTAACCTTACACTATAATAGAGTTGGGATTTAGTTATTAAGAATGGTTTTAGGAACATAGAGATTCACTATGAAAATTTAAGGTTTTCCTCATTCAATATAATTAACTATGTTATTTTATAGTATGGATAAAATAAATTAATTTAATAAATGACTCTATGAGCATCCCTGTAGAATAAATATTTTTATTCATGCCTGTTATTTTATTTATTTATTTATTTATTCACACTTGTTAACTTTTTCATGATAATTAATATTGATTATTATAATAACAAAATATATATATGAAGTGTCATGTATTAGTGATAATTAGTTGGATCCTCATGAGATAAACCAATGTTAAACTCATTAGCATCAATCATGAAGAATTTAAAAATTCTTTATTTATCTTGAGGCTCTTTTCATACTTACAACGCTTTATATGAACCATATATTTAAGTTATCAAGTGTTGTGAAGATGAATTAATTACGATGAAAGATTTATGCAGTATAGAAAACTGTGACGTATTCTAAACATATATTTGGGAATTATTGATGGATTTATCATGATCTAGTGGTTTCCATCCATGATTTTTCATACCCAAATAATATTGATATTTGGGTACAAAGGTTCTCAATTGATGATAATAAAGGAAATATATTGGAGGGATTGAAATATTGGATTCTTAATAGTATAGAATTCGTTAAACAAGTCTTTTAGGGATGTTTATGTGTGATGTGTACTGTAGAACCAAATTATTCATGGTTTCGATTCTATATTGATTCACAAAAGAGAGTGGGATATATATTTTGATACATTGAAATGGTTATTCATATATGGTATTCTCATTCAGTATTTTCATTAATTGACCAGGTCAATGCTTCAAGGAGTGTACTTGTGAAGTGATAGAGTTTTTACTAGTATACTATAAATACCATCACTTCGTTATTGGTTATGGTATGATGGGTTATTATTATTTATATTATTCGCTATTAAAAATTATATGAATTTTAATGAGACCCAAACAATTTCATTGTAATTACTTGGGATAACATTTCTATTTTAGTACCATCTACATTAACCCTTCCTATATAGAATTATAAAAATATAAAACATTAACATAAATAATATGGAGGATAAAACCATGTTATTGAAATAATATAAAATGATTGATGTTGATAGTGAGGTTGTAAATAAAAATTTTCATTGAATTATGAATGTCTAACATAAAAGAATATAGAATTTTATAATAATTTCTTATTATATTTTACAAATGGAAGATATAAATATGAATTCTCTAGGGAGTCACCATGGACATTGAAATATGGTGAAAATATTTTTGTATTTATGGATAAATAAAATAATTTATCATATTTTCTTCTAATTCTGGAAAATAAATCATTTTTGAAATTCGAATGAGATAAATTTTTGAGATAAGAATAATTATAATGGAGAAAAAAAATAAATATATTTTTCAAGAACCGAATTTCACATTAAATACATTGAAAATACTTTATGTATTTGACAGTAATATAGATAATGACTAATATTAATTAAAATTATCATATGAATGGGTAATACATCTATGTAATGTAAATAATAGATGAAATTCATAGATAAAATTTAATGAATTTTGATAAATAATTTAATATACATATTTATTTAGTATGTATTTTATATAATAAGAGTAAATATAGAATTGTGTGGCCATATTTTTAGATAATATATTAATGGATTTCAAGTCATTTCCCTCTTATTTTTTAATGTAACAAAATATTACTTAATGGAAGTGATCATGGTCTAAGAAAAAAGAAAAATCAATTTGGTTAAAAATAAATTGAGTATGTATTAATTTATGAAAATTTCATATATAAATAGGAATTCCTTGTCTTTAGAAATATAAATAGCCATTGGCATGTTTTTGTGTATTTCACCATTATTGAAAAATAATGGTTTTATAATCTCGAGAATATTAACTATAAAAACATTTCATTATTGGTGATATTATATATATTAATGATATCACATATTGGTAAAAAAACTTATATGATTTATGCATTAAAAATTTATGGAAATAAGTCCTGATGTGGATGACTGTTACAAGATTTGATTGGTTGTAGATAACTTCATAAAATATTTTTTTTCATTACAATGTTCTTATTTTTGACAAGGGGGGTTATTACAAAAGAGTTCACATCAGTAGCTGTATATTATACCTTATGATTGGATTGAATAATTGGAAATATCAATTATTTGATTGAATGAGTTGTGTAAGGTCCCCTTGGAGTAAGGTCTAATACAGAATGCGAGTTTTCCCATTTTTATTATTTTCAATTATGATTAATGAGTAAGGCTACCTCATGGATTTTTTAGGAACATACTAATAGAAAGGTGTCATAATTGGTAGTGAGGGTGATTTTTTTTGGTGAGTCTTACTATAGTGGTACATTTTTGGTATAGTTCAATGAACTGATAAATGTTAGTTTATGGTTCTCTAATGGTTATTGTTATTATTTATGAGCAAATATTAATTTTCATTTATATTAAATTAATTATTGGTTCTATAAAAAATTTCATTTTTTGGGGAAATGAATTATATTTGGGAGATTTCTCATTGCTATATTTTTAGTAGTAGTTCAATAAATTTTTATTTTCCTGGTTTTTCATTGAAAAAAATGTGTTATGATGGTAGTATTTAAACACATTTTTTTTGTAAAAAGTAAAATTATTTTATTTTAATAATATATTCCACTGTAGGATATATTTCTAATGTATTTTGAGAGGTTTATATAATTATTATGAGTTATTGATGTATGAGATGTTATCAAATGATTTTGAAAATGAATTTGGTAAATTATGAACGTTTTTTGAGATATACATTATTTATTTAGAGTCTAAATTAACATGAATTATTCAAGAGAATAAATGGGAATTTTTAAGGGAGTTATAGAAAGTTTTATGATCAAATCATAGTCAATAGTGGCTGTGAAACTGGGTCATGTATTCTCAATGTTCTAGGGAAGTTATATCTATAATTTCAACAAATATTCTCTTAGATCATATAATCATGCCATAATGCCACTTAATTAACCCCATGAATGTTCCAATTTTGGATCGATTGATGATTTTATAGAATATTTCTTCACCTATAACTTTGTGGTATCTATCTAGGAAGATATTTTATTTTTAAATGTATTTATCTTTTAAATATTGAATCAAATACAATTGTGTTGTAGGATCCTAGGTATGATTCATCAAATATTCCACCCTCATCTTATTTATAGGTTTTATAATTTTCAAAATATAAATTGGTCATTTCAATTAGAAACGTGTATTTTATGATGATATAATTTGGTGTTTTTTTGTGATTGATATGATTTATGTGATTATAGAACAAGTGTTTATGGGTGTGGTTTTTTAATATTATATGGATGAGGTATGTTGATTCTATATTTCAAGTATATTTTTTTATGTATTTAATATGGTCTAATCATATAATTATTTTTATTTATTATACAATATATTTTAGTGTGATCATTTTGGGTAAACTCAAGTAATGTGGGGATTTTTTTTGTCTGAAAGTTTTTTAAAAACATTGAGAAAAGAAAACGTCTTATAATATTTTTGAAAATTTATTCCTTCAATTTCACGGTTTTTATATTATTTATTTATTTAATTGAGTTTCACAACTCATTATTGTTCATTTGTATTTCTGTTGTGAGATTTTGAATATTATTATAATTTAGTGTATTTTGTTGTAAAAATATGGAATTGGGTCTATGAAATTGTGGATTTGGGTTTTCTGGTTGTTTATTTTTATTTAATTTGTTAATATTTAATATTTTTAATGACTTATTAAGGGTTTTGGATATAAGTTCTCTAAATTCCGGATTTATATAAATTAGTAATTAATCATGATAAGGCCATACAATTTTATACCCTCAAATTGTTGTGTTGAACTTATTGGTAATGACAATATGAATATTGGATACATTTAGTCCAATCACAAATATAATGTAGCCATTCCTAGAGGGTACTAATGGAAGAGGATACAATATGTATTTTTGGAAAAAAGTCTATAGTATGGGTTATGTTATGGATGTTATGCGGATTTATTATTCATGTGTTCTTATTGATTATTGATGCTGTAATAACCAATATAAAGGTTCTATAAAAAAATATTCGACATGCTTTATAAAATATATTTAAATATTAAATTATTTTCTATATACATTGTGTAACTATAAATAATTTCTAAATTCACATTTGGTATAATACACACCCCTTATTCAACCAAATTGTTAAATGAGTATAGTTAATGCAGTATTACATAGTTAAGGGAACAATTTGTTACTCTACTCAAGTTGGTTCACATATAATGAGAAGGACCTGTAAGAAAGATCATTTCTAAAATTATTGGAGATCTCATGGAGGTTTTTATGGAATAGGGTGATACATGGGTCTCTATATTAGGTAGATTCATTACATGGAAATAGTATCCCAATATTGGAGTATAACACACCTGTGCATCTTGGTCCTTGATTAAATTATGTTTGGTTTAAACAGTTTTTCATAACAAATCATGTAATATCTAGGTTATTGATTATTGTATTTTATTATTATATTTTATTTCTACCATTTGGGATTGAACAATATAGACCAACCACATGAGAAAATTGGGTATTTCATTACATTTTTATTCTTTGGTATATTATGGTAAACAATATCCAAAAATTACTATCTATAACCATGATATTTATATCCCATAATTTGTAATTAGTGATATAAACCTAATTATTAGGATTATTATTATCTGACTAACTTGAGGGTAAGAGGTGACGATTTGCGTTGGGATATTACAACTTATACACAAGGGATATTCACATGTACATATAAATTTATTATTAAACATTTCCTCCCATTCTATGATTAAAAAACATGAATTTTTTTATATTATTCTATCCAAATGAATTTTCCCTTTATTTAAAATTGGTTTCTAGTATGTATTTTATAATTTAGAAATTGAGGAAGAGGTATATATCAAATTATATAAATGTTTCCTACAGACGAATTTTGGAAGAAACATTTTTTTCTAATAATTGAGTTTTAGGGATTGAAATATTCAATAAGAAATTGGTAATCAATGTCAGAAATGTTATTAATGACTAAGAATTTTAAAAATGAAAGGGTGAAAAAATTTAAAAAATGATAACATCACCTCAGTCATTTTTGTTGTACAGGTTGATGATAAAATCATTACAATAAATGAAACTCAGTTTTGTTAGGAATTTTTTACTCAAATGAATAATGGATCTATTATTTCAATTCCTATAAAAATGAATTTTTTTGGGGATAAAATAATTAATGTTTTTAGATATATTTTTATTTTACAAAATATGTATATCCATGAGTTTTTAAATATTCCATATTAAACTCTATATATTTTTTTAATCCTATTACAATGGATACATGGATGAAAAATAATTTTAATCATGAAGTATTGGATTAATATAAATTAAAAATATTTATTTAATGGTTCTTATATTTGTTAACTTGTTGACTAAATAAGATTTTTCAACACATTGAATGAAATTTAAATTCAGTAAAAAAATATTCTCATCAAACAGAAAAAAAATTAATAATTAATTATGTGATTGTCACAAATAAATATACAATCATTTACAATGGAGATGAACATATACGATTAATATGGATATATTATTGAAAAGTGGTCTCACAAGTATGAATCCAAAAAGTCAAATTCTAGTAGTGAATTATTCATTAGAGAAATGTGTATAGTATGGAATTAGAAGAAAAAAAGGAATTGATTACATTGAACAATATTGAACAAAAAAAATTAAAATTCACTCATTATAAGATATAAAGGACATGGATGAAGTTACAAATAAGGGAAATGATAATGAAGGTAAATATTGAACTTGTGATAGGTTGTGGAAAAAAATTATATTAAATATTTCCAATAATATAGTTCAAGAGTCTAAATAAAAACACAATAACAAAAAATAACACATAATCAAGGAGAATTTGGAAAATAGAGAATTCAAACTACTCTATGTTTTTATATTTTAAAAATATTCATTGAAATCTTGATTAATACAAAAATATAATAGTTTTTTCAAAATTTTATGTTTGTCAAAAGACTAATTACACCCCTGAAAGGATTATGGTAATTTTTAGGTTTCTCAGTTTAATTTTGATTAATTTTTTTTAACAAATGTGAAATACAATCAATGAATCTACCTACTAAAATATATTACAGGTCTGGAATTTTGATAAAATAGAATGAGGTTATTAACTATAAAAACACTGTCACTATTTAATAGAAAATGTATGATTGATTTTTAATGTTATAAAATTTTATTAAATTAGTGAAAAAATGAATTCATCCATGGGTATTATTTATTTCTAGGATTTTCTGTAAAAATGATGTGTAATTCATTGATTATTTTTCATCATGTCAATTCGTGTTACTCATGTTTCTAATAAATCCATGTTAAATTTCTGAAGATAACAGTTGTGAATTTCAGTGAATTATTCCATTATAGAATTAATAATGGCCACCTAAATATAGGGTTCATTCAAATCTATCACCATACCCATGATAAGCTGTTATGAATCACTTAATTAAAGAGAAACATTGGGACTAATATTATTTTAAAATTTAATTATCTTAATTCAAAATATGTTCATGAACTCTATATTGTATTCATTATAAAAATAATCACTATTTTTTTATAAAAATGATTATAAATAATTTCATTATGATTTTTGACATTATTTTTTGTGTATGTCCTCAATGATGATAAATAAATGGAAAGGAAGAAAAAAAATATGTTTTCCGTCTTTTGATAAAATGTATGTTCTATTATTATTATTTTTTCATCTTTAGAGATTATTTTATAAATATGATATACTAGAGAGGATTAGCCATGGTATAACCCCCTGATAGTTTATTAAAATAAAAGAACAGGACAGAGACAAGCAGCACAATTCAAAAGATAGTGTTATATGTCATAAAAACCATACCCATCTCCAAACCCCTAGTATCAAGCTTCCTCTGTAGTAGCTGATTCCCATTCTGAGTTGACATAATTCTTTATAACCATAGAATATTTCCTTCGCAGATTCATCCGTTCTAGGGATAAAAACATAGTGTTACCACCAGAAGACATACTGGCCAGCGGCTTTGGCAGGTAGGAGTATTCCTTCCTTGACATGAATCGGGAGGGGCAGTCAAAACTTCTTGGGTCTCATTCATCTTCTTCCTCCAATCTTGGAACACATCACTAAATGAAGGCATGATAAAACCACCATAGTTCTATTTGTCACTCTCATAGAAATCCCCCCATTTCCCATTGATTATTGCATTCTGAAAATTATCTTACTTTCCACTAACCTTCTGGAATTGGTCATTGGTATCAACAGTTAGGCAAATCAGCTGTTCCATAGTCTCATAATTATCCAAAGTCCCCTATTTCACTGCTTCGGATCCATTGCCACCCTCCTGGGAAAGAGACCCATTCTGAAACTGGATGTTCTTATCAATCAGTGCAAGGCATTTCGGCTGGTCCATCACACAATGGTCTGCACATGAAACCTTTCCAACTTCCACAATCACTACACCATCATTCTGCCCTACACATAAACCATTGTCCATTTCACCATTCACTTCATCCTCTCGAGGAATCTGCAAACTAGCTTCCCCACCATCAATATCCAGCCCATGAAAGCAATTCATTTTGGAAACCATATACATCACACCATCATCCTTCATAGCCTGACCACAATCCTATGAAATCCCTATAGGAAGACCAGAACCACAGTTCACGCAATCAGAAGGAGACTCTCTAACCTCGGCCTCCAACATAGACCCTTGCCTCCCTTCAATCACCTTGCCACTTATGAAACTATTTACCACACCAACACCCCCAGCAAGAAACCATCTTTTCTCATGGATGAAATAAATCAAGGCCATTCCATTCATGACAACAGGATCCTGATGCTCCCCTTCAGCCACATGAGATGATGCTACAACATCACATTAGCCATCAGTTCTCTGGAGACCAGCCGCTTAGTTTAAATCTTGCTTCAGTCTTGAAAGCACTGAATATTCCAGAGGGTTAACATGAAGTTCTGTTGGCTTTTCCAGAATAGGTGCAACCTGGGAAACTATCCCAAGTGCATTTCCAACCCAAGGGCCATAGCAGGAAACATCCTCCTAACAGATTTGTCAAGCCTCCTCCCCGGACCTGGGGACCTAATGCTAGAAACAACACCATTACACTTATCAACCAAATGCCCCATTTTACTACATGGTGTGCAGTAATAAATCCATGATTCATACACCACTACTTTCTTCCATCTAAATTAATGACCCATCAAAATCCATACCCACTCCAACGGAGGTGTTGATATATCCACTTCAACACACATCCAAGGAATGATCGGGTGACTCACTATGGCTGTTCGAACATCTAAACACAAAAAACAATATACCAAATTCCCAAGCATTCTTATAATACTGGGATTTTGGAAAGGTAAAGGTAAAATAGGAAATCTTATCCACATCGGGATGGAGGAGGGGTCACAATTCATACAAAGATCATAGTTCCACCGGAAGAGAAGAAATTTACAACCATTACATCATCTGGGTGCATTGGACCATGCTCGCATCAGGAATTCTTCCAAGGAGAAACAGATCATCAAATGGAAGCCATCCAGAAGCCCGATGACCGCTCGATCTTGCAGATCCCATTTCAAAAGAACTGATCAAAATCATCCACGGACGGCCTACGAAAATTAAATCTTGAAACTACTGTCCGGAAAAGATGGCTTGTCGCCTCAGAGAACTCCGACATCTAAATAGAGAGGTGAGGAATTCCAAGATGAACGTTCGGCCCCTTCGGACATACTGATATCATCGGGAACTCAAGGAGATGTCGAGGGTTGGATAAGGGTACGAAACGCGGCCTCCTGGGTAGCTGCTAGCCATCCTCCCCCTTCCCACCTCCAAGAAGAGGGGGGAATCAACTTCACTAATACTGGGGTTCCATCGTCATCGCCTCACGCAGAGCTCCGACATCATGCCCCTATTGAAGATTATATAACATAATTATTCTAGAGCTGGTTGATAACTATGGAATCATTTTTTAAGCACTTTATTGTAATTAGAAGTCATATTATTGGACATGAAATGGAAAAAATATATATTTTGTAGTAATAGATAATTTTTTAGAACTATAGTTTTAGTTTATATCTATCGTGAATAAATGTTATAAATGAATATAATAATCTATTTATTGGTATTTGGAAAAAAAAAATTTGAGTTACCTATTATGGTTTTTTACAATGTTGAAAGAGGGTTATTAAATAAACAAATTATTGTCACAATATTTTAGGTAGCTTATAGTGTATATATTCAATGGACTATATAACCACCAAGATTTTTGATTCCTATTTTTAATAACTAATGATATATGGATACATTTCTAATATTAATTTTAAAATTCTAATCATCTTTATTGGATTTCAAATTCAAGAAACAAGAAATAATTATTTTTTTATCTAATAGTATTGAAAAAAAATATTTTATTGTTAACTTTAGATAACATGAGGAAAAAATAGATTATGCTGGAAAAATAATTTCTTAAGTAAAAAATAAAAACATTTATCCTTATAATTTCTTTTTAATCAATAATTTGGACAAATATTAAGGGTTGGTATGAGAAAACCTCATCAACTACATCGAAATAATTTGAAATGTCAAATATAAATCAACATAAATATGAAATTAATATTTTTTTATATGTATTAGACATCTAATACATGATTTATTTTATATTACAAAATTTCAAAATTAGAAATTGATATATTTTTTAATATAATATATTCAATATAATTTTATCTGAATTGATTTGAAGTCAAATGGCTTAAGAACAAGTGAGGAAAATTCCCATGAATTGGCCACTAATGCTACATAATTTAAATGGTTAAATTATAATATTGAATGTTTTTAAAGTATAAATAGAATATATTTTTACCATTTAATATTATTTATTTAATTATCATTAATTTTACATTGAATTCATAGGTAAAAAAATTCAATCTTTTGCAATGTTTTAACTTTTAGACCTTGTTTTCTTAATAGTGGGATTAATTTTAAATTGAATACTTCTTGCATATGTGTTTTGAATTTGGAAAAATGGATTCCATATATAGAATATTTAGGTTCAAATTATGTAAATGGTTTACTTTTTATTTTTAGGCATTATGAATAGTAACTACAGTAAATTTTATTTACTATAGTTACAGGTAAATCAGGTAATTAAAGGTAAAAATAATATTATAAAAATAACCTATCACATTTATTAATATAATTGGATGATTATATTTAGTCCTAAGATATTTTTCGGTCGAAATGGTATATTTTTTAACCCACTTGGATGTGATTAAGACCATTATTCTAATTTACTTTAAAGAAACTGAAATCTGTCTCACTCAAACTATAATAATTAACATATTTTTAATATAAGGTTATACAAAATTTAAATTCGATTATAAAAACTAATTAGAAAGATCAAATGTTTTTCTTTTTTATGGTAATTTATTTGTAATTTTTATAAGATATTTAATTACCTTAATAGCTTATACATTAATGATGCAGAAATTATTTAGTTAGGAAAAATAAATAATATAGTTTTTATTACAATTATAATACCTATCCAAAAGACCAGAATCATTCCCAAGCCTTATTGGTCGAGAATATCTATACACTAATCATCCTAGTGTCGAATTATGGACCATTTGGAGCCTTATAAAAAATATTAAGACATTTATATTATTTTATTTTAAATGATGTCAAAGTTGTCACCAGCATACTTTAGTAAAGATAAAATTTTAAACATTTGTTGTTTTAGAAGATAAATTCTACTAAAAGTATTATTATGAAATTTATTATTTTTATCTTCATCATAGTATTTTATTTTAAATTTTTATACAAAATATAAGTATATTAATTAATTATACAAAAATGATGTATTAATTATTTTATTAAGAGAAATATCAAATAAATGATATTAAAAGTATTAAAATAAATATTATATTAATTATTTATTTATGATGCTCCACGAATTTCCTAGATGATTATGACTTGTCAATAATATATTAAATAGTTTTTTAGAAAATATATTCTTTGTGGATTTTATTTAAATTCAAATAAATGAATTGTTTCAAAATTGAACCTATTGATATTTAATATTATTTAATTGTTTAAAAATCACGAAAATATTTAAAAATACAAATTAAAATTTATATGATCTAAAATTTCATAAAGTACCGAATTATTTATAATTAACAACACATAATTAAGTATTTATAAGCATATAAAATTTATAACATTATTACCAAAAATAAAATTAAATAGATTAAATACGGATAAATCAAAATGATAAGGTTTATAATAAAATCAAAACATATCTATATTTAATTTGGTGATGAGATTAAAACCCTATATTATCTAATATCATAGTTTTATTCACTTTGGAATTTTTTATCTGGGGTTTGGGTTTATTATAAATTAATATTTTAGAGGTTTCCAAAAGTGCCCCTCTCCTCTCTTATAAAAGGGCACCTCTTCCCTCTCTTCCTCACAGCATTTTGAGCCATCAAGCTCAGCCAACCATGGCCAATTTCCATTCTCTACTTCCATAGAAACATACTAGTGGTCCTTTTATTCTTCAATGAACATATTTAGTGCCCTAAGAGGAGGTTTAGAAGAGGCGCATTGAAGAAGAGGTAATATCTTCTACCGATTCTTTAGTGTTTATTTATTCATCTACATCCTCTTCTTTGGTTGTTTCATTGTTAATTAATAAAATAAGTATCACTAATATACTGATATGTTATTATAAATTTTAATCAAACCTATTTCACCTTCTATCCATCCTATGGAAAACGAAATCACCAAACGTGCGTACGTACTGAATACCATCTCAACACTGTGGTGTAATCTATTTTTCCACCACCACCTTACTTGGATGGGTATAATGGTGCATATAATAACTATATATGGTTATTATAACATAATACTAATTCTGATATATTGTATCATCCAATCTAATTCCATTCATTAATTATGGGAACGATATCATCCGTCGTGCGTATGTACGGATTAACATCTCCACGACGTGATGAGATTCATTCTCCAAGTTAACCATTAATGAATGATTATAAAGTATATATGTTAAATAATAATGAAATATATGATGTTTGTCAGAGTGGATACTCAAGAGGGGGGGGGGGTGAATTGAGTTCTAATTAAAATTTCTGTGAAAATGATTTCTCTTAAAATCCACAAATTTTTAAAACAAAGTTAAACTGTAGTGAATTTATATAGATTGAAAATGTTCAATTAGATTCTTAAAGATTGATTAGATCTCAGTTGATTTAATCATAGGATTAAATTATCTTTTGAAGCTAACATACTGGTTCACAACAAGTATAAACACTTTCTAATTTAACTATCAAAGTAACTCTAAAATAGATTTATATTTCAAAGTAATAGCAGAGGAATATAAAAGATATATGTATTATACTTTTGAATTATACTAAAAAGAATAGTATATATAACCATGAGGTATATTCTCAAGCAGAGACTTATTACTCTAAAATTTATATATAAATTTGATCCACACCGTGGATCGGGGTTAACAACAGTACAATACTGTCCAGGTCTTAAGACCTCTACCACAGTTCTTCGTGGGAAAAACAAAGACACCAGCACACAGGCTGTCCAGGTCACAATTGACCTCTACAACTATCCTCAGTGGGATACGGTATGATGTATGGAGTTTGGAATGAGGATTTAGAATCCTCCAGTTCAACACAGGAGATAGTGTGTGTGTAAAAGATATACATAGTACACACACTGCTCAACAGTAAATAACAATTCACTTAGAGAGAGTATATGAATTTTTAGAAAGATCTAGTGATTGGCAGTGCAGATCTGGACTCGTTGGATTTAGCATAAATGCTTCTGAGTCCTTCTGTGGTTTTTATTTTGAAAAACAGAGTATCTATGGGTCATTTTGAATCTTCATAGGTATCGGTGGCATCAACATCAGTAACTCATTGATCATCGGTATCGGGGACTCATGATCATCAGTATTGGTGACTCATGATCATTGGTATCAGTGACTCAAGATCATCGATATCGGTAGCATCAGCATCTGTAGCTCTATAGATCTTCGGTACCCATCGGTGCAACCATTTCCATTGGTGTGACAGTTGCTATCGGTGCGACCGTTGCTATTGGTGTGATCTTTTCAATTGGTGTGACTCTTGCTATCAGTGTGACTGTTGCTATCAGTGCGACCGTAACTTATCGGTAACTTTCTCTTCATCGGTGACTTTCTCTTCATCGGTGACTTTCTCTTCATCGGTGAGACCAAAATATAACTAACGGTGAGACCAAACATGGAATTTTCACACCGTGCCTGTTTGATTCTAGAATACTTCTAGGTCAACAGTAAAACATAATTTAACATAGATAAACATATTTAAACAAGAATTAAACAAATATAAACATATTTAGAAAAATTTGAACAAAAGACTAAATTTAAATATATAAAACAATGACTTGGTATTATTAAAATAACTATCTCAAAAAGAGTTCAACAATCTCCCCCTTTTTGATAATCACAAATCAATTGTATAAAGGAAGAGATAAGATAGTGTTTCATTCAGTATTCTCCCCCTATATAAAAAGAATATATGCCAAAAGATAAAACAAGGTTTGAATAGAAAACATAACTTATATAACCGAGTCATTCACCCCATATAATGTAATTCAGATAATAAAAATTATTTTCCCCTTTCATAATTATTCCCACGAAGATACAGAGGAATTATTTATCCCCCTGTGTATGCATGCATGTAGTAAATAGCCAGCATGGGCTCATATGCACATTCAGTTCATCCATTAATATGCATGATCTCCCTGATTTCTCCCCCTTTGAGATTATCAAGAAGATGAGAGTAGAATGATAATAAAGAAAACTCCTCCGGAAAACTATGTTTGAAAATGAGTAGAAAAATAACATAAAAAAATTAAACGTACATGAAATAGACACCCTATCAAAAATTGACAGATACAGATATTTCTCAGGGTGCAAGGGAGATTTTCCTTTGGCAGTGGGAGGAATGGATGGTCCAAAAGGTGGATGGGTGGAAGGTTGAACTGGACGGATGTAGAAAAGAGACAAGATGACTCGAGCAGGATGAATTGTGGGTTCCAAGGTCACCTGCTGTAGAGTAGAAGAACTTTTTGAAGGAAGTTGTTGAAAGACTGGCCGAATACTGGAGAGAGCATGAGAAACAGACATCTGACCGGGAGAAAGATATGATGATTGAAGAGACTCAGCAGTAGGAAAAATAATGGCCTTAGCTTTCACATGAAGGTATGGTTTGAGAAAATTAAAGAAGTCCTGAATTACTTCTCCACCATACTCCATAGCCTTTTTAAAATAATACTTATTTTGCATGAAAATTTCCAAAGTAGAAGTAAAATCCTTTAACTGCTGAACTTGAGCTTTAAAAGAATGAGTAACTGGAGGGAGTCTCAAATTTTCAGCCATCACTTTAATATGATGATTCAATTTATGCTTGGTGTAGATCTTAGAGAAATAATGATCCACATTCTCCTTAATCTCTTTTTGAGCATTGGTAGCATCAGTTGAATACAGTTGCACCATTTTATGAATCTGATTAGTGTGCTCTTTTATCTGTTTCAAAGAATCTAAATCCAAAATCAGTCCAAGATCACCCATCTCTTCTCTAAATACATCCTTTAAATTATTAAGCTGATAACCAGTAATCTTGGTACCTTTTGAAGAACTAGCCCGAGCAACAACTTTCATGATCTCGGATTTGGACTTCCTCAAATATGCCTTCTTCAAATTATCTATCAGATTTTGTAAAACGTCCATCATACCATAGATGGTTGTTCTGAACTCACCTAACAGAGAAACTAGATTTCGGCCTAAATCCGTTAGTGTTTTATTCAATGAGGTAATGTGTTTCCTAATTGACCCACTATAATTTCACAGGTCTTGGTTGATAAGGCTTACCACTCTTTGATCCAAATCATCCATAGGAGATTCAGATAAAATCATAGGAACAGGAGAAGTAACATAAGACAAATCATATTTCATAGTCACTCTAACATCTTGAATCAATTAAACCTAAAATCTGTCAAAGTCAGATTTCGCAACTATAGGATCAGGTCTAGCTTGAGACACTAAAGAATCAGGTATAACATCTGCTCTTTGCAAAAACTCTACAACTAATTGATCCTTAACTGAATCATTTATTCCTATAAGATCCACTTTTACACCTTCACCTTCCTCCAGGTAATCTAATCCAAGAACATCAAGACTTGGATGTTCTTCCCATGCGTCTTTTCATGAAGGATACATAGGTTTAACATGCTGAGCTTGTCCAGAATTTTCAAGAAGGACTTTCTCATCCTCGTCACTCTCCAACTGTTCTGTCTTCTCAGCCTCAGGGACATTTTCTTGCTCAATTTTTTGGGGTTGAAGATCATCTTGGATCACATTTTGAGATTCTATAGGTCGAGCATTAGCATCATCATCATCACCACTATCACTATCACTACTACTACTATCACCATCAACATCACCCACATCACTATAATTGCCTTCATCATCATCATTATCATTATCATCATTAACTGATCTCTCTCTTGAACTTTCTATACTTCCATATTCATACCCCTCAGAAGTCGATTCATCAGTCTCGCCTTCATCTTCATCATCTAAAAGAGGTTCAATCCTTGGTAACTTGAGAGGAGGGCTTTCCGAACCAAATTTCATCCTTCTTTTCTTCGGGCTAACAGTACTAGGATCAATCCTCTCATCAAGAGATGATTCAGCCTCCTCTTCAGCATTTATATTATCAGTGGCTTCTTCTTCTTCTGTTCCCTTCTTACTGGATTCACCAGTTTCCTTAGGAACTACTGCTTCCTCTTCTTCATCTGAATAAATCACTTCCTCACCAGGTTTTAAGCTAGGATCTCGTATCCCCTTTCGTCTCCTTGGATGATTAGTAGGATTGAAGGAATCGTATAATTTTTCTTCGTCAGCAACCCAATATTTATTCCATGGGTTCATATTGATTTTCATCCTCTTACAAATAACATTGTTGAAACAGAAGCTAATTGATGAGATAAAGTCATCTCCATCATCCACACAACCCATGAATTTCCGCATGGTAGAAATTTGATTAGAATAAAACAAAGTAGGAGCTTGCTTTGGAGGTTTTATCATCTCAACAATATGATCAGTAAAATATCTACACATATTGATCTTTTCACCATTAAACAAAAGGAATAACAAAAAAACATCCTGATACTTTACTGAAGCAAAGTCACCATTTCTAGGACATATTTGATTTTGAATAAATTTCAACATGATTCTATTCTCACCATCCAACTCAGCAGTAGTTATCCTCCTCGATTCAGAATTCCCAGTCAATAACTCCAAGGCTATCTCATAAGAAAAGTAGTTACTAGTAGGAGGGATATTACCAACGTAATCCTCATATCTTCCATTGTGAGGTACTCCCAATCAATCATCCCACTATTTCGATGAAAAAGAAAACTTTTTCACTTTTACTATTGAATACAATCTCACAGCCTCTACTCCGTCCAATACTATATTCAATTTTAGATAGAAGTCATGCACCAACATCGGGTAAAAGAACCAATTATTATCGCCGAACCAGTTCTTCTAACCTTGCATTTCCCACACTTTCAAGAGAACAGACTTTCTAGATAAAAACCATTCTGAAAATATTTCATTTTCATCTATAACTTCCAGTTTTTCGTGTTTCTGGTTTATAGACCTCTACATCGTGCTGCTCGACTAACCTCAATCTTGCTTGACAGGTGAAGATCCTTCATGTTCCTTACTCTGTCTGTTTTTCTTGTCCATTCTGAGGTTTGAGACAATCGAGAGGCATGGAAAGATTCAAAAGGCTTGGGTTACAGAAAAGAGAAGAGAGATTTCAGTGGGAAATGGAAGGTCAATAGTCTCTTAGAAAAAGAAATTGTTGCGGGTCATTATTTGTATCATTTAGTGTTGAAAAATTATAAAATATCAACTAAGTAAAACAAAGTCATTTTAAATAGACAAAAAAATGATTTTAAAAAAAATACAACCCATTCGGTAGCACTAATAGATTTGACAGATCGGTTTGACTGATCAGTTTCACATATGGGTTTGACAGATCGGTTTCATAGATCAGTTTGACAGATCGGTTTGACAGATCGGTTTGATAGATCAGTTTCACAGATCGGTTTGACATATCGGTTTCACAGATCTATCATACCCAACTCTTGTTAAATCAAGTATAACCTTTCAGATGTTAAGGGCTTGGTGAAAATGTCATCTAATTGTTGTTCAGTACATATAAACTCACGAGTAATATCACCTTTTTGGTAGTGGTCTCTCAAAATTTGGCACCTTACATCAATGTGTTTTGTTCTAGAGTGAGACACATGGTTATTTGATATCATAATTGAACTAGTGTTATCACAATTGATTTAAACATGCTTAAAATCATATCAATAGTCCAAAAGAGTGTGTTTAATCCACAGATTATGTGCATAACAACTACCAGCAGCAATGTTTTCTGTTTCAGTAGTAGATAATGCAACAGAGTTCTGTTTCTTACTACACCAAGATACCAGAGACTTTCCCAAAAGAAGACATGTTCTAGATGTGATCTTCCTATCTATGTTTCAATCAGTAAAGTCATTATCTGAATTATTGATTAAATCAAAAGATTATCTTTTTGGATAAAACAATCCTAAATTTGTAGTATGGTTAAGATATTTGAAAATTCCTTTAACAACAATTAAATTAGATTCTATTGGATTATCTTTAAATCTTGCACACATAAACACACTAAACATAATATATAGTCAACTAACAGTAAGGTAATGTATGCTTCCAATCATACCTCTATAATATGTTTGATCCATTGATTTTCCAATTTCATCTACATCCAATTTACACACTGTACTCATAGGAGTATTAGTTTCCTTAATACTATCCAAACCAAAACTTTTTAAAAGATCCTTTTTATATTTACTTTGATTAAAAATAATACAATTTTCATTTTTGAAAACTAGAAATCCAAGAATGTATTTGAGTTCTCCCAATAAACTCATTTCAAAATAATTTTGCATAAACTTTGAAAAATCAGTGCATAAATAATGTTTACAAGATCCAAAAAAATTTCATGAACATCAATTTGTACTATGAAAACAACTTTATAAATTCTTTTAATAAAAAGAGTTGGACCAGCAATCCATTTTGTAAAACTTTTTTAAGTAATAAAAATGCAATTCCTATCATACCAAATTCATGGATATTTTTTTAAACCATATAATGATTTAGAAAGTTTAAAAACTCGATTTGGAAAATGAGGATTAGTAAATCCAGGAGGTTATTGAAAAAAAACATCTTCAACAACAAAACCATTTAGAAATACACATTTAACATCCATTTGATATAACATGAAATTCAGATGAGCAATATAGGAAAGTAGAATCCTAATAACTTTTAATCTAGATACAGGTGCAATGGTTTCCTCATAGTCTATACCTTCATATTGACTATATCCTTGACCAACTAATCTATCTTTGTTTCTAACTATGTTTCCAGAATCATCAACATTGTTTCTAAAAACCCATTTAGTGCCTATTGTTAAAGTGTCCTTAGGTCTGCCAACTAATTCCCAGAATTTTTTTATTTCAATTTGAGTTAACTCTTATTGCATAGCCATTACCCAAAATTCATCATTGATTTCATCATTGATATTTTTAGGTTCTAGCTGTGAAAGAATGGCATGATGTTCAACCAGATTTCTTAGAGAATCTCTAGTCTGTGTCCCTCAATCATGATTACCAACAACAGCATCCAAAGGATGATTCTTTAGAATCCTAGTTTATCGAGTAAAGGTAGGACTAGAAATTTTTGGTTCATATATAGGTTCGGGTACAACAGAAGTAGATTTTGGCATATGTCCAGAACTGGATGTTTTTATCACAGGTTCTATAGTTTAATCATAACCGTCCAGAATACTCAAATATTCTTCAAGATTCTCAAGAGATGGTTTAGGTTCATGTGGATCGATTTCATCAAACATGATGTGAATAGATTATTCCAAACATTTTGTCCTTTTATTAAAGACTCTATAAGATTAAATCGATATGGAATAACCTAGATGGATTCCTTGATCACTTTTAGAAGCAAATTTATCAAGATTATCCTTTTTATTAACAATAAAAACATTACAACCAAAGACTCTAAAGTAACTAACTTTAGGTTTCTTATTATTCCAAAACTCATAAGGGTCCATTTATGAACATGTCTATTTATGAATCTATTGATAATATAACAAGCTGTATTCACAGCTTTAGCCCAAAAATAAATAGGTAGGTCATACTCATTAAGCATGGTTCTTGCTATTTCCTGAAGGGTTCTATTCTTTATTTCTATTACACCATTCTGTTGAGGTGTCCTATGAGCATAAAAGTTGTGAATATAGCCATTGTGTGAGCAATAAGATTCAAATTCATGATTTTCAAACTCACGACCATGATCACTTATCAGGGTTTTAATCTTAAGTCCACAAAGGTTTTCTACAGACTTGGAGTATTTAATAAAGTTCATGATTCACTTTTGTGAGCCAAGAAGTATACCTAAGTATATCTAGAAAAGTCATCCACTAGGAAATAGACATAGTGATACCCATTTAAACGAGAAACTCTATAAGGACCAAACAAGACCTTGTGAACCAACACGAGAGGTTGAGAAGTTGAGACTTTTTTCATTTATTTAAAAGAAACGTTATGTTTCTTTCCCTTTTGATAGGGATTGAAAACTTTTTCATTTGAGAATTCAAGTTTCAGTGGGTCTCTAACTATGTTCTTCCTATTCAGTTTTCTATGTGAATATATATTACAGTGTCCTAATCTTCTGTGCCAAAGCCAATATTCTATATGAAAAGAATTTCGGAAAGTAACATTTTTATTGGATTAAAATTTTAAATCAACAGCATAAACATTTTCATTTCTCAAGGTAGAAAATACTAAAACATTTCTTGAGTTAAAAAAATTACAGGAATCATTTTTAAATTTCACATTAAAGTCATCATCAGCTAATTGAGAAATAATTAACAAATTATACATAAGTCCATAAACAAATAAAACTTTAGAAATCAAAACTGAATTAGTGTTACCAATCTGGCCTAGGCCGATGATTTTTCCTTCAGAATTATCACCAAAGCTGACATGGCCTCCATCAACATTGATTAAACTCTTGAAGCATGAGTAATCTCTAGACATATGTCTTGAACATCCATTGTCGTTGTACCATATCTTCATGTGAGAACTCTTCAAACATGTTTCTAGCAAAACAGATTTAGATGGAAAATGTTTTTAGTACCCAGATCTTCTTGGGTCCATATAGGTTAGCAATCAAAGCTTTAGGTATCCAAATTTGTTTTATTGGTCCCATATAATTAATAGATTCAACATATTTTGAAAGATAAACTCTATTTGATCTATAACTATGTGAATAACTAGTTGATGTATATGAATCATGAAAACTATAAGAATCACAATATTGTCCAAATTTAGGAATAAATCTAGTTTTATTAAGCTATCTTTGTCTAGGTTTATAACCTATTCCAGTAGTATATTTTTGTGCCACTTGTTTTCCTAGAATTTTTGAAAGTGTATCCTTTCCATTTGTAAATTTTTTTAAGCCTTTCCTTAATTGCTCATTAGAAAACTTCATTTCAGTATTTTCCTTTATCCGTTGAGAATTATTTTCCTTTTCTACATCAAGGGTTATTTAAAAGTAGCAGTGAGAACATGTTGTTTCTTTAACGATTTGTACTTATCCTTAATTTTGTTACATGTTTCTTCTAGCATGTTACAATATTCAAATAGTTCTTCACTAGACATGTTTTTAGATTCAGAATCATTTCCAAAATAATAATCACTCAACATAGGGAAAATAGGTACCTCAGAGGTATTGGTCAGGAAGCACATGTTGGCACTATTATTTTCAAAATCAAAAACATCAGATTCACATGTGCTGTCTTTTGAAGCACATAAAGTAGCTTTCACGGCATTCTTGTATTATTGTCCTTGTAGTCATATTTCTTTTTGAACATCAATTTTGGACAGTCTTCTTTAATTTTATCTTTCTAATTGCATTCATAATAGACAACTTCATCATTCTTATCAGGATTTTTCCAATCCTTTTTCCAATTTCCATTGTTGTCATACTTTCCCTTGTAATTTGATATTCTAAATAATCTCTTCTTCCTATAAAACTTCTTGAATCTCATGGCTATTTGAGAAATCTCTACATCACTGTCAGTGTATGAATCTTCACTTGTTGAAATTTTAGTTTGTATTCGAACTATGTCTTTTTCCATTCTCTTCGAAGCAGTAGATTTAAAAGCTACATAATTACTTTTAGGTTCATCAAATTCCTCTTTATTCACCTTGAGTTCTTCCTCATACATCATAATATTACCAATTATCTCCTTCAATAGTATCTTTCTTATGTCACATGATTCTCTAATTAAAATAGAAGTGCCTCTCCATTGATATGGTAGACATCTCAGTATTCTCATGATTTGTTTCATAGTAGTGACATTTCTTCTGAACGAGATCATTGTACTGAAAATATCATTGAAACTGAGATACATGTCAGAGATAGGTTCACCAGTCTTCATTTTAAAATTATCATATTTAATAGTATATGTATTCAATCTCATTTCTTTAACATTAGTTTTTCCTTCATGAGAAACATTCAAAGTATCCCATATTTTGTAGGCAGTTATATAAGAAGATATTCTATTGAACTCTTCATCTCCAAAGTCACAATACAGAGCATTCATATCTTTACAATTATTATTGTAAGTTGTCTTAGTAGCTTCATCCCAAGTAGTTCTAACAGTTGCTGGAATCTTATATTCAGGTTCTATAGTAGTCCATATATCAAATCCCATACATTCTAAATGAATTGTCATTTTCAGTTTCCACTGGGATTAATTTGAACCATTAGTGAAAGGTTTCATGTTGGTAGCAACACCTTCTAGTCTATTATCCATAAATATAGTTTAGAAAATAAATTTAAAGAGATAAATTTTATAACTAATAGAAATTTAAGATCTTTAAAATATAACTAAAATCATTGTTGCAAGACAGAGTATTTGAAAACATTGATAAACAAAACAAATCCCTCTGATAACAAATTTTGGTTGGAGTGGATTTTCAAGAGAGGGGGGGTTAATTGAGTTCCAATTAAAATTTCTGTTAAAATGATTTCTTTTAAAATCCCCCAATTTTAAGAAAAATATAAACTGTAGTGAATTTATACAGATTGAAAATATTCAATTGGCTTCTTAAAGATTGATTATATCTCAGTCAATTTAATCACATGATTGAATTAGCTTTTGAAGCTAGCCTACTGGTTCACAACAAGTATAAACACTTGCTAATTTAACTATCAAGGTAACATTAAAATAGATTTATATTTCAAATTAATAGCAGTGGAATATAAAATATATATGTAGTATACTTTAGACTTATACTAAAAAGCATAGTAGATATAACCAAGAGGTTCAGTCTCAATAAGATACTTAGTACTCTCAACTTTATATATAAATTTGATCTGCACCCTGGATTGGGGTTAACAACAATACAATATTGTCTAGGTCCTAAGACCTCTACCACAGTTCTTCATGGGAAAAACAAAGACACCGACACACAAGCGGTACATGTCACAATTGACCT
Organism: Viscum album; assembly: GCA_963277665.1. Lineage (NCBI taxonomy): Eukaryota > Viridiplantae > Streptophyta > Magnoliopsida > Santalales > Viscaceae > Viscum > Viscum album. Next base: position 1,652,841,228 of record OY728131.1, on the reverse strand, counting down.
CTACAACTATCCTCACTGGGATACATTATGATGTATGTAGTTTGGAATGAGGATTTAGAATCCTCTAGTTCAACACAGGAGATAGTGTGTGTGTAAAAGATATACATAGTACACACACTGCTCAAAAGTAAATAACAATTCACTTGGAGAGAGTATATGAATGTTTAGAAAGCTCTAGTGATTCGCAGTGTAGCTCTAGACTTATTGGATTTAGCATAAATGATTCTGAGTCCTTTTGTGGTTTTTCTTTTAAAAAACAGAGTATCGTGGTTTAGCGTGATGTCCCTCACATGTGAGTGTGTTCTCTGATGTCCAGTGTTCTTCGTGTGTTCTTCAGGAGTGCTGGACTGCATGCATGAGAGTTCTTTTAAGATCTTACAATGTCCTCTTCAATGTCCTCATGTGTTCTTCTTTCATGTATGTAAGTATGTGTATGGAAGAATTCTATATCTATTCCTTTTTGTGTCTACTTTTACTGTAGCTCGATCTTCCTTTTAATTCAACGAGCTCCGGAAATGGGAATGTCTACCTTTTCATAGGTATGATGTACGGTCCCCTAACATTCCAACAACTAACATTAAATATCATTAATTTCACTAAAAACATAAAATATGACCGTTAGAATTAAATAAGAGTTTATAGAAATTCAAACATTTTTCATGACTATCGGTGAGTCATGAGATTAGTGACTCATTTTGAATCTTCATAGGTATCGGTAGCATCAGCATGAGTAACTCATTTATCATCAGTATTGGTGAATCATGATCATCGGTATTGGTGACTCGTGATAATTTTTATCGGTGACTCGTGATCATTGGTATCAGTAGCATCAGCATCAGTAGCTATTTAGATCTTCGGTAGCCATCAGTGAAACCGTTGCCATTGGTGTGACTGTTTCCATTGGTGTGACCATTGATATTGGTACGACCATTTCTATCGGTGCGACCGTTGCTATCGGTGCGACCGTTCCTCATCGGTGACTTGATCTTCATCGGTGACTTGCTCTTCATTGGTGACTTTCCCTTCATCGGTACGACCAGAATATAACTAACGGTGAGAAAAAATATGGAATTTTTATACACTGTCTATTTGATTCCAGAATACTTCCAGGTCAACAGTAAAACATAATTTATCATAGATAAACATATGTAAACATTAATTAAAAAAATATAAACATATTTAGAACAATTTGAACAAAAGACTAAATTGAATTAAATAAATCAATGATTTGGGATTATTAAAATAACCATCTCAGATAGAGTTCAACATATGACATATTAATGATACTGGATTTATGTATATGTTATTTACTTACTTCCATTCAATTTAAAAAGGAAACGAAAACAGCATTCAAGCATACGTACGACCTACCATCTCCATGAATAGTGTATTTTTTCTATTTATTGATCTATTATATATATGTATATTATAAATATTTATCATATATAAATAATGTTTTACATTATGTAAGTACGTAATCATGATCTAAGTAATCATATAAATAATTACAAGTCAAAACACGAACGATAAATGAAACGAATGTAACCAAAACTCGACTTTAACATGGAATTGACAAATGAATGGGTAATATAAAGTCTTAATTGAATCATATAAGATATCATAAATATTATTGTGGTTCCGTTACAAGTTAATAATATGTTTAAAACCACTATACAATAGTCTCCGGCACATATAGAGGAAATTGAACATAAGGTAAGGAAAAATCTCGCAATCTCATTTTTATCTGAGTTTACATATTCGTAAGTATTTACTGGGGTTATGTTTATCATCCACGTCAATGTTTTCTCAAAATGTTTTCATAAAATTTTTACTATATTTCCATGTATTTTTAAAGACATTTTTACCCTTTTTGACTTTACCACATGGTATGGAATAAATCATTCTTTTGTTTACCATACGAGGTACTTTTTTACTTTTCCGGCACAATTACGAGAAGAATGTTTTTTAAACTTATATGGAATGAATGGATTTTTACGGTTTCATAACTCCTTATTTTCATGAAGCTTCAGGTAAAATATTTCATAATTATTTATCACAAAATCATTTTTTTAAAAAATTTATTGGCATTTTTTTAAATGAATATGAATTTTTAAGAAGAAAGGATATTTTCCTCAAGAATTGATTTCATGTGTTTTGTAAAAACTATTTTCCATCTATGATGGAATTATTTAGTATGAATATGTTCCATGTATAATGTATCTATTAATTAAATGGTTTGATTATTTTTATGATTAAATTATATACATTTGTTTTATACATATTACGTTATGATGGGATGATGTTAATGAAACCCATTTTATTCTTTGAGTTATAATGAATGATTTGTGATTATTTTGTGGCACATGTAAGAATGATTTCATTATGATATGGGTGGGACCTATATCTCCGTCCAATTAATTGGGTAGAGATTTATATCTCATGAGATAGGCATGGCTGGAATGGTAAGTGAATCTAGTTAAGTAATACAGGGCTGGAAGGACAAGTAAACCCGGTTCAGTAATGGACTTTGTCCACTATGATAGTCTTGGCAGAAATGCCTTGGCTACTATGGAAATCATATCATTTGCTTAATGGTTTTCCACAATTACATGTTTTATTCCCATGATATTTTATCATTATAAATGTTCCTTTATGATCTATGCCTTATATACTACCAAGATTTATGTCATTGCTCAAGATTTTGATGTTTTATGTTCATGTTTTTACGTTCAAATGTTTATGGATTGTTTTTATGTTCTCCATGTTTACCCATAATGATCATTTGAGCTCACACTTTTTATGTTTTCTTTTACCCAGGATATAAATATAGGTTTTATGTATGAAAAAAAGGGAAGATATTTATGGGAGATGTTGAATATCTTTCATAATGATTAGAAGATTATGTTTTGAGTTTCCAAAGACACTAAAATAATATGATCATTGGGCATCTGTTTTTGTAATGTATTAAGTATTTCGTAAAAGTAATGTAATGTCTATGTAGGTCAAGTATGGGTCTTTACAGTTGGTATCAGAGCGATGGTTTAGTTAAACTTTGGAAACTAGGATGTAAAAACTTTAGTGAGATCCCAAGAGATATTTCTATGGTATGTATAGGGATGTCCTTAAGGTCAAGTATAAGTATTTCTTACAGTCCAAGAATTATTATAAGGATCATGAATAACCTAGGATTAAACCTAATATGTTAGATATTGAATTCAATCTCCCTGATTATGTTGTTTTCCTAGTATGATATTTTCCTCTCACACTATTCTTTTTGGGTTTTAGAAAATGGATAGAATCATGAAGATTCACGATAATAGAGGATATGATGAATAATGGAATGATATTATTCATGAGAAACCAAATGAAACAATATTTGGAAGTCCAATCATCATTATACTACCTAATCAACAATCTCATAACATGATCAATAATCTCAAATTTGGTATGTTTCCGGACTCAGATAATAAGAGAAAGATGGAGTTTCATGATGACCATAGAGGAAAAAAATACAATTTCCATCATGTAAATCATGTGTATGAGGCATCAAGGAGAATGTTTCAAAGGAACTATAAGATACTTTGGGTGTGGAAAAGAAGGACACAAAGCCCGTAATTGTAACGGAAAGGGTTTAGTTATCACTATGGACAAGGATAATGGTATTCCTATGACATCATCAACAGTTAAATGTTTTTAATATGGAATTTACGGGAATTATGAAAACAAATTCCCTAAGGGAATATATCATGAAGAGAATCAGCATGGTCATTTGTGTAGAATTTATGTTGATGATGATGAAGAGACTACAAATGATATATGAGATGAATGAAGTGTTGAGGAATAAAATGATGAAGCTCGGTCAATGGTTTAAAAAGGTAGTGGAATGATTGTATTTTAATCAAGAGGTGTGTTTTATAAGTATTTTAATAGTACTATGGAATAAAGAAAAATATAAGAATTGTTACACAATTGGTTTTCCGAATCTATTTGAATGAATATATTGAATGGTACGAGTAACCATGAAAGGTTATTCAGATAATTTTAGAAAGAAGATGATACGCACATAATGAATGGATAGAGATAAAATAATATTTTTGATATTAGTAATGAGCTCATGAATGATATCAGGAAATAATGACATCATGGTTTTAGTATATAGATATTCTGGGATTCTGTTATATGGAAATAATTAACTTTTGATAGCATTAATGTTTTCTCTAAGGTTCTATGGAAACTCATGTTTCAAGAGAATCCATGATTAAGGTAATCACAGGTTTTTAAGGTGACCAACAGGATATATCTTGTGATATATGAGGGATAAATGATGGTATTCACTTTCTTGTTATATGACATTTTCAGTAATTGTTCTCTTTGTACAATGTGTTTGGAAAGATGTATTTTGGATAAGTCTTAAGGTTGTGATGGATTAAGTTTTTCATTAGATAGTATTGTTTAAGGGTAGAATATTTTTTCGATTATATTTCTGGAATGTTTTAACAGTATAGTATAAGAAAAGGGACAACATGTAGAACTGGCGACAACCCATCGCATCAGACAAGGCTATGGGAATCGAACCCACGACCGAAGTGTGAAAGGGATTTATCTCCTACCACTGGCCCACAGGAAGTCCCTGGTTAGTAGAAACTAGCTTTATTTTATTAATCAGGATGATAGATGAAGAATAAGTCCATTTTTGGAACCATATAAGATTAATCTCACCATAAATGGACTTATGTATATAAATATTGAAAACATTATGTTTGAGACAGATGGAATGACCTATCATTATATCAGATGATCTGGTAAAACTTCACAGAAGAAAAATTCAACTTTATTTCTTTATGAGATGATGTGAATATTGTTCAAGGCACGAGAAATGGTGAGATTGTACCAAAATCAAGTAAGTATTTATTATAATTCAAAGATTCTTCAATATTTATGAAATAATCTTGAAAACCAAAAAAGTTTTCATAGTTCCCTCATATCTGATGAATCAGATGGTAACTTAGATCATCCCAAATTTATGTCTTTGTGATTGTTGGATTTTTTATAGCCATTTCCTCTACCACTCTTCATCAGAAGTTAATGGTTATATTTCTCTTCCATATCCATATTTTCACCTATGTTATCTTATGTGGAAACCCAATTATGTGTTAATTTTGGTAACCATTATACTTCACTTTTTAAAATTAAGTTTTAGTATTCCTTTTCACGATGTGGGTTTCTGTGAATGAATCTTTCAAGTAGTAAATGATTTATAACCCCGATGAATTTTGAGGGTGAAATTCATTTTTAAGGGTGGTAGAATGTTATACCCCATGATTTTATGAGATATATTGTTTTTAATTTCTTTGATGTCTTCTATTGCACACTAAACCAAGAGTATATTGTGAAATACGCAACACAGTATTAGCTTGCAGTATACGCAACACTATTCTTGGCTCGTGTTACACACAATTTCAAGTTCGTTATGTGAAAATTATTCTACGCAACATTAAGTATGAATTTTTTTTAATGTATAAATTAAATAATTTTATATTATGTTATATGAAACACCAAAGGGAGATTCCACTACATGCATCCCTGACTTGGCTTGCATTACATGCAATCGTGACATTCTTCGATAGCGTGTGTAGTACGTAATACATGGTTTCACTAAACAATGATATATTGTTATAATATTATAATGAACTAGTCGTTATGAATAGTATTAACTAAATTTTGAATTTTAAAACATTATGATTCATCATACACATTATCTAGAATATGGTATGATAACAAGATAAAATTTTCGGGTAAAATAATTATTTTTAAAAAAATGTAGTTTTTCCACCTTTTGATGGCGCACCCACATTAAATCTAGTTTTTGGCATATTTATAAATTCAATTTGACAAATAGAACTTCTTAGATGGAATATGGATATAAAATTTTACTTTGGATAAATATTTTACATTATTCTGATAACCTTCATATTTTGGTGAATACTAAAAATACACTAAATTTTAAATAAAAAAAATTCATCAAGATAATTTATATGGATATATTATAATATTAAATGGTTTTAATGTATAAAATGAATATATTTTCACCATTTAATATTATGTATGAAATTATAATTAATTTTACATTGAATTCATAGGTAAAAACATTTCAATCTTTTGAATTTTTTAACTTTTAGAACCCTTTTTCTCAACTGCAGGATTAATTTTAAATTTAATACTGCAAATTCAATGTTTTGAATTTGTATAAATGAATTCCATATTTAGAATCAGTTGGTCCAAATTATATTAATATGCTACTTTATATTTTGGTGAAAAATGAATAGTAACTACGGTAAATTTTATTTACTAAAGTTAAAGGTAAATCAGGTAATTATGTTTAAAAATAATATTATAAAATTACCCTATCATTTGTATTAATATAATTTTATGATTATATTTCGTCCTAGAATATACTTGGGTCGAAATGGTATCTTTTGGAGCCCACATAAAAGTGAATAAGACCATTAATTTATTTTATTTTAATGAAAGTGAAAAATCTCTCAATAAAACTTTAATAATTAAAGTATTTTTAATATAAGGTTATACAGAATATAAATTCTATTATGAATATTAATTTGAAAGAAAAGATTTTTTTCTTTGTTATGGGAATTTATTTGTTATTTTTAAGAGATATTTAGTTATCTTAATAGATTACACATTAATGATGTAGAAATTGTTTAGTTAGAAAAAAATCAATAATATAGTTTTTATTACAATAATAATACCCATCAAAAGGACTGTAAACTTGACGAAAAATTATTTGTCGGGTATATATATACCCTAAGAATCCACGTGTCAAATTATGGTCCATTTGGATCCTTATAAACTAGATTAGGACATTTATATTATTTTATTTTAAATGATGTCTAAGTTGTCACCTTCAAACTTTAATAAAGATAAATTTTTAAAATATGGATGTTTTAGAAGATAAATTCAACTAAAATTATTTTTATAAAATATATTTTACTTATATTTTTCATAGTATTTTATTTTTAATTTTTATACAACAAATAAGTTTATTAAATAATTATACAAAAATGATGAATTGATTATTTTATTAAGAGAAATATCAAATTAAATGATTTTAAAAGTATTAAAATAAATATTAAATGAACTAATAAATATGCTCCACAAATTTTCTAGATGAATATGACTTGTTAGTAATCTATTAAATAGCTTTTTTCAAAAATACATTCTCTGTGAATTTTATTTAAATTCTAATAAATGAATTGTGTGAAAATTGACAATATTGATATTATATATTTATAAATTGTTTAAAAATCACTTAAAATATTAAAAATTAAAAATTAAAATTAATATAATCTAAAATTTCATAAAGTATCAAATTATGTATAATTTAAAACACATATATATGTATTTATAACTATATAAATTTTATAACATTATTAGAAAAAATAAAATTAAATAGATTAAATAAGGATAAATCAAAATGACAAGGATTAAAACAAAATCAAAACATGTTGAAAATTTATTGGTTTATGAGATTAAAACCATGTCTTATCTAATATCTGAATTTTAGTCACTGTGGAAGTTTTTATGTGGGGTTTGGGTTTATAATAAATTAATATTTTAGAGGTTTCCAAAAGTGTCCCTCTCCTCTCTTATAAAAGGGGACCTCCTAACTCTCCTCGTCACACCATTTTGAGCCTTTATGCTCGACCAAACCCTGCCCATTTCCATTATCCACGTCCCTAGAAACATACTAGAGGTCTTTTTTTCTTCAAAGACCATCATTAGTGTCCTATGAAGAGGTTTATAAGAGGCGCGTCGAAGAAGAGGTAATATGTTCTATTGATTTTTTCAAGATCCTTTATTCTTGTACTTCCTATTCTTTGGTTGTTTCATTATAAATTAATAACATAAGTATCACTAATATCCTAATATGTTATTATAAATATGAAACAACCCTATTTCACCTTCTTTCCTTCCTACAGAAAACATAATTACCGCGTGTGCGTACGTACGGAATTCCGTCTCCACGCCGTGGTGTAATCTGTTTTTCCACCACCACCTTACATGGATTGGTATAATGGTGTTAATAATAACAATAAATGGTTATTATAACATGATAATAATTCTGAGATATTATATAATCCACTCTAATTCCATTCAATAATTATGGGATTGATATCATCTCTCGTGCGTACGTACGGATTACCGTCTCCATGACGTGATGAGATTCATTCTCCAAGTTAACCATTTAAGAATTATTATAAAGTATATATGTTAACAAATCATGAAATATATGAAATATAAATGATAATTTATATTTATATATATTATTTACTTACTTCCATTCAATTTAATATGGAAACAAAAACAACATTCATGCGTACATACAACCTACCATCTCCATTAACAGTGTATTTCTTTCCATTTATCGATCTGTTATATATATGTATATTATAAATATATATTATATATAAATGATGTTTTAAATTCTCTAAGTATGTAATCATGATCTATGTAATCATATCAATAATTACAAGTCAAAACAGGGATGATAAATGAAATGATTTTACCCAAAATTCTGCTTTAACATAGAATTGACAAATTAACGGGTAATATAAAGTCTTAAGTGATTCATATATGATATCATAAATATTAATATGGTTCTGTTACATGTTAATAATATTTTTAAACCCACTATAAAACAGTCGCGGACACATAGGGAAGAAACTGTACATAAGGTATGAGAAAATATCGCAATCTCATTTTTATCCGAGTTTTCTTATTCATAAGTATTTACTGGGGTTATGTTTATCATCCCCATCCATGATTTCTCAAAATGTTTTAATAAAATGTTTTCTATTCTTCAAAGTATGTATAAATTCATTTTTACCCTTTTTGACTTTTACCACAAGGTATTGAAGGAATGTTTCTTTTATTTACCATACGAGGTACTTTTTGACTTTTCCATAAAAAGTAAGATGAGAAGGTTTTTTTAAATTATACTACGTGAATAGATTTTTAATGTTTCATAACTCATTATTTTCATGATGATTCCTATACAATATTTCATGATAATTTTCATCAAAATCCTTTTCTTTTAAAATTTAATGGATTTTTTTGAAAATAAAATGAATTTTGAAGAAAGATATTTTCCTCACGAATTCATTTAAAGTGTCTTGTTAAAACTATTTTCCATATATGATGACATTATTTAGTATGATTATGTGTCAAGTATAATTTCTATATTATTTAAATGTTTTTATTCTTATTATAATTAAATGATATCCATTTGTTTTATATGGATTATGTTATGATGGGATGATATTTATGAAACCCATTTTATTCTTTGGGTTATGATGAATAATTTATGCTTATTTTTTGGAACAAGTACGAATTATTTCATTATGAGATGGGTGGGACCTATATCTCCCTCCAATGAATTGTTTAAAGATTTATATCTCATGAGAGAGATATGTCTAGAATGAAAATTAAATCTGGTTCAGTAATACATGGCTGGAATGAAAAGTAAACCTGGTTCAGAAATGGACTTTGACCACTGTGATGGTCTTGGCAGAAATGCCTTGGCTACTTTAGAAATCAAATATTATGCTTAATGGTTTTCCACAATTAAATTTTTTACTCTCATTCTATTTTATCATGATTAATGTTCCATTATAATCTATGCCTTATGTACTGGCAAGATTTATGTCATTTCTCAAGATTTTGATGTTTTATGTTCATATTTTAATGTTCAAATGTTTATGGATTGTTTTTATGTTCTCCATGTTTACCATTACCAACAATTTGAGCTCATCCTTTTTATATTTTTCCCTAGAATATAAATAAATGTTTTAGGTAATAAAACAAAACGGTAAGGTATTTATGGGAGATGTTGTGGAACATTCACCATGACTACAAGATTATGTTCCAAATTTCCAAAGACGCTAAACTAATACCATCTATGGGAATGAGTTTTTTGTAATGTATTAAGTATTACTCAAAAATAATGTAATGTCCATGTAGGTCAAGTATGGGTCTCTACATAAGTCATTAAAATGAGAACATATAAGTCTCTAAAAATTTATTTATGTTTACATTTAAATGTTTTGGTTGTAGATAGGGATTAATTTTTTTAGACTAGATCTCTTATATGAAATGAAAAAAAATATCCAAACCATTATGAAACAAATTTCTATAGAAAAAATTTGAATACATATTCATTATAATAATTTTCAATTATATATACAACTTAATTTCAAAAAATTTATTTTCATATCATTGTATCTATTGATAATGGTCCTGATTTTCAATAAATAGGGAAAGATGGACCCTATACACAACATCCACACTATGATTTATGAGTGTGTGGGGAGTATATCCTCTGAATTATCACATAATTCAAAAACACCCATATTTCCACTCCATGGTTTATATATCCCATTTTAGAAATTATATGTTAGATCTATCAAATATATTTTATTCAATGGTTATAAAATTAAATCAAATCTCTCTTTTATTGGAAATTTATTTTTGATCAATGGTCAGAGAGGAAAATAACTTTTAATCAATACCAAATATCTAGTAAATTTTATGTGAGGAAATAATAAATTTAAGGGATGATCATTAAAACCTAAATATGAAACTACACAAAAGTACCATCATCTACTTTTTAACTATGAAATGCAATTTGGAGGGTGAAGTTTTTATATGGTAGAGAGAATATTACATTCAAAATTTTAATATTGATATTTATTTAATAACTTCTACATAATATATAACTTATTCCAAATGAAAAATATATCATAAATCAATGATTTTTTTTCATTATTGTAAAATATCACCACATAAAATGGAATAATGATTAATATTTTGTGATATATTTGAATAAAATTTTTAAAATAATTATATGTCGATAATCAACCCCAATAAATAAATGTATTTCATGTTTAATCTGTTCTACCTCATAGGCTCTAATAGAAATAATATTGTAAAAACAACTATAAAAAATAACAAACTATAAATATGATTTGTATTTCAATAAATATATAATTCAGTTGGATGATTTTTTATGAGAATTATGTAATTACATATATATAAAAAGTCTAATGTGACCATTATATAGTTGGTTGGTTTATATATAATTGTTTAGTATATATATAGCCAATTATTTTGTTATCACTATTGGAATTTCATATAACTCATTATTATATGTAATATATGTTTTATAGATATTAAATTTTACAAATTTAATGAAAAATTATGATCAATTAAATAATTAATGAATGAAAATGAATATAAATATAATCATTGAATATATAAGAAATAATTTTATTTTACAAATATATATTGTATTGTATTATGAATTTTATATCAATTTTCAATTTAATATATTTTTTGAATCAATATAATTAATTGGATTTAGTAATTCCAATTAAATATTCATAAAATATTTTCATATGTAGAAAAAAACAACACAAATTAAACAAGTGATGAATATAGTATATGTATCCGAGAAATAAAAGTTAAATGAAAACCCTTACATCACGTATTATATTTGTCCATATGTATTCAAAACATCAATAAAATAAAAATAAATTTGTTTTATGTAAAATAAATAACCTTATTAATATATAATATTATATATCATTCCCTTATAATTTTCAATTGTGTTTTTTTAATATTTCTTCTTTAAAATCATTATTCAGGTGAACCCTTGTATATTTTCCATGATTTTTTATGCTTGGTGATTTTTATCCTTTGATAGTGGGCACGGTTTCATCATACACATAATAATTATTATTTCATAAGAAACATATTTATTCATTATATACACTTTTCTAATCATCTATATATTGCGGTGATGAAAAATGAATTACATCACCACATGGAGAAAGTAGTACACATGAACAGTTGAGTGATGTTTCCAAAATTTTATTGATAGAAGGAAAAAACGGTGAATAATTTTTACTCATTCCATAATGATAATTATATCATAAATAAAATATATATTCCATGAATTCAACCTTATTACCTTTTAAAAGAGTCATAAATTATAAAAAAGTTTCATCGCTTCATGGAGGTGGCAATCCACACCTACACAAGAAATACTGTATAGTTTTCTAAACAAAAAAAGATAAAAAGGTAAATAAAAAATAATAATTATAAAATTATAATTACCTCATAAAATCATATAAATATACTAAAAAATCATCATAATTTTATATTAATTGAAGTGTTAGATAATAAAATATATTACTTTGGGGTGACAGTAGTCCATATGTATACTTATGTTATAAAAATGAATGAGTTTATTCATACATAGATATCAAATAAAAATAAGTTAATACTAATTACATAAAATTATTATCAATTAAAAAATATTATGTGTTATATCACACACTTTATACTCAGTTGTAATTTTCTCCATGGGGTTTTCAGCTTTTCATTAAGTAGGAAAACTGAATCTCAAATTAACCATTGGATTGGAATTATGAGAGATGAATCACTTAAATTTAATTTTTTAATATGAGTGTTGAGGCTATAGAGGTTTTTTTTTGGTTTTATGAGTTTCAAGAGTGATGTGCACCAAAAACATACTTTTTGGGAGAGAGTGATAGGGAACATATGTATTTTAAAATAACTTGGCATTATAGTAAGAGTCATGAAAACTGTTTCCATATAGGGGTATGGTTAGATAAAATCGTGCAGTCTCGAGATAAAAATATGCAACCTAATATGATAAATTTGAGGGGTTTCACCCAGTTTTTTTCAACCACATGATAAGAGGATCATGACCATGAGAGGTGTCTTCCAAAAAAGTAAATGGATAACAAAACATGTTGGTAAAAGTTTTTTAAACATTGTTTTTTCCATTTGAGGTGTGAGGGTCCTTATATAGTAAAAAATCATTGTTTTTAATGGTTTTTGTAACCATTTTTCCGAACCATTTGGTGCATTAATTGTATAAATATTACCCATTTTACCTTGGATACTTTTAACCTCTCTTATTCCTTTCTCCTCATCATCCACGAATTGCATGGGGGATACTCAAGCTCTCTTACTCCCTTATTAGGAATAGATATATATCCTATATATGAAAATGAAGTCAATTACTTATTGGTTTATTGTTAGAATATTTATTACTATTTGATACCTCTTTATTATTTGGATTAAATTACTTGATATCTTCATAGATACCTTTTTGTGAAGTAATTTTCTGTATTTTAATGGTGTTTGTAAAATACTATAATTTATTTTATCCTGGGATGAAATAATTTTTCATCATTGATGAGGGGACATTAGTAACAATTAGTTATGTTTTCTAGTATCTTTTCACTAATGTCTATTTAATTTATAAATAAATATCATTGTGTTTTTTGTTGGTTTTACTTAATATTTTCTGTTAAACCCAATTCACCTTATAATAGTGATTTTTTTAATTTAAAATCCTTTTTAGAAACTTTTATTATCATTTTTGGTCAATGATCTCATTTTTAGATACCCCTTTGGTTTTACAATTTGATACCTTTCGGTCCCTTTACACATTAATGACATAAACATCCATTGGAGAGTTTGGAAAAAATCCTTAAATGATTTGATTAATTTAAATGATGCAATTGAAACACTATATTTATAAAATAATGTTATTCTTGTATCACATCTCCTATAAATTGAATGTTAACATGTATGAAACCTCCTATAAACCATGAAATTTAAAAAATAAATTTAGTTGATTAAATTAATTTCAATGATATAAAAAATGGTATGATATATATATATATATATATATCCATTTTTCACTCTTGAGTGAAATGGTATAGGCATGAATTTAATAATTTTAATGGATAAATATAATTAATTATCATAATATCTCTTATTGATCCTTTGTATTTGTTAGTGAAAGGATAATAGTATAAATAAATCTAAATGAAACATTTTCATAATTATTAAATGTCTAATATTATTTATTAAATAAGGAGTGCATATTATCATTATTATAGAATATATTAATTTTTAGGACTGTTCATAGATGATATACCATTTGATTCCTGAAGGAATTCTTTGGGAAGTCATATGATGCCATTCCCATTCATTGTTCCAATTTCCAAGAGAGATTATGACCATGGAACATGTTCAATGTCTTATAGAGGAATTCCTTAGCATGCCCTGAAAAATTAATTATCTCTCTCTCTCTCATGTATATATTATAACCACATGGATGCACTCCATATATTTATCTTGATGTCCTCTGAAAACTGATGATAACCATTACCTCATTAGGCTCAAAATATTTCATAACCCTAGATTGTGTGGCACATGATTCCCAAGACTAGTTAGAACATTTTACCAAGGAATACAATAGATTTATATTATGTATTTAATTTTTACCCAAATAGATGTATTGTATGGGTTATTACTTTGAGTCCGCCTTGGTCACGTATTCCTTAATTACACATCTGATCTCTCATTATCATTATCATTTTATAACATATGGACCCTTGTTTAACATGATTCTTATTGATATGTCTCACATAAATTTAAAATTTCAAACTCATGATATTGTCCCTATGTGGATGCCTATGAACTTTTACACTATTCCTCGCCAGTTTATGCATATCCTTGAAAACCATCATCTTAAATATTCATATATATACATGATAGAGGGTGTGAAAAGACCTTCCATCATCAGCCAATGTAGGTATGGTTGATCAGGTGTCTTCAAGGAACAATAGAGAATCATTTTTTATGTTTTTTTACCACATAAATTTAATATAAATGGACCCTATTTATTTTATATTCATGGTCTTGATAAATTTATTCATCATTGGAGGTGTCATACTGAGTATATCACACACTTTGATCATGCCACATTTGAATTGGGGTACCCGAAGAGACCACATTCTTACAGGTTCATGTTCAAAGTTCATTATTTTGTTGTTATTCTTGTACATGGGAGCTTATTAGTAAAAGACTGAGTTGGTGCTCAACATTCTCATAGAAATGGACCTCAGTGCTATTTTCTATTCTTTGTTTACTTTTTTCTGAGTCTAGATTATGTTTTTTGGGGATACTTTTGTAATTTCCTTGCATGATTACTCAAAATTCAATATTTTTAGTTATATTTTATCCAGATTAATTTATTTATTATATGTTACAATATATTATTTTCAGATCTAGAGTGTATATTCTCCACATTGGACAAAAATTAGACCCTCATTTGTAGTCATAATAATCATGCATATAGGGATGTGTATCTATGGCCTAGTGTCCAACTGGACTAGGGATCCGTTTTATTATCTCTAGTGGAAGAATTATACAATTAGAATCTGATTTTTATTTTTCATTTCCTTACTATTTGGGATGGTATATACGAGTTTCATAACTTATAAAAACTTTTTAAATAACTTGTTTCTTTATCCTACCAACCCATGAATGGTGAAAATATCATGTGTCTAGGGAAGGGACTGTTTTTCCTGTCATTTGATGTTACTATTGTTTGGTATTCCTCCTTGGGGTGATTATTGTATATATTAGGGTTATTAACTAATTATATTTCTAATTTACCCCTGGATTGGTATGGAAAGGAATTTTTTGTTCATGAATCACTATAGGACCATGTAATTAAAAATCATATTACATATCACACCATGTAGATTGCATCATTGATTTCTAAGAGTTTGATGATTTATATACACTAAATAGGTAATTAATTAACATTTTTACCTATGTATGGACAATTATAATCTATGTCCCTGGATAAAAACGTGGTTTTTGTCTCATGAATTCTAGATTTAACTTATAAAGAAAAGTACCTTTATAAATTTTTAACTAAAATTCATCTAATGGAGAAATGGTACTTATATGTATATGATGAATTAATTTTTTAAGGAAAATAGTTTCCTTTATAATGGAAAGTAATTATTATTTGGGTATGACTGCCCATATGACTAGAATACTAAATGAAAAAATGGACCCTAATATGTCAATTGGGACATGCTCGTTATGATATGAACATGCTAAGGAAATTTTAAAAATAATCTTGAATATCATGATAGGACCCTCCTAGGTTTCCTTATTCCTTATATTCCATTGTAATTAAACCCATTTTGGATATGTTATCACTAATGGAATGCCCAATTAATGTGTCTATCGCCATATATATATAGTGTTAAATATAAAAATATGGTGGAATATTATCTCACCAGATTCTTTAATAAATAGGATCGTTATTAAAAAAAATTGGGATTTACTATTATGATGTTTTAGTTAACTAAAATGCCAATTTAAACTAAATATTTTTACCCACTATATCTTTTAGTGGACATTTCCATTAACCCATATTGTTATAAAAACTGTTCAATTATATAAATTTTTAAGGTGGAAATTATAAGATAATTTCCTTCAACTATTGTGTGATATAATCTAAATAAGGTTCATAGTAATTTTGTTTTTTGAATTGCGAGCTGACTTCCCATATATGTTAGCTATTTAAGTAATTAAATTATTCAGTTCAAATTCTTTAAAAATCCGTTTTATTGTTTTTAATAGCATGAAAATTCATGTAATGGTCATATTTATAGTTTCTTTGAGCATAGACATGATCATTCCATGTAGATAGTTAGTACCTTTTGACCAATTTTTTATTACACATAAGGGTTATGTGTACAATCGTAGTGATATTTTTGGTTGTGACTCTAGTTGATGAAATAAGGTAAAATGATGGGTCCTCCATGTAGTAGGACCTTTTAGATATGAAATATTAGGATCTAGGAGTTGATTTTCTAAGAATGTTATGTGATTCATGTTTGATCAAGTTGATTCCGGTAAGAATCTCAAATAATGAAACTACTCCCCTTTGTAAATGGGTGATATTTGGGTATGTTGAACTTCACCAAGAAATTCATTACAAATGGATACTACTAAATACAAACTCTTCATCATTTATGTTATTCCTATAACCATTCAACAAGAACTCCCTTATCCAGATGCCCAATGAATATTAGGGCCTTGTTGGTGGTGATTGATGGATAATACTATTATGCAAATTATGATAGATTCGAACCCTTTTATATGGATTATTTTTTACCATATTTAATTTAGAATCTTCATGAATAATATTTATAGGTATGTTAGATGTTGTGAAACTAATTCCCATAAATGATATATGGATAGCATACTAGAGACCATTTGGTAATGTGGACATTGGTTGGATGGCGAGCAGCGCGGAACGCTCCATGGCTTCTCGTTATGTCGATTAGGGTTTACATCCTCTGTCTTCAACATCAATGGCAGAATTTCTCACACAAGGGCATTTCGATTCTCATAAACTCCAGGTAGCATCAACGCTCGTGAATCGAAAATCTTCGGATTCGAAGAGAAATGAGGTCAGTTCTCATAACCGCAACTTTACTTACTTCAAAGGTTCGAATGCTGGTATTCGTAGGAAAGGCACAGTAGCTCACGTCAAAGATGATATGGATGCTATATCGGAAATACTGGAGATGGGGGCGCACTCTATCATTTCCAGACTCATCTTGCCAAAAGGCTCTACGCCATGGAATATTGAACTTCTAATACAACGCTTGACGGATGTCTGGGGTTTCGACTCCTGGAAATGTATCTCCTTAGGGAAAGGGTTTTACCACATCTTATTTCCATCCGAGGACTTTAAGATGCATGCCTGGGGTCACGGCTCTATCTCCTTCAAGCATGGAGCATTGCATATCCGAGAATGGAACAGAAGCTTTAACCCCCTAGAAATAGGAAATACGACGGTTCAGACTTGGGTGAAGGTATTTGGTCTAAATTGGATCCTTTGGGACCCTCTCATTCTATATGATATTGCTCTAGAAATGGGAGTTCCAATCAAATTGGAGAAGGAAACATAAGCTTCCAGGTATGGACACTATTCCAGGTTCTTAGTTGAAATTGATCTTTGTTCTACATTAATTGATAAGGTCTTTCTCACTACTGATGTTGATGAATTGGAACTGAAAATTGAATATGAAAACCTCCCCAAGTTTTTCCCAGATTGTAAGACTATAGGTCATGATTCTTCAAATTGTAGAAGATCAATTGTTTGTACTTCCTGTGCTAAACGTGGGCATGATATACATTTCTGCTTCAAAAAATCACATCACCAGAAGACCGATAGCTCTGGTTTAACTACACAGACTGCTGGTTTTAATGGGGATGTCTTGACTTCTGTTAATACTGCTCAGATGATGTCTGTTCCTTATGTCCAATGTGATCTTGACAATAATCAAAAGAAGGTTGTTTCATCTCCGCCTATTGCTATGCATAATACTCTGGTAGATAACACAGCAGATCATATTATGGATCCACCTTTTGTGCATGATCAACCTCAGTTGATCACTGGCCAGCATGGCACTCGGTCTTGGGCTGACATTGTTGAGAACGGGTGGAATTGTGAGACTCATATTGCCAAGGACCTCACTCAGGATCCGGCAAAGGTGGGGCTCACTATTTCCCAGACCCCCCTGCCCAAGGTTCAAGATGATTCTTTTATGGTGAAAGTATTTTCTTCCTCCTCTGACACACATTCTTGTGATGATAAAAAAAGCTGGAAAAATGCTTTTGTATACAACTTCTGATCCCACTGTGGTTGTTCCTCCTAGAGGTGATATGTTTCCCTCAAAAGAATTCCAACTTTCTGAGGGGGATATTGGGGATTCATCACCCACGTTTCCCTCACCTGGAAAGGATGATAGGCAGACTTCTTCTCATGAGTAGGTGAGCAATTATAATGTTCCATGTAGTGTTGTAGGCCAGTTAGAGGCTGTAGTTGTTGACCCTCCTTGGAAAGAGGTGGAAACCACGACTTTCCACCCACCAAAGCTGCTAGAAAATCAGCAGATGACAGAGGATCCCCACATGACAAACTTGGATTCTACTGCAAGGAAGGATGATGGATCTTGGCAATATGCTAAGCATGGACGACCCCCTAGAAATCGTGGGCGAGGACGAGGTCGAGCAGACTTGAGTTCAACGCAACACTCTATGGACTCAAGTTCATATGAAGATATTGAAATCCTTCTTCAACAAGCAAGGAATCTTGAAGCGCTTCACTCAAGGGGTCACAAACGCGGGCGAGGTCATGCTTTAGATCAGGGCGCCTTTCGAGATGCGGAACGAAATATTGGAGACAAGATTCGAAAAAAATTGGGCATTCATAATAAGGGCCAATGATTTGGGTGTTCTGTACTTCTTTACTCATTTTGTTTACTTGTTCCTCTCTTTAATAAAAAGGGTCTTGGCCCTTAAAAAAAATTGGTAATGTGGACATTTCTATAATCCATTTCATTTACTCAAACACCAGTAGGTCAATGACATTATTCGTCTAGGTTATTCATTTCAAAGAGATTGTTTTGAGACTATGATTTCCTTCTTTATGTAAGATTCATTTTAATCTTTTTTCTAGATAGTTTCATGGTAGTTCATTAGGTCATTTGACTCATGCATGGTAATTCCATTTCATTAGGATATCACCGTGTGAGATTTTTTACCAAAATATATTTTAATGGTAGAACTATGTAGGTGCCTATCTCGGATGACCAATAGTTGTTATGTAATTGATACTTTATTTTATAATATTATTTCATAAGGCTGGAGGTCATTAGGTATGTAGTGGAATAAGTAATATGCCTGGTTATGATGGAAAATTACAAGGGAACTCCTAGTTTAATGGAAAATGGAGTCCTATATAACATGGTCAATTCTAACTTATTGGTCTATAACTCTAAAAAATTTGGGTTTTTGAATATTAAAGAATGGGATAGTGCACTGATTATAAGTTATAAGTTAGTATATGCTTATTGTGCATAGAAACTATTTTGAATTTATCATCATTTAATATCCAAGTAATTATCGAGGAGTAATGATTTCTAGTATGATGTTTGTGGGATTCATCGCCCATACATTAATGTACAATTAAAAATGTTGATGGGATGAGTTCAAAAATAGAATGGTCCTAGAAAAGTATGGTTGGAAGATTTGGTTTCATATGTTGAAAAATGAAGGTGTTGCTTAGTTTATGTCATTGTGGCTATGAGAAAGCTTTACATTCCCATGAAAAAAATCTCAATGTGTTCGTAGAACAAAGGATATGATTCCCCTCACCATAAAATCTTCTTCAGTGTGCATTGACAGTGTCTTCTATATACTAAGCTACATATTTAAATAGTCTATATTGTTTAAAAATATCACTCCTTTGTATATATTATCAAGGAGTTGTATTAATGTAAGATACATAGTGTATAGTACAACATTTGTTGTTGGAAGATGATAACCCTTATTTTTATTCAAGTTCAAATTTCACCCTGATAATAGTTCATTCGATACATGAATGGGTAACTATTGACATTTATGTAAAACTCAAGACGATTGGTGTACTACCTATTCTAGTTGTTATGTCCAGTAAGGACAAATCATTGGTTGTGGTGAATATTTAATTGTTTGTTGATGGGATGATATTTATGCTCTAGAGGTGGGGAGTGGGACGTTGGTCACTGGGGGTGAAATTCATGTTAGAAAGGCCATTGAAACATAATACATGTCATCCTATGGTCATTTTATAACTAATATATAGATTAATCTAGGTGTCGAATACGTATTGATCATTCTTAAATTCCATTTGTGGGCTCATTTTTGTGTTTATTTGAAACCCATATTTGGGAATTCATCCCTATGTAGATTATAAAAATTCTATGGTTCTAGATCGAGATAGTGTGTTTGTTGGATATATAGTATGATGACGGTCTTGATTGGATATTTTTTTGATATGTGGTTTCAATATAAGTCACATATAGTTTTTAGTGATCATTCATGGAACAATATCTTTATTTCACGGGTTAAGGCATCAAAATATGATTTTGGTTTTGTGACAACTATGCGAGATGGGTTTTTCTGAAATTGTCGATCAAAATTGGTCCTAATTGGTTTCACGTGGGGTTTTTTATTGATAGTAAAAAATAGAAGAAATCAATTCATTGGTATGGGACTGCTGTAGTTTAATGGTATGTCACCGAATTTAAAAGAAAATCTAGAAATACACATATAAGCTTGATTGGATAGGGTCTAACTATTATGATATAGATCTAGGAATGAGGGTATTTCCCTCAGGTTTAAATCTGATACATGTGATATTAGTTTCTGTATGACACTCAAAACACGTTCAATAAGAAATTCCAGTGATGTGAGGATAGAGGCATCAAATTGTCAATTGAATCTTGACCCTATAGTGGGAAATTTCATAGCATGGATGATGATATATTTGATGAAATAATCATTTTTAATGTATGGTGAGATCTAGTAAGATATATCTTTATGTTTATGTAGTATTTTTATGTTTTGGATCTAGTTATGGATGGTTTTCAAATTTAAAAATTAAGCTAGATCTAGGAAGCATATTGGGGATTTAAAAACGCGATGTGAATATTAAATTAGAAATTCAGAACCCAATTATGATGGAAAGTATTTATTTTTTCAACATGGATTCTAGGAGATAATAATTTTTAAGCCGGGGAGACTATAATATACCATGTTTTTACCTGGTAAGAATTTATTTGTACAGGGTTTTTATATTTTCATTTAGTTTAATGGTTGAATCTAAAATTGATCCATGTTTTGGAATTATGATATAAAGATCATGTAAATATTATTTTTTGAATGTAGATGAAAGAAAAAGTTGGGTATTAGAAGTGTGAATGACTTATGGAAGCATTGGGATCTAAAAATTATTTTTCTAGGACGGATACATCGGGTGCATGAGTGGATTAAAACCATGTGGGCCTCTAGGAGGAACTATGAAATTTTGTTTTCTAATGGGGAATAGTTTGATAATATCATGTAGCCTATAGAGAAAACCATGTATCAATATTATGGTATGTTAGGGGAGTTTCTTGGTTTTATCTAACCATTCAAGAGGATGTGGCTGGTCATGTGTGTCATCTGGGAAAAAATGCAGAGGAGAATCGCATGGGCTACAAATTTTTTTTCAAACCATATGTCTATTATGCATGTTTTGGGTTTCCATAGGCATTGGCATTAATAATTTGGCACAAAATATCCCAATTAACATTTCCAAATCACTCTTATAAATAATGAAAATGAAATAACCCATTTTTTAATTGTTTATTTTTACCACTCTCCCTCTTTTATCCTCCTCCCTATTTTGTATCACTGGGATGCTAAGATCTTGTCCTCCCCTACTAGGAATATTTTCATCGACAATATACAAGAACATAATCAAGTTCTTATGGGTGATTTGGAAGAAAATTATTTAGTATTAGGTTCATCATTATTATTTTCCTCAATATAAACTATATCATCATCACTATCATCATGTGAGCTAAATCAACACATTTTTTGGGAGTTTTCTAAAACATATTATTTCATCCATTCCATCTTGAATAAATCCCTGATAATTGATGAGTGGACCATATTTAAAATAATTTATTTGTTCTTGATTATTTTTACTAAATAGAAATACATTTATAAATAATCTGTCTTCTATTATATGTCATTGTTACCTAAGTTATACACCAATAACAAGTTTTCCATATAATTGTTGTTGTTTTTTTGGAATTAAAAATCACTATTAAACCCTATTTTTATAATTAGTTTTAAATAATATCAATGTGATCCACCACTTGGGTATTCCATACTTATGCCCATGTGCCTCTTTAGAAATTAAAATTTTCAACACCCATTGGTTTATATGGTTTTACTTATTTTTATTATTTAATTAATTTGAATCGTTGAATTTACATTTTATATTTGGGAATGTTTGTTTTTCATGGCTTTCATATGTTATAAATAAAATGTAAATAATTATGACACCACCTTCAAAACCTAAAATATAAAAATGAATTTTAATGGATAAAATTAATTATAATGACCTAATAAATAATATTACACTTTATAAATCCCATTTTAATTATTGAGAGAAAATGTAGAGATTGGAATTTAATAAAGTGAATGAATCAATATAATTAATTAGCATGAAATATCCTATTTCACATTTTCACATGTCAATGAATGGATAATGGTTTAAATAAATAAAAATTATATATTTTCTTTGTTATTACATGAATAATATTATATCATAATTTAATGGTTCATACTATCATTTAATGTGAATTTATCATTTTTAGTAGTTTTCACGCATTAGTGAGCCTTTGATTCTTCTGTTAATTCCTTCAGAACTCAGAGAATGCCACCAAGATTCATTTCCTTGGATTTGAATGGAGATAACCCCCATGGAAAATGGTCAATGTCTTATAAGTGAATTCATCAACATGTCCCTAATGATGCACTATGTCACTATACTAAAAATATTATAATTATAATAACCTACTCTTTTCATAGATTTATATTACATATAAATAGATGAATAATCGTTAAAAAATATAACAAACCATTCCCAAACTATATGGGATTAGTGTATTTGGAGCCATTTAAACATAATAAATTGGTTCATAAAACATATAAATAATATCCGATTGATTACTTTATAATGATAACACGTTTTGGAATATCATTCTTTATATCTTTCCTCTTATATTGTGGAATAAAAATATAAAAATGATAGGCTTAGATTCTCATTATGAATATAAATAAGATATATCATTCCATTATCATATAAAATAATAAGATGTGAATAAGGTTTTGTGATCATGGGCATATCTAAAGTTGTTCATTCACAACTTAGCATAGAAAATAAACATGATTCATGGATTAATAAACATTATTTTAGAAAACATGGATGAAAAGAGTGAGGTGTCATCATAAACCATTAATAATCTATAATATAATTTCATAAAATTGTGGCACCATCCTAAATATAGAAAACCATTTAATATTTCAAGGTTAACTACCAATACCATCATTATTGTGGATCTAGACACACTTTGTTTCTTATAGTGGATTAGGATGCACATGTTTCCCATTGTGGATTAAGTTCATCAACATGTCTCTAATTATTATCTCATGAGATATAAATCATTACCCAACACATTATGTGGATATATATGTCCCAGATATAAAATAATGAAATACATTCATATGTGTTCAACAAGATAACAAAAATCATCATATCAAAACCCATTAAAGAAATTGTGTTTAATAAATATCCTTCCATAATAAACAAAAACCAACTATAAAGAGAAAAAGGACAGTATCATCAAATAATATCCCTACTAAATCATAAGTAACATAAAATAATATATCTTATATAGAAAAAAAATTAATGTTCTCATGAAATAATGAAAGAAGAAAAAAATTTAATTTCTAAAGAAATTATTTTTCAAGAGCCCTGAAATTATAATGAAAAACATTTTCTTTAAAAAAACCCTAAGTTATTTTAAGGGAAACATAAAATTTTGAGGAATCATTATGTAAAAAGAATCATCTAGCACCCTATATGTTTAAAAACATTCCTTCAGTTTTTTGTTGAAAATTTCACAAATAAAATCTATAAGAAAATGTGAAAAATAAAATTTTTAAACCATTATTTAAATATTACAACATTGTTAAGAGTGACATTAATCAGTCATAAGAGACCAGTAGAAAACAATTTGGAATTTGTTTTAGAAAACATGGACATGGATGAAAAAGTGTATCTTAATGAAAACATTAAAAAATATTTTTTAAAAAATATCCCATTTAAATAAAATATATTTGATGTTAGAATTAATTAACATAATATATTATATATATAATATAAAAATATACATAAAATAAGTGGAAATTTAACATAATATAATAGAAATTCATCTGACTTGTAACACCTCGAGATTTTTAAGAGAAAGGTTCTGGTTACATTTCATTGCGGTATTGTGTTGTACACTACACCTGGATAATATTTCACTACAAAAAACATCATATTATCTTGCGGGATATGTAACAGTATGGTTTGATTTTGTTACTCACAATTTCTAGTTCCTTTAATATCTTTCCTATCACGCAATGAAATGTTTTACTGAACAAAATTATATTATTGAAGTATTATTATTTAACATATTAAAATATAATGTAAACATTAAATTATAGATTATGAATATTATTAACTATTTTATCAAAATATATGGTTTATAAGATTAATTCATTATTTACAAAGTAATTATAAAAAATATATCTTCAAATTGAATATAAATGAAATATTATTAATTTTAATCTCCCAAAATCATTTTGTATTAATAAATTACCATAATTACAATTATTAAATTATATTAATGAAATAAATGTGTTATATATTCAGTAAAATAGTTTCTATATTTTTTAAATAGATATTATTTTATATGATACGAACCATCCATATGTTTTGCCTAAAACCCTATATTTTTTCGAAATGGAAATTTAATATCTTTATAATAGAAAACCCATTTTAAATACAATTATTGACCCTATAAAATATTATATTTGATTAAATAAACACTTTGTTTTAAAGTTAATTAAAAACAAAAATTTTCATTATTTTTTGTATTTTAAGGAAAAGTTTCACATTTCGATGAATAGTAAAGATTTTAATTAAAAAAACATTTTCATCAAAATAATTTATAGTGATAAACTGTATTATTTTAATGGATTTAAAGTCCAATGACCAAAACAAATTATAACATAATCTAATTAAGGTCATATAAATCAATTTCACATTGAGATTGGTTATATAACTGTGTTGACTTTTTAATGTTTTACATTAAAAACCCATTTTCTAGATCCATTATTGATAATAATTTTTTATTTAATATATTAAATTTTCTAAATTAAATTGGTATAAATCGATCCAATATTTTTAATCATAAGGTAAAAATTATTTAAATAGTTACCTTTATTTTTTATTGTAGAAATAGAAATTTTTTAATATATTTTATTACCATGGTAAAGGATAAGTCATCTAATTAATGGAAAATATAGCATAACTAATATAAAATTAACATAACACATTTACATATTTAATTGGATGTGTTTGTGTCAACCTAAATCTTTATTAGGACGTTTTTATGTCAAAATAGATCCACTTGGTGGACATTAACAATTTATAGTACTATATTCAATGGAAAGACAATTTTGTCAAAATTTTGTTTTTAACAAGAGAAATATTTTTAATATGGGGTTATTTAAGGAATTTTTTATTCTATAAATAGTATATTTAAATA
The DNA here is from genome assembly GCA_963277665.1 of Viscum album. Classification (NCBI taxonomy): domain Eukaryota; kingdom Viridiplantae; phylum Streptophyta; class Magnoliopsida; order Santalales; family Viscaceae; genus Viscum; species Viscum album. Next base: position 1,652,815,036 of record OY728131.1, on the reverse strand, counting down.
AATAAATGTTTTTATACATCATGAAAATTTATATATAATTTTTAGAAAGTAAATAATTACCTTAAATGTTGAAATAATAATCCTGCAATAATTGTTTAATTAATGAGGGATTCAAATAAATGAAACTAAAAATATTAAAATAAATAAAATTCGATATACTTTATATCATCAAAAACAATTATGGAATAGTTTGATATTTTAATGAAATTTTAAATGGGTTGTATAGATTATATCATGTTATTATGATATTTTCAAAATGACATGTGATGAAGATTGTGAGAATTGATATTATTGATAGTAAAAATAAATAATATTTTATTAAATATTATAAGATTTATAAAAAATATATAATTAAAAAACTAATTTCTATATGTCCAAATATTTTATAAATTACACCTTTATGTTTTTTAATTATATAGTAACAATATTAACCCATAATTAGTAAAAACACATGTTGTCATGGTTAGAGTTATAGGGATTAATTAAAGATTAACGCCAAATTGTAAGGGTAATAATACGACCTAAACGCGTATAAAAATTACAACTTGATTATATTTAGATGTATCATTATTTAATTATATAAATACCTCACTTTTTAACCATTTTTAATAAAAATTTAATTTATATTAATTTTATATATTTTGATATTTCAAGACTTCCCATCCCCTCTATTATAAAAGAGAACATATATTTATCTTTTATTCAAACCTATAAAGCTCATTATATCACCCAAAATCTTCCCAATTCTCATAATTACATCCTTAAATTGATCTTACAGGACTTAAATTGGTTATATATATAACCAATGGAGTCCATTTGTGAAAATAAAAAGGATATGCCCAATGTGGAGATAACGTTTATGAATGAATGTTTTTATTTTATTTCATCCTAAAACTCTATAAATTATTTTTATTTTTATTTTATATAATATCATTAGTATTCAAAATATATTGGGATGTTTTTAAAATTTTTCAACCTACACTCACAAACAATTCCATGTAATGGGTATAAAAATTATATTCTTGTGTACGTCGAACTACTGTATCACAAAACGATGTCGGTCAATTTCTCATTTACCACCTCTTATGGTTGGAAATTAGGATTGATAGGAGCATTTTATATTATATATATGATATTACTGATATAATTATATTTATTTAGAGATAATATCATATATACCTTTTTACCACCTAATATTTTGGTAAAATGATAACATCGCTCGTGTGTACATATGGCTTACCATATCTATGAGAAGATGTGATTCAATGTTTTACTATATTTTATTGATGGTATTAAGGATTAATTGTTTTGAGTATATATCTTTTATATTAAATACAAATGATTCTGTAATGATAATATATCATATAATTTCGATTCTTTTAACCTGATAAGAAATTGGAAATAGCGTTCAAGCGTATGTACGACCTGCTATCTAAATAATTGTTGTATTCCATTACATATATCTATATTCTAAAGAAAATTATAAATGTTTATATAAAAACTATATATGATATATTAGTAGTTTTGTACTTTCTTGAAAAAAAATTATCATGATTTAAGTAAGAGGATTCAAAATGATAGGTCAAAACACGTATGATAGTCAAAGTGGTAATTACTTGAAACATTACTTTATGTTTGGAATTACTAATAAAAATGAAATATAATGTAATAATTAAATAATATAAGGTATGAAATATATGAATATGGTTCTTATTATGATGTATAATAAATTTATATTTATTATACAGGAGGTTTAATTTTGTGTTATAGAAATAAAGACTTTAGGTAAGGGAAATTCCTCTCACATTTTATTTCAATGAGATACGTCTCATATTCACCACTTGTTTAATTTTTGTATTGTAGAAATTTTAATTTGACATTTTATATCATTAATTTACTTTATTTAATAATTATCAATTTTTTAAATGAGGTGGTCCTTTAATGGAGATCATTATTCTATAGTTACTCAAGCATTAAGATATTTTCATCTCATTTTTATATTCCAAATGATACAAGATGTGTTAATCAAAAATTCATTATATGTGTTGTATATAATTCCCATGAGATTTTTTATAATTTTTATCTTTAATTTTATCTTTATTTACATGTCTACTTGATGATCTCTCTTTCATGAGGTTTATGGTTGAAATTATTATAAATTAGTAAGCTAGTTATTTCATAATTTACCTCCTTTTAGACACATGTTATATAATGAACATATATTATTTTACGATGTTTGTGTACTAACATTTAAATTGTGAATCGTGATTATCCTTATTATCAGGAAATTATATGTTTCAAAAAAATGTATTCTCTCTTCGGCCAGAAAATTTGATCCTTCAAAACAATTTTCTTAATAATGTTTAAATTGTGTTTCAAAGGAACATTATTCCAATTTAACAAAAAAATTATTTCAAATTTGTTTAAAATAGATTGAAAATATTATCTAAAATTCTTCTGGTTTATTCTACCTATGAATATTTTTAAAATGTTTTTTGATTTAAAAATATTTTTTAAAAGCTGATATGTTATTTTCAACAATAATTATTTTAAATTATATTTAGAAAACATTTTCCATATATTAAAGAATTAATTGATTTTAATTAGGTTTTACTAGTGATATAATTCAATGATATGATTAGTATTATTTCTATGAATTATTAATTTTTATAAAGGAATGATATTTATGAAGCCCATTTGTTTTCAGTGAGTTCTATTACGATGTTTCTAAAACCAAATTCCTTCCGTAGATTATAATATGATTAATGATTAATGTTTATGTGGTACACGTATGTATATATTTCATTATGTGATGGGTGGGATCTATATCTTTCTTCAATGAATTTGGTAAAAATTTATATCTCATGAGATAGAATAAGATGGACTTGGGAGTGATATTTGAGTACTAAAATGACCATTTGAGTGATCCATGACTATGAATATAGTATGGGGAGTGAAATAATAGTACTAATATGTCCATGAATGTTAACCATGAATACCAATAAGGTATGGGGAGTGAACCCGTGCTTCTAAGATGGACCTGTAATTGATTTCATGACTACTATGTAAAAAAATATATATTCTTATATGTAACACACAAATTCCATGTCGTATTCCTATGTTTTGATTTCATGGATTATGTTATTTATTTCTTTTTGATTCAGGTATTAGTAAATGACAACTTTATTCTATGATTCCATTTGATTTTCATTTGATATACCGGGGATAATCTTATATTTTCATTATCGTGTTCTCAAACCCTTATTCTCATGATTATATTTAAATGTCTCTTTTTTTACTCTTACAGACCATCCGATATCAATATTTTAATTTGTTTCATTTCTCTAATATATAATGAAAATGTAACGCCCCGACCCCAGTTACCCAGAGTCGGTGCATTATTACATAACATTGGCATGATCACAAGAAAGATCAAATCTCGAAAGACCGATTGGTTTAGTAGCCTTGGAAACACTAGATATATTCATAAGTTTTACATTACATCATAAAATGAAAAACTACTACAATAACATAATGTCTCTATAATCCACACTCATATCCCCACATAATATCCCTGCAGGTCATTCATAATTTACTTCTTCACTTCCTGGGAAAAATAAAACATAGAAAAGGGGTGAGCTCAAATGCCCAGTAAGGATAACAATATAGCGGAAACTTTCATAAATAAGAATAAACATTTAAGGCAATGTATAACTAAAACAAAATACTTTTAAACTTGAACATTTAACATAGTATGGCATAAATAAAATGAAATAATTCCATTTACTTACTCACATGGTTATTCTACTAATCGAATAATCACATGCAAAATCAATAACCACTTTCATAATGTTGGAATGCATAATGCCAGACTATCATAACCACATAGCCAAGGCCTCGTGCCAAGACTACAAATAATATTTTGTCAAGGCCTTGTTCCAAGACACTAGTTTGTCTCATGAGACCTACCGATGCATCGAGGAGCTATAGCGGGCTCCACCCGTCACTTATTAAGTCCAATGCATTCCCATATGAAAAGGTTTAAACATAACATAAACATTCGTATTAAAACTAGCATACGAAATTTCAATAATTTCACCATAAACTATGAATGGTATAGAAATAGCACATCCATAGTCAAACATATCACAAAACCTTCAATACAATATAGGAGTTTTGTATCATAATAAATCAACTTCAAATAATCTTAAAATCCATCAAAGGATGTTGACATAGATGAAATCAAAATTCTTTTTAAAGAAATATCTCCTTTTATTTTGAAATCATTTAAGATCCATATAAAATAAAACATTTTCTTTGAAAATATTCTTATAAGCTTGTAAGGAAAGCTTTGAAGATTTTATAACGGCGTAAAATAACCGCACCCGCCGTATAAGTTAAAAAAAACATTCTTACATCAATTCTGTCGAAAAGGTTAAAAAGGACCTTGTTTTGAAAATGACGGAAAGATTCCTTTATAAACCACTTATAAAAGTCAAAAATGGTATAAATGACTTTAACTCATATTTTAGTAAATAGTAAAAATGTTTTGAAATACATTTTTAAGAAACATGGATGTGGATGATAAAGAGATCCCAGTAGATTATTACGTATAAACAACCTCGGATAATGAAGAGATTGTGAAATAACCCTTACCTTGTACTTTTCCTTGGTTGGGGTAGGTTAACCTACTGTATAATGGTGAAATAATTGTTATTAAATTATACAAGAATCATATACATTAATATGATATCATATATGATCTTTTAATATTGATTTGATAATAATATCTTAGTATTATCATTATATCGGGTGTTAACTTACTTGTTTTCTTTTATATGTTTTGTTACGTAAGACATGTTTGTAAAGGATAGGTTGTATATTATTCATATCCAGAATGATATCAAGTCCTTAAACATCATTTTTAAATCATCAAATGATAATTATACTTGAATGGATACGATGGAGAATGAATCTCATCGCGTTCGTGGAGACGGTAGTCCGTACGTACGCACGAGCGACAATATCATTCTATTGATATTAAAATAATATATAAATGGATGTTATATCATATATAAAGAATCATTAACATGTTATATTTATTATTTACATGAGTTACACATCATTATTATACCCATCCAAATAATAATATATTGAATAACAATTACACCACGACGTGGAGACGGTAAGCCGTACGTACGCACGTATGGTGACATGTTATTCAAAGGGTGGATAGAATAATGAATATGGTTGTACCATATTTATAATAACATCACATTATATGTAATATACTGGAGTTATTATTTTAGAATGGTAAGAACAAAGAAAGAGGAAGTGGAAGAAGAAAGGAACTTAGAAAAGGGTGGTGAAATCATTACCTCTTCTTCGGGTTCTTCCTTTTGATTTGATCAAAAGGGCTCCTTAGGTTGGCTTTCTGATCAAACTAAGGCCTCTAGGTTGTAGTGAGGGATGTTGGGAGAGTATTTGGGCAGAGTTTGGCCGAACCAAAAGGCTTTGAAGGTGTGAAGAAATGGGAAGGAGGAGTGCCCTTCTATAAGAGGGGTGAGGGGCACCTTTGGAAAAGCTATAAATATTAATTTATAATAAATTAATATTCGGTTTCTAATGGCTCCAAAGTTGACTATTCAAAGTTTAAGGTGGGGATGGGTCGAAAACAACTCAACCAATAGAATTTAGACAGGTTTGGGTACTTATATTAACCTTATCTTTAAGTATTAACTCTAAGTTAATTAGTTTCACTTTTACAATGTCTCTTTGTATTTTTATATTATATGGTTAATAAACTTACCATATACATACAAGAGACCCCCAAGTGGTCCATTAATGATGAACCTATCATGATATAAGTCTCTTGGCCGAACCTTAGATTTTTAGGAATTTAATATCAATTAATAATATAATATTTGTTTTAAGAACTCTTTTATGTCAATTTTGACACTATTCAATAGTTTATTTTTGTGAAACTCATAACAGATTGATTACTTCGAAAAAAGTCAATTAAATCAATCCTAATATATCATAGTATCCTAGAAAATTAGTTTAATTCATTAAAAGTTTCATATTATATTTATTTGGGTATTTATAATATCAATTATTTTAATTTTTCACTATTATAGTAATTACTGCATCATCATTGTGTCATAAATAAAATAAATTATTTAATGTCTAAAAATTATAAATAAACTATCATTATGTAGGAACTCTTTTTATCTTTCTAATGAATATTTATAATCTAAAATCCAACATATATAACCCTATGTAACAATTGTTTTTCTAAAAGATATATGCTTGTGTCATTTTTGTATTCATTTTAACTTAATTAAAATAAAGTGTCATTATCACTTACAAGTGGATCCATGGGGTCCCAAAATAGACCCAAAGATTCCCATGGTAGACCATGTATCAACCAATAGGGTTAAGACACGTTTTAGGGTAATTTAGATTTATTATAATATTATTTTTTAACCCTTATTTACCGGATTTACTCTTAACCATGGTAAATAAAATATTTACCGCAGTAATTATTCAAAATGTCTAAAAATAAAAGTTACCTATTTACACAATTTGAAAATCCTGATTCCAAATATGGAATCCATTTTTCTAAATTCAAAACACAGAAGTGGCAGAAATTAATTTAAAATTAATTCCCGCTGTCAAAACAAAAAGCGTGTTTTTAAGAGATAATAACTATCAAAAGATTGACACTTGTTTATGTTCGGTTTAATTGTAAAATTTTGTCTAATGAACAACATTATATTAAATTGTAAAAATATATTCTAAATATACTTTAAAACCACTCAAATTCATAATTTATCACTATGAATTATTTTTATTAAAAGTGTTGTTTTTAATTAAAATTTAGTAATTTTCACTATTCATCAAAATATGAAAGTTATCCGAAAAGTACCAAAATTTCACCTTAGGCTAAATTCGATATTCTGAATCCAAAAATGAAGTCCATTTAAAAATATAAGATATATATTATTTCAAAATTTAGGTATTACTATTCATAACGGCTAGTTTGATTGGTTATGGTGTGTTAGAACTCGGTGTTGCGTACAACACACGCTATCACATTATTCAAAGGGAAACGTACCGTGGAAGCTTGGGGTGTTTCATTTTAAATTTTTGATATCCCCATTTAGTCAAAAAGTTTAAAATATTGTATTTAAAAAGGTTTCACTATTAGAAGTTGATAAAAGTGAAATACTGAAAATGAATCTGTTTTTGCATTATGACTAAGAAACTCATAATAGGGATTCTAAAATTATAAGGATTATATAAAGTTCAAAATGTATTTAATACTATTCATGACCTCTTTTAATGGTGTGATTGAACTCGATGTTGCGTGTAGTGCAATTTATTGAATTATTTTTAAGAAATAACACACTCTGAAATCCTGGGGTGTTACATTCTCCCCTCCTTCAATAAATTGCGTCCTCGCAATTTGAAATTGTTCTTCGAAAATAAAAGGTTGAAAGTAGAAAATATATTTGTGGGAAAACCCACATTGGAAATTGGGTTACTAAAATTTAGTCTTAATATGAGGAAAAGAGAAATTAAAGGGTCACCACCAAATTATGATCTCGATTAGGAGAACATTGGTGGCAATTTGAGACATATAATTGGAGGAAAAACGTAAATATTTATAGGGAGTGATTGAGGTCATCAATCACAAACAAGTATAAAATTGAGGTCCTTAAATTCATCAATCTATGATGATTTGAAATACCATCGGTTCAACAAAACATAGGGTATTAGGATAACACATTTTTGACGTTTCAAAATATCTTAGTTGAAATCGAAAAATGATTTAATGAGGCCTCTATAAAGAGTCGAAAGTATGAAGATTATCGAAAATAACACATACTAGGGTTCCATGTAGTAAAATATGGATATGGAAGAAAAATCTAACCATCAATTACCTGATGGAGAGTGGTAGAGAACATGGCTATGAAAAGGCCAACAATCCCAAAGCCATAAATTAGTGATGATTTAAGGTACCATCTAGGAAAACATTTTTGTTCTAATTTTCTTTTCTTAATATTGAGGAATTTTTTTATGAGATTGGCTAAGATCATATAGAGATATACTTACTTTATAATTAGAGTTTTATCCATTAATAAATTTCTACCACATACTCATCTTTCACTCTAAAAGATAATAGAACGTAAATTTTTTTTTTCTATTTATACTATTCGTACAGGGTTCCAAAATAAATGAATTATAATTCATCTACCATATCTTTTAAAAAAACAACATTATTTAATTCAGGACATCTCGTGGGACAGTGGTAGGTGATACACCCTTGTCGCCCTTCGGTTGCGGGTTCAAGTCTCACAGCCTTGCCGGACGCGACGGGTTGCCGCCCGACCTCCGGGTTGTCCTTTTATGGAAATCCAAAATAATCCAAACTAGGACTATCCAAAATACTTCTGTCCAAACTCACAGTCCAACATTTATAAGGAAGGTAAGCATAATGTAGATCCTTTTTACTCCATAATAGCATATGAATACCTTCATCATGTATTCTTTTAATACACTGAAACATCCTGAATTACCATATTCCTTATTGATTACATTCATGCTCCCTTATTCCATATAGAATGCTGGATATACTTCATTAATCCAAAAATGTTTTAAACCCCAACAATGATGGAATATACCAATCATTAATCAGTTCCAAGGTAGTCAAGAATATCCAATATAATTTATCCAAAACAATCATGTATTATTCTAAAATCACTAACTCGGTATCAGAACCATATTATGGTTTATCTTTCTCTCAACCATATATTTCCCAAAAATTTAACCTTCTATTGAGTCACTTTTCTTTGTTCCACACAATCTCAAGTCCTTAATGAAATAGTACTGCAGTACAATCCTTATATACTCCATAATTATTATAACAAGTACATTGTTGATACAACACTCAATTGATATAATCAACATAATAACTCTAATCATTCCTCTTAATCTGTGGTAGTATCATAACTTGATTATTATCCAATAGAATCATTTGCGGCATAGTCTGATGACTGGGACATAGGTTCGCGTAGTGTCCAAACTCCTTGCAAATGAAGCATTGTACATTTGAAACCATTTTCTTACCCTTGCAGTCATGTACTTTGTGCCCTTTTTCCTCCACACTTATAACAAACTCCCATTCCTTTCAGGCAAGTTCCAGGGTGTTTCTTTCCACAGTTACCACATATGGGAAAATTCTTCTTTTCCCTCTTCCCTTTATCCATCTTTCTCTCTTCTATCCTTTTCTTCTCTTGCTTCCCTTCAAAGCCATAGGACTCAGTAAACTCTTTACTTATCTTATCAACACATGATATTATTTCTTCATATGATGATAATACATGGGAGACTATTTCTCTTATAAATTCTAGCTTAAGACCATGAAAGATATGATCCTTCCTTCTCTTTGGATCATGTGCATTTCTGGAGTTCTCATTCCTTCTACTGGGCGCCATTTCTAAACAATGGAATACACTAGATCAGTTTATGAATCAAAATACATAATCCCATACTTATAAAACACTTAACATAAATTGAACTATTTATGGATATAATCCATAATCATAAAAATGTCTCATTTGAGGATGTATATACTCATAAAACCTTCATAATGGTTTGTAAAGAAAATGAGAATTATCCTAAGCATATCCCCCGGGAGTGTCGTAACCAAGAGTGCAGCAAGGCCCGTTGTCGTGCACCAGTTCCCGTTCGAGTCTAGCTCAAAGCGGTGTTTTCGGGTTTTACCCCTAGGTACATCTGTGCCAGAGCCGCCTCTACCTGCTCGTATCCAGACAGGGATGTATTGCTCGGAAAACTCACAAAATCTCTACAATACCAAAATTCTAGGAAGTTCTTCTATACTAATCCTCAAAGTTCATCTTAGGTCTACGTGCTCTCATCAGAGTTTATCTAAATCTAGTTTCCAAGGTTTGTACTAAACTTCCTCTGATACCAACTGTAACGCCCCGACCCCAGTTACCCAGAGTCGGTGCATTATTACATAACATTGGCATGATCACAAGAAAGATCAAATCTCGAAAGACCGATTGGTTTAGTAGCCTTGGAAACACTAGATATATTCATAAGTTTTACATTACATCATAAAATGAAAAACTACTACAATAACATAATGTCTCTATAATCCACACTCATATCCCCACATAATATCCCTGCAGGTCATTCATAATTTACTTCTTCACTTCCTGGGAAAAATAAAACATAGAAAAGGGGTGAGCTCAAATGCCCAGTAAGGATAACAATATAGCGGAAACTTTCATAAATAAGAATAAACATTTAAGGCAATGTATAACTAAAACAAAAGCCTTTTAAACTTGAACATTTAACATAGTATGGCATAAATAAAATGAAATAATTCCATTTACTTACTCACATGGTTATTCTACTAATCGAATAATCACATGCAAAATCAATAACCACTTTCATAATGTTGGAATGCATAATGCCAGACTATCATAACCACATAGCCAAGGCCTCGTGCCAAGACTACAAATAAGATTTTGTCAAGGCCTTGTTCCAAGACACTAGTTTTTCTCATGAGACCTACCGATGCATCGAGGAGCTATAGCGGGCTCCACCCGTCACTTATTAAGTCCAATGCATTCCCATATGAAAAGGTTTAAACATAACATAAACATTCGTATTAAAACTAGCATACGAAATTTCAATAATTTCACCATAAACTATGAATGGTATAGAAATAGCACATCCATAGACAAACATATCACAAAACCTTCAATACAATATAGGAGTTTTGTATCATAATAAATCAACTTCAAATAATCTTAAAATCCATCAAAGGATGTTGACATAGATGAAATCAAAATTCTTTTTAAAGAAATATCTCCTTTTATTTTGAAATCATTTAAGATCCATATAAAATAAAACATTTTCTTTGAAAATATTCTTATAAGCTTGTAAGGAAAGCTTTGGAGATTTTATAACGGCGTAAAATAACCGCACCCGCCGTATAAGTTAAAAAAACATTCTTACCTCAATTCTGTCGAAAAGGTTAAAAAGGACCTTGTTTTGAAAATGACGGAAAGATTCCTTTATAAACCACTTATAAAAGTCAAAAATGGTATAAATGACTTTAACTCATATTTTAGTAAATAGTAAAAATGTTTTGAAATACATTTTTAAGAAACATGGATGTGGATGATAAAGAGATCCCAGTAGATTATTACGTATAAACAACCTCGGATAATGAAGAGATTGTGAAATAACCCTTACCTTGTACTTTTCCTTGGTTGGGGTAGGTTAACCTACTGTATAATGGTGAAATAATTGTTATTAAATTATACAAGAATCATATACATTAATATGATATCATATATGATCTTTTAATATTGATTTGATAATAATATCTTAGTATTATCATTATATCGGGTGTTAACTTACTTGTTTTCTTTTATATGTTTTGTTACGTAAGACATGTTTGTAAAGGATAGGTTGTATATTATTCATATCCAGAATGATATCAAGTCCTTAAACATCATTTTTAAATCATCAAATGATAATTATACTTGAATGGATACGATGGAGAATGAATCTCATCGCGTTCGTGGAGACGGTAGTCCGTACGTACGCACGAGCGACAATATCATTCTTTTGATATTAAAATAATATATAAATGGATGTTATATCATATATAAAGAATCATTAACATGTTATATTTATTATTTACATGAGTTACACATCATTATTATACCCATCCAAATAATAATATATTGAATAACAATTACACCACGACGTGGAGACGGTAAGCCGTACGTACGCACGTATGGTGACATGTTATTCAAAGGGTGGATAGAATAATGAATATGGTTGTACCATATTTATAATAACATCACATTATATGTAAGATACTGGAGTTATTATTTTAGAATGGTAAGAACAAAGAAAGAGGAAGTGGAAGAAGAAAGGAACTTAGAAAAGGGTGGTGAAATCATTACCTCTTCTTCGGGTTCTTCCTTTTGATTTGATCAAAAGGGCTCCTTAGGTTGGCTTTCTGATCAAACTAAGGCCTCTAGGTTGTAGTGAGGGATGTTGGGAGAGTATTTGGGCAGAGTTTGGCCGAACCAAAAGGCTTTGAAGGTGTGAAGAAATGGGAAGGAGGAGTGCCATTTTATAAGAGGGGTGAGGGGCACCTTTGGAAAAGCTATAAATATTAATTTATAATAAATTAATATTCGGTCTCTAATGGCTCCAAAGTTGACTATTCAAAGTTTAAGGTGGGTATGGGTCGAAAACAACTCAACCAATAGAATTTAGACAGGTTTGGGTACTTATATTAACCTTATCTTTAAGTATTAACTCTAAGTTAATTAGTTTCACTTTTACAATGTCTCTTTGTATTTTTATATTATATGGTTAATAAACTTACCATATACATACAAGATACCCCCAAGTGGTCCATTAATGATGAACCTATCATGATATAAGTCTCTTGGCCGAACCTTAGATTTTTAGGAATTTAATATCAATTAATAATATAATATTTGTTTTAAGAACTCTTTTATGTCAATTTTGACACTATTCAATAGTTTATTTTTGTGAAACTCATAACAGATTGATTACTTCGAAAAAAGTCAATTAAATCAATCCTAATATATCATATTATCCTAGAAAATTAGTTTAATTCATTAAAAGTTTCATATTATATTTATTTGGGTATTTATAATATCAATTATTTTAATTTTTCACTATTATAGTAATTACTGCATCATCATTGTGTCATAAATAAAATAAATTATTTAATGTCTAAAAATTATAAATAAACTATCATTATGTAGGAACTCTTTTTATCTTTCTAATGAATATTTATAATCTAAAATCCAACATATATAACCCTATGTAACAATTGTTTTTCTAAAAGATATATGCTTGTGTCATTTTTGTATTCATTTTAACTTAATTAAAATAAAGTGTCATTATCACTTACAAGTGGATCCATGGGGTCCCAAAATAGACCCAAAGATTCCCATGGTAGACCATGTATCAACCAATAGGGTTAAGACACGTTTTAGGGTAATTTAGATTTATTATAATATTATTTTTTAACCCTTATTTACCGGATTTACTCTTAACCATGGTAAATAAAATATTTACCGCAGTAATTATTCAAAATGTCTAAAAATAAAAGTTACCTATTTACACAATTTGAACATCCTGATTCCAAATATGGAATCCATTTTTCTAAATTCAAAACACAGAAGTGGCAGAAATTAATTTAAAATTAATTCCCGCTGTCAAAACAAAAAGAGTGTTTTTAAGAGATAATAACTATCAAAAGATTAACACTTGTTTATGTTCGGTTTAATTGTAAAATTTTGTCTAATGAACAACATTATATTAAATTGTAAAAATATATTCTAAATATACTTTAAAACCACTCAAATTCATAATTTATCACTATGAATTATTTTTATTAAAAAAGTTGTTTTTAATTAAAATTTAGTAATTTTCACTATTCATCAAAATATGAAAGTTATCCGAAAAGTACCAAAATTTCACCTTAGGCTAAATTCGATATTCTGAATCCAAAAATGAAGTCCATTTAAAAATATAAGATATATATTATTTCAAAATTTAGGTATTACTATTCATAACGGCTAGTTTGATTGGTTATGGTGTGTTAGAACTCGGTGTTGCGTACAACACACGCTATCACATTATTCAAAGGGAAACGTACCGTGGAAGCTTGGGGTGTTTCATTTTAAATTTTTGATATCCCCATTTAGTCAAAAAGTTTAAAATATTGTATTTAAAAAGGTTTTACTATTAGAAGTTGATAAAAGTGAAATACTGAAAATGAATCTGTTTTTGCATTATGACTAAGAAACTCATAATAGGGATTCTAAAATTATAAGGATTATATAAAGTTCAAAATGTATTTAATACTATTCATGACCTCTTTTAATGGTGTGATTGAACTCGGTGTTGCGTGTAGTGAAATTTAATGAATTATTTTTAAGAAATAACACACTCTGAAATCCTGGGGTGTTACAGAAAATTTTTAGGAATAAATAATAAAGGGTATGATTTATATGGGATAATTTGATGATGTTTCACACAATTAAAAGAATGTGCTCCAATTTTATAAAGGCGCTAAACTACTATGTTCTTTGGGCATCTGTTTTTTTAATTAGTTAAATATTCCAAAAAAATTGATTTAATATCCATGTTTGGAAATCATGTGATGTTATAGTTGGTATCATAAAAATAATTTAGTCAATCATTGGGAACAATGATTAGAAAACATTGTTATAACCATGTGTACATGTTTAAGGGTAAGTCTATGGATAAGCAAAATGTCATAGAATTTTTTATGGATAGTGAAATTGATTTCCAAGAAATAAATCCTCGTATAGATACTTCAAGTGGATGTGTATATATATCAAAATTACGTGAGGGTAAAAACTCGGAAAAGTGGCATTGGTCTAAACTCGAGCCTAACCTAGTGCATGAAAATTGGCCTTGTTGCACACCTAGTTGGACCCTTCTCGGGGAAATCCTTTGGAAATTTATAAATTCTTCAAAAACCATCATGAAGGATGTAAATATAATGTTGGTAAAAAATCCCACAAGGTTACATTATAGCTTTTTTGGGTTGATTGTGGTTGTTGACAAAGAGGGTTTCCTTGGTGAATTTTCATGTTCGAGAGATTTTGTTTATAATCCATGTTGACAAAGAACCATGACAAAGGAATGGAAAATTTGGAGGTGGTATAAAAGAACATATACAAGGTGGTGACGTTTTCCTGTGTTAGAAAAAATTTTGGGGTCCAAAATTTGGAGTTTGGTGAGCATCACGAAATTTGGATTTCCTTGAAGATCTCATCAAAATATGGAAAAGGCCTGAGTTTTGAGAAGATAGGCTCCATGGATTGGATTTTGTGAATACCATAAGAATGTTGATAGTGATGCTTTTCAATTATGATGAGCTTCACGAACTGAAGCATTGAAGATAATTGTTGTGGAGAAGGGAATTTCGAGTGGAGCTTCAAGACGAAGGAGCGAAGGAATTGATGAGATTCTCCGCGATTACGACAAGATCCACAATCGGAAAATTGCCATGGATCTTCACAATTTTGAGAGAATTTTTGTGGGAACATCGGTGCTTCGTGATTTAAGATGATGTGGCGTTGACTTCCCATGGAAGGTTCGAGGGTCTGTGTAATAGCCTATAAATAGACCTCGACCCCTCGAGCTATGTAGAGAGTGTTTTGGAAGAAAATATTTTTTCTCTTAGATTGTGAAGGTGGTTCAAGAAGATAGTGTTCTTCACGAAAGAAGATATTCGTAGTTACTAATCTAGCTCCAAAAAACATGTGAGATCTATATTGGCTTAGTGGGATTTGTGAAATAAGTCGCTTTGTGACAACTTGAGCTCTGTGACAGCCAATGCTTTGCAAAGGATTGAGCTTCATGAAAAGGTAGGGGCTTCACAAAGGCTTGTTTGAGCTTCAATAAATTGAGAGCTTTGTGAAGTAAGGTGTTCTACAAAGTTACTTCCCAAAGGATGTTTCTCATTAGACTATGGAAAGGGGGTATTCATCAGTGGATGAAATTAAAACATCAATAGAGAATCTAAATATAGTAGAGAATTCATTAATTTGGGGTAATGAAGAGACTTGCATGTTTATAAATTGTGATTATATCTTCTGAAGAAGAAGTGATCTCACTTCTGTTGAGAGAGCAGTGAGTTCTCAAATTGTAAGTGGTTGTAAACCAGGAGGGATAGTGAGTCTGCTTTGAACTTGTAATCATCAGTGCGCTTATAGAAAAATTGGTACATCGGCACACCTCCAGTGTAAGCTCCTTTGACATAGACCAGTGAGTGTGAACCTAGTAAAACATGGTGTGTCCTATACATGCTTCTAGATTTATTCATACTCTATAATGGTAATGAGAGAGAATACGGTTTTTTCTAACAACAAATCAAGATCAAAGGGTCAGTTTTTTTAATCTATCATACCCTGATTCACCCCCTCCCCTCTCAGGGTATCTGGCCTAGTGGACCTATGCTATAAGATGGATATAAATTTATTGGGATTAAACCTAAGGTGTAATAGATTGATATATTATAAGTAATTAACATTGATTATGTGGTTCTACTAATGTGATTATTTGTTTTCATATTATCCCTTCGATTTTTAGTTAATGGTTGGAACTCAAATTAATTATTTTAATGATGGATGTGATGGGAAATGCAATGATTTTTCTTTGGAAAAAATGAATCTTATGGGGGAAGTAATTTTTAATCTTATCACTATACTCACACAAGACATAAATCATTTCATAATTACTAATGAGAAGAGGAGGGAAATTTTTTTTTGTTGAGTCCTACATGATCCAACATTCGACATCATTCATTTTTTCATTTTACACACTTGTTTTTGATTAATGTATTGGTACCACTGAAAAGATATAATTTTTTATTCATTATTCAGGACATGAAAAAATCGTTTTGGTTGTTTATCATTTAAGAGATTAATCAAACTAGTGTTGGACTTTAATCAAGACTATGAGCAATAAAAATAAAATTGAATCCATAGAATGGGACTACATCAATAACTTCTTTTCTATAAGTACATTCATCATATTATTCATAAAAATATGGAAAATTAGTTACTTCATATAATGAAAAAAGATAATAAATATATTAATACTTATGATGAAAATTTTACAAGACATGAAAGGCACCCTTTCGAAATTATCATCCAAACATAAAGTAATGTTTATATGATCTTAAATGGCTTAAAATCATGAATCAGAAGATATTAATCCATTACAGACTTTATTAGATATGGATATATTATGTGTTGAAAAAAAGGTGAAAATATAGGTTGGAGTAACGTATCTATCTAATGGTTTTGACAAGAATAAGAATATAGAGTTGAAAGGAAGGTCTAAAAACCTTTAAGAATAGAATATGAGACTTCTTTTATGATCTTAATATAAGGATAATAAAAGAGGATATTTCCTCAAGGGGACTAATAAATTTTTTTAGTTCAGAAATGAATTTTATTGAGAATTTCATTTTGAATGTGATAGGTATAACATAGCTATGAACTCTAATGGAGATAAAGATGTGCTAAATGCACCTCCCCTGCTTTAGTGTGAAAAGTTTCTGAACAATGGGAATTATGCAAACCGTTGTTGAAACCCAAGGGCTGGTGATGAAGATATACATTTGAAACCTCATGAGCTAAGGGAGATGGATAAATCACATGTGATAATAACTAGTGATGTAGAGTATGACCGAGAAGTGGTGGAATGGTTGTTTTTGTATTTAATGGGTTCATGAATAATGATGTACAATTAATTTTATAGTGTTATGGAGTAATGAAACATATATTTATTGGTATTATTTCATTCGTACTTATGTATTTAAAATAATATTATAGAAGAAACAATGAAAAAAGATTCATGTGGTAAAGTTGTATTTTTAGATAACACAATATTAAGGGATAGATAGCCATTAAAATGTTCCTTTTGTTAAGATAATGATTTTTGGAAAAATTTATGTTGGATATGTTAAATTAGAAGATATTATTTACCTTGTATGTAATTCAAGATGTATTGATAAGTTTGTTATAATATCATGGATGATGTTTACAACATTTTGGACTTAAAAAATATATCAAATAATCTTTGGAATATTGAAACATAAATTTTTTCAACAAGTATGTATGGTAATTCAGGATATTACCATCTTTTAAGATAATATAAGATTTGGGTATTCACATGTTTGGAATGTGACAAAAAATAAATACTTTTTGAATGTTGGGAATCAATTTTAAAATGATTTTTCTAATTCATTTATATAGTGTTTGATTTTAGTTTTTCAGAATGGTTTTAAGGATAACCATTTATTGAAAGATTAAGTAAAAATTCCAATGAAGTCTATGTGATTAATGTATTATCTTTACACATGAGGTTTTAATAATATTGGGTAACCTATTTCAAAAAAAATTATGCTGATATTAACTGATGACAAATAGGATGGAATATGAAGGATCTCATGATCTATTACCAATTATGGAATTAAAAAATCACATTATTTTTTTTAGAAAGATGTAATTTTAATCAATGAACAACATAGTGTGAGGATTTCCTAAAATAATGTAAGTTTATATTTTGAGGAATATTCATTTACATTAGGAAAAAGTATATTGAGAAAAAAACATACCATAGTGCATTCAATTCCAACAACCATATGGTCACTTAGGTCATTGTAGATATATGGATTTGTGATAGTTAACATTACGTTACTGTATTCTTTAGCATTCTCAATTAGAACATGATAGTCATATTTCTATTACATGACCATGTTTTCACATTCCACCTATGTTCTTCTATGTGGAAGTCCATTAATGATTTACTTTGACTAGAAGATATGTTTCTAATATTAATTTTTAAAATGATGTTTAAGTATTCACTTTTATAATGTGAGTTTAAATGAAAAAAAAAATCTAGTATTAATCCTTTAATAACCCATATGAATTTTGTGGGTTAAATTCATTTTAAGGGGTTAGAATTTAACACCCTGATATTTTTATGAGATAGGTTTTTTTTTAATTCATTGATTTATAGTTTTCTACACTACAGCATGATAAAATTGTGCTATACAAAACACTAGAATAGATTGCGGTATACGCAACACAATACTTGGATTATGTTACACTCAATGGCGTGTCCCTTATATAGCTTGGGTTTCACACTAGATAGAGTTATACCAAACCATAGAATATTATTTACATACTAATATTTTATATAATAAGATATAAACTAGTCATTAAATTAGGTGTTGTGAATAGTATTAACTAACTAATTAAAATATATGGTTTTTGAGATGAATTCATTGTATACCAATTAAATAGAAACAAATAATCCTACAAATTGAATACAAAAAATGTATTATTAATTTTATGCACCTAATGTAATTTTTTATTAACAAAAAAAATTTATTAGAATTAGTAATTGATATTAATGAAATATGAATTTTATATCTTCAATAAAATATTTTTTATATTAATAAAATATGTTACATAGGAATAATATAATAACCAAGATAATTTTATTCAATATACCCTATTTTTTCAAAACGCTAATTTTATCACATTTTAATGGTTAACACATTTTAAATCCAAATTTTTATACTTTAGTATATTCTATTTTACAAAATAAAAATATAGTTTTATATTGGGATGTAAAAATTTACTTTTCATTAGTTTTTTTAAATTTTTATGATATGTTTAATGTTTTAATGAATAATAATAAAATACTTAAATTTAATTGAAAACAATTTTTTATATGAAATAATTTATAATGAAACAAAATATTTCTTATTGGTTTTAAATTATAAATATATAATGTTATATATTATAATTCAATTAAGTTAATTTTCATCAATCTCACATTTTTATTTTACATAATTTTTTGATGTTTTTAACGTGTTTCTTTAAAAACTCGTTTTCTCATTATGAAAATGAGATTAATTGTTTCATTAATTTCTATAAATTATGTATTTTAATTTGGAAAAATTAATTCAATATTTGGAATTAGAGGGTCTAAATTCTGTAAATAGGCCACTTTTATTTTTGGACATTTTGAATCATAACTTTAGTTATATTTTTTATTACGACCGCAAATTTTAAATAGGGAATTTAATGGTAAATTTAATATTATAACATGTATATAATTACCCTAAAAATATTCATAAATTTATTGGATTAGTTTTTCTCAACCAAAATATATTATGGGACTATGTTATGTCTGCACTATGCTAATTAAAGGAATTTATCACTTGTGTAGTATTATATTCAATGGAAATACATTTTTGTCACACTTTTTTTTAATAAGAGAAATATTTTTAATATGGTGTTATATAATAGTTCTATTCAGATATAAATTTTTTTAGGAAAGATAATATTTTTTTATATATTATGGATAGTTATTTATAATTTTTAATAATGAAATTCTGAAATTAAATGGTGACACAATAATGATGCAGTAATTTTTTAATTAATGGGAAAGTGAGATTAATGACATTAAAAATATTAAAATAAATATAATTTAGATAATAAATATAATCCATGACTTTTGAATATGACTTTGAAATGTTATTGATATATCAATTTTTCTGGATGATATCTTATTGTTATTATGTTTTTAAAAAGTCATTTAATGAATAGTGTCAGAATTAATATTATTGATATTTGAATGTAAATAATATTTTATTAACTAATATAAAATTAATAAAAATATAATATTCATCAAAATAATGTTTATAATTCTTAAACATTTCTTAATGACTCTTTTATAGTTTTTAAAAATTTAAAAATAAATATATAGACCCATAAGTTAAAAATTACTTAAGGGTGATATTATTACATAAAAATGTCTACAAATTTATTTTATAATTATATTTTGACATATACTCAATATATATTCCAAATAACCTGCATTGGACCCATTTTAAATTAAATATTAATTTATATAAATTTATTAATTTAGGAGATTCTATGAGTGTCCCTTACCTCTCTTATAAAAGGGGACATCATATTATCATTTATTTACACCTATAAAGAAATTTTTATCATCCAATATATACCCAAATCTCTTCCCAAATTTCTTAACATAATCAAATAATCCTTAATTTGTTCATAAATCTAACCAATGGAGTCATTTTTTTCAAATTAGAAGGTGATATCCAAAAAATATATAATATTCACCAAAAATTTTATAATTTAATTTATTCCCTGAAATCCTTAAAAAAATTTAATGTCTATATAATTACAATATTAACCTAAAATCATTGGTATTTTTTTAATTTATTTTTTTGACATACACTCACACATACATCCATCTAATGGGTAACAAATTTACCATTATTATGTATAGAGAACTACCACCTTAAGAAATAGTGTTGTTAATTATTCCATTATCACCTTTAATGGATGGGAATTATCAAGGAACTTATATTTTTATAGGATATGTATGTTCTTTATTATATAATTATACTTCTTTAATGATAATATAATGTCTATTTTTTATCATCAAATTTTTTGAAAACTGATAATATCGCTTGTGTGTACGTATGTCTAAACTACTCCATGACGCGATGTCATTCGTTATTAACCTATATTTCAAAAATGACAATAATGATAATTTTTTTGAATATAGATTTTTTATATGAAATATAAATTATTATTTAATTATAAAATATCATATAATTTTCTTTCTTTTAACCTAGCAATAAAATGGAATCATCTTTCTTTCGTATGTACAGCCAACCATATCCATGAATGGTGTATTCTATTTATAATATATATATTTTATATTTTAAAATAACTATTTATATACCTTATATATATTAAATATATTTTAACATTAAAATTCTTGAAATAATTATATTAACATTTAATAAATATTACCGTGAATGAATAATCAAAACGCATACGATAAACAAAGATGTTATCACCAAAAATGTTACATTAATATTGGAATTGTTAATAAATAGTTTATAGATAGTCATAAGTAAATAATATTAGGTATTAAATATATGAATATGGTTATTTGGTTATTTGGTTGATGTGTAATAAGATTTTATTTATTATACAGGAGGTTTTAATGTGTGTGATGAAAATCAATGTGCAAGGTAAGGGAAATTCATATTACTTTTCGTTTCTGTGAGATACATGTCCTATTCAGATATTCCTTCATTACTGTTGAGTATATTCTTATGAATGAAATTTTATGTTATCAATTTACTTTATTTATTAATATTAGAATCTTTAATTGAGTTTATTCTTTTAAGGGGTTCATAATTCTAAAGATACTCATATAGTAAGTGATTTTTGTCTCACTTTTGTTTTTCAAGCAATACAAGACATGATCCCCCCATATTTTTTATATGTGTTTTATAAAATACCAAATAAAGTGAAATATTATTATTATTTGTAATTTTAGGGTTATTTATATATCAATTTTATGATATCACTTTAACATGGTTTATGGTTCAAAAGTAACTGAATCTACAAGCTAATTTAGTCTCAATTTTCCCACTTAGAAAATTATGTTATGTTATGAACCTATATACTTTTATGATGTGTATAGGATAACCATTTTTATTTTTATCACTTATATCCTTCTATTAATGATTATAATGTTTAATTTACTTTTATTCCCTCTTTGCTCAAAAATCTATGTTCCTTTGAAACAATGCTTACTAAAAATGATTTTATAGTGTTTTAAATGATCTTTTATCAATTATCAAGGAAACTGTATTTCAAATATGATTAAAATATTTTTCCAAGATTAAACAAATGTTTTCATGTTTATTCTCAAATAAAAATGTTTCCTAAATGTTTTTAGATTTAAAATCATTTTCTAAAGAGGAAGGATATTTTCATCAATAATTATTTCAAATGATATTTAAAAATCATTTTCCTTGTATGATATCCTAATTTTATATTAATTATGTTTAAATAGTATATTATTCAATTTTACCATTGATATTTTTTCAATTAATGGTTTTTATTTATTGTGGAATGATTTTTATGCGACACATTTCATTTCCACATGATATGTTTTGATGTTCTTGAAAACTATTCCATTCTATATATTCTAATATCATAAATGATTTATATTCTAGTGGAACATATATGTATATTTTGGGTTTGTGATATATGGGATATATATCTCCTTCCAATGCATTGGGTAATGAATTGTTTTTCATGTGATATACTAAGATTGTCATCAGAGTGATCCTTGACTACTACGATGGTCATGGGATTTAACCACGACTACCATGATAATATGGGGAATGAAATCATATTATTAATATGGTTATATGTGTAATACATGACTACAAATATGGTATGGGGAGTGAAACCATAATACAAATATGTCATAGGAAGTGATTCCTTGACTACTGTGGAAACCATTTCATATGATTTTCTATCTACCATAAATTCCATGTCTTACTACTATGAAACAGTTCCATGGATTGTGTTTTTTATTTACCTATGATTCAGGTCTTATAAACTATCAATATTTTTTCCATTTTTCATTTTTATGATAATTTATACGCAGGGTGTGATCTTCTATTTTCATAACCATTTTCTCATTCCCTTATTATCATGATTATTTTTACATGTCTCTCTTTTTTATTCTTACTGAACATATGGGCACTCTATTTTCATATTTTTCATTCCCCATTGATATAAATAAATGTTTTTGCTTGGAAAAAAAATTAGGTGAACTTGATAAGAGATATTGAATATATTCCCCCAATTTAGAAGAATATTTTCAATGTCTCTAAAGGTACTAAACAAATATGGTTGTTGTGCTTATTTTAATGTAATATATTTCATATTCCACAAAAATGATATCATATCTATCAATGATGATCATGGGTTGTTATATGACAAATTGTATTATCATTTAACAATCAATAATGTTTAACGTTAAACAAATTAATGGAAATTGAGTTATATATCCCTTAAAACTTTTTAATCATTTGAATCGTATACCCCATAATTGTAATAATTTTCAAATGAAACATTGAATAAAAAAGATTCTGATTTTCAAGATACGATATATAAAATGGTAGTATATAGACTCCATAAGGAAATAATATTAGAATAATGTATATATCTCATAGAAGTAAATGTGAGATGAGAAACCCTTACGTGATTCGTCCCTTTAGTTTTTTAAAAGTTAACATTGTCTATAAAGGATTAAATATTTTTATTAATTAATTCTAGAAGAATAATAAATTTTATTATGCAATATTTTATTCTTTTATAACATCTTAACAAAAGTTACTTAATAATATTTAGGTGTATTAATTTTTCTAGGTGTGTTCATTTTATTGTTTCATTATCAGTTCATTTGATTGTAAATTTTGATTTTCATGTCAAATGGAAATAAAACTACTACTATGAAATTAAATGGGATTAATTCACATCCATAATTTTAAATGCTCCCATATATCATTTTTTTGTTTCATGAGGATCATTCATTTGATAAAATTTTATTGATAAATGTTTAGTTTATCAAAGTTTTTTATGACCATCATGAATTGTTTAAAATTTATTTAATATTATGTCTATATATTATTTCCAAAACACGATATAGGTTATAATATGCCTATTAAAATTTGATTTTTCGTGAATTATACTTTCATGAACATCCTTGAAGTCTGTAATGAAAAACTGAAAATAATTATTCATATAGATGGTTAACTACATTACTTTGGACAATGGATTCAATTCATTGTATAATGAAGATAAGGAATGTGGTGGATAGAAGATAACACATTTTAAAACATAAAATTATTGTTAATAAATTATAATGGAGTTATTATTATGTGATGGTTAAATTATGTGAATAGATTGTATAAAAAGAAAAGAAATTAAGGGAGGTTGTTTGAGAAAATAAAATCTTCAATATAATCTCTTTAATGGACCCCTTAATGAACATGGAATTGGTCATTAGATGAGACTATAAGAACATTTATGTGAGGTGTAGTTTTCAGTAAATGGTTTTTTATATATTTGGATAGATTCAAGCCTTTTTAATATAAAGGGGGTGGCGAGGAGTGATCATTATATTTGATGAGTGGTGGTTGAATTTTATTAAATAATGATTATTTTATATTTAAATCCAACCAAATTTGGATGATATTGATTCCAGTGAATTTGGATGATAATTAATGTATTATGGTTGGTTAATATATATATAAACACATCAAAAAACCATTTACAATTGTATTTAAATATTTTTAGCTTTTAACTTTTAACATTAACCCACTATATTATCTTACTAATACTGTGGTAAATAATCATTATCATAGTAAATCATTTATGAATAAAAAAACCTTTAAATAAATTTGAAAGTTGTGATTCCACAAATTGTATCTATTTTCAAAATTAAAAACATAGAATTTTCTGAGTTGCATTTAAAATTATATCATCAAAATACAATGAAAAATGTTTTTTTAAAATTATTTTTATAAGAAAATTAAAATTTTACAAAAACAAGGATAAATGATTGATTTAATTTAATTAAATAGATTTTATATAATTAAAAATTATATAATTTCCTTTGATACCAATTTAAATTTATAAATTGAATTTTATATATAAAGAAAATGATTTCTATATAAAAATCAGTATTTTTTAAATATTCAGTATAAATTAATCCTTTTGGACATTTTTCAAAAATAAATCCAAATAAAATATTAAAATGATTAATCGAAAAATGATTTTCATTTTATAAAATATATTTTCTAATAGTTACAAAAATTTATTATATTTATTTTCTCATAGAATACACTGAAAATGAATTTTTTTCAAGAAAACTAATATTTGAGCAGCAAAATAAGTTATCTAAAAACAATGTGTTTATTTTAGATGTATAAATTAATATATTAAATTATTTGGACAATTATAGTTTTTATAATCTTGTTAAAAATATTCACTCCCTCTAATTTAACAGGTTTGTTATAATGATCGTGTTAAAATAATAATATTTTTTTGTTCCATTAGGCTCTGTATTTGGTGCAATTTATGATATCAGTGAGGTTAAATATATTTAACAAGATACATACCATAAAATATTGGGCTGTTAAATTATACCCCCTAAAAATGAATTTATTCCTCAAAAATCCTCACTCGAATACAAACAGATTATGATGCCTCTACCCCATCGCAACTTATGTTTCTCATGTAGCTTCTTCAAATTGATGGTTTCAAAAAAAACTACAATCCTGTGAGTTATCTTATTTGGTATAAAATTATCTCCATGATACCGAATCTATAACAATTTACCTTAATATAAATGATAATACTCCGGTTTTATGACTTCTAAGTTTATTATATGTTAGAGACTAGGTATGTACTTCATCAAAAGATATATATATATATATAATAGCTTTTGTAATTGAGATAGATTTAGTTAAAGTTCTAATCGTTAAGTTATAGTATCGATAAAATTAATAATTTAAAAAAAAATTGCATCCTCATGATTTAGAATTGAAATTAAAACATCAAAGGTGGATATTTATATATTCATCTGTGTGAAACCCACCTCATAAAAAGGGTCCATCAGACACCCTCTTAAAAATAGGGAATTTAAAGGAAAAGGGGGGAAAACTTGGATTCTAATTTTGTTCACATTTGTGGAATGTGAAAATATACACATGAATGTGAATTATAACTATCATATTCTGATAGATAATTGTACATAACATGTCCAAGAAAAGGTTTCGAACACAAAACCATAGACTATAATGTTCTAGAAAATTACATTGATATCATTATAAATGTTGGTGATCAGATAAATATTTATTTCAACTTTTATTAAAATATATATAGACTTTATATTATGTCATAAGTACAATCTCACTAATTGGTCATTACATAACCAATTTCTAATTCATCTATTACATAATGAAATTAACTCGAAATTGTAATAGCTGATGAAATAGTTGATTAGAAGACCCATAATGGGATTACAATACATTTCATATTCTATTAGTTATCACCATGACAAAATAGTTATCAAATGTTATCCAATATGCATAAATAATCATATGGTTGTTTAATACATTTATCTATAAAAACCTCTTCCATAGTTTAATGTCAAAAATTTCAGAAATTGTTACTATTGGGAACCTTCCAAAAGATTAAAATTCAAAATATTAGAATGAATTTCACAAAATATTAAAAAAAACTTATCATTAATCCACCCAAATTACTTGATGTCCATCTCAATTATCAAAATAAAACATGTGAAGATCATTATCATGTATTTTTTTGAAACATGGTAAAAATGATGAATTTCCATAAAATATTAGTGAAAAGATGAATGATTTAAAAAATAACTCATTCCCCATACCATAAATACATATTTTTGTAAACTCAATACATAAAAAACCTCCTCATCATGTTTCTAATCAGTTCCAAGGTCATCAATATTGTCCTATTATTTTATCACATCAAAGATCTATTTATCTCATTATTATTCCAACAACATGAACATAATAGGGGTTATCATTCCCTAAATCAAGTATTCTTCAAAAATATAACCTAACCACCTATGTCACATTTCATGGTTACCAGTACCATTCAATATATACATTCAAATACATAAGGAAAAATGTAGTGTAATAATTCATAAATGTTTCATTATTCAAAAATACTACATAATAACATATAAACCATTGTTATTGAATTACAATACACAAACACTCAATCATTTCACTTCTTTATTAAACAATTAACTATGATATGGAATTTTTTCATACTTCTTTCATCTCATAAGTCATTCATATTCTATTCATCATCGACTATATAATTGTTACTCATAGAACCGTGTCTATTCTCTTTACAATAATTCTCCCTATGGAATTGATTTTCATTATTCCTATAAATTTCATATTTAAAAAATTTTAAACTAGATGATTCCTTAATATTACCACCATTTTCATCAATTGTGTTAACATAAAATTTATCATTTCCTTTTAATTTAATTACTTTCTGTCCTTCATTTCAACACCTAAACCTTATTTCAGTTCCTTGGAATAATTCTCCTTTATTCATCTTCCTTGGTGACTTTCATGAGCAATGTTGAACATTATTTTCTTTATAGTCACCATGAAATTGCACATTTCTCCTATTATATGGGTCACTAAAGTCTCCAAAGTTATGATATTTGATTATATTTTTATAAATTTTATTAGGAATAATAATAAGGTTTCACCTTCCAACTCCTATTTCATATCGGTGATCATGAGGAAGATTATTACATTGTCCATTATAATCCCTATAACGGAAAAAACAACTATAAATAATGTTTTCTATTTTGATTTAACTAAATTTAATATTATTTAATATGGGTATAGAAAACACATACACTTATTTAGTTATATGTTATTGGATTTAAAATACAGTTATGATTATTTACCTTTATTAATATAACCATTGAATAGTGATCACATTATTAGTATAAATATACGGTTTTTAACAAAACTATTTGAGTCAAACAAAGGAATTGATCGCCTTAACTAGTTGAATTGTTCCCAATAAAGACCATTTATCAGATAATCTAAGGGATATAGAATCCTTGGGATTTCCCTTCATTGATCCTGAGTTGAGATCCAATAACACAAGCATAAGTGAAACTATTTACAAAGGAATTTTGAGCTCATTCAGATCACGGCCCAAACCATGTTTTTCGAACGGCCCGAGAAAGTCTCACCGTTGTGACACATACCATTAGGGTCTACTCCTGTGTAAAAATAGGTATATATATTAGGAAATTAATAATATGAATATTTATCTTTTATAGAATAATTAATTTATTTTAAATTTTTATTTTTTTACTTTATATATGATTTTGAAATTGATTCAATTAAACATAAATTGTATTTTGGGTAATATTCAAATTCAATTAAGGGAATTATTTGATGAATTATTGGATTTTTGAAATAAATAGTATTTACAAAAATGATATTATTATGTATGTTTTATTAATTATAAATCGTCATATAATTTTTATAAAGTGAAAAGTAAATTTTTATAAATGTTCATAAACTATTATTGTCATAATCCCAACATTTTTAAATAAATGTCGACTATTATTTTAAAATTTAAAGTTAATGTATTTTGAAAATTATTTTTTTAAAATAAATATTATATTTTGAATTAGAATTTAGAAATTATCCAATGGGGAATTTTTTATGATTTTCTTAGAAAGTCGAATGTTCAGGTAAAAAATAAATACCGTATAAATATACATAGTGTTTTATGACATCATAATGTACAAAAAAATGATGTGATAAAGACCATAAATGATATCTGTGTCTAAATATAGGTTTTAACCTCAAAATAGTATGATTTTATATCGATTTGAATAATTTTATAATGCCTTTATGAATTCTTTAAAATATATAATATATTTTATGATTTTAAATTCATTTCTTTAAAAGAGTATCTCACCTCCACATAACCAATGGTAATATTTCACTATGTTTGTTCATTTTCATAATAAAATAATTAATACATCCACACATTGGAAAAAACCATGGGACAACCCCATCGTATGGTTTTTAGTTTTAAATAATATTTTATATAGAGTCCAAAACAAAAGTTTGTGGAATGTCATAGAATTCCACTCTCATTTCCTATATAAACCCTCCCAAGATCCCACTTATCTTCACTAAAATACATGGATCACGTCCATTCCCTCCCTTCCCACTCTTTATAAGCCTCCAAAGGATCACCAATCTCTCAAGATGACCCTTTTCATGCATTTGGATCCACACACTCAAGTATGGGTTCTTTCCTTTCTCATCATTATCCATGTTTATTTTTATAGTTATTACCTTTTTTTAGTTAATAATGATGGGGTATATTTTCAAACATCCCCCATACATACCTTATTATGTATAAATTATAAAAGATCTATTTCTCTCTCATTAATCCTTCCTTTGTACAACCTTCAGCATGCCAAAATTTCTAATGTGTCCTTTCCCTTCATATTTCTCAGGATTTTTTTGTATCGTATGCCTTATTAATCAAATTATATAAATTTTTAATTTATTTTAAATATAAATATTATTGTACACTTAATTTAATAATTATTAGAGTCTAATTTTTCTTTAATATACTGATTTATGATATTTTAAATGACATTGTAATGCTGCCAAATTTTCACCACGCTTTTTAATACCAAACCAATTGTGTAGTGAAGACCATTCACATTTACTATACAGTGTGTTCAATTTTATGCACATATGTTTTTATCCTGGGGAATTAAATTTATTACTTTTACACTCCTTTATCATGGTGAAAGTTATGATTATGAATTAATCCTTGTTTTATGATCTATGTGGAACACTTAAGGATGATAATGAAATGAATGTGATGGGCGAACCCAGAATTATATTGCACTCCAATGAATTGGGTGATTTTTAGTATAATAATATGTCATTTTGGGATACTTTTGTACCTAATTATTTTCTTTTTTTTTATATTATGAATTCTTGGAAGTTATCATTGGCCTATGATGCAGTGTTTTATGTCGTTTCCTCATTTTTTATGTTATGATTATCAAGTTATACCATTCCTTATTATTCATCTTCCATTATCCCCCATTGATATTCCTTGTCTACGATGTATTATTTTCTTCATGTTATTACATGTTTCTTCCCTTATTGTATTTATGGATCACCCCTTTCTTATTTATTTCCCTAGGTTATTAAATGTAGTTTCATGCTTAATTGTGTTAAAGAAACTTTCAATAAAGATATTGTAATTCATTTTTAAAGTTGTAATGAAATGTTACTAATTCACAAAGATGCTAAAAATATCGATATTTTTGGGATATATTATTTTTTTAATTTAATTAAATCAATTAATAATTTGCAATAAAAATAAGAGTTTTTATAGTTGGCATTAGTGTAAAAGTTATGTTATTTCTTGGATTATGATTAGAAAACTATAGAAACATCCATAGAGTTGAAAATATCTTAAAGAATACATACCTAAAATTTTGTATGAATAGATTAACTGGTTTATAATGACAATACATACATTTATAGATAATACAAGTGGATATGGTTATGGTATAAGTGTACCTAGGGGTAAAAAATTTGACAAAGTATCCCCAGCCTAACTCAGGGTAACCTCATACAAGACAAGGAGACTTACTATTCACATGGTTTGACAGTCCCATAAGATATACTTTGGAAAATTCATAAGACTAGTAAAAACCATTATTAATGGAACAAAAAATATACCATATGAATATATGTAATAAATTATATCATTGATAACATAGCTTGAATCCTATAAATTCATAACTTACGAAAATACATGTAATTTATATGTTATACCTTTAATGTAATTTGATTATCCTTTATGTGTTTAATAGCTCAAATATATTCATCTATAATTTTTATTTTATTCTATATAATAGACTTAAATAGGAGGATACTGGTAAATAATCATTGGGAAGGGAAGCATGACGAATTTCTACACAAGATGCCCAACCCAATGGCAGTTGGAATCATGAACATCTAGATGATACTATCTCAGATGACCCATGTTTTGAATAAAAACCTAAATTTGGAAGAGCATCAAAATACCCCAAAAATAGAACAAGATTCCATCAAGATCATCATGAGACAAAGGCCTCCATCATTTAATGGATTATAAAAACCCTTAATCACCAAAAAATGGATCAACTACCTTGATATGATCTTATCCATTATTCAGTGCTAATTACAACAGATGGTTTTTTTGGTTTTTTATTGTATGGAGGGTGAAGTAGATCGATTGTTCACATTGAAAAAAAATATGAAGCCTGGGGAAAATATTGAGGCAATGGTATGGATGGATTTTTAGAAAATAATTCAATAAATATTTTTCCCACACCCTCCAAACTAAAATGGAATTGGATTTTCTTTACCTCTAGAAGAAAAAGATGAAGAATCTATCATGGTATATGAGTAAAACATCATAAGGCACGCAAAATGCACCTTATTATTTATTGTTATAATTAATTTAAAGGTTTTTTGCATTATTGGTGGGCTAAAACCAAGCCTACAAGAATCCATGGTGATCCATAACATTGATAGATATAATTAATTTTTTTAATGTTACCTAAATATCTAAATGGGGATCAGTGAATCTCAAGGGTAACGTAGGGATAGGAATATGAATGTTGAGTTAAATTCTAGCTGTCTGATAGAGAGATCTAACAGTGCCAATAAATCTCATCTTCTCACTTTCCAAAGGTGTGGAATGAAGTACGCTAGAAATTACAGGAAGGATATGAGGAATGCATTAGATGCAGTAAGTAAGTTCATATAGACGGTGATATCCAGCAAGAGAACCATGCTATAGAAAAGGGTGAAAGGAATTCTCCAGTCAACCCCCACTGTATTGTTAAATACTAAAACATCAAGGAAATTGAATTTTTTTCAAACTAATGCACTAATACAATGGTTTTCTATGATAACTAAAAACATACATGGTCGCGAGTGATAGATTTTTCTGTCACATCTACTAAATTGTATCCTAAAAATAAAGTGGTGATAAGTACACAAGATATTTTTTCAATAATATAGAATCTACTTTTTTATTATATTTCTATGCACTCCTTTACGTCATGAAACATTAGTATAACTATTAAAATGCCATCCGAAATAATGGAAGTTGAGTTATTAGTTATCACCGTAAATGAGGAAATTATTGCATCCATAATATATAACTCCTACCCTATCACAATTTTTGGGATGAACTTCCCTGTGAAACATTTCATACTCCAATTGGTGGAATTTTTTGAAATTATATGCCAGGATTGGCATTACATATATTGATCTAACATAAATTTCTATGAGATGTAAATCACTATTTGTATTTCAAATCAACCCATGATTCTATACAAGTTCAAGGAGGATAAATAATATTATTTTGCGTCATAATCTTGATCATGGATATTACTCTCGATGAGAAAGAATATTTAGTTCAAATGATTGATTCTATAGAACGTGTCATCCATGAGGACATCCCCATCATGAGGGAATACAATAATGTGTTTCTTGAGGAATTCCATAGTCTTTCTCGAATCTGAGATGTTGAATTTTTGATTGAGATTATACATAAAGAGTTACCATTATCTAAGACTCCATATAGAATTATTATTATGGAACTTGAGGATCTGAGGAAACAACTATAAGAGGTTATGGATAAGGGATTCATATGCCCATGTTCTTCACCATGGGGTGCACCGGTTATCTTAATTTAGAAGATGGACGAGACAATGTGTTTTATCATTTATTATAGTGAGCTCCGTAAG
Organism: Viscum album; assembly: GCA_963277665.1. Classification (NCBI taxonomy): domain Eukaryota; kingdom Viridiplantae; phylum Streptophyta; class Magnoliopsida; order Santalales; family Viscaceae; genus Viscum; species Viscum album. Next base: position 1,652,782,093 of record OY728131.1, on the reverse strand, counting down.
ATCCAAACAAATAAGAGTATCCTATCCCATGATTGATGACTTATTTGGATAACTATTTGGATAACAATACATTTCTATGTGATTTCAATGGTCGGGATATTACTAAGTTAGGATGAAGAATGACTATATTCCCAAGTATACTTTTCAAACAATATATGGGAACATTGAATTCATTGTAACGACATTTGGACTAACTATTTATTCATAAATCTTCATGGACATGATGAATAGTGTATTTATATATTACCTCTAAAAATTGTGTGGATGTATTTATAGATGATATTATAATGTATTCTAAATAAAATAATGATCATGACAATCATTTCATGACCTTTTCTAAAGACATTATGAAAAAAATATATATGCTAAGAATAAAAATTATGAGTTCTGTTTGAATGAAGTCTCTTTATTATAGAATATCATCACCAGGGGTGATATATAAATAGAAAATTTTAAAACAACATAAATTGATGGATGGATGAGGCCAAAATCTATGATAGAAACCTATATATTCCTTAGGTTTGTGGGGAATTATCACCAACTCATTTGATATTTATCATGATTTTAAATCCCTCTCACCAATCTAACAAAGAAGGGAGTCATGTTTTCTAAGAATTGTGAATGAAAAGGATCAATAAATTATTTGAAAAGGTGGAATATCATTATTCATGTGTTCATATAACCAAAAATAGAGATCCTTTCAGGACATCTATGATTCTTCAATTAAGGTACTAGGTCATGTGTTGATGCAAAATGAAAAATTATTTTCCTATGATTAAAGGCTGTAAAAATTTGTCAAAAATAACAACCCAATACATGATTTAGATATAATTATAGTGGCATTATATTTAAAAATTTAGAAGAATTATATCTTTGGAGAGATGTCTGAAAAATATATCCCAATAACAAAAGTCTCGATTATATATTCACAAAAAAATCACTAAATATGATCCAATCAATATGGTTAGAAATGATCAAATTAAATGACTACCCAATTCACTACCATCATATAAAAATGAATAAAGTAAAAGATCTTCTTGGTATAATGGATCCAAAAACAATGTCATTGATTAGAATTGAGAAGGATCGGATATTATTAATCTTGAATAGCGTGGACATGGGAATCAACATTAAAGGATGCTCAATGAGATGATTTGGGAATTCAGAAGAAAGTGAAAACTATAAAAAAGGTAAATCATATTATTTCAATAATATTGGAGAAGTTGTTGTATTATTTTGGTTAATACTATGTGTACAATCAAATCATATGTTAAAGAAGGATTGTTTAGATGATGAACATTCCTCAAACTTTTATATCCATACTAAAAGAATATAAATGTATTAACTTCTCTATGAATAGTATTAGTGGGACAATATGAAGAAGTAGACCACAAAATATAAATCAATATGTATTGTATTTCAGCATGTGAATGTGGGAAGGAAAAATTCCAATCGGATGATTCACCAATTAAACATACATACATGGAAATATGGAAACATCGTCATGGAATTTACCACAAAGATTCCAAAGATATGCAGGGAAACACTAATATCTATGTTTTGGTGGATATTTTAAAAAATACTACACACTTCATTGTGATTTGTGAGTATTTTTCATTTTATCAACTTTCATGGATATACATTATAGAAGTGGTGAGTCATCATGTTTTACCACTATTGATTTTATTCGATCAAGATCCAAGATTCACCTATATGTTGTATAGGAGTCTCTAGAATGCTCTGAATATTGAGCTGAACTTCAGCACAACCTATCACCCATAAACCGGTGGCTAATCTAGCCATACTGTCCAGTCACTCGAGAACATTTTGATAGCATGATTAATGGACTTCGAAAACAGATGGGATCAATATATTCCTCTAGTTTAGTTCTCTTACAACAACTTTTTTCACTAAAGCATCCATATCAGTCTCTAAGAATCTATTTATGCGAAGAGGTGCAGAACACATGCATGTTGGGATGATGTTGGGGAACGAAAACAACTAGGTCCTAAAATGGTTGATGATATATGTGTGAAGGTTAGGACCATTCAACAACAAATCAAGGATTCTCAGAGCAAAAATAAGATATACGTTGACCACCATGGATGAGACCAACAAGTTGATGAGGAGACATTTATTTCCACTATATATCATTATTGAATAATGTGATGATATTTGGAAAGAAGGAAATTTGTATCCATGATACATCATCCCCTTTGAGATCCTTGATCACATAGGATTGGTGACCTACTGATAGAACTACCACTTAACCTATCTCAATACAAGATGTGTTCCATGTATCCCTCTTGAATAGGTACATACTACACCACTCACATATACTCAATCTTGAGGTAGTGCCATTTTAGAATGACCTCTCTTATGAGGAATAGATAGTAAAAATTTCATATCATAGAAAAAGAGTTCTATGGAATAAGATAATCCACATAGTCAAATTATTGTGGAGAAACATCAATATTTAATAAGAAGTGTGGGAACTGTAGAAGGTGATGAACCAGATTAACCCTAATAATTTTTAATTTGGAAAATGATAATTTTAAGGGAGAAATTTATTGGGGGGGGAATTGTAATGAATTTAACTATTATAAATAAAGATTCACTTTTTTATTTAATTAATTGTCTTCTTATGAGATATCGTTATAGAAAACCGATTAACATACTTGGATATATCTTATTGCAATTAAAATAATGTCATGAATATTTAACATTTTTAATGTAGCTGTTGAACAGTGATCACATGATTTGCATAAATATAGGGCTTTTAACATATCCAATTGACTCAGAAAAAGGATGTGATGCCCTTAAACTATAGGATTGTGACCTATGATGCCCATTTATCTGATATTCTAAGGGATAATTCATATATGAATTTTTTTCTCATCCAAGCCAAAGATGAAGTACAATAAATTAAGCATGAGAAAAACTACTTATAGGTTATGTTCAAGCTCCTCGTGATCATGACAAATATCATCAACACCAAATGGCCCCATGAATGTATCACTATAAAACAACATACCCTTAGGGCACACGCTAGTGTAATTAAGGGATATATATCCAGAAAAAAATTATATAAATATTTATATTGTATATAATAATTAATTTAGTTTCAGTTTTTATTTTATAAATGATTTTTATTTTGATACAATGAAAAAAAATTGAATTTTTGGGTGATATTTTAATTCATTTAAGGGATTTATTTTTTGAATTCATGTATTTTTGAGTAAATAGTTTTTTTAATAAAATTTTATTACTAAATAATTTTTCTAAATTATAAATTGTTATATGATTTTTATAAAGGGTAATGTACTTTTTTATAAGGGTTCAAAAACTATTATTGTTAAAAACCCATCATTTTTTAATTAATGTTGATAATTATTTTAAAAGTCAAAATTCAGATATTTAGAAAAATTTGTATATAAAATAAACATTTTTTTGGAATAGTATTGTTAAAATTATCCAATTGTTAATTTTTCATAATTTTATGAGATAGTCAACTTTTTAGATAAAAATTAAATACCGTATAAATATATGGTGCATATTATGACATCATAATGACCCAAAAATTTTGTACATAAAATATTAAGGTGTATCCTCGGAAAAATATATGTTTTCCCCTTAAATTAATTCTATTTTGAGTTTATTTGATTAATTTTATAATTCCATTATGAATCATCCAAAATATATAATATATATTATGATTTTAAATTCATTTCATTAAAGAGTTACTCACATTCACATAAAAAGGATAATATTTTAATATTTTTTGAACTTTTCTTAATAAAATAATAAAACATTCAGAGCTTTAGAAAAAACTACAAGCATAAACTATGGGTGGATTTATGGTTTTGAATAATTATTTATATGGAGACCAAAACCCATATTTGTAAAATATAAAAGAATTTACCTCTCATTTCCTATATAAACCCACAAAACACCAACATTTCTTCACTAAAAATACATAGATCACATAATTAATCTTCTCTATTCTTTCTATAATTTTCCCAAGGTGCCCCAAGATCTCATGAATATCCTTTTCAAGCTTTTGGATCCACACACTCAATTAAGGGTTCTTTCATTTCTCATATTTATACAAGTAGTTTTATCATGTTATGCCATTTTCATTCCTATTAATAATTATAGGGTATGTTTTTCACCCCCCCCCCCATAATCCATTAAAATTTATACAGGATTATATACAACTTTCCCTCTCATTAATCCGTCCCATGTACACCTATTATGATGCCAATATCTCATATGAATTATTTCCATTACCTTTTTTCAATATTATTTAATATCAAGTGCCTTATTTATATAATTCTATATCTGTTTAAATAAAATTACTTATTCCTATTACTGTCCACTACATTTCAAAATTATTAGAGAACCATGATTCTCTCAACAAAACATTTTATGAATTTTTAAGTGACATTTTTGTGCTTATGAATTTTCAACATTATTTTCTTCATCAAACCAATTGTGTTGTTAATACCATACCCATTTCATATCAAGAGAGTTCACATTTATTCTTAGATAACTTTTTTTTGGGTAAACACATGTATTTTTTCCACAATAATTGATCATAGAAAAAATTATGATGAGGAATGAATCCATATTTTTTGATCTATAAGTCACACATAAGAATAAGAATGAAATGGAAGTGATGGATGAGCTTGGAATTATCTAGTACATTAATGCATTGGGTAATATTTAGTATCGTGATATGTCATGTTGAGAAAGGGGTATACCTTATTCTTTTATTGTAATTTTTCAATTATGATTTCATGTCACTTATCATTGATCATTTATGTGTTGTTTGTTTTTTGTTATTTCCACATTTCCCATTTTAGGATTATCATGTTATATCATGCCAAATAATTAAAGATTCTTTATTTATCTTTTATATTACATTTCTAAATTTTTTTTATTATATTCAAGTAAATCCATGTTTATTCCCTAACTGGTCTTTATAGATAGTTCCTTTCTTTGGTATTACCTCAGGTCATCCAATACAGTTTTAAGTTCCATCATTTTGAAGAAGTTTTGAAAAAGATGTTGTAATTAATGTTTACAGTTGTAATTCAATTTACCTAACTCTAAAAAAACACTATAGTTATTTATTATTCATTTTTTATTAAGTTTAATTTTATGTAGTTAAATCAAGTATTTATGTTTAATAAAGAGAAGGGTTATTATAATCACAATTAACATGAACCCTTGTTGTTCCATCGATTGAATAAAAAAACCATGGTGTCAACATCAATAATCATAGCGCTAAACTTCAAAATAAAGATAATATACTTATAAAATTTCAATATATGAAACCTTAGTTGTAATACAACGATATTCATAATCATTACCATTATTCTATGACTCTAACCTATTTTTAGAATTATCCATACAGCTCATAATTATGGTTTTCTCTTACTATATTCCAATACTTTACAAAAACTTTCGTTGATACTAACTAAAAGGACCCACTATTATCATTAATATATATTTATTATCATTAATAGATATTAAATATAAATATATGAATATTAATTATATTTCATAACAATCCCATGATAGAACCACATGGTTTCAGTGTGTTTAGAATCATGGATTCTTGGACAACATGTTCCTAAAACATTTAAATTGACTCTCTATTATTCCACCATAACTGTAGATCTTTTTAACATATAATACATAATACCTTTAATCGTATCATAGAAAGATAATATAATAAAAGGGTTAGATTAGTTTATCAAAAAGGATAAATATAGGAAATATCAATATATGATCATATGAAATAATAAGATGAGAATAAGTTTATGTGATCATGAGCGTAGCATTAACTGTTCATAACAAACATTTTATATATCATAAACATGCCTCATGTAATAGAAAAATATAATTTTAAAAAAATCAACCAAAAGTGTGATAAATAATCTTAAATCAATCATGGTCCATAATCTATTGTCATATAAGTGTGGTGTTTTCATAAATAATGAAAACCATTTCTTATGTTATAGTTCACTACCAAGACCATCAACATAGTTGATAAATAAACACATAGTTCTCATTGTATAATAGGAAGAACATTTTTCTCATAGTGGTTCAACAACGTATACTTGTTTCACGTTATAATATGTTGATATTTAATTCTTTACAAAATTCATTTTATATAGAAATTGGTCTCACTCATGGAATAATGAGTACCAAACATTTGTGTTCCATAATAACAAATATTATTCAAAATATCATAACTCATGAAATGAAATGGGATTTATAAATATCATTCCATCATAAGAACATGCCAAAATTAAATTGAATTATGATATTATCATTAAATTATATCCCTGATAAATAATAATTAACATAAAATAATGTATTCATATATAGAAAAAAAAATTAAATGATCACAATAACTAATTATTCAAAAAAGTAACATTTCTATTCTTAAATAATTTTGTAAAGTAGTTTTGAAATTATCAAAGGAAAACATTTGACTACAAATAACCAATTATTCTTGGAAAGTAAAAATCCATGAAATAAAGAGTCATTATATAGGGAAAATCTATTCAGGTTTTATAAGTTTTAAAAAAAACACTCATTTCGTATTTTTTTTATGAAATGCCACAAAGAACCACATTTCAAAAATGATAAAATGAATAATTCCAACCCAAATTATAAAAACTAAAACATAATTAAAAATAATAATAATAAAATAGTATTAAAGAAAATTTTGGAATCTATTTTAGAAAACAAGGACATTGAAGTAAAATAGTGTTTTAAGGGAATCATTAAAAAGATTATTTTTAATAGAAAGTCCATTATAAATGTCATATAATTGAAGTCTAAATTAATAAAATTAATTTATTATGTATATTTTATATAAATGTACATAAAAAGGGGAAGATGAAATATAATATATAAAAAATTCATAACACACATAATATTAACATGTATCAATCAATGGAGCAGATGTTCAACCTATGGAATGAAAATTGAGTTATGAAATCCATTACCACTTTGTAATTAGTAGAATGGTAGGCCACATAAAATTAGTAATTATAAAATGAATCAATGAATTACTAGAATAAAATCAGATTCAGGTTATTATATATCAAAGAGAGTAACATACACCACCCAATATAAATAATTGGTGAATAAGTCATATATCTCACAGAAGTAAAAGTGGGAGTAGAAACGCATACCTCACGCTTCCCTTTAGTTTTGAGTAAATTAATCTCTTGAATAAATGTTTCAAAGAATTTATTAACCCATTTAAGCACTATATTCATATATTTTATACCTTATATGATACTTTTATAACATCTCACCACTCATTCATTTATAATATTACATTATTTTAAAAAAATTGGGATCTTTTTTTTCATGGTTTCATGATGAGATCATTTGTGTATAATTATGGATTTTATTATAAACTTGAAATTAATCTCTAAAATTGAAATGAGATGGTTTTAAAAAACATATATAAATTGAAATGGTCCCACATATCATTTTTATTTTTGGTAATAGATTTATTTTTTGATAAATTTTTAATGATAAATGTTTTGTTACTTTTGGCGGGTTTTCAGACCATCACGAACTAGTTTTGTTTCTTATTGTGTTTATATATTAGATTCAAAACATGAAATGAATTATAAAATACCTATAAAAATTTTATTTTACCAAATGAATAATTTTATGGACATTAATACATTTTTTAATTTATAAAAAATAATCATTATCCATGGAGATGGTTAACTTCCATAATTTATACAATGGATTCGTTTATAGGAATACGTGATGATATGAAATGGGGTGGATAGAAGATATTAAATTACAAATATAAAATTTTATTGTATTCATGATAAAGGTTTTATATTTATTTTATGGATGATTTATGTATAGAGATGGTAGAAATTTAAAACAAAATAATAGGGTTTTTTTAGAAAGATACCTCTGATGTATCACCTCATTGAAAGTCCCCTTAAAAAATGGAATTGTTATTTGGGTGAGACAAGTAAAACTAAGAGATGGGGTACAGTGGGGAGGAAATATTTTAGTGTATATTTTAATATATTCAGGTATTATGAGGAGAAAGTGGATTATTTGAGTTGTTTTTATTCTTTAAGAGGGGTGTTTTTATGTGATTAAATTGTAGTATTTTATATTTAATGATAAAAATATGTGTGTGGACTTAATTAAAAATAATCTATATGATAATTAATATTATAAAATCATTTTATGATTTATAAACACATAAATATCCCATATAAGTTTTTTGTATTTAGGTATTTTAATCCTTTACCTATTTTCCATCACCACGTACATTATTTTACCTATACTCTGATAAATATTTTTTTACCATGGTATTTTTTTATTTATAAAACATAGAATAAACTTATAAAAAAAATTTAAACATAAATTAAAAAATGTATTCTATTTTTAAATATAAGAAATGGAAATGTAGAATAATTACATTTAAAATTAATTCATCAAAATGCAATGAAAAACAGTTTTTTTTGACAAATCTATTTTTAAGCCAAAAACTGTACACAAAAAAAAGTTAAATTTTTTTATATGTAATATATTATGTTATATAAAACTAAAAAAATACATTGGTTAAATTGATATCAATTTAGAATCATAATGTGACTTTAAAATATAATGAAAATGAATTCTTTTTAAAAATCAGTATTTTTTCTCTTCAGTAACTAATTAAACCATTATGATAATTCACCAAAATTCATCCTAGGATAATTTTTATATTGAATAAAAATGAAATAAATTTATAAAAAAATTTAAAAAATACTTTAAAATAATTAATTATATTTCTGTTCTCATTGAAAGAAATAAAAATCACTTTTTTGAAGAAAACATGTATTGGAAGATTAAAACAACTCTACAAAAAATTATATGTTTATTTCATAGGAATAAATTAATACATTAACAATGAGTTGGAGAATTATATATTTAATAATGTGGTTAATTTTATTTATTCACTACAATTTAATAGATATGTTATAATTTTCAGGTTAAAATATTATCATTTCAGAGTTCGTTTAAGATTAGTGTTATGTGCAATGAAGGTTATCGAAGAGAATAAATTTATCTAAACAGAGAGATGCCATAAAATCATGGGGTGTTAAAATAAATATTCATATATACTATATGGATTAATATTTATTTCCTCATATATGGGATTCCAAGGGTTACCTCATTAGGGTCAAAATCATGAATATCCCTAGATTACTTGGGGCATGACTCCTTGGACCCGATTATAACTTTTAAATGATGAATGGTAAGGATTTATACTATATATTACACTCATCCACCTATATCAAAAATACATTAATTTATAATTTTTTTGAGAAGCACAATGTTTTCATAGATGCTTTGGTTACAATTTTAACCCCTTCATATCATTATCTTTATATATTATATGATCCCTTGTCATAAATAATTCTTATAGACATGTCTACCATCAATTTTAATTGTGAAACTCGTGATATGAACCCTATGAGGAATCCTGGTCAATAAGTCATTAATCCACACTAGTACATGTATATATATAAAAATTATTTTTTTATGTATTCATATATATATATATATATGATGGCTGGTGTGAAGATATATTCTGACATAGGTAGAAGTTGATATAGTTGAACAGGTGCCATTGAGGAACCTAAGCCCACCATTTTATTATTTTTTATTTTCCACTACTTTTTGATATACCTACATACTAATTAGTTAAGATTCATAGAATTAATATATTTAAAAACCATTGGAGGTATCCTAATAAGTATATGGAATATCCTATTTAGGATCCATTTCATTGGGTGCTCGAATAGACATCATGTTAGTAATATTAGGTTCATAGTTTACTTTAATTTTTTTAATCGAGTTCATGGGATCATATAATATCATCACTGCATTATATCTCATGATGATCCTATAAATAGACCATTATAATTTTTTCTAGTTGGTTGTATATTTTTTTATGTAATATATATTTTTTTCCACCCATTTTTTAATATCTATATAAGATTAATCTTCATTTATTATTTTCATTTGTTATTTATTATACATCATTTCATTATTTTTCTTCCACTATTTCTATTTTAGATCCATAGGTTATAGTCTCCCCCACAATACCTCCATTATACCATCTCTTATATTCCGATAAATCTAGTGTGTGGGGAGTCTTACTTGAGGCCTAGTGGCCAACCGACAGGGTATTCCGTTTTAGGGGAATGCAGGTTGGAATGCTATAGTATGGGGACAAAATCGTTGGAAACATAGACAAAAATTAAATTTATCATGAGTTATATATGTAGTCTCCTATATAGTTCTCCATATTTATCTAACTTATATTTAATATCTTACCTAATACCTTTATTTGTAACTTGATGAAAGGAAATGTAAAATAGATAGGGCTCTAGTTTTTAGAAAGGATAAACTAGGGAGATATTGTTGATCAAATATTAATAAAATGAGAATAAGTGCATGATAGCATGGTCATAAAATTTTAACACCATGTCCTTAATATGAAATATAATAATATTAATTCTTACCATTAATTATATAGGTTCATCACACTTGAATCAAAATGGAATCAAAGATCAATATCCATGATATCATGATGTAGTTATCAAAGATAGATTATTATCATACACATAAAGATTGAAAAACAATTTTTTATAAATCCAAGATCATTTTGAATTCTATCATAGTTGAATTGGTTCATTCAAAAAACCATCATTGTTTCGAGGGTTTACTACCAGTACTATCACAGTGTACAAGGTCCCTTGTTGAGATGTTTTCACTCCCCATACGTATCAATTGTATTTAATGGTATATTAATATTTACCCAGTGAATTAGAGGGAGGTAAAGTTACCACCCATCACATATTAAAAATATTATGTATTTTTTCATGAGATTATAAAACATTAATCATATCAGATTCCACATAAATAAATGGTTTTCATTAATATTTTTCATATCATCATTTCATAACTCATGGAAATGGAACGGGTTTCATAATAATTTAATCATTTAATAATTAAAAATCTCATGGGAAAAGATTTTGTTTCATAAAAATTAATCATTTAATCATAACATATCCTTAGGAAATGTATCAGGTTTATAAACATATTATCATCATAAAATATGTAGATACAAAATAAAGACTGTCTAACTTGATCATATCCCATTGAAAACATTAGTCACATAAAAAGATGTTATCATTTATGATTTTATTTTTCATTAAATGATTAATTTAATATTTATTTTGTAAAATCCCCTTTTAAATTAAATATGATTTCAAAACATATAATAGTGTACAAAAAATTAAATAAACTATTTTATTTCATATGAATTATTCCAGTAATCCCTGATTTTTTTATGAGGTAATGATATTTTTGTTTTCTATATAACTCTTTGGGTTCGACCTGATATGAGAGAATAATGTCACCATGGACGATTCGATAGTGTCCATGGATTTTTCACACTTCATAACAAATAGTTTTTAGAAAAAGAGTTGTCTGAATAGTTAGGAGAAACCGTGTTCATAAGCCTCATGGTTGGATAAAATAATGTGGTTTATTAACAAAGCACTAAATTAATTCACACTGTTTGAGTAAACCATGTAGTCTATAGAAAATTATCATGTGGGATCTCTAAAAATTTTATCATGTGGTTTAGAATGGTTTTCTCATGGTCTGTCAAACCATGCATAAGAACTGTGCAAGGTCCCCCTTGAGGCAGTAAGGGATGCATGGTTGCCGCACGGTTTGGAAAACCGTACAACCAAACTGCGTGAACCAAATATATTGGATGCATTTACCATTTTTTAAATTGAAATATTATATTTTCAAAATTGTTCCTAATTTATACATTCTGATGCATAGGGAAGTTCAATTATCTCTTGTTAAAGCTCCAAAGATAGGATATTAACCAAATTCATCATCTGAACATGGAATTGAACATCATTTGTCTCGTAGGATACACACCAATGAGTTCATTGAACATCTTGTGTAAATAATTTTTCATCTCATTATTAAAGGAGTTATTTAGTTAAAAGATAATATACCTTATTTTTTGTTTTTTTGTTCTTTCTCCATTTATATTCTACTTTTTACCAAAGAAGATCTTGATATTGGATGATTTATTCCCTATGGGCATATGGTAGGTGCTATAAAAATTCAACTCAGGGATTGGTGTTTTATATCACTAGTTATAAATTTATTGTACATTAAACTTTTAGTGCTTCCCCTAATATTAAATTTATTTTTAAATTAAATTAATTTGAACCTGTTAGTGATGTTCACTATTTCATTTGGGATTGTTGTCGGTTGTTATCCCCAACAAAGGCCACCCAAGGGAAGTAAATTTGTATCTTCAATAATTTATACCCCCTTGTTGTGTTTGTGAGTTCTCACCCTATTGGAGGTAGAAATTATTAATTTATTGAATTGAATTGAGATGATATGAGAGAGTTGAGCCATCCTTTCCATATGATGACATGATATTTATGTTTTATTTAATGGATTTATAGTAATTGTCAAAATTTGGTGGAAGAACTCTTGGAATGTGAATAGTTTTGAATTAATTAATAAAATAATAAAATTATATGAAATTGTAGTTTATTCTTTTGAAACACTCCTTGGATCCCGATTCCAATACATTCGATTGATGTATCTACCACGAATATTATAAATGGTAGTGGAAAAGTTAGACATATTTCCTCATTGGTTTTTATTCCATAAGTTTCCTTGACATTTTTACCCATTTCTTCCTTATTTTATAGGCTCATAGAAGTCCTAGATTTTTGAAATTCTTGTTTGACCCCACCCAAATAATTAGAGAGTTTACATTAAGATGCTCCTAGGACTCAATGTGTATGTATTGGTTAGTAATACCACAGATCCAGCCCTTTGAGGTATGAAAATATTAATTAATAAAATTGGATATTTTGGATGTCATGCTTCTAATTATGCTGAGTGACCATAAGGATAATATTAAATAGATTGTACGGTGTGGCTATGATGGATGATACACACTAGATTAAATGGATTTTCCATAATGGATTATATAAAATGGATTACATGGATATTCCATTGGGATTATTTTTTCATTGATTTATAGGTAGCCCCCATATGGGTATCTTGTAATGGTGTCATATTAGATAGATTTATATCTATTATATGATTTATAGCATTACATGTTAATCTGTGCATGACTATTGTTTTCAGGGAGCCTTATTTGACTCTATAGTATCAATTTAATGCTATTTTATTCTCCATGGGAATTTCAATTGTACCCCTTCAATACCTATTTCACATATTTTTCACACTAATTTTACACTTATACATAGGATGGAATTTTTATAGACAAGATTAGTGGTGGACTAGGGATTGTCATCACACACCATGTTTGGGTCACAATTGGGAACCTAGATAGACTTCAAGGATGCCGGTACTGACCAGAGAGAGTACCCAAAAAAGATTCTTGATCTTATAATTACCTATGATATTTATAGAACAAGATTGAAAATTATTCCTAATGTTTTTTAAAAAAATTCCATTTCTTATTATCAGTATTTGGATTCATGTATTGTACTAAATTCTTATATACCTGTTTTATAGATTGGTGGAGACATGAAACATCACTTTTTATATGAGATTTCCATTGAATGTTTTTATATATTTATATCATGAATCGTTCACTTCAATATTATCATTTAATATCTAAAGTAGGTATTTTACTGATTCATTATTATTACACTTTTTTACACTCTGAAATAAGGTCATAGTCTACTCATAAAAACACCCTAAGCACTTATTTTTAGTCAAAAGCCAATGAAATATAGGGATATGCACTTGACACCATGTGAACCACAATCTTGGGGAACCGTTTAGATGAACTCGGTTCAAGAAATTAAAAAGTGTTAAAAAGAAGTTCAATTTATACATATACTATTTGAGACAATATTCATGGGTTTTGGAAAGTATTAGGATTTGGTAATGAGTTGTTCCTAGAAGTAGTTAACCCACATATAGGAAAAGTAAAATTTCCTAGAACATAATTTTCTTTCAACTAGATTTTTCCTATTATAGTTCATTTCATCCCACGATTAGGTGATAAACATAAATTCTAATGATGGTATTTCTATGAATATTGAATTTATTTTATAATGATTGGAGAGGTGAAGGTATAACATCTCACGCATCATTTTTGGAACATTATAGGACTCATATTCCATGATTATTCTAATTTCATAAAATATACACAGCTTGAATACATGATATATAGAATTTTTTCCTCTTGTATGGAATCCTACCAATTTATTACATAACATTTCATTAAAATTTCAAGAAATATATTATCTAAATGTTTAGTGGCTTTGAAAAAAGATACATAATACATTAAAAATTAAAACAATATTCTAATCCACAAGAAATGATTCATAAAAGTTTCAATGTAAGGATATTAACATCATCTCAAAACAATGGTACATTCATCAAATTGAAGGGTGAAAATAAGGCTAGTGAGGTAAAATGAGAAAAACATCATACTTGAGATCTTGAGGAATATAAATAAACAGATGAGGAAATACATATTGTGATGATACAGAAGAATATAATAATAATCATAACATGAGTAATAACACAGTAATTTTTCTAAAAAATTTAAATCATTCATTCATAAAAGTATCACCACGATTTATCATGGTGGTGTCATAAAAATTACCGAAGTAAATCACCATGGTATCATAATATATTTCATCTATAAAGATTTAATTATTTATCCAATGAATTGGAGCACAATAAAGTCGCACCCTTAATATGTAATAATTAATGGAAGGCACATATATAATAATAAAAAATTTCACAAATAAGACATGGGGAATCAAATAAATGGGTTTCTTATAAAAATCAGTGCATTTAAAAAATATTTTCATCAAGACAAGATAATTATGTCATTATTAACCCATGAAAATGGACGTTCAGATTCATGTATTTTAATAAAATAATAAAATAGATAAATTTTACATCTAATTGAATACCCTTGTGAATGATAAATATTTGGGTAATAAAAAATGAATATAATATAATTTCATGAGAAAATAGATAAATATTTTGAATAAAATATTACAGCATACAAGTATGAAACATTGTTTTAGAAAACCATAAAAAAAGAGGGGACATGGGTCTCTTATTAATAAAATAAAAGTAATACACTAATGGAAAATAATAAAATAGAGAGAATAACATGGTATGAAAATTCTTGAGAGATACCACAAAAAATGGAATATGAAATAAAATGTTGAGTTTAGAATTCCCTTACCTTGAAGAGTGACTCCTAAAACATGAGTATTGGGAACATGGGTCATTAAGGACATCTATGTATGACTCCTTAGATGGTTAAAATTTTTATATTCATGGAGGGTTAATTTGGAGTGAATATAAATGATGAAATGGTTTTGTGTTTGTATAAAAATGAAGGAGTTTTTATTAATTTCTATGGACACCTAAATATTGGTATTCGAAAAACCGTGGGATTTCCCATGTAATCCACCCATAGTATTGTAAAATAGGGACACCTATTACATTATTTTAAACGAAACTAGTCTGCCATAATTTTATATTACCTATTATATCATTATAATGTCACTATACATACGAAAAAACTCAAACTACATTTTAATTATTCATTGGAAAACAAATTAATCTAAAAAATCATCATAAATTCACGAGAACCCAATTTCAATGTTCTAATTACAAAAATGATAATTATTTTTTCATAATAATTTGTGATAAATATGACCTTTAAATATAAAAATCAATTTTTATTAAAAATAATATATGCTAGAAAATGTAATGTAAAATGCATAGTAAAATTTTGATCTAATGAAATAAATAAAATTATATTATCCTTAAAATTAATCAAATGTGTTTTAATATTAATATTTTATTAAAATAAAAATTTATTAATAATAAATTATTTTATTATATTAACTATATCGTTTTTGAAAAGTACAATTTCTGTTCAAAAAATCAATTTATCAAAATTCATTATTTTTTAAAGAGAAACAAATCTCAAAATGAGATTGATGGAAAAATAATCTTACTTATACTATTGGAAGATGATTTAATTAACTCATTACCTGAATCATAATCCCATATAACAATTACATATGACCCATGGGTACGGTGTGTGATGGTGATATATTAATAGGGTGGTTTTTCTAACATCACTTCAATTTTAATTTCCAAAAACCTGAATATCTCTCAGAGTCCATTTAGTTCAAGCTTAATATATTGAATCATAGCTTGGCTTGGTCCAGAGAAAATCCTACTCATGCTGCCTCCCTCCCAATTTCTAAAAAATGGGCATCATGTAGCATGACTTTACTGAATTAGTCCATCAAATATTCTTTCTGGATTAATTTCCTATTAACATTTCTACTTATAAGTAATAATTATAATTTTAAACTTAATATTAATAATATTGTTTCCAATATTCATATTGAGTAATGGTCAAAATTTACCAATGCTCATAATTAACCAATGCTCATATAACTGTTGAAATATGATTGAAAAATTTCAAATTATGCTCACTTAATTATTAGTAAGATATATTTTTTGTCTAATATAATATAATATAATTTTTTTCGAAAAAATAGACATCCGAAACAGTATCAGTCATTAAATTCTCCCCCCTTACTAAAGTTCAACCCAAAAATTTAAACAGGTTCACTCACGAGGGAAAAGATAATGGTAGTAATTTCTCATTGTTTTCTTTAGTTCCCACGTTTAGTCTTCATATTTGTTATTACACTATAACACTTTATTGAGGTGGGACGTATTCTTCCATTGAAAATTGTCTGTACGGTCCATGATTTCTACTGACTTCTCCTCATAAGAGAGATCATGTTCTAGTTTTACCATCTATTGATTTTGTACGTGTTAAGGGTCAGTTATGTACTTTTTCAAGAGAGATACGTGGAAATCATCATGAACATGAAAATTTATTGGGGGAAGTGTATACTGATAGGAAACTACTATTATACGGTAAATAATTCCACATGTACCAATGTACCACTAGCTGAGATACCCTTTCTTCCAACACACATGACTCTCTTCCAAGGTGAAATCCGAATGAAGAGCTTATCTCCAACATCAATATCTATGTCCCTTTAATGGAATTAAGAATATATCTACTACAAAAACTGCGAATCATATATTTGATGTTGGATGGAAGGAATATTTTCTATAATCTCTTGTACAATATCAGGTAAATAAATATTTCTCTCACCATCTTCATCCCAACAAGTAAGTGTTCTACATCATATTCCATATAGAGCTTCATATAGTTGCATTTAAATACTGAAGTAGAATTTTGTGTTGTATAAGAATTAAAATAATAGGATATTTTGATCCCATACACCTTTAAATTCTAGTGAGTATGTTCTCATCATGTCCCCAAGTGTCTGAATAGTCCTTTTATATTGGCCTTCAGTTTGTGGGTGATAGGCATTAATTAAATTCAATTCAATATTCAGATAATGTTGAAAAATTCACGGTACATTTAATTTGGACCTTCGAACATGATCAGAAATGATAGAAATTGGTACCACAAGCATTCTAAACACTTCCTTCATGAAAATCACGGATGGTTTATCAAGAAATAAATCATCCCAAATAGACAAAAATTTAGAAGTCTTTGGGTGATATCCCTCTATATACCATGTTTCATTGCATCAATTGGTTTCTTTTAGGAGACCAGTGACAAATTCCATTGTGATATCATCACACATCCATTCTAGTATAGGTATTGGTAAAAATAATCCCTTATAAAGGTTTCTATTTTCCATCACTTGTTGATACATGAGGCACAATGTAGTTTGGTTGGAAATCTCAACATTTATTTTTTCAAAACAATAATGATCATGAAAATCCTAATAGATTTTCATCCTTATATAACAAATAGATAATGTAGAGCTATGAAATTCATCCATCATCTCTTTCAATATTTTTTAAATATATCAAACACATAACCTTGTATGAAATTTTAGTACACCATCTAGATCAATAGTGAACTCATGAAACATCCAATTCATTACAACATCTATCTTCTTCCCTTACAAATTATTTTCTCTTTGAAATTTCTTGATCTTATCATGTAATGATTGTTGAGAAATCATTTGGGATAGCATTGATTGTTTCCCTTCCCTTATGATTTCCATTTACACTTTTAATTGGTCTTTAATCAAATGATCTCATTAAATACTCATCATTTCTATAAATACACCGAAATTACAACTTAATGCATCAATGACATTGTTTTCTCTTTTGGGATGACAATTAATTGAAAATAATAATCTTTAAGAAGTTCCAAACATATCATCAATAACATGTTAAATTCATTATATGTGAAAATATACTTCAAATATTGATGGTTTTTATATATCATATTTGTCATCATAAAGATAGTGCCTCAATATCATTAGAGCAAAGGAAACTACAGCTAGCTCCAAGTCATTCATTGCCTATTTTTTCTCATGTGGCTTCAGCTATCGAGGTTTATAATGAATCGCCATTTTATATTTAATTAGAGATCACCAATGAATTTTTTGATATGCATGTCTAAAAATAAATAATCCTTCTCTAATAGATGGTAGAGTTAATATGGGTGTAGTAACCTATCTCTTCACCCACTCTGGGAAATACTTCTCACACTCCATTTTCTAGATGATCCTGATCTATTTTCTAGTTAACTTGGTTACTGGATTATAAGCTCATGAAACATTTTCAGAAAACTAAAATAATATCCTTATAATCCAAGAATACTAAAAATAATTAGTTACTGATGTAGGATGGGGGAAATCCTCTACAACCAGTGTCTTTATAGGGTCAACTAAGATTCCATCATTGGTTACAATGTTCCCGATGAAAGAATCAGTTTATAACCAAAATCTTTATTTTCTAAACATTTAAAATAGTCTATCCTTCCTCATTGTTTGAAATATTACCCATATATAATCCTCATTATCATTAATAAATTTGGAATATATCAAAATATCATTAAAAACATAAACACAATGTTACAAAGTAATTTCTTAACTCTATTCATCATATTCATAAATATAATATGAAAATTATTCAAGACAATTGGTGTTACAAAAATCTAATAATGCCCACATCTTGATTAGAAGGTGGTTTTAGAATATCTTCTATCATCACATTTAATTGATGATAACCAGATTGAAGATCAATCTAGTAGAAGGATTAGGACCCATGAGGATGGCCAAATAAATCATAAATATTTAGAAGAGGGTATTTTTTCTTCCCTGTGATCCTATTGTGTTCTCTATAATTAATTCATAGTCACTTGGATCTATCATTTTGCTTCAAAAATATATTATTTTATCCCTATAAAGACACATTTAACTAATAAACCTATTCACAAAATGATTATGGAGTTTCATCTTTTATTCCACCAGCTCCATATTTTCCATTCTATACAAGGTCCATAAAATTGGCTTGTAACTAGGAATAAGTTCAATAGATAACTCTAAATCTCTTTCTAGGAGAGTTATATGTAACTCCGTAGAAAATACATCAATTTATTCCTGAATTATTGGGAATTATCTATTCATAAAATTACATAACCTTATCCGTTTAAACTGATAATTTCTACAAAGAATGTAATGGGAGTTGCTTCTAGAAAAATCTCAAGGTTAAGATATCTCTCTTTTGAAAACAATTTTCGGTTTTCCATTCATGTCTAGAAATATTTTTGTGCCTCTATTATTGATCAGAGTATAATAATTTTGATATTACTTCATCCTTAGTATGAGGTTGAATTCTAGCATTGGAATGACTACTATATTAGTGATGAGATTATTCTCACCAATTTAAATGCAAGTGTTTCTATACACTATTGTTTCTTGGAAAATCAGTCCAGTATTATTGACTGGTAGTTCTACTTCAAGAAGTTCCAGGATTGATTATATATTATTTTCCAATATAGTGGAAATAAAATAATGTTCAGATCCAGAATCAGTCAAAGTACTTGTAAGATTTTAGAGAAAAACAATAGTACCTACCACCACAACATTTGAATCTTCAAATTAATCTATTGTGATAGAAAAATTCAATCCTTTCTCTCTCATCGCATGTTGAGGTTGATGGTGATTCACCTGCATTTAATTTATATTTTAAAAATGATTGTAAAAGTTCAAAATATATCCACATATAAATCATTAAATATCATGTTGGTCTAGTACCATCTTCCCATTGTCATTAGTGTTGAGAAGTATAGGCTTATTCTAAATAAAAAATTTCCACAAAATATGTCCACCTCTTTTATACTTGTAACATTTTTTTACTCTACAGAAAGTGGTTCCCTGAATGCTTCTTCCGATATTTATTTCTTGTGGAATGTTAGATATTTATTCCTCCTCATCATTGATCAAATATCCTCTCCAAGTTTGGCTCCAAAGATCTATTATTTTCGTTCAATTTATGATACCAATGCATCTCACTAAACTCCAGTACAACCATCATATAACATCATAATATCACCTCATTACTTTCTTATTTTTAACTGAAAATATTCCTTCGTAAATTGAGTATTCTTCCACCAATGATTCCATCAACCATCTTGTTATGATCCATGAAAAATCAAGAGGCTTAATGTTAAAGTCTCATGAATTTTTTCTCATATATTACCATAGATTTATTTTCCTTATACTTCCCCTCTAGGAGTTATTTCTCTACTTTTGTACACATAAAATAGGAGAAATATAGTTTTTTAAAGGTTCCCCTGACCAATTATCACTCCATTTCATAAATATCCACTCTTGGGTTGTTATTTATAACCAGTTTCCACCACTGATTGGATTATCCCTCTATGGGGTTTACATGCAGGGTGAATTTTTGTTGTTCTGAATAATGGAGTATAGAAAATATATTTTATATAGAGATTATTATGTATTATACAATAAATAGTTTTACAGATCCATTGAATTAATGTTTCCATTTATGCATAAAGGACTCATAAAAAAGTTTTTTTATTCTTGGTGAATCCAACTTTTCAACTTGATTTATGTGGTTAATAATAACTCAAATTAGTTGATTAATCATTCTCAATATGTTTCACATTCTTTATTCTATAGGAAGGTAGTCAACACCTATTTTGTTGTGGTCACCGTTTATGAAGTTTATCCTATTTCCCTCCATTTTCTAAAATAATAAAATCATAGAAAGAAACAAGAATTATTTAATAATATTATAATTCAAATGAAACTTGTGGTCTCAACATTTCATCCATAAATATGTTATTATTTAACTGAAATTAAATTGTCTATAAATTATTCATAATGGTTCATAAAAAATCTTGTTATTAACCAAAAGTATACCCCTGGAGTGTAAACCAAGTGTACTGAATGGACCATTTTCATGTAATAGGTTATGTCGATTTAGGATTGATGTATCTTTTCAAATTGTTTACCCTAAGGTACACCTATGCTAGATCAACAACCAATTTTTTTGTATCCATACTATGATTTATTAATTTGGAAACCACATTCTAAATAATTTATTGAAGTAAAATGATTTTTTTTCTCTGTATTATCTTGTTCATTGGGTTCTTCCTAAATTATTCAAATCCTAATTTCCCAAAAATAACCAAATTTTCTCCTAATACCAACTATAAAATTCATCATTTCTTATACATAAGTATTCATTACCTTGAACAAACAGATGATATTTTAACGTTTTTTGTTGGAAAAAGGTACATATTACATTAAAACATAAAGCGTTCTTCTAATATACTTGATAGGATTCATTATTTGTTCATCCTATCTTAATTTATTTAATCTCATAATCTAGTTATATACAACAATGGAATGCGTGAGGATAAGACCAATGGAAATCAAGGGAAACACATTACTTATGATCTAGACGAATAATCATAAGAATAGGAGGAAATATATAATAGAATGAAACATAAGAATTTAATAATTATTATAACATGAATCAAAACATATGAATGTGGATATGACATTTAATTGAGTCATTCTTAATAATAGTTCCATTTTTTATCACCAAAGTGTCATAATAATTACGTAGGTTTTTCACTATTGTATCGTAATAAAAATCATATTTAGAGATTAAATTATTTACCCAATACATTGGAAAGATATTAAGGTAAACACTTAATATGTATTAATAAATTTTAACCACAAATTCCATAATAAATAATTTCATAAATAACCACTTTATAATAAAATAAATTATATTCATATAAAAATCATTGCATTTTAAAAAGTTATTAAAGACAATATATTTATGTCATTATTTACCCATGAAAAAGGTTATTGGGTTTCATGTATTTTAGTACATGAATAAAATAAATCCTTTTTACATATAGCTGAATACCCCCAGAATATATATAGGTTTGGTTATTCAGAGAAGATAATAAGAGAAATTCTTAAGAAAAAGAGAGAAGTTTGGAGAAGATAATTCAGTAGCATAACTGGTATAAAACATAGCTCTAGAAAACCCAAAAAAAGGAGGAAAAGTTTATATCATAAGTAAAAGAATATTAATATAGTAATGGTATATAATAAATTTTATTGAAGAATACTATATTTAAATTTTAATGACATTCAACAAAAAATTGATCCTGAAATAAAAAGAGAAGTTGAGATTTCTATTACCTTGATGAGTGGCTACTAAAACATGAAGATCAGGACCCTAGGGGGTTGATGAAACCTTCGGAGGACTCATTTGAAAGTAAAAGTATCATTAATTTGTGGATTTTGAATTTGTAATGAATGTAAATGATAAAATGGGTTGGTATTTACAGAAAAAGAGAGGGAGTTTTTTTATTAATTTTCTTTGGACACCACGGTGGTGGTATTAGCAAAACCATGATACTGCCCTTCGTATTTTCAAATGGTATTGTCCACATAAGACACCTATTACATTATTATAACCTATAAGAGTCTAAAAACATTTTATATTACTTATTAAAACATTATTATCTTACTAAACATATCAAAAAATTCAAACTGTATTTTTACAATTCAGCAGAAAATGAAATATTTTAGAGAATTATAAAAATTTACCCTTACCTAGTTTGGGTATTAAAATTAAAAAATAATATTTATTTTTTTATATTAATTCCATATTTATGACTAATATAACTTATAAACATAAAATATAAAATTTATTAAAAAATAATAGCGGATTGAAAATGGATAGTAAAATGCTTAGTAAATTTTCTCACACTTGAAAAAAATTATTTTTTGATTTATATTTAATAAAAATTGGTTCAATAAAACCATTTTATGACAATAAAATTTAATAATAATATCTTATTTTATTATAATAATTAAATATTTTCTAAAAATTCAATTTCTATTTGAAAAAATCAATTTTTCAAAGTTTTCATTTTTAAAGGAAAAACTAAACTCCAAACGAATTGAAGTAACAACATTTTTTTTATAAAAGGAGATAATATATTAAGTTACTATGTCCTTGACATATAACCCCATATAACAACATTATACAACCTTTTGAAATAGATTGCAATTAAGATAGATGTATGGGGAAGCTTAACTAACATCACCCAACTAGTAATTTCTACCTACATGAACTTATCCCGTAGTTGATTTCATTAAAGATTAATGGGTTGATTCTAAGCTTGGGAATGGTCAAGATGATAGCCTATTGATGTTACCTCCCTCTCAATTTCTAACAAGTAGGCTTTGTACAACATGACACTATTGGATTAGGCCATTGACTCGTATTTTTTTTATTGTTTTTTTAATTTCATTCCTACATATAAAAAATGATTATAACGTTAGATATTTTATTAATAATATAGATTAAAACTATCATATTGAAAAAGTGTCATAATTTACTTGTGTTCGTATAAATGTGGAAATATGATGGTAAAATATCAATTTATACTTACTTAATTTTCAATTAGGTGTAGTTTAATTTTGTAATGTAATATAACACGCATTTTTAAGAAATAATTATCATTCCAAAAAGTTCATGTCCTTACATCCAATGATATAATTGTTGTTTAATAAATTTTGTGTTCATGTAGTTGAGAATTATTGTCAGTACATATGGTGCCTTCTGTAACCTAATGTGTCTCTTTCTACTTATACTATTGTATACACCCTATGAATTCAACCATGGAACGTTTTATCATGGAACATTGGTCACATGGGTGGGAAGGTTTCATGGTATGGATTGAGTGGATGTCATACTTCAGTTGATGATGTATATTGACCCTTAGAGTTCATTTGTGGTGAAAAACATATTTCAACCATTTAATGTTATTATTTAATAAATGTAAATTCAAATAGATATTTTAATTATAAAAAAAAGACAAAATGACCTAGACCCACCTCTTTAGTGTGAATAGGGTTCTATCTATAGCGATGTTTATGACAGTTTCTCTTAACTAGTCTGAGATTTATGAAAAGGTAGACGGGTGTAACCCGTTTATAGGAATATTTCTACATATAAAAAATTTTAAACTATGATCTTTTAATATTGATATTTTCAGAGGCATGTTTTTGGAATTTTAGAGACATTCCACTATGATTCCCTCTATTCAAACAATATAATGGTTTTGACAACCATTATATAGGGGTTTTAGGACATGGGAGACTAGTAGATCCTCCGATAGTGCCAGCTATCACACCAGCTTTTTTTGGGAAATAGATGATGATGGATAGTTCTCCAAGACTTTTACAATATTTTTATAGTTTGTTTATTGATCATGTTATCCTTTCGCATCATGGAAGAGATGTTGTGTGTTTTCTAGTAGTATCATCCACCAACCTTTTCGAGGTATGGAAGTCCAGAAGATTCAAATATGTGGATTCATACTACATCATCAATTTTTGATCATATTGAGACACCTCCTATGAATATATTGAAAATCTCTACATATATTTTTTGAGGTTAATATAAGGACATGTGGTATGTTTTGAATCTAGATCATATGCTACAAGATATGGTTTGGATGGTTTTTAATTATATGTTTTAATGTTTTATTTTTTTGATGTATTAGGAGTTTAAAGGGCCAGTGAGTATACATGTCTAGAGTAGGTCCTGTTGACTGTTATATAAAATTAGGCCTGCTATTTATATATTCATCTTTTTGCAAAAATTTATCTTGTTGATGAGGAATTGACGTTCAGTCGCTCCAAGGAAAGTCTCAAAAATTATATTCAAACATAGGTTAATGTGTTTAGGTAAAATACTATTAGTTAAATCGTGATTCAGGATCTTATTACAAAGAAAACGACAGAAAATCTTGGGATTCCCAACTGAGTAGTATAGTTTATCGACCTAGTGGTTCAATATACAGTTGTACGAAGGTCCATTTTGAGGGTTCTCGTGAGGGGAGTACAAATAAGGCTATTTGTTTTTGTAGTTATGTTTCCTATCGTTAGTGTAGAATCTGGGGACATTTGAGGAATATTTTCAAAAGATACCTAAAAGAGTGCAGATATTGTGAAAGGATGGTCCACATATAGTAGTTTTGACGGACCATACCTCATGTAGTTAGTGGAAGGTGATTGAATTCAAATCTTGGTTCATGAGTATGATTCACATATCTACATCATGATGGGAGAATGTGTATTATTGTTCAATAAGACTATGGTAGTGGTCATGGATGTGGTATCTGGGAACATTTTATTTCTCAACAACTGAGTGGTCTAACTCTATGTAGTGAGGTTATCTCACAGTGACGTTTTTCAGACCATCTATATCCTTTACAACCAACATCTGAGGAGTAGAGAGCTTATCCATCTATGCATAGAGGTATTATTTTATTAACATTTGTGATAATATCAAAACATTTTTGTATAGTTCAATCCCATAGGTTTATATATTTACTATTTATGGAGATCCATAGTCTCATTGTTCATTTACCTTGAGGGAGTTATGACACACAATACTCAGTTGGGAATCAAATCAGAGAGTGTACACTAGTAAATGGATTTCCCCTTGAGATGAGTGGGTTTCATATCATATGGGGTGATTTTTTCCACAAGATGAAATGTATTGATATCATACAAAGGATGGAATATCTAGTTTCTTAACGATGCCATATTGATCACTATTGCTGGAGGGTGAGTTTCACACACCCATAGTGATGCGCTGTAATTCACAATGGTGAATGGGATGTCAAGGAGATCTGAATTGGACACTAGAATAGCTAGATGGGTAGGATGGAAGCCCATATGTCTAGTTTTTATTTGTATGACTAGAGATCGTGTCAGAATGATTTCACTCTAGGGGTGGATTATTTCAGATATGTTTTCAAAGAATAATTTTTTAGTTTAACTCTTATGAGAGATTCATATTTTCTTATCAATATAGTTTAAGAAGAATTAATGGTATCCAATTATACATATAGGATGGAAATAATATAGATACATGAGTTCACAAGGTAGTTATAGGACTTTAATGAAAATGGGTTTATATAAATTAGTAGTTTTCTTTGGGGTTTTCTAGTCTTTTCTGTGAAAACAGTTGCATGGTACCCTCTAGATATGTGTGGATTATCAGACATAGACATAGTTTATAGTTAGGGACTAGAATCCCTTACCATGAACAGAAGACCTTTTTTATCATATATGAAGATATTGGGTTTTCTGATAAATGTGTTTGAGTTTTTCTTACCACCAGGTTGTAGTTCGACCTACAGATATATCTCATACAACAATTCATAATAGGTATTATCTTTATGATTATCAAATTATTTAGTTTAGTATATTTCATTTAGTAGTGGTTTTTCTGGCATTGATTAACCATGTTCTACATCCTTATTTGGATTTTTTGTGGTGTTTTTTGTGGTTGATATTTTGGTGTATTTTAACAATCGACATAACTATGAAAAAAATTATGAGATCTTTTTTGGATACACTGAGTGATCTTTTGTTATAATCTATGATAAAAACCCTCCACTTATTGATGGATAAAATTCAATTACTGGGTCATATTACATAAAATGATAGAGTTTCAGTTGACCTAGAGATGGTGAGAGATGTACATTTCTTATAGAAGCCCAAAAATGTATTTTATATTCTGAGTTTCATAGTGGTAGTTGGAAAAAACGTGATATTTATACTTGAGTTATCACGGATAGTAGAACATCTCAAAGGAATGTATATGAAGTGTGTGAAATTTTGATGGATATATTCCTATGAAACAGGCTTTCAAGAACTGAATTAGTGATTATTGTTTAGTCCGATAATGATTATTCTTGAGCTATGAAGGAGTGAGGTTGTGTATTATGATACACAAAGTATCAAGAAATGATTTTTTATGATTAAGGCAAACAATTTAAGAGAATATGGGTCTCATCATCTAAGGAAACATAAGAGGAATTACCTGATTCATGATCTCAAGTTATATACAATTTGAAATGATTACTAATATTGGAGACATTATCTATAGGGGAACATTTTGTGGTGTACATGGACCAAAAATCCCTGAAGTATATATGTACATAGTGTGATCTGAATTTGAGGAAATGAATTTGGGATTCTTACCTATTGTATATTGACATCCAGCATTCCTATATTCATATAAAAGGAAATGAATTTGTTGATGCACTAAGAAGGAGGACTCATATACATGGAGTTCCAGAGGATAATCACGAGGGGAAACTTATGGAATTGTTATAAGATATGAACTTGGGTTTTATGATGGTCACAGAAAAAACATTACTTCATTAATAGCTATAAGATGTAGTATTTATTTATAGATTTAGTATTATAATGATTTCAAAGGCTGAGGGACTAGTCCAATGGGAGAGTGTGGTGGGTGAGGACCCGACTCCTGGTTAGCCTATGAGAGAGGATTAAAATGTACAAATTCATGGTCGGGTAGGGGTTTTAGTAGACATAAATTAAGAGATGATGTGAGATTTTCACCAATCGTTATATGATTTACACCTCATTGATACCAAGATGTATCATAATATACATCATTAGTATTTGAAGTTGGGATTGAAATTTGAGGTAGTTCATTTTCTCACAGGTTTTTCAACATGTTAGTACATGAAGTTAGAACATTAGTTCCCAGCTGGAATTTTACAATAAATACCTATTCCTAATTTGAAATGGGTTAATGTTGTAATTGACCTCATAACTAGTTTTTTAAGGTCTCTTCAAATGAGTGAGTTGATTTTTGATTTCTTAGACATGATCACAAAGTTTTCTCACTTCCTTCTGATGAGGGAGAACTTCTTAGTAGATTAGTTTTGGAGGGTTTATATCTATGAGATAGTTGGAAATAATGGGGTTTTTCATTACATTGTATAGGATAGGGACTTGTGGTTTATATCTCGTTTTTAGTAGATTCTATAGAAGGAATTGGTTATCTAGGTTCTTTTAGAAGTACAATACCCCAAGTGGATTGATTTCCAGTTAGAACACATGATTCATGTTCTTGACGACATGTTGAGTCCATAATTCATTGTTTTTTGGGGATGTTTGGAGATGTATATACCCCGATCTGTGTTATCCTACCAAAATATTTATATGGAGACTATTTTTATTCCATGTTATGAGGATTTGAATGGTAGGATATAATAATCGCCTATGTGATGGTAAAAGTCATGTGAGGTGTCTTTACATAGAACATGTCTTGCTCAAGAGACTTTGGAGTAGGTTCATTTAATTTGGAAATGGATGTATTCCACATAGCCTATATAGAAATATTATAATGTTTTCTATTGACGACCTCTAGATTTAGAGGTTCGGATAGGGCCAGTTTATGTATTTCATTGAGATTGTGAGAAAGTCATATTTGGAGAAAAGGTAAGATTTCACACTAATATTTGGGCTGTTATATATTTTGGAGAGATTTGGGTTGGTATCCTAACAATTTAAATTACATTATGGGTATCTATCCATGTATGAAATCTTCAATATATCTTAGTTTCACCCTTATAACTAAGACCCTTCTTGCACTCTGCATCCAGATGAGGTGGAGTTATAGGAGGATCCTTCCACTATAGAGAATCCTATTTGTATCATTTAATTTAAAAATATTATTCTCTGAGGATATTTGGCTCCTCTAGTATGACTATTATGGAGGCATCGATGTTTATGGGATGAGTCTTCAGAGATATAGGCTGATGTACATGCTCAATGTCTATAGTTATTCTCAAGAATTTCATGACCATAGTTAGAATAGTAATTCTAGGATGATTTTCATTAAGTGGAAAAGGGTAAGATCCTCGGTTTTCTTTTAGGTACATAATTTATTATTATTTTTAAAATTTTATTTTTAAAATAATACGAGTGACTGATGAGACCATGGGAGGTTTAGGGGAATATTTGGATTTTTTGGAGCCTGAAACCCAAATTTTATACAAAAAGATCCTACCCACACTCAGAAAAAACTATTTGTCCCAAGATCCTTGTTTTGATGAAATTGTGTTGTTAATAAATAGAGGAATAAATGAGACCAGGTAGTTTTAGAAGAACATTTCATGCAAGGTGTATTCCCTTATAAGATCTGTGAAAAGTTTTGTAGATTATTTTAGTGTGGTATGTGCATAGTCAATTAAACCATGAAAATGAACTGTGAAAGTTCCCCCTTGAGGTAGTGCGGGATACATTGTTGTTGAACACTTTTCTAATCATGTACCCAAACCATGTGAAACATATATTATGAGTGTATGAATAATTTTTATGCTAAAAATATTATATTTCTCAAAAATCATCCTCGTTTTATAATTCCAACACATAGAGAACATCATTTCTCTCTTTTTGATGCTCAAAATCTTGTATTTGATCCAAATTGATCATCTATACTTGGTATTTGACATCATTCATCTGATTAGATTTACATCAGATTTTTGTACATCTTTTGTTATTCATCATTTATCTTGTTATCGATTATCTTATTTAGGTGAAATATAATATTCTATATTTTTTGGCTTTTCACCTATTATTCATTTTTTTTATGAATTGATTTAAATTTTGATACTAGATGATCTCTCTACTATAATCATACAGTATGTGGTATTTACCATTCAGTCGTGGTTTGGTGTTTTATATGCCTAGTTTAGATGTGTGGCACACCAAACCTTCTAACATTTCCCCTAAAAGAAAATTCATAACTAAATTGATTAAACTAAAACCTATTATGAATTTTCAGTAGTTATATTGATATTGTTGGTGGTTATAATCCCCATCCTAGTCCACATATGGGGTGTTCTCTTGTATCTATTGTACATTATACCACATTGATGGGTGTGTGAGTGAACACTTTTTTTAGATGGATCCTTTCTAAATTTATTTAATTGAATTGAGATGACATGAGGGATTCGATGCCTCCATTTCTTCTAATGATATATTATTTACTTTTCAATATTATTTTATATTAATTATGGAAATGGTATGGAATAACTCATGGAATTTGAGTTTTTATGAATTAATGATTTAAATGATATGATGAGATAAAATTGTATAATATTCCTTGGATGAGGTCTTTAGATCTTGATTCCATTATCTTCCATGGATGTTTCTCTCATTAATCATGATAATGGTTGTGAAAATATATGACAAGTTTCCACCATGGTTTTTTATTTTTTAATATGAATTGGTTAATGATAACCCATAAATTTATATTTCTTGGGAACATAGTGGAAATGGTCTATTGACATTCTCCAAATAACACATTGAATTCTTTATCGATTTTCCATCATGATTCTCTTGTGAATCGATATCGATGCCTTAGTCTTGTATACACTAGATCTAACCCTTCATGGCCTAAAACTTTTGATTACGTGGAATGGGTATTATTGATATGAAACATAGGATTATACTTCATGGATATTATGGATATTATGCATTGGATTATATGGTGTGTTTGTGATGGATGAAATACACTGGATTATATGGTGTGGTTAGGGTGGATGTCATAAAATAGATTGCACTGAGTGTCTGACGAAGTTATTTTATAAATATACTATAGAGATACCTACTATGGGATTATAATTGTATGGATTTATTGGATTTATTAACACATTTTTTATGATTTATAGATACCCTAGTTAATGGGATCTTGACTATTGTTTACAGTGATCCATTTTGGCTGGACAATATCACATTATATGATTAAATTTTTTCCATGGGAATTTCACTGGTAGTACTTCTACACCTATTGTAAATATTTCTCACACTTCTTAGTTTCACAAAAAATGACTAGAATTTCTTTAGAAATAGTTGGTGGTGTCTTAACGAGAATTATATCACATCATGTTCGGTCCTATATTGGGCACCTAGAAAGACATTATGGATGCATGTATGGACCAAGACAAGCATCCATTGTATGATGATTGATCTTATTATTGCTTATAAGTAGGAGAGAACATGACAGATGATCATTAATGTTCCTATCTGGAGATAGTCATTTTGGGTATTTTGATTCATTTTTTGTACTAGATTATTGCAAACATGTTTTCCAAATTTGTATATACATGACACATCATCTTTTATATGAGATAACCATTGACATTTTTCATGGATTCACATCCTAAGTGTTTATCTAATTTATAATCAATTATTATCTATATCCTCTATATGACTTATTTTTATAATTCTACTATTCTACACTATAACTTGAGAGAAGTGATGGTGGGAATTGTTTTTCATGTTTGATAAGTTAACTGAAATAATTCCTTTAATAATTCTGTAAATAATTTAATAAATAACCATATTTAAAAATTGAAAATAATATTAAATTAGAATCATTTTATAATAATTAATACATGGTAGAAATTTTCATTAAATAATAAATGTAGAATATAATAAATAATCTTGAACAAATTTTTACAAAACAATGACATGGAAGACAATTTTTTTTCAACTGAAGAGAAAAATAAATTAATGTTTCCATAAAATCATTCTTTCAGTCTCTAGAGTACCTAAATAGAGTAAAATATAGGAAGAAAATAATTCAATAGAAATAACTACATTAGAAAAAATATATTAATATTCATGAAATACGTATCATAGTATTTCATCATCGGAACATTATCGTAAACAAATAGATTAAAAAAATTATCATAGAGTTTTGGTAAAAATTTTATTATAAGACCCATGAAATAAATAACCAAATATGGATATGTAAATCCCCATAACATTCAAAAGGAATTCATAGCAACAATATACACCATATAATTTTACCATGTTATTAATATGGCATGTCTTTCACAAAAACAAAATTGAAACGAAAATACCTTACCAGAGGTTCAACTTTTTTTAATTTCTAGAGAATCCTATATAATAAATACATATATTATATAAATATACTCATGCATATATTATTATATATAATTTTCTCTTAACTTTTTTTCACCCTTTTATGAACAGTTATTTGTAAAAAAAATTGTATGATATTCACATGGTTTTTTCTTTGTTTCATTGTTTCTAAAGTTTTTCTCCATGTATATTGATCTAGGTTACATAAACATAAAAATTATAATCGAAATATAAATATCATAAATAATAGTGATATACATCATTATCATAATCCATAAAAATATAAATATAAAAATAAATTACACCGGTCATGGAGATGTTAGGTTGTTCATATGCTTGAACACAATGTTCACTTTTCGAATAGTGGAATGAAATATAGGTAAATAATAATTATTCTTTCAAGAATAGTTATTATATCATATATACCATATATATTTTATAACTATCGAATTATTAGTATCTATGTAAATCAATAATAAAAAAAATATAACATCATTTTATGGAGGTGTGAGTCCACACATACACACAAGGGACGTTATCATATTCAATAGTTTGGAAGGTAAGAATGTATATGGGATATTATAATTATAAAATTATAATTATTTCATAATTTGAATAAATAAACATTAAACCCATCCAAATTACTATTCCATAAATATGGTGGTGGAAAATGAATTATACCGCAATGTGGAGATGGTAATCCATACGTATGCATGAGTGGTTCATTCACTTCTTATTTGTATGAAAAATGCATAATTAAGGATGTTTCATAATAATAATAAAATTAAGAATATTGAACATAAATAATTTTTTATTTCATGTATATTATAATAGATAGAGAGGATGAGAAATAAGAATTAAAAAGAAAGTGATTGGTTATGGAAATTACCACTTCCTTGTAACATTTCCATTCAAACACCTCTTAATGGCCATATACTTGGACTTTTTTTATGACCATTACCTCTAGAATGTATTTAAGGATTTTTAGAAGTAATATTTTTAGGTTATAGTTAATATAAAATGATAAACTTCCATGAGGTGTTAAGGGTAGGAGGTTCCCTTTTAAAATTGAGAATATGGTCACTTTTTAAACTTCTTATATGATTAATACATAAAAAATTATTTATCATGATAAAAGAATACATACGTGTAGGTATTCATAAAAAATATTTAATGGGTTCGTCATTAAATCATCCAATTAAATTTTTATAGGTTTGTTTTCTATTCTGATCATTGTCTTTAGGTTTAACCCCTTAGTTATAAAATATTAAAAGTTACCACGGAAACGACATTTTCACACATAACAGTTGATAATGTTACTCATAACATATCTATTGAAAAATTAGTTGTAAAAAATTGAAAATTTAGACTATATATTATCATAATTTTACAATTTGAAATATTTATATTTTTAAATAATTAATAATATACTATTTTTATAAAATATCATTAATGACAATTTTAACACAGTTCAAATATTTTTAATTAAAAGGAATAGAGACAACATTTAAATTTGAATATAATAATTTAAAAACACTAATATGTAATATTAAACAATAAATTTCTTGTAACACTATAAGTCATAGAAATTATATTATTTGTAATATTACTAAATTCATTTATTTTATATTTATATCATTTAAGTAAATATTGCATTGAAAATGAATATGAATTTATGGTAATTATAGAATTTCTAAATATTGTATTCTTAATATACACCATGTAAATAATATCATTAATCTCAAAATAAACATTGATATTCGTTTATAAAAATAATTTTTTTTCATATGTGGGAAAATAATATATATTTTATACTAAGAGAGTGATAATGTTTTATTTCATTTCTTAAGATATTTCATAGGCCATTTCCATTTAACAACATCTAATAAAAAATTAAATTACAATTAAAAAGTGATATGTATAGAATTAAAATAATCCATTAATAATTATAATTAAAATATATGGTCTTATCACATAGTTTAAACATATATTTACCTGATTTATCCTTTTTCGAGGTGATATGTTTTATCGCTTTTACTATTCACATTGACTAATGATAAATGGGGTATCTTTTCCATATTTGAAAATACATATTTTAAAAATTGAGTTAATTTAATAAAAAAAATACAAATAATTTTCATAATGTTATTTTACAAATAATGACAAAAAACCTGATACGAAACATTTTTAAGAGAAATAAATTTTTAAGCGTGATACACTTGTAATTCTTATACCATTATTATAAAAATACTATGTGAATTTTTAAACATTTTATTAAATATATAATTAAAAAATATTCTTATAATAATTTACTAATAGTGTTCAATTTTATTTATTAGGATAAAAAAACTATTTCACATATAAAAATAATTTTTTTAGATAAACATATCTTTTAATTTAAATTTTTTTTAATTAATTGATACCCAATGAATGAATTTTATACATTTTTAGACCATAATTTTACATATTTTTTTAGTCCAATTATTTTCAATAAATTCAATGGCTAGGTTATAACATTAAATAATAAAATTTTGTTATTATATCATGTTTTGTTTAAACTCTCTATTGTTTTTAGCATAAGATATTTTAGAGTCAAAAATATATAATTAGAAATGTATTGTAAAATCAGGAATTGTTAAATTTTACCCCATTAAATAAATTTCTCCCTCTATATTGCATTACATGAAAACAAAAACCAAAGGATACATCTTCCTCATAATATCATCAGGTGCCAAATTAGCATCCTCAAATTGGTGGTATTTTCAAAAAAAACATTGTCCATATGGGTTGTCATGTTTGGTAGAATATTCTCTCAGTGTTAAAAAATGTCCACCACTTATTCCTCATAATAATAATATTAATGAAATTCTATGCCCATTGACTTTACTACATCTAATGGATTTGGTATTTACTTACTCATGAGAGAAACACAGAACACATTGTGAACATGAGAGAGATTTGGTGGAACCTCCATTCAATAAGATAACATCCTAATATGATCAAGAATATAGAAGTGAAAAATATACCTAGGTCATAGCATTCCTTTATTTACAAATATCATCACCCAATTCCATGGTTATATTCATTGGAATGTGTCATCACCAGCATCAAACACTATATCTTCTCGATAATAGTCAGCATTCCATTTTAAATGACTCTGAGCATCCGTTATATGTTGTTAAATTTAAATAACCCACCCATCTATTTCATCAGTATAGAAACGTAAAAATAGATTAGATTATTTGAATTCCTCCAGACTCATTGAAGTTCATCACTTTCACTAAAAAATGTATGCATAAATATCCATCTAAATACTAGAGTTAAATATATTGTTGTATCAAAATTCCATCAATGGATTCTATAGATCCCAATCAACTTTTAAATAAAATGAGAAATATCTCAACATGTCTTCAAGGTTTTGAATGGTTTTTTAATATTTACCATATATTTTAGTTTAACAACAATTATTAAAACACTACTCTTTATATACATATTTTTTAACAACTATATAAAAAACCAAGGTAACCCTTATATCCTGATAAAAAATAATAGAAGGTGGTACATTAGGAATATTTATAACATCCATAATGAATATCCTATCTAGAAGGTCAAGAAAGAAATAATCTCTAATTTAAATAAACTATGATGACTTTGTAACTAAAATGACTACAACCAATATATTTTTCTTCATTTTTGTTATTTTTGGGAGTTTGACAGTAAAATATGTAGTCACATTCTTTCCATTTCAATTCTTGTATGCGTAATGGTTGTAATATCCTTGTTTTCCTCTATCTCTCCACATTTATGTGATATAATAACAACCACTTACATGAATTCTCTTAAATATCTTTGTTTATGATTTCTTAATAATAATAATATTTCAAACCAAGATATATTTTCATTCTTCTAGGATATAGATATATTGATCAACTATGTAATTAATCAAATAGAAACATCAGATATGGTATATATGTGACACATATATGGTTAATTAACATCACTATTTCATTATAATAATGGTTAAACACATGAACATATATCAACTTCATGTTAATATCTACAACTCTTTTCTACTACTATTTAATATTCACTTTGATATATATTTTTACACTAATATTCGGACATTTTCATTTCTCCACATTGGTAAAAAAATTTAATATCTATACATTAAAAATACAGAAATATTGGATCTCTTATTGTACAAATCATAGATAAGATTGAATTATATTTTAAACTTGGAGAATCTTCCTCTTTATTCTCTTCCCCAAAGTGGAAATTGTTTGATTAGTTATGGTCATTAAAGAGCTCCAACCATCCTCTCTTGTGAATATTAAAATCATTGAATTTGAAAATATATTCTAAAAAATTATGAGCACTACATATATCACACCTTTCTCAATAAATATAATTCATCCTTATATTTAATTAAAAATATTCTCTATCGGACTAGAGTAAATGAGTTAGGTAATTCATTTAAAGAACCATCAATTGGTGGTAGGAATAATCTACAACCATATGATTCTACATGAGAATTTATTCAATTCCTATATTTCATTCATCACTAGAGATGAAAAACAATAGTCTACTATAGGCTATTTTAGTTAAAGGTGAACTTACTAACCTTCTATTTAGTTCCTTGAAATTTTATTCACATTCAATCATCCTAATTAATATAGATTCCTAACATGTTAATATGGAGAGTGGATTAGATAGTCAAGATAAATTCTTCGCAAATCGATAATAATACCCATCCAACCAAAGAACACTATGGATCTCAATCCTAGTGGTTGATCTGGGAAATTTTTTAAAAACATCAATCTTTGAATGATTGAATGATATACCCACACATTAGATTATAATTCCCAATAATTAATCATTCCAAATCCAAAATTCTCACATGGTAATTTTTTTCATAAATCTACTCCTTTCTTGGCATCTTCATAACTATTCTCAAATAATATTCATTATCTTCCTTTCATATTGACTATACAAGAATATCATCCATAAATAATACCAAAAATTGAACACTATTATCTTAAAATAAATTATTCATTAAATGTAAGAATAATTAAGGGGAATTACTAAGACCCAGAGTAATCACAGTAAATTCATAGGTTCCATTCCTTGTATAGAATTTTTTCTTACAAATATCCTCATTTTTTACAGTTAATTCATGGTATCCAAAAAAAAGGTAATATTAGAAATTCAGTGTGCTCCATGGAATTTATCAACCAAGTCAAAAATGTGAAATTAAGGATACTTATTTTTGTTTGTGATAATTCTATGTTCTAGATAATCAATGTAAAATCAAATTGATCCACCATTCTTCTTCACAAAAAATTTGGATAACTAAAATGTAATATATTTTTCTATGTGAAACACTTATCATCGATCGCAAATATTTTTCTACAAAATTATTGAAACTCAATCATTGACACTCTATGTGGTGTCATTAAAATAGGTGTAGTAGTATATATTAGTTATATTGAGACCTTTGCTCCATGAATCAAATGAAGACTAGGTAATTTTTCTATAAATGGATCATAAAACCCATTCCATGTAATGCCCCAACCCCAGAATCCCAAAGTCAGTGCATTATAACGTATCATTGGCTTGATCACAAAAGGTCAAGTCTCAAAATACCGATTTGTTTAGTAGCTTTGGAAGTAATAGATACATTCATTAGGTTTACATTACATCATAAAATGAAAAACAACAACAACATTACATCCATCGACAACACTGAGATCCAATATACTATACCTTCAGGTCAGTCATAATATCCTTCATCACATCCTGGGAAAAATAAAACATAGAAAGGGGAGAGCACAGATGCTCAGTAAGGATAAAAATATAGTGGAAACATTCATAAATAAGCATAAACATTTATGGAAATGTAAAAAACTAAAACAAACGCCTTTTCAACATAAAAATCATCATAATATAGAAAATATAAATCAAAATAATTCCATTTACTCAGTCACATGGATATTCTACTATTTTAATATTCACAAACAATATCAGTAGCCACTTTTATAATGACGGAATGCATAATTCCAGACTTTCATAACCACATAGTCAAGGCCTTATGCCAAGACTAAAAATAAGATTTTGTCATGTCCTTATTAAAAGACACTATTTTGTCTCATGAGACCTACCGATGCATTGAGGAGCTATTGCAGGCTCCACCTATCACTTACTATGTCCAATGCATTCCTCATATGAAAAGAATCAAATATAACATTAACATTCGTATTAAAACTGGAATACAAAATGTCAATACTTAATCCCTAAACCATGAATGGTATGAACTAAAATATCCATAGTAAAACATATCACAAAACCTTCAATACAATATGGATGTTTCGTATCATAATAAATATACTTCAAACAATCTTAAAATACAACAAAGGATGTTGACATAGTTGAAATCAAAACCTTTTTAGAGAAAAATATATTTCTTTTTTGAAATCATTTAAAAGACATGTAATTATAAAATAAAACATTTATATTTGAAAATATTCGTATAAGCTTGTAAAGGAAGCTACGACAATGTTATTATGGCAGAAAATAGCTGCACCCACCGTATAAGTTAAAAAAACATTCTTACCTTCATTTTGTCGAAAAAGTCATAAGGTACCTTGTTTAAAAAAAAGACAAAAAGATTCCTTTCAAACCATTTTTTTAAAAGTCACACAATGGTATAAATGAATTTAAAAGATAGTCTAGTAAATAGTAAAATTGTTTTGGAATTCATTTTTTAGAAGCATGGATGTGGATGATAAAGAGGTCCCAGTATATACATACGTTAAAACAACCTCGCATAATAAAGAGATTTTGAAATTAACCCTCACCTTGTACTTTTCCTTGGTCGAGGGTAGTTTAACCTCCTATACAATGGTTAAATATTTTTTATTAAATTATAAAATAATCATATACATTAATATGTTATCATATTTGATATTTTAATATTGCTTTGTTAATAATATTTTAGTATTATCGTCGTTTCAGTTGTTAACTGATTCGTTTTCCATTATATTCATTTTTACATAAGTCATGTTTGTTATGGATATGATGTATATTATTAATATTCAGAATGATATTAAGTCTTTAAACCTTATTTTTAATCATCAAATGAAAATTAGTCTTGAATGGATACGATGGGGAATGAATCTCATCATGTTCATGGAGACGGTAATCCATACGTACGCACGAGTGACAATATCATTCTTTTGATATTAAAATAATAAATAATATGATGTTATATCATATATAAATAATAATTCTTATGTTATATTTATTATTTACCTCAATTATACATCATTATTATATCCATCCAAATAATAATGTATTGAATAACAACTACGCCACGACGTGGAGACGGTAAGTTGTACGTACACACGAATGGTGACATTCATTCAAAGAATTGATAGAATAATGAATATGGTTGTACAAAATATATAATTTCATATAATTA
This sequence comes from Viscum album, assembly GCA_963277665.1. Classification (NCBI taxonomy): domain Eukaryota; kingdom Viridiplantae; phylum Streptophyta; class Magnoliopsida; order Santalales; family Viscaceae; genus Viscum; species Viscum album. The sequence goes on along the minus strand of OY728131.1, from coordinate 1,652,742,280 downwards.
TATACAATATACTGGAGTTATTATTTTAGAATTTATACAACAAAGATAGAGTAAGTGGAAGAAGAAAGGAACTTGATAGAGGTGATGAAATATTAACCTCTTCTTCAGGTTCTTCCTTTTGATTTGATCAAAAGGGCTCAATAGGATGGATTTCTGAGTAAAAAAAGGCATCTGGGATGATGGTAGTACATTCTAGAGGGTATTTTGGTAGGTTTTGGCTGATAAAAATGGTTGTGAAGTTGTTAATTAGAGAGAAGGGGGAGTTCCCATTTATAAGAGGGGTGAGGGGCACCTAAGGAAAAGCTAGAAATATTATTTTATAATAAAATAAATTTCGGTTTCTAATCTCTCCAAAACGAATTATTTAAAGGGAAATGTGTGTATGGGTCTAAAACCACTCAACCAATAGGTTTTAGATAGGTTTGGGTAACTATATTAACCATATCTTTTATATTTAACTCTTAGTTAAATAGTTTTCCATTTACCATGTCTCATTGTATTTCTATATTATATGGTTAATAAACATACTATATACTTCCAAGATACCCCAAGTGGTTAATTAATAATATAAATATAATTATATAAGTCTTTTGGATGAACCTTATATTTTTAGGAATAGAATATCAATTAATAATATAATATTTGTTTTAAAAACTCGTTTATGTCAATTTTGACACTATTTGGTATTTTGTTTTTTCTATATTTAAAACATAATTATTACTTCTATAAAACATAATATAACAAACCCTAACATGTAATATTAACCTATAAAATTATTTTATTTCATAAAAAGTCTAAAATTATATTTTTTTACATATTTATAATATCAATTATTTTAATATTTCATTAATTAAGTAATTATTGCATCGTCATTGTGTCATAAATAAATTAAATTCTTTAATGTCTAAAAAATATAAATAAAATACCACTATGTAGGAAATATTTTTATATTTCTATTTAATATTTATAGTATAATTTATCTTATGTGTGTCCCTATATTAAAAATGGATTAGTTATTAAACATTGAATTTAACGCTTTTAACTCTTCTATAAAAATGCTCTAATCTAATCCAAGACGACCAAAAGGATCATATTTTATTCTTAAGGTTGTTTTTCACTGAACTAAACTTATCAAATAGAATTAGGACATGTGTTAGGGTAATAATAATATAATTTTTACATATAAATACCCGATTTTCATTTAACAGTGGTAAATAAAAGTAAAAAAGTTAATATTCACCAAAATTTATTTTCATCTCATTGAACCAAATTTTTTTACTCATATCAACCATGTGTCTAAGATTTCTAAAGTTTAGCTCATAGAATTGCTAAAATTAAGTTTTATGTAAATTTGTAAATGCTCCTAGGAGGTGGGTAAAAGATGGTATAAAGTTCAATAAAATTTTTATGTATCTAAAATTATTATAAACCGACTCAAATAAATTAAATTGATCTTGTATAATTATTATGTATCTATTTTTACCAAAAAAAAATTCAATAAAATAAAAAATTATTTAAATAAAAAATTTGTTTTAAACTATAACTCAGTGTTTTTAACTATTCATCAAAAATTTAATGTTTTGAACAAAACAGTACAAAATCACCCTAAGCTAATTTCGATACTCTGAATCCAAAAATGATGTCCATTATGATGGGTAAAATTTATAAAATTTCAATATTTGGGTATTACTATTCATAACGTCTAGTATGATTGACTATGGTGTGTTAGAATCTCAAAGTTGCGTACAATGAAAGCTAATGAATTATTCAAAGGGAAGTGTACGGTGGAAGATTGGGGTGTTACATTATCCCCTCCTTAAAATAATTTTTTCCTAAAAATTTATAGATTATTACTGCATAAAAAGATGTAGGTGGTTCTTCATCATAAGTTCCTCAAGTTCCCATGTTACCTCTCCCATCTCATGGTTTCTCCAGAGAACTTTTACCAGACGAGTAATCTGATTTCTCAACACTTGTTCTCTTGTATCAAGAATCTTGACAGGCTCTTCACAATAGGATAGATTGGGTTCCATTTCTAATTCCTCATAGGTGAGTACATGCATTGGGCCAGGCATGTAATTTCTTAACAGTGATACATTGAATACGTCGTTAACTTTGGTGAGACTTGGCGGCATTACCAAATGGTAAGCTGCACCCCAATTCGTTCTAGAATTTTGAATGTTCTAATGTACCTGGGAATCAATTTTCCCTTCTTATCAAAATGTATAACACCCTTCCATGAAGATACATTCAAGAAAAAATGATCTTCTACATGAAATTCCAAATCCTTCCTTCAGTTATCGGCATAGATCTTTTTTCAACATTGAGCTTCTTTAATGTGGGTTTGGATTACATTCACTTTTCCATGGTTTCCTCCACATGTTATGGGCCTACAAATTTTCTTTCACCAATATCATCCCAACAGGTTGGTGTGCGATATCTCTTTCTGTATAATGCATCATATGGCGCCATCTGAATACTTAAATGGAAGAAATTAGTATAGTAAAATTCCACCAGAGTTAAATATTTATCCCACTTACCTTTAAATTCAAGTGAGAATGATCCCAATATGTCTTCTAAGGTGTTAATAGTCCGTTCTGGTTGTTCATCAGTTTGGGGGTTGTAGGAAGTGCTCAAACAAAGCTCAGTATCCTGGTATTTCTGAAGACTTTTCTAGAATCATGATGTAAAACATGGATTACGATTAATAACAATCGATAGTGGCACTCTAAGATGTTTTAAAACTTCATTAATATATATTCTTTCTAAATGTTCAAGTTGTAAATTTTTCCTTATAGAAGGAAATTGTGTTGTCTTTGTAAGACGATCAGAAATGACCCATGTTGCATCATTCCTTCTAGGAGTCTTTGGTAGCCCCATGACAAATTCTATCTTGATATCATCCCATATCCACTCAGGTATGGGAAGAGGCTTCCTAAATCTTCTAGGTTGTTTCCATCCAACTTTCAATTGTTTACAAACCATACAACATGACACAAAATTAAAAATCTCCCACTTCATGTTGTCCCGCCAAAAATTTTCTTTCAAATATATATACATTTTGGTGCTCCCATGGTGTATAGAGAAATTTGAATGATTAGAATCATCCAACAATTATCTTTTTGGATCCGCTATATCGGGAGCATAAAGTCACTTCCCAAATTTCAAAATTCCATCATCATATACGAAGTCACTCAATCACCCATCATTCATAGCTTTAATATTTTTTTGAAACTCCTCATCATCAACCTAATAAATTTTTATCCTTTCCAGTAATGATGGATTGGAAACCATTTGAAAAGGCATTAATGTTTCACCTTCAATGGTAATTCCAATATCAATCAATACTAGATCCCTGAAAATAGGATCCCTTTAAAATTTAATCATGTTCAAAACTCCATGATCTTTTCATCTGAAAGCATCTTCCACCTTATTTTCCTACCTCATGTGGTAGTGTATCGTGCAATAATAATATTTGAATAGTTCAAGCCATCTACTTTGCCTCATGTTGAGTTAAATCTGTGAGAAAATATACATCAAACTATTTCTATGAGTATAAATCTCACATTTTTCACAATAGAGATAGTGTCTCCAAATATTCAAAGAAAATATTACAATTTCTAACTCGAGATCATGAGTTGGATAGTTTTTCTCATGAATTTTTATCTTTTTAAGGCATATGAAATAACCTTATCATTCTTCATAAGTACACAACCAAGTATTTTCTTTGGAGAATCACATTAAATAACAAACCCATCATTCCACAATGGTAGAGTCAATATAAGATAATTGAATAATCTAATCTTTAATTCTTCAAAACATTCTTCACACACTTTTGTCCAAACAAATTTAACCCCTTTTCGTGTGAACTTTGTTAATGGGTTAGGCAACCTTCCAAACTTCTGGATGAAATACCTATAATAACCTAATAGAAAAATAAAATGGTGTACCTCAGTTATACTCATTGGTACTGGCCATTCATGAATTTCCTTGGTCATAGAAGGATCAACAGAAATTCCATCCGTAGAGATAATATGGCCCTAAAAATAAATCTCCTGAAGCCAGAATTCAAACTTTCTAAACATCCTGTATATGTCGTGTATTCTAAGAGTATTCAGGATAATGCGCAATTGATTTCCATGATCGTTGTAGATTTTAGAGTATACTATGATATCATCAAATAAATACCACTACAAATTCATCAATATATTCCTTGAAAACTCTATTCGTTAGATCCATGAAGACAGAGGGTGGATTAACCAATCCAAAAGGCATTACTCTAAACTCGTAATGCATGTACCTGGTACAAAATGTTGTCCTCAGAATGTATTCCTTCTTCATGCACAACTGATGGTATCCAGATCAAAGTTCAATCTTTGAGAAGTGTTTAACTCTATGAATTTGTTCAAATAAATCAGCAATGTAAGGTAGGGGATACTTGTTCTTTATTGTTATTGCATTTATCTCCCTTTAGTCAATTAACAACCTCATAGATCCATATTTATTCTTTAAAAAATGGATAGGGGAACCCCATGGAGAATCACTAGTGAAAATAAATCACTTATTACTCAATTCCACAATTTATTTCTTTACTTCCAATAATTCCACAGTAACCATTATATAAGGGGTCTTCAATATGGGCCTTGATCCAAGAATTAAATCAATGGAAAATTTGATTTATCGTTCCGAAGGATGTCCAGGTAAATCTTCTGGAAACACATCAACATATTCTTTCACAATAGTTACATCCTCTATTTGAACATTTCTTTCCTCATCCACACTTATTTCATACTATTCCTCCCGAATAATTGAATTTAGTTGTGTACAGGGATAGATGTAGATAAGAATTAGGTGTATATAATTATTTTCTAAAGATAAGGTTTTATTTATCATTGTCATCAAAAATAGTAACCTAATTCTTCTTACAATAAATATTTTCATCACGGTATGAAGGCCAATCCATTACGAGGATTATATCAAATTCAATCATGGGTATGACGATGAGATCAGTATATAAATAACATTTATATTTAGAAATAGGGATTGATTCTCAAAACTTCGTTGCAATGATACTTCCCTTAGGAGTATTGACTGAAAAATCCCTTGTTAAATAAAATGGGAAATATCTAGTTTTCTTGGAAAACTGGAAAGATATGAAACAATGTGATGATCCAGAATCATATAATGCATTGGCTAAACTTGAGGAAACTATTATATTACATGCCACTACGTCTTTCCGAGCATCAACCTCACCATTTATGATAGCATAAACATGGCCTTGATCCATTGACCTTTTCTGTGGTATGTTCCCCTGACACATAGAAAATTATTTCTGATAATTCCCCCTTTCTCTACAGTTGTATCATTCAACATCTACAACATCATTCTTCCCCTTGCAATCACGAGCATGGTGGCCTTTTTTACCACACTTGTAATAGACTCTCATTCCCTTCAGGAAAGTACTATGGTGTTTCTTCCCAGATTTAATATAGGATAGATATTCAATTATTCCCTTCTTCCCATTATTTCAATTTCCAGACTGTTCAGCAGATCTCTTATTCTCTTTCTTTTCTTGAAAGTCGTAAGAATTAGAGAATTGTTTTTCTCTCTTGATAGCACATGCGACAATATCTTCGTACGACGAGAAGGATTGTGATAGTAATGCTCGATTGAGAAATGGTTTTAAACCATCAATGAAATGATAAATATTACTTCTTGGGTAACATGTATAATCTGCAGTATGGATTGCTACCCTTGAAAATTTAGCTTTATACTTTGTGACATTCGCATCCTTCTTTTACCTCAAACTCAGAAATTGCATTTCCATATCTGCTCGATGGTCACGAGGAAAATATTTTTCCAAGCAATTTTTTTAAACTCCCTCCATTCAATATTTGATACTTCATCATCTTCCTTTGTGTTTTTAATCAATGACCACCATTGATCAGTATCTCCAGTGAGGTGGTAAACTGCCATGAAAACATTTTACGTTTCGCTACTCCCCAAGGCGTGGAATATTTTCTCTATGGAATTTATCCATTTCTCCGCTACTAGTGGATTTGTACTCCAATTGAATGTTGGTGGTTGTTTCCTCATAAAGTGATATAAAATTGATCCTCTATGCTATGGATCAAATTTCTTCATACGTGTAAGGTTATTATTCATAACCTTAGTGAGTTTTTTCAGTATATTGATTAGATGATCAGCACCAGTTGCATCACCAGATCCACTATAATTATCTTGGTAGGAGGTAAATCCCTACATTGAGTTTGTGCATTGATACGGTTTAAATTCCTTCCACTACGAGCCATTTCTAAACAACGGAATGAACTAGATTAGTTTATTAATCAAAATACATAATTCCAAACATGTAAAATACTTTACAAAAATTGAAAAGTTTATGTATATAATACATAATCATAAAAAATGTTTTCTTTGATGAGTTATATACTCATAAACCCTTCATAATGGTTTGTAAATAAAATGTGAATTATCCCAAGAATATCCCTCTGGAGTTTCGTACCCAAGAGTGCAGCAAGGCTCGTTTTCGTGCACCAGTTCTCGTTCGAGTCCAGCTCAAAGCGTTGTTTTCAGGTTTTACCGCTAGTTACATCTGGGCCAGAGATGCCTCTACCTATTCAGATCCAGACATGGATATATTTCTTGGAAATCTCCAAAAATATCTACAATACCAAAATTCTAGGATGTTCATCTATAATAATACTCAATGTCTATCATAGGGCTTTGTTCTCTAATCAGAGTTTATCTAAATCTAGATTTCATGGTTTGTACAAAACTTACTCTGACACCAACTGTAACACCCTGACCCTAGAATCCCAGAGTTGTTGCATTATTATGTATCATTGGAATGATCACAAAAGATCATGTCTTGATAGACTGATTAGTTTATATCCTTGGAAGTACTAGATACTTTCACAAGGTTTACATTACATCATAAAATAGAATACTACAACATATTTTTTCCATAGACAATATTGAGATCCCATAGAATATCCCTACATGCCAGTCATAATATACTTCTTCACATCCAAGTAAAAATTACACATAGAAAGGGGCGAGCTTAGATGCTCAGTAAGGATAACAATATAGAAGAAAACTTCATAAATAAGCATAAACAATTAATGAAATATATAAAAATAAAACAAAATCCTTTTCAACATAAACTTCATCATAATATGGAAAATATAAATCAAACTAATTCCATTTACTTACTCACACGGATATTCTACGAGTTGAATAATCACATGCTATATCAATAGCCACTTTCATAATGATGGAATGCATAATGCCAGACTTTAATAACCACATAATTAAGACCTTGGTACAAGAATAAAATAAGATTTTTTCAAGTGCTTGTGCTAGGAAAATTGTTTTTTTCATGAGACCTACTGATAAATCGAGGAGCTTTTGTAGGCTCCACCCACCACTTTCTAAGTCCGATGCATTCCTCGTATAAAAAGGTTCAAACATGACCTAAACATTTTTATTAAAACTGCATACGAAATGCAATACTTTATCCATAAACCATGTATGGTATGAAATAATACATCCACAGTCAAACATATCACAAAACCTTCAATACAATATTGAAATTTTATATCACAACAAATAAACTTCAAACAAACTTAAAATCCATCAAAGGATGTTGACATAGATGAAATCAAGTCCTTTTTTGAGAAATATATCTTTTTATTTGGAAATAAATTAAAAATCACATAATTATAAAAGAAAACGTTTATATTTTATAATATTTATAAAATATTTTAAGGGAAACTTCGACAATGTTATAACGGTGGAAAATAGCTGCACCTACCATATAAGTTAAAAAAATCTTACTTTAATTTTGTCGAAAAGGTCATAATGTACCTTGTTTGGAAAAGGATAGAAATATTCCTTTCACACAATTTTATAATGACTCAAAAAAAGGTATAAATAAAATTAAACCATATTCTAGTAAATAGTAAAAATTTTTTGGAATACATTATTAAGAAACATGGATGTGGATGATAAATAGGTCTGAGTAGATACATACGTAAAAACAACCTCAGATAATAAAGAGATTGTAAAATTATCCCTTACCTTGTACTTTCTCTTAGTCGAGGGTAGTTTAACCTCTTATATAATGGATAAATAATTGTTATGAAATTATACAAGAATCATATAAGTTAATATTATATTATATATGATATTTTAATATTGCTTCGTTAATAACATTTTATTATTGTTGTTGTTTCGGGTGTTAACTGATTCATTTTCCTTTCTTTGTTTTGTTACGTAAGTAATTATTGTTATAGATATAATATATCTTATTCATATTCAGAATGATATTAAGTCATTAAAGATTATTTTTAAAAATAAACTGAAAATTAGTCTTGAATGGATATGGTGGGGAATGAATCTCATTTCGTTCGTGGAGACGGTAATCCATACATACGCACGAGCGACAATATCATTATTTTGATTTTAAAATAATAGATAAATGGATTTTATATCATATATACAGAATCATTATCATGTTATAATTATTATTTGCATCAATTATACATCATTATTATACCCATCCAAATTATAATGTATTGAATAACAACTACACCACGACGTGCAGACGGTAAGTCGTACATACGAATGTATGGTGACATTTCATTCAAAGGATGGATATAATAATTTATATGGTTGTTCCATGTTTATTATAAAATCAGAGTATATAGAATATTATGTAGTTATTATTTTATAACGGAAACAACAATGAAAGAGGAAGTGGAATAAGAAAGGAACTTGAAAGAGGTGATGAAATATTTACCTCTTCTTCAGGTTTTTCCTTTTCATTTGATCAAAATAGCTCCATAGGTTGGAATTATGACTAGAGGAAGGCCTCTAGGATAAAGGGACTATAGTTGAGAGGTTATTTGGGTAGGTTCTGGCCGATAATAATGGCTTTGAAGGTGTTAATTAGAGAGAAGGGGGAGTGCCCTTTTATAAGAGGGCTAAGGGGAACCTTATGAAAAGCTAGATATATTATTTAATAATAAAATATATTTTATTTTAGAATGGATCCAATACGAATTATTTAATGTATTATTTTGGGATGGGTATAAAACCACTCAACCAATTTGTTTTAGACAGATTTGGGTCACTATATTAACCTTATCTTTTAGATTTAACTCTTAGTTAAATAGTTTGACATTTACTATGTCTCTTTGTATTTTTATATTATATGGTTAATAAACATATTATATACTTCCAAGAGAACCCCAAATGGTTAATTAATGATAAAAATATAATTATATATGTATTTTTTCAGAACCTTTTATATTTAGGGAAAAAATACCAATTAATAATGTAATATTTGTTTTAAAACCCCTTTTATGTCAATTTTGACACTATTTGGTATTTTGTTTTTTCTAAATTCATAATAGCATTATTACTTCGAAAACAATTAATATAACCAATACTAACATGTCATATTAACATATATAATTATTTTAATTCGTAAAAGTCTCAAATTACTTTTATTTGAATATTTATAATATCAATTATTTTAATTTTTCATTTATTAGGTAATTATTGCATCATCATTGTGTCATTAATAAATTAAATTATTTGATGTCTAAAAAATATAAATAAAATAGAATTATGTAATAAATATTTTTATATTTATAATGAATAGTTATCATTTAATTTATCTTATGTGTAACTCTTTATTTAAAATGGTTTAGTTATCAAACTTTGAATTTAACACTTTTAACTCTTCTTTAACAATGTCCAGATCTAATCCAAGTGGACCTAAAGGATCATATTTTTTTCCTAAGGTTGTGTTGGCCGAATTACACTTATCCAATAGAATTAAGACATGTGTTAGGGTAATAATAATATCACTTTTACCCTCAAATACCCTATTTACTTTTAACCGTGGTAATAAATGTAAAAAAGATACTATTCACAAAAAAAATTATTTTCATGTTATTGAACCACATTTTTCTTACTGATATCAACCGTGTCTGTCAGATTTTTCAAATTCAACTCATAGAGGCAGTAAAATTATGTTTTATATAAATTTTTAAATGCTCCTCAGAGGTTGGTAAAAGACGGTAAAATGTTAAATAAAATAATTATTAATATATAATTATTATAAACCAACTCCAGTGAATTACATTGATCTTATATAGGTATTATGTATCTTTTTTAACCTAAAACAAATTTAAATAAAATAAATAATTATTTAAAAAATCTATTTTAAACTATAACTTAGTGATTTTCACTATTAATCAAAAATTGAATGTTTTCAAAAAAAATACCAAAAATACACCCTAAGCTAATTTCGATACTCGGAATCCAAAAAATAAGTCCAATTTGAATGATAAAATTTATAAAATTTCAAAAAGTGGGTATTATTGTTCATAACGGCTAGTCTGATTGGTTGTGAAGTGTTAGAATCACAAAGTTGCATACAATGCATGCTATTGCATTATTCAAAGGGAAGCGTAACTTGGAAGCTTTGGGTGTTACATTCCCAATAGTAATGTCTTATATTTAGAGATTTTATAACACCATATGAGATAAAAATCATTTTAAATAGGAATCATAACCTATATGATGGATTTTATATATGTTTCAAGCTCAAGTTTATCATTGCAAAAATGGATGATTAAAATATTAGATTATAATATCAAATGTAACATCCCTTCCACAAAAAATAATTCGGTATTTATATAGATAATGACATTCCATAACGAAAAAAATTGACCTCAATTGGAGGGGGAAAATTTATATTTTTATGAATTAAATTCCAATAAACTTCAACTGAAAAATAATCATAGACATGATATGTGATCATCATTCCATTATGATTTTTCACTGTTAATTAAAAATATAAAAAAATTATATAGTGATACACTTTTAAAATTGAGTTTATATAAATGATAGGATAGATCCTGAATCAAATAATAAATTTATTTTTCAGTAGTTAAATTTATGTTTACCTTTACCCATAGCATTATTGTATCCCTCATCAACAATATTGATCGCATGTGATAAACATTTTCACTTGAATTAAGAAGTATCTTAAAGTGATCCTCATAATTATCATTCATATTTGGGATTTGATTACAATAATTTCCATACTTATTTATTTTTATGTACCAAAGTTTGGTTTGTAAATTTTGTAGATATTTCTCTCTATCCAGAACATTATCTTACTTTTTCCCATGACATCAACAATTCTTTACCAAATGAACTTCCTTTCCATAACAATACGTTTAAAATTCCTATTATGAAATTTTAAACCATATTTCCATCCCCACATTAGTAAAATAGAAATCCAATGTTATTATAAATTATTGTTTATAGTTATTTTTTAATTTTATCCTTCTTTTCTTATCAAAACAATGGGAGTGGTGGGTAACTCTTATTTCCAATTCAACCATGATGGATTATCAAATTATTTCTCCAAAGATACATAATTCCATTATAGATACTAACATTTCTAGATTTTGTTTCAATCAATTTTATAATTGATAAACATTACATTAAGGTTAGAAGATAATTAAATAATAATATCTTGCATGCCTTGTAAAACTTTCCTCCATTGTACTAGTGAATTCATCATTATTCTACTTAAGAGAAATGACTTCCTTCTACATTTTCAAATGAGGAATAATATTATAGTACCTATTAAAAAAATAATATCTAAAACTTGTCCCACTCATTACAATCAATTTTTTCGTATATCCATTCATTTTTAATAATATTTCCACCAATTATCTTCCTCTACCTCAAAATGACAGAAAAAAAATATTTCTTATGTTCTAAACACTAAAGACTAGAAAATTCAATTTTAGTGGTACTGATCAATTTATTAATGTCTTGTGGATTAGTATACAAACTAAAAAAGGAGTTTTTTTCTCACAAAGGACTCAAAAAACATGTATCACTCCTTTTATTTTTTGATTAATCAGTATCCAAAGCTTTAGAAATTTTTGTGATTATAGCCACAATATTTTTCATTCCCTCTCCCATACATTTAGAAAATACTGAGAAAAATAATTTCATTTTCCATTTCATATAGCATTAAAAAGATTATTTTGGTTTCCAACCATTTACTAAAACAAAAAATAATAGTGTGAAAGAAAATAATCATAGATTAAAATCACGAAATCATGAAAAAACATTTTTATAATATCAAAATAATGACACCTTCATTTAAATGTTTAGAAACATTGGTTTATCGTTGTTCATCTATGATTATTTTCCAAAAATTACTATATTATCTTATAATTGTAATTATACCTAGTTTTCTCACTATTTTATTCTAATCCTAGTATCTTAAGCTAAATGAACCTTTGTATGATACTAACAGTAATGATATAGGTTTTTTATACATAGGTATTACATCAGAATTAATGAATTTTCATTATATTGCATAAAAATCCATGATATGATCATATAATTCAAGTATAATTGGAATCATGGATACGTAAACAACTTTATCATAATTAATTTAATTATCCCCAAAAAATTTCTTCATATATTCCACACTTCTCAAACATATCATACTTAATACCTTTCATCGTAACCTAGGAAATGAAATAAAACAAAGGGTGAGATATAAAGCTCACTATGTGTAAATGTGGGATATATCAATGATCACATAAGAATAACATGATAATAAGGGTGTGATAATATAATATTTACATTTAAAAAACATTCCCTTCAAATAAAATATGATAATCATTAATAATGGACTAAATCATGGAAGTTCATAAGAGATGAATCAGAAAGGAATAAAACTACATGATCTCTGAGAGAAAAAATAAGCATAATAAATATATTATTGGAATACACATAAGCATATTAAATAATTACCTTATTATTAAAATCTCATTTCCAACACTATCATAGTTTAATGGGTTAACTACCCAAACTAACCTAGTAGTAATGGGTAAATTAAATGACTAACATTTTGGAAAAAGTCCATTATTGAATAGGTTTTACTCTATATTATAGTTATATTTATCTGTGAGTATATTAAAATTTACCCCATTAATGGGGGTATATATAGGAACCACATATCACAAAATAAAAATAATACATATGTGATCCACATATCATAAAACATTAATCATATGATACACACGGAAAGAAATTAGTCCAATAAAAATTTTATGTTCAATTATAGTATAACGCGTGTAAAGGGAATGATATTCATAATCATATCATCATTTCATATATGCATAACCTGTAAGAGAGTAAAATGTATCATAAATATTTAATTCATTTAATCATAAAAACCCCTTGGAAAAGGAATGGGTAAAAAATCTTTTTAAAATAAACAATAAAAACCAAAAATAAATATTTTATCATTCAATCATGTCTCTAGAAATACTTATTTAACATCAATGGATGTTATCATAGATTATAAATTTATATTGAAAGAATCATTTGAAAATTTGTTAAGGTATATATAGTTTTCATTTTCAAATAATATAATTAAAATATAAAAAATTTAAAGATATTATGGAACATATTTTATTTGAGTATATCCTCAGAACTATGTACAAGTAGGTCCAATGTAATGAGTAGTCATGATGTCAGTAAAATATATTCATTAAGAATTACTTAAATGAAAACAATCATTTCACAATTTTGTAAAATAATCAAATATTACCTCATTCAATAGAGAGAATCGCATTCTATTTGATTTATTTTGTAGAATTTTAAAAAATATATATATAAACATAAAAAATTATTTATTAATATCAAAAAAATATTGAAAAAATTATAATTAAAGGAAATAGTATAGAAAATAATATTGACTAAAGGGAAAAGTTGAGTTGTATTTTCAAGAAACACATTCTTTCAAAATCATGAGTATGAAATAGATGGAAATGAAAGGAAAAAATAGATTATACAAAAACCATAACGGTAGAAAATAATTATATTCTTGAATTATATATCATAATATTTTATCATTCAATATAAATAATAAACAATTATGATAAATAATAAAATTTAAACATAAAAACTTACTATTTTTGTTGAATTTGAGTCATAATACACACAAAACAAAGAGACTGATATTGATATATAAACATCCAAAACATTCCTCATAAACATTATAAAATAAATTTATAGAAAATATATAGACAACATCATAGAAATATGTAGATAATATGGTATGTGTATCACAAAAATAAAATTTAGGCAAAACCCCATACATTAGGTCTGGATTACCACATAAATGTTTGAACCTCTTGTATAATAAATATATATTTATTATAAATATGTTAACAAAACATATTAATAAATTAAATAAAATATCTAATTTACATATAACTTTTTATCTCATTTTTATTAACAATTCTTCATTTAAAAGTTTTAAATGGTGATATCTCCTTCATTTTTCATGTATGTTTTAGTTTTTGCAGTTTTGGTCCATTTACATTGATCAAAGATACAAAATCTTGAAAACATAATCATTATATTAACATAATATAATATAATATAATATAATATATATATGTTTATTTATTTACAGTTATATTCATCCATAAGATTATAGATATATATATGAACTACAGTATTCCTAGAGATAAAATATCATACGTACGAATGAACAATGTTTTCACATTTTCAAAGGTTTAATGAACAAATGGTAAATAATAATTAACCTTAAAAAATAATTACCATATCATATATATCATTTCAATTGTTAAAATAAATCTCTATATATATCTATGTAAATATAAAATTAAAAATGATTCACATCATTTCATGTAGGCGTTATTCCACACATACACATGAGCAACATAACTATTTTCAACTAGTTTAAAATGTAAAAATGCAGAAGTGATATTTTAATTCCATAAGTATTATATATAATCATTAAACCAATCATAATAACCATACATGTAATATGGTGGTCGAACATGAATTGTATCTCTATGTCAGGACGGTGAGACATACATATACATGTACAATACTTTCACATCTCATTTGATGAATAGTGGACAAATCAAGGTGGTTTCATAACCATATCCATATATTAGTGTATTTTGGATAAAAAAAAATTATTTTATTAATATTATAATAGATTTAGAGGTAGTAAATTTGTAATTAAGAACATAGTGATGGTTTAAGGTAATTAAATATTCTATGAAACAACACTCTTACATAATCTCTTAAGGGAAATAGAGCTGGTTTTTTGGGAAGACCAAAACCTCTAGACTATCGATATAAAAAGTGTATATGTGATTTATATATGGTATGATTCATTTAGAAAGATAAAAATGTTTGAAGGAGTGATTGAAGGTGGTTCCATTTTATAATTGATGTTATAGGAACTATGATAATTTCACAAAAGATCAAAATATAATAATGTTATTTTGAATAAAAGTGAATCTGAAATTATAGGTATTAGAAACTAATATAGTATGAGGTTTTAATACCACCAAAAAAAATTCATTTGGATTAAGTGGTGTTTAAATATTTATCCATTGGTTTAACACTTTTGTAAACCAATTCTAACATTAACCACAACAACAACTTTTTCACTCTCAAATGGTAATAATTATACATATACGGTAACTGTTGAATCCTAAATGAATATAATAATATTTTATTCTATATATTATCCTAATTTTATGCTTTAAATTTTTTTATTATCATTATATATTTTGATAAAATATCATTAATGTCAATTTTGAAACAATTTATTAAATTTAACTTAATATTAATAAATACAAAGATTTCATTCAAATAAAAACATTATAAAACAAATATTTACAATTCTTTTATAAAATTCATCATAGACTATAACTCAAATAAAAATATGTTATTTTATAATATTTTTAAAAACAATTATTTTTATTTTTTCATTTAATAAATAAGAAATTAACTTTTTATGAGAATTTATGTTAATTATATAATTTCTAAAAGTTTAATATAAATTTCCAATATGAAAATAAATTCATTTATCTAAAAATATATATTTTAATTTATTCATAACATTATTCTTTCCCTATGTTTACACATATGAGTTATTTCAATCAAAGAGAGTGATATTTTTAAATTGTTGTTGAATTAAATATTTTATTGGTTTTTATATGGACAATTTTACATTAATTCAATTCCTCGACCCTTATTACACAAAGATGGTGAATTATTACATAAAATTGGCATGACTACAATAGATCAAATCCAGAAAGGCCAATCAGTTTATTAGCCTTGTAAGTACTGGATACAGTCATATATTTACATTACAACAGTAAATAAAAAAAATTTGTCCCCTTTGAACACTCTTATATCCCTTAACCAATTCTATTAGGTTAATCATAATGTACATCTTCTTATCATAGTAAAAATAAAACATAAGAATGGGGTGATATTAGATGCTCAGTAAGGATAACAATATAGAGGAAACTATCATAAATAAGAATAATCATTAAACGCAATGTATAAGACTCAAACACCAGCCTTTTAATCTTAAACAACAGTATAATATGAAAAAGATAAATCAAATAATTCTATTTACATATTCACATAGATATTCTACTAGTAGAATAATCAAATGTAATATCAATAGCCAAATTCATAATGAGGGAATGCATAATGTTGGACACCATAACCATATAGTAAAGGCCTTTGGCCAAGACTACAAAAATGATTTTTTCATGGCCTTGTGTCAAGACACTTGTTTGTCTCATGAGACCTACCGATTCATCGAGGTGCTATAGTGGACTCAGCTCATCACTTAATAAGTCCAATGAAATCACAGTATGAAAAGGGTGAAACCTAACATAAACATTCATATTAAAAGTAGTGTGCGAAATTTTAATACTTTAACAATAAACCATTAAAGGTATAAAAATAACACATCTGCAGACAAAAATATCACAAAACATTAAATATAATAATGAATATTTTATCCTAATAAATCATCTTTAAACAACTGTAAAATCAATCAAAGGATGTTGATATAGATGAAATCAAAACTATTTACGAGAAATATCTCTTTCTAGTTTGAAATAATTTAAAATTCACATATTATAAAAGAAAACATTTATATTGAAAATATTTATGTTATATTGTATGGGAATATTATAATGTGTTATAATGATGAAAAATAGCCTCACTCTCTGTATATGTTAAAAAACATTCTTTCATTAATTTTGTCAATAAGGACAAAAATGACCTTCTTTGGAAGATGATAGGCTGATTCCTTTATAAACGTTTTATATAAATTAAAAAAAGAGTATAAATTACATTAACCCATATTCTAGGAAATAGTAAAAATGTTTTGAAATAAATTTTTAAGAAACATGTATGTGGATGATGAAGAGGTCTTAGTAGATACTCAATAGAAAGAACCTCGGATAGTGAAGAGATTGTAGAATTAAACCTTACCTTATTATTTTCATTGATCGAGGGTACATTAACCTCTTATATAATAGTTAATTATTTTTTATTAAATTATTAAATAACCACATACATAAATATGATATCATATATTATCTTTTAATATATCTTTGTTAATAAAATTTCAGTAGTATCATTGTTTCGGGTGTTAACTGATACGTTTTCCTTTATATTTTTGGTTATGTAAGCCATGTTTTTTATGTATAGGAAATATTTTAATCATATCCATAATGATATTATGTTCTTATTTCATTATTTTTAATCATAAAATGAAAATTATTCTTGAATGGTTAAGATGGGGAATGAATATCATCAGGTTCGTGGATATAGTAATCCATACGTACAAACAAGAAAAAATATCATTCTACTTATAGTGAAATCATATGTAATTGGATGATATATCATATATACAGAATTATTAACATGTTATATTTATTATTTACAATAGTTATACATATTATTATACTTATCAAAATAATGAAGTGTTTGAATAACAAACTACACCACGACATGGAGACTGTTAGTCGTACGTACACACGTATGGTGGCTTTTCATTCATAGTATAGATAGATTAATTAAAATATTTATACCATATGTATAATATCATAACATTATGTATAAGGTATTGGGGTTACTATTCTATTATGGAAACAGAAAAAAAAGGAAGTGGAAGAAGAAAAGAAAATTGAATAAGGTGGTGAAATTATTATCTCTTCTTCAGGGTGTTCCTTTTGAGTTGATCAAAGGAGATCATTAGGATGGATTTATGATAAAATTAAGGCCCATAGGTTGAATTCTAGGTAGTTGGTAGGATATTTTAGTAGTGTTAGGTTGATACAATTTTCTTTGTCGGTGTGATTTTGAGAGAAGGGGAAGTACCCTTTTATAATAGAGGTGGGGATGGGTTGAAAACCTCTCAACCAATAGGTTTTATTATTTAATCTTATTCAGTTAGTAATGGCTCAAAAATGAATTATTTATATGATAAAGTGGGGATGGGTTTAAAAATCCTCAACAAGTTTTTTTATATAGGTTTAGGTCGCCATATTAACCATATCTTTTAGATATAACTCTTAGTTAAATTGTTTAACTTTTACCATGTATTCTTGTATTATTATAATAAATGGTTTATAAACATACTATAAAAATACAAGAGAACCCCAAGCAGTTAATTATTAATATTTATATCCTTATCTAATTCCTTCTTCAAAACCTTATATTTTTAAAAATATTATATCAAATAATAACATAGTATTTGTTTTAAAAACTAATTTATGTCAATTATGACACTATTTGATATTTTGTTTTTGTGAAATTCATAACAACATTATCACTTAGAAGAAAATTATTTAATCAACCCTAACATGTCATATTAACATAGAAAATAATTATAATTCATCTGATGTCTAAATTTACAATTATATGGATATTTATAATACGAATTATTTTAATCATTCATTAATAATGTAATTACTGCATCATCATTGTATCATAAATAAATATAATTATTTAATTTCAAAAAAATAAAAAAAAAATATATTATGTTGGAAATATTTTTATATTTATAATGAATATTTATATTCGAATTTATCTTTTGTACAACCATGTATTAAAAATTGTTTAGTTATTAATCATTTAATTTAAAACTTTTAACTCGTCTTGAAATAAAACAATAATAAATAACCTAAACTAATCCAAGTGGACCAAAAGGATCATATTTTATTCATGGGATTGATTTTGGTCCAAATATACTTAACCAATATAATTTTTACATGTGTTACGGTAATTATAAAATCATTTTTTACCCGTAATTACCCTTTTGAATTTTAACTGTGGTAAATAAAAGTCAAAAGTTTATATTCCAAAAAAATTATTTTAATCTTATTGAACCATATTTTACATAATGATATCAACCATGTCTCTTTTATTTTTTAAATTTAATTCACAAAAGTGGTAAAATTATATTTATTGGAAATTTGAAAATGCTCCTACAAGGTGGGTAAAAAAAGGAAAAAAGTTCAATAAAATTTTATATATCTAATATTAATAAAAAATGACTCCATTGAATTACATTGAATATATATATGTATTATGTATATATTTTTACCTAATAAAAATTTAAATAAAATAACAAATTATTTAAATAAAAAGTCAATTTTAAACAACAATGTAGTGTTTTTCACGTTCATCAAAAATTGGAACTTTTTAAAAAAATACAAAAAAAATTCCCTAAGCTTATTTTGATATTCCCAATCCAAAAATTAAGTCAACATTGAAAATTAAATATTATATAATTTAAAAAAAAAGTGGGTATTACTATACATAATGGCTTATTTGATTGGTCATGGTGTATTATAACTCGAAGTTGTGTACAACGTAAGCTATTGTATTATTCAAAGAGAAATGTATCGTTGAATCTTGGGGTATTACAATTATAAAATATATTATGAATCTTCGTTGATATGGGACTAATTTAATTCATACTATAATGATTATAATTAAATTTTACGTCTTTCTAACTTAGTTTTAAAAAATATTAACCTTGACTACTCTTTACTAATGTGATAAAAGTTACCACAGTTATTATTCATATTAGAAAATAATAATAGGTAAAGATTTACTACATTCTAACTTCATTATTTCACATATATAATCAATTTAATCAAAATAAATAAATATTATTAGAATATATAAATTTTATAAACAATTACCCAATATGTGAAGAACCTTTTTTTTATAAAAATACATTTTTACATATAAACCATTGTTTATTCTAAAACCATTCTGAGAAAAATATTAATTGAATATTAAAACATTTTATAAAATTTATAATATAAATATTTCATTAAAATAATTCAAAAAATTTTAAAAAATTCTATTTATCAGATACAAAATATATTGTTCACATAAAAATAGTTTTTTCATAAAAAAAATCATCATTTTCAATTGATTTTGATTTTTATTTATAATTAATTTTAAAAAATGAATTTATTTTATAAATTTATCAACCATATATTTTCAAAATATACATAGTCCTTTTCATTCCTTCAAATATATATACAATTTGATAACATTAAATAATAATATTTTAATTATATATTGTGGTTCATTTAAACTCATTATGGTGTGTAACACAAGATTTTGAAGTAATCAAATTATTTAAAGTGTCATATGTTATAAAATATCAGGGTAGTAAATATATGATTTAATATTCCATTGGGAGAAAAATGATATAAAACAGGGTTCTTCTGTAAACATAATAACATTTTTTTATGTTTAAGGTACATATTTAATTATATCAACATATGTATAGAATATTTAGATGATCTAAAAGAATAGATAAACACAGAAAAAACTTGTTTAATATTTATAAATCTACTTCTGAAAACCCTTATTATCCTAAAACTTAAGTCTTCAAAGGCACATCATTTTGTGAGAATATGTATTCAGGGAGTTGGGGAGTGTAGTTAAGATCATATTTTTTTGGAATTTTTGAACTATTGTACTATAAAGGTGTGAATATGTGAGGAGTGGATGATCTTTTTTACAAGTGAGGAGGTTGAATATTTGAATAAACCTGAAACTATAATATATAATGTCTTTATTATTCATTTACAATGGATCCATAATAAATTAAAATAAAATAGAAGAATTATATGTTTGAAATATAACCTAATAATCCATTTTATATAGGATTTGCTGTCTTTTTTAATCTTATGTTTTTTTACCCCCCCCCCCAAATCTATGTTTAACATTAACTAAAGAAACCAAAAATTTCACTCCTTAATGGTCATTGAAGTAATTTAAAAAATTTCAAGATGAATATTCCTGAATAATAAAAATTACGGTAGATAATTTAAAAACTATTTCATTTAATATATTCTTTTTATAATTTTATAGTAATTTAAAATTTACATTAAAATATTAAATTTTATTTATGGTCCTTTTCAAGACTATTCACATATAATTACCTTAAAAGCATCAAGATAACAATGGAATTAAAATATAACAACTTTTAATATAACATATAAATTATAATTAAGCATGATTTTAATATTATAGTATAATTCATACAAAATTATTATTTTAATGTTTTAATGTTATTTACATTATTTTTCTACTACATTGACAATTGTTTCATCAGCATTGTGAAATCATGGAAGGTAATTATAAAATATATAAATATTATTAATAAATTAATACAATAAATCTAAATTTTTCATCTTAAAAATAATCATTTATAATAACTCATATCCTCTTTTTATATCTATGAAAACATATTAGATCTGTGAAAATAGAGTGAGTTAAAACATTTAATTTTCTTTAATATAAAATTGAATTGAGGAAAAAATCAAATTCATTTGAAAAAAATGTCATATTTTAGATTTTATAATTTTTACTATTTTCTCCACCCATCCAATGAAAATAATAACTCTTTTTGGATGATTTTTAGCTCATACCTCATAGTTGTAAAAATAACTAACATGTTTTATCCATTATAGTGTTCAAAAACATATACAAAGGTCACTATCATATAACTAAAAATTATTTGGATCAATTTGAAAATATATGAATCTCTAAATACAAAATATAAATTCCATTTTTCAATATTATACGAAAATATTTTGATGAAATAAATTTTAATATAAATTTTTACAACTCAAGTAAAAATAGTTTTCATGTACTTGTGCTTTAAATAATAATAAAACATTTACACCAAATCAACAGTAATACTCATGATGAACTGAACTGAGTGCCACTAATATGATGTATCGTGTCTTTATTGTATGATCCTTCATTTTTTATTCCCCATATAATATAGCTTATCAACTATTAGTGAGGGATTGTGAGGTTACCATGGGAAGACTACACCCATGTTACCAAAGTGCGCAACATATAATGAAATAAATTTATCTGATACAATATCAAAGGAAACATCAAATCCAAATAAATTTGTTATAGGTTAAAAAATCAATGTCAAATCACATGATGTAATAGAATTATTACACATATAGTTATGTAAATAATGTATTATAATCAAGTATAGTATAACCATCACAAAAGAAATCCAAATGAAAGGAATTATAGAAAAAAATAAACCCTTCAAGTCTCAATATGATGCCTAGATCCTAGTTTCTCAAACCATATTATCCCTAAAATCAACAATCACATCGCACCTCAAAATGAACCAATATTCTATGACAAAGGGGTATTTTCTCACTAACCCTTGTTACATGGTGACCATAAAATATTTTTAGAAAAACTAACAAAGCCACCAATAATGTGGTAAAATGAAAATAATGTTTATGAACATAAATAAAGAAGATTTAAATAAATTAATGATCTATTAATAATAATATGATATAGAGATAAATGGGACATTTTCAATCCATGGGTTTCCATGGTGAAACCCAGTTCGACACTACCTGATTTTCCCTCACCACTATATCCAAACACGATGGAAGAATCACATCTCAATTTGTTTTCAAGGTGCACCATCCTAGGAATCATAATCAAGTTGGCCAGGAGGAATCTACCTGAATTAGTTAGTAATACCCTCTAAAAAATACCCAATAAATACCACTATAATGGTATGAAATAATGGGACCAAACATTCCATTTGTAATTATGGATGGATTATAGTCAATGGCTCACAATCATGTAATTCCATATAACAAAATAATTAAGATAAATCAAGAGATCTCATCATATCGTATTAATCAAGAGTCACCATCATGAATTGATGATATTAATCTATTTAATTCATCACAGGAAAACATAAGATTAATTGAATGGGGGATCCACCCCATTAAATCTTTAGTCATTAACTTAAGTGGAAACCACTTGTTTGCTTGAGGTATTCCATGGCTTTGGACTTCATGGAATTCAAATAAGTATACTCTCCTAGAATTAACATAATTCCCTTATGGAATATAAGGCTCATTAATGTAATTCCTAGATAATAAATTCATATATAATCAATGTATCATCCATAGGTATTCTGATTATCACATATAATTTGAAAATAAAACTATCATGTAATTATTTGATGATTTAAACATAAACATTTCAACATCACTATGATGCCTCAAAAAATTTCCTAATATGTTAGGACAAGTTAATATATGTTTCCTTATTTTATTGGTTGATCAATTTTTAGGTGAATATTTTGAAAAACTAGAGTGACATAAAATTTAATTTTCATGTTTTTATCTAAAACAGACATCAAAATGGAAATCCTGTAGGTCGTTTTGGTTCCCTTTGTAACCCCTTGTAATATAGTTATGGGGGCATAACATGGATTGGGAATTTCCATGGGAATGGAGTGATGGGGTTTCTCATGTGGTTCAATGAATGGAATACCTCACATTTCCTATTTTGGAAGATGTTTTATGTAAAAATATCCTAGGCCTGGAAAAAACACTATATGAGATCACGTCGGCGTTCAAGAATTCCATGACTAGTGTATAGGATGTGGATGATTCCATGGAGATGTTGGTCTCATTTTGAAATGGACAAAACTAACTTTTTTCATCTAGTGTGTCATATATTTAGAAATGGAATACATGTATATTTAATTCAATGTATTTAATATTTTATTAAATGATTTATACCCTTTCTTTATTGATTCGGTACTCTTACCCTTTTGATTCCTTCAATAGAGATAAATTTTAAATTATAATTGTACATATGAAAACATTATTATGTTAAGGATACTACCTTGAACATCTTCATCCATCACAACCATAGTAAACTCTCTTCAATCAAACCTTTTTAAGTAAAACAATGAAATTTGGATGTTACTCTAGTCATACTAGGTTTACAAGTGCATCACATCACTTCTTTTGAAAATTTCATTGACAAATGGTACCATTTTATCTATGTGAAATAAAAATATCTATTTTAGGTAATTGAATTTGGGTAAAAGTTTCTTCTACCCATGGCTTGGTTATTTCTTATTAATCATTCAAAAAATCATGGCATGATGGATTAAAATACATATTGGAAACTCTTAGCATGGAATATTAATACATTTTGTGTGAAAACAAGGTTTGGGATATGATTCCTTGACAAAACATGACATTAACATATGAATTTATTAGGTAATAAGTTACTTATCATGTTTGGGCTACTTGTATAATTGAATACATAATATGAATTTCTCTATTAAACGATTTAGTGAATTCTTGAGTTGGATGTATTGTGAGTTTGTGTGTCCCATGATAACATGTAAAATGTTTAATCGCATTTTTTCATGCCTATACCATGATCCCATGTTTATGATTGGTCAAATGCATGTTTTTGGTTGTTATTACCTATGTTATTTTGTTATTCCCTAAATACAAGTGACTGATGTTAAGAAAATTATACCATGTGATATATTTGTTATATCATTTATTAATTTTGTATACATGGTATCAATATAACTTGAATACCCATCATGGATTCCTAGACCAATTTGATCTATATTTGACAATATGACACGACTGAGTTCGATGTTGGGATATAATAACTATGTTTTTTCTTGACCATTGTTAATGATAGTCTTAGGTGATATTACCCAAAATGTGGTAGTGGTGTGTGATGGTATTCGGTAACCTAATATGAGACACTATACCTAGAAAAAATGTACTTCTATCTTGTCCCACTGTAGTCATGGATATAATGACCTCATGGATTAACCCATTCGAGTGATGGTCCATGAAACCCTTATGACATGACCCATGAATCATTATCCTTGAGGATGATATGATGTATATGTGATGAGATTTTGGTTGACTCCTGTTCCTAACACATTTATGAATACATTTATAAAATGGAACCATAAAAGTAATGACTGGGGGTTTGTGGAGTATATTTAAGTTCACTTTCACCTAATACATGGTTGTATAAGTCTGAGTATTGTATTTGGAGGAAGTACCCAGATTAACTCTTGATTGATGCCATAGTGTTTTATTTATATACCTGACATTCTGATTCTCTTTATAAACTACCACAATGGGATCCTTTGTTTATTAATATTTATAAATCATGATACATTTCATTCCATTTATTGTATCATTTTTTATATATTCTACTAAGTTAGTATTTATTATTTTTTTTTATATTCTAAGTGAGTTTTCTACCCATTGATTTAATTAAATAAATAAATACTAGATGGATTCCTTTTAATAAGGAAGATTCATCTATGAGTTCATGTGGAACTCTAGATTGAACCAATTGATTCAGTTCAGTGCACTAAAGTGTGGTATCATTTTATTTTTCCACTTTCATTATTTTTTAGTATGTTTTGGGGAAATATTGAAATGAGTTTTACTCGATGCAACTTGGGTATGGATGTTTCATTTCTTCAAGGACATAAACAGGTGTATTAGACCAATGAGATTCTATTATTGGGATGGTTGTAACAATTTTGGTTTTATAGTTTAAAATTTTTCCTTATTATATTGTGTTGTTACTGTTTTTTGGAATCTTGGTGCATTAGTAAATATTCAAAAATGCACATAGGATCATAATCAATATATATATATATATATATTCTAGTTGAGTACTAAATGTAGTTAAAAACCAAATGTCTTAATATATGTAAAATATTTGGTGATATATATATTTTCCCATATTTTGTAATATATATAAGTTGGAATTGATTATTTTAACATGATAACTCTTAATTTTAAATATATTTTTGTTACTAACCTGTAGTAATGGTGAAAAATTATGTAGAACTAATTATTAATATATGGGATATGTTTTCACATTACTATTAACCACCTAGGATAGGATATCATTAATCTGTTGGGTGTTCTGTTAAGATACTATTGTTTTTTTAGCAATACATTTCACCATTGGACAATTCTACCATGATTCTATCTTATGAGGCCACCCAGAGAAGTGTGTGTTTGGGAAAACATATGCATTTCATGGGATTATTAGTGGAATTCAATGATGATTTGGAGTGAATCAACGAAAAATATGACCAAAAATCCATCTAAGGGATTGGATTCATAACGTATACCACTTTCACAGATATCCAATTATCGTGATTGTCCTGACTACCAAGAGTCTTAATGGTAAATTCCATGAAACATCAATCCCTAATCACAAATCACCATTTTCATGATTGGATGGAGGGTTTAAGGTAACCTCCATGCGGTTATATTTCTATTTGTAAATCCCCATGCACTCAATAAATTCACATAACATTGTGTGAGGATATAGCCTTCATGAAACCCACATCGCCCACATCCATTGGGCCTATAAATACACCCTTATGTTTGAAATTCAAGGGGATGAAACCTTTCCACTTATTAGAAATACTCTATGTT
The DNA here is from genome assembly GCA_963277665.1 of Viscum album. Taxonomy (NCBI): domain Eukaryota; kingdom Viridiplantae; phylum Streptophyta; class Magnoliopsida; order Santalales; family Viscaceae; genus Viscum; species Viscum album. The sequence continues at coordinate 1,652,715,521 of OY728131.1, read as the reverse complement.
GGAGATAAACATAGGTTTTACAAACTGGAGAGAATAGTTACCTCTATAGGTATCTATCCATTTCAAAACTACATCACATGGTGCTTTAAAAACATCAACCCGATATGGAGATGTCTTCTACAATGTTCTGTGAACTTTATGAAACAAAAAATCCCGTATTTGCACTTGGGTATTCATAAAGAACATATCTTTCACAAAACCAGACCCTTAAGGGTGAAAACATTATCATAAGGTTGGTTAACCATGTTTCTCAAATAATTATCATTTCTAATCCCTTCTCTTCAGTCACTAACCCTTGTCAAAAAATAGAGAGTCTCACTAGGAACACTTTAGGTTGGGTCATAGAAAATTTAGAATGTGCCTTATACAGCCCCAACATCCACACATTTAACACAAGGAGTCAGGTTTCTCATCTAAACTCTCTAAAATACATTGATTAAACCAAATCCTCTTGTTCTCCTTCTTCTTTCAAGAGTTGATATTCAACTTCTAGATTCCAGGATTCCCATGAGTCAAAACACTCCTCATGAAGCTTCTAAAACCTCATCACCTGATTACTCTTCCATATTGAACCAGGATGGTATAATTTTGTGTAAATATCACAGTAGAAATTACTAGGAATATACCACCTTTTATTCCACACTACATCACGTTAAACTATATTATTACCTATAAGACAATAATAAAATTCATCCTATGATACACAAGAGATGTGTTATGTGTCAATAATAATATTCCTTATTTGATGGTCGTGATATGTCCCACTTAATCTACAGTACTTACATTTAAACTATAGTATTCCCAATATGATTTGAATAGGATGCCTATTATGAAACAAAACATATGACTTATGCATCAGGAGTAATATTTATCATGTAATGATCATGAGATTACCATTATCTAACCACCATGGGATACTCATCAGGTGTAAGAAAAAATCTTATACATAAATCCTCTATTAAGTCATGATTCCCTCATTATCAAACGTGAGGAATGTGAACAGGAATCCCTAGAGTGGAATCTAAACATGTATCTCTACTACATCCAATTATCCACCATAGGACTCCACTTCGGGTATGATCTGCAATCATGTTCCTCAACCAACTAGTTTTTCATGATGACCTCATGACCTGACATGACGAAGAAATAATGGGAATATCAATTCATATTACCCACACACCACATCCCTTCACATGACATTAAACATTAATGCTACCCTACTCCATGAAAATGGGATTCCCTCATAACCCAACATGAGGTAGACTGGATAAGAATATCAAATTCATAATCACCACACACCAAAACCTTTTTCATGATGTCAAACTATAACCTTACCAAGTGCCAGTTAAATTGGATTCCATTTTGATTAAACATGGTGAATAAAGGATGGATAGATTTCACAAGTAATCCCCAACTACATAATTACCTCTCCATAAGAACACTTGTTTAAGTCTCATGTGTAATACACATAATTGCTACTCAATGTAGCACTTGGGAAACATCCATGGAATATACAAGCACAATTCCACATAGATTGATCATCTTTCATCGGTAATATTCCATGAAAAATCCCCAGACCATCCAACAAATCTTTTCATTATGTGACATGAGTGTCCTTACCACACTATATAAAACTTTCTAGATTGGTCATATCATCCAAAATTTTACTACGACATCATAATAAGTTTTTTTGATCCTAGTCACTTAAATATGGTATATATGATTCCTCACTAAGGTTTAATCCTGATATCATTCCTATTTGACATCTTCCATATTAGGTACGTAGTCAATCGCATGATTCTCTAAAATGGGGAATCAAGATCACCTGTCTTGTCCCTACAAGAAACTAAACCTATTCACATATTTTTCCTTCAAGATGGTAAACATGCACCCAACCTATCCCAAAAATATGTTAAACCAACGAACGTATTTTTTTCTAGAGTATATTAACTCTATTCCTATCTTCTCAAGGCACAAAACTCGCGAAATGCTATAGAATCCCTATCTTATATAAAATATGTATGATGAATAAGGAAAAAATCAATGTATGACCTTCACACACAGAATAAAATAACTCATGATCAACACATGATTCCATGGTTTCTGTGGCTGTGATACCTAACAAATGTGATTACATAAGTATACGAAGACATTAAAGGTGTCTAACTTACCCAATGTCTAGAAATTACTAATAATTTTAGATAACACAATCTATTATGACAAATTATTAATATTTTTTGAGAAATAACCACATTAATTAACCTAAATCCACCTCGAGACAGTAGTGGAGATGTATTTCATCGATATGAATCAAATTTAAGAGGGATTCCTAGATTTGGAAACAAAATCCATGATGGAATCCATAGAATGAAAAACCAACATCGAATCATCCAATTTCAATCAAGAAAATAACATCACAAACAATAGTGGATGAGGCCTCCATCTTTTGTAAAGAATTAATTAAGGGAATGAAATAAATGGCACTATGATAATGCACTCCCATTATATAAAATCATCAGAAACAGTGCTCCAGGACCCTCCCAAATAAGGGGATATCATATTTTTCCACCAATAATATAGGAGAATATATCTAAGCATGATCCCACACTCACTTCGGTGGATTAGGAATAATTACCACTCTAAAAAATGTTTTTGGCATAGTTCATGGTCAAGGTGGTGGAGTTTCAAATAATAATGTAAATTTTTGTAGTCATTAAATGACAGTATCCTCTATCATTCTAGTGTACCAAAGTCCCTAAAGATACTACATTTTCGATTTACATAATAAAGTGGATCTTTGATCTTATAGAGACCTTGGATGATCAATGATTAATTTTCCATACCTTAATTCTTTAGGAACCCTCTAGGAAGTGGTGGGGTGTCATGCACCAAGTATAAATACATGGTGGTCTTACTTAGAAATCCATCAAGGTCTATTTTTTAAGGATTTATTTTAAGGAATATTGAATCTATACTGTGCCCATGGGTTCATATAGATTTATTATCGCATGATGATGGTGAATACTTAATCATATCATTATATAGAGAAACTATTATTTACATGTCTTATAGGTTGGGAAAAGGTTAAGAAGGCCATGAAGTTAATGATTACCATGTTTGGAGTTTGGACAACCTATTATGATCTTTCACCTGATTGAATATGAATAAGTTCTTTGTAATTACTTGATGATCTATAAAGTTATGGATGCGTATATATTTTAAGACCTTTTCATCTTTTAATGGAATTTTTTGTGATAATATATATGAAATTAATTGAATGTAAAAGTATTTGAACTAGAGAAGATAATGATAGCTAGAGAGGAGTAAGGTTTCTTTAATACCTTATTATTTAGAATATGTTCTTTAGTGATTCATGTACGGATATTGTGGGAATTATTGAAAATTTGTCCCAAAGCTTCAGATAAATTTTCATCAGTGTAGAAAGATAGGGAATATGATGTTTTTAATATAAATTTAATCAGGTGTTAGGTCTTACCAGTGTCTAGTTAAGATAAAGGCATTAACCCCTTGCATTATTCTGGTTCTTTGGATATATTTAACCGTACATTTATTTAATAATAATTGCAAACTTATTATATTAATATTCATATATATAATTATGATCCATTCTAGAGTAGTATAGGTTTAGTGTATTTGGGAATGTAGATACATAAAAATCATTTTTATATGAGATCTAAATCATCTATCACTATGTTTTTTAAATCTAGCACAATTCATATATGAGAACATGATCTTATAATTTAAAATCATACCGAGTATATAATATATAATAATCGTGATTTATAGCATAAATCGTTGAATTTTATAAGACCAAAATCAGAAATTAATCAAAGAACACTATCTATTATTGTATAGAATTTCAATAAGAAATAAGTTTGTTCCATAAATATAAGAATATAAAATCATATCTTTAGAAAATGATCATATAAAAACTATCAATGTGGATAGGATCATTCATCTTTCCATTATAATATTAGTCAAGGTACACCACCAAGACTATGATAGTAGACAATTTCCCTTACTGATTTATGTTCACTCCCACTTTTTGTCCTTATTAATTCATGACATTATCATAATCTCAGGAGTTATATATTATCTTGGTCCCACCAATAAAATTTCCATAATATATTCATAAGTGCGCCACAAAATCATAATATATGCATCATATATCATGACCCATTGAAATGAAATAGGTTTCATAATGATTTGTAAAATTCATTATTACATAAACCGTTATAAATAAATAGGTTTCATAATCATCTAATTATGATACTAATAAAACATATAGATAGAAAATAATTATAGTATCTTTGGATCTTATCCATATTAAAACATATTTAACATCAAATTATGTTATCATGAAGAAATATTTTCATTAAAAAATCCTTTTAGTATTTATTTTGGAAAATTCCATTTAAAATTTTAAATCAATTTTTTAAAATCTAAAATATTTTTAATTAATATAGAAAACATATTAAATAAAAATATATAGAGAAACCATTATCAAAATATTCAAACAATTGATCAGTCATGATGGTGTGGAATTCAATTCATGTTGTGTATATAAAAACAAAATTTTATTTCAAATTGTCTCATTAAAATATCTAACCCACCTCGTTTGGAAAATGAAAAAATGTTTCAAATTTTTTTTAAAATACTTATATTTTTTAAAAATGAATTTTTAAAATAATAGTATTTTATAATAACATAATTTTGGAACTATATTTAGAAAAAAGTGACATGGAATAAATGATTCCCAACCAAAAATTAAAATATAATTGATTTTCCTTAAAATTCTATTTCTGTCTATTTATTATTTAACATGTGTAAAATGATATGAAATCATGTAATACCTATAAATAATAGTACTATAAGATAATTCATGGGATTCTCCAGGTATTTTTTAAATTATTTTATCTTAAACATAATCACAAACAATACCAATAAACTATGAGAATGTAACACAAAACTCATACCACATTGGTAACTTTTGTGTTAAAACCTCATTGAAGAGAAACCTATATATAGATAAGTAAATAACCATAATATTAATAATAATATTTATAAAATTTATTCATGAGTAGAATATACAACACATAAAAGTCATATGCGGTGAATATGGCATGCATCTCATATATATAAAAGTGAGGTAAAAATACCTTATATCATGTTTTAATTTCTTAGGAAACACACTAAAATATAATAAAATAAATTTTAACATAAAAAAATTATAAATTTGAATAATTTAATCAATTACACTTTCAAATGTGATCCAAAAATAACATTTCTACCCTCATTTATTAATAATTATTTTAAGAATCACTTTGTTCATATATTAACTATTTTGGTTTTCATTAAAATTTATGTTTTATTATTCTAGTAAATTAATTTTGTTTATTGATCCATCATATATAAAATCATAATAATGTTATTAACAATACAGATATTTAGTATATATATATATTCATCAATTAAATTTATAGACTGAAAAAATTATTTCATTGTTCATGGAGATGGTAGGTCATATATATGCATGAACATTGTTTTCAATTTTAGATTGATGGAATAAAATATCAATAAATAATATTTCACCTATGTAGAAAAATTATTATATCATAAATTTCATAAATATTAATTAAATATATCATAATTACCTCTTTTGTAAAGAGTAAATGGAAAACGATTCAGATCACCTTATGTAAGTGGTAGTCAACACTAACAAAATAGAAATGTTTTCCTTTTCCATTAGATTGGAAGGTAAAATTTCAAATATAATACTATAATTCTAGAAGAATAATTATTTCATAAATTACATATATCACATTAAAACCATTTAATGACCATCTATGTAATATGGTGATTCAAAAAGAATTGTATTCCAACGTGGAGGCAGTAGTCTGTATGTAAGCACAAGTGATACATTCACATCCCATTTAATGGAAAAGTGGGTGAATAATGGTGATCACATAATTAGAATAAAATTTATGTATACTGAGGATATGGAGGTTTTTATTTTATATTTAATACCAAATATTTTTAGGAATTAAATGATGAAATCATTTGAATGTGGTCGTGTACGATGATTACCTCTCCTTCTGTTTTCCTCCATCATATCCTTTATTATAGATCCATGGAATGGTCTTTTAAAAATACTAACACATCTAATTAATGGATAATATGGTTTATAAGATAATTCAGTACATTTTTTTGAGACATAAGGATTAATTTTGTGTAAATAAAAGAGATGAAAAGTCACTCTCTATATGTGTGGGAAAGGACATATTTTGAATTTCATAAAATATTAAAATATATAAAATTGTCATACCAAAGAAATATTATTCCAAATATGAATATATTTAAAATTGGAATATTATTAGGTATAAATGTTTTAATAAAATATGATTTATAAAATTTTAATTAGAAATAATACCTTTATCACTGTGTCTAACCCCCCCCCCTCATATACTCATTTTCATATTAATTGAAGTTACATATTTTTACCATCATTATTATTCATTATAAACAAAAAATAGTTTACCATATTCGAAAATATTTTTATTAATATTAAAAATATATATTACATTTTATTAAATAAAATTCACAAAAGTTGTAGAAATTAATTTGAAACTAAACTTTCAAAATATGATGAATATAATTTTTTGAAAAAAATGTATTCCAAAGTATAAAATTATTTTTTTACCAAAAATCTAAAAAAAGTAATTATAAGAAATTAAATAATTAATTAATAATAAAATTAGATATTTGGTACATTTCAGACCATTTTAATGAATAATGGGACTCTTTAAATCCTCTAAAATGAATAAGTGTTTTTTAATAAAAACAATAATTTTACTTTTCATCAAAAAAATTAGTAATGTTTATAAAATTAACTCTAACATAATTTTGAAATGATCATTTCAAAAATAAATATAATTATTTCAAATAAATTTTAGTGCCCTGACCATAGTTACCTAGAATCAATGTACTATTTTAATACATAGGAATGATTACAAGGAATCGTGTCACGAAGGACTGATCAGTTTACAAGTCATGGAAAATAGATTACGTACATGAACATTACATTAAATTATAAAATTAAAAACAAAAACAAAATTGTCTCCATTGAACACATTCATATCCTTTATACTATCCCTATTGGTCAGTCATAATATACTTCTTCGCATCCTGGAAAAAAAATAAAACATAGAAAGAGGTGAGCTCAGATGCTCAGTAAGGATAACAATATAGCGTAAACATTCATAAATAAGAATAAACATTTAATCCAGTGTATAAAACTAAAAAAATCCTTTTAAACATAAACATCAGCATAATATGGAAAAGATAAATCAAATAATGTTATTTACTTATTCACATGGATATTATGCTAGTCTACTAATCACATGTAATATCAATATCCAATTTCCAAATAATGGAATGCCTAATTCCAGACATCAAACCACATGGTCAAGTCCTTCTATGAATACTACAAAAAAATTATTTCTTTAAACCATTGTTATGAGACACTAGTTTGACTCATGAGACCTACTAATTCATCGATAAGATATAACAGCCTCCACCCATCACTTACTATGTCCAATTCATTCCTCATTTGAAAAGGTTTAAACATAACATAAACATTCGTATTAAAACTATCATAAGAAATGCCAATAATTTATCCATAAACCATTAATGGTATAAAAATTACATATCCATAGTCAAACATATCACAAAACCTTCAGTCCAATATGAACGATTTGTATCATAATAAATAAACTTCAATCATGTGTATAATCCAGCAAAGGATGTTGACATAGATGAAAATTATTTGTGAAACTCTTTGAGAGAAATATCCCTTTTTCATGAAAAAATTTAAAAGTCACATAATTTATAAAGGCATAAATTTAATGACATATTTGATTCAATGTGTCACATACCACTTTGAATCTATTGAATGGAATTAAAATTTTAAAAACAATCATGTCCATATAAATTAATCCGTAAAAACCCATTTTAAAAAACATGGACATTAATGTGAAGGATTTAAGAAGAATAAATATTTATAAAAATTAAATTAAAATTTTAATAAAAGAATCCTATAAAGATATTTCCTTTTGAAACTATTTTATGAAACATGGAAATGAATAATAAATACATCCTAGTAAAAACATACACAAACAATCTCGAATAATAATGAGATTGAGAAACTAACCTTTACCTTTCACATTCCTTTGGCTGAGGGTACATATAAACTCCGTTATATTGACCATAGTATGCTATTAAATTATACCACAACCATATTCATATTTATTATATCATAAAAGATTCATTTATGACTTTATACTACCCATTTAATAATTATTTCCATGTTAAATTAACATTTTGGGTAGTAATTACTTTCTTTATCGTATGTGTTTTAACTTGTTATTCTTGATAATATCATTTTGATAATGGTTTAAATACTTACAAAATATAAAAATATATTTATATATCTTATATATTTAGAATTTAAATATTTATAACAGATAGATATTTGAAATGGATGGAACCGTTTATGGAGACAGTAGGCCATATGTACACATAAAGGTTGTTTCAGTTTTCATATCTTATTGAACGAAAGTAACTGAATAAGATTTATGTAAGTAAATATATATATATATATATATATCTCCAGTAGCATTATTATTTCATGTATTACATACTGATTAACAATATATATATTTATAATCATCGTTGAATGGTGAACATGGAAATGAATCTCATCGCGTTGTGGAGATGATAATCCATACGTACATACGAGAGACAATATCATTATATTGATGGTTATATATTATATAATTGGATATTATATCATATATATATATAATCATAAAAATGTTATATATATTATTTATGTCAGTTATAATCATTATTATACCCATCCAAATAATGATGTTTTTGAATAACAAACTACACCACCACGTGGAGACAATAAGTCGTACATATGCATGTATGGTGACTTTATCATTTAGAGGATGGATAGAATAACTAATATGGTTGTAATATAGTTATAATAACATAATAGTATTTATTAGGTACTATAGTTATTATTTTGGTACGGAAACAACAAAGAAAGAGGAAGTGGATGGTGAAACGAACGTGAAAGAGGGCGGTGAAATTATTACCTCTTCTTCGGGTGTTTCCTTTTGAGTTGATCAAAAGGGCTCATTATGTTGGAATTATGATCAATGTAAGGCCTATAGATTTATTTTAAAGAAGTTTAGAGAATATTTGAGAATGGTTTAGCTGATCCAAATGGATATAGAGGTTAGAAATAAAGAGAATGGGAAGTACCCTTTTATATGAGAGGTGAGGGTCAATTTAGGAAAATCTTGAAATGTAATTTTATAATAAATTATTTTTCGTTTTATAATGGCCCAAAAATGATAAATTTATAAAATAAGGTTATTAAGGGTATAATAACAGTAATCCAATAGGTTTTATACAAGTTTAGGTCAACATATTAACCTTATTTTTTAGATTAAACTCTTAGATAAATATTTTAACTATTACTGTGTCCTCTCGTATTCTTACTCTATATGGTTAATAAACATACTATAAACCTCCAAGAGAACATAAAGTGGTTCATTAATGACATATATAATATTATTTATGCCTTTTTGTTGAACCTTATATTTTAAGGAATATTATATTAACCAATAATATTTTATTTGTTTTAAATATTAATTTCTGTAAATTTTGACATTATTTGGTATTTGGGTTTTGTGAAAGTCATCACAACATGATTACTTAGACCACGATTCATTGAATAAATCCTAACATGTCATATTCGTCAATAGAATTAGTGTCTTTCATAAAAACTGTTAAATTAAATTTAGTTTAATATTTATAAAACCATTTATTTGATTCATTCATTAATAAGATAAATACAACATCATCATTGTATCATAAATATATTAAAGTATTTAATTTCTAAAAATTATAAATAAAATAATTTTATATAGTAAATAATTTTATCTTTATAATTATTATATATATTCTAATTTATATTGTGTGTAACCCAATATTAGAAATGGTTTTTTTATTAAACATTGAATTTAACAATTTTAACTCTTCCTTAAATAAAATAATAATAAATGCCCTAATCTTATCCATGTGGACCTAAAGGATCTTATTTTAATACTAATATTGATTATATTCAAAATAAACATATCCAATAGAATTAGTACATGTGTTAGGATAATTATAATATCATTTTTACCTTTAGTTACACAATGTACTTTTAACCGTGGCAAATAAAAGTCAAAAGATACTATTCAAAAAAAATTATTTTCATATTATTGAACCAAATTTTACTTACTTATATGAAATTAGTCTCTTGGATTTTTAAAATTCAACTCATAGAAGTGGTAAAATTATGTTTTATGCAAATTGGCAAATGCTCTTAGAAGAAGGGTAAAAGAGGTTGAAAAGTTCAAAAAACTTTTATTCATATAATTTTATTATAAAATGACTCCAATGAATTATATTGATATTATATAGGTAATATATATATATATATTTGAATAAAATAAATTTAAAAAAAATATATAATTATTTAAATAAAAAGTCGGTTTTAAATAATAACATAATTTTTTTCACTATTCATCAAAAATTGAATGTTTTTAGAAAAAAATACCAACATATCACCCAAAGATAATTTTGATATTAATAATTATGAAATTAAGTCTATTTTACAAAATTAAAAACATAGGTGTTTAATTTATTACATTAAAATTATTTTTCATTGTCAAAAGAAAAAGGTGGGTTTTTAGAATGTAAAAACATTCAAAAGATTAACACGTGTTCATGTTAAATTTAAATTTGAAATTAGTTAAAATGACATAAATTGTATTAAATGATAAAAATATAATCTATTTATACCTCAAAACCTTTTAAATTCTTAATTTTACTCAATAAATTATCTCGATTATAAAAGTTTTTTTCAATTAAAACATAGTATTTTTCACAATTCGTCAAAATATGAATGTTATTAGAAAAGTACCAAAAATTTATCTAAACTAAATTTTTATGTCCTGCATATAAAGAAAAATTTAATTTCATTAATTTGAATATATAAAATATCCAAATATTGGTTTTAAAATTTAATGGACCGGACCTCTCCGACCCATTCCTTTTTCAAAAAGAAGGTAACGAAGTGTTCTGGAGGGTAAAATGGAATTTTCCCATACTTTCCAGAATTTTGAAACTACACGCCGTGTTGTTTGAGTACATGCCGTGTACCCCCATGTCGTGTATACCTTGTGTTGGAGCCGTTTCTTTGACTTGTGAAATAAGTGGGTACAAGCTTTGTGTCCAGTACTACACGCTATGTAGTCCTTCCCCGTGTAAGTGTTACCAGTCAACGGTTGTGTGCCATGTTGGAGTCGTGTCCTTGCCGTGTGAAATAAATGGGTACACGTTGTGTGACCAAACTGCACACCATGTATTCCTTCCCCGCGTACGCGTTACCAGTCAACGACCATGTGTCGTGTTGGAGTCGTGTCCTTACCATGTGAAATAAATGGGTACATGCCGTGTGTCTTGTACTACATGTCGTGTAGTCCTTCCCCGCGTATGTGTTACCCTCAAACCGTGTGTTGACTAGTCAACAGCAGCGGAGCCGTGTTGGAAGCCACGTGGAGACCGTGTAAAATAACCGAGTACACGCCGTGTACCATAAAGTACACGCCGTGTACTTTTTCTTTTATTTCCTATAAAAGTAGGGGTCCCCTCCTCCTTTTCAACTCACCTCTCTACTCCCCTTTCCTCTGAGCAGAGTTCTCCCAAGCGACTCGAAGGCTGTTTCTTCCATAACTTCATCGTCCGACCTCCGATTTACGATCCGTCAGCGGCCACGGGATCGTAACGACGAGGCGAGACTTATAATCTTGGATCCATTGACTTTACTTCGTCTTTTCCTTTTCAAATTCCTCCCGAGGAGGTTTTTCCGGGACTCGATGGAAGTGACGGATGCCGACGGACATCTTCTAAAGCTAATATGGGGGAGCGTTGCGATCCGTACCTATTGAAGTTGGGATCTTACCTTTGTCTCTATAAATTTTGCATCATACGGGGTGATTATCCTCTTGTTTTCATGAGAAAAAGTTGATCCTTTAAATAAATATAATAACTGGTTAAAGAATGGGGACAGGGAAGTTGTGATGTTTATATTTGTTTATCCTATTGTTATGTTGTGAAATGAATAGGGTTATACCTACTGAAAATCACGGTCGTTGAAGGGCCATTTCTTGCACAATTAAATGTTGCCCTATCTTTTTAAACTATTTTTGTGGATGGAAACTTTGTGGAATGTGGAAATTGGTTAATCACGTAAAGTTGGCTGTTTAAAATCTGGAACCCTTGTGTGATCACCCCGGTTAAACAAAAATGGAATAATGAACATGTGGGTGTTGGCTTGGTAACGTGGCATGTGATGGGGGTGTTTTGTTGGTTGTTGTGGATCGGGTGAGCAGTGGGGCTACGGTTGGCTTCGTTGTGGGATGGTGCGAATGTTATGTGGGTGACGCGCAATGGGGCTGCGATAAATTGTATCAAGGGATGATGATGTACGGTGTGGTTGTGGTTGTGGGTATGGCAGTTGGCAGCAGGGCTGTAGGGATGGGTTTGAATGTGAATGGGCTATGGGTTGTGAATAATGAATAAAACGTGGACGATTTAATGAATGGTGGGTCATGGTAATGGAACGGGGTTAATAATAAATGGGTTGGTTGGTTGATAAGAAGCACATGGTTGTGTTGGGATATGTTTTATGAACGATCGATGTGGTTGGTTGTGGATATTTTCCCAGTAGTTAAGGAACTAAATAAACTAATTCTGTTGAAACGTGAAAAACTAAATGGGGTTGGAGTTGTTTGTTATATGCATTCTTTGTAGTAGTAGTGTCGAGGCATGTGCTTAGTTTCTCTTTTTAGAATCCATAGGTTGGGATGTGTGTTTGGTATACATATATATATATATATGTATCTTTTTTGTTTTATCGCACCCCACACATGTTGTGCACTTAGTGCCAAAAACTCCCATCTCATGGGAGAGGGTGTTTTCCCATAGTTACTAGCTCCTTCCTGCTCCTTCTCCCCTAGGCTATGATGGTTTGAGGTGACCATACACCTAATAATCATCAGGTAGGTTTCGATTGGGGTGGTTTTAGCCCAGTACTCTTCGGGCAGGTTCTACAGTTTACCAAGAATCATCAGGATGAGGCCCAAGTGTGTGCAGGCAGGATACGTTGTTGTGAGGCCCAGGTGTGTGGGGTGGGATACATGGTTGTGAGGCCCAGGTGTGTTCGGTCGGGATACATGGTTGTGAGGCCCAGTTGTGTGCGGTTGGGATACGTGGTTGTGAGGCCCAGGTGTGTGAGGGCGGGATACGTGGATTGTAAGGCCCAGGTGTGTGTGGGAGGGGAGAGTGTGGCAGCGTCAGGACGTTCGCCATTAGGAAGAGCAGCTAACTATTTGGAAATGGTGTGGGGTACCCAATACTCTTGTTCTTATATACTACTACCTATTGTGATTGTGTTTTTGGTGAGTGTGGCTGGTGAGGTTGGGTGGATAGAATTCCTTTCTAGGTTTCTTCTGTTCTTCTCATGGGACATTAGGATGTCTCCCCACTTTTACATGAGAGCTTTAGGTTTCCCTACTAATTATACTTGTATGCTCACCCTACGTTTAATTTCAGGTTTCTAGGAGGAATACGAGGGCCGTGTGGGACCCTACTAGTCAGACAGTTGGAGTTTTTGCAGTTGATGTACTCTTGTTTTCTTTTGGTATTGTACTTTGAGCTTTCTTTTATTTGCACCTTGTTATAAAATTGTTTAAACATGCATGTGGTCTTGGTTGGGGTCTATTTATATACACTTTTTCTTTTCCTTTTTGGTGGTTGACCTGTATTATTTCCCGATCTTAAAATAATAAAAGGGTAATGCCTCCCATATTTGTGAAAACTGATACCCTTGGTGCTAGTCGCCAACCTGGGGCCTACTGAAGGCGGGACTCGGGGGTCATTATCTCCCTTTAACTATTTATAGCTCAGGAGGAGAATCTTTGGTGGGTGGGGGTCGTGAGAGAATGGTATCAGAGCCGATGGTTGATAGGTAGTATGGAGTCTGAAGTTAGGCACAGTGAGGATTTCCTGGGATGGTAGGTCGACAATGTTAGTTAATCTTGGTGCATGACATAGGCTAGGGAAGACTGGCTAAGACATGGGATTTTAGGGCCCCCCATGATCCGATTCAAGGACTATGAGCCTACCGAACGACCAAGTGAGACTACATTGATTGCAGGGTATAGACCCTAGGGAAGGTACATGCATCATCATGATTGTGTTTTACTTGATTTGGGTGTTCTGGGGAAGAAATTGAAATAAAATAATATAATAAAACCTTGATTTTTCCTTACTACTTGGGCTTAGGTGATCCTTGTTTACCGTACAGCTATGGAACCTGGACATCATCCCCGCGTGGCTTAGACGGCCGAGGCCTAGCAGATTCAGGCGGTCGATCAGTTGAGGATTGACCGATAGGAGGAAGATAGCAAGTGGCAGAAGACTCTCTGTTCATTCCTACCGCAAACCCTCAAGAAGTACGAGGGTAGTACTTCGGATACAGAGATGGAGGGGTGGCTTGAGGAGCTAGGGATTGCTTTTACCTTGATCTGTGATCTGAGGGAGTACTGGGTTCCCCTAGAATTCATTCATCTGAAAGGAATGGCGCGATAGTGGTGGACGCTCTATCTCAGAGAGAGGATAGAGGCAGAGGTTCCATGGGATGACTTCGAGAAGGATTTCCGAGAGGAATTCATTTATTCCATGATCAAGGCGGAGAAGCATCAGGAGTTACTCTCCCTTAAGCAAGGGAGCATGTTTGTACGAGATTTGGGGATCAAGTTCAAGGATCTCCTACGCTTTTCTCCGGACCACTTTCCGGATGAGGAGTCTTGGGTGAGACGTTTAGAGGAGGTGCTTTGTCCTTCGCTCTTGTATGATGTCACCCCCTTCACCCTTACGGCGTACTTGGTGGTACAGAAGAAAGTGGAGGTTGTAGAGAGGATGCACTCGCTGGGAGGTGCACCACGAGAGGGGATCCAGCCGGGCTCGTCGAAGGGGAAGGCAGTCAGCAGCAGGTCTCTTGCGATGGGACCTTCCAGGTTCAGGCCAGTGGGGAGTAGGCCCCAGCTGTTCCAGTTCAGATCTTTGGGTCCTCATCCCTTTTTCACGAGCCCAGGACTGAAGTGTTTTTCTTGTGGAGGTTTCGGGAACGTTCAGAGTCGGTGCCCGACCCGAGCTCAATACGGTGGATGTTGGAAGGTTAAACGCCCACCTCAGCAGCACCAGTTGCCGGCGAGGCCCTTACAACAGCAGTAGGACCATGCTCTTCCGAGGGAAGACTTTGTAGGAGGAGGTAAACCTCAGGGTGCTCCTCAGGGACCTTGACCGTGGCATGGTCAGGGAGGTGGACGACATTAGAGAGGCAGAGAAGTTGGGCGTGGACAGTTTCACGCATCAGAGTTGACAGCTCCAGCAGGACCAGAGGTGGTGCGAGGTACGATTTTTTTGTTCAGCACTCTTCTTTCTGCTTTGTTTGATTCGGGAGCTTCATACTCCTTTGTTGCACCTGGTCTAGCCCATGCTTTGGGACTAGACATAGAGATACTTTCTGTACCACTGGTTCTGAGTATATAAGTTGGATGCAAGACCAGTGTATCTTGTGTTTTTCGGGGATGTGGGCTCACGTTGGGACAACATCGATCTAGTGGGTACCTTCTTCTGTTACAGATGTAGACATACGATGTCATCCTAGGGATCAACTGGTTGTTTTTTGTTAGTGTTGTTATCAACTGCTTCTGGAGAAGAGTCGTGTTCTCCGACATGGACGAGCAGCGTGTAGATTTTGATGGCGAGTGAAGCTATCAGGTGGGAAGCCAACGTCTAGAGACTCTCTTTTCCTTGTTAGGTGGGTTATCAGTGGTTCCTACTGATACAGAGATTTTGGATGTCCCGAAGGTTGTTGGGTAGTTCCTCGATGATTTTCTTGAGGATGTCGTGACACTACCCCCCCCCCCCCCCCGACGTGACGTTGAGTTCAGGATAGACTTACAGCCTGGTGCCCGTCCGATTTCGATGGCCCCTTATCAGATGGCACCTTCGGAGTTGCGGGAGTTGCAGATTCAGATTGATGATCTGATGGAGAAAGGTTTTGTTCGACCTAGCATATCGCCATGGGGTGCTCCAGTTTTGTTCGTGAAGAAGGCAGATGGTGGTCTCATGCTATGTATAGACTACCGAAAGTTGAACCATGTAACGTTCAAGAACCGCTACCCCCTTCCAAGGATAGATGATCTCTTCGACCAACTGAGGGGAGAAAGTTGGTTTTCCAATATTGATCTATGATCTGGATATCATCAGCTGAGGGTAAAGGACAGTGACATCTCGAAGACGGATTTCAGGTGTAGTTATGGGCACTTCGAGTTTGTGGTAATGCCGTTTGGATTTACGAATGCACCGGCTGTGTTCATGGGACTTATGGACATTTTCTTCCGAGATTTTCTGGATAGGTTCGTCATTGTGTTTATCGATTACATCCTGATCTACTCAAGATCAGAGGAGGAACACGTTGAGAAACTCAGGGCAGTCTTGGAATTCCTTCGACACCACCAGCTTTATGAGAAATTGTCAAAGTGTGTGTTCTTGATGCAAGAAGTACACTTCCTTGGGAACGTGGTGTCTCAGCATGGAGTGTCAATGGACCCGTCGAAGGTGGAGGCAGTTGTTTCTTGGGCATCACAAAAGAGCATGGCAGAAGTTCATAGTTTCCTAGGGTTATCAGGTTACTATCAGAGGTTCGTTTCATAATTCTCTCGAGTTGCTGCTCCATTGACAGCTTTGACTAGGATGAACCAGGTCTTCCTATGGAGTGATAAATGCCAGAAGGCTTTCGACTACCTGGAGGATAAGTTGGTCAATGCTCCCATACTCAGGTTTCCAGAGGAAGGGTTGTTGTATGAGGTGTTTTATGATGCATCTGGCCTTGGTTTGGGGTGCGTGATGATGTAGAAAAAGGGAGTGATCTATTATGGGTCTGGGAAGTTACGCCCTCACGAGCGTAACTATGCCACCCATGACCTAGATCTTGCAGTAGTATTGTTTGCAATGAAGTTGTGGTGACATTACCTCTTTGGGGAGCACTTTGTGGTCTTCTCAGATCACAAGAGCCTGCATTATATCTTCTCCCAGTGAGACCTGAACATGCGATAGCGTAGATGGGTCGAGTTTCTCCAAGACTATGACTTTGAGATCTCTTACACTGAAGTTAATGGCAATGTTGTGGTTGATGCCCCGAGCAAGAAGTCGCATAAAGAAGTGGTTTGTAAATACACTTATGCTTGGAATCCTATGGGAGAGTTGGTTTCCTTACACTTGGATGCCAGGGTAGAAGGTGTTAGAGGATGTTTGTTTTATATGACGGTGCAGTCCTCCTTGTTGCAGTAGGTGAAAGGGTCTCAGTGGGGGGACTTCGAGGCGGAAGTGATGCGAGATCGTGTCAATCAGTGGAATGCTCCAGAAGGATGGTCAGAGGATAGAGAAATCGGATGCTTTTACATGGAAGGTTGTTTTCCCGGAGACAATGCATGAGGGAGTTCTCTATGACTTCCATAGCTCAGCCTCGGCGATACATCCAGTAGTTTCAAAAATGTACCAGGGCCTGAGGGAATAGTTTTGGTGGCTCGGGGTGAAATGGGCAATGGTGAAGTTTGTGGCTAAATGCCTAGTATATCAGTAAGTAAAGGCTGAACACCGTGTTCCCCGTTCTTTTTTGCATCCTTTAGATGTCCCTGAGTGGAAGTGGGATGACATATCAATGGGCTTCATCACAGGACTACCCAGAGCTCAGGGTGGTTATGTTGCTATCTGGGTAGTGGTGGATCGATTGACGAAATCAGCTCACTTCTTAGAAATTATGGAGTCGGTCCCAGTGACTACCTTAGCACAGAGGTACGTAGATGAGGTGGTGCATTTTCATGGAGTTCTGAAGACTACCGTCTCAGATCGGGATACTCTATTTACCTCACGAGTTTGGAGGGGGTTACAACATGCTTTTGGAACCCAGCTACGCCTTAGCACTTCTTTCCACCCACAGACCGATGGGTAGATAGAGCGGACTATCCAGACGCTGGAGGACATGCTGCGAGCATGCGTTCTGGATTTCGGAGGATCATGGGTGTGACACTTTCCTTTAGTATAGTTCACCTACAATAACAGCTTCCACTCTACTAATGGCATGGAACCGTTTGGGCTTTGTATTGATGACCATGTCGTTCACCCATTTGCAGGGAAGAGGTAGGCGAGACAGGTGCTCTTGGGCCAGATGTAGTGCAGAGCACCACAGAGAAAGTCGATATTGTACGTGAGAGGATGAAAGAGGATCAGGACCGACAGAAGTTTTATGTTGATCGTCGGAGGAGGCCCTTGGAGTTCGAGGTGGTGGATCATGTGTTCTTGATGGTTTCCCCTCGATGGGGGAAGCAGAGGATTGGGAAAGGAAGAAAGCTCTCACCTAGGTTCATCGGACCTTTTGAGGTGCTGAGGCGAGTCGGGGAGGTGGCATATCAGCTGGCCCTACCACCTCAGTTGGAGAAGGTTCATGACGTCTTCCACATCTCCCAGCTTCATCGGTACTTACACGAAGACTCCCACGTTATCGACTGTGGAGAGTTAGATATGGGAGACGACGCGGCCTTCGAGGAACGACCAGTGAGAATCGAGGATCATAAAGAGAAGTTGCTCTATGGACGAACCATTCCGTTGGTTCGTGTGTTGTGGAGGAATGGCGGCCTCGAGGAGAGTACTTGGGAGTGGGGGACCCATATGCACGCTCAGTACCCAGAGTTGTTTTGACTTGTGCTTTCCCTTGTTCTTCTGAGCTTTTTATAGATTTTGTACTCTATATCTTTGATATATATAATTCTTGGCTTGTCGGTTGTGATACCTTTTGTTTCCTTTTTCTCTGGAAGTGTGTAGCATGTTCGGATGTGTGGGGAAAGAGAAAAACCTGACTCTTAATCGAGACACATTAATGAGGATGCGATTGAACCCATGCAGGCGAGTTAGTGCCGCCTAAAGAGGATAATATCTGGATATAGAAGAAGGAATTTTCCCCAAACCACGTGTTCAGGAAATGTGTGGGTGGTACGGTGTTAGGGGCAGTATAAGTTGGAAAATCCTAATGTATGAAAGTGGGAAGACCCAATTCTTAATCGAGACGCATTAATGTGGATGCGATTAAACCCATGTAGGCAAGTCAGTGCCACCTAAAGTGGATAATATCTCGACATAGGAGAAGGAATTCTTAACACATATGATTCGGGTTGTTAGTTGGGTTCCTGTTATAACAAGAACCCTAAGAGGTATCTTGTTGGGTTCCTCTGGGTTGGTTTTTTAATTCTCGGGGACGACAATGTTTTAAGAGGTATCTGATGTAATGTCCCGGACCGCTCCGGCCCATTCCTTTGTCAAAAAAAGGTCATGATGTGTTATGGAGGGTAAAATGGACTTTTCCCACACTTTCCAGAATTTTAAAACTACACACCGTGTAGTTTGAGTACACGCCGTGTACCCCCTTGCCGAGTATACCCCGTGTTTGAGCCATGTCTTTTTCATGTGAAATAAGTGGGTACACTCCATGTGTCCAGTACTACACGTCGTGTAGTCCTTCCCCGCGTACGCGTTACCAGTCAACAGTCGTGTGCCATTTTGGAGCCGTGTCCTTGCTGTGTGAAATAAATGGTTACACGCTGTGTGCCCAAACTACATGTCGTGTAGTCCTTCCCCGCGTACACGTTACTAGTCAATGGCCGTGTGCCGTGTTGGAGTCGTGTCCTTGCTGTGTGAAATTAATGTGTACATGTCGTGTGTTGAGTACTACATGTCGTGTAGTCCTTCCCCACGTACGTGTTACCCTCAAATCGTGTGTTGACCAGTCAACGGCCGTATAGCCGTGATGGAAGCTGTGTGGAGACCGTGTAAAATAACCTAGTACATGCCATGTACCATAAATTACATGCCATGTAATTTTTATTTTCTCACCTATAAAAGGAGGGGTTCCCTCCTCCTTTTCAACTCACCTCTCTCCTCCCCTTTCCTCTGAGCAGAGTTCTCCCAAGAGACTCAAAGGCTCTTTCTTTCATAACTTCTTCGTCTATGCTCCGATTTACGTTCCGTCAGTGACCAAAGGATCGTAATGACGAGGCAGAACTTCTACGCTTGGATTTGTTGTCTTTCCTTCAGCCTTTCCTTTCCAACTTCCACCCGAGGAGGTTTTTTCGGGACTCGACGGATGTGACGGATGCCGATGGACGTTGCGATTGGAACCTGTTGAAGTAGGGATCTTACCTTCGTCTCTATAAATTGTGCATCATGTGGGGTGGGAATCCTCTTGATTTAATGAGAAAGAGTTGAACCTTTAAATAAATATAATAATTGGTTAAAGAACGAGGATGGGGAATTTGTGATGTTTATCTTCGTTTATCCTATTGCTATGTTGTGAAATGAATAGGATTATGCCTACTGAAAATCACGATCGTTGGGGGCCTTTTCTTGCGCAATTAAATGTTCCCCTATCTTTTTAGAATGATTTTGTGGATGGAACCTTGTGGAATGTGGAATTTGGTTAATCACGTAAAGTTGGCTGTTTAAAATATGGAATCCTTGTGTGATCACCCCAGTTAAACAAAAATGGCATAATTAACATGTGGGTGTTGGCTTGGTAACGTGGAATGTGATGGGGGTGTTTTGTGGGTTGTTTTGGATCGGGTGATAAGCAGGGCTAGGGTTGGCTTGGTTGTGGGATGGTGTGAATGTTATGTGGGTGACGGGAAATGGGGTTGCGGTAAATTGTATCAAGGGATGATGATGTACGGTATGGTTATGGTTATGGCTATTGGCAGCGGGGCTGTAGAGATGGGTTTGAATGTGAATGGGCTATGGATTGTGAATAATAAATAAAAAGTGGAAGAGTTAATGAATGGTGGGTCATGGTAATGGAACGAGATTAATAATCAATGGGTTGGTTGGTTGATAAGAAGCACATGGTTGTGTTGCTTGTGTTTTCCTAACTTGATTTGTGGATGGCAGGGATATGTTTTACGAACGATCGATGTGGTTGGTTGTGGATAGTTTCCCAGTAGTTAAGGGACTAAATAAACTAATTCTACTGAAACATGAAAACCTAAATGGGGATGGGGTTTTTTGTTGTATGCATGCTTCGTAGTAACAGTGTCGATGAATGTGCTCAGTTTCTTTATTTAGAAGCCATAGGTTGGGCTGTGTGTTTGGTATACATATATATATATATATATATATATATATATATATCTGTATCTTTTGTGTTTTATCGCACCCCACCCATGTTGAGCACTTAGTGCCGAACACTCACATCTCATGAGAGAGGGTGTTTTCCCTTAGTTACTAGCTCCATCCTGCTCCTTCTCCCCTAGGTTATGATGTCTTGAGGTGTCCTTACACCTATGACTTTTCGGGTAGGTTTTGATTGGGGTGGTTTTAGCCCAAGACTCTTCGGGCAGGTTCTACTGTTTCCCAAGAATCTTCGGGATGAGGCCCAGGTGTGTATGGGCGGGATACGTGGTTGTGAGTCCCAGGTGTGTGAGGGAGAGATACGTGGTTGTGAGGCCCAGGTGTGTGGGGGATGGATACGTGGTTGTGAGGCCCATGTGTGTGCGGGCGGGATACGTGGTTGTGAGGCCCACGTGTGTGCGGGCGGGATACGTGGTTGTGAGGCCCACTTGTGTGCGGGCGGGATACGTGGTTTGTGAGGACCTGATGTGTGCAGGCGGGGAGAGTGTGGCAGTGTCAGGACGTTCGTCATTAGGAAGAGCAGCTAACTACTGGGAAATGGTTCGGGGTACCCAATACTCTTTTTCTTATATACTACTACAGGTTGTGATTGTGTTTTTGGTGAGTGTGGCTGGTGAGGTTGGGTGGATAGAATTACTTTCTAGGTTTCTTTTGTTTTTCTCATGGGACATTAGGATGTCTCCCCACTTGTTCCTGAGAGCTTTAGGTTTCCCTACTTAGTATACTTGTATACTCACCCTAAGTTTACTTTCAGGTTTCCAGGAGGACTACCAGGGTTGTGTTGCACCCTACTAGTCGGACAGTTGGAGTTGTTGCAGTTGTTGTACTCTTGTTTTCTTTTGGTATTATACTTTGATCATTCTTGTATTTTCACCTTGTAATAAAACTGTTTAAACATGCATCTGGTATTGGTTTGTGTTTATTTATATAAATTTTTTCTTTTCCTTTTTGGTGGTAGACTTGTCCTATTTCCCGATCTTAAAATAATAAAGTGGAAATGCATCCCATATTTGTGAAAACTCATACCCTTGGTGCTAATCGCCAACCCGGGGCCTATTGGAGGAGGGACTCAGAGTTCATTATCTCCCTTTCACCATTGCCTACTCAGGAGGGTCATCTTTGGTGGGAGGGGGTCATGACATAAAAAGGGTTCTTCATTAAAAGACGGTAAAATTTCATTTTCTAAAAAATACATCTTCTCTCTGAAAAAAATGAATTTGTTCATATTTATGTCTGAGAAACACATAATATGGATGTTAAAATTATATAGAGTATATAAGATTCTAAATTTAGTTAATACTATAAATAAATACTTTTTTAATGGCTAGTTTGGTAAGTTGGGGTGCGCTTGAACTCGGTGTTGCGTATAGCGCAAACTATTGAATTACTTTAATGAGATATCGTACTATGAAATCATGGGGTGTTACATTCTCTCCTCATTCAATAAATTGATTCCTTGCAATTTTAAATTGTTCTTTGAAAATAAAAGTTTAATAATATAAAAATACAATTGTAGAAAACCCACATCGGACATTGGGTTAAAAAATTTAGTCTTAATTAGTGGGAAAGGAAAATGAAAAGGTCACCACCAAATATTGATCTTGATTAAGAGAACATTTGTGGAAGTTAAAGTCGCATAATTAGAGGAAAAATATAAATATTTATTGGGAGTGATTGAGGTCATCAATCCCAAACAATTGTAAAATTTTGGGCCTCAAATCCATAAATAAAAGATGATGTAAAATATCATCGGTTCAACAAAACATATGGTATTAGGGTATCATATTTTTGGTTTTATGATCCCTTCCATAATGTTTAAGAAATGATTTATTCATATAATAGTATTAAAAAGTATATTTATATATACGTGACAAGTAGAGTTTCATCTTTCAACTAATTCCTACCACATACTTATCTATCACTCCAAGAGATAATTGAATTCAAAAATATTCCATTTATCCTAATCATATAGTTTTCAAAATATAATTAATTTATAATTAATTTTTCAGACTATTTGAAAAACTACATTATATAAACCAGGACATCAAGTTGGCCAGTTGTAGATGATGCATCCTTGTCGTGCTTTGGTTACAGGTTCAAGTCTCACAGCCCTTTCGGACGTGACAGGTTGTCACCAGAACCCCAAGATGTCCTTTTTATGACAATCCAAAAATAATCCCATTAAATCATTTAACCTTAACAATAGTATTCAATGTCAAACATAATTGATTCCATCATTTAGACTTATCCAAAATACTTCAATCCAAACTCACATTCCAAAATTTATAAAGATGGTAAACCGAATGAAGATCCTTTTTTCCATTTAATAACAAGTGAATACATTAATCATGTATTATTTTAAAAGACTCTAACACACTAAATTACCATAAAATTTTTTTGATTACATTCATGATCCATTATTCATTATAGAATTCTGGATATACTCATTCTATAAAAAAAGGTTGTAAACTCAACAATTATGGAATATACAAATCATTAATCAGTTTCAAGGTTGCCAAGAATATCCAATATAATTTATCCAAATCAATCATATATTATTATAAAATAACTACCTCAGAATTAGAACCTTATTATGGTTTATCTTTCTCTAAACCATATATTTTCCAAAAAAATAACTCACTATTGAGTCACTTGTCTTTGTTCCGCACAATCTCATGTCTTTAGTGAAATAGTACCACAAAACAATATTTATATACTATGTAATTCCTATAACATGTACATAATTAATACGATAATCAAATGACACTATACTTAAATAAAAACATAAGAACTCAAATAATTCATCTCAATCTTCAGTAGTATCATAACATGATTATTATCTGGTAGCAGCATTTTAGGTATACTCTGATGATTTGGACATTGATTCTCATTGTCTCTCAACTCCTTGCAGATGAAGTATAGTACATTTTAAACCTTTTCTTTCTATTGAACTCACATACATGGTGTCATTTTTCTCCACACAGAAAAAAAATTCACATTCCCTTCAAACATTTACCAAGATGATTCTATCCACGGTTATCACATATAGGAAAATCCTTCTTTACCCTCTTCCCTTTATCCATCTTTCTCACATCCATTCTTTTCTTCTCTTTCGTACCTTTAAATCCATAGGACTCAGAGAATTCTATACTTATCTTAGTAACACATGATACTATGTAATGGCCTAGACCTCTCTGGCCCATTCCTTTCTCGAAAAGAGTGTCATGAAGTGTTCTGGAGGGTAGAATGGATTTTTCCCACAATTTTCTGAATTGTTTTGGTAACTACACACTGTGTAGTGTGAGTACACGTCATGTACCACCTTTGTGAGTATTCCCCATGTTGAAGATGTTTCCTTTCGGTGTGTAATAAATGAGTACACGCCGTGTAGCCCATACTACATGCCGTGTAGCTCCTCCCTGCGTACACGTTACCCTCAAACCGTGTGTTGACCAGTAAACGACCATGTGTCGTGTTGAGGCTGTGTCCTTGTTGTGTGAAATAAATGATTACACGCTATGTAGCCCATACTACATGACATAAAGATCCTCCCTACGTGTGTGATACACTCTAACCTTGTGTTGACCAGTCAATGACTGTGTGCCGCGTTAATGGTCGTGTTGGAAGTCGCGTGGCGACCGTGTGAAATGGTCAAGTACACACCGTGTACTAGAAATTACATGTTGTATACTTTAGTTTTTCTCACCTATAAAAGGAGGGGGCCTCTCCTCCTTTTCAAACACTCATCTCCTCCCCTTTCCCTCGAGTATAGCTCTCCCAAGGGACTCCTAAGATCATTTCTTTCATAACATTTCCATCCGAGCTCTGATTTACAATCCGTCAGCGGCCACGAGATCGTAACAATGAGGCAGAACTTCTGAGCTCGGATCTGTTTCTTTCCCTTCGGCCTTTCCTTCCCAGCATCAAACCGAGGAGGTTTTTCCAGGTTTTGACAGAAGCGACGGATGCCGATGGACGTCTTCTAAAGCTGATCCGGGGGAGGGTTGTGATCAGAACCTATTAAGGTAGGGATTTTACCTTCGTCTCTGTAATTTGTGCATCATGTGGGGTGGGTATCCTCTTGTTTCAGTGAGAAATGGTTGATCTAATAAATAAATATAATAACTGGCTTAAATAATGGGGATGGGAAATTTGTTATGTTTATCTTTCTTTATCCTATTGTTATGTTATGAAATGAATAGGCTTCTTCCTACATAAAATCACGGTCGTTGGGGGCCTTTTATTGCACAATTAAATGTTGCCCTATCTTTCTAGACTGTTTTGTGGATGGAAACCTTGTGGAATTTGGAAATCAGTTAATCACATAATGTTGGCTGATTAAAATCTGGAACCCTTGTGTGATCACCCCGGTTGAACAAAATGAAATAATGAACATGTGGGAGTTGTCTTGGTTACGTGTTGTGTGAAAGGGGGGTGAATCTTGGGTTGTTATAGATAGAATGGGTAGCGGGGCTGCGGAAAATGCTATTAAAGGGACAATGATATGGCAAGAGCCTGGTTTTGTGATATGGTTGTGGATATGTTGTTATAATGGTAGCAGGGCTGTAGTAATGGGTTGTGATATTAAAATAATGTGTAAGTTTGATAAAGGAACTAGGGGGGATAATGAATTAAAAGCGAGAACAATCAATGGGTATCGACTAATGATAAAAAGGATGGTTTTGCATTGCTTGTGTTTTAACTAACTTGACATGTGGTTGGAAGGCATATGTTTTACGAACGATTGATATGGTTGGTTGTGGTTACTTTCCCAATAGTTAAGGAACCAATAAACTAATACTGTTGAAACATGAAAACCTAAAAGGGGTTGGGATTATTTGTTGTATGCATGCTTCATAGTAGCAGTGCCAAGGCACGTGCTCAGTTTCTCTGTTTACAAGCCATAGGTTAGGCTGTGTGTTTGGTATATATATATATATCTGTATCATTGTGTTTTGTCGCACCCCACCCATGTTGATAACTTAGTGTTGAACCCTCCCATTTCATGGGAGAGGGTGCTTTCCCCCTTAGTTACTAGCTCTTTCCAGCTCCTTCCATAGGTTGTGATGTCTTAAGGAAACCTTACACCCAAGACTCTTCGGGTAGGTTTCGATTGGGGTGATTTCATCCAAAGACTCTTCGGACAGGTATACTATTCCAAAGAATCTTCGGGATGAGGCCCAGGTGTATGCGGGTGAGATATGTGTTTTGTGAGGCCCAGGTGTGTGCGGGGGGGGGGGGATATGTGGTTGGTGTGGCCCAGGTGTGTGCGGGCGGGATATGTGGTTCTTGAGGCCCAGGTGTGTGCGGCCGGGAAGAGTGTGGTAGTGTCTGGACGTTCTCCATTATGAAGAGCATCTAGCTAGTGGTAAATGATGTGGGGTACCCAATATTATTGTGCTTATATACTACTACATGTTTGATTGTGTTTTTAGTGAGTGTGGCTGGTGAGTTTGGGTGGATAAGATTTCTTGTTAGGTTTTGGTTTATTCTTTTGTTCTCACTGGACATTATGATGTCTCCCCACCTGTGCACGAGAGATTTAGGTTTCCCTAATGAGTATACATGTATGCTCACCCTAAGTTTACTTTCAAGTTTCCAGGAGGACTACCAGGGCCGTGTGGGACCATACTAGTCGGGACAGTTGGAGTTGTTGTTGTTGTTGTACTCTTGTTTCTTTTGGTATTGTACTTTTGAGCATTCTTGTAATTGTACCTTGGTTCAAAATTATTTAAACATGCATGTGGGATTGGTTTGGGTTTTTTTTACTTGTTCCTTTTTCTTTTCGTGTTTGACTCATCTTATTTCCCGATAATTAATAATAAAAAGGTTAATGACTCCCATATTGGTGAAAACTCATACACGTGGTGCTAGTCGCCACCTCGGGGCCTACTGGAGGCGGGACTGAGGAGGGAATTATCTCCCTTTCACGATTGCCCGCTCAGGAGGGGAATCTTTGATGGAAGGGGGTCGTGACAGAATGGTATTAGAGAAAAGTTGAGAGATAGGATGGAGTCTGTAGTTAGGCACAGTGAGGATTGCATAGGATGGTAGGGCGATAGTGTTGGTTGATCTTGGTGTGTGACATAGGCCAGGGAAGACTGGCTAGGACAAGGGATTTTAGGGCCCCCGTGACCCGATGCAAGGACTCTAAGCCTACCGAATGACCAAGTGAGACTACATTGATCACATGGTAGATACCCCAGGGAAGGTACATGCATCATAATGAATGTGTTTTACTTGATTTGGGTGTTCTGGGAAAGAAATAAAGTGATAAAAGGAAACCTTGGGAAATTTCCTTGCTACTTGGGATTAGGAGATCATTTTTTACTGTAGAGCTATTGCACCTGGACGTCATCCCTGGGTGGATCAGACAACCGAGGCCTAGCAGATTTAGGCAGTCGATCAGTTGAGGATTGACCGAGAGGAGGAAGATAGCCAGTGGTAGAAGACTCTATGTTCCTTCCAGTGACAAACCCTTATAAAGTACGAGGGTAATACTTCAGATATGAAGATGGAGGGGTGGATTGAGGAGCTAGGGATCACTTTTACTTTGATCCGCGCTTCGAGGGAGTATTGGGTTCCCCTAGCAGTCAGTTAACTGAGAGGAGTGGCACATCAATGGTGGACGCTCTACATCAGAGAGAGGACAGAGGCAAAGGTTCCATGGCCTGACTTTCAGAAGGAATTATGAGAGGAATTCCATTCTTCCATGATCAAGGTAGAGAAGAGGTAGGAGTTACTCTCCCTCCAACAGGGGAGTGTGTTAGTACGAGAGTTGGGGATCATGTTCAAGGATCTCTTATGCCTTACTTCAGATCTCTTTCAGGATGAGGAGTCTCGGGCGAGATGATTGGATGAGGCTCTTTGTCCTTCAATTCAGTATGCAGTCACCCCCTTCACCCTTCCAACGTACTTGGAAGTATAGAAAAAGGCAGAGGATTTAGAGAGGATGCACTCTCAGGGAGGTACACCACGAGAGGGGATCCAGTTGGGTTCGTCAAAGGGGATGGTAGTCAGCAGCAGGTCTCCTGCGACAGGACCTTCCAGATTGAGGCCAGTGGGGAGTAGGCCCCAATAGTTCTAGTTCAGATCTACGGGTCCTCATCCCTTTTTCACGATCCTAGGACTGAAGTGTTTCTCTTGTGGAGTTTTTGGGAACATCAAGATTCGGTGCTTGACCCGATATCAGTACGGTGGAGGTGGGCAGGTTCAGCACCCGCCTCTCAAGAACCAGTTGTCGGCGAGGCCCTTTCAGCAACAGTAGGACCCTACTCCTCTGAGGGCAGACATTGCAGGAGGAGGCTGACCTCAGGGTGCTCCTTAGGGACCTCGACCAGGGCTTGGTCAGGGAGGTGGTCATCATCAGAGAGGCAGAGGATCTGGGCGTGGAAAGTTTCACGCAGCATAGTTGGGAGCTCCAGTATGACCGGAGGTGGTGAGAGGTACGATTTGTTTGTTCAGCACTCTTGTTTCTACCTTGTTCGACTCGAGAGCTTCACACTCATTTGTTGCACTCGGTTTATCCCATGATTTGGGTATATACGTAGAGAGAATTTCCATACCCCTGTTGCTGATTACACCTGTTGGAGGTCATACCAGTGTATCTTGTGATTGTCGGGGATGTGGGCTGATGTTGGGACCGCATCGATCTAGTGGGAATATTCTTTTTCTACAGATGCAGCCATACGATGTCATCATAGGCATCGACTGGCTATTTTATAGTATTGTCGTTATCGACTGCTTCTGAAGAAGAGTCGTGTTCTCCGATGTGGATGAGAAGACTGTAGCTTTTGTTGGCGAGAGGAGCTATCAGGTGGGAAGCCGGCATGTGAAGCCTGTCATTTCCTTGCTAAGCGGGGTATCAGTGGTTTCAGATGATACAGAGATGGTGTATGTTCCATGGGTTATTGAAGAGTTCCTCTATGTTTTCCCAAGGAGGTTTTGACTCAACCCCAACCCCCCCCCCCCCCCCCCCGATGTGACGTTGAGTTCGGGATAGACTTACAGCCTGGTGCCCATCCGATGTCGATGGCCCCTTATCGGATGGCACCTTCAGAGTTGTGGGAGTTGCAGATTCAGATCGACGATCTGATGGAGAAGGGTTTTGTTCGACCTAGAGTGTCACCATGGGGTGCTCCAGTTTTGTTCGTGAAGAAGGAAGATGGTGGTCTCAGTCTATTCATAGACTACAGAAGGTTGAATAAGGTAATGGTCAAGAACCGTTACCCCCTTCCAAAGATAGATGATCCCTTCGACCAGCTAAGGGGAGCAGTTTGGTTTTCAAAGATTGATCTATGATCTGGATATCATCCGATGAGGGTAAAGGATAGTGACATCTCGAAGAAGGCTTTCAGGTGCAGGTATGTGAACTTTGAGTTTGTAGTGATGTCGTTTGGAGTTACGAATGCACCATCTGTGTTCATGGGACTTATGAACTTTGCCTTCTGAGAGGTTCTGGATCGGTTCTTAGTTTTGTTTCTCGATGACATCCTGATCTAGTCAAGATCATAGTATTAGCATGTTGAGCATCTCAGGGCAATCTTGGAGGTCCTTCGACACCACCATCTTTATGGGAAATTGTCGAAGTGTAAGTTCTTGACACAAGAAGTACACTTCCATGGGCACGTGGTGTCTCATCATGGAGTGTCAGTGGACCCGTCGAAGGTAGAGAAATTTGTTTCTTGGGAATCACCCAAGAGCATGGCAGAAGTTCGTAGTTTCCTGGGGTTGGCAGGCTACTATAGTAGGTTCGTTCCAGACTTCCCTCGAGTTGCTGCTCCATTGACAGCTTTGACTAGGAAGAACCAGGTCTTCCTATGGAGCAAGTAGTGCAACAAATCTTTCGACTTCCTGAAGGAGAATTTGTTCAGTGCTCTAGTACTCAGGTTTCCAGAGGAAGGGTTCTTTTATTAGGTGTTTTGTGATGCTTCTGGCATTGGTTTGGGGTGCGTACTGATGCAGAAGAAGGGTGTTATCTGTTATGGTTCTAGGTATTTGCACCCTCAAGAGCGTAACTATGCTACCCATGACCTAGAGCTTGCAGAAGTAGTGTTAGTACTGAAGTTGTGGCGACATTAGCTCTTTGGGGAGCTCTTAGTGGTCTTCTCAGATCACAAGAGCATACGTTATATCTTCTCCCAGTGTGACCTGATCTTAGGGCAGCAGAGATGGGTCGAGTTTCTCCAAGATAATGACTTCGAGATATCTTACACTGAAGGTAAGGGCAACTTTCTGTCTGATTACCTGAGAAGGAAGTCACATAAGTAAGTGTTTCGGGAATCCACTGATGCTTGGAAAGCGATGTGAGAGTTGGCTGCCTTGCGCATGGATGTAAAGGTAGAAGGTGTTAGAGGCTGTTTGTTTCAGATGACGGTCCAGTCCTCCTTGTTTCAGCAGATAGAAGAGTCTCAGTGGGGAGACTCTGAGGTGTAAGTAATGCGGGATCATATCAATTAGGGACACTCTCTAGAAGGATGGTCAGAGGATAGCTTTCATCGGATGCTTTTTCATGTAAGGTTGTTTGTTCCGGAGGCGATGCATGAGGGAGTTCTCTATGAGTTCTATAGATCATCCTTGGCGGTGCATCCGGGAGTTTCAAAAAGTTACCGAGGCCTGAGGGAACAGCGGTGGTGGTTCGGGGTGAAACGGGCAATGGAAGAGTTTGTGGCTTTGTTCCTAGTGTGTGAGCAAGTAAAATCTGAACACCATGTTCCACGTGGTTTGTTGCATCCTTTAGATGCCCCCGAGTGGAAATGGGATGACATCTCAATGGACTTCGACACAAGATTACCCAGAGCTTAGGGTAGTTGTGATGCTATCTGGGTAGTGGTAGATCGGCTGACGAACTCAGCTCACTTCATAGCAATTATGGTGTCGGTCCCGGTGAGTACCTCATCACAGAGGTATGTTGAAGAGGTGGTGCGTTTTCATGGAGTTCTGAATACTATCGTCTCAGATCAGGATACTGGATTCACCTCATGGGTCTGGAATGTGTTAAAACATGATTTTGGCATCCAACTACGCCTTAGCGCATCATTCCACCCCCAGACCGATGGGCAGACAAAGCGGACTATCCAGACGTTCGAGGACATGCTACGAGCATGCATTCTTGATTTTGAAGGATCATGGTTGTGACACATGCCTTTAGTAGAGTTTTCCTACAACAACAGCTTCCACTCTACTATTGGCATGGCGCTGTTTGATGCTTTGTATGGAAGACCATGTCGTTCACCCATTTTCTAGGAAGAGGTTGTAGAGACAGGTTCTCTTGGGCCAGAGGTAGTACAGAGCACCAGAGAGAAAGTCCAGCTTGTGCATGAAAGGATGAAATAGGCTTAGGACCGACATAATTCTTATGCTAATCGTCGGAGGAGGCCCTTCGAGTTTGAGGTGGGGGATCATGTGTTCTGTAATGTTTCCCCTTGACGGGGGAAGCGGAGGTTTGGGAAGGGGAGTAAGCTCTCCCCTAGGTTCATCAGACCTTTTGAGGTGCTGAGTCGAGTCAGCGAGGTGGTATATCAGCTGAGCCTTTCACCTCAATAGGAGAAGGTTCATGATGTCTTCCACATCTCCCAACTTCGTCGATACTTACATGACGACTCTCACATTATCAACTGGGGAGAGTTAGATATGGGAGACGACAAGACCATCAAGGAATGACCAGTCAGAATCGAGGATCATAAAGAGAAGGTGCTTTGTGGATGAACCATCGCCTTGGTTCGTGTGTTGTGGTGGCATAGCGGCCTCAAGGAGAGCACTTGGGAGCGGGAGGGCCAAATGCACCCTCAGTACCCAGAGTTGTTTTTACGTGTGATTTTCTTTTTCTTATGAGCTTTGTTTTGATGTTATACTCTTTACCTTTGATATATGGAATTATTGGCGTGTCGGTTGTGAGACATTTTGTTTCCTTGTTCTCTAGAAGTATGTAACATGACCAGATGTGTGGGGAAAGGGAAAAACCTGATCTTTAATCGAGACGCATTAATGTGGATGCAATTGAACCCTTGCGGGTGAGTCAGTGCCGCTTAAAGCGGATAATATCTCGACATAGGAGAAGTAATTCCTAACACACATGATTAGGGTTGTTGGTTGGGTTCCTATTATAACAACAACCCTAATAGGTATCTCGTTGGGTTCCTCTGGGTTGGTTGCTGAATTATTGGGTACGATAATGTTTTAAGAGGTATCTGATGTAATGGCCCGGACCTCTTTGGCCCATTCCTTTGTCAAAAAGAGGGTCATGAAGTGTTTTGGAGGGTAGAATGGAATTTTTCCACACTTTTCTGAATTTTTTTAGTAACTGCACACCGTGTAGTGTGAGTACACACCGTGTACAACCTTGCAGGGTATACTCTGGGTTGAATTTGTTTCCTTGTCGAGTGAAATAAATGAGTACACGCCGTGTAGCCCACACTACATGTAGTGTAGCTCCTCCTTGTATACGCGTTACCCTCAAACCATGTGTTGACCAGTCAACAGTTGGGTGTCGTGTGGAGACTGTTCCCTTGTCGTTTGAAATAAATGTGTACACACCGTGTAGCCCATACTACATGTCGTGTAGCTCCTCCCCGCGTGCACGTTACCCTCAAACCGTGTGTTGACCAGTCAACGACCGTGTGCCGTGATAATGGTCATGTTGGAAGCCGCATGGCGACCATGTGAAATGGACGAGTACACTCCGTGTAATAGAAAGTACACGCCATGTACTTTAGATTTTGTAGCCTATAAAATTAGTGGGCCTCTCCTCCTTTTAAAACACTCCTCTCTTCCCCTTTCCCTTGAACAGAGCACTCCCAAGAGACTCCAAAGCCCATTTCTTCCATAACTTTTTTTGTCTGAGCTCCGATTTACAATCCATCAGTGGCCACGAGATCGTAACAACAAGGCAGAAATTCTGAGCTTGGATCTGTTGCTTTCCCTTCGGCCTTTCTTTCCCAGATTCCACCCAAGGATGTTTTTTTGGGTTTTGACAGAAGCGACAGATGTCTACGGACGTCTTCTAAAGCTGATCTGGGAGAGTGTTGTGATTAGAACCTATTGAGGTATGGATTTTACCTTCATATCTCTAATTTTTGCATCACGTGGGGTGGGTATCCACTTGTTTCTGTGAGAAACGGTTGTACCAATAAATAAAGATAATAATTGGCTTAATGAACAGGGATGGGAAAGTTGTTATGTTTATCTTTTTTTTATCCTATTATTATGTGATGAATTGAATAGGATTCTGCCTACTGAAAATCATGGTTGTTGGGGGCCTTTGAATTTACAATTAAATGTTTCCGTATCTTTCTAGACCATTTTGTGGATGGAATCTTTGTGGAATGTGGAAATTGGTTAATCATGTAAAGTTGGCTGATTAAAATCTGGAACACTTGTGTGATCACCCCGGTTGAAAAAAATGAAATAATGAACATGTGGGTGTTGGTATGGTTGCGTGGTGTGTGAAAGGGGGGTGAATCCTGGGTTGTTACCGATAGAATGGGTAGTGGGGCTGCGTAAAATGCTATTAAAGGGACAATGATATGGCACGAGCCTTGTTTTGTGATACGGTTGTGGCGATGTTGTTATAATGGAAGCAGGGCTGCAGTAATGGGTTGTGATATTAAAAGAAAGTGTAAAGTTGATAAATTAACTGGGGGGACGATAATGAATTAAACGTAGGAACAATCAATGGGGATCATATGATGATAGAAATGTTGGTTTTGTGTTTCTTGTGTTTTATCTAACTTGAATTGTGGTTGGTAGGGATATGTTTTACGAACGATTGATAAGGTTGGTTTTGGTTACATGCCTAGTAGTTAAGGAAATAAAAAACTAATACTGTTGAAACATGAAAACCTAAATGGGGTTTGGATTGTTTGTCGTATGCATGCTTCATAGTAGCAGTTCCAACGAACATGTTTAGTTTCTCTGTTTACAAGCCATAGGTTGGGATGTGTATTTGGTATATATATATCTGTATCTTTGTGTTTTGTCACACCCCACCCATGTTGAGCACTTAGTGCGGAACACTCCCATTTCGTGGGAGAGGGAGTTTTCCCCTAAGTTACTAGATCATTCCTTCTCCTTCTTCCATAGGTTGTGATGGCTTGAGGTGACCTTACACCCAATACTCTTTGGGTGGGTTTTGATTGGGGTGGTTTCAGCACAAGACTATTTGGGCAGGTGTATTGTTCCCAATAATCTTCAGGATGAGTCCCAGGTGTGTGCGGGTGAGATATGTGTTTTGTGAGGCCCAGGTGTGTGCGGGCGGGAAGAGTGTGGTAGCGTCAAGATGTTCTCTGTTTGTAAGAGTAGCTAGCTAGTGGAAAATGGTGTGGGGTACACAATATTCTTGTGCATATATACTATTACATGTTTGTTTGTGTTTTTGGTGAGAGTGGCTGGTGAGGTTGGGTGGATAGGATTCATTTCTAGGTTTTGGTTTCATCTGTTGTTCTCACGGGGCATTAGGATGTCTGCCCACCTATGCATGAGAGCTTTAGGTTTCCCTACTGAGTATACTTGTATGCATACCCTACGTTTAATTTTAGGTTTCTAGGAGGACTATCAGGGCCGTGCTGGACCCTACTAGTCGGGTCAGTTATAGTTGTTACTGTTTTTGTACTCATGTTTCTTTTGGTATTGTACTTTTGAGCTTTCTTGTACTTGTAACTTGGTTCAAATTTATTTAAACATGCATGTGGGATTGTGTTGGGTTTTATTTTTTTTACTTGTTCCTTTTTCTGTTGGTGTTTGACTCATCCTATTTCCCAATCATAAATAATAAAAATGGTAATGCCTCCCATATTTGTGAAAACTCATACCCTTGGTACTAGTTTCCACCCCGAGGCAGGACTCGGGGGTCATTATCTCCCTTTCACCATTCCCAGCTCAGGAGGGGAATCTTTGATGGAACGGGGTCATGACATACTATTTCGTTATATGATGAGAATACATGGGAGAATATTCCCCATTTAAATGTTGTCTTAATACCATGTTAGATATGATCCATCTTAATCTTTGGATCATGAGTATTGCTGGAATTCTCATTCCTTCTACTAGGCACCATTTCTAAACAATGGAATACACTAGGCTAGTTTATGAATCACAATGCATAATTCCAAACTTGTAAAATACCTAACGTAAATTGAAAAGATTGTGCATATAATATATAATCATAAAATGTTTTCTTTGTGGAAGTATTTACTCCTAAATCCTTTGTAATGGATTGTAATGAAATATAGAATTGTCCAAAGCATATCCACTGGGAGTGTCATAACCAAGAGTGTAGCAAGGCTCGTTGTTCTATACCATGATACCTCAGTTCAAACCCAAAACTCTTTTTTAGAGTTTTAACTCTTGGGTATATATGTTCCAGAGCTGCCCCTACCTGCTCGTATCTAGACTGGGATGTATTTCTTGGAAAATACACAAAATATCTACATTACCAAAATTCAAGGAAGTTCGTCTATACTAATCCTCAAACTCTATCTTAGGGTAATTTTCTCTATTTAGAGTTTAACTAAATCTATTCCCATGATTATTGCTAAACATCAATGATACCCGAAATAATTTCCCGACCACAGTTACCGAGAGTCGGTGCATTATTTTAATACATTGGCATAATTACAAGGAATCATGTCCTGAAGGACCGATCAGATTAGCAGTCTTGGAAAATAGATTACCTACATGAATGTCACATTACATTTTAAAATTAAAAACAACAACAACATTGTCTCCATTGAACACATTCATATCCCTTAGACTATCCCTATAGGTCAGTCATAATATACTTCTTTGCAACCTAAGATAATATGAAACAATGAAAGGGGTGATCTGAGATGCTCATTAAGGATAAAAATATAGACTAAACTTTCATAAATAAGAATAAACATTTAAGGAAATGTATAAAAGTAAAACAAAATCCATTTAAACATAATATTCAGTATAATATGGAAAAAACATAAATCAAATAATTTCATTTAATTATTCACATGGATATTCAACTAGTCGAATAATCACATGTAATATCAGTAGCCAATTTCATAATGATGGAATGAATAATTCCAGACATCATTTCCACAGAGTCAAGGCCTTGTGCCAAGACAAAAAATATGATTTTGTCATGTCCTTGTGCTCAGAAACTAGTTTTTTTCATGATACCTACAGATGCATCGAGGAGATATAGTGGGATCCATCCGTCAATTACTAATTCCAATTCGTTGCTCATATGAAAACGTTTAAACATAGCATAAACATTTGTATTAAAACTAGTATACAAAATGTAAATACATTATCCATAAATGATGAGTGGTATAAAAATAACACATGAATGGTTAAATATATCACAAAACCTTCAATAAAATAAAGCTTGTTTTTATCATAATAAATCAACTTCAAACATGTTTAAAATTCATCAAAGGATTTTGACATGGATGAAAATGATTTGTAAAACTCTTTGAGAGAAATATCCCTTTTTCAATAAAACATTTAAATGTAATATAATTGAGAAAGGAACACATTTAAAGATATTTTTGAATCAAACTGTCTCATACCACTTTGATTCTTTTGACTGGAAGTAACATTTTAAAAACATTCATGTCTATATAAATAAATCCTTAAAATCCATTTTGAAAACATAGACATTAATGAAAATGATTTATAAGAATAAATATTTAAAACTTTTGAAATGATGTTTTAATAAAAGTATCCCTTAAAAATATTCCCTTTGAAATTTATTTTCTGAAACATGTGCATGGATAATAAATATGTCTTCATAAAAACTTAAACCTAAACAATCTCGAATAATAACAGGGTTGAGGAATTGACCCTTAACCTGCACTTTCCTTTGGTAGAGGGTATGTTTAACCTCTGTATAATTACCATCATATGTTATTAAATTATACTAGAACCATATTAATATTTATTATACCATACATGATTCATTTATGACTTTATACTACCCATTTAATAATTATTTTCATGTTAAATTAACATTTTGGATTACAATTGGATTCTTTATCGTACGTGTTTTAACTATTCATTCTTGATCGTTCATTTAGATCATCATTTAAATAATTCATGAATATAAAAATTTAATTATATATCATATATTTTTAGAATATAAATATTTATAATATTGGGAAATATGAAATGGAAGGCACCATTTAAGGGGATGGTAGGTCGTACGTACATATAAACGTTGTTTCTGTTTTCATATTGTATTGAACGGAAGTAACTAAATAAGGTATATGTAAGTACATATGTATATATATAGTATCATTATTATGTCATATATTACATAATTATTAATAATATATATTTTTATAATCATCTTTGAATTGTGAATGTGGGAATGAGTCTCATCACGTTGTGGAGACGGTAATCCTTACGTACGCACGAGCGACAATATAATTATATTGATGGTGAAATCGTATGTAATTGGATTATATATCATATATAAAGAATAATTAACATGTTATATTTATTAATTACATAAGTTATACTCATTATTATACCCATCCAAATAATTAAGTGTTTGAATAACAAACGACACCACGACGTGGAGAAGGTAAGTTGTACGTACGCACGTATGGTGACTTTGTCATTTATAGGATGGGTAAAATAATAAATATTTTTCTTCCGTATTTATAATAACATCACAGTATTTAGGAGGTACTGGAGTTATTATTTTGGTATGGAAACAACAAATATATTGGAAGTGGAAGAGGAATGGATCTTGACAGATGGTGTTGAAATTATTACATCTTCTTCGGGTGTTTCCTTCTGAGTTGATCGAAAGGGCTCCGTAGGTTGAATTTCTGATCAAAGTAAGAAATTTAGGTTGATGTGAGGGAAGTTGGGGGGATATTTGGTTAGGGTCTGGCTAAGACAAATTACTTTGGAGGTGTGAAATTAAGAGAAGGGGAAATAACCTTTTATAAGAGATGTGAGGGTCACTTTTGGAAAAGTTTGAAATATTATTTTATAATAAAATGATTTTCGATTTATTATGGATCCATTATGATTTATTTCTAGGATAATGTGTGGATGGTTCAAGAACCACTCAACAAATAGGTTAATAGAGGATTAGGTCTCTATATTAAACTTATCTTTTAGATTTAACTCTCAGCTAAATATTTTAACTTTTACCATGTCTTCTTATATTCTTACACAATATGGTCAATAAACATACTCTAAACTTCCAAGAGAAACTAAAGTGGTTCATTAATGACATATATAATTTCATTTAAGCCATTTCTCCATAACATAGATTTTATAGAATATTATATCAACCAATAATATCATATTTGTTTTAAATATTAATTTATTTCAATTTTGACATTATTTGGTATTTGATTTTTGTGAAAGTCCTCAAAACTTTATTACCTTGAAAAATATACATTGAATCAACACTATATTGTCATATTCACCAATAAAATTCTTGTATGTCATAAAAAAATTGAAATTATATTTATTTTAATATTTATAACAACATTTTTTTATTCTTTCATTAATAAGGTAATTACTGGATAATCATTGTGTCATAAAAAATTTAAATTCATTAATGTATAAAAATTATAAATAAAATAAAATAATATAATAAATGGTTTTATATTTGAAATAAATATTTATAGTTGAACTTATATTGTGTGTAACTCTATATTAAAAATGGTTATGTTATTAAACTTTGAATTTAACATTGTTAACTCTTCTTTAATAAAAATAAAAATAAATGTCCTAATCTAATCCAAGTGGACCTAAAGGAACATATTTTCTTCGTAATGTTATTTTGGTCTAAATAAACTTATCTAATAGAATTAGGACATGTATTAGGGTAATTATAATATCATTTTTACCATTAATTACCCTATTTACTTTTAATCGTGGTAAATAAAAGTCAAAAGTTACTATTCACCCAAAAAATATTTTCATCTTATTGAACCACATTTTACTTATTTATATCAACCGTGTATCTAGTAATTTTTTAATTAATCTCACATAAGTAGTGAAATTATGTTTTTTTCAAATTTTTAAATTCTCCTAGAAGGATGGTAAAAGAGGTTTAAATGTTTGATAATATTTTATTCATCTAAGTTTATTATAAAATGAATACGATGTATTTTATTTAACTTATATAGTTATTAAATATCTATTTAGACTTCAAAATAAATTTATATAAAATAAATAATTATTTTAATAAAAAGTCGGTTTAAAATAATAACACAACGTTTTTCTCTATTCATCAAAAATTGAATGTTTTCAGCAAAATTAAAAAATCACCCAAATCTATTTTTGATATTCTGACATCAAAAATGATCTCTATTTTAACAAATTAAATACATATATGTTTCATTTATTAATTTTAAATTAATTTCTGTTGTCAAAACCAAAAGGCGTGTTTTTAGAATGTAAAAACATTCAAAAGATTGAGATGTGTTTATGTCAAATTGAAATGTGAAATTCCTTATAATGACCTAAATTGTATTAAATGATAAAAATATAATCTAATTATAGTTAAAAACATTTCAAAATCAGAATTTAACTCAAAAAATGATTTCGACTAAAAATGTGGGTTTCAATAAAAACACTGCATTTTTTCAGAATTCAACAAAATATGAAAGTTATCAAAAAAGTACCAATAATTTACCCAAACTAAATTTTTATGTCCCTCTTATAAATAAAAATTTTATTTCATTAAATTGAATATATAAAAGTTCCAAATATTGGTTTCAAATATAGTTCTCCATTAGAAGGCGGTAAAATTGTATTTCTTAAAAATTTCATATTTTATCTGATAAAAAAATGGAATTTTTCATATATTATATCTAATAAAAACATATATGGATGTTAAAATTATATAGAGTATATAAGACTCAAATATTTGTTAATAAAATTCATAACCGCTTTTTGATTGGCTAGAGTCTTAAGTTGTGGTGCACTCGAACTCGGTGTTGTGTGTAGCTCAAGCTATTGAATTTCTTTAATGAGATAACATAATATGAAATCTTGGTGTGTTACATATATTTACTAAAGTGAAAAAATATTTCCCATAATAATGAAAAAAATATGAAAAATCATTTCTTGAACAATATAAAGACATTACTAAAAATTGATCACTTATTTATCAATATATTTTCCTCATCAAAAATAGTTATACATATTTTTCAAAATTTGTTTTTCTAAATTTACCCTAAAATATTAATGTATATTTAATAATGGTATACTATGTTTTGGTTCATTTACACTATTGTTTTCATGTATCAGAAGATATTGAAAAAAATAACTTTCTTTGAAGAGAAATACAGTGTAAACTCTCTATGTGTTGCGTTCTACTTGGAATAGAATGAATTTAACCTTAAAAGTTTTGTCACTCTAATACAAGAAAATGGGGATGTCTAAGTTTTATTATATCATCTAGTTTCCATGTAGCTTCTTCAAAAAAAATTTCCTCTAGAGAACTATATCGAGGTGGGTAATCCTATTAAATAAAGCAGTATCCCTATGATCAAATTTGTGTACTGGTAATTCTTAAATGAAAAATTCATGCCCATGTTGCAAAATATCTATGCTCCACACCAATTACGGATTATTTATTTAATTTATTTTGAGTTTTATATGGAATTCCTCAAGAATTGGGATAAGATTGTTGGAAGTGCAATGCAATAAACGACATTTCCTACTCTATCACTAATATTGAATGTGATAATATACCATGCTTAACATTACCATCATTCTAGATACCAACACCTTATTCCCTATTGAAATAAATTTTATAATCCTATCTCAAACATTGAGTTCCATATTTCACCAAATAGTGTAATAATAAATATTCTATAAACTCTAAGATTCCCTAATGTGATACTAAATGGTGGGGAATTTCTCTAATATTTTCATTGATAGATCATGTACTAATATCATTAATTATCCAAATTTATCCTAGAATATTTAAGTTATAAACATTATTCAGTAGAGGTAAATATAAGGGGAATCTTAATTCTCTAGTAAAGGCTATTGATATAATATAATTTTCTATGTCGAAGTTGTTGATCCCAATAACCATTTAAATCCATAGAACATGACCTCATCGTACCCGAGAGTGTTTGAATGGTTATACTAGATTTTCAATATCTATTTTGATAATAATTAATATTGAAATAATACTCTAAATCAAGGTTATAATAAAGACATCTCGAAAACATCGAGTTAAATGATAGGTCCTAATCAGATACAACAGAATGTGGGACTCCAAGAAACTATTTCAATTCCTTAATATATATTATATAAATATCATAAATTGTGAAATATTATCTACTAGAAATGAAGTTTATTATCATTATAAAGTGATCATGTAAAACCCAAATTTGATTATGGATTTTATATATTTTGGTATTCTAATGAAAAAAACCATGGTGATGTTCTCTCATTACCAATATAGTATATGAAATGGTTAAAACACCCCTAGATTTCATTTTTTCACCCTCAACATCCTAACATGCTAGACATACTATACGATATCATTCTTCATATTTTCCCACAAAAATACTCTTTTATATCTCTATATATCATCTTAATATCAGGATGA
Organism: Viscum album; assembly: GCA_963277665.1. Classification (NCBI taxonomy): domain Eukaryota; kingdom Viridiplantae; phylum Streptophyta; class Magnoliopsida; order Santalales; family Viscaceae; genus Viscum; species Viscum album. Next base: position 1,652,673,508 of record OY728131.1, on the reverse strand, counting down.
ATAGATAATATTGAACTATGAGATTAATCTAATTTCACCTTCTTGAAATCAGGAACAGATAAAAAATATACATAGTTCTTGAATATTATTATTCTATCGCGATTAAGGTTTAAATCACGATCATTTCTCTCCATCTATTTCAGTTTTTTTTCCTTCTGAGCCTATTTATTGGTCACTGGGCTAGATAGTAAAATACACATTTTGTAATGATTATATATCTCCCCATCACTCAAGTTTCCCGTAAATATCATCTGAAAAATAATAATATTACTTCTTTTGTGAACCACATCATAAAAAATACATCATGATCCTTTTGACTCATATCATATACCACCTTGTTCACATTAATAGAGTGGTAATGTATTGGGGAGTAACAATCATAAGAAACTCTCACCAGTATCTCTGATATAAATTAACCTCTTTCAGAGATAATATATATTTTAAACATTTATGATCTGTCTATATTTCAAACCATTCTCCATAAATAAAATTAATCAAAATATTTAATGAAAAAATTACTTTAGATTACTCCAAATAATTGTTTGGTTAATTTTCATCATTAAAATTCATTTCTCTTGAAGAAAAAGCTATCACCGTAACATTTTTAAGAGGTTTCATCCTATTAAATTCATTGATTCATCTATGAATATCAAATAACCTTATCCATTATATAAATGTGGATGAATATGTGTTTTAAATAACATTAACATTATTTCATTTAATTATTTGTCAAATTACTATTTATGAATGAAATTTTCACCCATTCAAGTTAACATCTTGAGTATATTAGAAAATTGTTATAAATTATTCAAAAAGAATTCATAATATCTATCCAAACCAAGAAAAATAAATACCTCACTCATAGTGGTGGATGTGGAATAATTTTAAATATCATCTATCTTTTATGGATACACTAAAATACCCTCTCTTTATATTATATTACCAAAAAATAGACCTTTTAATATCCAGATTTAATAGTTTTTAATTTTTTTCAAATATCTTCCCTTTTTTAAATTCTTCAACGTACCCCTTAAGTGATCATCTTGTGCATCATTAATCAATCAATATATAATAATTTCATCAATAAATACTACCTTGAAATGATAAATCTAGATTCTCATGAATATGTTAGTTGAGTCCATAAATATAATTTTGGAATTACAAAGACCAATTATAATAACAATAATTTAATAGTGTAATTAACTTGCATGGAATAATATCATGGGTATGACCATAATTTTTATCATCAATAGATAGTATAAAGATAAAAGAACAATATTTATAAAATATTTATTGCCTAATATTTATAAAAAAATCATCAATATTCTAATGAGGATACATGTTATTTATTTTAATAATGTTATGTTATTTAAAATCAATGTATATTCTCATGGATCCATCATTCTATTGAATTAATAAACATGTGCACCACATGGTGGTGAACATGGCTTAATGAATCTTTTATCAAGATCCTTGTGGTTTTACTTATTAAATTCATTTAACTCAATTGGATTCATTCTTAAATGATTCATTGATGTAGGTATAGTACTAAGTTTGAGTTATAATGAATACCATACTTCACTATTTTAGGAAATACTAAGTAACTCTCCTATAAATAATTAAACAAACTATCATGTAATTATCACATCTATGATGATGATTTTATCCCTATAATTATGAGACAAAACCCCTTTTAAAAAAATTATGACCCATCTAATGGATATAATTTAAATTATAAGTTCATATTAATTTTCTTGGTAATATAAAATCATAGGCTAGTTCAGAATATCATATGTGACATCCCTTCATAGAGAACTGATTTGGGAATTATGTAAGGATAGTTAATTCATCCATAAAATAACATCAAATTCAATTAGAGGTAGAATAAAAATATCATTTGGAATCTTTTTAACACAATTATTAATATTATATGAATCATATAAATTATATTTGATCAATATTCTATTATAATTTTTAACATCTAATTCCATTTTTATTAATTAAGGACTTGAATTAAAATTCCTAGATATATTTTTTGATCATAATGAATTCATATAACAATGAAAAAATAATTTACATCAATATTTGAGGATGTATATCAAAAAATCATTATTATATTTCAATATTTAATCCCTGACTAAAATTGAATTAGTTTTTATGTCCATTATAAATATTTTATTAGAGTGATCAATCATAAAAAATAATTCATATGAAATATGAACCATGAAAACATGTTTAAAATATATGTCACCGTAGATTTAACCTATGTCATTACTATTCATCCTCTACTAAAATCCTTTATAATGATTCTTAAATAAAATATGAGTTAACCCAAGTATATCTCTCAATACATTCAAACAAGGGAATCCATAAGAGAATATTCACTATGCACTAGAATGATGGTCGAGATATACTTGAAAGACACATTTCTTAGTAATTAATCATAAATAAATATATTATAAATCCCAAATCCACTTTTACTATGGATAAATTGATTTTTCTCATGTAAATTGATACTCTATTCATTTCTATATCTGAGGAAGTTCTTATATACCAAAGAATATCCTAAGTTTTCTGATCAAATATTACCTATCATATTTTATTAATTGTCATTAAAAAATAATATAATACCAATTACAATGTCTCATAATTTTAATTCATAAATATTACATATTATTAGATTAATACTTAATACATAACATTATGATCTAAAATAGAATCATACATGTTTAGTTTCTATGAAAACATGGATACATAAAAAAATTATAAAACTTCTATATTATAAACCACTATGTTCATCAAAACAAGAACCCTTTATAGACATATCATACATTAACGCTTTCATCATTACATGGTGAAATGAATCACATTAAATAGTTAACTTAGATGATCTATATGGTAGACAAGGGATATATCATTGATCCCATAAACATAACTTGAGCATAAGGGAATGAAAATATGAAATTAACATTTTAAAACCTTATATATCAAATGAAATATCCAAATCGTGTTTCGTGACATATTTTATAATATTTAATAATACATTAATCAAAATAAATCATATAGCATTATCCATGAGGGTACAATAATAGAACAAGACCTAAATTTTTGAAATACAAATTATCATCGAAAATCATTTCCATAGTAATAGATAACTACTAATACTACCATTTCAAATTGGATTCAATTCCCACTCTATCATATCCCTAGTAAATATTCACTCCCAATACTATCATTATAGATATATTTCAATAATAAATTTTGATGAATTCCCATTACAGATGTTATTATCTCAAGAAATATTAAACACTACAGAATTAAATGGAGTGATATATAATTCAATTCCCACAAATAAAATTATTATAATCCATTCATAATTATGACATAATATCATAATACATTCATCATATATCACAACACATGGAAAACAAATGAGTTTTATAAATATTTCATCATTTAATATTATCATGACCAATTTAAAGTTAATTTTTTTTGTTAAACATTCTTCATAATAATCAAAAACCAACTACTGGTAGACAGAGGATGGTATCCTTGTATCATATCCTTAGAAAAAAATAGCAGAAGTATTTTATCTTAAATGAATATCATTTAAAATACATATGATATATTTTTTGGAAAATCAAGTTTTAGTTTTGAAATAAATTCATTAAAATATAAAAAACAAAAACTATTTTGGAACCAAAATTCTTCAAAAATAAAAATATAATCATGTAAGGTAACATTAAGTCATTGGGTTTTCATGATATAATTAAATTAGGTTCATGTAGAGCATGTAAAATTAGTAATTAATTTCAAGTTTTTCAGTAAAAATAAAAAATATCTCCATCAGAAAACTACAAGAATATTCCATTTAAAATATTTTGTAAAATTTTAAACATGGATAAAAATTACATAAAATAATCATGGTATAATTTAAAACAAACTCATTAAAACATTTTTAGAAATCATGGTTATGGGAGAAAAATTTATGGACCAAAAAGTAAAACATGGACAGTTTCTTTAAAACATCTGTTGAGTGTCATGAGTTGTTAAATTATGGAATATGAAATGAAAACATTTGATATCAATATTAACCATATGAGAACAAAATTAGAGGTATTATTTAGAGAAATGTCATATGAATTCATTATCTAAAACATAATCATAATAAATCTGGAGAAACAATGATATTGTTATATAAACCTCTTACCAAATTTGTATCATTATAATAAAACCTCATAAAAGAGAGAAAATTAAATGGATAATTAAAAACCTATATTTTTAATTAGAATAATTATAATATGATCTAATGAGTAGTACATACACCACATTAAAGAATAATATTTTGTATATAATCAAGTGGTGACTATGGAATGTGTCTCACATAAATAAATGTGACATGAAAATATCATACATCTAGTTTTACATAATGTATAAGTGACCTAAAATCCATATTAATAAAATTATATTTATTATATTTATGTATTATAATCCTCAAATCACTTTTAATATGACATGTTTTCACTTCTAACATTTCTACACCAATTTATTAAAAATTCTGTTTTAAAATCATCATTTTGGTGTGTTAACAATTTTGTCTTTCATGATAATTTCTATTCAGCAGTTCTAGTCCATGTACATTATTCATGGTTTATATCATCTCCATAATTTTAATCATCAAATTAATTTCATATATATTCATTAACTATATATTAATAGTCATCCAAAAAAGGTATATATAGAAAAGTTAATTATTATGTTCTTGGATATGTAATGTTGTACGTATGCAAGGAAAATGATTTCATGTTTTTATGGGTGTAAGGAAAGAAAGGTAAATGATAATTCACAGTTATATATTAATTATTATTTAATATATAACATATATTCTTATTATATATATCCTTATTATAATATATATAAAGTGTAAATGAAAAACTATTTTCATCACTTTGTGGAGGTGGTAATCCACACGTATACACAAGGGATATTATAATTTTATAAGAATTTGTAATGTAAGAAGGTAGATATGATATTATAATTACAAATGAATAATTATTTAACTATTAAATTACACAAAAATTAAAAAAAAATGACAACTATCCATTTACTATGATGATGGAAAATTAATAGTATTACAATGTTGAGGTGGTTGTCCACACATAGACATGATCCACACTTTCACATTCCATTTGGTGGAAAAGAGGGGGAATAATTTATATTCAATAAAAATAACAATATTTAAGTAAATTTAGAAAATTCAATTTATTATTTTTTGAATAATAACCAACATTTTTTGATTAAACAAAACAAATAATTTTAAAGATTTTAGTTAGGATGATATCATGTTCTTCAATTGACCTCCTTTAAATCCTTTATTATAGATCACTAGAATGGTTTTTTAAAGATTTATAATAAAATTTAACAATTAATAGGTAAATTTAGATTAAATTTTACATGTTTAGGTTGATCTAAAATTGTCATTATTATATAAATAAGAGAAATGATGGGGTGTCAGTTTATTAGTGGGTGAGAGGAAACACTTGGAAATTCATAAATTATTATAATCTCAAAATTTTTTATTCAAAATCATTTATTACAATGGGGTAATTATTCAATGGTGGGATATGTTGATGTATAAATATGGAAATAAATCATAATTTAACAATATCAAATGGAAAACAAAACCTTTCCTATTAGTCCCCCACCCCTTGAAAACTCATTTTAAAATTCAATATGGTCCCATATTTTCCTTGTTCTAATAGTATTTATTAACAAAATTTATGATTCACTTTTTAAAAAACGATAGTTTTCTTAATTTTACATATCCATTATATTTTATCAAATTTTATACATATACATGGTTGAATTTAATTAAAAATATTTCACGTAAAACATGAAAAAAATTATTTTTCCTAAAAAATTATGTTTATAAATTGTGTATACATCATAATAAACATAAAATTACTTTAAATTACCTAAATTGTATTATTAAAATTATAAGGGAAATAATTTTCATTTAAAATCTATTTAAAAAAATTTCTTTTAAATAAGTTAATTTAAAATATAAATTTCAATCAAATTCAATATTATTTCTTCTTAATTGAAAAATAAATCTTATTAAAAAATATAAAAAATTCGTTCTAAGATACTTTTAATATGATTATATCTAAAATTTGATAAATATTTTAATTAATATTCTATAAAAGTGGAAAATATTCATTATATTATTCACTCAATAAAAGTAATTGTAATTATATTTGAAGGAAAAAATTATTTTTAAAACGTATTAACATGTTACTAAAAAATAATTACTTACACATGAATATATTTTCCTTATCAGAACCCACTATATAAGGTTTTAAATATATAGTTACTCATATTCTCAACACTAGTTTTGTGGTTGGGTTATAATGGTATAGTATATTATGTTTCATTTATACAAGGTGTTGTTTGTATCATATGCTATAGAAGAAATTAAATATATTTTTAGTGAAATGTATCATTAAATCAATGACTTTTACATTAAAAATATGTTTAAGCCCTTATAAGTTGATGGTCTATGGGATTCATATATATCAAGGGTAGGTCCATAGAGCTGAGGTAATCCAAGTATATGTAGTGATATACATCTCAACTGACTATGGAGAGGGACCATCGACCATTCAAGGTACAGTCCTGACCATCACTGCTCTTTATACCACAATATTTGATTCTAATACTTCCCATTAATTTATATCTATTTAATGTTTTCTTGAAAATGACATAATGGAAATTTTTTTATGAGTGTTTTCCCTTGGTACATGCTCAGAGAAAACAATAAATAATATCTAGATATTTATATGATATATTGTAATAGTTTTTGGATACATAAATATAAGGTATTTCATGATCCTTAATATGACTTTATTCAATGTGAACTTCATCATGGAATGACTGAATAGTTATCAATCATACATTGAATACTATTGGATTCATTTATTCATTATTCATCATGATGGGGAGAAGGTTTTTATGAATAGTGGATTGGATGTAAAAAATGTAGATTGAGACTTTACCTAAGGCATATTAGAAATATTATATAACAATAGGCTATCTTTTCTATTGTAATAGAGATGGCAGTATCTCGTTCCTCTTTTCAGCCAGTAGTAGACCTGTATCAAGATGACTTTTTAAAAAAAATATTTAGGTATCTATCATTAGAGTGGAATTTTCTTTGAGTTAGAACCATTTCCAGTAAAAAAAATATTTATTACCCAATTTTATATGGAGTAGACTTAGATAATGTAATTCAACTGATGGATAAAGGATTTTGAACTGAACTATATTATCAGATTGAGCATGCCTCTTTTAAGTGCTAAAATGTTGTTTACAGTGAAGTGATACATTAGTCTTTGGCTGTGTGTAGACTATAAAAAACTAAACCATGTAAATATAAATATTATATAACCATTTTCAAGGATTGATGAATTTATTTACAAGTTATGGGGAGATCAATGGGTTTACATGACTGAAAAAGAGTCTATCCACCACCAACATTATGTACAAGAATGTGATATTCTTATAATATCATTCTTTATTAGATATGGAATGTTTGAGTATCTTATCATGTCTTTTGGGTTGTAAAATTCTCCAATGGTGTTCATTGGTAACATGAACATAATATTCCATCCATATGTTTACCACTTCATCATTAAGTTGAAAGATAATATCCTAAAATACATTAAGACACCATGCATTCTTTCTAGGAACATTATGATTGTTTCTATTACACTTCCAACACAACATTTTTAAGCCAAATTTTTTTAGTATAAATTTTATATTCATAAAGTGGGGTTCCATGGGCATGTGATTTTTTAGGTGGTAATTTATATTATCCCAATGAATGTTTATTTTGGCATATCCAGATATCAACTAAGGATTGAGTTTGATATCAATAGATTCCTTTGATTAGAAGGTTACTATCAATTTTTCACATAGAAAATATTACATTAGAAAGGAATATTATAATTCTTAAAAATTATGGATTTATGTTCATGTGGATGGATAAATGTGAAAATGTATTCCATTTCCTAAATATAATATTATCTACATCTCTAATTATAAAATTAACTGAGCCTATGAATTGTTATACATTTTTCTATGATGCCTCAAAATATTGTAGGGATGGTGTACTAATATATTGAAATAAGGTAGTCTCCTATGGTTCAAGGTATCTATGACCCCATGAGAGGAGCGGACTAATGTATAACATGCAATTGTAACATGTGGTCTATACTCTTTAGTGTTGACAAAATACTCTCTTCAATGATAGATTTTCTATTTAAACTAAACACAAGAGAATTTGATATATCATGTATGAGTGGTATATCAAAAGGCGTAAGTGGCATTGTGTGATGTATCTAATGAAATCTAATTTGGGATGTATTATTCCATGTAAATGGTTAATGTCATTGTATATTTATTTGGTAAGAAAATGATAAATATTCGAGATCTTATAGATAATCCTTTTTAAGAGAAATGTCTTCTGATTAGATTAATGGAAGTGTGGATTTTCGGTGCATAATAGGTATATGGTGTTATAAAATATTCACCTTTAGTTATCAAATATATTTTGGAAGACCCAATGAAAGTGAAACATGAGTTTGAACATGACTGAAGAGTGATAAAATATACCTTGGAAGGGGATAATTATATTATAGGATAGAAAATTTCAAATTCGTCTATATTCATGAGATTTTGGGAGTTCAATATTCCTTAACATAATATATGATGAAAGAATCACATTCATCAAAGTGGATAGTGTATCCAGGGTCATCAAAGATATTCCATGACATCCTACTTCAGTTTTTGTTTCTATATGTAAAGATATAAGTCACTAGTTTTGTTTAGTGATGACATAACTACTAAAATATAAAAACCAAGAATTATCATCTGAATGGTGTGATTTACCCAGTTATTATAAAAATATATTTTTGGGATGAAATGATGATGTAATTCATGATGGGGAACACTAGAGCCTAAGGGGCCATTATTCCATTAGGGTGTTACTCAATGGGTCGATTAAAGAAGACCACTTATGGTCAATTAGAGAGTCTCCCATTATAGAAGAGTTTTGATAGCTATTTTTCTAAGAGATTATGTTCATTTATAGAGTTCTTTATTGTATTTAATTATGACCATTTTAATATATAACAAAATGGTTTTTAATCACTTTCAGAAAGACTTATGGACTTAGTTGAGGTTTAGTAAGTTGTATCATCCAAAAATTAGTGGACAATCGAATTAGATTATTCATATTTATGAGGATATTCATTATTGATGTGTCCTAGAATATAGCGGATAATGGGATGACCACATATACATAGTATATTTTATGTAAAATTAATAATTTCTAGGATTTTATTAAGATTCACATTTTGAGTCTATTTATGGATTTCCATGCCAATCACCACTAGGTTGGCACAAGGAGAGTGACATAGTAGATCTTGGGCATGTATTAGCATTGGAGACCTCTAATAGAGTGATTTTTATTATAAATATATGGTGAAAATTGGATGAAGATATGTACTATATTCCCTCAGATGGTGGTTTAAATTTGATTTTAGTACTACTAACTATGTTTTCATGTAGGTGTCACCTCGGTCGGGGCATCTCCATTTCAAGATATTGGGGAAGCTATAATCATGGTTTTTTGTTCAATTATAGATCTTAGAATGTATCATTTTAGGGGCTATATATGGGACCTTACCCTAAATTATATAGGTGTGTATGATGGGTTTCATGTTTCTCATGTTCGACAATACATTCATGATACTATGCCTCTGATTAACTACATGTACATTGAATTGGAACCAAATGCAACATTATTAGAGTATTTATTTTAGACTATTATCTAACATGAGTAGGTGTTGTGGGGGAAAATAGTTTTTATTATTATAGTATTATGGTAGAATGTATGTATCCACGAGGAAACATGGGATTGGGATTCAAATGTACGAGCTTAGAGTCCCAAATTGTTTGAACCAGAAAACTATAGATTATTACAAAGGGGAAAAATACCTAGAGGGTTAGACTGTAAGCCGCAAATTTTTTCCTAAAATGTGATGACTTTTTAATCCTTTTGAGTTTTATTCATTTTTATCCTTGATTAGGGAAGTCTTTATTATATTTGGAGTGGATTAAAATGGGTTTTCAAGGTTTTGGTATAAAATAATAAATATCATAGTCAGTAGTGGTGGTTTCTTGTCTGTGCCTATGAAAACTGGGTGAGGGGTCACGTTTAGGAATGGTCATGTCCATTGGCATAGAGAGCTAGAGATGTACCTATGGGAAAATGATTGGTGACCTCACCACAACCATTTTTAATTTAGTGGTGAAGTAAAATAGAATATGAATTAAAAAACATGTCATAGGGGATTGACCATTTATTTTGGTTGCTCAATAACACCATGATCAAGGTTAATAACATGGTCAAGGTCATCGAGAAGTAAATATAGTTTTTTAAATATCCAAAACTATCACTATTCTTCTAATATATCATCAGTTTCAATGGGTAAATACATGGACGTTGAATGAGGTGTCATCATTTCATTATTAGTCGGATTCCCCCCCCCCCCCTTATGGTGTGATATTGTTCTATATAGTGTGAGAATGTGGTTCAGGATACCACACCTTAGAAAACCACGAAATTGATTTGATCACAATTTAGGTTGGAATTTCATTACCATGAAAATTACATGTATATAATTTTTGGAATGCTATGATTTAGTGTTCTTATATGATTTAGACCATGATTGAGTTTGGTCACAAGTCTGTCTGTGTGTATCTCATGAGATAGTTTTATATTTTTTATCACATGTGTGTACATGTATAGGCTGCTAGACCATGTTTTAGTTTGAGAACATTTTTTTCTAGCTATTTTTACCTTTGTTATTTTGGTATGACCATGGAAATATAGGATTGATAAGACAAAAATCTTATAATATGATATATTTGGTATATGCTCTATTGTTTTTTTTCAATACATAGTACAAAAGTGAAAGGGGGACCCATCATAGATTGGTTGACCATGATTGAGAGTGTGTTTATATTATTCATGTGACATGATGAATGTTATGAGTTATGTGATCGGTTATGATGGACATGTGTGTCCTGGCCTAGAGAAATAATGGTCTTTGGTGATCTTACCAAAGAGGTGACAGTAGAGAATGAGGATCTATGATAACCTGATCAGAGACATGACATCAAGATATAAATACATATGGATTGAAATGATTTAGTGTTGGATATGAGGGCCTTATGTCATATCCCATAAGAGTGATAAGGCTTTACATCCTTATGGCCTGACGTGAGAGATTTTAACATTGTGCATGCTATGGAGTTAAGGTGGTAGCCCTTTGGCCCACTGTAGATAATGCCATGATTATGAATATGTTTCTATCATGGAACTAGAGTAGTTATTGTTTTTTGTTTGTGTATGTTCAATTTAATCACTACTCTATGGTATATGGTTATAGATTATTTCTTGAATGGTTATTTAAGATCACGAAATATACTCTTATTCATATTCACTCATGCTATGGATAGATTGTTGGTTTTTATTAGGTATATACCCACACCCAATATAGGTATATCAATATGAACACAAGAATCATGGACATGGATACATGAAATGGATATGCTTCCATGACTTAGAGCTAGTAGAATGAGCATTGTGTTTAGAGGTGGTATCCGGATGGACTCTTGAGTGATTCCATAATGATATATATTTTTACCAATCTTTCCCATACTCTTTATGGCCATAAACTTTTAGGTTCCATGGGTTATTATTATATATGACTTCATATACTTTCTGTTACATTTTAATATTATTTTATATTTATTTTAATTTTATATATTATTATATTTATTGATACTAAGTATATAGTCTTCCCACCGACATCATTCAAATCCTTCCTATGATTTGGTAACCTTACACATACGAGGAGGAATGTCTGAGTCCATGTGGCTCTCCAACTCGAACCGAGTGATTCTTTGTCGGTCATTAAAGACTCAAGATACCATTCAACACATTGGAATAATTTATATATATAACATTTTAACACATAAATCCATGATTACCAGAAATTTCGATTTATAATTTCATTTAATAATTTTGAATTTAATATGCACTACCAATTGTTAAGGGTGATATGAGGTAGCTGACATCTCAAACTAAATTATTAATTTCTAAGGGTATCAATGAACCACAATATTTTTTACAATATTGATTTGTACAAGCATAAAATGATACATTATTATCTTTAATGAAGGTAAAACGTATGCCAACATGATTTTCAAATCCCAATGGGGTTCTTATTAAATCTATAAGGAAACTCACAATTTAATATTATTATTATCTCAACCATCTGATGGGCCACCACAACAACACATAGAAAACACAAAATGATGGAGATAAATTAATTGTAATGAAAATATATCACCTATCTTAATATTACTTACCCCCACTCATCCAATATCATCCTCTGGTTCGAAACAAAATGAGCCAAATTTATAAACAAACAATTTCTCAGAATATTGGGAACAACCCAATTAAAGTGTGTGAGTTCACTTCATAGTGCAAGAACTACTAAAATGGAAGAAGGGTAATAAAAGGCTCACCTATATCTATCTAACTCATTTAAAGACAATCTAAATAAAAATGAAATTTTGAAGAAGTACCACAGAAATGGATAGAGGATATAGGGATCCTATATAGTTGGATATTTCCAAACACTAGGAAAATAGAGATAATAATGAAAAGGAAAATGTGGTAAAATAATCATTTCTATCCCATTTAATAATTTGGGATCCAAAACCCACTTCATATTTAGTGTTGGGATAACATCCCATCTAGTGATCCCATGACGAACCTCAATCTTCTTATAAGGAAACTTTATAAATGGTGGCACCACATCACTTTGGATTCATGCCTTTAACACCAACCAAAAAACTCATGAACCGCTAAGACCACACAAAACATATAGAGAAATAAAATCCAAGTAAAAATGGATCTATGGATGGATAATAAAATTTATAACTCAAATATGGATTCTGGTAGAAAATCTGGCTTCCCCACTAATTGAAAACTCCAACTTTCATAAAAAAAACTCATTTACAAACATAGGGTTTAACAATCTCCCCACCATTCAAAAACTCATCCATTAGTTATACCCTAAGAAATTTTCACATGTTGTCTCATGAGAAAACAAAAAAACTCTTCACTGGTCATTCTCATACAAAATCAAAATCAACTAACTTCACAATTTAAATGTTCATAATAATCTAAATTTAATTGATAATGAATTTCCCAACTCAACCAAAATTCCCCACTCTTCGCATCATCCCTATGCTCGTGATTCTCTAACATAACACCTCAAAAGTTAAGGCAATTAATATATACTAGACCAATCTCACCTGAAACTTCATCAAAAAATACAAACATCTTCTAAGGCCTTCAATATATCAAATCCATGATCAAAAAATGACATTTAAATGTAAACTAAACCAACGGAAGACTCATAGTATCAACCAAAACCCATCATATCTACTAATACACACATTATGTGGAAACATATTCTGATCATCCCATATATACTGGTCATCAACCTTAATCCTATCAATCTTGACTAAATGAAACGACATACACCTTTACAAGTCCATTCTTCTAAATCTCAACCCTCACCCACTATATTTGTCAACACATAATTACTGATGTTTATCAAAAGCTTCATGAAATGTACAGAACATCTTGAAAAATTCCATGGTGTTATCCTCTCCATAGGAAATCCTTATTTACAATCTATAAGCATGATCATTAGTAAAATCCATCATGAATTCATGATCATCTCTCACTCTCAACATGATTTTTTTGATAACCTAAACCTTTTATCATGTTCAAATAGTAATGTTATTCCCAATGAGACCAATTTTTTATCTATTTCAAACCACCCCAAGGACTCTAATTTGTGATCAATCTATATAAGCATAAACACACAACACCCAACTCCCAGAAGGAACAATATTCAATATCCGGTACATGTCCTCATTCTTAATCCCATAATAAAAATATAAGTTTCCTTAACTACCTTTTACAGGTTCTAAAAACATCAATTTTACATTCAATACTACTTTAGAAATTATTTATTCATAGAGTTTTTAATATGGTGAACCTTATGAGGTTTCTAACATTCCTTAAACAGTTAAAAATGAAAATAATATTTGTTCCATCACCAATGGAATGTTTTAAAATCCATACTTTACCCAACAACACATCACCCAAACACCCAATCAGGATTCCATTTACACTAGATACATTCCCATACAAGAATACCCTATCCATTATTCAAACTAATATTTGATTCTGAAAACAACTGATCATGTCATTATAATCTATCATGAGCATCAAAACCCCAACCACTAATGTCACCATTAGAACACCTGTAGAAAATACTGACCCAATGTAAATAAATAGAATTAATCCAAAAATTCATATGATATTTATACTATAATTATCTATGTAATATTGATAATTTGGATCCACTAGATAAAATATTAGTCTCTTTAAACTAACAAAACCTTAACAAAAGGGGAGAACCTTCCTAAACTAATTTGACGCTCCCATTTGTAGGAGAATCCTTCATATCATACAAGGAAAAAAACATGATCTCCATTGACTATGTATAATTCATCATCAATCAAAACATCCTAACATCCCCAACATAATCAAACTCAGCACCATAATTGATACAAAAGTAAATGCATGTCTCTGAATTATAATAATATCATCCACTAAATCAATATATGCCTCATTCGGGATAATGGTAGAACCACCAAAACCAATGTAGTGTGATACTCACCAGAAAACCTTGTATATACTACCCTTGGACGAAAATCCATTTGGAATTACAACAAAATCTGTGTTTCATTTAATCCAATACATTCTTATCCTCATTTTTTATCTTGGATTTATCCCTTAGGATAAACTATGATCGATAGATTGTACCCACCTCGGTCCTTCACATTGGAAATATTACCTAAGTGGAGACCCCACAATTCATGTCAAGTGTTTTTTTAGTAATTCCTAAATGAATATGTAGATTCTTATTTTCATCCCTCAAATAATAAACTTCTGATTAAAACTATAATTGTTCTCTGAATATCCACCATACATTAATGAACCAACAATCATCACAGTGGTACCATCATTATATCACTAAATACTCTCTAATATCCTAATTATATACTAGAGAACTGTATGTTGAATTTTTGAAGGTCAATGCCCTCCTAATCCATTACATTTCAAATTTGGGTTGTTTGAGGAGTTTCAATGGATATTTGATGATGTTTTTTGCTGATTATAGGTGCAGTAGAGATACTATGGGATATTCACATCATGAAAGGTTTACACTTTGTGAATTGTTGGTACATGGCATACATGGCTATCATATTTTTCAGATTGTATGGAGACAAGGGGGTCCAAGAAATGAATTCACATTGTGAAACATTAATTCAGGATATATATAGAAAATTAAGGCCCAAGTGATGTAAATTTGTAAATAATCCCATGAAATGTGGGTTTTTTTGTTTATATGGTTTAACAACTTATAATCTTCATGAACCCATGTAAATCATGTTGGGAATAGAATACATTATGTTAAACTAATGTGATATAGGCTATTTATAATGCAGATAAGGAATATTTTATTCTCATTCAACAACATCCTACACTGTTTATCTCATTTCAAGAAAACCATAGGTTCCACGATGATTACTTCTATCCCATATCTCCCTTTTTCAATCCTTGGGTTCTGGTGGACAACTATTGGAAATATTTGTGGATTTCTACTCTCTTGCATGGTGTTTTATTTTCATTATTATATGTATATCCATGAGGTTGTCTATTTTTTGTTTTGGTTGTATGGGTTTTTTTAAGACCCTTCATTAATGTTTAGGTAGATCCGTGATCTTATTGTGTAGTTGGGGTTATGAACAGTTCATTCTTCTCGATGTTGTGTGTAGTGACACCAAAAATATTCTATGAGGTAGGGGATCCTCTTTCTTACATGATTATGTTCTATGTAAAACAACGATGTACTTTTGTTTTCAAGTGGATTCATTGTAAATATTTTTTAATGACATAATTAATTTCAATTCCAAAAATTGATGGGAATGTATGGTTTCAATATTATTTACATCATTGATATTTGTTTTTGATGTAATTATGTTTTCATATTTCTGATACTAGTTGTTTTTTAGATCATTGATTACAACGTGGTTGTTTTGAATTAATCACTATTACTTTGTTATTGTTTGATACCTCTCTAAATATAAGGATATGTAATGTAATATTAGATAATAAAATTGTTTTCACAATATTATGTTTTTTTGCTAAAATACCATATCAAAATAAAGATGATATGTGTTAATTCCCATGAATAATCATGGAATATGGTTTGGGTGTTTTTATGTATTCTTTTGACTATTATGATTTCCCTATGTGTTTTAGGATTTTTTTTTATGTTGTTAATGACCAGACATGTTGTGTAGTATGTGGGGAAAAATGTGGTGGTTGGTTATAATTGATTCTATGTGGCATGTTGGGTGATGTGGTGGGATGAGGTTGTGGTATAATAGTTGTGGAAAATTTGTTGTGTTGTGGTGGTTTTGGAGCATCAGTTTTTTTGTGGTGTGTAGTGAAAAAACATAATGGTGTCTTTGAATATTAGATGATATAGTGAGAATACACGGGAGATATTGTGCGATGAAAATGGTGGTTTTGTGGAATTATGGATGTTGTTGTGTGACATTGTCCAATTGAGGTGTGGTGTGGATAATATAGTTTACAAACTATTAATGAAATGAACTATGTTGATAAACAAAAAAAATTGGCTGGTTGATAAAAATATGGGCTATAAATCAATGTCTAGTAATTGGATAACTAAATTTAATAAATGAATGAATATTTTAATATGAAATGAAATGGATATCGAAAAAATATGGGGAAACCGATAATGAGAAGTGGGAAATATGTTGTGGTTTGTGAGGTGGTTTTGTGTTGTATAATATATTGTTGGAAGTATTTTTTATAGTTGATGTGAGGTGTGAAATTATATTTTATGTGAACACATAGGTTGGGTATTGTGTTCAGTATATATATAATTTATTTTTATGTTATTTTATATGTTCCCCACCCAAGTTGGATAACCATACTGAAATTCAGAGGTGTTTTGTTTAAGATTTATTCGCCATGATCTTTGATGGTGGTGATATGGATAGCTGGAAGGACCATGTCTCCCTTTATTCATTCATCATTAATTACATGTGTTGGTGGTAGAGATTACCCAGCAATGACTTTTGGGACATGGCTGGACATTACTAGCTAAATTTGAGATTTTTTTGACGTTTTCATTGACTTGTCTCTTGATAAATTACATTATATACTTTTATATGTATCAATTCAGGTTTATTGGTTCATTGTGGGACAGTTTTTTGGATTCCCTATATA
The DNA here is from genome assembly GCA_963277665.1 of Viscum album. Taxonomy (NCBI): domain Eukaryota; kingdom Viridiplantae; phylum Streptophyta; class Magnoliopsida; order Santalales; family Viscaceae; genus Viscum; species Viscum album. The sequence continues at coordinate 1,652,655,963 of OY728131.1, read as the reverse complement.
TTTTCCAATAGAGTTGTTTAATGGTTTTTATCCTATTTTCATATCATGTTTCATTTATAGAGGGAAATACTTTCCATACTATGATTTTTTAGACCCTCATTGATAGTCACCATCATGGGACCTACTAGAGGCGGCACTCAGGGTTCATCATCTCTCTCTCATGATTCAGGTATCATTGATGGTTGGGGATCATGATAGAGTGGTATCAAAGCATTGGTAAATTGATGGGATTGGGGTCAGAGATATGAACTATGAGGATTGCAAGGGTTGTTATGGAAATGGATAGAGCTTAACCATTGTGTCAAACATAGTCTAGGTATACTGTATGTGAAGTGTGATATTTTTCCCCCATCATCTAGTTCATGGACTATATGCTTGTTGAATAACCATAAGTGGTGGACATGGTTATTTAGTAGAGACCTAGGAGAGGTAAATCTGTCATAATGACTTGTGTTTGGTTTAAATTTGGTGTTTTTGGATGTTAAAATGAACTAAATTAATAATATTTAAGAAAAATCCAATCCAAATTGATTAGGATGTTTTCATTTCATTTCGTATTTTTATTAGGAATTTAATTTTCAATAGTTTGATCTAGTTGATCATAGAATTTCATACATGAAAGTGGAGGATTATTCATGGGGAAATCTATGTGTTCCATTCAGCATTAGAGTTTGGGAATGTATGAAGGGAGTTTCTTGGATTTTGAGGTAGAGGGATGGATATAAGTGTTCAATATTTCAATCAGTCTGATATGAGAATGAGATGATTTTTTGGTATCATTGGTTGTTATTCATATATGAGGAATTGTGTGTCATTATTTTACATTTATACAAGGTGACCACAAGGTGGAAGATGTGTTGTGACCAAAATTTCATAGTGAAAAAACCAATAATTATGTTAAATATTTATTTTTTCAATGAATTTAATCTATTTTATTTTTTTATTACACAAAAAATTTAGTATATATTGTATTTATCTTGTGTTACATGAAGAATGGGTTTCTTCGAGAGCATGCAAGGCACACGCCACTAGGATTTAAAAAACCATTATTTAATATGACCATTATAACTTATCCATTATATAGGTGGGTATGAATAGTATAAAAAATTACAAAATATATATACTAATTTTATTTTCAATATAAATTTATTTCAAAAATTTGAGTAAGAAACCAATATATTTTTTATAAAGTAATTATTTTCAAAAAAATATGTTTCTTAAAATTGAATTTTTATTGATTTTTAAGAGAAAATATTATAATTAATTTATATCTATGTTATAAAATTTATTTTAAAAAAATTTCATAAATTTTTGAATCATCATATCAAAATTAAATTATAATTTAATTTTGGTATTTTTCAGAAAAAGATTATTTTTTTATTAATAGTTTATAATACTATATTGTAATTCAAAAATACCATTTTTTATAAATAAAAATATTTTTAAATAATTTTTTTAAAAGTATTCATCTATTAATTAAATTTATTCCATTAAAATCAATATTAATTTTAATTTAGATAATAAATTACTATCAACTTTTGAATATTTTATCTTTAAAACGTTTTTTCTTATAAAATATGTGGGATTAATTTTAAAATATAATTTTTAATTTAATTAATTTGTATTTAGAAAAATGGATTACATATATGTAATCATAATAATTTTTAATTACTAATAAGGTAAATATAATTTGTTACCAACTGAATGTAGAAAATCGTAAAAATTAGATACCACAATTAAGGTAAATATGGTTATAAAATGGTTTTAACTAAGAGGATAAGGGTTTAAAATAACCTAAAAACATATATAAAACCTAATTTATGGAACTATTTTTAAATTATATCTTATATGTTTGATAAATTTTCATTTTATTTTCTTTTATCATGATAAATTGATTTTATGATTGAATCATTTCAAAAAAAAATTCAAGTGTTCCACTCACCTCACTTGTAAAAGTCTACACCTCCCATCTTTTTTCCGAACCATAAACCATTTGGAAACAACCAATACAATCAAAAATCACACAAAGTATTATTTAATTTTATCCTAGAGACAATGTTTTTAACATAAATCCAATCCAGGATGGATTTTGGTGCATACCCAAGTAGGACACCCGAGAAGAGGTAATGTACCACAATAAATGTTTTTGTTTTACTTATTCATACACATCCTTAAATTATTATTGTAATATTTTGATATAATAAAATATGAATATTACATATAATTATATGTAGTTTTTTAAGTTCATTATTTACATTTATATCTACATCCATCAAATGGGTTATAAAATCATCATTTTTGTGTACGACAGATTATCGCCTCGCAAACTGATGTCATTCATTTTACCATTACCATGTCACATGGATTGGTATGATGATGGATATAAATTATATATATGATATTTATAAACTATTATAAATATGAATTCCTTATATCATATATATAACTTTTCTACATCCCATTTCATTTTGGATATGATAATGTCGTTTGTGTGTACGGTGGACTACCGCCTCTCGAACCGATGTGATTCTTTCAAACATTGCAAGGAAGGTAATAAGGTTTTATTTAAAAAATTGTTTTTGATAATTATGACATAAAAAATATTAATTAATTCTAACATACCATTTAAATTTATTTCATTCAATTCAATAATAAAATGGAATCAACATTCATGCGTACATATGGCCTACCATCTCATTGAACGGTGCATTTAATTTTTTTTCTCAAAATTTTAAGTATTAAAATAAAAATGTATACAATATATATTTTTTAATTAAATAATATTTAAATTTTGTTTATAATTAAATAACCATCTATTTATGAGGGAAAAAATAACAATACGAAACATACATGAAAAGTAAACTTTTATTTCCTGAAACTTGAATTTAACAAGGAATTGTTAATAAATGGAAAATTAAAGGTAATGAGAAAACCATAAATAGTATGATACATATTGATATTTTTCACTAATAAATTTATAATTACCATATATTTATTATACATGAGTTCTCAATGTGTCTGAACAAATTCAATACATAATGTTAGGGGATTTTTTGTCTATATATTATTTCTGGTTGACATATGTACATTCATAATTAATTTCATTTTTTTAATATATATAATGGCAATTTGACATTAAATATCCTTAATTCAATTATTATAATTATATATAATATTTTATTTAATTTTATTCATTATTTTCTATTAATATTCATCATATTACTAAAACATTAAGAGATGTTTTTTCTCAATTTTCGTACTTTGTGTCTTCTGTCATGTTATGAACCTATCTTATTTTATGGGGGGTATAAACTGACCCTTTAAAATTTTATATCATTAATGAAATTATTTTAATAAAATTAATATTTCTCCAGATGTTGTTATTTATTAGGGATTACGAGTCCAAGTATTTCTAAAGCTGTAAGGGATTTCTATCTCACTTTTTCTTCTTTGTGTGTTGTGTCATGTTATGAATCTATATTCATATATATGGTGTATATACATAACCTTTGAAATGTAATATCACTAATTTATTTATTATCCTGATATTTTATGTTTTATTTTATATTCATTCATGGGTCTTACAGTTCAATGTTACCAAATTGGTAATGATTTTATGTAAGAATCCCATCATTTACTGGGGCTGTTTATGACTGATTTTATGATGGTCAACTCTTAAAATTCATACCTAAATAAAATAATGAATATTATTATCCATTAGATATGTTAGGAGAGTATAAATTTCCCTTCATTTTTTATCTCCATGTATTCATGACAAAAAAACAATGTTTTTATGAAAAATCATATTTTTAATCAAAAAAAGATTTTCATACAAACCTATGTATTATAAAAATGATTTCAAAATGTTTTATTTATAAAAAATTATTTTCATAAAAAATGGATATTTTTCTCAGGAAATGATAAAAATTATATTTAAATTTTTTTTATAAGTAATCAAGGATATTTTCAAATAATTGGATTTTCAATCATTAAAAAACATTTCCAATGAAATGAAAATTTAATCAAGAAACACACCCCGTGATATTTAAAATTAAATTTCATTCTATGGTGACATCATTTTATGTTAATTATATTTTATTTTTGATAGTATATAAGTATAAAATTATTATTCTTTATTGGAATGGATAATGTTTATAATGACAAGATTTTCACAAAACTCCTTTATCTTCCACGGTTAAACCATGAAAAAATGATTTTGAAACCCACTTATTATAAAACATGTTATGATTTGATTCATGTTGTGTTCTAATGAAATTTTTATGAAACAATATTTATTTCATTGTTTTTTATATGATGAATATGTTATTATATTATAAAACACATATTTTTTTACTCTCATTTTTGACACTTGTTATGTTATAACCTAGGATAGTGTTTATTTTATAACAAATGATAGAGAGGACTTATATCTCTCTCTAATATATTGGTTAGATATTTATATCTCAGGAGATAGACAAGACTGTAAGGGAGAGTGAACTCAGTTCAGTAAGGGAAATTGTACACTATGATGGCCCTAGGAGTGAACCTTTACCACTATAATGGTTTGGTGAGTGAGCTCATTCAATTATGATAAATGATATTCCCTTGGGTATGGTGTTATGTCACACTAGAAGATGTAGTAGACCCTGGAGTTCCATGATATATTTCTCAAGGATCTTTGACTACTATGGAAATTATTTTCTATGTTTATGTGATTACCAAAATTCTAGGTCTTATGTCAATGTTATTAGCTTATGACTCATGTTCATTGATTTTTATATTCTTAATTTATGATGACATTCTGTTATTTATGTCATCACACAATTTTTGATTTTTTATATCCAGGTTGTGGTTTTCATAAGTTATACACATGTTCTCATACATTTTTTTTATGATATGCGTGCATATATCCCATTTTACCCTTACTTTGTATATTATCTCACAGTTTCTTATGTTTCCTTCCACAAGGTTATAAATAAATGTTTTATGTAAGTTATTTTTTTAAAGAGTACTGATGGGTATGTTTTTTACTAGAGATGTTAAAAATATTTTTATAAATTAGAATATTGTGTGTCTAGTCTATAAATACACTAAAATATTATAGTTTGTATGAGTGTGTTTGTGTAATGTATTGAATAACCGTCTATATTGAAGTAATATTTATTTTTTAAAATCATGGCTTGCTATAGTTGGTTTCATTGATATTTTTTAGTAATACAAGGGAATCTAGGATGATAAAACATTAGAAAATAAATTTTGATATTTATAAAGATATTGATAGGGATGTATCTAAGGATAAGTCTAATGATGTGTTTGAGTATAGGAAAATGCCTTGGAATTTTGGAAAAAGATATAGAAAGTGGTTTCTATGGAATTAAATCTATTCCATGATATTATAAGAGGATGTGGATCTAGGAAAGAGGTAAATAGGGGTAATAAATTCTAAAATGGTGTAATGGTCTTGAATCGGTCATCACATGCTGCACAATAATAAGCCTTTTTTGTACACCTATTTTGATAGTCATAATGTGTATTATTTGGAAATTCATATGATCATTATGAACCACTATGAAGGACATAAATAGATGATGACTATGAAAGACCTATGAAAAACCAAAGGTTCCATTTATTAGAAATATTATGACTTGATCTAGACCAAAAAATATATTTTCCAAACTATGTGATTTTCCATTGTTATTAGTGTTATTCAAATTATGATTTTTGGTTTTATTCAATCATGGTAACTAGGAGGAAATGGGTTAACATTGAACATGACTGTTGATTTTCTACTGATTATTGAAATTGTAAAATGACTTTTGTAATAGATTTTGTGATTATTCATAATCTGTTTTTGTGGGACTTGATCTGAAATATGTAACATAACCAACATTCAGATTGAAAATAGTACAGATAAAATAGTTCACTAAGGGTTCATGTATTAGGGTCCACGGATGTAAGGATATTTAGTTTCATTTTTTCCTAGAATGTTGTAATAAACACCCATGTGGATTACATAGATAATTAAAAATATGTTTTGAGTGTCGAAAACAAGGACACAACGAATGTAATTTACAAGGATAAAGGAAATTAATAGATAACGTGATGGATGTGAATATTTCTATCCCTAAAGAATTATCAATATATGAATTACTTAAATGAGAAATGTATGTCCCTTATCCAAATCAATTTCATATGGGGAACACATGTGAAGAAAATAATCATTATTTTTTGAGTAATGGTAATATTGATGATGATGATGATGAAGGGACTAGGTGTGACATATATAAGGAAAGATGAATTAAATAAGAATTTGATGAATCATAGTTAATGTTTTATTTAGAAGGTGTGATTATTGATGTATTTATGTTATTTAATTCAAGTATTGTGTTATATGAATCCTAAAATATATAAGGATTGTTCAATAATTGTTTTTCATTAAGGATTTTCAAAAAAAATTCGCAATGGTATTGAAATACTAGAAAAAAGATTTAATGGAAGGGTTATATTTTTATTAACTGAATATAACAATTAATATGTTCGTGATGTTGGGATAATGATTATGTAATGATGATGCCATTGATATTAATAAATTAAATTGGATAGTAATAACTTTCATATAATTTATTAATTATTCTTTGATAATATTGTTTATGAATTCATTAATGGATTTCAAAGGTATTTTGGATTTAAGGAATATATTTAGTAATATGGGATTTTTTATCTAATAATTAACCATGCATGTGTTTATTAAAGTATTATATCAATAATAGTGATTTCAATGTATCAAGAAAAAACACAATAAAGGTAATCACATGTTTGGTATCTAAAAACCAATTGATAATTTATTATATATGGAGGATTAATGTTAAGTTGATCTTGATAAATTTTTTAACATTATTTATAAATTATGGATTTATGAAGGTTTATAAGGATAACCATTTTTAGAATGGTATATGTTGAACATTGGATAAGGTTTTAAATATTAATGCATCTCTCTAATATATGACAATTTTTCCACTTATTATAACCAATTTCATCATTATATTACTAGATATAGATGTAATGAATTATCATTATATTATGGATATTATTTACTAATTTAGAAATTTAAAAAAATCACTTATAAGAGTAATAAATGAAGTATAATCTTACCAATAATAAATAAAAGGGTGATATTGTGCTTTTGAAAAAGAATGAAATCAATTAAGTTTATATCCTCGTGAAAATTATAAAAACATTAATAAAGAGACACTCAAATAAAAGGATTTAATGTTATTATAATTTATGATGATATAAATGAACTTTTTCCAAAAACTTTGTTTTATGCCTTTTTGGGTGTTAAACTTCACTGGATAACACATTTTCTTGTGACTAATGTTCTCTGTCACTTTCCATTAATATATGATGGATTGTTCTCTCTTCTATGTCCATATTTTCACTTATCACTTATGTTATCTTATTTGGAAACCTAATATGTGTTATTCCAGAATAATTTCACACATAACATTCTATTTTTCATGAAGATTCTATAGTAACCTGTTTAATGATGTGGTTTACAATGATGGAATTTTCAAATGATCAACCTCGGATAACTGAGATGAATTTTGAGGGAGAAATTCATTTTAAGTGGGTAGAATGTTACAACCTAAAATTTAGTGAATTAATTTATTTCAAATGAATTTAATATTTTATGTATATTTTATTAAAGATAAAACTGATTATATATTGTATTTATCTTGGGTTACATTAAATAATGAGTTTCTTTCAGAGTGTGTATAACACGCTAATCCAAACATTAGTGATCCAACAAATAATATGACTATAATAACTAGATGTTAAATAAGTGGTTTTGAATATAATTATCCACCTTATTAAATATAAATATATATATCATACTTAATAAAAAATTATTTATAAATTCTTTATAAATAATCAATCTATTTCCACTAAAGTAATTATATTTTTTAAAAATATGATTTCATCAAATATTATTTTATCTGTTTTATGAGAAAATATGTTAACTAATTTATAGAGATTTCATAATATTTATATGATTAAAATAATAGTATTTTTGTAAACGTCATGTTGAAATTATCTTATGGTTGTATTTTGATATTTTTCTGAAAAGTCTAATTTTTTGATAAATAATGAAAAATGTAGAATTTTTATTGAAAACTATAATTTTAATTTATTTATTTATAAATTTAATTATATTTCAAATTAGATTTAAAATAAAATTCGTTAATTTATCAATCTAATTTTATAATTTATATAATTAAAATAAATTTCATATTTAATTTAGATATAAATTTATTTTTAATGTTTTGAACAATTTCTCTTTATATCCTGCCTTCTCATCGCATCTCCAGGAATAATACAAACATATAAATATACATTTATGTGACTGAGATTTTTAAAAATGGATTTAATATTTTTAATTTAATAATATATTATTTATAATATGTTCATATTAATTTTTGACCAAAATTAATAGTGAAATTATTTAAAATGGATTACCATATTTATGATAAAAATAGACTTACCAGGTGTTTAACTATATAGATAAGGGTCCATAATTACATGAAAAGTTTTAAAAAAAAAAATTTATTTACATATATCAATGTTATCCATTTTATGATTGATAATGGACCATTTTAGATGATTATGGCATGACATAATTGTTGGTACAATTGAATCGTTTCAAAAATTTACAATTGTGCCACTCACAACAATTATAAAAGGTCACCCCTTATACTATCTTATTCACCCCCAAAAAACATTTTCATTTATATATGCCCTAAAAATGACTTATCAACATTCTTCATCTAATCCTATAATCCTTAGTTTTTTTAAAAAGTCCTACCAAGGTATGTTTTTTCAACAATCCTAAGGACACCCAAAGAAGAGGTAATATTCATTAATGATATTTTTTGTTATATTTCTTCCTCCCACTACATCAATTATTAATATAAAATTATGATATAATAACCTAAATATCATACATATAATAATATTTTTTTTGAATTACCTACAACCATATTCACTTCAATCAAATGGGTTACGAAACCATCATTCTTATGCAAGGAGGACTACTAACTAGTGAAATGGTGTCCTTATTTTTTCCACTACCACCTATAACTATATATTATGATGATGTATATTAAGTATATATATGATATTTATAACCTTATTATAACTATTTATTATTTTATATTATATATGTGTTAAATTTTAATTTCATTTGGGATAGGATAATGTCGCTCATGTATATTGTGGTATACCACATCGTGAGGTGATGTGATTCGTTCATGCTTTACATTATAATAATATGTATGGTTTTAATTAAAATATGTTATATATATAATATAATAAATATTATTGAATTAATTTATTTCATTCGACTTTATTTAATTCAATTCCACAAGATATTAGAAACAACATTCCTGCATAAATACGGCCTATTGTCTCAATGAATGATGCATTTCATTTAATTATCACTAAATATTATCAATTACACTAAAAATGTATATTATGAATATGTATTGTATTTATATAGTGGTTATAATTCTATATTTTATGAAACCATTATTTATGTATGTGTACAAAAAATAAAATAAAAATTACACAGAAGAACAAAGTAGTTATTGGTTGAAACATGAGTTTAACATGGAATTGTTAATAAACGGGTAATGAAAGGTGATTATAAAACCATGTATGGTATGATCTATATGAAAATTGATTTATAATAAATGTATTATAAACATATATTCATTATAAAATATTACTGAACACGTATGATCTAATTCAATAAATAATCTAATGGGGTTGGTTTTCTCTCTTTCATGTCATGAAGACATAAAAATTCAGTAATCAAATTTTTTTGGTGTACATACTACATTATTAACATGTTATGGCATGAATCGCATTATTTTAATAATATTTAATGTCTGAATTGATATATTTTTTTGGGTATTACGATTCAATAGAATACATAAATGGTATCAAGTTTTTATCTCAATTATCCTGTAATTATTATGTCATTTAAGAACCTATATTATTTTATGAGGTGCATATACCACACCTCTGTAATTTTATATCTTAAATTAAAAATTTAATGTTATTTCATAATTCATTCTAATATATTCTTGATTAGTGATTAAAATTCAGAAAATTAATAAAGTGTTACTTTATTTCAATCTCAATTTTCTTTCTTTGAGACTTAGGTCATGTTACACACATATTTTTTTATAAGGTGTATATACATCCCATTTTACATATAATATCTTGAATTTATTTATTTTCCTTACATTTTAGTTTTAATTTATTTTATTACTTTATAATAAATAAAATTATATGTTACCAAATTGTTAATGATTTTATGTTACAACCTCATCATTTATTAGGTTTTATTATTCTGTTATGGATGATTAAATATTATGCACCACATCAAAAGAAACTCAAGAATATTATTATAATATTTTTTATTTAATGAGAATAAATTTTTTCTCCTCACTTCCCTCTCTTTATAAACTAAAGTGTTCAAAAATAATGTTTTTAATTAAAACATTTTTTGGTTCATAAACCCTTATTATTCCAAACCCATGTATTCTAAAATTTATTTCAAGTTGTACTATGTTCAAAAAAGTGTTATTCAAAACTGAAATATTATTTTCTTCAATAAATTTGTTAAATTATTTTTAAATAATCTTTTATAAGATTTCTATTTTATATTCAGGAAACATTATACTAAAACGATTATAAAAAATATTTATTCAGTGAAATGATAATTTACTCATGAAAATTTCAAAGTGATATTTAAATTACATTTTATATCTATAATGAAATAGATTTATGTTACTGGTGTTTTAATGGAATTATTATTAAATTAAACCACTGTTATTCATTCACGGGATGATTTATATATAAATTATTAAAAGATTTATATGACAAAAAATTCTATTCATTAGATAAAATAATGAAAAAATTCTTATAAATACTTAATATTTTTCCATGGGATATGCTTTGATGAACAGATTGTGAAACCTTTTTCATTTATATAGGCTATTTTATGATGAAATTCCAATGAAACCCATCCCATTTACAATAATATGATATGATGAATGTTTTATGATTGTGTGGAACACATAATTTTTATTTTCATTATGCAATAGTGGTTGTGTTTTTAATAAGGGATGTGGTTATATTATAACCAATGATAGGTGGGACTGTATTTCCCTCTAATTTATTTGATAAATATTTATATCTAATGAGATTGAAGGGATTAGAACATGGAGTAAATTTAATTCAGTAAGAGACTCTTTACACTATGATGGTCTTTGGAGTGAACCTTGATAAGTATAATGGTTTGGGGAGTGAACCCATTCCATAATGAGGGATGGGCTACAACTATATATTGTGGTGTGTCCTACCTAAGAGTTATATCCACCATTAGAGTTAAATTATATATTTTGTAAAATATCTTTTACTATTAGGGTACTTTTTTCTATACTTATAAGAATTCCACAATTCTATGCCTTATATGAAATTTATTCTCTTATATCTCATGTTCATTTATTTCTTTATGATTCATGTCTAAACAATATCCAATTATTTATAAAGGATCAAGGTTTTTATCTTTTATATATATGGTTTGGTATTTTTATGTTATGGTCATGTTTTCATTACATTATTTTAATTTTATGCTTACATATCTTCTTTTTTACCCTAAATCTGAATTTAAGCTCACCCTTTATTATGTTTTCATTCCCCAGATTATGATGAAGGGTCTTTTGAAGGGTATTTTTTGTGAAGATTAATAAAGGGGAGATATTTTAATGAGATTTTTAATAACATTTCCCAAATTATAATATTTTTTACTTAGTCTCTGATAAAAATAAACTATTATAATATCTGTAAGTGTGTTGGTGTAATGTATATAATATTAATCTAAAAATATATAATATTTATATTTGAAAGCCCCAAGTCATTATACCGAGTGAGTTTCAAGAATATTTCTATCATTGTTGATGAGAGAATTCAAGAGGATAGAACTTCCCTCTCATTAATGGTGGAGTCTGACTGTGTGGGGGCATGGGATCAGTTTCAATGACCTCCTTCACTTTTTCCCTGATTTTTTTCTTGATGAGGAGTTTTGAGAATTGTGTTTTTAGGATGAATTGTGCTGATTTATTAGGTATTTTATCACTTCATTTATGATTATAACATATATAACGGTGTCAAAAAATATTGTGGTTATTGATGAGATGATTTATTTAGGATATAATATTTTCATGTTGGAAAACACAATGTTTCACAGACAATATCATTAGACAGTGGGTCATGGGTGTTCAGAAAGTCTTGATCCGTTCAATGTGGCATCGACTAGGGTATTTTATTTCCTAGAACTTAGGGAAATGTGGTTTTCGAACATCCTCCTTAGGATTTCCTATTGAGTTTTATATCTGTGGGATATATCAGCAATAATGGATCAATTTCAAGATACTCTGGCTGGACTATTTTAGATTAGTGTTTAAGCCCCTTTTCAGAATCAACAATTTCCTCCAAAATAGTTTCAGATGATTGGACCATAGGTTGTTGTTTGGATTCCTAGATTATTATATTAAGGTGGTAGATTGATTTCTTATGATGGTCTACATCCAAAGGAACTCATTCTAGAGAATGTTCATGGATGCTAATGGTTGATAGGTAAAAGAGATCTCCATGGTCAAATGAAAATGTAAGAGGAAGAAACACAAGTATAGTCATGAATTGATTGAGATATGATTGGTTTGTAATATTCCCTTGTGTGATCATTTTTTTATTTTGGATCCACTCACTAAATTTATTCTCATTAATTTGTACATATATTGAGACTAAATATGGAGAGACTTCTTGTTACCCTGGTGTAATCTAAACCAGTCGGAATGCCAGGATTCTTGATTTGATGTGTGTTGGGGTTGTTGACTAGTGATGGGGTGGCACTAGTCAGCTAGAGACTTATTCTTATAAAAAATAAATCAAACTGATATTATCAATTGTATAAATTTGATATATTCTATTCATGAAGTCATCAAATTCTTTTGGAGAATTTTTTTTATTCCAACGGGGAGGGTTAGTGATTGGAATTTTTTAGTGATCGGGGTTTGTATGAAAGTGGATTATCTTTTATCATTGTTGGTGGAGCTATCAAAGAAGCATGGGTTAGGGGTGTTCCTATGATTATGTAGGGGTTACTATATTATTTTCTATAGGATGTTATAGAACTACCTCCTTGGCCCAATGTCAAGTTTGTTATAGATTTTTAATCGAGATCATTTCAAATTTTGATGGCTCTATATTGAGTTGCTCCTATAGAGGTTCATGAGTTGAGGCTACAATTGGATGATCTAATGTATAGATTTTTCATATGAACTAGTTTTTCTCTACGGGATTCTAAATTGTTGTTCTAAAATAAGGAGGAAGGTAGACTTAGGTTGTGTATAGAATATTGAATGTTGAATTAGGTAACAGTAAAGAATCATTTCCCACTTAGGAGGACTAAAAGTCCATTTGACCATTTCAAGTGGATTTTTAGATCTCCATGACTAATCTACGATATGGATGTCAACATTCTTGGGTTAGATATAAGGGAGTTTATAAGACTACCTTTAGAATTAGGTATGGGGAATTTTTGTTTTTGGTTATGATGTTTGGTCATATAAATGCGTCAAACATGTTCATGGGTATTATAAACATTGTGATCCATGAGTCTCAAGACCAGTTTATCTTCATCTTTTTTAGTGACATGTTGGGCTACATAAATTCAAATTATGAACATGTAGATCATATAAAAAAAATTTTGAGTCCTTATACACCACTAGATTTATGGAATGTTACCCAAGTGTGAGTTCCAGATAAAATTGGTTAATTTCCTTGTACATGTAGTGTCATAGTTTGGTGTCGACGTGGAACCATCAAAGTTTGATGAAGTTTTTTTTAGAAAACATAAAAAATGTGGAATTGGATAAAAATTTAATTAATTTAAAAACCTATTATCTGATTATAATTACCTATTTATCTTAATTTGAATCCTTACTAATATAATTGTATAATAATATCGAATATTTTTTGGATATAGGTAGTGTTTAGTTACAGAAATAAGAAATTAATCAGTGTTTTATTTCATTGGTTACTATAATCGGGTGTGTTGTTTGGGGTTTTCTATTATGAATCTCGTCTGGCCTTTGGATTCATGTTGATCCAATAGAGATAGGTGATTTCTCCTTGTGCTAGGAAGTTATATCACGTTGATTGTAACTATAGAAACCATAATATGAATATGGTGGTAGTTTTTTTTTCAAAATAATATTGTTATAGTATTACCTAATTAACATGAATTTTAAGGTTTTCACAAACCACAGGAGCCTAAAATATATTTTCTCTAAACATGATATGAAAACACAGCAATGGATGTGTATGGAGACTCTTGAGGATAACAATTTTGAAATCACCTACAACTTAGGGAGTGGTAATGTAGTTTTTTATTCATTGATTTAGAAGTCCAAAAATTATGTGCATCATGAGTTTTCAAATTATGGAAAGGAATGGTAGAGCATATAGTGATAAATAGTAATAATGAGGATATTAGTGGTTGATTTTTACTTCCTCAAATGACTATGAATTCATATTTAATACAAAAGTATGAATATTTAATATAGGAGAATGAGAGTCAGAGTTATTGTGTGAATGTTTTTTCTATGGGGATACCCCATAAGAGATAGTCCAAGGATGATCAGAACTGGGTGTTATTTCAGGGTCGTTTTTTATCCTACAAGTCATGAGTGAGGGAGTTCTCAATGAGTTTCACATTTCACATTTAGTAGTACATTCTAGTCTGAAAACATTGTATCATGGCTTGAGGATATTAATTTGGTGTTTAGTGATGAAATGGTCAATGGCGATGTTAATGAAAAAATGTCTCATTTCTCAATTAGTGAGATAGCTTCACCATTTTTTGGAAGTATTTTAAATAAATGGTTATACTCATGTACAAATTAGTAGGAATCTCAATTGATTTTTGCATAGGGTTCCCCAAGGATCAGGGATTAAGTGATGTTGTTTGAGTGACAGTGGAAAAATTGATGAAATCTCACTTCATGGAAATCCATTATTCAATTGATGGAGTTTTTTAAAGGATGTATGTGTAAAATGTGGTAAGGACTCATAGGGTACCGAGGACTATCATCTCTGTTTAGGGTCCTCATTTTACCTTGTGAGTTTGGTGTGGATTATAGCATGATTTTGTCTTGCACCTTTAACGTAGAACTGGTTTTCACTTTTAGATGGATGGGGATATAGAGTATACTATCCAAAAACTATATTGTATATTGTAGACAGACATCTTGAACATTTTCTGATATTTTCTATGACACCTAACTTTGGTCGACTTTTTGGTCAATAATAACTATCATGCGTTTATAAGAATGGATCCGTTTGTGGAGTTTTGTGGATGACGGTATCATTATTTGTGTTATTGGACATAATGTTGGGATTTGTCCATTTTTTGAACCTAATATGGTACAAATCATGAACAAGAAGATACATATTTTTTGTGAGGTGATGAGGGTAGTGTAGGAATGTCATAAGGCCTATGATGTCCATAGGTTGAGGTCCTTGGACTCCAAGGTTGAAGACCGTATCATATCGAGATTCACCCCTCAGTATGGTAATTAAAAGTTTGGTAACGGGACTATTATTTTTAGGGGTTTTATGGACCTTTGAGGTGTTTTTGTGTGTTAGTGTGGTAGCGTATCGGGTGTAATTTCCAATGAATTTTTAAAGGATTCACAAAGTCTTTTATGCCTATATGTTTTATTTTTATCTTCAGGATGAATCCCATGTTATTTAATGGGGATATATAGATATCGATTATAAATCAATGTAAGTAGAGCTTCCAGTAATGATCTAGGAGTGCGGAAAGAAGTTGTTGTGTCACAGGACCCTTCCCATTGTTATTGGCATGTGGGGGAATTATTGCCTATATGTGTATAAATTGGAGTAAGAGAGAGGCATATGTATGCCTAGTTCCTTATGTTCTTTTGTCTTTTTCTTTTTTATGTGTTTTTGGATGATTAGTTTGTCGGTGCTTTATATTTAATGAGATGTATTTTTTTCCATGACGAGTGATGTGTGATAGAGTTTCTACACATGAATAAGAGTGGAGTTAACTCTTAATCATGATTTATTATATCATGATGTGATTAAAATAGTGTGGGTGATTCAGTTCTATAATGTCCTTGTTTTTTTATGTAAAAATTTGGAATAGTTCTATGAATATTAGAAGATCTTGGTGCAAATATGGTGCAAGATTCCATGTCAGGGTGAGCCTGTTTTTTTTAATATATTAAATTAATTAAATATCAATAATGTGAATTTTTTTGAAATAGTGGTATATGTTTAAAATATAGCCTCCAATCAGAAATCTGATACTAATGTTAATTTCAAAACATTGGGTATATCCTAGGAGTGACATAACATATATCAGGGTTGAGAAATTTGTTGCACCTTTATCATGGGGGAATTTAATAAAACAAATTAATTTAATTAGATTATTTCTTTATTTAGACATATAAACATAAAATATTCAATTTAAACATTATTATTCATAATTCCCTACATTATCTTCATATCCTTTGGATTGAGATGATCCATTGGAAAGGATTCTTTGTGTAAAGACCCGTAAAATTAAAGGAAATTTTTTTTCTGAATTTTCTTTGAAATTTTACAAGAATGCAGTTTCTGACGGCACCTGATTCTGAGGCCCGGTGTGCCCAGAATCATTTTCCAAAGTTTGGCTCGGGTACGTTCAGTGAATGAACGAGCGGGTTTTTATAACTTTTCAACCGGTGCTTAGAATCAAATTCCAAGGGCACCGATGGAATCGTAGCGCCGATATTTTCTTAGAAACGCCTCTTCCGGAGTTTCGTTTGCTCGGGTGTGGTTTTTAAATTTTTGGGGTTAAGTTAAGAAATAAAATAAAGTGGTGCGACAACTTTATTTTTATTTCACTTAAAGCCACTTAAAATCCACTTAAATACACTTGAGTTAAGTTGAAGCGGATAGGGTGCAATCCAAAATATCCTACCCTCTTGGTAGGATATTTGTGAGGTGGGGACCGCACGAGCCCCACCGTTTCTTTTCCTCTAAGTATGAACTTGCGAAAAGTCATCTTTAATGAATGTAAACTGGAGCGTTTTCTAAAACTCTTAACGCTCCTATTAAATGGACAGTTAAGTCGTTACCATTAATTCATCGAATTATTGGTTCGTTTCTTAACATGTTTTCAAACTATTGGCATAATAATAAAATAAGACCAACACCTTTTCTTTTTGTGGATGGGTTGATTGTTGAGAGGATTTGGAGAATCTGTACCTTCATCCTCCTTCGTGAAGAACGTGAAGAACGCGAAGAACTCCGAACCCTCAGAGATCGACGACGCGATGCCGTGTTCCGCGACACCGACGATTCTCCTTCCACGATGCTTCTTCCGCGATGTTCTTCCCCGCAACAATCTCTGATCATCAACTGCTTGAGATCGTCGACATGACGCCCTTCCATGACGACATGATTCCCTTCCGCGATGCGAAGATTCTCTTCTTCCGCGACGGTCAATTCCATGAATAACTCTCGTCCGACGACAACTACGAGGTAGGGGTTTTATTTGAGATTAATATTTATTCCCATTGTTTATTCTTCTAAAACATAGAACCTAGATCAAAGTTCAATTTTAATTCATTAAAATCGTGCCTTGTTTTTTTTTCATGTGTTGAATATTATTCACGATTGTTATCACCTAACGCAGAGGGTGCGGGCCAAACAAACACGCCCCGACAACCCTCCTTAGTTTTTCATTGATGCGCGGATTGGTGGGAGACGACAAACGGGGACGAAAGTTAATTTTGAAGGCTTTTCAGTGAAGAACGTGTCTCGGGACGAACACTGGCAAAGACCACGCGCAAATCAGACCACCGTAGCGCGTCTGGTGGTCCGCGGAACCCCCTTCCGGTGCGCCACGCCAGCACCGTGGTGCCGGCGGCCGGAGGTGGCGGCCGGCATCAGCCGGCCGCCTGGATTCGGCGGCCCTGGCCGGTCCCACGGCCGCGCGGGACCGCGGAGGAGGGATGTGGCTTAAGCAGCGTCCGGTGACACAGAATGGCCCCACGCGGGGCCGTGGATCTTCTTCACGTGGGGGCAGCACACCCCCGCGCCTCTCGGTCGTAACTGGACGAGTCGATCCCGGCGGCCGGGCCGGGTCGCGCCCAAGCCGGGCCGGCCCACCCGTTTTCGGACCCTTTTCGGTCTTTTGCCCGTATCTTGATCTACGATCCTCCGATCGATGCGCCATCAGCGTCTATGCGATCCTTGGATCGAGACGGTCATTTCGGTATATCTCACTCAAGGTTTCGGAATACTTTGGGTTCAGCCGGGTTGGTTCGTACACGAAACCAACCGGGCCCTCGGAGCGGAAACGCTCATATCTTGAGCTTCGGACGTCCGATTGATGTACCTTCAGCTTTGATGGTTTCCTCTAAGTGAGAAGGGTCTTTTGGATTACTCCACCCAATGTTTGGATGCATGTGGGGTATGGTCGGGTTGGTTTTTCCTTAAAAACCAATCGGGCCCCTGGAACGAAAAAACCAATAACTCTCAGACCGGGCGTCCAATTGACGCACCGTCTGCGAAGTTGAGTTCCTGTTGACGATGCGGAACATTTGGATACATCAACTTTGGACTATGTGTCAATTGATGTATCAGCCTCTTGGCTCGTGGAGCGGACCCTCTCGAACGATCTTGTTGTGTGCCGGAACCCTAGAGCTGGCTGCGTCTGCGACGACAATGAAGACAGTACGGGAATCCTACGTGGGTTCGATAGTGACCACTATGGTACTTTTGGGACACATCAACTCCGAAATACATTTCATTTGATGCATCGACCTCTTGGATCATGGAGTGGACCCTCCGGGAACGAGCATGCTATGTGCAAAAACCCTAGAGCCGGTTGAGACTTGACGACTGCGGATCGAATGAATCGGTGCGTTACGGATAGCCTAGTGGGAAGTGCATGGTTGTAACAGCAGACCCACGGTGGAGGAGCGCTTGGTTGTAGCGGAAGTCCCGCGGTACTCAACAGAAGAATTACCCTTGGAGGCTATGAGAGGGAGCGCTTGGTTGTAGCGGTAGACCCACGATGGAGGAGCACTTGGTTCTAACAGCACGGGGGAGCGCTTGGTTGTAGCGGCAGACCCATGACGGAGGAGCGCTTGGTTATAGCGGTTGACCCGTGGTACTCAATAGAAGGAGTACCTCTAGAGGCTATGAGGGGGAGCGCTTGGTTGTAGCGGAAGACCCATGGTGGGAAGCGCTTGGTTGTATCAGTAGGCCCACAGTACTCGATAGGTGGAGTACAACAGCAGTCCAAGGTTAGAGGGAAGCGCTTGGATGTAGTGGCATACCCACTGTACTTGATAGAGAAGGAGTTACCCAATAGGTATGGTTTCCACTTCTTCATCGATCCTGTGTGGGTTATTGCGGGGGTTATTACCTATCGATCTTTTGTGGGTCCGACGGCTTAGAAGAATCAGTGGCAACATATGATCATCTCTATCGTCTTACGAAGTAGTATACCTGTGTGAGCTGAATCCTATTTTTTCTTTCCTATGTGGATTGAGTTGTTTTGTCCTGTGTGGATTTACGTTTTGCTTCCCTGTGTGGACTGGGCTCTGCTTGGGCTCGGATGTTCGAGCCGAACGAGAATTGATGACTTAGATATATGTATGGGCATATACCTAAGAAGTGTCGGATGTTATTTCGTGATTGTATCTTTCCTTTTTGGATTATCCTTTGTGGATTCAGGGAGACCTTCAGGGGTCTCGGGGTCCCTACTGAGTAGCTTATACTCACCCCTGCACGGGCTATGCCTGCACTACGTTGTGTTGGTTGCAGACGACGGACAGCGCTGATCGTGGTTGAGGCTTGCAGAGCAGGACGGTACCTGGAGGTGGACCACTTGGCGGGACGTACTCAGAGCGGTCGGCTGGACCCGAGGAGCAGTGGAGGCTATCTGTACCCACCCTTCAGGTGGGATTTCCAGTGGATAGCTTGACGTTGCGGCTTTACTTTTCTGTTTTTTTTCCCTTTCCAGTTGTACTTTACTTTCAGTTTGGGTTTGTATACTGGCCCACTTACTTTTCTGCACTTA
Organism: Viscum album; assembly: GCA_963277665.1. Taxonomy (NCBI): domain Eukaryota; kingdom Viridiplantae; phylum Streptophyta; class Magnoliopsida; order Santalales; family Viscaceae; genus Viscum; species Viscum album. Next base: position 1,652,635,727 of record OY728131.1, on the reverse strand, counting down.
CTGTTGTACCAGTTTCTACTTAGTGTTTACTTTCGCCTTCTTTCTCTGTGGTGTTTTTTGTTTACTTTACAAAGGCAATGCCTTCCCTTTTTCCCGGAATTTATGCCTTGGTGCTAGTCGCCAGCCCCTGACCTATGGAAGGCGGGCTTGTGGTAGTCACGACCCGGGCCTCGAGGATGGGTCGTGACAAATTGGTATCAGAGGAGTTCGGTTCTACCGCAGAACTCTGGACTCTGAACTTTTTCTATGTGAAGCAATAGTGTTTAGCGTATTGGGTGTGGTTATCAGTCCAGGGAGTCCAATGTTGGTGCGGCGGCTGACGTATCCGTACACCAGGACCCTAACTTATGATTTCCGACTTAATGCACGAAAACATTGATTGAGTGTGTGTTTCAAGTTTTCTTTGTGATTACTTTGTGTTAGCTCACCAGGTATACTGTTCTGACCGTGGCGCATCTGTTTCCTTTTTCAGGATGGCCTCACGACGGAAGCCAGCTAGGTTCCGAGAGTTGAGCCTAACGATAGCCCACCGAGCGACGAGGCCTCGGTGCAGGGCCCTTTGACAGCTGAGGCACCAGTGGTACCTCTACCCGCCGAGCCACCGATGCTTCCAGCCCCAGCTACTGACGATTCACGTCGACTAAGTGCACTGCATGAGTTCCAGCGCCAGCGACCGCCCAGGTTCCGCGGGGAGACGGACCCCCAGGCAGTCAAGGACTTCCTGGAGGCAGTTGTACGAGTTTTCCGGTTAGTGAGGACACCATATGACCTTATGGTGGTCCTTGAAGCGAGCATCCTACATGCGGCAGCAGGAAGATGGTGGAGCTTGATGCTCCAGGTGCACGATGAGGCACCACTCCTTTGGACAGACTTTGAGATCCTTTTTGCTCAGAGTTTCTCCCAGCCACCCTTCGAGCGCTGTGCATCCATGAGCTACTACAGCTGCGGTAGGGCAGCATGACAGTAGCCCAGTACGCAACGAGGTTTACCGATCTCTCGCGCTACTCGACGGACATGGTACGGGACCCATTATTCAGGGCCCGAACCTTCGAGCAGGGGCTCAGGCGAGAGATCAGAGATTCATATATTTCTCACAACATTCCGACACAGACAGGGGTGTTGGAGTGAGCCCTCTTAGTGGAGAGTTTCCTTGCTGAGCAGTCCCCAGCAGCAGGACCCACCACTTGCCGGCATGCGGCAGAGTATTCTGCAGTAGGCAGTAGATAGATGACTCAAGGGTCCAAGAGGTCTAGACCTACAGGTGGTCGAATGCATGACACAAGATCATTTGTGCGAGGCACCCGGGGTGGACAATGACTTACCATGTGCGGACAGTGTTACTCAGGCGGCGGAGTTGGTCACATGGCTCGTAACTGTCCGACCCGCCATACGGATGACCAGCAGTTCAACGAAGGACCTCACAGGCAGAGGCAGAGGTTCGATCGAGACGTACTGCATGGAGCAGGAGACCGTGGAATGGGAGTTGTCCGTGCAGCTGGAGGTGGACGGCGCTTCGAGGTGTTTCCACCACCACCATTAGGAGGTCCACCCTGATCGTAGGGAGCTGGTGGACATGGGAGAGCTCAGCTTCAGGCATCTTAGGCCTACGATCGTGGAGCTCTGGGAGCAGATGGATAGGAGTGGGACTATCTCCAGACCTGGAGACTTCTGTTTATGATGCTTCAACCATTGTTGAAGTTTGTTTGTAGATGTTTTGTGTCTTTGTACTTTGAGCTTCAGTAATAAAATACACATTTCTTTTGGCATTTACCTTCTTGTCCTCTCTTTGTGTTGTTACTAAGAGGTTCCGGTTTAAAAACCGTTGACTTGACCCTCAATTTGAGATACCTCCTAGAGGAGACCCAGTGACCACACACTGATGCCGACAGTGTGACTCAACCCTTAGAGGAGAGAGTAACGGTTGGATCTCTTGATAGTAGCGTCGAGGCCTTACGATTTCATCCTTGTTATGGGTTATTATCATCCATGACAGGATTGACTGTATTAGGCGAAGAACGTGGTTCATCCAGGGGATGAGACTAGATTTCTCTTCTCGGCAAAGAAGAAATCTCAGCAACTCGAGTAGGACCAGAAGGGTCCAAGTCATCCAAGAGCGGATGAGGATAGCTTAGATCTGGCAAAAGTCTTATGTTGGCAGGAGGCGGAGACCACTAGAGTTCGAGGATGGTGACCATGTTTCCTTACGGGTCACACCTCGACGTGAGTTACAGAGATTTGGCCGAGGCGGCAAGTTGTCTCCATGCTTCATCAAACCATTCTAGGTCCTCAGCAGGATTGGCGAGGTGGCTTATCGCCTGGCTCTACCACCTCAGTTGCACCGGATGCACGACGTCTTCCACGTATCTCAGCTGAGGAGATACGTGCACGACCCGAAGCACATCATTGACCATGGGGAGCTAGACGTTGATGATGGGGTGACTTTTGCGGAGGTTCTGGTGGAGATTGAGGATCGACAGGAGTGGGTCCTACGTGGACGGTCGATTCCACTAGTGTGCATCATATGGCAGCACGGGAACCTCCAGGAGAGCACTTGGGAGCGGGAGACTCAGATGCATGCTCAGTAACCGCTTTTGTTTCCCTAGTTTATGATGTATCTTTACGGGGACGTAAATCCATGTGGTGGGAGTGATGTAAAGACCCGTAAAATTCAAGGAGATTTTTTTCTGCTTTTTCATTGGAATTTTACAAGAACGCAATTTCTGACGGCACCTGATTCCGAGGCCCGGTGTGCCCGGAATCATTTTACGAAGATTGTCTCGGGTACGTTCCGTGAACGAATGAGAGGGTTTATCTAACTTTTGAACCGGTGCTCGGAATCAAATTCGGAGGGCACCGATGGAATCACAGCGCCAGTATTTTCTTAGAAATGCCTCTTCCGGATTTGCATTTTCTCAGGTGTGTTTTTTAAATTTTTGGGGTTATGTTAAGAAATAAAATAAAGTGGTGCGACAACTTTATTTTTATTTCACTTAAAGCCACTTAAAAGACACTTAAATCCACTTGAGTTAAGTTGAATCGGATAGGGTGCAATCCAAAATATCCTAACCTCTTGGTAGGATATTTGTGAGGTGGGGCCCGCACGAGCCCCACCGTTTCTTGTCCTCTAAGTAATGCACCCGCGAAAACTCCTCTTTAATGAAAGTCAACTGGGACATTTTATAAAACTCTTAATGCTCCTATTAAAAGGACAGTTAAGTTGTTCCATTAATTCACTGAATTAGTGGTTCTTTTCTTAACATGTTTTCAAACTGTTGGCATAATAATAAAATAAGACCAACACCTTTTCTTTTTGTGGTCAGGTTGATTGTTGAGAGGATTTGGAGAATCTGTACCTTCATCCTCCTTCACGAAGAACGTGAAGAACGCGAAGAATGCGAAAAATGCGAAGAACGTGAAGAACGCGAAGAACGCGAAAAATGCGAAGAAAGCCGAACCCTCAGAGATCGAGGACGCGACGCCGTATTCTACGAAGCCAATGATTCTCCTTCCACGACGCTTCTTCCACGACGTTCTTCCCCACAACAATCTCTGATCATCAACTACTTGAGATCGTCGACGTGGCGCCCTTCCACGATTATGCGACGCACTTCCGCGACGCGATGATTCTCTTCTTCCGCGATGGTCAATTCCGCGAAGAAATCTCGTCCGATGACAGTTACGAGGTAGGGGTTTTAATTGAGAATAATATTTATTCCCATGGTTGATTCTTCTAAAACAAAGAACCCGGATCAAAGTTCAATTTTAATTCATTAAAATTGTGCCTTTTTTTCATGTGTTGAATATTATCCCCAATTGATATCACCTAACGTGGAGGGTGCGGGACAAACAAACACAGCCTGACAACCCTCCGCAGTTTTTCGTTGATGCGCAGATTGGAGGGCGACGACAAACGGGGTCGCAAGTTAATTTTGAAGGCTTTTTAGTGAAGAACGAGTCCCGGGATGAACACTGGCAAAGACCGCACGTAAATTAGACCACCGAAGCGTGTCTGGTGGTCCGCGGAACCCCCCGCCGGCGCACCACGCCGGCACGGTGGCCGGCAGCGGCTGGCCGCCAGGATGCGGCGGCACCCGGCGCGCCGCCGGGAAGACCCGTCGCGGCTGAAGCCGCGGCGGCGCTGGCCAGTCCCGCATCCATGCGGGACCGCAGAGGTGGGATGCGGCTTAAGCCACGTCCGGTGACACAGAGCGGCCCCACGCAGGGCCGCAGCTCTCCTTCACGCAGGGGCAGCGCACCCCCACGCCGCTCGGTCGTAACTAGCTGAGTCGACCCCGGTGGTCGGGCCGTGCCCGCGCCGGCTAGGCCGGGTCGCGCCCAGGCCGGGCTGGGCCACCCTGGTCGATCCGGGCCACACCAGCTGGGTCGGACATGGACCCGGGTCGATTCAACCCGGTTCGGGCCGACTCGGGGGGGGGGGGGGGGGTCGGGTCGGGTGAGTCCATGCCCAGACCCCCTGTTTTCGGACCGTTTTCGGTCTTTTGCCCATATATTGAGCTACGAGCCTCCAATCGACGCGCCGTCAGTGGCGATGCGATCCTTAGATCGATAAGGTCGTTTAGGTATATCTCACTCAAGGTTTCGGAATACTTTGGGTTTGGCCGGGTTGGTTCGTACACAAAACCAATCGGGTCGTCGGTGCGGAAACACTCATATCTTGAGCTTCGGACGTCCGATTGATGTACCGTCGGCTTTAATGGTTTCCTCTAAGTGAGATGGATCTTTTTTCTTACCCCACCCGAGGTTTGGATGCAGGTGAAGTACGGTCGGGTTGGTTTTGCCTTAAAAACCAACCGGGCCCCTAGAACGAAAAAGCCAATAACTCTCAGACCGGGCGTCCGATTGACGCACCGTATGTGACGTTGCGTTCATGTTGACGATACGTAACTTTTGGATACATCAACACTTGACTATGTGTTATTTGATGTATCAGCCTCTCGGATCGTGGAGAAGACCCTCCCGAACTATCTTACTGTGTGCGGGAACCCTAGAGCTGGCTGCGTCTGCGACGACAATGAAGACATTACGGGAATCCCCCATGGGTTCGGTAGTGACCACTACGGTACTTTGGGGATAAATCAACTCTGTACTACATGTCAGTTGATGCATCGACCTCTTGGCTCGTGAAGTGGACCCTCCCGGAACAAGCATGCTGTGTGCAGAAACCCTGGAGCCGGTTGAGACTTGACAACTACTAATTGAACGACTCTGTGTGTTACGGATAGCCCATTGGGAAGCGCTTGGTTGTAGCAGCAGACCCACGGCGGAGGAGCGCATGGTTGTAGTGGCAGACCCGCGGTACTCAATAGAAGGTGTACCTCTGGAGTCTATGAGGGGGGGCGCTTGGTTGTAGCGGCAGACTCACGACGGAGGAGCGCTTGGTTCTAACAGCACGGGGGAGCGCTTGGTTGTAGCGGAAGACCCATGGCGTAGGAGCGCTTGGTTATAGCGGCTAACCCATGGTACTCAACAGAAGGAGTACCTCTAGAGGCTATGAGGGGGAGCGCTTGGTTGTAGCAGTAGACCCATGGTGGGAAGCGCATGGTTGTAGCAGCAGGCCCACTGTATTCGATAGGTGGAGTACTAAAGCAGTCCAAGGTTAGAGGGAAGCGCTTGGTTGTAGCGGAATACCCACTGTACTTGATAGAGAAGGAGTTACCCAATAGCTATGGTTTCCACTTCTTGATCGATCCTGTGTGGGTTATTGCGGGAATTAGTACTTATCGATCCTCTGTGGGTCTGACGGCTTAGATGAATCAGTGGCAACATCTGATCATCTCTATCGTCTTACAAAGTAGTATACATGTGTGAGCTGAATCCTGTTTTTCTTTCCTATGTGGATTGTGTTGTGCTATCCTATGTGGATTTACATTTTCCTTCCCTATGTGGACTGGGTTGTGCTTGGGCTCGGATATTGGATCCGAACGGGAATTGATGACATTGGTATATGTATGGGCATATACCTAAGAAGTGTAGGATGTTACTTCGTGATTGTATCTTTCCTTTGTGGATTATCCTTTATGGATTCTGGGAGACCTTCGAGGGTCTTGTGGTCCCTACTGAGTATCTTATACTCACCCATTCATGGGATATTCCCGCACTACGTTGTGTTGGTTGCAGACGACGGACAGCGCTGATCGAGGTTGAGGCTTGCGGAGCAGGACGGTACCTGGAGGGGGACCACTGGGCGGGACGTACTCGGAGCGATCGGCTGGACCCGAGGAGCAGTGGAGTCTATCTTTACCCACCCTTCAGGTAGGATTTTCTGTGGACATCTCGACGTTTTGGATTTACTTTTCAGTTGTTGTTTTCCCTTTCCAGTTGTACATTACTTTCAGTTTGGGTTTGTATACTGGCCCACTTACTTTTCCGCAATTACTATTGTACTAGTTTCTACTTAGTGTTTACTTCTGTCTACTTGCTCTATGGTGTTTTTTGCTTACTTTAAAAAGGCAATGACTTCCCTTTTTACCGGTATTTACGCCTTTGTGCTAGTCACCAACCCCTGGCCTATGGAAGGCGGGCTTGGGGAAGTCACGACATGGGCCCCGAGGACGGGTCGTGACACTTTGGTGGATGGTTTGAAACAACATAGGATCCAAGTATGACCAAGGATCAGGAACCAAAATAGATTTTGTATCTCATCAATGAAAATAATGTATTGTCTTTCACCGTCATCTAGAGATTTGAATCAAGGTAGTACATTTTTTTGGGGGATTTAACCTCTTTTTTTATATCACATGGAGAATTAAAAGAAATTGGCTAAGGGATTGAATCGTATGTCAATATTTTCTTGTGGGTATGGGATTCCTTATCCTAAATTTTATTTTTAATTATTAATTGTTGTTTATTAATGGATATTAGATATTCATTATAATGGATAAATATTTAATCCATCTAAAACAACAGTTAGGGTTCATTCCTCATATTTTCTTTTCATGGTTCTCACTTTCCATTCCTCATGCATTCATCATGGGGATTTACTTTTTCTAACAGTTTGAATATTTCACTATAAACGATCATTTTGGGTTTGATCTTTGGAACGGAATATTTCTACAATTTTTTGTGATGAAGAACTAATGCCACACATGCATCATACAACTAAGGAAACTGACCCACTAATGGATCTGGAGTTTTTCTTTGAGGTTTTGATAAGAGGTAGTCACAAGGAATTATTAAAGGTGTATCATAAGTAGTATATATGGCTGGATCTATTAGAATGCAGCATAAGATTCTGATATGTTATGTTCAACCATAGATCCATGATGTTCGGTATGGTTACCAATTTATTCAGTGGATGAATTTGGATGAGGTAAAGATGTATGAACTTTTTGGAATTTCTATCAAATTCTATACAATCTGAAATATATTATTATATAAAAATTCCATGTATCCCCTATGTGTGGTTATAAGGATTAAACGTGGAAAAAAGAATCAAAAGTTGTGTCACACATGTCACACACCGTGCGATCATTATCCAACTAGCTTGGTATGTATAGAGAGTACAGACCCAGGAGGCTATGTAGAATTACAATCAATGTGGTCCATTCCAACACACTTTGTACACCCTAGAAGAAAGCTCGACATGTATAAGGAGTACATGCCTAGGATAACATGTGGTCTTACATTCCATGTGGGGAGACCTACTTGAATTGTACTTTGTAAAGTGCATGAGAATTTTTAGGATCCATGGTGAGTTCCATCCCATATCGACACACTACTTAAAACAGGGGAACACCATGTATTGTGAAAAAAAAAATTCCATGTGAGCGAGAGACACGATTATCTCTTTTCTTAATGAGACGGGCTATGTACCCTAAGTGGAACATCATTTAATTAATTGAGTATTGGATGGGTTCCAATTTCTACTTAGTTTAGCTTCATTATTAGATTTTATGAGCATACATATACCATTATAGGTTAATTGTGTTACCTTTGTCCATTTATATGATATTTAGGTATGGAATCATATTCCCAGAAAAAGGGTGACACTACTGCAGCTTCCTGGAGATTAGTGCAGTATGGGAGAGAACCCTTATTCTAAGTTGATTTCTCTTAGTCTACTAAGTATAATATATCAGTGGATTCGAAGAAGTATCCCTCAAAGATGACCAAATAGATACTAAAATCTATTTTGAATCATTATATGGGGTTTTTTAAATTGGAATGAAAAATATTTACATGGTCATTGATCCCCTATATTGGTAGATGTTTCCAATAAGGTCTGATATTCCCCCAATGAGCCTCGGGCATTGACCTCCTATCATTGTTTTATGATTTGAACTTTATGATGGGGTATTATGATATGTATTTTCATCATTTTACCCTATTAATTATTTTACATACCTAATTATACACTATAGAGTTCACACTTTGGTTTATCTCCCAAGGAAGCTATGTCAACACATATTTATCTATTATCTCTATTTATATTATAATTAACATATGAAAATAAAACTAATATAAAATGGGGTATTGAAAAGATACATGAGATATGAATATAATATATATATATATATGCAAATATTTTACAAAAAAAAGACACAAATATTTCTGTTGAAGAAAACCATTGTTCTTCGGTTTTAATGGTATTATTATCATTTTTATTCAAAATATATAACAATGTATTATTCAATGTGGATATCAAGACCTATCACTTAGAAATGTCTCGTTTAAAGGTATTAGCCTAAACTGAAAAATATTTATATAAGATTAATCTCTTCCACATCAATACCAAATAAAACCTCCACTATTTGAATGAATTAGATATCGATGGGAAGAATAATAATTAAATGATATGGAAGAATACAATAGTAGAGAAAGTGGTGAAAATGCTCACCATAATAATTATAACCGATAATTAATTCTTAGAATAGAAAATTCTTCATAAATAAATAATTATAAAATAAGATACCACCACTCCCCCCTCCCAGAAAAATAGTTAAGGTTATCTCCCCACAAGCATGTAGTTAGAATGAAGTGAGTTTGGAGAAAAACAAAAATCAATAAGAAAAGTTAGAAGGAAATAAATTCATAGAATAAAAAGAGATATACAATAATATATATTATAACTACTAATAAAAAGTACATAAACAAAATTAAACCATTCCCCCTATAAATTTCCATCATTATTGAATAGATAAGAGGTCAAAATTTATAGTGAAATTAGATAATAATTGTCTCTCCCAAATTTTACCTCCAAAGTAATGAGCATGGAAGACCCATTAAATGGTTTAATATTAAAAAAATTTCCTTCATAAAATATGATATAATATCTCTGTTCTATATACCCACAAAATATCAGCTTCTATGGTAATGTTTGGAGAAAATTAAGTCTTTTTTCATATGGCACATTTTATATGTTCAAGGGATACTTCATATTCCACTTTTCCAAATTCTCACATAATTATGACCATTCCAACAACATATTTTTTCTTAAATTAATGCATAAATGTTGTTCATTAATTCATTATAAATGTATAATTTAATCTCCTTTGGGCCATACCACTATGAGATATCATCTCATCTATAAATATATTTAGATATGTGTATAGTTTTCAAGGACCGCCTTGGTTTCTTATTTTGGGCCCCCCAAATGAATGAATAAGATTTAAGTACATATGGGTGAAATATATCCCACGATGTCAAGAATCCTAAAAAATGTATTTAAAATTTTAATTTGTCATATAAAATGTTATGATCAAAATACATAATAAAAACAAAAATTTTAAATGCCAAAATTATATCATTTTTCAATTAATCTCAAAATTCTACTAAGACCTAAAATGTGAAAATTGCAAATAAAATAATACAATGGTGGGTTTATAAACATATAAATACTATATAAAATATATGGAAATATTATCTTTGTCACTCTCTCACACTTACCCATTGCACTCACGTTCAATCATACAATATTCAAATAAAAATCAACAAAATATTCAAAAATTAGAAAATATCAATGACCATTTCCAAAACCAAATTAAATCATGTATCTTTAATGAAACAAATTCCTCCTCATTTTAATTACTTGAATTTAAATTTTAAAAAAAAACATAAATCCATCCATTTCCCAATCACAAACTAACTCAACCTGAATTATATGTCACTCTACACTCAAGAAAAATTTAATCTCGTGTTATTCTCATACATGGTAATTGCATGCATCACCACATAGTTATGATAATTATAATTTATTAACAGCTCATAACATTAAAATATTTTCAATCATGTTGTATTTTTAAAAGTAAGTATTTTGGCTTAGGGTTTTTGGATAAATTAATGAAAATTTTATGGTTGAAAAGATGAAGTTTGACTCTTAAGTATAGTGAATTAAAAATCAATGGAAAACACAGGTTGAACCCCACTCAATCCCTCTTTAAAGTGTGAAAAGAAAAAAACCAATTTTTTGACATGGTAAATGATTAAATAAATGACTAAAATTAATAATATAATCCATTTTCTCCCCCACTTTATTGTAATGCTCCAAAAAGGCTCATCTTTTTTTCTTTTTTTTCTTTTAAAAAATAATTAACTGAAATTTTCATTAATTTAATGAATGAAAATTAATTCTGATTATTTTAGAGAGGTAACATAGTCCTAAAAAATTATAGTTATAAAATAAATATGATATCCACTATTTTCATTTTTAAATTTTTTTCTTTTTTAAAATTATTTTTGATGGATAATCAGATGAATGAAATAATATGTAATTAAAAAATGGATGAAAAAAATTATCTCATTATCTACAACCAAAAATGTTGAAAAGAATCTCACATAACCCATTAATGATAAAAATAAGAAAGAAATTATTTGAAAATACCTTCCCCCATAATCAATCTTTAAATATCCATGAAAAATAAAAAGAGTGTGGGTAGGATAGAAAAAATTGGATTGTAATGTGTATTAAAATTATAAATAAATTCATGGAATCTAAGGGCTAATGAAGTATATATGTAAGGTTGGGATTAAATATAAAATGTGTCTAAAATAATGGTTCCTTAATAATATCAAAAACATTCCATGAAATCCAATACATTAATAGTTAAAAATCACAAATTCTATGTCTCACACAAAATCTATGTTTCCCTCAAGAAATTATGGTCATTAGGAAGAATATTTAAATGTTGTTCAATGGAACTCATAGGATTGGAAAAATATTTTTTATCCACTATTTCATGGGCATAAATTTCCAAAATTATTCAAAATCATAAAAATTTAGGAAAGTCCAATTCAAGGAAAAGTATTTCACATCAACAATCATTTAAAATATATTTTTTCCAAAAAAATTAAATTTTATAAAATAAAATTCATGTGTGAAAAATGATCAAAATATTTATTGAATCTCATTAATATTAAAGATATGAAAAAAATAATGAATAAACACAATAAAAACTAGCATTTTTACATTACCTCCAAACTTAGACATCACTACCCTTCAATTAAACTGAACTAAATATAAAATAAGGAAGAAAAATAACATTAAGGAAAGATGCAAAATGAAATTTTTTTCAGTGTTTACATAGTGATATACACCTAGATACTTCTACTAAACCTAGAAATAATGATATAAATAAAAACATAATAAAAAATGAAAAATAAAGATATTAAGAAAATAAATGGTATAATTTTTTGTGTTACCTCATAGTGGACCCAAGTATTTTACTGCCCCTAGTCAAGAAGTTGTAGTGGTTTAACCACAATATGAAGCCGGATGGGATTTAATTCTTAAAAAATGACTTATTATATTTCACAACATCAATATATAGATTCCAGGAGTGAGAACTCCCAAATAAAATAAAAATAGTCCCAACCCATATAATAGATGAAAAATTAAACATGACATCAATAGGGTAAATAATGTTAGGGTGCTCCCAATTTTTCTCAACTGGATGAGTTTTTTACACTGGTGGTGGAGATATTAGAATAGTAAGTGGATTCTATTCAAGTTTAGGTTCATCAAATCATTCATCACATATTTTATCTTTTATGATATCATCCTCATTTTTACCAGTGTAACTCTTGATAGGAACCACAAATATTTCCTCAACCTGAGTTACTTATTATTATTCTTCATTCAAAGCCTACATTAGTGATGATTAATCAAAAAAATCAGAATAAGGAAGATCATTTTTCAATTCATAATAAATATTTTTTAAAAAATATATGGTATATAAATTAAATCTCCCTATAAAAATTATACTTTAAACTCTTTTTCTTTGAGAAAGTAATATGTGAACTCAATTGTTGGAGTGGGAAGTGGAACTTCATGTATGGACTAAACCTCAACAATATTTTCATGAAATATATGTCGGAAAATATAAATCTATTTTGGTAGTCTTTTTTTTAATCCACCCATATAACTTTAACTTCTTTAACTTTGGCAGTCGATGATACAAGCAACTTTCTTTCTTTTTTGAGAACATTGAAATTATTAAAAAACACTAATGCATTTTGATAGGTCCAAAAGGGGACTAGATACCCTAAGAGATGGGGTGAATCAGGGTATAGATATTCTTTTTTAAAATTATTTATTTTTTCCCACTATATGTTGACGTATTTTTTATAAGGGTCACTCTATTTTCACTTAAGTGTTTATGAATATATTATTCTTTCCTAATTTATCTGATGATGATGCATTGAATGTACTATAGGAAATCAGACAGATAGTCACATATATTTTTACGTGGTTCACCATCACTGGGCTATGTCTATGGAGAATTCTACGACAATGTGTCGTTGTACCCAATCCACTAAAGCTCTCTGCCAATTTACAATGTTTGGGAAGGATCAGTTCTACACTTAGCCTCACTATCTATAAAAGGATTAATGTTATCTCACTTATTTCCAAAGGGTCACACCCTATGTCTCTTCATGTGGCTTAGTGCCAGTGGGTAGGATCATCATCTTTCACTTCCTTCCCTCACTGCACTTCGAAGTGATCCACTCATAGTTTATGGACAATTAGGTTTCCTCATTATCTATAATTAATTCATCATCCATAGTATGTATATTCTTTATTGATTTCCAATTTTTTTCCAATGATGAATAAAATTTTTCATGGAACACTGAGAAATATCTTTTAATACACTTTTTCAAAGCACAGAAAGTTTTTGAAGATCACAGTTTTTTGATTCTAAAACAAGACTTTACAAAGTTCTTTCCACTTTCTGAAGCACACAAGTTCGAAAAGTTCACTTATTTACAGATCTCACAATGTACCTTACAATTTTTCAATTCTTGAACAAGCCTTTGTAAATAAATATACTTCTTCAATGCTAAACAATCCTTCTACGCATGTCATCCTTTCACAGAGCTCAACAAGACTCTACAAATTCCCTTACTTTTGTGAAGCTCATTTCTTCGCAAACCTCTATCACAATCTGAGAGCCTTAGTTTTTTTTCGGTATCTCTACTCTTCTCTCGGTGGTTTAATCTTATTTATAGTAATTCCCCACAGAATCCAAATCCTTATATGCCCTGTTAGCACCATGTAATCCAAAATAATAGAGCTTAGACATTTCAGCTGAAATTCTCTCTCTTTCTCAATGCACCATGAAATTTTTTGGATGGAAGATCTGATCGTAATCATGGATAATTCCATAAATTCCTTTATGATAACTTCACAATGCTCCCTCACAATGCTCTTCACTTCTTCCATTCATAATGCTTGTCGAAATAACAAATCTCACCATAAACATTCTTTATGTCTTTACAAAATCCAATTTATGAAGCCCATATTTGAAAAATTATTTCATTTCCATATTTGGATGATACCTTTAGGGAAATACACTTTTTACAATTCTCACCAAACTCCAAATTTTGTACTGCCAAAATTTGTCAAACACTAGAAAATGGTGCCACCTTATATCTGTTCTTTTTGTAACACCCCCATATCATCCATTATATTTTCATGGATTGTTGTAAACATTTGATTTCAATAAAATATATAGAAGTTGAAAATTCACCATGAAAACTTAATTTGTTATCAAACACAACCAAACCAAAAATGTTGTAATGTTACCTTGAAGGATTTTTTTCCTACACATTTTTTTCCATATATTGTGAATTTTCAAGAATTTGAATTTTAAATGTATATTTTTTATTAGAAAATTGTGTACTATATCCTTCATACTAAGAATAACTATAATAATACAATAACTAACTTAAAAATTATTTTAAATCAATATTTTTATAAAAATATTTTATTTGTTAAATTTTTTTGGATTTTTAGGGAAAATAGTGTTTGAGAGAACTTGGCCTCCCTTGTAGTGGAACCAAATTTATGTGGGTATTTTATTTTTTTTACCCTTTTAAATATTTTACATACCAATGTATGCTTTAGGGAGGATACATCAGCGTCGATCTCTATATAATGCTACTTTCCCACACATATTTTTATTTACAATAATTATATTCTAAATAATACAAAACCGAAAAACTAATTTAAAAATATTGGTATTAAATTGATGAATGAAATATAGATATGATATATATATATATATATATTAAACTAAATAAAAAGAATGAAAATACAAAAATATGTTAGTAGAAAAAAATCATTGTATTTTGGGTTTCATGGTTGTATTATCATTATTATTCAAACTATATATCAATGTATTATTAATTTTGGATATCACGGCTTGTCACTCCACACCTTATCATTTGAATTGAATTACCCTACAATAAGACCATGTCATATAGGAGTAATCCCTTCCACAGTAATACTATAGAGAACCACTCTTTTTATACATTAATATTATATAACTTTTGAGGAATAAATAATAAATTATATAAAAAACAACCAAATACCATACTAGTGTAGTGACTTTGGAAACATGGAAACATAAACACTTGTACATAAATGATCTTCATCATCTTCCACTAATTTCTTCCCTAATATATCCCTTCTTAGAAACACCAAACATAATACATATCATTATAAATTATGGGAAGGAAAAAATAATAGGGGTGAGATTAGATTCGCAGTAATTGTATTGAGGGAGATATGTAAGAATAATCATGGGCATAATGGTATGATAACATGATCAATAAAATATAAGATCATACCCTACATATCAAATATCATATACATGAATCATGGAATAATGCATGGTAGTTCATAAGACATGAATCATATGAAAAGAAAAAACATAATACATTAAATAATAACATAGGAATAAAACATGTAATTGTGGAAAAAAATAATCATATATAATTATTTTTTTTGTTGTCAAGGTAATACAACCAAGACCATCTTCGTGGACAAAGTCCTTTACTGAATCGGGTCCACACCCCTTTCCAGCCCTGTAATACCTAACTGATTTCACCCCTCATTTCGTCCCTGTAATACTAAACAATGTTTAATTATTGTTATATCCATTTCTATCTCATGAGAAATAAATCATTACTTAATGAATTGTATGGTCATATAGGTCTTATATATCTCATAATAAATTCATACATTTTTGTGTGATAAGATCATAAATAATCATATCGTAACCATTTAAATGAAATGAATATTATAAACATGTAGTCATGTTCTATATTGTTTAATGAGATAGGTTTCATAAATGTTTCATAATAAATATAACGTTTGAAAAGAAGCATGTTTCTGGATCATATAACTGGTTAAATAGAAACAGGTTTCATCAACATCATATCATCAAAACATAATCCATTTAGAAAAGTAACACAATTTTAAAAATGGAATAATTTTTCTATAAAGACATGATTAACTCTAATGGACGTTATCATAAATTGTAAATAATTATTAATGATCACGTAAAATATTTCTTGAGGAAACTATCCTTTTTGAATTGATAAATTCATTTAATAACATTAAACCTTTTGAAAACATTTTTCATTGAAAATTTATTTGGAAAAATATAAAGGAGTAATTGAATACCATAAAATAATTTTGAAATAATTTTCCTTGAAAATAGTGTTGAATTATCTTTTGAAAACATTTTTGAAAACAGTTTTTAAAACATGGTTTTTTATTATAATATAGCATTCCTACTAGAGTGATAGATGGTTAGATTTTGTATAAAATGTTATATTAAGTAAAAAATAGTGTAAAATCATACTAATACATTGATATATCATTAATAAATATATTATTTTTAAAATAATGAGTTATCTTTAGAGATGGATCATAATATCTCATTAAAAGAATCATAAATATAAAAAATCCTGAAATGGGATGAGATTGTATCAATAAACTCTTATAACATGGAATCTTTTGATCAAACTCTCTATGTAAGAAAGGAAAACTACCTAAAGATTAAAATATCATGAAAATAAATAAATTCATGATATTAAATGTAAAATGGAAGTATATACACCTCGAAAAAGAATTTTTTCGCATAAAAAACATGAGTCTTAAAGAAAGGAAATTGATGCAAAACAATTGTACCAATTTGGTAACTTTTCAAACCTAAAAAACATTAATGATAGATCATAAAATAGAGTTATGAGTACCCATTTATTTAATTGTAATTTTCAATGAATAAAATCATTGGAAGTGCATACACCACACAAAATCAATGAGTGGCAAACATTGCAGGTATATCACCAATGAAAAAAGTTAGATGAAATCCCCTTACCCTATATCTTGACTCTGATCGAACTCATTCAAAACACATATATAATAAATATAAATTTACCATACATATATTAGGTAACCATATTAATTTATCTAATAACATATATGTTATTATCATGACTTTATATTACCCTCTTTTTAACAATCCTGTGTTAATGATTCACTTCAGGAAATACTCTCTTTGTTCTTTGTATGTGTCTTAATTTGATATATATTTTGTTCTTATAGGTATATCATAATTTAATAATATGAAAAATGATAAAAGTATCATTAATATTCAGTATATATGTATTATAATAATCAATATAATATATAATAACAAAATGGAATACATAGTTCATGGAGACGGTAAGACGTAAGTCCGCATATATGTAGATTCCATTTTTATTATTGTATTGAAGGAAACAATGGAAATAATAAATATGTATATATCAATATAATATAATTATATTATAATAATAATGTTATATGTATCGTATAATTTTACTAAACCCATCTTAAATACATTCTATGTATTGTGTGAATGAATCACATCGCTTTTATGGGGTTGTAGTCTATACTTCCACAACTAAAATTATAATATTTTTATTAAATGGAAAGTAAAAAGGGTATTTTTTTTTAAAGTAATAAATATGTATAAAAATATAAATAATATATGACATATATAAAAAATTTCCATCATAATGTCCACCATGAGAGGTGGAAAATTAAAAATGAAAAATCATCATTTTGTGTGGTGATAGTTCACCATACATGTAAACAATATGCTCATAATCCATTATATGGAGGTGTGTGAAAGTGTAGTATTAAACCATAGAATAAAAAAATAAAATTTTAATTAGGATCCTTTTTTTGTTATACAAGAATGGAATAAAGAGAGTGGATGGGGTGGAGAAGTTATGTAAATTAATGGCACTCCAGAGAAGGTGTTACCACTTAATCGGCTAACTCCTTTTGGTTTTTCCCAAAGAATTCAATAGATTTTACGATTCACAAGTTAAATATTAAATGAGTAAGGGTTGGTTTAGGAACTGTATTGGTTAGATATTCTCCAATGATAATAGGTTTTATTGGTGTTAACAATACGGATAGGTGGTGGCATTTTTTAGGAAAGGGAAGGTATACTCTTGACATGTTTTTAAAACAAGTTAGGTGTACCCATGTTTTTATCCAAAAAGAGTCATACATAACGATAAAAATCTAAATAATTTAAGTTTAAGGGATAAATAATATCCATTAAATTGGTATTTGTCAATTTTATAAGTCATTTTGGGTCGTAACATTATGTTTTAGTCAACAGTTAAACTTAATTTTTCCTTAATAGATTGAGTTCATTTTAAATACTTTAAATAATATTTTTGGAAAAAAAACCAAGTATGCCTTATTATACATTATAATTTATGAAGAATCAAAATATGGAATCTATTTTTTCAAATTATAGTAACATAAGTGTTAGAAGTTAATTTAATATTAATCTCGCATTCGGGTTAACAATGTAGGTTTTTAATGTAAAAACATTAAAAAGTTTAATAGGTTTTTATATCCAATTTTAAATTTAAATTGATATAAATTAAATAAATTGTATTAAATTGATATAAAAATTATATAATTTAACTTTGAAACCAATTTAATATTTATTTTAACAATATATATAAATTAGATCAAAAAGTTATTTTGAATTAAAATATAGTATTTTTTTTATTATTCATCCAGAAATGATGTTTCTCAGAAAAATATCAACAAATATCCCTAAGATAATATATAGATTTTAAATTAAAAGTTTATTTTATCCAATTAAATTTATAAAGGTTTCTAAAATTATGTTTATTAATTTTTACATAAGGGCTTTAAAATAAGTTCCTTTGAGAAAATGATATTTGGAAACATAAAGAGACTTTACCAAAAGTCATATATTTCAATATCAGTATTTTAATTTATACAAAATAATTATAATATATATTTGATGTGTTTTTATTACTATTGATTGAACAATTTTTAATGGAAAGGATACAATTATCTTATTTAAATAATTATAATTGTGAAATGATGCTTCAAAGACACATCGTTGTTTCCAGTAACATATGCCAACACATTATTGCTTGTAATATACTCCTTAGCAATGTTACATGTATCATATGAAAATATTTTCCCATGTAATTCATGTCACGTTTGTTCCTTGTAACATACACCAATTTCGTTCTATGTGAATGGTATTTTTTACTTAGTGCATTGTAATATTAAAAAATTAATTTCAATTTATCCGAAAAATTGTCTATAAAAACTCAAGTTGTTACACTCTATCCGTTATAAAATGAATTTATCTCTCAAAATTTATCATTCATGTGAAAAAAATGAGGTTACTTTTTCTTGATCATCTCCTCAAGTACCTATATTGCTTCCTCTTACTATTTATTTCTCTAAAAAAATTGATCAGGTGGGTGTTCTTGTTTCATACAACACTCTCTGATCTGTATTTGATTCCAACTGGTTATTCCTCATAAGAAAGATCATTCTATATCTTTATTCCCTTTGAGTTCAGTACATATGAAGGGTCGTGTATATACTTTCTTAGGAGAGATACATGGATCACATCGTGGACATGAGAGATATTTCGAGGAAGTTCCATGTGATATGCTACCATCCTGATACTGTCAAGAATCTCAAAGGGAACGATATACTAAGCGCTTGGTTACACATTCTTCTAGAATCTCATAACATTCTTCTAGGGTGAGATTCATAGAAAAAACATTTCATAGACATAATGTTTTATATCATGTCGATGGTTGTCAACATAATATTTCTACCAACATTGATCTTCCTTGATATACTACTGAATGGTTCTAACATTATCATCCATTTCCTCAACGATCTTAGGTCCTAGTAGATTTCATTCTTGAACCTTATCCCAACATGCTAGAGCTCAAAATTCTATCCCATATAGACATTTATATGGTTCCATCTGATTGTTTTAGTGAATTCTATTTTTGTATGAAAACTCAACTTGATGAAGTTTTTGATCCCGACCACATTTGAAATCAAGAGAACAAGATCTCAACAAATCTTCTAGGGTTTTAATTGTTCATTTAGACTGAAAATATTTCCAAGGATGATAAGCGGTGTTGCAGATCTATTATGTATCATTTTATTACTAACGACTTCTCCATAACTTTTAGATAAATCTCTTATCATTATCTGATACAAAACAATGTGGTAGACCATGAAGCCTTACCACTTATTTATTGTATATCATAAAAAGCTGATCTAGAGAAAAGTATTGTCTCAAAAAAATGGAGTGTGATGACTAATTGTGGTGATTGAATACAACAAAAAGATCATTAATCCATTTATAGTTTTGGTGTAACCCAACAAAAAAATCCAAAGTAATGTTCTCCCATTTCAATTCTAGTATGGTTAATGGATGAAGCATCAATTTAGAATTTTTTTCTTTCTGCTTTAAGATATTTTCATACCGAGAACTAAGATAGAGACATTTTTATATATCTCTTTATTCCACCCAACCATAAGTATTCTTTTAATTTACTATACATATTTTTTCCTTCTATGATAAATAGATAATGAAGAACATTGATCTTCTCCTAACAAATTGTACTTCAAATATCATATGGGAGGAATAGATACATATTTCTTGAACCTTATCATTCCATCTTGATCATTATTACTCTTAGGAAAATCTATGGATTTCATTTTAATATCTTAATTTTCCTTTTATGCATCCTTAAAATTTACTTGGATCGAGTGTTGAACATTAATTTTATAAGGATAATATTTTTCTTCTCTATTCAAGATTTCTTTGTCCATTCTTGGAAAATCCATAAATAGTGGATCTTTTGTGATCCTCATCATGGACAAGCTAGCATGGTCATTCAAATTTATAGCATCATCCCAATTATTCAATTTTGATGGGTGGTAATGTATTAACCAATCATAATCATTTATCAACTATATATATCTTCAATGGAACATGTTTAACTCTTTCTATGTGAATATATATTTCATAATTTTATGATCATAATATATATCAAACTTTTCTCCATATAGATAATTTCAGCATATCTTTAATGAAAAAATTACTGATGTTATCTCCAAATCATGAGTTGGGTAATTTTCTGCATGAATCTTCAACTTTCAGAAGTCATAAGAAATAAAAATGTTGTTTTTATAAGAACACATCCCAATACCTTTTCATTTTCATCATTATAGATTAAAAACCCTTCTACACTACAGTTTAATGTAAGCACAAGTACATTGACCAACCTTCTCTTCAATTCCATGAAAATTTCCACACATTCATTTTTTCAGAGGAACATGAATCCCTTCTGAGTTATCCTTCTCATGGGATTATATAGTCATAAAAATTATCCACGTACTATTGATAATATCCATCTAAAGAATGAAATATAAGGATCTCAGTCACCATAGTCAGTCTAGGCCAGCATTCAATAGCCTCCTTCATTGATGGATCTACTTATATTCAATCTCTTAAGATTACATGACACAAAAAGGAAACCTTTTATAGACAAAATTCATACTTTATAAATTTTTCTTATAGCTTCTCCTTCCATAGGGTATTTTTTACAATAATCAAGTTGTGTTCATGCTCTTCCATTATCTCTAAATATATAATAATATCAAATATAAATACTATAAAAAAATCAAGGTATTATATAAAGACTCTATTCATTAAATACATGAATGTATATGAAAAATTATTATGACCAAAAGGAATCACCATATATTCATAGTTTTTATACCTTTTTGGAATATTTCCATGGGTAGATCCTCTTTCATATCCCTTAATTGATGATATCTAGAATAAAGTTTATTTTTGGAAAAGTATTGATCTTTGCATATTAGATCAAATAATTTGTCAATGTAGGGAAGAAGATAATTGTTCTTGATTGTGATCTTGTTCCTCTCTCGATAATCAACAAAAAGTCTCATTGATTCATTATAATTTTTCAAAAAAAGAAATTGTTCCCCGTAATATGAAAAACATGGAAAATGACTCCCTTATCATAGTTTTCATGGAGTTGTTCCTTAAATTATAGAATCTCAATTGGATTCATTATATAATAATACTTTGATATTGGTGTGGAACAAGTTATAAGTTATATTGAGAACTTTCATGTTTTGGTGGAGAACTAGGTAACTCCACTAGAAAGACATCCATAAAATCCCAAACAATAGGAATATCATATATGTTGATTTTAAACCAAACCATTTGAGATAAACAACCATTATTAATGGAAATGAAGTCCCATATATTATATTTAATCTCCATTGGAAATTCATTCATGTCTAAAAATTTATGGATTCCCATAGTAATATTTAAATTTTCAAATGTAAATTATTTTCATGGAAAATTGATGTGGGATTTATGCATAGAAATACTATTTATGCCAATTGTGACATAAAATTCAACAAAAGTAAGAATGAAAAGGTTTACAAGAATCACATTCCCATAAACATCAACCTGAGAGGAACCATATACTTGAGATGCAATCATTATTCCATTTGTGGTTTTCACAGCTAATTCAACATCAAATTTTATTTGTGGAATCTTAACACCATTAGAAACATTATTAGATATGAAATAGTGGGTAGATCTAAAATGGAATATGACATTAGTAGTTCGAGAGTGTATGGTAAGTGTACCTTTCATCACATCATTATCCCACCCCTCATCAAAAATAGTGATTTCATAATAATTCCACTTGTCCCTCAGCTTATGATCTTGTTGACATCGATCATAATCACCAGCCCATGGTTCTGGGAAAAGGTTATTATAATTACCATTCTCATTACAATTGTACCATTGAATTGTGGGAGTTGAATTTTGTGCAGACATTCATTAGATTTTTTTTCTAACTTATTCCAATCATTTTGAAAATAAACATCCCAATGTCCATCTCTTACACAAATACAAACAATTATTAAACCCCTTAAATATATTTATTCAATTCTTCTTCCCACAAATATATCATAATAAAATAATCTTATTTTTTCTATATATTTTATATTTTCAATTAAACCCTATATTTCTCTTCTTGTCAGAACCATGAGGTTCATATGTTACTTTAACCTCTCATTCAAGCTTGATTTTACAATTCACAATATCTCTATAGCTACTAAAGTTTCTTATTTCAATCACCCTTATGAGGCTTTGATTTAATCCACTGAAGAACCTATATATATAACTTTTTTGTTTTATGATAATTCATAAATCCTACCTCATTAATCTCATGATATTAACCTCATAAGTACCAAAATATTTTTTATCATTTTTCATCAACTTAGGAAAATCTTTCTCTATCTTGGTAAAAAGAATTTTAGGAAAATACTTATTGAAAAATATGTTCTTGTACCCATCCCAATCCATGGATCCAATCTCACCCAACTTTTTTATATACTTGATTAGAGCATACTACTATTCCTATTCACCTTCTAAATGATAATCATCCAGAATAAAAATATCATGATCCAAACACTCGATAATGTAGAAAAACATTTCATAAGTATTGATCCATTGTTTAGAAATATGTGGATCAGAACACCATCTAAAAAAGTATGGTGTTGCCTCATGAAGGACTCAACAGAATGTTGTACCCTCATTTTATCATTTGGATGTCCATCATGATTCATTTCATGGGAAATTTGTGTGAGCATAGATAAAATGTTTTACATTCCATCTCCTATAGTATCTATTATCTCATAAGGACAATTGTTTCATTTTCCATCACAATCAACATTAATGTGGTTCATTTAGGTTTAATCCATTAACTAAAACCAAAATCATCATTTAAGAAATAGATATCATATTGTGTAATCACATAATAATGAAAGGTCACTTGTAGAATGTCTATGTAATGACACATTCTATAATCTATGACACTCTAGTTTTATCCTTGGTTAATCATATAGAATTTCTATTTAAATACTTCATAATTATTCATGGAGAGTGTTCGAATTCCCAAAGAAAATTTCCTAGGTGTGTAAAACCATGTGTGAAACAAGGCATGTTGTTGTGTACTAGATTACCCCGAGTCCGTCTTCAAATGTATTTTTTGAAGTTTTCACCCCTTGGTAAATCTATTCGAGAGCCACATCCACTTGTAGTATCCAAACATAGATTTATTTCAAGGAAAAAAACACTTAATACTTTACCAAAATTATAAGACATTATCCTATACTTTTTTTTTATCCATAAACTTATCCCTATACATTTCCTTAGGTTTATCACTATGGTTTTTTCATATCAGCTTCTAATTGATAACTTAACCTTTACTCTGATACCAAATATAGAGACCATTTCTATTCATATAATAAAATTAAATAACATATGTGGAAGATTTTATTCATTATACAATCGAAATCCCACAGAAAATACTAGTTTATTTCCTTTTTAAACATAGAAATATAAACACAAGTACATAAATGAGTTATATCATCTCCCACTAGGTTCTACCTAACTAGCACCCTTCATAAAGACATCATACATATTACATATCTTTATAACCTGGTGTAATAGAAACATAAAAGGGGTGAGATCAGAGGCTTTGTAAGGTTAACAAAGTGGATAAGTAATAATAATCATGAGGTTATAAAAACATGATCATGAAAATATAATATCATAACCTTAATATCAAATATCTTATACATGAATCATGGATTAAATATTGGAAGTTCATAATACATGAATAATAAGGAAATAAATTAAATAAGGCCTAAAATAATTACATAGGAATAAGACATGGAA
This sequence comes from Viscum album, assembly GCA_963277665.1. Lineage (NCBI taxonomy): Eukaryota > Viridiplantae > Streptophyta > Magnoliopsida > Santalales > Viscaceae > Viscum > Viscum album. The sequence continues at coordinate 1,652,611,326 of OY728131.1, read as the reverse complement.
TTTATTCATACACAAAATAATATAGAATGATTACTATAGAATTCAATTCGATGTTGTTGGGACCATCATCTTGGACAAATTCCATTACTAAACCAGATTCACAGCCCGTTCCATCCCTATATTACTGAACTGATTTGACCCCTAATTCCATCCCTATAATATTTAACCAAGTATATTTTACATTCTAACCATGTCTATCTCATGATATATAAATCATTACTCAGTGTATTGTAGATAGATATAGGTCCCAATGATATCATAATTAAAGAATAAAGACATGTTCCACAGGATCATAAATAATCATATCATAACCCATGAAATGAAATATACATTGTAAACAAGTAATCACATCATCAACTATAAAAATATATAGGATTCATAATCATTTCATCGTAAAGAAAACCCCTGAGACTAGGCGGATTTAAAAGGAATACAACCTGTAAAAGAGAAATGGGTTTTACCAACATCATGCCATTATAACATAATCCACTCCAAGGTGAAATATGAATGGAAACATTGAATAATTTCCCAATAAAATCATGAGTAACCCCAATGAATGTTATCATGTATAGGATTTAATTTTTTGAATATATTTTAAATACATTTCTTGACAATAATATTTTTTTTATTGAAAAATTATTTTGAAAACATTAACTTATTTGAAAACCTTTATCTTGGAAAATGGATTTTAAAACTTATAAATGAAGAATTGATAACCATAAAATAGTTTTTAAATACTTTTTACTTGAATATGGGATTCAATGATATTGTAAAAAAATTTAAAACAAGGTTTTTGAGTACAAAACATTTCATACCAGAGAAAGAGACAGTAATATTTTACAAAAAATATTATATTAAGTACCCTAGAGTGGAAATGGTACTAATAAATTGATATATCTTGAATAAATAAAGTACATGAAAACTCATGAGTGTTATTTAAATATTGATCATAATATTTCATCAATAGAAGCATAATCATAAACAATCTTGAAAAGTGATGAGATTGTCTCAAAAAAATCATAAAACCTGGTAATTTGGGATAACACTATCTATATAAAAAAACTAAATTAAATGAAACATAAAAAATAATTATAATAATTAATTTCATGATTTAAAATTTAAAATGGAAATATATACATCTATAAATAATTTAGGTGCATAAAAAACATGGATTTCAATGAATAAAAATTAAGATAGAAATATCTTACCAATTTTGTCACATTTGAAACATAAAACACCATCAAAGAATGATAATAAAATGGAAATGTGAATAAAAAAATTATTTATAAGATTCATAAAATAAAATAATGGGTAGTACATAAATCACACAAAATGAAAGATTGGAGAACATAGCACGTATCTCATGGAAGTAAAAAGTGAGTTGAAATCTCCATACCATGTATCTTGAATCTCGTCGTAATCATTCAAAACACCAATATAATGAATATAAATTTATTATACACATTTTAAAGAACCATATTCTTATATATAATACCATATATGGTTTTATAATTACCTTATATTAAATTTTTTTAACAATCATATGTTAAGGTTTCGCTTCGGATAATGTTCACTTTTTTCTTTTCATGTGTCTTAATTTGTTATATCATTTGTCCTTATACTATTATAATGATTTTCTATTTTAAAACATGCTATAATTATTGGGTATATTTATTATATTTTTATTATAAGAATCAATAAAATATATAATTGAAAAATGGAATACACCATTCATGGTGACGGTAAGTCGTCTGTATGAATGAAAATTTTTTCCATTTTTATTGTCATATTGAAAGATGGAATAGAAATATCCTATAGGTATATATATATATAATATCATCACAATATCATACTAATGTTGTATATATCATATAATTTAGCTAATATAATCCATAATACATTACATGTTGTGTGTTAATGAATCACATTTCTTTAAGGGAAATGTAGTCCAGACTTCCTCAAATGAAATTATCATATTTACACAAAGAGTAATGTAAAAAAGATATTTATAGTTAAACTAATAAATAATATTAATGAAATATATAAAAAATTTCCACCATAATTAACACCAAGATAGGAGGTAAAGTAAAAATGAACCATCATTATTTATTGAGGTCGTAGTTCGTCGTACACATAAAAAATATATTCATTTCCCATTAAATGGAGGATTGTGTATGAGTAGATTTAAATCATAGAAAAGAACATCCTAATATATTAAGTATAGAATTTTTTTCATAAAATCATGTAATTAAAATTTTGAATGTGTTGGAGAAGGAAATAAAATAAAGGATCTTAGGAGAAGGCGTTACCTCTTAATCGGGAAACTTTTTTTGGTTTGTGCCAAAAGGATTCCATGGATTGACTTCTGTTGAGTCAATAAGGTTTCCTTATGACTTTTCCATTCATCCATTTATTGAAAATAACAAACACTTTATCTTAAGAAAAATGAATTTTTCTGAAGTATTATTCTCATAAAGAGAATTTACATTCTAGAAGAAATGTTTCCCTTCTATAAAGAAATTTTATCCTCACCTATGTTATCATTATTAATTATATAGTCTCTCTAAATATGACTCATTTTATTCCTAAGTGTAAAAATTCATTTTCACATTTATAACCTCAGAATCCTATAAATCATTGGTTATAAGGTATTTTTTTAATCCGAATTCTCTGTAATTCAGGCTCTGAATTCTATGTAATTCATGTTCCAAATTCTCAATAATTTGAGTTCTAAATTTTCTGAAATTTAGACTCTGAATTCTCTGAAATTAATACCATGTATTCTATGAAATTTAGGCTCTTAATTCTCTGAAATTAAGACTCCAAATTCTATGAAATTCATAATCCAAATTCCATATAATTTAGAGAACGAATTCCACATAATTTAGACTTTTTATTCCATAGAATTCAGACTCTAAATTCCTTAGAATTCAGACACTGAATTCCTCAGAATTCATACTCCTAATTCCTTATAATTTAGACTCTGAATTCCTTAGAATTCGGACTCTAAATTACATAGAATTTGGACTCTAAATTCTTCAGAATTCAGACTCTTAATTAAGTTTAATTCTGACTCCAAATTCCTCAGAATTCAGACTCTAAATTTCTTATAATTCAAACACCAAATACTTCATAATTTAGATTCCAATTTCATTGTAATTTAGAATCCATAATCTATATAATTCATTTTCTTAATTCCATGAATAATAGAATATGAATATCCATGAATTATAGTCTCTGAATATTAATTTAGTCATACTCTGAACTTTATTTTTCCTTAAACTCTAAAATTAGATTTGATTAAGAAACCTTATTTTTCATACAATTATTATACTTATGAAACGATGGCGTACAATCTTCTTCTAACTAAATGTAATTTTAGCGACATGTGTACAGGTAGCTCTAAGAATCAAGGATGAATGTGATGGTTGGAGAAGGGATCCGACCATTGTAGAAGTGCCTATAAATAAGAGGTCATTTGAATGATCTCCAATCATGTTGATCACTCTGAATATTTCATGCTACTAAAGTGATTTCTAGAGAGAGAGACTCCCATTCCTTGTGTGTACTAAAAATCTTGTTCATATTTCTTCGTGTGACTCCAATTGTTGTTGTGTACAATCAAGGATTTCCAGGGATATGAGGACAGAGGTTCTAACTACCTTAAAGTTTGCAGGCTTCCGAGAAGAGGAAGAAAGAGGATCTGACTACCTTAAAGATCAAGGTATTTTAGGGTTAGTAAGATAGATTCTGATATTCCTATCGAGGTCTTACGCTGGTGTGGGTAATACATACTTTCTTGAAAGTAAAAAATCAAGAGACCTTTATACATGTTTTTTGGATACCCTTCTCTTTGGGTTTAATGATTTCAAACATGTTACTTTTTTTGTTTCAAGTTTATTTTTGTAGTATTTGGATAAAGGATGAAAGTGTAACCTTCTTATAGTTTCTTTTATTTTTGTATACTCTGATAACTAAGATTATATACACTTTAAGGTAGAATCGTTTCCTTGTAAACTTTTCTTAATTTCCATTTATGTAACCATATTTCTGAAACCTTGCATGTTTGTAGAACTAAAATAGGTACTATGAATTTACCTTGTTTAACTTTGTTAAACATCGATTTCCTTATGTTTAAAAACAAAAGTTTATTAAACTTATAAAGCACCCCCTCTTGTGTTTGGGAATCTACATTCATATTTAGATCCTACACCTTCATTCCATGTAAAGTATTATATGGGGAAGGTGGTATTTCAGTAATTTTTTGTGAAATAACTTTTCTAAACCTAAGATATTTTAGAGATGTGAAGAAGAAGGATATGTGAAGGCCTTTTATAGGAATGGGAAAGGAACAGAAGGCATTTTTTAAAACATATTCAGTGTACCCACATATTTACATAATGAAAGTCGTTAAAAAACAAAAAGAAATAATTTATGGTTCATTAATGAATCATGTAAATACATTGGTTTTTTTAAAATTGTACATGTAGTTTTGGGTCTTAAATTTATGGTTCATTCCTTAGTTAAGATTAATTTTTCCCTAATATATGTTATTAATTTTCATTTCTTTCCCTAATAATTATTTTCAATAACTATGTCAAACATATTAAAAACTATAAATTATGATTATTACATATTTTTAATTCATTTTTCCTATTTATAATCACATAATGGGTAGAAATTAATTTAAAATTAATCCTGCAGTCGTGTCGACAGTACGGGTTTTTAAAGTAAAAAACATTCAAATATGTGATATGTTTCTATATAATATTTCAATGTTAAATTGATCTCAATGACCTGAATTATATTAATTGAGAAAAATATTATCTAATTAAAATTTTAATCGTATTTATAATTTAATGTCTCTATATAAATAAATTAGATCAAAAATAAGTTTTGAATTAAAATACACTATTTTCACTATTTATAAAAAATGAATTTTCTCTACAAAATCCAAATAATTTTACCAATGATAAATTCAACATTATAAATTAAAAAAAATTACTATATTTTATCAAATTAAATTTCTATATAAATTAAAAATTATTTTTATACTTTTGCAGAGAAGGACATTAAAAAATATTCATTGTAGAAAATATTATTTGTAAACAAAAAATCACATTACCAAATATCATATATTTCATTATAAATATGTTTTATATACATATGAAAATTAAATATGATATTTAAAAAATATTTATTACTATTTATATAACTATGTTCAAGGGATAGGTTATAATAAATTCATTTAGATAATTATAACAACAAAATTATGGTTTATAAAATCATTGGTGTTGCGTGCTACGTATTCCAAGATGGTGTTTCATGTAATATAATTAATGTTGATTTTCTTTTTATTTTATAATATTTTGGTTTCATGTAATATACACTTATTTGGTGTCGTGTAACGTATGCCATGGTCAGTTCCATGTGAATGGAATTTTTGAAATTGTTTTTTGCAAAAAAAAAATTATTTTAATCTACTGAAAAAATGTCAATTAAAAACTTTCTTTTTCAAATACCAAATCCAAAATCCACCATTTTAATGAATTATATATTCAAAATAATGAAAATTATTAAATAAGTAAGAATAAGACAATAGTAGTGAAAGTGGGGAAAAATCTCAACATAATCATTTTCAATACTAATGATTTATTAGAATAGAACATGATACATAAATAAATCCCAATAAACACATATAACACAACTATCCCTTATACCCATAGTGAGGTTTATATATCTACAAGAATTGAGTTAGAAAGAATCATGCTGGGAGAAACACAAAAATAGGAAATAAAATGATTATTAAAAAAATAAAATAATAATAAATATAAACTAATACATATTATAAATAAAAAAGATAATGTAAAAACAATAAATCTCCACATTTTCCCCTAAAATGGATACCATTACAAGAGGGAGAAGATATAAAAATTTATAGATATGTGAGAGAAGAATTGTAGCTGCAAAATTTGACCTATGAATGTATGTGCCTAGAAGTCCCTCTAAATGACTAAATCATGGAAATGAATTTTCATAATAGATGATTTAATTTATATAATATATCAATCCATAAAATTTCAGCATCAATGGACAATTATAAAGAGAGTTATGTCCATTTTATTCCGTAACATTTATTCTGGCTAGGTGACTCTTTGTATTCCACTTTTCCAACTCCACAAGCCATTAAGACCTTTCCAGCGGTAGATGTTAGCATGAACATCGTAATTGATGTTCCAAATTAATTCCTTATAAATATCCATTAGTAATTTCATCTATTTAGGAACTTACAAATTAGATATATAAGATCATCTCTAAATATGTCTGAATCAATTAATAGTTTTTTATGCATGACTTGGGTGATCTTTTTGGGGCCACAAATGATTGATTAAGATTTCAGTTTAGTATGATGAAATATAACCCATGATGTGAAAAATATCAAAAAAAGAATTTTTAAATTTTCATTTTGTGTATAAAATATTATATTTTAAATACATAGTAATAATAAAATAGTTAATCAAATAAAATAGGTTGTATTTTCATTTAAGCTCAAAATTCCATAAAAAACTAAAAATGGGACTATTTCCCATAATATAATAGTATAGTGGTTTAATAAACATTGAAATGTAGTAGAAAATGAATATAAATATTATCTTAATTAGAGTAATTGTCTAATCAAGTGTGTATCTTGAATGAAACTTATGAATTTTTTATGTTTATATTCTTAGCTAGACATGATGGGAAAAACAACTAGGATTCTTATCATTACTAGTAGTATAGACCGTGGAATGATATCTCCAAGAAGATGATTTCCAAGAAATTTGACCATGGATATTTGGCTAAATGTTTTTCATAACACTGAGACTCAGTATATTTTATTAGTATACCTACATGATTTATTATATGTTTAATATTATTATTGACATATCCTATGAATATATCAATACTCTTTACTCTTTATTGTTAGTTATTTCAGGGTGCCCCAGTGGGTATTTTTATACTCACTCATACAAGGTATCTATCCACACATATAGTGTCTTATTAATATGAAGGATATTTTATTGAGTTCTTGGAGAAATATGTGAATGTAAAGTATAGTTGGGATAGAAAGACCAAGGTTAATTCCAGTGTTTCTTTAAAAATTTGTCTCCTCAAGAGATGGCCAACCATTATTTACAAGGTGTTTTGGATATTATATTTTTCCTATTTTATGATTTCTAGTACATAATTTTATTCTCTAATTGTTTTATTTTTGATGAATAAAAGAATTTTTATCTATTATTTTACATTTCCGCATTTTATGGTCTTGGAAATGTGTCTGTGTGTATATATACCATAGGAAAATTCCACCCATGTGTGTGATATAGCTTCATGGATATAGTATCCATCCCCTGGCCTATTAATATTTGTATTAGGATAGTTTCAACTTGGATCCAAGTGGAAAATATCGTGAAAGAATCGTATCGAAGGGGATACGTGTCCTAAAGTGTCAGGGAACTATTTATGTTTTGGATTGATGTTTAGAGTTTTAGTTTTTCTAGTTGAAAATATTAGTTTGGAAAAAATGCAATGAGTGTTAATTTGTTTTTATTATGTCTCCTGAGATAGGGTTTCCCATGTTGGTTCTATATTTGACTTATCCATTCACCATGAAAATGATAAAATCCATATAACTCAATACATGTAGTAACTAATTGCGGCTAAAAAATTGGAAAATGCATCATATAGGAATGGGTTGTGGTTTCCATTTCCTTCTTAAGTATATTATTGAAATATAATCATTGACCATGATATGTATTTTATTCTTTTTGGATTTATTCTTAATTAAATAGATTGATGTTTCCACAGAAGAGTAGAGAGTCATACCCAAAGAGTGATGAGGTCACCATACATGAGCTTGGTCATAATGCAGATTATCTTCCATGTGGATAGCTGATAGAGCTTCCACCCATTATGTTGTGTGTAGAAATACCACTATGGTTTCATGTGGATGTATCTTGTTATACATATATATAGATGAATTTTTTATCTTTTAACAATGATTTTGAATGGTTTTATAATATATCATTATTTTACAATGAAGGGTTCACCCATGAAAGAGGGTAAGTTGGACCTATCGATAGCATGCCTATGAAACAAGTCACAAAATATTAGGTCTCATCACAAATCACACATATTGACCATTTCTTTTTAGTCTAGATATTTCTATTCATGTAGTAGGAGAGAATATCCTGTGTGGGATGATTTTACTTGTTGTGTTACAATCAATGAGATGGTTATTGAACATCCTAGGCAGAGGTAGTAGTTGGTTCATGGAAGTCTACAGGGGGAGAACATGATAGAAGAACATGGGGATTAGGAGGAGTTGGATGGAACTTTGGTTTGATTCTACCACCACCACCATAAGTGGAGATCTACAGTTTTAGGAAGCTGGAGGGTAGAATTTTGAATAGCTACAGGTGTAGGAGATTATATACCCAAAGGTTTATGGATTATTTCAAGGTTCATTATATGTTAAATATACCCTTGTTATAGGATTGATAAAAATTGATATTAGTTACTTTTTTCCTCATTTTTTTGTAATTTTCCAAGAAGTTGGAACTCACATAGGATTCATTTATGGTTCTTGGTATGATGTGCGCCTTCACATCCCCAGTTACAGTTTTCACACAGAGTTATGATCCAATTTTCCCTTAGTGTATCCATTTTTTGATGGACAATGATTCTAGTGGAGACATTTTTCTCAACCATTATGTATGAGGCTCTGGTATATGAGATCAGTAATTGCACACTTCTTTCGGTAGTCTAACCTAACTCTATGTGGAGAGAGTGATAGATCCTAAAATTGAATCTCCTCACCTTGATACTGGGACCCAAGAGTATTTTCTTCAGTATGGAATGGTTCCCAAATATACATGCTCATATTTTTTTATACCATTAATTTAATAAAATCTTTTCCTTTTTGGAATAGGGTTTTCTCTTATTGATAAGGTTTGATCCAAGGTAGAGAAAGAAAATATCATGTTTATAAGGTTAGGACTGACATAATGTCAGATTCTATGTCGTACCTTCTAAGTAGTGGATTTTTAAGCTTCTAGTGTCCTATAATGGTAGAGGAGTATAAAGGCTTCCATCTTAATTATGTATCAGTTTTACCCTTCCATCGAGAGTTTTTTGTATGTAAATGAACTATGGATGTCCTAATATTTGTGCTAGCTTATCATATTACCCCATATAGTTGTGGTATCTAGAGGTGCCATTGGAGGAGTTTAAATTGAAATGGATTCATTAGACCTATGGCTTTTTCATGGTTAGCCTTGTGTTGATTCTCCAAATATTTGGATGTTTTCTTGAGGATGGGTGTGAATTTGTATCATATGAACTATGGGACACATGGAAAATTACCCCACACCATCACTGAGTTCATCAAAATTGGTTATAGTAAAATTGGTTCTCATATTTTACCTTGGAATGGGTTATAACCATAACTATTTTTTGAACAGGATATACCATATATGGCTTTGTAAAGGCACTATAGTTGTTTTGAGCTCATGGAAATAACCATGGAGACATATACCCGATAATATAATACTAATACTTAGAGAATGTATCCTTAACCCATATTGACTTAGTTCAAAATTTTCTTATTTTATAAAACCCATGTATGCTTAAAATCTATGTTGGAGTACACATGGTGCCTGAGGATAGTGTGGTTTAACTATAGTATATATTCTTTACCCATCCACTTATTCCTAGATCTGGTAATGTACAATTCAAGGATATATATCATGATATTTTTCATGACTATATGTCCATTGGAATTTTCCTGATGGATTCTTTCGAGGTCAAAATCACATCATCATTTTTTATATGGATATACGGTGGTTCTGGTCATGATATTAATAGAGATGTTGGGGAGGTTTTTACCCTAAAGAAGTACATTTGGTGTAGGTGAGGATTTAGGGAGATCTCTTGGAATAAATTATTAAACAAAAAGATTTGTGGAATGCTTACGAATTAAACTATCATTGTTTCATATATCTATGTCCAATGACCACCCATGACTGTGGATAGTTTTGGACACCTAGGTGTGAAGGTGGTATTCTGTCATTGTGGAATGTCCTCAAAAGTTGTTACATACTTTGGTTCATACAAGATTAAACTATTAGGCGGATGATGTGATAAACCATTAAGGGTTTAGTTGCAGTTGTTAATACAGTTTTAACCCTCTAGTTGGCTAGGTAAAAATAATATTTCATGTTCTGGTGAACATTATTTGTATTTTCATGTCATTTATGATCCATTGTAGAGAGGATAAACTACAATCGGTTGAGATTTTGTATCATAGGGACTACCTCTCGATCACCGATGTAGTGCCTTTTGATTCTATGTTTGAGAGAGCTTACATGAAACTGTTATATTTGTTATAGCTAGTGGTTAATAGTGTTTTGGTCCAATTCTTGGTTCTAGTGATGCTTTTAGAAGGTCTAGTTCATCCAAGTGAGGAAAAGAAATATCTAAAAAACATCAGGATCCTTAGTGGTTGAATGACGTTGTTGTTTTGAGTTCAAGACTCATGAATTTTTTATAGATATATAGGATATTTCTATGGATCTTAGTCTATTATTTTTTCGTACTACTATTTTAGTTCAGAAAGGTGGTTTTCCGATTAACCCCAAGTCCAGGGTAGTTTTGGTTTAATGGTGTTATTTACATGTCCAGCTAATGAGGTATGTGTGAAAATCATTTTACGATGTTGACCTGGGTTATCCAGGCCATGGAAGTGGAGTTTACATTTCCAAGGAGTCGGTGATGGTGAAAACTATGAGAGAAAGTCCCTTTATGAAAAAAAATCATTAGGTGCATATTTATTGGTAGAATCAGAAACCATCATGAGAGCATATGGGAGTGAGAGACCTTATTGAGCCTCGATGTTCCCGCATTTTTTTTATATTATGGTTTTCTCGGATGAATACACCTGATATAGGGAATAATTTAATGACCAATTTTTTTCTACATGGGACATTGGAATATTTCAAATGCCAATCTATAAGATGAAATGATATTTTGGGGCTCATTTTTCTGTAATAAATATTATCAATTTATTAAATATAAAAAATATAGTGTGCATAACAGTTTCATTACAATTTAGAATAACAACAAAACATAGTCTCAGAGTTAAAATTTTATAATTCCATTGATTTTAGGATGAGGGTTTCTCCCTAGGAAAGACATAAATTTATTTGGAATTAGTTGTTTTAGTAAAGTGCTATCACGGGTACAAGTAATAAAATAAGTTAATTTAAATTATTTAATTATTTATTTAGAAACATTCACCTGGAATTAACTATTTAAAAAAACTATATATAATAATTTTTGTTAGCAGTATAACTTAGGGGTTTTGTGGTGTCATTGGAGAGGAACCATTAGAGGGTCATTCACAGATGACATCTGATAGAGATCAGATTGAAGATTGTGTCCCAACACTGCTTGTGGATTTCATAAACAAAAATGATATATGATCATTCCTTAAAAAATGTTTTCATATCGTGGTATAGAATTATTTTGTGGATTTATCCTTATATCCTTTATCCGAAAATGAACACAAATTAGTCAACTAATAGATTAATTCACAGATCGATCATTTTATCATGTATGGACTTGTTCTTCCAAGATTTAAGGGATATGTATTATTTGGTGTTTATTTTTTGATATATTTTTCATCAATATAATGGAAAAAGATGTGGTTCAGTGATTTTCTAGACCCGACTACCCCTTAACCCCAGCCTCGAGCCCGGTTGGCCTCATGATCCTTGGATCATCTCCTCATAGGCCAGGGGCTGTCGACTAGTAGTGGGGGTGTAATGGTATGTCAGTGGGGAGACAGTACCCCCATGTAAGAGTACCCAGTAGTATAGTAGTAATGTAATAAAAATAGCGGAAACACTACCAATGGTAAACAGGATAAAAGGGGAAATATACAAACCAACAATAGAAGTTAGAAAACACATGATAGATATTAATAATCCACATAGGTAGTGTCAAATAAAAAATGGATGTATGGCAAGATAATATAGTAGAAATAGATGGAAAGAATCCTATATAGAAATACAAAAAGAGAACAAAGAACAAAAGTAGTCCACGAGCATCTTTAGCCATGCTCGGTCCTCTACTCTAGATCTCAAGCTAGAACATACAATTATCAACAACCTGAAGATGGGCCTTTGCCCCTACTAGTATCTACAGCAGTAAAGTCTACATGACTTCCAAGGAGGCTTCCTGGGTAGGGTGTGAGACAAGTCTCAGTAGGCCACCACCAATGGTGTCTATGTGTAATCCAAATAGGTGTTCATAAGAAACAGTGAGTAATCGACTGCAAGTAAGTAAGCAAAGTAAATTACCCACCATCCCGCTCAGGTTCTGAAAAGACACCTGGAGGGTCTACCTACATCAGCTCATTGCTAAAAATCTGAACAATCACTAAAGGTATAAGTACATACATATAGGTTTTCACTGGCTTGAGGTAAACATGCCTCACGTCCATGCTTCTCACATATGTAATAATCATCACTGGAACGAGGTATTAATGCATGTTTTCCACAAGCACTGTAGCTGGCGTGGGGAATAATTCCTCCCACCAATAAAGTATATATAGGCATTAGGTATAAATGAATCTAGTCATATTACACAAAGGTTCATCTGGAACGGGGAAAGAATGCCTCTCTCCTACACACAGAGATTTATCTGGCACGAGGTAAGAATGCCTCCCTCCCACACATGGGTTATCACAAGCATGTCAACACAATATGGAATAACCATTCACATCACAATATGTAAGCAAATAAATATTATATCATTTCACAATATATAAGGAAATCCAACTAATAATATCACATAATCACATCTCAAGGAAACATACAATTCAATTCATTCAAGGGTTCAGGAAATCTCATCCTAGCCAAAATCTAACCAAGTCATCTCATTTGCCTAACATGGAAAATGCCTTTCAAGACATATCGTTAATTTACAAAGGTGAAAAGGGGTCTAATCTTAAGTCATAAAACCTATGGTTGACCTTACCCATTCCATACATCATCCAAACACACAATCCAGGTTAGATTCATCAATATCATACCACACCGGTCATATAGATATGAATTAGTCATTAAAAATAACGGGGTTTTCAATAGACGAACCACGACAAGAAGATATAAACTCACAGTGGTGAAACCCCAAAATGGAAACCATGTGACCACCTACATTAGAGCAATAGAAGTAGGCTCGCTTTATATCGATCTCATATTCGCAGTAGGTTGGAAGAGATCTGAGTTCTAGTCCAATGCCCTGGAAATAGGGCATATGAGCCTGCGGAAAAATAACAAGACGGAAGGAAAGATTCATCGAGGAGATAAGGGTGTGTGAGGTAAGCCATACCGAGGGTCATCCAACGATTCTGTCGGATCTAAGAATGGTCTCTGGATGAAGAATCCACAATAGATAGAGTGAGAGAGAGAGTTTTGGTTCAAAGGAGGGTTCCTCCTCTGGTTCTGTCCATAGGAAGGAAGAAAGAAATATTTTAGGCTTTAAAAACAAAGTAAGGGAAAAATGGTAAATTCACCCAGAACAGGGTCGCCCGGTTTAGGCACACAGTTTACCAAACCGTTCGCAAGCCATGCGCACCTCACTGCCTCCCAAACAAAGGCCGCATGGCCATCCAACCTGGTCTGCAGGGTCGTGCACCCTTACAGGTGCCCCTGTCTGCAACCTCATGGTTTATCCCAAACCATGTGCAGAACGTGCGCAGGCCGTGAGCCACTGTCTTTAAGCCCATTTCTCAAACTCCCAGGCTCTGAACCAGCCCCAGACACTTCTCGGACCTTCCTTACGATGTTACACACATTAAACACGCTTAAAAAAAATATTTGAAATAAAAACTAACGATCCGTAACTTTGCCAAAGAGTCGGGTCATTACAACCTCCCCTCCTTAAAGCAACTCGTCCCCGAGTTTCCCTTCCGAGGGTATAGATGTGTCATCAATGAAAAGATCTAGCCATTGAGAACATATATCAGCCTCTCACACCCAGGTCTCGTCCTGTACCTGACAGTGTTGCCATAGCACTCGTACAAGAGGAACAGACCAGCCACAAAGTGTCTTCACACTCTAATAAACAATTAGCCTTGGATACTCCTCGAAGGAAGAATCCATATCTAGTTAAACATCATCAGGAAAAAAACAAGAGTCAGATATGAAAAGTATCAGTGTAGCTAAAATACATGAAAAACATCAAGCATGGCCCGATATCTCTGCAAATGTGTAAGATGGTATGCTACTGGTCTGATCCACTTCATCACATCAAAGGTTCCTACAAACCTCAGAAAAAGCTAACACTACTTCTGTATGCATCTTTTCCCTAAACTGGGTGAGACCTTCAAGAAAACCCGGTTCCCAACCTCGAACTCAAGAGGTCGCTGGTTCTTGTTAGCATAGGATTGCTGTCTAGACTGAGCTGTCTGCATATGCTTCCTAATATACTGTATCGGTTCTGTATTCTCCTGTACAAGACATGGTACTAGAACTGCCGCCTCCTCTACTTGAATCCAACACAAAGGCGAGTGACAAGGCCTACCATATAAGGTTTCATAGGGAGTTATATCAATGGTATCTTGGAAGCTATTGTTATAACTGATCTCGACTAGAGGAATGTGTTTCTCCCATGAACCTCCAAAATCGAGAACACATGCACGTAACATATCCTCTAGTACCTGTATAGTCTGCTCGGTCTGTCCGTCAGTCTGCGTGTGATAGGTCGTGCTCAAAAGTACCCGTGTACCCAATGCCTTCTGTAAACCCTGCCAGAACCGAGATGCAAAACGGGGATCTCTGTATAAGACAACAGAACGAGGTGCTACATGAAGGCGCACTATTTTCTTGACATATAGTCTTGTCGAGTCATCAAACATGAATGTCTCCCGTAATGTTACGAAATGTGCGACCTTCATTAGACGATCTATGATAACCCATATTGCATCATTGCCACGAGGTGACCTAGGTAAACTGGTTACAAAGTCCAAAGAAACATCATCTCATTTCCACTCTGGAATGGACAACGACTGAAAAAGCCCTGCCGGACGCTGATGTTCCACCTTCACCTACTGAAAGGTGGAACAATTAATTATAAAACTGGCTATCTACCACTTCATGTTAGGCCATCAGTATTTTTGTCACAAATCATGTTACATTTTGGTGATGCATGGGTGAACTACCCATGCTGAGGCATGGAAATCCCTCATCATCTCCTCTATGATGTATGATGGGACCCATACATGCCCATGGAACAATAATGTATCACCTTCATCCATAGTCCAATATGTAGAGGCAACATTAGTGACACTATCTCGTAGAACATGGCCTTCCGGATCATATAATTTTATTTCCCTGATCCGTTCGAAAAGAGTAGATTTAATCGTTAAGACTCAGAGAATAGTCTGACCCTGTCTTTCTTGAACCTCAACATGAATCTTTGAAAAAAGGTCCATCATATTCCACTCCTCATTAGATTCTTGAACAACTTTTGACTTATTTTTCTGACTTAGCGCATCGGCTACTGAATTTTCTTTCCCAGGAGTGTAGGCCAGTTCAAAATCAAAGGATTGCAGGTATTCGACCCACCTGCATTGCCTGAGATTTAGATCCCGCTGATTGAAGATATAATTGAGGCTTTTGTGGTCATTGAACACCACAAAATGATCTCCCAACAAATATTGTCTCCAATAGCGTAAGGCATGTACAACCACTGTGATCTCGAGGTCGTGCGTCAGATAGTTCCGCACATGAGGCATTAACTGACGAGAACCATACGTAATGACTCGATCATCCTGCATCAAAACAGCTCCAAGACCGATACCTGACACGTCACAATAGATCTTATAAGCCCTTCCTGGCTTCAGAAAGATCATTATCAGCACTGAAGTTATCCTTCCCTTCAGTTCCTGAAAAGATACTTCACAAGGTTATGACCAATCGAATCTCACCACCTTTTTTTTCAAAACGTTAAGTGGTGCTTCTAGGCATGAAATGTCCTGAATGAACTGCCTATAATATCCAGCAAGCCCCAATAAACTCATGATATCAATGAAATTCATGGGATGCTCCTATGAAATTATAGCACTCACCATCTTAGGGTTAAATAAAACTCTAGACTTAGAAGTAATGTGACTAATGAAGTGAACATTATTTATCCAAAAGTTGCATTTACTGAGATTAGAATAAAGCTGATGCTCTCTTAGTGTTTCTAGAACGATCTCATGATGGGTTACATGGTCGTGTCTCGAGCGTGAATAGACTAAGATATCATCCACAAATACAACCACAAATGAATCATGGTATGGGTGAAAAATCTGATTCATAAGATCCATAAACACTGCAAGTGCAATTGTAAGCCCAGAAATCATGAATAGGTACTCATAGAGACCATACCTGCTCCGGAACACCGTGCGAGGTACGTCCAAAGTCCTAACACACACCTGGTGATAGCCCGACCTCAAATCTATCTTTGAAAACACCTTCGCTCCTCGGAGTTGATCAAAGAGGTCGTCAATTCAAGGTAAAGGATAGCAATTATTAATAGTCAAATGATTTAACTTACGATAATCCACACAATGAAGAAGGTAACCATCTTCTTTCATGGAAAAGAGAACTAGTGATACCCAAGGAGATATACTGGGACGTATAAGGCCTTTTGCTTCTAGGTTCTACAGGTGACTCTTGAGCTCCAAGAGTTCCTTAGGTGCCATCCTATGAGGAGGAATGGTTACTGGTGCTACTCCTAGTATATGCTCAATAGTAGATTCCACCTATCTCACTAGAAGTATACCAGAGAAACCATCAGGAAAGACGTCACTGAAAGGCTCCACCACAGGAGGATTAACCGAGGGTTGTAACCTTTGGTCATCAAGATGAATACATGCAACCTATGTCGTGACACCACCTAAACTCTGGTGTTCCGATCCTACTCATGTCTCACTAAGATCCCATTCTCCCTTATATATATACGTTTCACCCTCTGGTGATGTAAACGTCACCCTCCGACGATAGCATTCAATCTGGGCTCTATTGGGAACTAACCTGTCCATCCTGATTATTACATCAATACCTGTCATATCCAGAACATATAGGTTCCACATGAAATGGTAACTGCCCACCTCGAGGGGAAAATTCTGACAATGAATAACGCCCTATGAACGGATACCTAAAGGGTTATCTAACATTATCATACCATGATATAACTCAACGTCAAGACCCAAACTTCCAATAATCGCCTCTGATATAAAAGCGTGAGAAGCGCTTGTGTCAATCAAAATATACACTAAAATAGAGGCCACTAAAATCATACCTCATACAGTACATACTCTGGCATACTGCTCCTGTGGCATAGGTTCAACTACATACAACTGGCTGGTACCACGACCCTGAGTCACAGGCTAGCTACCCTGAGCAGACCCGTCCTGCTGGCGATGAGAGTCATACACCTGATTACCTCTACCTCAACTGCCGCCACGGCCTAATCGGCCGACGGTATTCTAGCTTCCTGACTGACATGATCTGGTAGATCAATCACCATATCGTGGATTAGGCATAGATCTCTGCTCACTAGGCCCTGGGGTGAAAGTCCTCTAGAAACGGTGGAGATGACCCAACCTACCACAACCTCTGCACTCCACTGGATTTCTCGTACACTACCTATTCATATGTCCTGGCACCACACATTGGTGAAATATAATATTACCACCTGAGAAAAGGGTCTAAACACCACTAACACCATGAGAGTCTTCAAAATGCCACTTCTTCCCTGAACCAGATCCACTAGAAAACTTAGGTGCTGAACCGCCCTAGTTTTCACTTTCCACATCTCTGAAATTTCTCTCTGTAATCAATGCTTGCTTGACAATTCCTAAAATGGTCATCAACCTGAACACGTTAACCAATGATCATATGGCGTAACACACCCCATCCTCAAAACTCCTAACGGCCGTGAGATCATCAATAGCAAGTGTAGGAGAAAAACACTATAACTCAGTGAAACATGACGAATATTCCATGACTGTCAAGGTCCCTTTCGACAGATTCATAAACATCGTAGCTCTGTCATCCCTCAATGTCTGGGGAAGTAAATAATCGTATAAGACGGTCTAGAAATCAGTAAAGATCATATCTCTCTATTTTCCCAACTGGGTGATGAAATCCCACCACCTCCTAGATGAACCACGTAGCATATAATCTACGAGCTTGACCCTCTGCTCTGGAGGTGTCTCAAGGTGCTCGAAGATGGTCAGAATAGCTTCTAACCAGGACTCCGCAACAAGTGGACCATCATCTCCCGTAAATATAGGAGGATGTTGCGACTGAAACTCATGGGTCAACTCTACCACACTCGGGGTAGGTCGCACTCCACCTTTCATACTCTGCATCATATGCAAGAAGCTCTCACAGAACTGGGCATCGATACCCATCTTAGGAATAAAAAGTGGAGCCATGGGTGGCTCGAAAGTAAGATCAACTTGCGGCTCAGGTCCTGCCACCTCAAGAACGTGATCTTCGTTGCCTTCAGTGTGCGTGACTCGAGGACGTCTCAGAGGCATATTACTATAATGCCAAACGAACGTCTCAAAATAAGAAACCAAAAAATTAAAGGTTGAACTCCAGAAGCTAGGACAGGTACTAAGCCTTATTACCTCTAAGATCCCATATCCACACCCATACGAATTCTTAGTAAAACCTGCAACTGCTCAAATTTACCTCAATCCAGTGATATGGAATTTCCAGCCCATAAGGGCCCATAATCCTCATGAGCTGAAATATTAAACACAATTGGATGTCATTTCACATTTACTTGAGCTGCTCAAGTATTTGAATTTCTTTTAAAGAAAATGATTGGTTTAGTTGGAATGTCATTTTCTGATCCATAAGGTGCCATACACCTTATGAACCAAAGATTGACTCCCACAAAAACCACATCATTCCTCAATTCACAACCTGCAAGAGGGGTTATCATAGTTTCACACATATTAACAAGGCATGGAAATAAACAACAAGAAATGCTCGCTAAAA
This sequence comes from Viscum album, assembly GCA_963277665.1. Classification (NCBI taxonomy): domain Eukaryota; kingdom Viridiplantae; phylum Streptophyta; class Magnoliopsida; order Santalales; family Viscaceae; genus Viscum; species Viscum album. The sequence continues at coordinate 1,652,592,217 of OY728131.1, read as the reverse complement.
ATTTAAACGTGGCATGGCAAGATGCATGCCTTAATCATATTGTGCCTATCCTGATGCATGTTTTAATTCATAACCCTCATTTCATCAGGTCGAACCATGAATCTGAATTCCAACATTGCAAATCTCAATAACATCACAAAACATGTGAAGCACCCAATGGTGAAATTGTATCAATAGTAAATAGCAGAATCAATAACAACATAAAATAATAAACTTGGCCCATACCTCGTACGTGGGTTGGCGACGCCCAAGCACGGCTCATGGATAAGTCCCTAATAATTCACAATCTCCAATTCTATCATTGCCAAATAGTAAATCAAGAAAGAAATAATGATCCTCTTATACCACTTGGTGACATCCCGGACCCAGCTACACCTTATCCCAAACCCTGAGCCCGGTGGGCCACATGACCACTGGATCGTCTCCCCATAGGCCAGGGGCTACCCACTATCAGTGGGGGTGTAATGGTAAGTTAGTGGGGGGACTTTAACCCCATGTCAGAGTACCCATCAGTATATTAGCAATGTAATAAAAATAACAGAAACACAATGTAACATCCCAAGTAAGTAATAAATAATAGATATTTTTATCTATGTCTATTAATGATTAAGATAGTTTTTTAGAGGCTTAAAATGGTAATAAATCCAATCATAAGAATGGAATACACTAATATTTTTAAAAGATTGTTTTACTGCCTTTTGATGGCAAACCATTTTTGAATCTATCTTTTGACAATTTCATAAACTATGTTTGTCAAAATAAACTTATTCTTTATGACTGGGACATCAAAATTTACCTTGTGTCAATTTTTGGTATTTTTCTGACAATGTTCATTTTTTAATGAATAGTGAAAAATACTGCATTTTACATCAAAACTGCTTTTTAATATAATTTATTTATATGATTAGATTATCTTTTGAATTGGTCTTAATGTGTAATCTGAATATATTTTTACCATTTAATCCAATGGTGGTCATTGTAATCAATTTCACTTTGAAATTAGACTTAAACTGGTGTCAATCTTTTGATACTTATTGTTTTATAAAAACACGCTATTTGCTCTGAAAGCGGGAATTAATTATTAAATTAATTAATGTGACTTATATGTTTTGAATTTTGTAAAATAGAATTCATTTTTGAATTCGGAATATCAAATATAGCTTAGGGTGAATTTTTGGTAATTTTCTGAAAAACATCAATTTTTGATGAATAGTGAAACAACTAAGTGGTACTTATAAAAATTGATTTTCTGTTTAAATAAAATTTTGCCATCATTGTGTTTTGAATTTCAAAAATCTGACATACATGGTTGTCATTAAGTAGTAAAATGAGATTAAAATAATTTTTTGGTGAATAGTAACTTATTAAGTTTTTAATTGTGATTAGTGGTAATTAGTGTAGTTTAAGGTAAAAATAATGCTTTAATAAAATGAGATGAGCTTGACACATGTCCTACCCTCGTTGGTTGTGTCATGGCAGACCAAGACAAGCCATGGGTCAACTTGGGTACCCCATGGAGCCACTTTGGTTGGGAAATGACATAAATAACTTTTTATTTAATGTAAAAGTAAAAATGATACAAACATCATATGTTTTACGAAAACAACTTTTACATGGGGTTATAAAGATCTGATTTCTGATTATAAATAGTCATTGGAAAGCTAAAACTATTTCCTACATCATAGTAGTTTTTTTATAATTTTTAGAGTTTACATAAATTAAATTATTTCTGACATCATGAGGATGTAGCGATGACCTCATTATTTTACGATTTAAATAAAATGGAAAGATAATGTGATATCTAAAACCTAAACATGTCCAAAACCTATTGGATAGGTATATTTAGAACCCTTATCACCTTATCCTTGAATTTTATCAATTTGGGACCATTTAAATTAGAAACTCATTTTCAAATAAAGTAATATTTCTTTACTGTCCAAGAGTGCCCCTCCTCTCCTCTTATAAAAGGCCCCCACCTATACCTCATTACCCACACTCCCAAAGCCTTTGGCTCGGACAAACCCTGCCCATTTACTCTCTCCACATCCATATCCTCATCCTAGAGGATTCCCTTTGGTCAGAATCCTTTCAGAGGAAGCCTTTATGCTCAAATCAAAAGGAGTTACACTTTTAAAGGTAATTCATTCTCTCATGTTCATTTGTTTTATTTTGCTTCTCCAACCCCCTAAACTATTTTTATTTACTTATTTTGTAACAACACCAGTATATTAAATATACTAGGATGTTTTTATAAGATTTATTCGAGCTACATTCTCACACAACTACATAAAATGGTTAAAGAATATACGGTTTCCGTGGATGGAAAAATTCTGCCTCCTGAAATGATGATTGTTCAATACTAATTTAACACCTTCAAAGGTGGACATTATGATGTCACTATTATTATATATGATATATAATATGTTTATGCTTCCTTAATCTTCTGTAGTTTTCATTTATGGCATACCATTATTGTTTCCATTATGGGTAGACATGATATCTTCATTTTAGGAAGTGCGGACTACCGCCCCATGAAAGTGATTTGATTCGTTAATACAATATGTGGGATGTGTAAAGGATAAAGTTAAGGATATTATATATGTTATTATACTAGAATTATAATATACTCTTATATCATTATGATTCCATTCCAGAAAATACGAAATAGAAATGGAAGTAGCGTTCATGCGTACGCACGGCTTACCATCTCCATGAACGGTGCATTTCATTTCTTACCTCTAAATGTGATGTAATATTATAAATACATGTATATGCTGAATATATATGATATATATGTTATCCAAATCATTAATATCATTCTGTATATAATGAACCCTTGACCAAATTAACAACATGTAAGTGTAAGAAGTCTATTTTTGACTTAAGAACCAAATACCGACAAAATGAACATTATTAACTTAAATGATTACATGATGTTCATAACATGGTATAAAAGGAATAATGAACTTGAAAAAGGTTCTTAAGCAAGTAGAGATTAACTCAAGTTTATTATTCAGGAGATTAAAGAACGGTCGGGTCAAGTCGGATACGAGGTATGGGACTTCGTCTCAATCTCCTTTCATTGAGGCATGTTTTATTTTATACACAACATTCTTTTATACAGTGTAAAAACCCCTTTGACTTTTACGTTTATCCAAAAGGAATATTTTTTATACGAAGCATTTTACTAAACGACAAAAGGGAATGTTTTTGTCATACGTATGCGGCGACAACAACTTCTCCTCCGCCATGACCGTTATTTGAGTTTTAGCTTCCTCTACAAGCCATGCCTTCTTTTTAAAAGAAAAATAAATACCATGTTTTAATTTTCATTTATTTTGGTATTGAAAATGTTTTTCATAATGTTTTTATATCAATGTGTTGTTTTGATATCTTGTGATTGAAAGGTGGAAATGTTATGTTTCCTTTATGCATGTTTTATGGGATACGATTATGTTGTGGTTCTTGGGAATTATTATGAAGACAGGTGGTTCTGTGATAAACTAAGGGCGGGTGAGCCCGATATAGCTCTCTAATGCATTGGGTAATGCGAATGAGTGAAACGTTAAGGTTTATCCGAAGAGATTTAGGGAATATACTGTGATGGGTATTCCAAATGTAACCAAGAGGGTTACTCCCTACGTAAGAATGTTATGAATGCCTCAAGTTACCTTTATTTCTTATGATTTCTATGATTTATTCATGATTTGATGAGGTATGTCAAAGTGCTTATGTTTTATTGGTAAAGTATGATCTCATCCTTATGTATATATGTACCCATGTTTCCTTTCCATGTTTTTATATCCCTTACTGAGCTTTTTATGCTCATCCCAAGTTTTTGAAATGTTTTTCACAGGTCAAGGGAAAGGTACATGTTATGATGATAGTGTCAAGGAAGTGTCAAGAAAGAATCCATGTTTATTTTAAATATGTTTCAATTGATGGGAATGAAGAATAATATATTTATGTAACCATTTTGTTAATATGTGGAATGTAATGCAAGTTTTATGATCTAATTCTCTAAAACTCCAAACCTAAAAAGATCCTCAATGTGTAATCTTGTAACAACTCAAGATTAAGTAAGGTTTAAGGCTGGGGCCTTATAGTTGGTATCAATGGTCAGTTTAGATAACTTTAGGAGTTAGAATTCTATTAAATGATTAACCAAAAATATTTTTTTATGGTCAAATTGAAGTGATATAGCATTTGAAGATTACTATGTTGCTTCATCTAAAACATGTTCGTTCAGAATGGTTTTCCGCAGAGGAAACAGGGAAGCAGTGCTAGGAAGGCATACAGAAGGAAATAACCTTCCGAATCAGCATCCCGAGATGGTATGAATTGGAACTGAACGGTTTGTTGCAGTGATGGCACAGTTGACTCAAGCGATAAATGGCGGTGGTATCCATACACGAGATCAGCCAGACCAACCGCAGAGGAACATGTCAGTGGTGGAACATTTCAGGAGGCAACATCCCCCATCATTCAGAGGATCATCTGACCATGTGCTAGCTGAAGGGTGGATTAAAGAACTGGAGAAGATTTTCGATGTCATGGGGTGTTCAGACAATCAAAATGTTAGTCTTGCTATTTACCGTTTGGAGGGTGAGGCAGATCAGTGGTGGTTTATGGTTAGAAATATCAGGGACGCTGATGAGATTGATGCTCTCGACTGGGATGAATTCAAAGGTATGTTTCTCGAGAAGTATTTTCGTAAGGCTGTTCGACTTAGGATGGAAAAGCAATTCTTGGAATTGAGGCAAGAGGAAGACTCAATGGCTACCTATGAAAAAAGGTTCACTCGATTGGCAAGGTATGCTCCAAATTTTATCTGATACCTTGATAGTAAAATCAATCGTTTTTACTCAGGATTAAAGCCAAAATATCAAAGGGAATTATCTTCTCGTGAGTTTAAAAGTTATGAAAAGCTTGTTCTATGTGCTGAGAAGGTGGAAATGGAGTTTTTCGATGATCAAGTGTTCTATAAAAACCAACAGAAGAAGAGACCGAGGTGGCAGGAGAAAGGTAATAATTCTTCAAAAAAGTATGATGGTAAGAAAACTAAGTTTCCTGTTTGTGATAAATGTGGCAAAATGCATGTTGGGGAATGTCTTCTGAATTCTAGAAAGTGCTACCGATGTGGTAAGTTGGGACATAAGGCTCGTGATTGCACTGAAAAGGATCAAGGTGAAGGTAAGACCAAATTCGATTTACTGTTAGTGAATTGTTATAAGTGCAATGAGATGGGTCACTATGCAAATGAGTGTCCGACAAAGAGCTTTAGTGATGGTAAGCAGTTAGACTACAAGAAGAAATGGGTGGTGAAATCCTTTGCAACTACTTCAGCAGATGTCGGGCCGTCAAATGAAGTTGTATTAGGTACTTTGTTAGTTTTTTCAGATTATTCCAGTGTCTTTTTTGATTCGGGGTCTACACATTCTTTCATCTCTGAAACCTTTTCTAGTAAAATGGGAATACCATATCAAGAAATGACTCCTGAACTTTTGGTAAAAACACCTGGGGGAAATTTGGAGGCAAAAAGAATTTATAAGAATCTTCCTATCCTTATCTGTGGAAAGAACCTACTTGCAAACCTTATTGTTCTACCTCTAGTAGAGTTTGATGTTATCCTGGGTATGGATTGGATCTCTATTTACCATGCTAAGATTGACTGTAGAGATAAAGAAGTTTCTTTTCAGAAAGACTTTCAATTTGTGTACAAGAATGAACCCTTACTGTTGATAACTTATCAAGAGGCCGAGAAACCTGTAAAGGATGGAAATGAATGTTACCTTACACACATTGTTGAACATAAGGGAACAGTTCAGATTAATGATGTGCCAGTGGTAAATGAGTATCCTGATGTTTTTCCTGATGAGTTTTCTGTAATAATACCATATCGGGAAGTTGAGTTTACGATTGACTTAGTTCCTGATGCTAAGCCAATTTCAAAACTCCCTTATCGAATGGCTCAAATTGAACTTTTAGAGTTGAAGGAGCAATTGCAAGATTTATTAGAGAAAGGTTTCATTCGACCTAGCACATCACCATGGGGTGCTCCTATTTTATTTGTTAAAAAGAAAGATGGTTCAATGAGACTTTGCATTGATTATAGAGCCTTGAATAATATCACTGTTAAGAACAAATATCCTTTGCCTCATATCGATGATTTGTTTGATCAGCTCCAGGGAGCTCAGTTTTTTTCAAAGATTGACTTCAGATTGGGGTACCATCAGCTGAAGGTAAAGGAGGCAGATATTCCGAAGACCGCGTTCCGTACGAGATATGGCCATTATGAATTTGTAGTAATTCCTTTTGGGCTAACCAATGCACCTGCTGTATTCATGGACTTAATGAATAGAAATTTCCATGAGTTCTTCGATAAGTTTGTGGTGGTTTTCATTGATGATATTTTGTTGTTTAATAAAAGTAACGAAGATCATGAAAGACATTTAAGGTTCATCTTGAAAACCTTAAAAGAAAAGAAACTGTATGGAAAATTCAGCAAGTGTGAGTTTTGGTAGCAACAAATTTCATTCTTTGGTCACATTGTTTCAAAAGATGGCATAACCGTTGATCCTGCAAAAACAAAAGTTGTTAAAGAATGGCCAAGACCCACAAATGTAATCGAGATTCGTAGCTTCCTTGGTTTGGCAGGCTATTACCGAAGGTTTGTTAGAAATTTTTCACGGTTATCTAGTCCAATGACTAAGCTAACTCGGAAGGGTGTTAAGTTTATCTGGACAAAAGAATGTGATGATTGTTTTCGGGAATTGAAAAGAAGATTGGTGAATGCTCCAGTTTTGGCACTACCTTCCAGGAATAGTGAGTTTGTTATATACAGTGATGCTTCATTGAAAGGACATGGTTGCGTCCTAATGCAGAATGATTTGGTAATTGCTTATGCTTCACGACAATTGAAAACTCATGAGGTAAATTACCCTACACATTATTTGTAATTAGCTGCTATTGTTTTCGCTTTAAAAATTTGGAGGCATCATTTGTATGGAGTAAAGTGTGAAATATATACCGATCACAAAAGTTTAAAGTATATATTCACTCAGAAAGAATTGAACATGAGACAAAGGAGATGGATAGAATTAATCAAGGATTATGATTGTACAATTCATTACCATCTGGGAAAAGCAAATAAAGTGGTTGATGCTTTAAGTCGAAAAAGTAATGCTTCAATAGAAATGTTGCGTTTGGAATGTGATCCTTTGGTTAAGGATTTGATGAACATTGGCATAAAAGTTGTTGGTGCAGTATGTTCTTCTGTTTTGTTTCAGGTATCAGTGAGATCATCTCTATCAGATAGAATCAAGCAAGCACAGAAGCAAGACAGTGAGTTGCAGAAAAAGGTAGAGCTGGTTCAGAAAGGTAAGTTGCCTGAATTCAACATTGATAATGATTGCGTTTTGAGATTTGGGAAGAGATTGTGTGTGCCTTGTGATTCACATTTGAAGAGATAGTTGTTATGTGAAGCTCATAGTTCTCTGTTTTTAGTTCATCCTAGCAGTACTAAGATGTACAGAGATCTGCGGGAGTATTACTGGTGGGATGGAATGAAACGAGATATTGCTGATTTTACTGTGAAGTGTTTGACATGTCAACAGGTTAAAGCAGAGAGACAGTTACCAAAAGGGATGCTTCAGCCTTTACCAGTGCCAGAGTGGAAATGGGAGAATATATACATGGACTTTGTTGTGGGATTACCGAAGACATCTCGAGGTAATAATGCAATCTGGGTTATTGTTGATCGCTTGACCAAATCTGCTCATTTCCTTTCTATACGAGATACTTTTTCCCTAGATCAACTTTCCCGTTTGTATCTTAAAGAGATAGTTAGGTTACATGGAGTTCCACTCTCCATTGTATCTTATCGTGATACCAGGTTCACTTCTAACTTTTAGAAAGGCCTTCAGAAGTCGTTGGGTACTGAATTAAATTTTAGTACAGCTTTTCATCCTCAATCAGATGGGCAGTCAGAACGAACAATTCAGACCTTGGAGGATATTCTACGAGCTTGTTCTATGGATTATCAGGGAAGTTGGGACCAACATCTTTGTTTGGTTGAATTTTCATATAATATCATTTTTCATTCCAGTATACAGATGGCACCATTTCATGAATTATATGGGAAGCGATGTCGAACTCCAGATTTCTGGGATGAAGTGGGTGAAAGGAAGTTGATGGGACCAGAATTGGTAGAAGTGATGGCAGAAAAAGTTCAGCTGATTCAGAATCACATGAGAACAGCTCAGAGTGGGCAGAAGAGTTATGCGGACAACAGGAGGAAGGATCTCTCTTTTGAGGTAGGTGATCATGTTTTTCTCAAGGTTTCTCCTTGGAAAAGTGTGATGTGATTTGGTAAGAAAGGAAAGCTGAGTCCAAGGTTTATTGGACCATATGAAATTCTGGAGAGAGTTGGATCAGTTGCATACCGAGTGGCTTTACCTCCGAGTTTATCTCAGGTACACAATGTTTTTTACGTTTCGATGTTGAGAAACTATATGCCAGATCCATCTCATGTTTTGGGTTCCGAGGTAGTTCAGCTGGAAGAGAACCTATCTTATGAGGAAAAACCGGTCCAGATTCTTGACCACAGGGAGAAAGTGTTACGGAATAAGGTGATTAATCAGGTAAAGGTTTTGTGGAAAAACCACATGATGGAAGAGGCAACATGGGAATCTGAAAATGCAATGAGGGATAAGTACCCCCATTTATTTGATAAGTAAATAAATTGTGGGGACGCAATTTTCTAAAGGGGGGAAGGATGTAACATCCCAAGTAATTAATGAATAATATATATTTTTATCTATGTCTATTAATGATTAAGACAGTGTTTTAGAGGCTTAAAATTATAATGAATCCAATCTTAAGCATGGAATACACTAATATTTTTAAAAGATTGTTTTACTGCCTTTTGAGGGAAAACCATTTTTCAATTTATCTTTTGACAATTTTATAAACTATGTTTGTCAAAATAAACTTATTCTTTATGATTGGGACATCAAAATTTACCTTGTGTGAATTTTTGGTATTTTTCTGACAATGTTCATTTTTTAATGAATAGTGAAAAATACTGCATTTTACATCAAAACTGCTTTTTAATATAATTTATTTATATGATTATATTATCTTTTGAATTGGTTTTAATGTGTAATCGGAATATATTTTTACCATTTAATCCAATGGTGGTCATTGGAATCAATTTCACTTTGAAAGTAGACTTAAACTGGTGTCAATCTTTTGATACTTATTGTTTTATAAAAACACGCTATTTACTCTGACAGCGGGAATTAATTATTAAATTAATTAATGTGACTTATATGTTTTGAATTTTTTAAAATATACTTCATTTTTGAATTCAAAATATCAAATATAGCTTAGGGTGAATTTTTGGTAATTTTCTAAAAAACTTCAATTTTTGATGAATAGTGAAACCACTAAGTGGTACTTATAAAAATTGATTTTCCGTTTAAATGAAATTTTTCCATCATTGTGTTTTGAATTTCAAAAATCCGACATACATGGTTGTCATTAAGATGTAAAATGTGGTTCAATGAGATTAAAATAATTTTTTGGTGAATAGTAACTTATTAAGTTTTTAATCACGATTAGTGGTAATTAGTGTAGTTTAAGGTAAAAATAATGATTTAATAAAATGAGATGAGCTTGACACATGTCCTACCCTAATTGGTTGTGTCATGTCCGACCAAGACAAGCCATGGGTCAACCTGGGGACCCCATGGAGCCACCTTGGTTGGGAAATGACATAAATAACTTTTTATTTAATGTAAAAGTAAAAATGACACAAACATGATATGTTTTACGAAAACAATTTTTACATGGGGTTATAAAGATCATATTTTTTATTATAAATAGTCATTGGAAAGCTAAAAAGATTTCCTACATCATAGTATTTTTTTATAATTTTTAGACTTTAAGTAAATTAAATTAATTATGACATCATGATGATGCAGCGATGACCTCGTTATTTAACGATTTAAATAAAATGGAAAGATAATGTAATATCTAAAATGTAAACATGTCCAAAACCTATTGGATGGGTAGATTTCGAACCCTTATCACCTTAGCCTCGAATTATATCAATGTGGGACCATTTAAATCCAAAACTCATTTTCAAATAAAGTAATATTTCTTTACTTTCCAAGAGTATCCCTCCTCTTCTCTTATAAAAGGCCCCCACCTATACCTCATTACCCACACTCCCAATGCCTTCGTCTCGGCCAAACCCTGCCCATTTACTCTCTACACATACCTATCCTCATCCTAGAAGATTCCCTTTGGGCAGAATCCTTTCAAAGGAAGCCTTTAGGCTCAAATCAAAAGGAGTTACACTTTTAAAGGTAATTCATTCTCTCATGTTAATTTGTTTTATTTTGCTTCTCCAACCCCCTAAACTCTTTTTATTTACTTCTTTTGTAACAAAACCAGTATCTTAAATATACTATGATGTTTTTATAAGATTTATTCGAGCTACACTTTCACAAAACTACATCAAATGGTTAAAGAACATATGGTTTCCGTGGATGGCGAAATTCTGCCTCCCGAAACGATGATTGTTCAATACTCATTTAACACCTTCAAAGGTGGCCATTATGATGTCGCTATTTTTATATATGATATATAATATGTTTATTCTTTTTTAAAATTCTGTATTTTTCATTTATGGCATACCATTATTGTTTCCATTATGGGTAAACACGATATCTTCATTTTAGGAAGTGCGGACTACCGCCCCCTGAAAGTGATTTGATTCCTTAATACCATATGTGGGATGTGTAAAGGATAAAGTTAATGATATTATATATGTTATTATACTGGAATTATAATATACTCTTATATCATTATTATTCCATTCCAGAAAATACGAAATAGAAATGGAAGTAGCGTTCATGCGTACGTACAGCTTACCGTCTCCATGAACGGTGCATTTCATTTCTTACCTCTAAATGTGATGTAATATTATAAATACATGTATATGATGAATATATATTATATATATGTTATCTAAATAATTAATATCATTCTGGATATAATGAACATTTGACCAAATTAACAACATGTAAGTGTAAGAAGTCTATTTTTGACTTAAGAACCAAATACCGACAAAATGAACATTATTAACTTAAATGATTACATGATGTTCATAACATGGCATAAAAGGAATAATGAACTTGAAAAAGGTTCTTAATCAAGTAGAGATTAACTCAAGTTTATTATTCGGGAGATTAAAGAACGGTCGGGTCAAGTCGGATACGAGGTATGGGACTTCGTCTCAATCTCCTTTCATCGAGGCATATTTTATTTTATACACAACTTTCTTTTATACGGTGTATAAACCCCTTTGACTTTTACGTTTATCCAGAAGGAATCTTTTTTATATGAATCATTTTACTAAATGAAAAAAGGGAATGTTTTTGTTGTACGTATGCGGCGACAACGACTTCTCCGCCGCCGTGACCGTTATTTGAGTTTCGGCTTCCTCTACAAGCCATACCTTATTTTTAAAAGAAAAATAAATACCATGTTTTAATTTTCTTTTATTTTGGTATTGAAAATGGTTTTCATAATGTTTTTATATCAATGTGTTGTATTGATATCTTGTGATTGAAAGGTGGAAATGTTATGTTTCCTTTATGCATGTTTTATGTGATACAATTATGTTGTGGTTCTTGGGAATTATTATGAAGACGGGTGGTTCCGTGATAAACTAAGAACGGGTGAGCCCGATATAGCTCTCCAATGCATTGGGTAACACGAAGGAGTGAAACGTTAAGGTTTCTCCGAAGAGATTTAGGGAATATACTGTGATGGGTATTCCAAATGTAACCAAGAGGGTTACTCCCTATGTAAGAATGTTATGAATGCCTCAAGTTACCTTTATGTCTTATGATTTCTATGATTTATTCATGATTTGATGAGGTATGTTAAAGTGCTTATGTTTTATGGGTAAATTATGATCTCATCCTTATGTATATATGTACCCATGCTTCCTTTCCATATTTTTATATCCCTTACTGAGCTTTTTATGCTCATCCCATGTTTTTCAAATGTTTTTCACAGATCAAGGGAAAGGTACATGATATGATGATAGTGTCAAGGAAGTGTCAAGAATGAATCCATGTTTATTTTAAATATGTTTCCATTGATGGGAATGAAGAATAATATCTTTATGTAACCACTTTGTTTATATGTGGAATTTAATGCAAGTTTTATGATCTAATTCTCTAAAACTCTAAACCTGAAAAGATCCTCAATGTGTAATATTGTAACAACTCTAGATTAATTAAGGTTTAAGGCTGGGGCCTTATACACAACCATTGGTAAACAAGATAAAAAGGGAAACATACAAACCAACAACGTAAGTATGAAAACCCCTGATTGATATACAAAAGCCACATAGGCAGTTTCTAATACAAAACGGATGTATGGAATGCTGATACAGTAGAAATAGCTGGAAAGCATGCTATATAGTAATACAAAAATAGATAAAAGAACAAAAGTAGTCCACAAACTTATCTAGCCAAGCTCGGTCCTCTGCTCTGGATCTCCAACTAGAAAATACATGTATCAACAACCTGATGCTTGGCCTTTTCCCCTACTAGTACATGCAGTACTAAAGTCTACATGGGTTCCATGGAGGCTGCCCGGGTAGGGTGTGAGACAAGTCTTAGTAGGCCACCACCAAAGGTGTCTGTGTGTAATCTAAATAGGTGTTCACAAGAAATGGTGAGTAATAGACTGTAAGTAATTAAGAAAAGTAAATAACCCATCCTCCCACTCAGGTTCTGAAAGAACACATGGCGGGTCTACCTGCTTTATCTTGTGGCTGGAAATATAAACAATCACCAGGGGTATAAGTACACAGATATAGGTTATCACTGGCACGAAGTAAACATGCCTCTCGTCCATGCTACTCACATATGTAATAATCATCATAGGCACAATGTATGAATGCCTCTCTTACACAAGCAATGTAGCTGGTGTGGGGTAGAATTCCTCCCACCCATAAAGGATATATAAGAACGAGGTATGAATGCCTCTTATCCTATTACACAGAGGTTCATCTGGAACGGGGTAAGAATGCCTCCCGCCCACACATGGCGATTCATCTATCACGGGGTACGAATGTCACCCGCCCACACACGGGTTATCACATGCATGTCAACACAATATGGAATAACTATTCACATCACAATATATAAAGAAATACATCTTATATCATTTCACAATATATAAGGAAATCCATATTATAATATCACATAATCACATGTCAAGGAAACATAAAATTCAATTTATTCAAGGGTTCATGCTATTTAATCCTAGCCAACCTCTAACCAAGTCATCTCATTTGCCTAACATGGAAAATGCCTTTCAAGACATATCGTTAAGGTCCAAAGGTGAAAAAGGACTGAATTTGAAGGCATAACACCTATGGTTGACCATACCCAATCCATACGTCATCCAAACGCCCTATCCAGGTTAGATTCAACAATTTCATACCACACTGGTCATTTAGATATGAAGTAGTCATTATAAATAAGGGGTTTTTCAAAATACAAACCACGACACGATGATATAAACTTACAGTGGCGAAAACCCAAAATGGAAATCATATGACCACCTACCATAGAGCTGTAGATGTAGGATCGCTTGATTTCGACCTCAAATTCCCAGTAGGTTGGAAGAGATCTGAGTTCCAGTCAAATGGCCTAGAAATAGGTCATATGATCATGTAGCAAAAAAACAACACTGAAGGAAAGATTCACTGAGGAAAGAAGGGTGTGTGAGTTAAGCCTTACCGTGGGTGATCCAATGCTTCCATTGTATCGAAGAACGGTCTCCAGATGAAGAATCCACAAGAGAAAGAGTGAGAGAGAGATTTTTGGCTCAAAGGAAGGCTCCTCCTCTGGTTTTGTCTGTGGGAAGGAAGAATGAAAGCTTTTAGGGTTTAAAAACATAGTAAGGGGAAAATGTTAAATTCACCCAGAACAGGTCGCATGGATTAGGCACATGGTTTACCAAACTGTACGCAAACCGTGAGAACCTCGTTACCTCCCAAAAAAAGGCTAAATGGTCGTATGGCCTGGTCTGCATAGTGGTGTGCCCCTGTAGGTGCCCTTGTCTACAGCCGCATGATTTATCCCAAACCATGTGCAAACTGCGTGCAGGCTGTTCACCACTGTGTGCAAGCCTATTTCTCAAACTCCCGGTCTCTGAACCAACCCCAGACACTTCCCGAAGATTCCTTAGGATGTTACACACATTATACAAGCTTAAAAGAATGATTTTAAAGAAAAATTAACGATCTATACCTTTTCCAAAGAGTCGTTTCATTACAGGTTCATTCCTTATCTTTTGTTTTAGGGTTTTCTCTTTACGTTCACTATGTGTTCAATATTGGCATTTACTTTGTCCTATAGTTCGAGGATTACCCAATGAATGATCATTGTATATCTGATATTGGGTGAAACGGGTTGATAATATGGGTATGGTATAGAGATATTAAATCATTATTATGAATAAGAATATGGAATAATTTCCATGAATTCATTTGGAGTTTTTTTATGGTTTTGGTGTTATGAGGTGATATCTCGCAGTGTTAGGTGTTTCCCTATAATTGGGTACAACTAGGATGGTCAGGATCTAGAGGAAGATGGGGAGAGGGTTTTTTTAATCCCAAATACATGATTTGTGACTCAATTCTGAATGGAATTAGTGGTTGTTGATATCTTGATTTAAGAATCATTAACCTTATAGAATTTCTATCAATGCTCACAATACATAGCATATAGTCCTATGAAAACATGATGTATAGTCCCCTCAACATGGAACTAAGGTTTTAGGGTTGAAAAATGTATCACATGCCATGTGACATGTGTCACATGCCCTAGGACCCTTATCCAACCATCTCGGTGTGTATAGGGAGTACACACCCAAGAGGCCGGGTAGCATTACACCATGTGTGGGTTATGAAAACATATCATTTAAACATTTGTAGTGGGATAAATGTGTATAGGGAGTACTGCAAAGGAGAATGTGTGGTCTGACACACTATGTGTGGTGTGCTACACACCATGTACTTAAGAAATTGCATGGGAATGTGAAGGATACATGCTGAGTTCCAGCCTTGAAATCTTCTTGTCATGTACCTCGGGAAGACACCATGTATAATATAATATTTCAAGACATGTGAGCATGAGACGTGGGTAGTACCATGATTACTGAGACAAGTCATGAACTTATAAGGGCATGTCGTGTACTCAATTCAGGATAAATTTGGTTTAAATTTCTTCTTAGTTAAGCTTTATGGAAAGTTTTTGTGATAATATTTGGTCTAGTATCAATTAAATGTGGTCCCTTGGTCCATTCCTATGATGGTTAGGTGTGACATCATGCTCCCATGATGGAGGTTGATCCCACTATAACTTCATGGTGATTAGAATTGTGTGGGGAATATCCCTTGATCTGGAGTGTGTTTTTTCAGTATAAATTAATTGATATTTTAGTGGATTGGGTCATATATCTCTCTAAGAGGCTCAGAGAAATCCTCATATCCTACATGTCTTTTAGATGGGGTTTGATTGAATTTATGTAAAAATATTTACACTTTTGTTGGTCCCCTGTATTAGAAGATGTTTCTTATTTGTTCTTGTGCCCCTAGTGAGCCCTTGACATTGATCCCAATCTTTTTAGGGTGACAAGATATTTTTTATGAGGTATTATTCTAATAGAGTTTTTATATTAGATGACACATCTTCATTTCAGGTTTACTTCTTCTTTGATTATCCTGGTTAGTCTAGACTTTAGGATGAGAATAATTAGTGGCAGTATAGCTCATGGAGTGATATCTCTTATATGATTATTACCCTAAACCTTAAAGTTGATCTATGGATGGAAGTTCTTGATACGTTTGAGACTCAATGTCATTCATGATTATATCTATATGTTTTATTATATTTCTCATATTATGATTTAATTTTCTTGAGATGATATTAATAAAATTGATGTTTTATGATAATTGATTTTAGGGTGTCCTACTAGGTATTGTTATACTCACCCTTGTCTGAGAACCACTCGTACCTATCGTTCCTTATGCAGGAAAATGGTCATTAAAGTTTCCATGGAGGAATGGGGTTGGTGGACCTTAGTTGGGATAAATAGACATAAGTAAATTCTTGTGTTTCATTTTACAAATTTCCAATCCCAAGAAGATCTTATATTATTTTTCACATTTGGGTGGACATGTATTTATCCCCTTTTATGTCTTCTATTATTCATGTAATACTATATTAGTGGTATTATATATGTATACACTAATTTTTATCAGTTGTTTTACATTTCAACATTTTATGTGCTTTGAGGTGTGTATTTTTATATAAGTAACATAGTCCAATTCATCAATGGTAGTCATAAAACCTTTTCCCATTAGATGATGTCTTGGGTAATTTTTTTCATAGATCCATATGGGTTGGGTTTTGACATGTTCTACCATGAGTAGATTTTATATTGACATGGAATATTGAATTTCATTGTTTATATGCTCAGTGTGGTGTTGTGTGTTTGTTGAAGTAATGGTTGTTTTGGGCTATGTGGAGGTATATGTGGTTGTCTGGTGATGTTGTAACATTTTAGATGGGATAAGATCCATGAGTGGTATCTCATGGAATGGTTATTTAGACCCCTATATTTTTCGGTCATCGGTGATTCTTTTTAGAAAATGAGAATCATTTGAGAGGTATCTAATGTAATGATCCAAGCCTTCCAGGACCAATAATTTTCCATTTTTTGAGTTGGAGTGTTTTAGAGGAGCCTTGGGTATATTTATTAGTGGTTGAAGGTGCATTAAAGATATTTTATGACATTCAGATCATGAATGGTTTATAAGAAGTGAAATTTAGGTTCATGGATATTATAGTCAAACAGTTTCACAGCTTATAATAAGGAAAGGGGTTGTTGGATAAATGGATTCACATCATGGAAGGAAAATTCACAATGTGCACAAAATTAGATATGAGGTAATGTGAATTTTAATTAAAACATGAGATTGGGTGTTTTAGGGACTGTAATGGTTTCAAACTTTTAATTTGTGATACCCCCATGGAATTCACATCATGAATAGAAAACACGATGTGATGATGTTGTGATCTATGTTTATTATAATTCACATTCATCCCATTTTGTTCTCATTGACTTATATCCATCCCTTCCCATTTATTTTAAATAATACTTAGGCACCCAAAGAGACCTTATACCCCACTTCTCCCATTTATCAATCCTTGGGTTTCAATAGATTCCCATTGGGGATTCTTAGTGAGTTATACACTCTTCCCCATTGTCATTACATATATTATTCTTTAAATGTCCACCACATGTGTACAATTTTGGTCATTGTTGTATATGTGAATCATTATTGGCAACCCTTCATTTCTGTGTAGTATGGTCATTATTCTCATGGTGCGGTTTTAGATGTAGAATGTTTCTTGTTTTCCCTGAGGAACACATCAATATCATAAATCTTCTTAGAGTTTGGGTACCCTCATTCTCACCTATTTATGTGATATGTGTCTAATCTGAATTATTTTTTCTTAACATTGGGTGAATATTAAGGGTTGTAGAAATGATATATTTTATTTGAGTGTCTAAGCTGATAGAATAGGGATTTTCCACAAAATTTAGTGAATTTATATATGTTTTTAATTTTATTATTCATCCATGTTTCTAATTTTGAAAAGAACAGCTATTGGGATCCTTGTTTGTATTGTAGTTGTTATACAGTAATGACCCTTTCTCAATTGCTTTAATATTTCAACCAAAATAATTGGACAAGGAACGAATATTGTGAAAATAAACTGATTCCTCTATATATTTATTTTTATCATAATACCCATGGTAAATAAAAATAATATGTGATAAGTATATTGAATAATCATGTAAGATGATTTTCATGTTGTTTTTAATGCTTGTTCTTGTTTAATTTTTCTTATATAGTTTGGGATATAGTTTAATGATGTTAGTGAATATCTGGGTTAGGTATTATTCATGGATTTAATGTAGTGGTTGGTTATCAAGGATGTGTTATAGGTAGTAGTGTGATGTAGTGTGATGAGGTTGTGCCATAGTGGTGGTGGCAGAATGGTTTCGACACAATGGTTGTGGAATAGTGGTTTTTTTGGTATGTGGTGATAGAATTTCAAGAGTTTTTGATGATTTGTGGATATGGTGAGATGTATTGAGAGATGTGGTGCTGAGACCATGGTAGATGTGTGTTGATGTTGTGTTTGTTGTGTGAGTTGGTTTAGTTGTAGAATGAGTTGTTCATATAGTTTCCCAGCTATCCATGAGATAAATTGTGATAATAATTGAAACTAAATAATCTACATGATATGTGAGATTGAATTGAAATAGATGTGATATAATTAGATAACTGAATTGATCTAATGAATTAATACTGAAATGTGATTAAATTAATAATAAAAAATTATGGGTAAACTAATTACTGGATGTGCTAAATGTTTTGTGATTTGTGAGGTGGTTGGGTGGTGTTGAATATAGTTATAGAAGTAAATTTTAATGTTGATGTGGTTTTCTCTAGTGTATTTTATATCAACCTATAGGATGGGTATTTCTGGTTTCAATATATCTTTTAAGTTTATATTATTTTACACACACTCCATATGAGTTGGATAACCTTACCAACACTTAGAGGTGTTGAGTTCTGGGTGTATTCCCAAACATCATGGCAGCTCGTGATATGGATTTTTGTTTACCCCCTCTCCCATTATCTTAAATCAGTATTAGTGGTATTTATTGGAGTTGGATATCAACCAGTGGCGATGGGTGGCCTAGGATTCTTCATGTGGGATGTGATAGGATGGGATATTTTGCTTAGGTATAAGCAAGTGGGATGTTATGTGATGTGACATGTGGCATAGTTTTCAATTGTATGTTAAGTGATGTCTTGTATGGACTAGGTGTCTACGGGTGGGATGTGATGTGATGTGTTGTGTGGTCCAGGTGTTTACATGTAGGATGTAATGTTATGTTACATGTGGCCTAGGTGTCTTCAGGTGGGATGTGATGTGATGTGATGTGTTTCCTTTTTGTTTTTTTTGTGGGATGTGATGTGATGTGATGTAATGTGCTATGTGTGAAATGCGTGGGAAAATATCATGCTAGATATTGGTTACTGATAGGAGAAAATAAATGGGGTAATTGGATCCTTTGTTTATTACATCCTCTATAATTTATTCTTATATTGGATGTGTGGTTTGGTGAGTGAGCCATGCTGAGTTTGGATTTCATTAGATGACCTAAATATGTTCTTTTTTGTTCTATTAATTTTTTAATATCTCATTATCATTCTCTTTTCAAATATGCACTTTAGGCCTTAGATATGTCCCCAATGAGTTTACTTGTAATTATCACCCTACGTATATAAAATATTTTTTAGGATTCCTATATGAATTTGGGGACTGATCTAGATATTACTGGCTTGGATGTACTTATTATTGATTCGTTGTCATAGTCTTTTTTTGTATATTACATTGGATACATTTATATTTTTCAATTCAACATTATTCATGAACTGTGGGATGATTTTTGGGTTATATTTATATTTTTTGGTTGGAATATTTGGGTGTTTTTTATTTTATGTCCTGAATTTATCATACCTATATAGTATAATTTCTCTCATGATGTGAGATTTTTTACCCTTGGTGCTAGTCATGAACTCAACAACTACTGGATGTTGGAATCAGGGGGGGTCATCATCTCTCCCTCCTCATTGAAATATCATTTTAAAGAGGGGTTTTTAAAACCCTTCTTTACCAAAAAAAGAAGAAATTGACCCAATTTCAATCCCACAACCACCAATTTGATCCTAAGGAAGATAGTGGGCGCTCAGTTTGGATCCATTTGGTCAGGTCATGTAAGAAGCACCAAACCTCTGAAACATGTGCATACTACCAAAATTTTTCTATAACCAAGGAGTCACACTCTTCCAAAATAATCATTTCCATACCATGCATTATAATCCCATGATTCATACAAAATCTAGATGTTCCCACACATTTGTTTAATATTTTAACCAATCTACACCTCACCCCATCACCACTCGTCTACTAAGAATAATTAAAACACTTTGTTTCTAGATTCCCTTACCGCATACCATAAAGAATAAAAAACTAACAGGGATAGGAATAAAACTAATCTCTCCCTTAAAAAATTACAATATTCCACAAGATCTATCAATCAGGGTTTCATAAACCCTAAATAATGTAGAAAATTTTTATATTTTTCAAAACATTTCAATTGTATCCTCACCTATCAGGGGACCTCACACCCAAAACGAGATACCTCTCAGGAACTATCATGCTTGATTTGATACTTACCGTTGTTTCTATATGCCTAAATCCCAAGAATTCAAGAACATTCAGTTCTTCTATTCCAACTAAGATCATTTCACAATGCTTCACTAAATCATTACATCCCCATCTAGGACCATCAAAACCGTGATTTCAAAACTCCACCAAAAGATAACCAGATGGGAATCTGAATTATCCTTCCTTCAAACAACATCCTTATAAAATAGTGTACAAGAATAATAAATTATTTTTCTCAAAAAAAAGAACTAAAACCATTGAAACAACAATTTATATATAACCTCACTTGAATCAATTCTACAAGTAAAATAGTTGGAAGAAATTTCATGATTCAAACTTGAAAGAACCATAGTCACATGTTCTTTGGACATCTCAAGACAGGAAGTCTCTGCCACTTACACAACTCAGAATGTAGAGGTCCAACAACATGCTATAGGGGACAATTCGCATAATGTTCCTTGTTTTGAAGATCCTAAATCTACAGATAAGCTTCGAGATAAAATCTTATATCAATCTTTTAGAAGAGGATAGATTTCGAAGGATATTTACATAGCCATCAAATCAGATATATTCAATGAAATAATGAAGAAGGAGTTTCAAAAGACTCCCTAACTCATCTTATTGGTTGGGTTGAATCTAGAAGACCTTGACTATGGGAGTTTATTTCTGTCTTGATCCGGTATGATCTTTGGAATGTTTTTGAGATGATCTTGCTGTTTTTTATCTGGAAACTGTGGATTTATGCTTCTTTGTCTTGACTCTGTCTAGATGGAACTTGTTCATGTTGTACCAATTTAAGTGGTCCAGTTCCAGCTCTTTTTTTGTTGATCTGCTTGATTCTGATACATTGCTACTTGATTTATTCACTGGTTCTTCGGTTGTGACTCTTCTTTGTTGAGGAGTTATCTTGGAAGCACATAAAGAATGGATTTTCTGCTCTGCATCCTAATCTGACATTTGAGTTGGATGGAATTTTGAGTGTCTACTTACCTTGACAGAATGAAGTAAATATCAGTCATCTTGAGGTCTAAGATTATGAAATTTCATCTGTAGAATTACAAAACAGATTTCTATGTTGGTCTAGTGCTTGGCCTGGCACAAGGAATTCATAAATACACATGCCAACACTTTTTTTTTCTTTCCATACTATCGTTACAACTAATTTTCTGTGATGATCAGGCGTTTTGATGAATTTGCAATCATCAATTTCATATTTTTGTTTTCTACCTTTATGGAACGGAGGTGGATATTCTTTCTACATTGTGCTCAAAAATTGGAGCTGTGGTGTGGGTGAGTTCTGGTTGGAAAAGTGTGCTACTAGGTGGATGCGTTGGTGAGTCCTGACTCTATTCATGTTGTGCTCTCCCATTCCCTCATAGGGATGATGCAGAGGTTCCACTGTCCTTTCTTCTCATTGATTCTCTTGTTGGTACAAGTCCATTGTACCTCGTGTATTCACCAAACATTTTCACTTTGATTTTATAAATTTTTGGGAGCATGGGTTTTCTCATTCTCAGAGCCTTAAAAAAATAGAATATGTTAAACCCCCCCCCCCCTCATAGTTTATACACAGAAATCATCAAACATCATCTATCTCAGAACTAGGGTCACATATAAGGACCGTATGTTTCTTCCACCAAACCCATACCCCATAAGAAATAATTTCATAGATCTTAATATGTATTCAATTTCCCATATTAGTATAACATAGTACCTAATTTTTTATGATAACCATATATCTCAAGGATATTAGATAAGCACATAGATATATGAACAACATTAAGATATCATAACCCAAACTCACTCTATATCTCAACATACCCAAAAATAGGGTAAATATCCATCACAAAAGGTCACAGAATGGGGGATTCCCTGAGCATCATTAACAAATCATATACAAAAACTGTTATTCTTCAAGGATTCGCACCATTCAAATTCATTTATGGATATTTTCACTTCTCAGGTTTATATTTTTTAAGTGCCCTTATCATGTATCATTATCTCTATCAGGGCTAAATAATATTACATTGACCAGTAATAATTGAATAAAATTATAGGTTTATTAAAATAAATATATTTTACCCAAACCAATATTTATATGGATATAGTTATCATATATATTTAGTTAACTAAAAAATTCCAAATCCTTTAAACATTTAAGTTCAGTCATTGATGTGTTGTTGTATGAAGGGTCCATCCCATGTTATATATGAAATAACCCATTATGTTGTGATTGGGACCCCATTTGATGAATTCGAGTTATTATTAAAACACAAAAAAGAAGAAATTGTATTGTATAAAATAATTAACATTAACCCATGTTTTTATAACTCTACAGTTCTACTGATCCCCATTCACTAACTAATTAATTTATCATTTCTATATATAATTCACAATTTAAGCCTTTAAATGTTCATTAAACTTCAACATTTTCACCATCTATATTTATTTTAAATAAAACATTCCAGGTTTTTTATATAGAATTCCATTCACAAGTTATACACAGGAAAAAATTATAAGTTTCTTACATGATCCTTATATGCCCAAAATAACTACGTTAATAACCCATTTTATCATTCTGAATTTACAAGTGGTTATTTTAGTATTTCTCTAAGTATAATTCCACTATGCACCTATATATGAAAATAAACATATAAATTGTTTCTTACACTTTAAATAAATAAACACTATCAATTTTATAAATATATATGAATAAATTAATCAATTGGAAATATATTTCATAGATAATAAATAAAACACCAAACATATGTGAATTCAATAAAAATATTAATAACATCAAAACATATAGATAACATATAAATACCATGTGCAATGAATTATGCTTTAGCATAAAATCCATCTTATCATACTAACCAAGAAAAACATCCCATAAATCAATAACATCAGAATCAAGTTAATGCCAACGAGCCCGTACCCAAATGGTAAGGGATCCTTCGTGGCATCCAAGAGACCCAGGTTAAAAACCGGGTGGAGGGAAATTTCCAGGTTACTGTTACAGTACTGTAGCAGGAAATGCAGCAGTACTGTAGTAGGCATTGTATCATTCATTGTTCGGTACTGTAGCAGCTGGACTATTTACCTAATTTGGGCTTTCGGGCCACCCGTTTGGGCCTATGGGTCTTAGGGCCTTCGGGCCACCAAAGGTATTCGGGCCATAGGGCCTTCAGGCCATTGAAGACCATGAAGTAGCCCAGTTCACACAGAGAATGCCCAGTTGAGGATCAGAGCACCAGTAGCAGTCACAAAAAGCAGAGCTTACCGGATTGATAGAATGAGAGGGTATGGCAACCGCCATTGGGACTAGGCACCATGCAGCTTTGTACGGGGAAATGCTAGCTGATCAGCAATGCAGGTGGAGAGCTAAAGGCAATAAATGATGCAGAAGGTGGGGAGGGAAAGTTCTAGTGGGCTGGGCCTACGGGTTATGTATTGGGCATGGTATGCCGTTGGGCCTTCGGGTCATGTATTACGGGTCATGTCTGGCCTTGTGCGTTGGGCCTACGGGTCATGTACGGGTTCCCAATAAACCCTTAAAAGGGGTATTATCTATAATAAAATAAAAAAGATGGCCTTCGGGCCATTCAGGCAGAATTAAGTGAATCAATCATGGTGGAAATCAATAAACTATAAAAATTAAAAGAAACAATATTAATTTTCATCCCATGAATCTTATATTTTAACCCATATATGGTTCTATGACTCCAAGGAATGAGCTCAATACCAATCCCCATGAACATTCAATTAACATCTCTAACATGCCAAAATAGTATGGAAAAATAAGGTAATGAACTTATACCATATTTTACGAACTTGAACTATATTCCACTGAATTGGTGAGTTGATCTAATGCCCCACATAGACTCAAAAGGTCCTCATAATATTTTGCAGCGTGTTGACTAGTGGTGAGTCCCTTTGCAGTTACTGTGGGAATAATATGGAATCATTACCAAATTTTGAAGCTTGGGCGAAATAATTAAAAAATATGAACAACAATATAAAACATCATATCAATATAAATTAGTAGAATATGTGAAATACTAAATCATATACCATGAAATTGAATAACAATGTTAAATAAAATATGTACATCATATATAATAATCATGTCATGTATAACCATCCAAAAAGTAAGAAAAAGGAAATTAATGATGGAAAAAATAACACTTATAAGTCCCAAATTCAATCTTGCCTCTAATATCCCAACAATATCTCAACCATACCATCAAAAAACACATCATGATTCTCCCTATACTTATAACTAAGAAACATGGAGCATTTTATTGAGTATCCACATTCCATTTAATCCTAGGTAGTTTATAAGTATACTCATCATCCTGTAATTGTTGTTTTCTAATGGAAATACATTTTTTGAGAATAAATTATAATGGTGTGAAATAAAAAAATTATGAGTGATAATAAAAAGTCTTTGAAATAAATATAACTCTCTTGTGGCTTGATTCTCAATGGGAAACCCCCAGTGGTCACTTCCTACTTTAGCCTCATTGTTATCTTCAAACACAATGGAAGCCTCACATATCAATTTAGTGTCCTGTTGAATCACTGGGGAAACTGTTATAACATGTCCTGATAAGAATCCATGTAGCTCCTAAAATTAGTCCATCCCTAAAATTCCCTATAAAATAAAATATTTTAGTCTAAACATGTGGTATCTCCCATAATATTTGGAATCACATGTCTATTGGATTCCATATATCATACCTAAGAAATTAAAGAAAAATAAAAATATAGCCATATCTTGATATCTCATCCCCCTTAATTAAATAAGGATCACCCTTTATAATATATTTAATTAATATGGGGTATTCAAAAAATTCAAACATTAACCAAACCCAAGGGGAAAACAACTTATGATATTAACAATAATAAATCTATATAGAATCCACAATTTCACTTGTTAAATTTCATAGCACTGAAACAAATTTAATCAAATTAATTCCTCACTCTTGGCTTTCAGATGATTCCCCTATTAAAATCCATGAAATATCTATAACATTACAAACAAATAAATTTTGTAAGGAAACCAATGATCGTTCCATGGAATTTCAATTCACCTATATAATTCCAATGAAACTAACATGTGATTACTAAAGGATTTAAATAAAAATAATTCAATTTCCCACAAAAATATTAATGAAATTTCTTAATTTCCTATATATAGAAATTTTTAATAGGTAAATCTGATCATTCAATAATATCCAGTTCATAATTAAATTCTACAATTTCAACGATTAAAAGTAGAACTTGTTCTTAAGGGTCATCCTATGTAGCCAACATCTCATATTAAACTACTAATTTCAATGGGTAGCCCAAAAACTCCAAAATTGATTCTTAAAATCCAAGGTAAAATAATAAATTAAAAAATTATTACTGTTTAAAAATGGTCATCCAAAGAAAACATGATTTTTTTGAGTCTAAGGGTGTTCTAATGACATATAAAAGGCATAAATATTTTCCTCTTATTATTAGGTTGTGTGACTTATGATTCGGCATGACTACACAATCCAAAACATGTTTAGATGGTATTTCTTTAACGGAAAATAAATTAGAACACCTAAAATAACCTTTTAAAGACCCGAACTTCGGATATAAACCCCCAATTATATAAAAAATTTGAGGGGATGATGAACTAGTAAAATAACATAAAAATAGGACACAACAAAAAATAGAAAAATGAGAACACTTAATAGTGGAAGACAAAAAATAAATAGAATATAATGGATCTTATAATCACCTTAGATGTTCTAACACATCTCATGGTAATCCAAATATCCATGTTGTAGAAGAGATCCACAATTGAAAAGGAGAGGGGATGGAGGGCTTCTATACTTATTTAAATTTCCAAAAAAAGGAAATATCAAACTAATAAGGAATTTGGTAAAGGGATGAAATGATTCTTTTTATCATATTAGGAAGATGGATCTATAAACTTCCATTTGGAAAAAGGACAACCAACTAGTTGATGTTGGGATCACTATCATTTTTTAGTCAAGGAATAAACCTAGGTCCTTTAGAAGGCCACAGTTTTGCTGGTGGAACTACATCCCTTATAATACATTCCGTGGAAACCTATAAAAATCACATAAACAATAAATTCCTTAGAGGCCCGCTAGAGAAATTCCCTCCATGTATAAAATGTCCCTTTACACTGATTCAGATTAAAGGTATGTGAATCCATATTTTGGTATAAAATTCAACCCCTCCATTAATATAAAAATAAAAAATACTGAAAAAACCAAACACCTGTAGAGATAAGCGGTTTAACACTACTAATTCTATTGAAAATAATTTTATTTTTGTTAATAAAATAGATATTATGTTATTTTGATAAAATAATTAAATAATAGGACATTTAAGTAACTATATTTAATGGAATTAAATGGTAGTTTTTCATATATTTTCATTTTTGACTATTCAAAAAAAAATTCTTTTCAAAAAAATCCCAAAGATTAATAATATTCTTATTATGACATTAATATTTTGAAAATAATTCACATTTCATAATTAAAATCCTATAAATGTTTTTTAAATGAATAATAATATTTGTGCAGAAAATTTAATAAAAACCATCTTAAATAATAATATACATTTGAAGAATATAATTAATTTATTCTCGTTATTTTCCTAATAAAATAATTAAATTTTTGTTAATTTATAAAATTATATACATAATCTACTAATATAATTATAATAAATAATAAAATTTATTTAATTAACTCTTTTACGAAAAAAATATATTAAAAATATAAAATTATTTTTATGAAAAATATCTCTTTCTCCTTGAAAATATATTATCTTCATTTATAACCAATTGAAAATAATTTAATGATTGATTATAAGTTTTAATAGGGAAGACATTGTACATATATAACATTATATATTTATTGTACTAGTACCTTCCAAAATAACTAATATGTCCAAATTATCATAATAAAATGAATTTATTTATATAGAATATCACGGTTAGATTAATATTGTTGTTTTGTATACAAAAATCTCTAAAATTAATTTAATTTATTAATTATAAATATATTCTAAAATATTATGGCATCAAATTCTACCCCCTTAAAGTAATTTTTCCTTCTTAATTTTTATTTAATATTTGATGAAAAATTATTTATAACATTTTGATAATCAATTCCAATAAGTGAATGATAAAAATGACTAAGTGGTATGAAATATAATATATTCTTCATAAATAATATTTCCTCCTAAAAAAACTTTATTTATATGACAAGAAAAAAACTTAACAATTAATAGATATTTCTTAATCCATATTTTTATTATAAAACTTATAACTATGAATATGTTTCCAAAAACATATATTCAGTTCTATGAATTATTTTCAACATTTGACTGAAAATATTTTCCTTCCACTTATTTGTGTTTTAGGAGTTATTTTTTCATTAAGATATAAAAGGTGAGAAAATAAATTTACTTGATTTATTCCGATAATTTCAGCATTGGGTTTTGATTCGATAATTTCTCCCTCTATTACATAATAATTCACAATGATGGGTTTTGAAGGCATAAAACACTAAAATTATGTCTTAATTGACATAAGGTCTGAAAAATTATAGAAACATATTAAAACTATCACAAGATATATACCAAAACAAAAATTTCTAGAAAAGTGTATGGTAGTAATTAATATAAATAAAGAATTATAGGTTGAAAAAATAGACTAATAAACAATAACTGAAAAATAACTCCTGAATACAAACCTATGTCATTCCCTCAATAAATAACCTTAAAACTCCTAAAATATGAGTGACCTAATTTGAAACCCAAAAATAAAAATATTTGATCAAATACATTTCCAATATCCGTATAAAAGTTCTCCTTAAATAACAATAATGACTCATAAAATCACAATCCAAAAAATCTATATACCCTAAACATATATTGTTTTAAATGCACTAATAATTATATAAAACAACATGAATCACCATAAATTCACAATAAAAATATATATTCTCATAAAATATTACATAATATTTATTCTTCAAATAAATTCTCATACTAGACTTAATTTTATACTCACCTTAATCATAAAATGTAACCAATATAGTAATCATATTTGAAAATAACTTTAATCACTTATTCCCGAATGAACATTTCAATCCCATATAGTCCCAAAAATAAGATGACCCCTTTATTCCCTTTAACCATAATTACATATTAATCATTAGGGTAATGTAAGTATTTCAACATATATTACCAATAACAGTCATCTTAAATTACTTCACAAAAAATCACTCCTTAAACATAATTGTTACATATACTTAAATGTTATAATAAAAAATAATAAAAATTCCCAAAAATATCATAAGACACATTAAAATCCCATAAAAAATCTTAAAATCTTACATATTCTATTAACCTTAGGATCATTCTTAAACGTATCATCCCATATTATTATACGTAACTCTAAAATTATAATAATATGATAACTTCTTAAAAACTAATATTGTCTAAACTCCACTCTGAGACCAATTATGACTACCTAAGACCCACACACTCTGATTCAAGTGATAAAAACATATTATTTGTATACAGTCATTGATACCAACTGTGAGAACCAAATTTTAACTATCTATAATTATATTGTTAATATATAAAATATAGTCCAAAACATACCCAATACATTTTAGGTTTTGTGTTTTATATAATTTTGAAATTCCCTTTAGATATAAAAACCAATTTCATTCTCCTCCAATCATAAATTTTCATATTATAAAAATATCTTCATATTATGTAAGAAGACTTTAACGTCACTCACTAAATTCTCCACACCTGAAACAATTTTAGAGAAATATTACAAAATATCATTCTACATAACCAAAGGATCTTGAAAACATAACAAAGGGTGAGATCAGAAGCTCATTATGGGTAAATTTAAAAGAAATGAATCATTTTAAATATGTAAGAATAAGATAGTAATAAAAGTATTAGATAATCTAAAAACATATATAACTCATTCGTGAGCATCCATAGATCATAAATCTTGAGTGATTTAATAATTATTTATCATTTCAATATTCACGATTCATATGAGTGTTAAAACGCCATGAATCAATCAAGATACATGATATCATATCATAATCAAAGGAATATGTCTTCAAAATTATATAATACCTTCATAATAATATAAAATAATTTCAATAGTTAGGGATAACATCAATGAATATCTTAGTGGATTTATTTTATTTATCAATCCATCATTTCCCGAGTCAATGTATACTCAATAGAATATCATAGTGGAAAAAGACAATTACTATACGAAGTTCACACTATATTCTATTCCAATATTATCTATGTTAATATACAAATATCCAGAAATAAATAGTTTTTATAAATTATAAGTATTCATTTTAGGGATTTCAAAATCATTATTGTTTTATAATTAAACTTATAAAAACAATTCCTTAGAAAAAGGACTAATATTATGTTAATAAATTATTTCCTCATAAATGACATGGTTTTATTTAAATATAAAATTTCTAAAATTTATAAAATTTACGTTCTTATATCAAAATATCATAAAACACATTAGATGAATTTGTCTTATTTTTATAAGATGTATGAATTTTTATTTAGAGGTGGAATGATAATTGTTTTTAAAACAATGATTTATTTTCCATAAATAATGAATTTCGAAAATCCCATTATATTTCGGATTTTGTTCTAATGTAAAATAAAAACCATATTATTCCAAAATATTCAATATTCTATTTCATTTTGGTATAAGTTTATTTGTATTCATAAAAACAAAATTTTATAACAAATTTTTTTCATTATGTTTTCTACACATATATTAAAATTAACTTATGAAAAATTTAAAAATTGAATCATGAAAAATTATTTCAATATTTGGAATCATGATTTTCAAATTTATATATCATTTTAACTTCATAATTTTTCATTATAAATGGTGGTAAAGTTAAACAAATGTTACCAAATTAATTTGTAAATTTAGATAATTAAGATAAATACTTTGTGATAAGAAACAAATATTTCATCATAAATATTATTATCTGATACAATATATAAACCTATAATCATATCTATGAAATTTTAATTTTTTCTAGAAACCTTAACCTATGTAAGAACCATATAATATTTAAATGTTTTTAAAAACTACAAGTGTGACACTCCCCACATGTATAGAATGAAACCTCCAATCCTCTCATCCTCAAAACTTTTGATAACAAAATATTAGAATATAAATACTTAAATATTTATGAAAAAATCATCATCATGTATTAGATTTCATTTTATCATTTATTTTTCAAACATAAAAGGATTAATGTGTTAGAAAAATGAGGTTCCCCAAAGAAGAGGTATAACACTAAACAAAGTGTTTCATTATTATTTAATCTTCTACCTCCAACAAATCTTCTTTCACCATGATTAAATAAATAACATAATATTTTAAATAAAATGAAATTTTATTATTATTATTATTATTATTATTATTATTACTATTTGTATCCCTTTTTAATCTCCCCTTTCATCCTATTGTAAATAAAAACATCACTCGTGTGTTTGTGTGGACTACCACCTCCATGAAGCAATGCGTTTCATTTTTCATCACGATAATATAATCATGGTTAAAATATTGGATCAAATTAATATATAATATATTTATTCCACAATAGAGATTTAATAAAAATAGGATATTACTTTCATTCATAACCTTTCGATCAACTGGAAATTGATGAGGTCCATCATGTGTACATGTGGAATACGACCTACAAGAAGTTATGTGATTCAATTTTCTTATCAAATGATTAAGGTTATTGATATGGATATAAATACAGAATGAATTTTTAATTTATAAAATATTTATTATTCAAAAAAATCAATGAATAATCTACTTTTTATTTTCTACCTATTAAATAAATTAATATGACATTCATGTGTACATATAGGAAACATTTTCCAAGAAATGAACTGAATCCTTTTTCATGACCACCTAACATGATTGGATTAAAATGTTATTTAATTTATTAATATAAAAATTATAACTTTTATATGATTTTGGATATAATTATACTATACTTACTTTTACCATGGTCAACACATAGATGTGGTTTTTAGGTTATAAATTGAATTATCCAAAAACATCAAACCCGAATATAACCATCTTAGTAACTACAAAAAAATATTAATTATATAAAATGAGTATAAATTACTAAATAAACATTAATTTTTTTATTAATATTTAAAACTAATAAAATATTATTATTTAGATGTCATTGGACATTGAATCTAGATAGGGATTGTTTTAAGGGGTTTTCCTTTAGCACATCATTATAAATGTTTCAAACTATTTCTCCACCATTTCCATTTTATTTTTCTTGTTTCAATAATTTTCATGTTTATTATTGAAGTTTTTATAAATTTTATTTTCATCCATATATTAGCTTCCTTGAAATTGTAAAAAAATTAATGTTTTAAGTATGGATTATTTTAAATTTTTTTCAAAAGTGAGAAAAAGAATGTTTTTACAGTATATAGTTTTACAATATTTTCCACCCATCAGATATTTTATTCATTATAAATATTCTTATAAAGTTTTAAATTTTTTTAATTTATATCACATTCTATAAGCATTTTTAATTTTTAAATATTCTATGTTTTAAAGAAAAATGATATTTCTAACTACAGTTATAAAAAAACTAATGTGTTTTTCTAATAGTTTCAAGCATATTTAATATTGGATTTATAATGGAAAATAAAAGTGATAAAAATTATATGTTTATGATATGGTATGTTACAATTTTATATTATTATTTTTGGTCTAGATTTATATCATTTGTATGGGTGATACAAATATATATCTCTAATGGTTTGGGTGATGAATAGACTTCAATGGAAAAAATGAGGGACTTAACTATATTGGTTAATCTTATAGAATAAAATTTCTTTTATTTATTTAAATTTTTTTTTAAAATAGGTGAATATTTTTTATTTATAAGATGCTATAATATTCCTATAATATTCAAAGAAAAACAGATTTTATTAAAATATTTTAATCTCATGAGGTAAGGAACACATAAAGGTGAGATGTTTGTTTCTCAATAGAATTTGATTCATGTGTTTTTTTTTCATGGGATACCTTAAACATGTTTCTTACACTTTCTAATGGTTTAAAAATATTTTTTTTAAAAAAAGAATTCTGTTACCTTGTTGAAATATTATATTAATGTGGTCAAAATTTGGTTATAATTATGGTGTGTTTCATCCTCTACATTCATTATTATTATTATTATTATTAAGTTTCATTGTTTTTATCCGTCAAAAATATTTATTATTTTGATCTCAGGATTTATCTTTTATCATAGTAATTAAGCACGAAAAATCATTTTAAATGTTAATTTTTTCTATTTTGGTGACTCATGTTAAATGAAGAAAATGAGTCTTGATTGAAACATGTATATAAACAAAAAGGAATATATTTTAAGAAAAATTGTATATTGTGTGAATGTTTCCACTTGTATATGTTATTTTATTACCTAATTCTATAAAAATATACACCAAAATTCTCTTAGAAATGTTATAAATTATGACCATCATTGATAATAATATTTTTATGGGTTGTTTATGTTATGGTGAATTATATTATCTTAAGTGATTTTAATCTTCATCCATTTAATTAGAGGGTTATAAAATTCATGTCCCACTCATCACATAATGGAAAGAATACATATTTTTGGTACATTATAATTAAATTGTATTCACATAATCATGTCATAAAAATTGGAAAATAAAACGGTTTTATAAATTTATCATTATAACATAATTGAAAGTCATCTAAAGATAGTAAGTGGATGGTTTTCTAAGAGAATTCATTATCTGAGCATATCATTGTAAACATATGGGAATGAAATTGGTATCATTTAATCATCCTAAGATAATTATCATTATATGTAATCTATAATAGTGTATTAAATTATAAAATAATATACCCAATGAACCATTAAAGTCCTCAATGTATATTGATATATATAAAAATCATATTTTATAAAATTATTTATAATATTATTAGAAAATCAAGAGAAAAAATCAATTTTCTTCTTGTAACATTTAAAAATTTCATATAAAATTTTGGAATCCCATTAATTGAAATTAAACAAGGATAATTTTAAAGGAATATTGAAATTTAATAATGAAAATATGGGGGGGTATTCATTCATATGGTAACTTTTTTTAAAAAAAATTCCTTTGAAATTTTTGGTAAAAAATTAAAAAAGAATTTGAAAAAGTGACTAGAATATACCTTTAAAACAAACAAAAATAATGTAATGTATGATATGAAATTAATTATATAAAAAAATCATAGTAAAATTATTATTTGAAACAAATTTAGGGAGAATGGATATATATGGGAATGATTTTTTACCAAATACAAGAGTAAGGACATATTTTTAAAATATTTTTCTCTATCATTTCAAGTAAAAATAAGCGAATTTGAAATAAAAATTTAAAAAAATAAAAAATTATAGAAGAAAATATATATTGGTAAAATGATAAGAATAATATAATTTCCATTAATGTTAATTTAACATAGTCAATCTAAAAAAATGTGATGGTAACATAAATCCCATTTAGTTTTGGTAATCTCTGAATCAAAGCCACATACAAGAGACCGAATTAGATGTATTTTTATATCCCAATGATTTCCATAATAAAATATCATAAAATAAATTAATTTTTATTATTGAAACTATATAAAAAATTTAGTTTTGTATGGGGAATATATCTCATAAAAAAATAAGAATGAGATGAGAAACTCATACCTCAGGTCCTATATTTATTCATATAAATTCAAAAATATGGTATAAAAAATAAATATTAATTATAAATCCATTATTTTCCCATGTCTATATATTACTATATATCTTACCCATAATATTTAAAATTATCCTCTACTTAATAATTCTTCATTAAAATTGTTATTTTTGGAAAAACTAGTTTATTTTCTATGAATGCTTCAATACTCTGATTTGAATCCTTTCACCATGGTCATTTTTTCATAATCTAAAAAAAATATTCATTTCATAATCATCGTATTTATTCATTATGTACAAATTTATATAAATCTATCTAATGTGTTGATCAAAAATAATTTACACTAATTCATGGAGATAACAGTCCACTTGTACACCCGATTGATGTTTCCACTTTTAGATGGATGGAATGAAATAAAATAAAATAATATATCACCAAAATTTAATAATAATTTTATCATAAATATCATATATATTCATTAAATATAACCTTATTTCCATCCAATTATAAAATAAATGAAAAAATGTTAAATCACTTCATACTGATGGTAGTCCACAAGTAAACATGAAAACAATAACATTTTCCAAAATATGGGAGGAAAAAATGGTAGATAAAATAAAATTATTTAATAAGAATAATTATGTCATTATTATAATGCCTAAATATTAACTATTTCATAATAACTATCTATGAAAATATGTTACGTAAAATGAAACTCATCACTTCAT
Source organism: Viscum album (assembly GCA_963277665.1). NCBI lineage: Eukaryota > Viridiplantae > Streptophyta > Magnoliopsida > Santalales > Viscaceae > Viscum > Viscum album. The sequence continues at coordinate 1,652,557,239 of OY728131.1, read as the reverse complement.
ATATACCATTTGTAATGACCCTTTAATTCTCATTGGATTGAGAGTACAACAAGTCATTAATGGTTATTAAGAGACATACCCAAGACACAAAAAGCTGAAAATAAATTCTGAAGGGTTTGAAAAAAATTGGGGGAAGATTTACCCTTTATTTTCTAAAAACAAAAACATGAAAATCCATCCACAAACAGCTCACTATATGATGTATAAAATAAACTGAGACATTTCGAATCATTCTCTTTAAAACAACCTACCAAGGTATACTATAGTGGAGGAAAACCAACATCATAGAAAACCGCTTAAACACAAAAGAAAACTCTCAAAATACTACAAGATTCTATGCTCCACAAGATCCATGCTCCACAATCACAAAACATCCCAAGTATCACGAGGTGGTGCTAATGGCATGTGATACTTTACCTCTGCCCATGTCCCGGAAGATAGCATTTGAAAAGTAACAAAAGTGCCAAATTAGTGGTGAGTAATAAACTCAGTAGGTTTTCCCAAATTAATTCCCTAAAAATTCCACTAGGATTCAAAATTTAGCTATATTTATATAAAACCATTTATATAAGAATATTCTTCAAATAGTTTATATCAAAATAAAAAATAAATCCATAGAAAATTGTATTCCAAATAAAGAACATAAATATTAATTTATGTCATTTAACATTCAATTTTATTCAACTTTTCCACATATCAACACAATTTACCATGCATGAAACCTGGATGTGGGGGAAATCTCAAACACTTATTCATCCCAAAAATGAGGGGTAGACTTTTTACCCTTATCCATCCCAAATACACATGAATGTTTGATGGGGGAGAGCCCTAACCCTTATCCTTCCCAACAATAATGGGGGATATTACTGACCCATATCCATCTTTAATGCAATATTAATGTTTTATGGGGTAGATACCTAACCCCCTTCCATCCCAAAAATGGTGGGGGAAACCCCTGACCTAGATCTGTCCTGAATGCAATAAGAACACAAACCACCATTATGCCATTACACCAGATCCAAGACTAACATGTCATTCATTCAAATAAAACTACTCTTTTATCAAAAACATCATAATCAATCCATATTTCATTATTCCAAAAAATTATCCTTTAAATTATTTATTTAAAACAAATAATAAATTCAATTTAATAAAACCCCAATTTTTTTAGAATTTTACCCTTTACCAAACTATCACTAACTAAGCTTTCCAACAATTTTCCATCAGAAAAATCACAATAAATTTCCCAAAAATCAATCAATAATAAATAATTTCAATCATTTCTGTAATTTAGAGTTGATAATGAATCCACATAACTCATGGGTTTTGACGAAACTTTACAATAGACAAAGAACATTTAAGAAAACAGGGTCGATTATTCATGGAGCCTGCTTAGATATCCTCTCCTAGAAAGATCAATACCCAATATCAACTTATTTTGAATACAAAGTCATATATCTACCCATAATTGGTTTATATATGAGAAAAAAATAATAGTCTTGAATTAGATCTATGTTGATCTATGAAACTGATCAAGAATAGTGAAGAATGATCACATAACTCAAGAATAGACATCGAATCACCAAGGGAAGCATTAGGATTTTGACTGGATAGATGGGAGAACCCTATTATACCATTGGAGAATAAAAATCTTGAGTTAGCACTAATTTGTGTAAAAAATGAGTGATTTATGGAAAAAAACGAGTGAGATCATGTTTTTATGGATCTAGATTTGACTCAGTGTGCAGTTTGGCCTCAGGGTTAAGAAAAATCGTGCATTATCTATGTGGTTTCAACTACCCGAATGGCCTCCCCTTGCATGGTATCCCCATTTCGTGATCCAACTATGATGGAGATTATACCTAATAAAGAACAATGCACATGGTTCCTTTTATGAATTTTTTGTGGTTTTGACAACCATGTCCCCCCCGTGTGACCTTCATTTTGCCCCAAAACACATCCAATGTTCTTGAATCTCTACTAACCTCCACCCTTACACTCTATAAACATATAACTATAGTATAAGGGGTAAATAATAGAAACTTGGGGTACTAATATACCCCAACCATTGGTCTTTTGGTCCTTAGAAAGTATAAAACATTCTATGCCAAAAAAGAGTTTTGACCACTGCTCATTCATTTCCTTCTCACATTCCCAAGTCACATTGTAAATTAGACCAGTATTCCATAAAACATGTACTAGACCAATGATTTTTCAACATAAGTATCTCTCTTATCCTTCCACAATATGCATCATAATATATACCAATAAATCATCCAACTCTACATGAATGTGATCCCAACAAATCACATGGTCTGGGTGATAATGATACTTTTTTAACTGAGATACATCGAACACAATATGCACCGAATAGAACCGTGGTGATAATTCCAACTGACATTCCACATTTCTGAATAATTCCAATATCTTGAAAGTGACAATTTATCTAGAATAAAACATTCCCTACCTTCCAAAAAATAGGATTTTCATGTCTTGGAGAGATCCTCAAGAAGACATGATCATCCATAGAAAGCATCAATGGTCTATGACGGTGATTTTCCTGTGATTTCTAACAACTCTGAGTCGTCTCTATCCTCTTTCTAATTAATTGAATCTCTTTTGTTGTTTCTAGGTTATGGGTCGGCCCAACTAGTAATGTTTCACCTATTTTTACCCAACATGGGGCATAATGACAGAGACACCTATAGAATGCTTAAAACAGAGCCATATGTATTGAGGCCTAATAGCTATTATTATATGAGAACTCCATCAAGGGAATATGATCTTCCCATGAGCCACCAAAATCCATTACACAATTCTACAACCTATCTTCCACAAAGTCTATATCATAGTCTCATATTGGACATCTGTCTAAGGATGATACGTCGTGCTCATAGTAAACTGAGTCGCAAGGGATTTTTGGAAGGATTTCTAAAAAATTAGATATAAACCTTGATCATTGTTTTAGAAAATTGAAACTAGTACACCACATCTCTTTACCAATTCATGGATGTATATTTTTGATTGATCCCCCACTGTATGAGTTTCATCAATCGGAATGAAATGGGCCAACTTGGTAAGATGACCCACTATCACCTTTATGGAATCATGTTTCAGAACTACTCTTGGAAGACCTATAAAAAAATCCATCGCTACATGCTCCCATTTCCACACTATGATAGGTAAATAATACAATATACCTGAAGGTCTCTAATTCACAACATTAACATATGGACAAGTTATGAATTTAGAAATGAACTCGTCCTTCTTCTTTTTCATAAATCTCCACCAAAATTGTGCCTTAAAGTCCTTATACAACTTCAGTGTTCCTAGATGTACATCCCATCTTGAATGGTGATAAGCATGAAAGAGTTTTTCCTAACCAACCCTAGGTATAACCATTTGATCTATGAATCACAAAAACAAATATCCATCATGTTTCTAGCCCTAAATGGTCTCCCCGCCATAGAGTCTTGAACTTATACCTTGATATTCCGCATCATATGTTTGTACCTCTTTAACCACGTTTACCAAATCCAGAACAAGAATAGTTGAAAAGAAAAATACAACATCACCTCAGTCATCAAATTCTATATGCATGTCGGCTAAGACCGACATCAACTACCATTCATCTAAATATTATTCTTCCAACTGAGCATATGAATTTCTACTCAATGCATCAGCCACCGAATTCCCTTTTCCTGGTGTATACATCAAGTCAAATTCAATCATTTAGAAATACTCTGACTATCTCATTTTCCTATGATCCAAATATCCCTATGAGAAAATGTTTTTCAAGCTTTTTTGGTCCCTGAAAATAGTATATTTCTCAAAAAATATATAATGTCTCCATGTTTTGAATGAATGGTTGATTGTAGATAACTCAAAATCAGGTTTTGGGTAATTGTTATCTTACACCGTCAACTATCTTGAACCATAAGCAACCACATAGTCTCCTTACATGAGAACATAGCTCGACCCTGATCCTGAAGAATCGTAGTACACCACATACCCCTATCCTGATTCTACAAAAATCAATATACGTGTTGTTGTAATATAAACTTTTAGTTCCAATAAATACTTATGTAATTCCTCTATCCATTCGAATGGTGCATTATTCTTTTTCATGACCATCATTGGAAAATAAAGTAAGGAGAAATCACACAGAATGAATCAGTAGTAACCATATAGACCAAGAAATATCTAATTCATTAAATCCATGATGACCACCAGATCATTCATTAGACCAAATTTCATGACTACATATTCATAGTGTCCATATCTACATTTAAAAGCTATCTTTGGAATACCTTCCTTCTAAACTTGAAATTGTTGATATCCTGATCGCAAATCAATTATAGAGAACCACTAATCTCCCATTAATTTATCAAACATATCATAAATGAATGGAAGTGGGTACCTATTATTTATTGTAACTTTTTTATATTTATGATAGTCATTGCACATCCAAAGAGTTCTGTCAGCTTTATTTGCAAACAAAACTACTGCTGCCCACAAAGAGGTACTTGGCTGAATGAAACCCTGGAATTTAGCTCTTCCGATTGGAAATTAAATTCTTGTAACTCTATTGGTTCCATCTTATAAGACAGAAGGTAAATAGTAGAGTTATACAGAAGTAGATCAATCATAAAATCTACTTCTCTTATAGGTGGTAACCCTAATAAGTTCTCGGGATAGATGTTTGTAAATTGATCCATGACTTCTAGAAAACAATTTTCCTTGATCTATTCCATTAATGAAACAGACAATTCTGCAAACTAATTAGATATTTTTCCCACCAATAATTCCAAAAAGATATTTTCACCTTTCTTTTCCATTATATCCCCTATATAGATATGCTCAATGTCAACCTCAGTCATGAAACTAACTATTCTTTTATAACAGTCAATGTGAGCCTTGAATGTAGTCAACCAATACATACTGAGGACTACATTTTAGACATCCATGTCCATGACTGAGAAGTCCCATTTCATCTCATATCCATCAATAGGTATAGCACATTCTCTATACACAAAGTCTTGACATTATATTTTACTGAGAAGAGTTTTCAATTATAATAGAGAAGCCATCATTACCAGTTTTGAACATAGAAAGTCAACACCATGAGAAGCAATGAAGAAATGTGATACACCATTATCATATAACACTTGCCGAAAGGTATAATTCAAAAGAATCATACCACTCACTATTGATGGTCCATCTTGATCATCTACTTCCATTTTCTCATCCCCATGAAATTTCTACATTGTTGCACTTTGATCCTTATTTCCATGATGATATTATTCTCATTCCGTCGAAGTATATGTTGTTTGTGAAAACTGAGAAGTGTCTCTATCACCTGACCTCAGAGCACTACAACAAATTCTCTTAGTATGTCCCACCATGTTGCAATTAGGGCATGTCATTGGTGGTGTATCACCCTCCCACATGATGTGACTCAGTGAACCACAATAAAAAAATCCAATCTTGCTCTTCATTCTTGAAGGATGGTTAATTTCTCTTGTGGTCTGATTCTGATATTATCCACCCACCTGATAAATGGTGTCCCACATCCTCTCCATCTTAGTAATTGAGTTATCACCTCCTCTAGTGAAGAAAACCGCAGTTCCTCTATTTGGATTTTTAGCAGTGATAGATATCATATATAAGATATCTGGTCACAGCCCCAACTCAAATGTTTGAAATGTCTAAGTGATGTTTTGGACAAATTTGGGTACACATGTGGCTTAGATACAACCACATTGTTAGTGGCCTCTTTTGACTGGTTTCTACAACGCATACCAGGTTCCATTTCCTAAACAAGAAGCAACCATGGTATGTCTCAATTCCTTGAAACTAATGGATTAGAATATCAAATTCTATCACATCAACTATCAAAATACAATTTTATAAAAACAACCTTTTTCCATGTTCAAACCTTTTTGAAAACATTAAACATGCTATTTTATAATTAAACCATTTTAAAAATACCATGTATATTTCCTTTTTCAAAATATTTCATTTGAAAAAAATATTATCCTTTTAAAAAAATCAACACTTTTTAACAACATGAATCAATACCAAAATTTATGTATGAAATTATAGTGGGGATTAATTCCTCTACAATGTATGTCATGCTCATCTCATTGGAAAAACTAATGAAAATTTCATTTTATGCTATACATTCCATGTCCTGACAATACTTATTCTTTTTAAGATTCCGTCCAATTGAATAGAAATGGAATTTCAACTCAAATACCAAAAACATTGCTGACTATTTCGTAGGCATGTACTGAACAATATTACACCATTTTTTACCACAAATTAATGACCAGACTAATACCATTTCTAATGACCCGCAAATTCTCATTGGCTTGAGAGTACAATGATTCATTAATAGGTCTTAAGAGACATCCACGATACTCCAAAGGATGGAAATAAATGCCGACAGGTTTCACAGAAAGTGGGGGATGATTTAATTTTTAATTTCTAAAAATAAAAACCTGACAAACCATCGAAAAATAGCTCACTATATGATACATGAACCAAACTGATACAATTCAAATCATTCTATCTAAAATAAAAAACTAAGGTATGCTATAGTAGAAGAAAACCCAACATCAAATTAAATTGTAGAAAGTAAATGAAAGACTCTCAAGAGACCAGAAGACTCCATGCTACACAAGCCCTAATCTCCACAATCACCAAATAGCCCAAGTATCCTGAGGTGGTGCTAAAGGCTTGTGATACTTTACATTTTCACATGTCCTAGAAGATAGTGTCTGCTAAAGCACCAAAGTTCCAATATAGAATTGAGTAATATACTTTGCATGTTTTCACCAATGACTTTCCTACTCATGCTACTAGGATAGAATGGTTAGCCAGATGTATATAAACAATATATATAAAATGATTCCTAAAAACAGTAAAAATCAAAATATAAAATAAAGCCAAAGAAGATATTTTTCTAAGGAAATAAGATAAAGAATCATTTATGTCATCTTGCAATCTATTTTTTGCAACCATTCTTCATGTCAACACTAATGACTGGGCATGAAACCTAGAAACTGGGTAAATACCTAACCTTTATCCATCCCAACAAGTATGGGGGAGACATATTACCATTATCCGACCCAAATTCACATGAATGTTTGATGAAGGGGAGACCTAACCCTTATTAATCCCATAAATTATGGGGGAGACTCCTAAACCTTATTTGTCAAAAATTTAATATGAATATTTGATGGGAGGAGAGTCCTGACACGTATCCATCCCAACAATGATGGGAAATACTCCTCATCTAGATCCGTCCCGAATTCTATTACACCAAATCCAAAACCAACATGTCATCCATTACAATAAAATTATTATTTATTGAAAACAACATAATCAAACAATATTCCATTATTCTAGAAAATTCCCATTTAAATTCCCCATTTAAAACTAAGAATTAAAGAAATTTAATCAAAACCCCAATTATTTTTATAATTCTCCCCTTTACCCAAACTTCACTAAATATGCTTTCCAACAATTTTTCAATAGAAAAATCACAATCAATTTCAAAAAAATCGATAAATTTTAAATCATATAAATTAGTTCTATAAAGTGGATTCAAGAATGAACCCACCTACTTTCAAGGTTTTGAAGAAACCTGACAATGGACGAAGAACATTTAAGAAACCCAGGTTGATTTTTCAAGAAACCTCCTTATATATATTCTCCATGAAATATCAAAACCAAAACTCTATTTATTTTGAATCCATTCCCATAGATCTTTCTACAACATGTGTAGATATGAGAAACCAAGAAGTGGGGATAAGTAGATCTAAGTAGATCATAGAAAATGATCAAGAACTGTGAAGAATGAGAATATACCTCAAGAATCTAGCTTCAAATCACCAAGGGAAGACTTTAGATTTCCACCATATAAATTGGAGAACCCTATTAGACCATTGGAGAATATAAATCCAAGGATATAACTGATTTGGGATAAAATGATTATGTTATGGTAAAAACGAGTGAGAATATATTTTTAAGGATTTAGATTTGAATCTGTGCACAGTTTGGCTGCACGGTTAGGCAAATAGTGTGCTAACCGTGAAGTAGATACTTCCCACATGACCTACCCTTTAATGGTCTCCCCAAAATCTACTCCAACTGTGCTATAGATACTACCTCATGAAGAACACTACACATGTTTTCTCCTAGAAATACTGCATGGTTTAGAAAAAATGTGTGTCACCCATGTGACCTTCATTTAGACCCAAATAACTTCTTAAAGTTCACTAGAATATCCCAAACACCACCCATACACTTTATAAAAATAAAATAATCATTTAAGGGTTACATACTATAAAATTTTGGTACTAAACCAGTTTTTGTATGTATATACAAGTAACACACTCATTTTACATTGTGTATAAAGTAGATGAAAATATGTTACTCCATGATGATAATAACATTTATTTTTGTGAAAGATACTTATATAATTTTATTAACATACTTATAGGAGATTTGGGAGAGGTGGTATAAGAAATAAACATGGAAACACTTAGTTATGAGTTATATAAATACATTCAAATACATTCTTTAGCTTAAAACTAAACCCTTAAAAGTATGGTATTTTGGGGAGAACATGGATTCCAGGATATGGGTGGTTATTTGTAGAAGTTATTTGTTATTTTTTTCTTCAATCTAAGTTGGAAAAATATTTTGGTGCATTAGGAGAGTAGGTACCCTTTTATAAGTGGGGTGGGTGGAAAACCTATAAATAATTTAATCATTAATATATAATTTTTCTTACACATGTAAAATCCCTCTATTGCTTGATATATTTGAAGATAAAGAGGATATGGTCAATATATAATGAAAAAATTATATTTTATCCCTCTTTAACCATAAATTTAATAAAAAAATCCCTCATCAGGGGATAGGAAATAATGTATGAAAATGTCACGTGAGACATCTATAATGCCCCGACCCCAGATTCCCAGAGCCAGTGCATTATTTCAATACATTGGAATGATTATAAGGAATCATGTTTTGAAGGTAAAATCAGTTTAGTTGTTAGGGAAAATATATTACATACATGAACGTTACATTACAAATTCAAACACAACATTAAAAATCCTTTTGATAATTACATCATTCATTTAACATAAAACTATGAATAAATCATAATACACTTCTTGGAATCCTGGGAAAATAAAACATAATTAAGGGTTGAGCTCAGATGCTTAGTAAGGGTAAATAATTTACAGGAAGCTATAAACATGTAAGGATAAATTGGTAATTAAAAAATCCACTTAAAAAATAATCTATAACATAATATGGACAAAATAAATCTAACATTACCATATAAACATACAGATGGATATTCTACTAGTCTCATAATAACTTGTAATAACTTATTTTATAATGAGGGAATGTATAATGTCGAACATCATAACCACATTATCAAGGCCTCATGCCAAGACTACAAATTTGATTTTTTCAAGGCCTTGTTCCAAGACACTACTTTGTCTCATGAGACCATCCGATACATTGAGGAGCTATAGTGGCTCCAACTGTTTCTTACTAAGTCCAATTTATTCCACATATGAAAATTTTGAAACACTTCATATAAATCATTATTAAAACTAGCATACGAAATTTCAATAATTTATCCATATTTCATTAATGGTATAAATGTAGCACATTCACAGTCAAACATACCATAACTCATTCAATACAATATTGAAGATTGTATTTATAACAAATAAACCTCAATCAATAAAAATATCAAAAAAATATATTGACATAGATTAAAATAATCAGTAAAACCATTTTAGAAAAATATATCATTTATGAAATCGTTTAGATGTATCACAATTTATGTAGTCATTTAAAAGATATTTTTGAATCATCGTTTCACATACCACATTGAATCTTTTGAAAGTAATTAACATTTTAAAAAAATTATGTCTATTTGACTAAATACTTAAAAATCATTTTGAAAACATGGACATTAATTAAATAAGATTTAGACAAATAAAACATTATAACATTTAAAATGATGATCTAGTTAAATAGTCCTTTCCACAAAACCATAAAAGATTCCTTTTGAAAACATTTTTATGAAAAATGGACATGGATGATAAATATTTCATAGTAAATACATACATATAAACAATCTCAGATAATAATGAGATTGAGGAATCAACCCTTACCTTGTATATTCCTTTAGTTGATGGTAAGTTAAACATAAGATATAATGAACATAGTATGTTATTAAATTATAAAATAACAATATTAATATTTATGATATCATACATGATTCATTTATGATTTTATATTACCCATTTAATAAAAATTTCCATGATAAAATAACATTTTGGATATTAATAACTTTCTTTATCATACGTGTTTTAACATGTTATTCCTGATCATATCACATAGATCATGCTTTAACTACTTCCAAAATATAGAACATGATTTATATATCTTATATATTTTGAATACAAATATTTATAATAGATAGATATATGAAATGGAAAACACCATTTATGGAGACGTTAGTTCATACAAACGCACAAATGTTATTTCCGTTTTCATATCGTGTTGAACAAAAATAAGTGAATTTGATATAAATAAATACATATATATATATTTCCAGTAGAATTATTATTTCACATATCACCTACTAATTAATAATATATATTTTTATAATCATCATTGAATGGTGAATGTGTAAATTAATCTCATCACATCACGGAGATGGAAATATGTATGTACGCACATGTGACAATATAATTCTATTGATGATGTAATCATATGAAATTGGATGAAATATTACGTATACAGAGTCATTAACATGTTATATTTATTATTTACATAAATTATTCTCATTATTATACCCATCCAAATAATTATGTGTTGAGTAACAAACTACACCACGATGTGGAGACAGTAAGTTGTACGTACGCACGTATGGTGACATTGTCATTAATAGGATGAATATAATAATTAATATGGTTATACCATTTTTATAATAATATCACAGTATGTAGAAGGTGTTGTATATATTATTTTGGTATGTAAACAAAAATGAACTAGAATGTGAAAGAAGAAAATAACTTTGATAGAGGTGATGAAATAATTACCTCTTCTTCGGGTACTTCCATTTGATTTGATCAAAAGGGCTCCTTATGTTTGATTTATGATCGAATTAAGGGATCTCGATTAAATTTAGGGTATTTGGGAGTATATTTAAAAAGGGGTTGGTGTAGAGTCCCAAATCAATACCTACATAGACATTACATTACTGTTTAGGAATACTTAATACATGACAAAAATAGATGCCCAAAGATCGTATTAGTTTAGTGTCTTTGGAAACTCAGAAAATAATATTGTAATTATGGTGAAAGATAATAAAAAAACCCAAAAAGATCTTCCCCTTTGGTTTTCTTACCTATAACCTTTCTTTATAGCCTGGGGAAAAGAAAACATAAAAATGATGATCTCAAATTCTTAGTAAGGGTAAACATGGAAATATAAAACAATCCATGAACATTTGAACATAAGAACAAGAACATAAAACATCAAAATCATGAGTTATGACATAAATCTTGGCAGTGCATAAGGAATAGATCATAAAGTAACATTAATCATGATAAAATAGCATGAGAATAAAACAACTAATTATGGAAAACCATTAATCAGATGTTATGATTTCCGTAGTATCCAAGGCATTGCGGCCAAGACCATCATAGTGGACAAAATCCATTACTGAATCGGGTTTACTTTCCATTCCAGCCCTATATTTTTTAACCGGATTTACTTTCCATTCCAAACATGTATATCTCATGAAATATAAATCTTTACCAAATGCATTGGAGGGAGATATAGGTCCCACTCATCTCATATTGAAATCATTTATACGTGTACCACAACTAAATCATAAATCATGCTTTATAACCCAAAGAATAAAATGGGTTTCATAAACATCATCCCATCTTATCGTAATCCATATAAAAAATGGATATCATTTCATCATAAGAAAATTAAAACCATTTAAATAATATAGACATTATAATTGAAACATAATCATACTAAATAATGTCATCTTTGATGGGAAATAGTTTTGAATATACATCTGAAATGAATTCTTGAGTAAAATATCCATTCTTATACAAAATCATTTTCTTTTCTCAAAATGTCGTGCGATTTTAGAATAAAATAATTTTGTTAAAATAATTATGAAATCTTGTAGAGGATGTTTTATGTAAATAATGCATTATAAAACCCTATGAATCCATTCAGGCCATATAAGTTAAAAACATTCTCCTCTTACTTTTACCAGAAAAGTCAAAAAGATCCTCATATGGTAAACAAAAGAACGATTACTTCCATAACACAATGTAAAATTCAAATAGGGGTAAACATGAAATTAAACACACATGGGAGAATATTAAACACAATATTAAAAACATTTTTATGTACATGGATGAAATATATAACCCCATTAAATACTTACGTATAAGCAATCTCGAATAAAAATGTGATTTGATGAATTATCCCTTACCTTATGTCCAATTTCATTTGTATGTGTCTGAAACTCTTGTATAGTGGTTTTAAACATATTGTTAACCTGTAATAGATCCATAATAATATTTATGATATCATATATGATTCACTTATGACTTTATATTACTCGTTCATTTGTCAATTCCATGTTAAAGAAGCATTTTGGGTAAAATTGTTTCATTTATCATCCGTGTTTTGACTTGTAATTATTCATACGATTACATAATTCCTGATTAATTACTTCCAGAATGTAAAAAATAATTTATATATATAATATATTCAGAATATACATATATATAATAGATCGATAAATAGAAAGAAATACACCATTCATGGAGACGGTAGGCCATACGTACGCATGAATGTTGTTTTCATTTCCTTATTAAATTGAATGAATGTAAGTAAAAAACATATACATAAATACAGTATCATTAATATGTCATATATATCATGATTACTTATTATATATAATTTATAATCATTCTTGAATGGTTAACTTGGATAATTAATCTCATCGCATCGAGGAGGCGGTAATCCGTACGTATGCACGAGCGATGATATCTTTCCCATAATTATTGAATGGAATTAGAGTGGATGATATAATATCTAAGAATTATAATCATTTTATAATAACCATATATAATAATTATCTAGACCATTATACCCATCCAAGTAAGGTGGTGGTGGAAAAACATATTACACCACGGCGTGGAGACGATATTATGTACGTACGCAGGGGCGGTGATTTCATTTTCCGTAGGATGGATAGATGGTGAAATTGGGTTATTTCATATTTATAATAATATATAAGTATATTATTGATTCTTATGTTATTAATTTATTATGAAACATCAAAATAAGAGGAAGTAGAAGAATAAATTAATTTGAAATAATCGGTAAAGGATCTTACCTCTTCTTCGATGCGCCTCTTCTAAACCACTTCTTAGGGCACTAAAGTTGGTCTTTGAAGGAGACGGGACCTCTAGTATGTTTCTAGTGAAGTTGATAAGAGAAATATGTAGGTTTTGTTCGAGTTTTACGTCTAAAAAATGATGTGAAGTGGAGAGGGAGGAGGTTCCCTTTTATAAGGGATAAGAGGGGCACCTTTGGAAACCAAAAAAATATATTAATTTATAATAAATTGAAACCCCACATAGAAACCACCAAAAATAACTCAATTAGAATATGAGATGAGATAGGGTTTTAATATCATCAACAAATAAAATTTAGACATGTTTTATGTTTATTTTAAACCTTATCATTTTGATTTATCCATATTTAATCTATTTTATTTTATTTATTGTAATAATATTATAAATTTCAAATTGTAATAAATACATACATATATGTTTTCAATTTACCATAATTTGATTCATTATAACCTTTTATACCATATAATTTTCAATTTTTAATTTTTAAATATTTTTGTGATTTTTTAATATTTTAAAATTATGTTAATTTTATAATAGAACAATAGTGTGACTTTTGACAGTATTCATTTATTTGAATTTAAATAAAATACAAAAATATAATATATTCAAACCAAAATATTCAATAGGTTCCTAAAATTTCATATTCATCTTGAAAATTGGTGGATAATATTAATTAGTTCATATAATATTTATTTTAATATTTTTAAAACCATTTATTTGATATTTCTCTTAATAAAATAATTACTACAACATTATTTTATAATTATTTAATATACATATTAATTTCATAAAAATTAAAAATAAAATACTATGATGATGATAAACCTATTATCATTCAAAATAATACATTTAATCAAATTTATCATCTTAAAATAACAACATTTAAATTTTTATGTTTATTAAATTATGCAGGTGACAACTTTGACATCATTTAAAATAAAGTAATATAAGTGTCATCATCGCTTTTATAAGTCTCCAAATAGTCAAAAAGTTGACCATTGGATGATTATGGATTATATATATACTACCAATAAGTTTTGGTAATGTTGTGGGACTTTTGATGAGTATTATTACTTTAATAAAAACTATATTATAGATTTTTCACTAAGAAAATAATTTCTACATCATTAATGTATAAGCTATTAAAATAATTAAATATTTCTTAAAAATTAAAAATAAATTACCATAACAAAGAAAAACATTTTATCTTTAAAATGAGTATTTATAACATAATGTATATTCTTCATAACCTTATATTAAAAATACATTAATTATTAATGTTTGAGTGAGACATATTTCACTTTCTTTAAAATAAAAAAACTGAAAGGTCCTAATCACATCCAAGTGAGTTCCAATAGATTCCATTTCGACCCAAATATGACTTAGGACGAAATATAATCATAAAATTATATTAATACAAGTTTTAGGGTAATTGTATAATATTATATTTATAATTAATTACCCGATTTTCCTTTAACTATGGTAAATAAAATTCATTGTTGTTACTATTCATAGTGCCCAAAAATAAAAAGTATCATATTACCATAATTTGGACTTACTTATTCCCAATATGGAATCCATTTTATTAAAATTAAAATCATATAAGTTGCATAAATTAATTTAAAATTAATCATATTGTTAAGAAAATGAGTTTTTAAAAGTTAAAACATTGCAAAAGATTGAAATGATTTTACCAATGAATTCAATGGAAAATAAATGCTAATGACATAAATTATATTAAATGATAAAAATATATTCTATTTATACTTTAAAACTATTAAATATTATAATTTAAACATATAAATTATTACGATGAAAAAAGTTGTTTTTGAATTAAAATATAGCCTGTTTTTACTATTCATTAAAATATGAGTGTTATCAGAATAATATGAAAATTTTATGAAAATTAAATTTTAATATCCTTATTTAAAAGAATAATTTCATTTTGTAAAATTGAACTTATAAACATGTCAAAAAATAGATTTAAAGTGGGTGGGCCATCAAAAGGCGGCAAAACTGCATTTTTTTATAAAAACTTATTTTACCCGAGAAATTTATTTTGTTCTCATACCATGTTCTAGAAAGTATGTATGATGAGTAATAATGTTATAAATTAAAATTTCAGTTAATACTATTCATAACGGCTAGTTATTAATAATATTATAACAATATATCATTGTTTAGTGAAACTCGGTATTGTGTGCAACACACTCTACTGAGGAAGGTCGCTCTTGCATGAAACACTACCAAGAATAGTTATTGTGTATAATACAAGATAATACAGTGTTGTGTATAGCCCAATCTAATCATGGTGTAGCGTACAAAACGATACATCAAAGAAATTAAAAAGAATCTTTCTCATAAAATTTCGGGGTGTTACATTCTAAACCCCTTAAAATGAATTTCACACTCGAAATTCATCGGGGTTATAAATGGTTTACTACTTGAAAGTTTGTTTCATAGAAAACCAAATCCTAAAAAGGAATTCCAAAACTTAAAAACTAATGTATGAAACGTAACGGTTATCGAAATTAACTCATCATTGGGTTTCCACATAGGAGAACATAGGTGAAAATATGGATATGGAAGATAAATCTAACCATCAAGTTCTGATAGAGAGTGGTAGATAACATGTCTATGAAAAATAAAACAATAAAAAATCCATAAATTTGTGATGTTATATGGTACCATATAATACATCAAATATGAGGGTAATAGGACAATATTTTTTTTTCAAGACCATTTCCGTAAATTTGATGGATTTTTGCATAAGGATAAATACTTACATGATTTTAGTGTAATGTCATCATTGGTCTTTCCATGATCAATTTCTACTTCATATATTATTTAAAGACATGAAGTTGAATTTTTCCTTCTTGAAATGTTAGAAGATAATTTGATAGAATGATAGGTTATTCCATCTGTCTCAAAAAGTTAACAATAGTTATTAAATATACATAAGTCCATATATGGTGGGATTAACTACATATGATTCCAAAAGTAGACATATACTTCAATTATCATACAAATTAATAAAATAAACCTAATTTATACTAACAAGGGACTTCTTTTAGGCCAGTGGTAAGAGATAAAGGCATATCTCACTTCAGTTGTGGGTTCAATTCCCACAACCTTGTCCGACGCGACGGTTTGTCATCCATCCTGCAGGATATCCTTTTTCTAAAACATCACCATTATAACATTCCAAAAATAATATCAAAAAAAGGTTATATCCTTAAAAAATACTGTCAAACTTATTTCATTCCAATATTTAGGCTTATCCAAAATACTTATATCAAATCTCATAGTATAATGTAATCAATTACTGTAAAATTCATCTACCGACCATGTGAATACTATCATTTATCATATGATATATCTTGTTGGACGCATTCCAAACATGTGAATACCTTAATCATGTATTCTCATGAAAAATGAATACCCCTTGAACCTTAGTAAAATCTTTATTGGTGAAAAATGGTAACCCTTTCCACATACCAAAATTCCAAAATTTCAATATACTCAAACCATGATATAAATTTGTTTTTATATCAGTCATTAGCTCATTAGTACAATCAAACTTATTATTTTCTCCTTATCCCTTCATTATGTGCATATCATCTGCTTTCCAAAAATATTTCAATCACATATCAAGGTTACCAGAACCATTTAATTATTGAAAACCACAATAAACCAATACATAGATATTCCAATATTCCACAATACTATAAATGAGATTCCACAACATTATTTTGGAATCCCATTACATAAACACATAATCATTCCACCACATCATTTTCATACTCAAAATCGCCCTTAGTGATCACATGTGACTTCCCTTTGTCATTTTATTTAAGAGGTTGTTGAAGTCTGTCATCATTAACCATTGGATTAGGGCATTGGTTATCATAATGTCCTATTTCCTTTCACTTTTAGCATTAAAGTGTTGGTGGAGCGTACTTTGTAGTCTTTTCTCTATTCACGTCACTAGAATCCTTTTTCCTATTAATTTGGCACTCAGCTGCTCAGTGACCTTCTTTTACACACTTCAAAACATTTTATAGTACCTTTTAGACAATCTCCACCGTGCTTCTTTCCGCACTTTGAGCATAAAGAAACATTCATCTTCTTTTCACCATTGTTTTGAGATTTTTCCATGAACTCCATCTTTCGTTTCTTTTCAAAACTATGAGATGGATATGTAACACCAATTTCCAATTCTACCTTGATAGCAAAACACACAATATTTTCATAGCTACAGAAGTCTCTTATAGTTAATTCCCTTCAAAGACTTGGTTTTAAGCAACTGAAGAATTGATCAACTTTACTTTCAGGTTGGATGATAAATCCTTATTTATACCTTGCAAGCCTTGTAAAATTATCCTTGTATATACCATTAGATTAATCATAATTTTTATTAAGCTCAAGGAACTCCTTTTCCATATTTTTTAGAAGAATACGAGGGAAGTAATTATTTAAAAAGAAGTTCTTGAACTCATCCTATTCCATGGATTCAATTTCACCATGGGGCCTTGTATTCGTAATTAGAGTCCACCACTAGTCTTCTTCACCTTCTAAATGGTAAACAGCCAAATGATATTTTCATGTTCCGAACATCGATGTATGGAAAATAACATTTCAATGGTACTGATCCATTGTTCAGCAACAATTGGATCAGAAGACCCGCTGAAATAAGGTGGATGTTGCCTCATGAAGCACTCAATAGAATATTGTTCCCTTCTCTGCTCATTTGGAAGTCCAGAATGATTCATAGCTTTCTTAAGTATAACAATAATATTTTTCACTCCATCTCCGATAACATTGGTTTGTTCAGGAGGAAAATAATTGCATTTCCCATTACATTGATCAACACGGTTCCTTCGGGTTCCAACTATCATATAAAACCCAAAAAATTGTGTAAGAGGCAAAAATCATGCTAGGAAAACAAAATAATAATGGGGGAGTAAATTCAATATCTAACATCATAGGTTTAATTCTATGATCGTTAACATAATCCTAGGACTATAACCTATACTTATACTTAACCTTAGGGATATCCCTAGACATACCATAGAAATATCTCAAGGGATCTCACTAAAGTTTCGACATCCTAGTTTCCAAAGGTTGACTGATCTTTCCCTCTGATACCAACTGTAGAGACCCAAAGATTGACATACATAGAAATTATATTACTTTTTTACAATACTTAATACGTGACAAAAATAGACACCCAAAGACCATATTAGTTTAGTGTCTTTGGAAACTCAAAACTAATATTCTAATCATTGTGAAAGATCTTCAACATCTTCCATAAAGATCTTCCCCCTTTGGTTTTAATACCTAAAACCATTCTTAATATCCTGGGGAAAATAAATCATAAAAAGGGTGAGCTCAAATGCTTAGTAAGGGTAAAAATGGAGAACATAAAACAATCCTTCAACATTTAAACGTAAGAACATAAACATAAAACATCAAAATCATGAGTAATGACATAAATCATGACAGTTATTAAGGAATAGATCATAAAGATACATTAATAATGATAAAATTGCATGGTAAAAAAAATATAATTGTGGATAACCATTAATAACATGTTATGATTTCCATAGTAGCCAAGGCATTGCTTCCAAGACCATCATAGTGGACAAAGTCCATTACCGAACCGGGTTTACTTGTCATTCTAGCCTTGAATTACTGAACCGAATTCACTTTTCATTCCAGCAATGTATATCTCATGAAATATAAATCTTTACCCAATGTATTGGAGGTATATATAGTTCACACCCATCTCATATTGATATCATTCTTACATGTGCCACAACAAAATCGTAAATCTTGCATCGTAACCCAAAGAATAAAATGTGTTTCATAAACATCATCCTATCTTAACATAATCCATATAAAAAAATGGATATCATTTCATCATAAGAAAAATAAAATTATGTAAATAATAGAGACATTATAATTTAAACATAATCACAATAAATAATGTCATCTTAGATGGGAAATAGTTTTGAATAAATACTTGAAATGAATTCTTGAGGATAATATCCTTTCTTCTTCAAAATCATTTTCTTTTCACAAAATGTCGTGCGATTTAAATGAAAATTTGTTGAAAATAATCATGGAATATTATAGATTAGGTTTTATTGATATAAGGCATTATGAAACAGTAAAAATCTATTCATGCCGTATAAGTTAAAAAAACATTCTCCTCATACTTTTACTAGAAAAGTAAAAAGGTTCCTCATAAGGTATACAAAAGAAATATTCTTTCCATAACACAATGTAAAATTCAAATAGGGGTAAACATGACTTTAAAAATAAGTTTCTGAATATTAAACACTTTATGAAAAACATTTTCATAGACATGTATGAAAAATATAACCCCAGTAAATACTTAAGTATAAGCAATCTCAGATAATAATGAGATTTTAAAAATTAGCCCTTACCTTATGTCCAATTTATTCCATATGTGTCCTAGACACCTTTATAGTGGGTTTAAACATATTATTAACTTGTAACATAACCATAATAATATTTATGATATCATATATGATTCACTTACGACCTTATATTACCCGTTCATTTGTAAATTCAATGATAAAGCAACATTTTGGGTAAAATCGTTTCATTTATCTTTCATGTTTTGACTTATAATTATTCATATGATTACTTAAATCATGTTTAATTAAATCCATAATTTAAAACATTAATTATATAAAATATATATTTATAATATTCATGTATATAATAGATCGATAAATGGAAAGAAATACACCGTCCATGGAGACGATAGGCCGTACGTATGCATGAATGTTGTTTTCATTTCCTTATTAAATTTAATAGAAGTAAGTAAATAACATATACATAAATCTAGTATCATTAATATTTCATATATTTCATGATTAATTATTATATATACTTTATAATCATTCTTGAATGGTTAACTTGTAGAATTAATCTCATCGCGTCGTGGAGACGGTAATCCGTACTTACGCACGAGTGATGATATCTTTCCCATAGTTATTGAATAGAATTAGAGTGGATGATATAATATCTGAGAATTAGTATCATGTTATAATAAACATATATAGTTATTCTTTAAAACATTATTCCCATCCATGTAAGGTGGTGGTGGAAAAATAGATTACACCACATCGTGGAGATTGTATTCTGTACGTACGCACACACGATGATTTCATTTTCTGTAGGATGGATAGAAGTTGAAACTAGGTTGTTTCATATTTATAATAAAAAATCAGTATATTAGTGATACATATGTTATTTCTTTATTTTGATACAAAAAAAATTAAGACGATGTAGAAGAAGAAATGAATTTGAAAGAATCAGTAAAGGATATTACCTCTTCTTCGACGCGCCTCTTCTACACATCCTTTTTAGGCACTAAAGTTGGTATTTGAAGAATACCAGGACCTCTAGTATGATTCTAGGGATGTGTAGAAGATAAATTTTCAGGTTTTGGCTGTGATTGGAGGCTCAAAAATGTAGTGAAGTGGAGAGGGAGGAGGTTCCCTTTCATAAGGGAGGAGAGGGGCACCTTTGGAAACCTAAAAAATATTAATTTTTAATAAATTAAACCGCATTTAAAACACTAAAAAAATTACTAAATTCTATGATGAGATGATATAGGGTTATAATATTATCAACCAATAAAATTTATACATGAGTTATGTTTATTTTAAACCTTATCATTTTGATTTATCCTTATTTAAAATATTTTATTTTATTTGTGTCAATAATATTCTAAACGTTAAATTGTAATAAATATATACTTATATATTTTAAACTTTCCATAATTTGATACATTATATCCTTTTAGACTATATAATTTTCAATTTGTAATTTTTAAATATTTTTGTGATTTTTAAATAATTTAATAATATGTTAATTTTATAAAATACGAATACTGTAAATTTTGACAGTATTAATTTATTTGAATTTAAATAAAATTAAAATAGATAATATATTCAAAAAAAATTAAAATGTTCCTAACATGTCATATAAACCTAGAAAATTCGTGGAAAATGTTAATTAGTTCATATAATATTTATTTTAATATTTTTAAAACCATTTATTTGATATTTCTCTTAATAAAATAATAACTACAACATTTATGTATAATTATTTAATATACTTATTATTCGCATAAAAATTAAAAATAAAATACAATTATGATGGTAAACCTAATATTTTTCAAAATAATACTTTTAATCTAATTTATCATCTTAAAATCACAACATTTTAATTGTTATATTTATAAAATTGTGAAGGTGACAACATTGAAAATCATTTAAAATAAAATAATATAAGTGTCATAATCACTTTTATAAGGCTCCAAATTATCAAATATTATACCATTGTATGTTTATGGTTTATATATATACGACCTATATGTTTTGGTTGTGTGTTTGGGCCTTTTTATGGGTGTTATTACTTTAATAAAAACTATATTATTGATTTTTCACAAAGTAAATAATTTCTACATCATTAATGTATAAGGTATTAAGGTAATTAAATATTTCTTAAAAATTACAAATAAATTACCATAACAAATAAAAACATTTTAAATTTCAAATAAGTATTTATAATCTACTTTATATTCTTTATAAACTTATATTAAAAATATATTTATTATTAATTTTTGAGTGAGACATATTTTACTTTCTTTAAAATAAAAAACATTAAATGTCTTAATCACATCCACGTGAGTTCCAATGGATTCCATTTAGACCCAAATATTCCTTAGGACAAAATATAATCATCCAATAATATTAAGACAATTGTTAGGAAAATTTTGTAATATTATATTTACCCTTAATTACCTGATTTACCTTTAACTATGGTAAATAAAATTTACCGTAGTAACAATTCATAGTGCCCAAAAATAAAATGTAGCACATTAACATAATTTTTAACTAATTATTCAAAATATTGAATCCATTTTTCCAAATCCAAATCATAGAAGTTGCATAAAGTAATTTAAAATTATTCATGTATTTAAGAAAAGTAGTTTTTAAAAGTTAAAACATTGCAAAAGATTGAAATGATTTTACCTATGAATTCAATGTAAAATCAATTCTAATTAAATACATTACATTAAATGGTAAAAATATATTATATTTATATTTTAAAACCATGAAATATTATAGTTTAACGATAAAAATTATTACAATGAAAAAAGTTGTTTTTAATTAAAATAAAGTGTTTTCTTACTATTCATTAAAATTTGAAAGTTATCAGAATAATATGAAAAATATATCGAAAGTAACTTTTTATATCCAAATTACAAAGAAGAATATTATTTTGTCAGATTTAACTTATAAACATTTCAAAAACTAAACATAAAATGGGTACGCCATCAAAAGGTGGCAAAACTGTATTTTTTAAAAAATACTTATTTTACGCGGAAAATTTATTTTGTTCTCATACCATGTTCTAGAAAATGTGTAAAATGAAAAATAATGATATAAAATTCAAAATGTAGATAAAAATATTCATAATGGATTGTTCATAATAATATTATTACAATATATCATTTTTTTAGTGAAACTCGGTATTGTGTACAACACATGCTATTGAGGAAGGTCGCTCTTACATGTAACACAAGCCAAGAATAGTTGTTGTGTATACTACAAGCTAGTATGGTGTTGCGTGTAGCATAATATAATATTGTTGTAGCGTACAACACAAGACATAAAATAAATTAAAAAGAATGTTTCTCATAAAATTTCTTGGTGTTACAGTTGGTGGAAGAAATGCCTTTGGAGGTATGATTTTGAAAGAAGGGGAAATACCCTTTTATAAGTGAGGTTAGGGTCACTATAGGAAAAGCTTAAAATATTATTTTATTATAAAATCATTTTCAGTTTCTACTGGATCAAAGTGGATTTATTTCAAGGATAAGGTGGGGATTCATAAAAATCATCTCAATCAATAGGTCTTAGACAAGTTTAGGTCAGCATATTAATATTATCATTTAGATTTATCCTTTAGTTAAATAGTTTATCTTTTACCATGTCTTCATGTATTTTTATTTTACTTGGTTATTAAACTTACCATAAAATGACTATAGAATCTAAATTACTTCATTAATGACATATCTATCATTATATAAGTCCTTTGACCAATCCTTATATTTTTATGATTATTATAACATTTAATAATACAGTATTATTTTTTTAAAACTCATTTATGTCAATTGTGACACTATTTTGTATGTGTTTTTTGTGAAAGTCTACAAAAGTTGGTTACTTTGAAAAAAACACATTAAATCAATCCTAACATGTAATATTAACAGATAAAATTTTTGGATTTCATTAAAAGACTCAATTTACATTTATTTTGATATTTTTAATATCAATTATATTAAACTATCATTACTAAGGTAATTACTACCACATCATTGTGACATAACTAAATTTAATTATATAATGTCCAAAAATTATAAATAAAATTCCATGATTTAGTAAATCACTTTAGTTTTTTAAATAATATTTATTGTCGAAATTATCATATGTATTACCCTATAATAAATTTTTTTTTAAATGATAATTTGAATGCAACACTTTTAACTATTCTTTAAATAAAATATTAATAAATGTCCTAATCTAATATAAGTGTTAAAAAAGGATCATATTTTTTTCCAGATGTTGATTTTGGTAGAAATAAACTTATCCAATTGAATAATAAAATGTGTCAGTTTAATTATAATATTTTTAACCTTTAATTACCCAATTTACTTTTAACCATGGTAAATAAAATTCAAAAGTTAATATTCACCAAAAATTATTTTCATCCAATTGAACCACATTTTACATATTGATATCAAATGTGTCTCTCAAATTTTTTAAATTAAATTCATAGAAGCAGTAAAATAACATTTTATGAAAATTTGCAAATTTGCCTTGAAGGTCTGTAAAAGACATTAAAAGGTTCAATAAAATTTTAAATATATAATCTTATAATAAAAAGACACCAATGAATTACATTGGACTAATATAGGTATTATGTACCTATTTTGACTTTAAAATAAATTTAAATAAAAAATAATATTTATTTAAATAAAAGTTGGTTTTATAACAGTAACGCAATGTTTTTCACTATTTATCAAAAATTGAATTTTACAAACAAATATCAAAAATTAACCCTAAGCTAATTTTGATATTCCAAATTCAAAATTTAATTCCTTTTAACAATTTAAAAATATATATGTTGCATTAATTAATTTAAAATTAATTCATGTTTCCAAAACCAAAAATGCTTTTTTAAAAAGAAAAAACTATCAAATGATTGACATATGTTTATGTCCAATTTATAGGTGAAATTTCATATAATGACATAAAATATATTAAATTATAAAAATATAATCTAATTATACATTAAAACCACTCAAATTCATGATTTAACAATATAAATTATTTATATTAAAAAAATTATTCAATTACAATTTAGTCTCTTCATTATTCATCAAAATATGTAAGTTATCAGAAAAGTACCAGAAATTTATCCAAACTAAAGTTTTATGTCCCTATTTTATAGATGAATTTAATTTCACTAAATTTAATTTATAGAAGTTTCAAATATTTTATTTTAAAAAGTTTCTCCATTAATAGGTTGGAAAACTGTATTTTTTTAAAAAATACGAATTTTTTCTAAAATATTGAATTTGACCTTATATTAAATCTACGAAACAAAAAAGTTAAATGTTAAAATTATATTTAATATATATATAATTAAAATTTTGGTTATATTGTTCATAACTTCTTTTTTAATGTCTAGTTTGGTAAGTTGTGGTGCGCTCGAACTCAGTGTTGTGTGTAGCAAAAGGTGTTGAATTACTTTAAAGTGATAACATACAATTAATTCTTGTGTATTTATATTATCCCCTCCTTCAATAAACTAGGTCCTTGAAATTTTAAATTGTTCTTTAAAAATAAAAGGCTAAAACTAGAAAATACCATTGTGGAAAACTCACATCGTAGATTGGGTTAATAAAATTTAGTCTTAATAAGAGGTAAAGGGAAATGAAAAATACACCACCAAATTATGATCTAGAATAGGAGAACATTGTTTGAAATTATAGACACATACTTGTAGAAAAAACGTAAATATGTATTGGGATTCATTGGGGATATCAATCACAAAAAAGTGAAAAATAAATAGAATATTGAGGACATCAAATCAATAAATCTATGATGATTTAAAATATCATCTGTTCCAGAAAAAAAAATAAGGTTTTATGATATCAAATTTTTGGTTTCGAGTTTATTTCCCTAGTGTATAAGAATTAATTTCTTCATATAATAAGAGAAAAAATACTTGACAAGAAGTGTTCCATCTTTCAACTAATTTCTACCGCAAACTCATCTTTCAATCACAAAGATGATAGAACACAAATATATTCTATTTATCCTAGACATATAGGGTTTCAGAAAAATGAATTTAGAATTCATATATAAGATAATTAAAAGAAACTAAATTATAAAAAATAATATATCATGTAGGCCAATGGTCGGTGATGCACCCTTATCTCCCATTGATTGCTGGTCAAATCTCACAGCCTTGCCTAATGAGATGGGTTGTTACCTGACCTCCAGGTTGTCCTTTTTATAACAATCCAAAAATAATATTAAGAAATGTTTTACACTTAGACAATATTATCCAATGTCCAAATTAATCCATTTCAACCTTTAGACTTATCCAAAATACTTTTTTCCAAACTCACATTCCAAAATTTATAAGGTAAACATATTGATGATCTCTTTTTCCATGAAATAACATGTAAATACCTTCATCATGTATTCTCTTATAACATGGTAACATTATTAATTACCATAAAACTTTATTGAATACATTCACGTTCCCGTATTCCTTAAAGAATACTAGATATACTCCTTATATCCAAAAATGTTGTAAACTCCAACAATGATGGAATAAACAAAAAATTAATTAATTTCAAGGTAATCAAGAATATCTAATATATATTTGACCAAATAAATCATATCTTATTCCAAAATCATTATCTCAATTTTAGAAACATATTAAGGGTTATATTGCCCCCAACCATATATTTTCAAAATGTTTAACTTGAAACTGTGTCACTTCACTGGGTACAATAAAATCTCAAATCTATAATGAAAACGTACTGCAGTACAATCCTTTTATACTTTATAATTCTTATAATTTTTATATCATTAATAAAAAAGAAAATGACAAAATTATCTTATAATAACATAAGAACACTAATCATTCCTCTCTATCTGTGGTAGTATCATTACTTGATTATTTTCCCATATCATCATTTGGGGTATAATTTGATGATTGGGACATTGATTTTCATAGTGTCCCAACTAATTATAGATGAAACATTATACATTTGAAACCTTTTCTTTCCCTTTAAATCACGAACTCGGTGTCCTATTTCACCACACTAATAACAAACTCTCATTCCTTTCATGTACTTCAGATGGTGATTCTTTCCACACTTATCACATATGGGAAAATCCTTCTTTTCCATCTTCCCTTTATCCATGTTTCTCTCTATCATTCTATTCTTGTCTAGATTCCCTTTGAATCCATATTACTCATAGAATTATTTATATATCTTATTAACACATGATACAATTTAATCATATGATTATAATACATGAGTGGCTATTTCCCTTCAAAATATTTGCTTAATACAATGATGGATATGATCCTTCTTACTCTTTGAGACATGTGTATTGCTGGAGTTCTAATTCCTTCTACTAGGAACCATTCCTAAATGACCTCATACACTAGGTTAGAAAATATCATTATATATAATCCAAAAAAATAAATAATTATCAACATTAATTAAATATTTTCACACATCTAGTCTCATAATCATAAAAATATTTTCTTTTCTGAAAATATTTACTCATAAATCCTTTATAATGGTTTTTAGAGAAAATTTTAATTATCATAATCATAACCCCTTGGAGTGTCATAACTAAGAGTGCAGCAGGCCTTGTTTCCGTGCACTGGTTCCCATTTGAGTCTAGCTCAAAGCAGCGTTTTTGGGTTTTACCCCTACATACATCTATTCCAGAGCTGCCACTACCTTCTAGTATCCATAAAATGATGTATTGATTGAAAACTTCAAAAAATATCAACATTAAAAATATTCTATGATGTTCTTATATACTAACCCTCAAAGTTTATCTTAGGTTATTGTTCTCTAATCAGAGTCTTTCTAAATGTAGTTTCTAAGGTTTGTACTAAGCTTCCTCTGATACCAACTGTAACACCCCAACCCTAGAAGC
The DNA here is from genome assembly GCA_963277665.1 of Viscum album. Lineage (NCBI taxonomy): Eukaryota > Viridiplantae > Streptophyta > Magnoliopsida > Santalales > Viscaceae > Viscum > Viscum album. Next base: position 1,652,529,434 of record OY728131.1, on the reverse strand, counting down.
CTAGAGGTGGTATGATATTTTAATACATTGGAATGATTATATGGAATCAAGTCCTGATGGACTTACCAGTTTAGCTGTCTTGGAATAATGATTACATAAATGAACGTTACATTACACATTCACACACAACATAAAAAAATCTTTAGATAATTCCATTTTTCTTCTATCGTAAACCAGTATATAAATCATAACACACTTCTTGGAATCTTGGGAAAATAAAACATAATAAATGGGTGAGATAAGAAGCTCAATAAGGGTAAATAATTTAGAGGAATCTATAAACTTTTATAAAATGTTGTTTAATAAAAATGAAAGCCTTTTTAAACATAGTCATGAGGATAATATGGAAAAAATAATTCTAGCATTACCATATAAACATGCACATGATTATTCTACTATCTGATTAATTACATGTAATAAATATATTCATAATTAGGGAATGCATAATGTCAAACATCATAACCACATAACCAAGGCCTCCTTCCGAGACTACAAATAAGATTTTGTCAAGGCCTTGTGAAAAGTCTCTATTTTATCTCATGAGGCATACCAATTCATCAAAGAGCTATAGCATTGTGCACATGTCACTTACTCAGTCCAATGCATTCCTCATTTGAAAATGTTGAAACATAACATAAACATTCGTATTAAAACTAGCAAACGAAATATCAATACTTTATTCATAAATCATGAATGGTATAAAAATAGCACATTCACAGCCAAACATACCATAACTAATTAAATAAAATATTAAATATTGTATTTATAATAAATCAACCTCAATCAATAATAATATCCAAAAAGTATGATGACATAATTTATAATAATCAGTACAACCCTTTGAGACAAATATCCTTTTTTATGAATGCATTTAGAACTTTCATAATTTATAAAGGAAATCATTTCAAAAATATTTTTGAGTAAAAGTGTCCCATGCCACTTTGAAACTTTTGAAAGTAATTAACATTTTAAAAATTTTATGTTCATTTGAATAAATCCTTAAAAATTATTTTGAAAACTTGAAAATTAATTAAATAGGTTTAGAAAAATAAATATTTAAAACATTTAAAATGATAATATAGTTAAAGATTCCATTAATAAATTCCATAAAATATTTCTTTTGAAAAAAAATTTATGAATCATGGACATGGATGATAAATATGTCCCAGTAAATATATACATTTAAACAATCTTAGATAATAATGAGATTGAGGAATTATCCCTTACCGAGTACATTCTTTTAGTTGAGGTTAAGTAAAACCTACTATATATTGATCAAATTATGTTATTAAATTATAAAAGAACCATTTTAATATTTATTATATCATACATGATTCATTTATGACTTTATATTACCCATTTAATAATAAATTCCATGTTAAAATAACATTTTGGGTAATAATCACTTTCTTTATCGTACATGTTCTAACTTGTGATTCTTGATCATATCACTTAGATAATGATTTAAATACCAATAAAATGTAAAAAATGATTTATATATAATATATATTTAGAATATAAATATTTATAATAGATATATATATTAAATGGAAAACACTGTTTATGGAGACGGTAAGCCTTACGTACGCATAAATGTTGTTTCTATTTTCATATCGTATTGAACGAAAGTAAGTGAATAAGATGTATGTTATTAAATATATATATATATATATATATATATATCCAATAGAATTATTATGTCATATATAACATACTTATTAATAATATATATTTTTATAATCTTTTTTGAATGGTGAATGTTGAAATTAATCTCATCGCGTCATTGAGATGGTAATCTGTACATACGCACATGTGACAATATCATTCTATTGATGGTGATATTGCATTTAATTGGATGATATATTTCATGTACAGAATAATTGACATGTTATATTTATTATTTATATCAATTATTCTCATTATTATACCCATCCAAACAATGATGTATTGAACAACAAACAACACCACGACGTGGAGACGGTAATCCGTACGTACGCACGTATGGGGACATTGTTATTCATAGGATAGATAGAATAATGAATATGGTTGTAACATATTTATAATAAAATCACAGTATGTAGAAGGTACATGAGTTATTATTTTGGTATGGAAACAACAAATATAGTGGAAGTGGATGATGAAAAGAACATTGAAAGAGGTGATGAAATAATTACCTCTTCTTTAGGTGCTTCCTTTTGATTTGATCAAAAGGGATCCTTAGGACAGATTTACGATCACAGTGAGGACTATATATTTAATTGAGTGTAGTTGGGAGGATATTTGAGTAGGTTTTAGCCAAGACAAATGGCTTTTGAGGTGTGATTTAGAGAGAAGGGATGTACCCTTTTATAAGAGAGGAGAGGGTAACTTTAGGAAAAGCTTGAAATATTATTTTAATGTAAAATAATCTGGAATTTATAATGGCTCCAAATGGATTTATTTGGATTCTATGGTGGGGATGGGTAGAAATAATCTCAACCTATAGGTTTTAGATAAGTTTATTTCACCATATTAATCTTATCTTTTATATTTAACTCTTAGTTAAAAAGTATAACTTTTACCATGTCTTCTTGAATTTTTATATTAAATGATTAATAAACATAATATAAAATTACAAAAGAACCTGAAGTGGTTAATTGATGTAATATATATAATTATATAAGTCCTTTGTTTAAACCTTATATTTTTATGATTATTATAAAATTTAATAATATAGTATTTGTTTTAAAAACACAGTTAGGTCAATTTTGACACTATTTAGTCTTTGGTTTTTGTTAAATTCATCAAAACTTTATTAATTCGAAATAAAATACATTAAATCAACACTAATATGTCATATTAACCAATAAAATTAGTGGTATACATAAAAAGTATAAATTTACATTTATTTTGATATTTATAATATCAATTATTTTAATATTTTATTAATAAGGTAATTACTTCATCATGATTGTGTCATAAATAAATTTAATTATATAAGGTATAAAATTTGAAAATTATATACCATGATGTTGGAAATCTTTTTAACTTTCTAAATACTATTTATAGTTGAAATTATCTTATGTATTGCCCTATATTAAAAATGTTTTAGTAATTAGAATTTGAATGTAACACTTTTAACTCTTCCTTAAATAAAATATCAATAAATGTCATAATCTAATATAAGTAGATAAAAAAGGATCATATTTATTTATAAGGTTTATTATGGTATAAATAAACTTATAAAATGGAATTAAGACTTGTTTTATGGTAATTATAATATTATATTAACCATTAATAACCATATTTACTTTTAACCCTAGTAAAAAAAATTCAAAATTTATTATACAAAAAAAATTATTTTATTCTTATTGAATGACATTTAACTTTCTGATATGAACCATTTCTATCAGATTTGTGAAATTCAACTCACATTAGTGGTAAAATTATGTTTCATGTAAATTTACAAATGTTCCTAAAAGGTGGGTAAAAGACTTTAAAAATATTAATAAAATATTATATATTTAATCTTATTATAAAATAAATCTAATGAATTACATTGAAATAATATTGTAATTATGTATCTATTTTATCTTTAAAATAAATTTAAATACAAAATAATTATTATTTAAATAAAATTCAGATTTAAATAATAACGCACTATATTTTTACTATTCCTCAAACATAGAATGTTTTCAAAAAAAATACCAAAAAATCACCCTAAGCTAATTTTGATATTCCAAATTCAAAAAAAAGTCTATTTTATCCAATTAAAAACATTGAAGTTTCATTAATTAATTTAAAATATATTCCTATTGTCAAAAAATTGTGGGTTTTTAAAAAAAACTATCAAAAGATTGACGTGTTTATGTACAATTTCAATGTGGACTAACATATAATGACCTAAAATATAATAAATGATAAAAATATAATCTAATTATACTTTAAAACCACTCAAATTCATAATTTAAAATAATAAAGTATTTCAATTAAAAATGTTTTTTTCAATTTAAATTTAGTATTTTTCATTAATCATCAAAATATTAAAGATATCAGAAAAGTACCAAAAAGTAATCCAAAATAAATTTTTATGTCCCTAATTTAAGGAATAATTTCATTTCACAATGCTTAAAATATAAAAGTGTCAAATATTAGATTTAATAAAGGTTTTCCATTTAAATATGGAAAAACAATATTTTTTGAAAATAATTCTTTTATCTGAAAAATTGAATTTTTCAATATATTATATCTAAGAAACACAAAATTTTTTTGTAAAAATTATATTGGATATATATAAAATTCAAAATGTGGTTAATACAATTCATAACTTATTTTTGAACGGCTGGTTTGGTAAGTTGTGTTGTGCTTGAACTCGGTGTTGCGTGTATCAGAAGCTATTGAACTTCTTTGAATAGATAACGTACTGTAAAATCTTTGGGTGTCACACATCAATGAGGAATTAATGGTACAATAAAAAATTCCCCATACATAGGATTCAATATAGGATTTTTTTGTTATTTTCTAACTATTTAATAATACTTTAAAAGATTATATTCCATTTTAGGTCATTTTTTATAATCTTCATATATTTTGACATTGAAAGAATCCTGATAACTCTGTAATTACATTATAAACTCTTTATAAATAATTTATAAACTATAATTATCCAAAATATTCATGGTACTACATATATCATCCAGAAATTATTACATTTATTGTTTTTGAATCTATTTAACTTATATTTCTACAACCTATACATGAAATGCATCATCATTTTGTGAGTGAATAATGTAATTATTCAATATATAAAAATTTAAAATAAATCACTATCTTAAAAAAAATTATTCATATAAAAGGAAACATTTGGAATCATTCTTATCATCTTTTTATCCCTATCAAAATATTATTGATATGTTAAATGAAATATATTGACAATTTTTAATTTTCATTACTCAAAATAATATAACAATCCAAAACAAAGAAAAGTGAAAAATGGAATATTTTAGAAATTATGATAGTTTTTGTATAATTAATCCCATTTAGTGAAATTCTGAAATTTTTTTGGTCAATTTTAGACCATGTCCCATCATTTTAACATTAATTAACTTTTTTCCAATTAATGTGATGATAAATATTTACTATGAATAGTAATTGTCAGAAGTTAAAATTGTTTTGAGATACATTCTAATTTTAAATTCTAAATTCAAAATGTTAAATAGAGTAGTTAATAATGTATTTATATATATAGTATAACTCAATTTTAATATAAGTGCACGAAATTTAATTAAAATGGTTTTTATGAAATTTTATCATTGAATAAAGATGAATTTTTAATAATAAATAATAATTTTTATTCATATAGAATTAATCAGAATATTTTAAATAAATATTATTTTATGAGACATTAAAAAATATTAAATAGAACCTGATATTTGAATTATGTTATTTAAATAAAATAAATTAAGTTTTGAAAAAATCGACATTTATCACTATTCACTACAGAATAATATTTTCATAAAAATACGAAATAGTCATCGTAATACTATTATGACATTGTATATTGAAATTTTTTTCTTATCTTTCCAAAATATAATTTCTAGAAGTGTCAACAATTAGTTACAATATCCTTAAAAAATGATACAAAAACCTTTTTGATGAAAATTTATTTTTGAAGAACATGATGATTTTAATCTGATTCTTTTCCATTTAATAATTATTAAATGAATATTAAATAAATAAATTTTATATATAATATTAATATTTAATTATAATAATTCATAAATAGTAATTGACTAAATCAACTCAAACCATAATACATTTCACACATCAATTCAGTTTAAAATATATATATCTTTTACCTTAAAATTAATTTATCTTTATTTTCATCAAATTTATAAACAAATTATTATTTATTTTGAATTTTATTAGGGAATAAATCTCTACTTATATTCAATAATATGTACATTCTTATTCATACTCACTAAACAAATGGCTATGTCATAGAGTTCATATTTAAATAATATCATTTCTATAGTATAACGAGGATATTTTAAACCTGTTGATTCATTTATATTAATCTACTAGAAATAATTATAAAATCATTTTTTATTATAGTGATTAAGGTCGGAGTAATTGGATGAATGATGAATTAATAAAATTTAGGGATAACTGATGGATTGTATATAACACAGTAAAATTATTAAATAAGAACATTTTATTTGATAGAGTATGACACATGAAACACCAATAATAGATAAGATTATAACACCCCAAGGCCATAAATTATTTTAATTTTTAAATAATTTTAATATTTTAAATAACTTTACTTATATGAAACATTGAGTTTAACATGCATTACATTCAACATCGAGTTTAAAAGAAAACCTGACATGTTATTAAAACCTAATTAATCAATATTATAAGATATAAAATTGATGGTAGATTAAAAGATATGAATAATAATAACTAAATTATGAACAATGTGGTTATATAATTATTATGAATAAGATAATAATCATTTAGTAGAAAATATAATTTAAAAAAAAATTATCCTTCTAAAATAATGTATAACCGCACTTGCGCACAATACAAAAAAAATATTTACAAATTTTAAAAAATTAATATCAAAAAAGTATCGTGAATTTTGAAAACATAAAATTAAAGTTATATTATGGATTGTTTTGGGGATTTTTCAAATATGTTTTTTTGTTACGAATAGTTTACAATAAATAATTTTAATTGAAAACTTCCTTTAGATTTTAATATATTATAGTCATAAACAATATATTAAATTTTTTATAAATAATTTTTCTTCAAATTATATATCTATTAATAAAATTTCAGTTCATTGGAATAATTTTCATATTTAATTTATATATAAAATTCATTTTAAACATTTCATCAAGTTCTCTTTAAAAATATTATTTTTTGTCACATATGCAAGAATTATTATAAATTAACCTTTTCAAATTCTATGGACTTTATTTGGAAAAATGTATTGCATATTGGAATAATTTAAATTTCATAATTTATAATATGGTCAATTTAATATTTAATAAAAATTAATAGTGAAAATAATAATATTTATATATTGCGGTTAAGGTAAAAATGAATTGACTTGAGAAGATATGTTCTTTTTGGCTCAGATCTTTACTCGTATCTTCATTTTCCATTAGTGATGTAATAAGATGCTTGGTAGGTGTAGTAATCATGTATTTATATGGGACGAGTTAGTAGTGATGGATGGAGGTTGATGAGTCTCTTTCACTTCTAATCAGGCCAAACATTCCTTTATCATGATTCACTAGTGATTGTGGTATGAGAATTGTTGGTGATCATCCCCTGGATATGGTGTGATGGCCCATACAGATGGAACGATACTAGCCTATGCATTTTTTTCAAGAAACTTTAATGTGATATTGGGTGGAATTGGTACAAGTAATGGAGTATTTTGGAGGTATTTAAAATTTGAAAAGAAGACTCGTGTTGGTGGTGGTGATGACCAATTACTTCATATTAGATTTTTGGGATGTTCAATTTTATCAGGATTATTTCAGTAGTAATTTTCAATTCTTTTGGGGACTCTTTTTATCTTTATGTCATGGAATTCTTCACAGGAATTGGGTTTTTCTTATTCATTTACGTTATGGTACAATGCATTTCTGGTGTCATTGGATGGGCATCCTTGAAAGAGGGATGGGTGGGAAGAAATTAATCATTAATCTATTTGTTCTAATTTATGTATGGATAGGCACTCTTACTTCTAAAATATGAATAGATTTTTCACTATGATTTTATGTTTCATCAAGTTGGCAGTGTGGTGTTCAATGCTTCAATGTAGCATGAGTGAATCAATAGAGATATAGGTGTCCTAGAATCAATCATCTAGTCATCACAACGAATTTCAGTATGGTGGGGTTGGGTTCTCAACCACATTGTGTTCTAGTAAGATCTTACACTATGGAAGAGGGCCAACACATCATCTTTGGCAGATTCCTCTGATGCAATGTCTGGTAGGGGAATGATTTTATGGATTCTTGCATTTAAATTTTCTTTCCTAATAACACTAAGAACCGTGTTAGGACCATTGAGTCATCTTTCATAATGGAATTTTTGACTATTTATTGTCATGTTTTCTCTATTTACTAATTTATAAAATGGTTTTATTATTTTATGTTCAATAAAAGGTGTTTGACCCTTAATTTGTTTAAGGAATAAAATCACCTCTCCTATAAAATGCTACCACATTTGATCTCTTATTCACACCATAAAACATCATTATTTTTTCCACAACATACCAAAATATCATCCCATCATTCATTATATAATCTTAGAGGCCTAATTATTTCATAAATCCATCATAGGATTGATTTTCTGAAAACCTATGGAGGATACTTGATGAAGAGTTAGTGTTCTTCAATGAGCAGTTTTATTTAACTATTCATCCATCTTCATAAATTATTATTAAACCATGATGATATAATATAATAAGTTTCATTCATATAATGGTATTTTTTATATTAATTTCATGTCCTAAACCATCCCAACCTCCATAAAATTGTTTTTTAAATCATCATTTGGGTGTACGATAGACTACCTTCTTACAAATGGATGTCATTAATTATTTGACTTCCACCTTTCAAAGTTGGGCATGACGATAAAAATATAGTATATATATATATATATTTGATATTTATAAAAAAAAACTTATACCTATTTTTTCCTTTTATTATGTATTTTTGTTAATTTCTATTCAGTTTGGTACATGCTAACATATCTTTTCGGTACAACAGACTACCACCCAATGAAGTAATATGATTTATATTTCACCGACACTTTACACGGAATATAGTAATGTTAAATTTCATCAATATAATTTTCATAAAAGTTTTAATAAGAATAGTAATGACCTATTTTCTTTCTAAAATGATAATATTATTTCATTAATTTTCAATCACAAACATATGATAACATAATCCACGTATTCTTGGATTACCGCCTTCACAAAACATTGTGACAAAATTTTAATCGCCAAGACAGATAGATGATGTTTATAAGTATATTTAAATAAAAATATAGTATATATGATATTATGATCATTATGGTAAGATAAAATATTACATACCTTCTTCTTATAAATATCATTGAAAAGGGAAAACATTACTCTTCCGTACGTATGACCTACAATCTCTAGGATCTCAATATACTTCGTTTTTCTTTACCACCATTCTTGATTAGTTTTATAAGTACAATTGATTTATAAATATTAAAATTATATCATTATTTTTATTCATTCTATGATTTAACTATATAAAATGTTCCATAACAAGATCTTTAATAATTAAACACTCATTATAAAATAAGGTAATTAGCTCTTAAAACAATGAAAAAAATGAAATAATTTAAATGGATGGGTGGTAAGATATTATAAAAGGTTCATATATGATATAAAAATATTTATTTTGGTTATTTTGTATGATAATAACATGTTTTAGACCACTATAAAGAATTTTATATCAATTTTAACTATATTGAAGTGTGAAGTAAGTGATTTCTTAATTCATTTTTCATCCATTATTTAAATATTCTTCTTCATTCATTATGTAATGCTTGGATTATATGTGTAATGAACTATGATTATTTTTTATTTTTTTCAAATTTTTTATGTGGATTTACATTTTATAAACATAACCAATTCATTGATTAATACCTACACCCATAATATTATATTTTTATGAAACTTCATCTAAATAATACCTTATTGAGGAATATTTTAATATTATATACACAATTCCTTTTATATGGTGTTTATACTGACTTTTTTACATGTAATATCATTATTCATTAATACTTCATATTATTTTAATTTTCAATTTTAATTATTTAATAAAAACTGATTTTAATTGAAAACTATCAACTAGGAATAGTTTTTAAACTATCTAACATTCTTTTATGATTTTTAACCTTTTATTGAAATAATATCATTCATGTGGCCATTTTTTAAAACAATTTAAATTTATCTCAAATATCCAAACTATTCTGTGATTGATATTATTTTTTTTGTAAACCATATTCCATTTTTACATAGGGTTTTTACTTCAAAAGTTATTTTATTAAATGGGGAAATATTGATAAATCTGTATCATTTAATCAATACTAATATATAATGATAAGGCATATTGTTTGTGGATTAAATACATTATTAAATATATAAGGAATTATCTAGATCTTATTTTATAGGGTGGGGGTTGATATTATATATCCCATTGATTAATTGGTAGGTCTCATGAGAAAAATCCACAATATAGAATTAAATAGGTTTCTAATGGTAGTTTCAAACTATATTGGTAAATGAATTGATAGTAGAGTTATCATGTTCCTAAGACATGATATCAAATAATTATAAATTATAATCATTTATGATTTTATTATCATCTAGTGTATTTTCATAATTATAATATCTATAGATTCAATTAATTCTATGATTTTTCATCACATGGAAGGGGTGTTCAGTTAATTTTCATTTCATATCTATTATGTTTATTACATCTTGATAGATTCTTTTTTACTTAAACATTAATATTTTTTTAGGTCATCATTATTTGGGTTCCTTTAATATCAATCTATTAAGTATACTATGAATGATATGAAATGATATTATGGAGATAATAATTATATTCTTGAATAAAATTATATTTTAATTTGTGTATTTAAATGTAATATGAGAATCATATCTGTATATGGTTTACAAAAATGATAAACCTTTATGTCCTTTAGGATGTGATTACTTTTATCTTGGGAAAAATTAATAATGTAGACATTGGAACTATTCTAATAATTATGTTAAAAGATTCATCAAACACCTATGGATTGTGTTAAATTTTATAGTAATTATGTATTCAATAACATAAGAGTTATGGATACCATTATGGGTCTATGAGTTCAAGGTTGATTCTTTGTTACAAATATAAAACACCCTTTTTTTAAAAAAAAATCTTGGAATATGAAATTATTATAGAAATTTTGGGAGAAATTTATGCAAATCAAACCTATTGGTTTAGAATGTGTTTTTATGAAAATTTTTGGTGAGGAATAATTCCTTAAAATTTTATAAACATTGATATAAAGTTACTGATAATTTTTACCATAAATATGATCATCAGTAACATTGTTATAATAGAAAAATAAGATTATTATATTTTTTTAAAAATGAATCAATTGAAAACATTAGTAAAAATATAATTTAATGGTTATTTTTATATCAAATATCTCCATCGTTTTTAAGAAATGTTGTAGGAATTATATTTATATGGTTTTCTAAAGGGAAGACCCACATTCCATGTGAAAAAAATAAGGTATAGAAAATCAGTTGAGCTTGAACACATGATCAAAGAATTATAGTGGTTTATCACCTAGCACTAGCCTGCGTGATTCCATGGTAAATATGACATTGTTTTTGTTAAAAAAATTATTAATAAATTTTAATGATGAACCAGTGGTGTTACCATTGAGGTTAAAATATTAATTTTTTATATTAGATGTATTTTTATAACCATATATGTTTTTTTAACTAGTAGGAGATAGATTGTAATACATATCAGTATTTTACAGATATTATGGCCTGTTAAAAGTTGTCATTTGTTCATTAGGCTTAAAAAACTAATTTTTTGATATTCATTTCAAAGAGTAATTTTTCAATTGGAAATTTTTTGAAGAACAACCAAAAGATTTAATGGTTCATCTAAAATTGGAAATTATCATGTAATTATATTTCCTTGTATTCATAAATCATAAACAAATTTCTCATCATTAGAAAAAGGATATTAAAACAAAAAATGTTATTCTATTACATTCATATCTGGTAAATTAGATAGAATTTTAAATCATCACATATTTATGGTTTTTTGTAGTAAATTATTTATTGATCATTCACATTATTATTATCAGTTAACTCAATAACTCCCTATAAATATTTATTTTTTATTCCATTTACATGTCATCTCTTTCAACCAATGTTCACCTACGTAAAATCCTAGTGAAGTGAAAATCTGTATTACCTGGGTACCTCCAATTATCCCTTACTAAAAGGATGTTTTATTGGAACTTCTATGATATTGGTTTTTGAAAAATATTATTTCAAAATATAAATCCCATAATTACCAATATCTTGTTTAAATTTCTATGACGTAATTTATTTAAGGAAGGGAGAATGTAGAACCCCAAAATTCAAAAATTAGATCTTTTTATGCAATAAAATATACTTCATGAAACAATAATATCATAATAAAACAATACACCTAAATAATATAATATATATTTATTTTTAAACAAATTTAATCTCTTGAATATCTTTCATTTCACGCAACACTGAGTTTTTCTTCTGTTCCACACAACATGATGTTTTAACAAAATGTGTCATTTTATTAAAATAGTATTATTTAAAATAGTATTTATAACCTAGTAATTATTTTGGAGGTTAGGAATAGTAAATACTAAATTATAGAATTTGTGTATTTCTATTTATTATGAAAAAAATAAGAATCATTTAAAATAAAAAATGTAATGTTTTCTAAAAAAATTTATTTTCATAAAAGTCTATTTAATCTCTCTTCTAACCGTAACATAAAATTAATTTTTACCAATTTTATAAAATTAATCTAAAATTAAAATTCATTTTTTAAATCAATATATTTAAATTATATAAGGTTTATTTTTTGGCATATTTCTTAAACGGTTTTTTTATTTATAGTTAATAATACTAAATTTTAATTAAAAAATTCCATTTTTTAAATAAATCTGGATGTTAAACTATATTTTAATTTTTTAGGGTAAAATTAGTCAAATTATATATTATTAAATCTGATTTATTTTAGTGGGATCATTTTCAGGAAAAACTCTGATATTAAAAAACTGTAAATGTATGAACATTTTCTCTTAAAAACCTATTTTTTTTATCACATATTGAATTGATTAATCATAAATTAAAATTTGTTTTTAATGTGAATTGAATTTTGAAAAATATATTCCATATTTTTAATAATAATACATTATAAGGTATAATATGGATAATTTATTTTTTTACAGAAATTAATAGTGAAAACTGTAAAAAATTATTTATCATGATTAAGGTAAAAATAGATATTTCAAGGTTGAATAAATGTTAAAAATGAACTAAAAACATTTTTAACAAACATTTATGGCCATATTTCTGACTTAAAAATACTTGGTTATATAATGGAATAATTTCAAATCTTATCAAATGATAATAACATGTGTATGATAGAGACTTTTCAAAAACATACTTGTGTGTCACTCACCTTGATTATAAAAGGCCACCTACTGTCATCTCTTATTGAAATTATTAAACCTCATTGGTTCATAAATTTCCTACAAAAATCAGTAAAAACATCCATCATATCATCTTAAAATATTTTTTTTCATAAATCCAAACTAGGATGGCTTTTGTGAAAACCTAAGGAGGAAACCAGACAAAGAGTTAATGTACTTCACTGAGCATTTTTATTTCATTAATTCCTCCTCTTATTTAAATTATTATTAAACCATGTTGATATAATGCCATAATTAACTTCTATATAATATTATTTTTTTATGTTAATGGCATGAACTATAACCATAACCGCGTCATGTAAATGGGTAAATAAATCAGTATTTGTGTGTTTAGTGGAATACTACCTCGCAAACTTATGTCGTTTGTTCTTCCATTACCAATATTCGTCGTTGGGTAAGATGATAGATATAAAGTTATATATTATATTTATAACTCTTTTATAAATTATGAGTCATTAAATCAAGTATATCGTTTTCATTTCAAATCTATAGAGGACACGATAACATCCCTTATTTGTATAATGGACTACGACCTCACGAAGCATTGTGATTCATCTTTAAATAACACTTTACATTGAATTTAATAAAGATACAATTAATAAATATATGTTATATACATGAAATTATTATGATATTCATTTCATGTTTATCAATCTCAAATGATAATATTATTTTTTACCTTTTCACTCACTTAAAGATGATAACTCCATTCTTGTACAGGTGGATTGACGCCTTCACGAAGGGATGCAAATTCCTTTTCAACCCCACACCTCATGAATGATATATATTAGTACATGTAAAGAGATAATATTTTATATATGATATTAAGATAATTTTTCAAAGGTAAAATATTACTTACCTCTTTTCTATAATGATCATTGAAAAATTAAAATGTTACTAATGCATATGTACCATCCAACATTACGATTTTTATTTCAAAAAAGGACCATATTAAGGAAAGGTCACCACCACCCAGGGGCAGAAATAATGAATTCCAAGGGCATCATCCCTAATCATGTTCACCCCCTCTAGTCTAAAATCAGACACATTAGAAAAGAAAAAAACTGGAATCTCGCCTACCTCAATAGAGGCCAGGTCATACGCCACTCGGTTCCTATCACACCAAGTATGGGTGACTCTAAAATTTTTTATAATGAGGAACTTGAATTGTGTAATTGTGTAGGTAATTGACCAAGGATTAGTACCTCTACCATGAAAAGCATCATGAACAATCAAAGAGTCTATTTCTAGAAGTATAATGCTATAGTCCTTCTGATTACACAAGTACAACCCTGTGAGAACCGCAATAGCCTCTTCCCAAACAGAATTACCACTTCCATAGTAGACTATGAATGCCACCACCTCACTTCCTCTATGGTAACATAGATCCCCTCCTACACACATGGCACCCATAGCACAAGAACCATCAGTATTTATCTTATGTCCACCCTCTAGTGGAACCCACCAGATCCATCTCCCCTGCCCCTTGGAACCACACTTCTGAACCTCATTCTGCAGATCCTACAACGCGCAAATAGAAGGAGTCTCCTTCCCTATACTAGCTAGACCAATCTTGTCAATTATAATGCTTATAGATCTGGCCACTAATTCTATACCTGTATAATAGATCCCTTCAAACCTGGCTCAATTCCTTGTTTTCCATAACACACATCATCCTGAATTTTAGATGATAGCATGCACCTCGTCCTCCTTCATATTACCACTTGTGCCCTGAAACCATTTCTCTTTGAAATTCTCATTATTATCAGCTTGGACAGAGTACCCTGTGAACATACAAATGAAGCTCCACACCTAACGGGCACATTCTCCCTCAAAGAATATATGGTTCATGTTCTCGCCATTTTTATTCACACAACAATGAATGGAAGAAGCCAATTTTATTCCCAAGAATTTTATATTGACATCAGAGGGTATATAATTATACCGGATCTTCCAAGTGAGGATGTTGAGTTTAGTAGGACTTTTTTTCCCCACTCCACTCTTTTTCGGCTCTCCTGCTGCACCTAAGAGAAGGTGATTCTATGGAAGTCATTCTAGTTCAACTAATATGAGTTTTAAGGATTATAAACACACATTTCTTGCTTGAAATTAATATGAACTAAGTCTAACACTTCGAGTTGAGTTTTTTCATGAACTGGCCTAAAAATAGAGGATGCATGCTTGCCTCCCTGAAGGAAATCCGAGGGGCCAGACATCAGGGACATCCCAGAATACTGCCCAATCAGTTGTGATACAAAAATACGATATGAACCTCTCCAATAATCTATTGTGATTGTGGAATGAGAGTCAGGATGATACTATAAACCAGGGACTACAAGGACGTCACCCTGGTCGATGGGGCTGAACACCGACCTTGTATCTTGGTGACATAATCCTCCCCCATATGGTGAGTTCCTCAATAATTTCCCATGAAAACTTCACATTAATTTCATAAATTATATCCACCGGGCTCCTGGAATTGATTCATCTATCACTAATAAGTCAGAACATCTTTCTCTATGACATGAGTCTGTATGACCTACCAACTCCATGTTCATAATTTACTTAATTTTTTATGACAAACATTTTTTTAGATTTAAAATTATAATTTTTATGTAAATATTAATATTATTTAATTATTATAATTATATTATTTATAGAACTATATATTATTTACATTAACTAGATCATTCGTAATAAAACCCACATGCGAAAACTTGGCAATAAACTCCAAAAACAATGATAATAATGAAAGATTATTAACAGAAGGGTGATGAGATGTTATAAAATGATAATATATGATATTATAAATATAAATATTGATATGGTATAAGTTAATGAAATGTTTAAAACTACAATACATATTTTTAATTTCCATCCAACCAAAAGGATGTGTGAGGTATGTGATTTCTTAACATAATTTCCATTCATTGGGTTAAACAATTACTTCATTGATTATGAAATCCTAGGATTATGTGTATAAATGAAAATTAATAATTTACATTTTATTTCAAGTTATTATATTGTTTTAAATTATATAAAAATAATCAATTCAATTATTAGTCACTACTTCGATGATATAACCTTTGTATGTGACTTTGTCTTAATTTCCCTTCATTGAGGTATATTGTAGTACTATAAACCTATTTCATTTCATATAGTAAATATACTAAAACTTGTACATGTAATTTCATGATTCATTCACACTTCATAGTGTATTAAGATTAAATTTGAATTATTTCATCTTCGTGGCTTTGACCGGAAAATTACCAAGTTGTAAGAGTTATTGAACAATCTCGATTTCATTTTTGATTGTTAACCTTCTCTTCAAACAATCTCTTTATTATGATAATTTTTCTTTATACATAAAATTTCAATTAAATGTCCATATTATTTTATGATGTATATTATTGTTTCCAAAATTTTATAACATTTTCACATATAATGATTAATTTAGATATTATTTTATCAACATGAGAAATATTGATAAATCTATATCTTTTACACAATATGGTTATTTGATGGTATGCCACATTTCCTATGAATAAAATAGATTATTCAATATATGAGTTATAATTTGGGCCAATTGTGATGGTTGGGTCCAAACATTAAATATCCACATTATGCATTGGTAGGTCCCATAAGAGAAATAAATAATCTTGCATTAAATGAGATTCCACATGTAGTTTTAAACATTCTGTGGAAAGGACTTGAAGTTAGAAATATCACCCCCCTGAGACATGATGTCCAAAAATTTATAATTTTCTTTTATTTAATTTATTAGTTTTACCCATGATATTTTCACAATGATTTCATCTTTAGATTCATTTCATTCTGACATTATTGATTAAATGTCATGGGTGTACATTTATTTACCATGTCATTTTTATTTTTCCTTGTCTAATTATGATTTACATGTTATTGATTAAATGGAATGTGTATTCATATTTATACCTTTCTATATTGATTATTTTACTTGATATTTTCATATTGATTTTATCTCTTCTATTATATTCATATCATTTTTTTGATAACATGGAATGTGTGTTCAATTTTTTACTATTCCATATTGATTATTATAATAGATTCCAGATTGTGTCTGTTTTATGTAACCTTAAATGAGAATTTAAGCTCACCCTTATTTTCTTTTCATTTTAGTTGAATCGAGGATGTGTACTATTAATGATATTCATGGATATGGTAGTCTGAAAATTATTATTCTAAAAAAATATTTTTTTAATTTGATTATTCAGTTTTGTTTTGGTAATCATGTATGTATCTTGTTTAGAAACACTACTAAATTTTTTGGTCATTTGGGATGATCTTCCTTAAATGAGATTCAAATTTAATTAAACAGACAAAATGTCATGGATATTGGGGTTGGGGTCTCTACATTTTATTCCAAATGTGTTTACTTTAATGATTTATGTTATAAAGAAAAAATCAAATAGGTTATAAATAGAATTTATTTTCATAAAAAAAATTAATGTGTTTTATTAAGATATGTATGTCTAAATTGATTGTCTGTTGGATATTAAAATATTTTCATAAGAATTTGTAGAATATTTTGAACATTATTTAATGTTTTATATATTGATAAAATTTTTGTATAAGTGTAAATTTAATTATGGTAATTTTTTAAAAGAACAACATTGTTATTAAACTAGTTTTAGAAGATTGAATTTCATATTAATGGATATATGTGTGGTTTATTAGTAGTTTTTGATGTTTCTGTAATAATGATCATAAAATTTAATATGTGTTATATATTTAACTATATTTTTTTAGAAAAATAATACCATTATCAGAGAAAAATAATATTTACATAAGAGTAAAATTAGTGTAATATTTTATTTAATGTTTCAAAAGATTTAAAATATTAAATTTACAATATTTAAGTTTGGGGGAATTAGTTATAATTTTTTTAATGTGATGTGTTATTAAATTAATTTGACTACAATAGAATATATTTTTTTTAATTCATTAAAATTTTATTTTATTTTAACATATTGAATTGTAACACACTCATGAATTACATTTCGAAGTAAACAAAATTATTTTAGAAATTATCTAACATATTTTTTAATGATTGATTTGATTATTATACTGATATAGCTAGATAATGATCATGGTTAGATTGGGTTTCTATGAATATAAATTAATCCAAATATTACAAAGAATATTATGATGAATGTGGGGAATATATACAACATGCATGGAATTATTTAAAGTAGATATGGGATTATGATCATGTGGTATAAATTTTTTTAGTCGATAATATATATTTTATATCCTATGGGATTATTCCATTATCTCTTTTATTACTTGTAATACATTAAATGTAGTTGATAATTCTACGTGCACTAATCTCATGGTGAGTAAAATTAGAGAATATGGATGAAATTATGAAGATGAAGTTTTTGATATGGAGATTGGGTGTTTATATGTATTTATATATATATAATGGAAATATAAATGATGGGTGTGATAAATAAGAGTGATATAGTGGAGTAAAATAATTGAAAAATATAAATTTTTGTTCAAAAATGCATATCATAAAAATGATATGCATGGTATAGAGTGATTTTTAATATATGGGAATGTGTTTTGAATTTTTATAAATCATAGAGAAATAGAGAAACAATCTAGAGGAGGATGTATTTATGGATTTTTTAACGGAGTATGAATATGAGGAAAATGAACTATATTATATAGATCATTTTTCAATTGTATGGGTATCCTATGTTGTAGTGAACATTTTCATAAACATTGTAGACAAACAACTTGAGAAGCATTGATGATGGCATATATTATATTTATTTATTTCTACTATGGCTTTAAATACTCAACTATAATTGCATAAAATGTTATAGAATAGTAAGATATTGTGACAGAAGCATCTATACACATATGTTATGTATAGTCCATCCAATTCTATTAGAAATGGTTTCTGTCAGCCATACCTTATATTAAACACTTTTAAAGAGTGGTGAAATGTATAAAATTATGGATTTATCTTTTCTTTTGTCCTTATTATAATTTATATTTAGATAATTTAAAATTCATAATAGCTAACCATGAATTAAAAAAATAAATTTTTTGATGTAGATAATTATCTCCAATATGTATTTAAGTTCAATCCTTACAAGAATAAATGAAAATGGGTTTATTGGGATCAATAATTCCCCCCCCAACCGAGCCATTTTAATATTAGTCTATATACATCATTATATTAGATATAATGTCATTTTATGGCCTATGTATTTATATTATAGATCATAGTGTAGTGTAATTTATTCTTAAAATCCTTTATATTATCTCTTTTTTCCTTACGTAAAATTACTTTTCAAGCATACATAATTTTGGCTTGGTTTTAAAAATTTTATACATATTATGGTAATAAAATGTTAAATGGTACATATCAATGGATTTTTGGTAATAAGAGAAGTTGGAAAATGAAATATATATAATTATTGTCCCTTTATAAATAATGTTAATGATATAATTTTCTATTAAAAACATAATCTATTTATAAAATGGTCACTGCCATCGAGTCTGGAATAATGTGTTTTATTTAAGGATAGATTTTATGTTTAACATGAATCATAAGATATTTCAAGATTCATTGGTTGTAAATTAAATACATATTATCCAAAAAATGATTTTTATTCACTCATATTTTAGGTTTTTTTTATAACTCAATATAAATTATATCATTATCATGTTGGGGAAAATGAGTTTCATCATTGATTAAAGAACAACCATGAATATGTTAATAGTTCTTTGATACTAACCGGTTTATTTGAAGTACCATTAATTAAATTGTTAATGGAATTTGAATATATTTGGATATATTTTCTATTGAATTTTATTATTACTATAATAAATCAATATATTAATATCAATGATATAATTTTTTCAAGTATCCCATAAATTGGATACCTGATTTTTGATATATCCAAGAGAAAAGTTTTATTATAGAAATAATATGTAGTCAATTAAATAATTATTATTTATCTAATTTCACTGAATAGGTTTTGAATTATTTTATTCACAATATAACTTTTCCAATGTTTAATTAATATCATATGACAATAACATGTATTATCAGATATCATGGAGAGAACGGTTTAGGTTTAACAAATTTATATTATTTTTTTAAAAGGTTGGGGATGAAGCCTTAATTTAGTATTTAAAGCAAAGACTTCTTTAGACTGGGTAGAGGGAGACACATTACTTATCCTGAAGGCCCAAGTCCGTGTGTCCTGAATACAAGGCTTGGAAGCCCATTTAATGGCCCAAAGGACCCCTCGGTGAACAGTACTACTACAGTACCCGCACTACTACAGTACCCGCTCCAGTACAGCTGCCACTACATTACCTTCTCCAGTCCCTCCGCCGCTACAGTTTCGTCGCTGCTACAGTTATGCCACTGCTACAGTACTTCTATAGAACCCAGAAATTCACCTCTTCTCGGATTTGATCGTGGGTCTTTTGAATGCCAAGCATGAGCCTATACTTCTACAGTACTACTACAGTAGTGCTATAGTACTACTACAATACCAGAAATTCGCCCCTGCCTGGATTTTATATTCTATTTGGAGGAATGAATGTTTATATTACGATGAAACCATTGTACACTTCTTTTTATTTTTGAGAAAATAATAATTCATTTGGAATTATCAAAATATGATATATAAATTGTTTTTAATAATATATAGATGTTTGAGATCTTAATTTTATATTTAACTAAATTACTTATATAGATTAGTTGTGGAAATACATTAATGTGAATAACCTAATGGAATTAAAATCATGTCATTTGGTTTTATATTTTTGAATAAAATCTAGATATAAGTTTTGGATAATTATATTTTCTCTATTTGAGTTTTCATAACAAACTAATGCCTTCTGGAATTAAAATTACATATTCAGGTTTCCCAGATCAAGAAGGTACTATTGGTGATGTTTTATATATACCAAACACTTTCTATCTCTATTATTTCACAATGGTTAGTGGTGATATATGAAGGATTCGGGATTTATGATGAGGCAAAAATGATATGATAAGTATTTTAATATTAGAATTCGAATAGTAGTGATTATACATTGTCAAATCTAGATGAGGTTGAGCTATGGATTCTAGGGGAACATTGTGGGAGGTGTTGAGTCATTTGATCAAATCAATCATATTTAATTCGTATTGACCATATTGGAAACTTGGGGATTTCCAGAGCCTTCAAATGGAATTTATTGATTGATCTAATTTGATTTCATCCCAAAAGGCCACAATTACCACATGATGAATAATAACACTTCAAATAATTTCATTCGATATGAAAATTTGGAAGTGAACACATGTAGTAACATCATTATGGGGATAGATTTGAGGATAAAGCTAATATGAGGATATAATGATTTCCCAATAAATTATCTAATTTAAAAATGTCAATGACATCAGGAGGATAGTACGGTGTAACAATGGTAATTTGGTGATTCACATGGGGTTCCATGTGGTAGCTTCTTGTTGGATTATATGTATTTAAGAATGTGGGGTCTTATGGAGCCCCTAATTTGAAGATAAAAATTAATCTGTGACTCTCCTAAAAACTTTGAACCAAATGGAAACCTATTTGGGACATTTTGTAGAGACACAAGCTTGATGTACAAGGAGATTCAATTTATTTTGAAAAATACTTATACAAGACAAAAAATATTCCCAAAGACCGTATTAGTTTAGTGACTTTTTAAACTTGGAACAAAATCTTCTAATCATGGTGAAAGATATTCAATATTTCCCAAAAATATCATCCGCTTTTAGTTTTCCTGCCTAAAACCATTATTTATATCATGGGGAAAATAAAACATAGAAAGGGTGAGATCAAATTCTCATTAGGGGTAAACATGGAGAACATAAATTGAACCATAAACAATTGAACGTAAAACATTAAAATAATGTTTAATAATCAAAATCTTGAGAAATGACATAAATATTAGCAGTACGTAAGGCATGGATTATAAAATGACATTAACCATGATAGAATAGCATTGGCATAGAACATGAAATTATTGAAAACCATTAAGAAAAAAATATTAATTCTATAGTATCCAAGGCATTTCTCCCAATACCATCATAGTGGATAAATTCCACTACTGAACTGGGTTTACTCGTCATTTTAGCCCTATATTACTTAACCATATTTACCTATCATTCCATACATGTCTATCTCATGATATATATATTTTTACCTAATGCATTGGAAAGAGATATAGGTCCCACCCATCTCATAATGAAATCATTCTTACATGTTCAACGAAAACAAAAATCATTTATCATAACATTACCCATACAATAAAATGGGATTCTTAAACATTATGCCATCTTAAAAAATCCATATAAGATAAATAGACTTTATAAAAATAATTCCATCATAAAAAAATAAAATTAACGAAATAATAGAGATATAAAAATAACCCTATGTCATATTTTATGGAAAATAATTTTGAGAAAAAACATGAACTTAATTCTTGAGGAAAATATCGTTTCTTCTTAAAAACATTTTATTTTTCAAAATGCCATGCAATTTTAAAAGAAAATAATTTATCTAAACATAATAATGAAATTTTCTAGAGGAAGATTCATGGAAATAAGGCATTAATAATATATAAAAATTCATTCATGCTATATATGTTATATCAAACATTCTCCTCGTACTTTTCCGGAAAAGTCAAAAATTACCTCATATGGTAAATAAAAGAAAGATTCCTTCCATAACATGTAGTAAAAGCCAAAAATGGGTAAAAATGACTTTAAATATAAATAGAATAATAATAAAAATTTTATAAACCATTTTTATAGAACATGGACATGGATTATAAACATATCCCTATAAAATACTTACGTATAAACAATCTCATATAAAAATGAGATTGCAAAATTATCCCTTACCTTCGGTCCAATTTCCTCTATATGTGTCTGAAACACCTGTATAGTTGGTTTAAACATATTATTAACTTGTAACAGAACCATAATAATCTTTATTATATCATAAATGATTCACTTACGACATTAAATTACCCATTCCTTTTTCAATTCCTTGTTAAAGCAACATTTAAGTAATAAACATTTCATTTATCATACGTGTTTGGACTTGTTATACTTAATATGATTACTTTGATAAAGATTTAATTACTTCCATAATGTAAAAAATGATATATATATATATATATATATCATATATATTCATAATATAAATATTTATTTAATAGATAGATAAATGGAATGGAATACACCGTTCATGGAGACGGTATGTCGTACGTACGCATGAACGTTGTTTTGGTTTCCTTATTAAATTGAATGGATGTAAGTAAATGAAATATATATATATAAATCATAATATTAGAATTATTATGTCATATATTTAATGATTATATCATATATATAATTTATAATCATTTTTTAATGGTTAACATGGAAAATAACTCTCATCGCATCGTGGAGACGGTAAGTTGTACGTACGCACGAGTGATGATATCGTTCCCATAATTGTTGAATGGTATTGATGTGGATGGTGTATAGTATCTCAGAATCATTATAATGTTATAATAATGATATATTGTTATTATTTCAACCATTATACCCATCCAAGTAAGGTGGTGGTGAAAAACATATTACACCACAGTGCGGAGATAGTTAGTCGTACGTACTCATGTTGGTGATTTTATTTTTCGTAGGATAGATAGATTGTGAAATAAAGATATTTCATATTTATAATAACATATCATTATATTATTTATATTTATGTTCTTACTTTATAATTAAACAGATAAATAAGAGTATGTATATAAAGAATGAAATTTGAAAAAATCGGTAAAAGATATTACCTCTTCCTCGATATGCCTCCTTTAAATTTTTTCTTAGGGCCCTAGAGTTGGTCTGATGAGAAAAATAGAACATATAGAATGTAACTAAAAAGTTGATAAGAGAAAAGTTCAGGGTTTTTCCAAGCATGAAGGCTCAAAATAGTGTGAAGTTGAGAGGTATGAGGTTCCCTTTTTTATTAGAATAGAGGGGCAGTTTTTTAAAGTTCCAAAATATTAATTTATTATAAATTATATTTCAATTTAAAAAGGTCCAAAACATATTTAAATTTAATATAAGATGATTTTGGTTTGAATAAATATAATCCCATATTTTTTTACAGGTTTTGAATATATTTGTATCCTTATCTTTTTTGTTTTAATCTTACTTTACCGTATTTAATCTTACAATGATATAATGTTTTTTACACATTTTGGGTTAATGTAATTAGCATATATTGTAAAACAACCCAAAAAAATTTATTTATGACATATTTGGACTTCTATTACCCATTTAGAATTATATTATATTTTATAATAATTTTATATCTTTAAATAAACTATTTCATGTTTTATGTTATGTATTTGGTTAATTTTGGACATTATTCATACTTGAATTTTTTAAAAATTATAAAAACCTTATTAATTAGATCCAATGGTATTAACATATATAAAATATTTCTGTTTCATCCATAAAATTTTTTTATGACATCAAAATATTCAAATTAAATTTATTTTAATATTTATAAATTTATTTATTTGAATCTTTAATTAATGAGTTAATCAATACATCATAATTGTGTCATAAATAAATATATTTATATAATTTCTACATATTATAAATAATATCCCATAATGTAGGAAATATTTTTATAATTCTAATGATATTTTATAGACATAGAGATCTGTTATATTACCACATATTAAAATCTATTTAGTAAAAGATATTTGTTTAGGTTATAATTATCTTTTCTTTAAATTAATTATTATAAAATGTCATTTTCACATCCATGTTAACCCATTGGGTCCCAAAATAGACTCAATGATTCCCACGGTCAGAAATATCTCATCCAATAATATTAGGACATGTTTTAGAGAAGTTTAATATTATTATAACATTATTTTTTACCCTTATTTACCAGATTTACCCTTTAACAGTAGTAAATAAAATAATTACTAAAGAAACTATTCATAATGTATAAAAATAAAATGTCCCTATTGAAACAATTTGGACCTCCTGATTTTAAATTTTAAATCCATTTTTTCAAATTCATTACATAGAAGATTTAGTACTTAATTTAAAATTAATTCTCATAGTCAAAACCAAAATGTGCGTTTTTTAGAAGAAAACACTATCAAAATATTGGCATCTGTTTATGTACCATTTAAATGTGAAATTACATTGAATGACCAAAATTGTATTAAATAAAAAAATATTCTAATTACACTTTAAAACAAAAAAACTATTCTAACTATAATAATAGATTAGATGAAAATGTAGTTTGGAATTAAAATTCATTATTTTTTATTATTAATGAAAATTAGAATTTTATCATAAAAATAACAAAAATTCACAAAATGTAAATTTTTTATGTCTATATTCTAAATAAGAAGTATATTTTGTTAAATTTAACTTATATAAGTGTCGAAATATAGATTTAAAATGTGTGTGTCATCAAAAGAAGATAAAACATCATTTTTTGAAAAATACATGTTTTATCCTAAAAAATAATTTTGTTCTCGTACCATGTTCTATATAATGTGTAATATTAATTATAATGTTATAAAATAAAATTTTGGTTAATTATATCCATAACTTCTAGTTTATAACACATTAAGTAATAATATTTTAATAATATATCATTTTTAGTGAAGCATAGTCTAGCATACAATGCCAGCTATCGAGGAAGGTTGCGCTTGCGTGTAACGCATGAAAATTCAGTGTTACGTGTATTGAAAGATTCCTTTGGTGTTTAATATAACATAATCCAAACATATTTAATTTATATGTTGAAAAAAATCAATAATCATTATTGTTTGAAATGAATTCTATCAAAAGAACATTAAATTTTCTGCAACACCGGACAAGATCGTGTTACGTATACTGTATGCTAATACAATGTTGCATATAACCCTATCTAATCTTGGTGTACTATAAAACACAATACATAAACTAAATTAAAGGAATCTATCTCATAAAATCTTTGGGTATTACATTCTACCCCTGTAAAATGAATTTATCCCTTGAAATTTTCCAGGGATATAAATGGTTCTCCACTTTAAAGTTTCTTTCATGGAAACCCACATTGTAAAAAGTAATACTAAAATATAATTTAAAAATGGAATGTTAGAAGCATAACTGTTACCCAAATTAACTATTCACTGGGATTCGACATAGTAGAACATAGGTATGAATTGAAAACATGGATATGGAAAAGAAATCTAACCACTATGTTTTGATAGATTGTGATAGAGAATAAGGTTTGGAGAAAGTTAAATACCAGAATGCCATAAATTGGTGATAATTTAAGGGACCATTTGATTCATCAGATAAGAATGTACTTGGATAAAATTTTTGGTTTTCCATATCCTTTTCCTAAAGTTGATTAATTTTTCCTGAGAAAAAATACGTACTTCATTTTGGTACATCCTCACTGTTGTTCGTACCTTGACCAATTTCCACTTCATCTCTTAGTTAAAGAAATGAAATTGAAATTTTCATTCTTAAAGTATTTGAAGATCATGCGATAGAATGATTTGTCCTTCCATCTATCTCTATCACAAAGAGGTTAGCATAATTTATTAAATATACAAAAGTCTAACTATGGTGAGATTAATCATATATAGTTCCATAAAAGGACTTATACTTCATCTATAATACCTAAAAATAATATAAA
This sequence comes from Viscum album, assembly GCA_963277665.1. Classification (NCBI taxonomy): domain Eukaryota; kingdom Viridiplantae; phylum Streptophyta; class Magnoliopsida; order Santalales; family Viscaceae; genus Viscum; species Viscum album. The sequence goes on along the minus strand of OY728131.1, from coordinate 1,652,502,351 downwards.
ACTAATTTCAACTAACTAGATACTTCTTATAGGCCAGTGGTATGTGATAAGATCCTATCTCACTTCATTTTTTGGTTCAATTATCGCAACCTTTTCTAACGCGATGGGTTTTCTCCCATATTTTGGGTGGTCCTTTATATATAACTATACTATAAAAACATTCTAGAAATAATATTAAAAAGGTTTTATCTATAAACAATACTATCTGATGTCCAACAAAGTCCATTTCAACCTTTAGGCTTATCGAAAATACATCTATCCAAACCCAGAGTACAATGAAATTTTTTTCCAAAAAGCTCATATAACAAGAATGTGAATACCATAATTTATCCCCCATATATCATAAGATTTATCTTTTTGGTCACATTCCAAACATTTAAATACCTTGATCATGTATTCTCTTGAAACATGAATTACCATAGAACCTTAGTGAAAACATGAATGCTGTCAAAAGTTAACACTTTCCACATACCAAAATCCCAAAAACTCTATTTACTCTAACCATGATATCACATTGTCCTTATACGAGTCATGGTATAATTAGTACTATCAAACATCTCATTATATTTTTATCCCTACATTCTTTTCTTATCATGTTCTTTCCCAAATTATCTGAATAACATTTCATGGTTATCGGTTCCATTCAGTATATACTTCCAAATACTTAAGGAAAAATAAATGTGTAACAATCCTTAGATTTTTCTTTATTCCATAGGACCATTAAATTACATATATAACATTACTCTTGGTAAAAAAGAAATCATTCCACTACCTTTTTAAAACATTGACTAAGCTTCATCTTTTTATTCTTAAACACTTATTTTATATCACATATCAATTGTAGTCTTTTCATCACCATCAACATAAATACTACCCATACGACCATGTTGATACTCTTCATGAGATTTTCCCTTAGGGAATTGATTTTCATGATGCCCATACATTAAAAATTTAAATCATTTAACCATTTTTGATGTCTTAGTAATACCATTATACTTATCCATTGTGTTAACATAACTTTTTTCCTTTTAAATTATTTCCTTTCTGGCCTTATTTTCTGAACCCAAAGCATATTCGGATTACATTGAATCATTCTCTTTGATGTCTCCTCCCACATGATTTACATGAGGAAAATTGAACTTTCTTTCTTTTATGATAATCATGAAACTCCATGTTTCTCTTATTAGCGGGTTTAAGAAACTCACCAACGTTGATATTAATGATCATATTATGAGATTTCTCATTAGGAATAATAATTATTTTTCTCCTTACAACTCCCATTTCATTTGGTTTCTCATGAATAATATCATTCCATTACCCATCATATTCTCTATTAACATGAGTCCTCCTATTTTTTGCTATTTTTTAAAACCCAAAAAGAATAGTCTGAGAGGAAAAAATCATATTAGGAAAACAATATAGTCATGGGGGAGTACTTTCAATCTCTTACATATTAGGTTTAGTCCTAGGTAATTCATGATCATTATGATAATTCTTGGACTGTATCCTATACTTATACTTAACCATAGGGGCATATCTTAACATACCACAGAAAAATCCCTTGGGATATCACTAAATTTTTTTCATCATAGTTTCCAAAGGTTAACTAAACATTCTCTATGATACCAACTGTAGAGAACCAGGCTTGATGTACATGGAAAATATTTTTATTTTGCAGAATATATAATACATGAAAAAAATAGATTCCAAAAGACTCTATTATATTAGTGTCTTTGGAAATTTGGAACAAAATAATCTAATAATGGTGAAAGAACATCAACATTTCTCCTTAAGATCATCCCCTTTTGTTTTCCTACCCAAAACCATTATTTATATACTGGGGAAAATAAATCATAGAATGGGTGACCTCAAATTCTTATTGAGGTTAATCATGGAGAACATAAATCAAAACACAATCATTTGAATGCAAAAACATGAACATAAAATTTAAACATCAAAATCGTGAGAAATGACATAAATCAAGGAAGTACGTATGGAATGGATCATAAAAGAACATTAACCATTATAGAATTTCATTGGAATAAAACATGGAATTTGAGAAAACCATTAAGCACATAATATTATTTCCAATGTAGCCAAGTAATTGCTGTCAAGACCATTATATGGGACAAAGTCCATTACTGAACTGGGATTACCTGTCGTTCTAGCCCTTTATTACTGAACCGTATTTACCTTTCGTTCCATCCATGTCTATATCATGATATAAAAATCATTACCCAATTAATTTTAGAGAGATATATTTCCCACCCATCTCATAATTAAAACATTATTACATGTTCCACAATAACATAAACCATTCAGCATAGCATAACCCATGAAATAAAATGGGATTCTTAAACATCATAACATCATAACATAATCCAAGTAAGATAAATGGACTTACTAAAAATAATTCAATCATAAAAATAATGAAATCAATGTAGTAATAGGGATATAAACATAACCATGTTTCATCTTATGTGTAAAATAATTTTGATAAAACACTTGAACTTAATTCTGGAGGAAAATATCCTTTCTCCTTCAAAAACATTTTTTTCCCAAAATGTCGTGAAATTTTAAAAGAAAAGAATTTATCTAAAAATAAACTTCAAATATTGTACTGGAATCATCTTGGAAATAAGGCGTTAACAATATGTAAAAAAAATTTCATGTTGTATATATTAAAAACATTATCCTAATACTTTTACATAAAAACTCAAAAAGTACCTAATATGGTAAACAAAAGAATGATTCCTTCCAAACCATTTTATAAAATTAAAAAATGGATAAAAATGACATTAAAAATACATAGAAGAATATTAAACATTTTATGAAACTATTTTTATAAAACATCGAATGGATGGAAAATATATCAATAGAAAATACTTATGTATAAACAAGCTCAGATAAAAATGAGATTGAAAAATTATCCCTTACCTTAGATCCAATTTCTACAGTATGTGTCTAAAACTCTAGTATAGAGGGTTTAAACATATTATTAACTTCTAAAAAAACCATAATAATATTTATGATATTATATATGATTCACTTACGACTTTAAATTCCTCGTTTAATTGTCAATTCCATGTTAAAGAAACATTTTGGGAAATAATCATTTCATTTATCATTCGTGTTTGGACTTTTTATTCTTCATATGATTACATAGATCATTATTTAATTACTTACAGAATGTAAAACATGATTTATATATCATATATATTCATTATATAAATATATATAATAGATAGATAAAATGAATTCAATACATCGTTCATGGAGACGGTATGTCGTACGTACGCAAGAACAATATTTTCATTCCCTTATAAAATTAAAAGGAAGTTAGTGAATGACATATATATATATATACATAAATACAGTAGAATTATTATGTCATATATTTCATGATTATTTATTATATATACTATGTAATCATTCTTTAATTATTAACATGGATCATGAATCTCATCACATCATGGAGATGGTAAGTCGTATGTACACACGAGTGATGATATCATTCCCATAATTATTGAATGATATTAAATTTTATGGTGTATATTATCTAATAATTATTATCATGTTATAATATTAATATATAGTTATTGTTTCTACCATTATAACTCTCCAAATAAGGTGGTGGTGAAATATATATTACACCACGGCTTGGAGACGGTAAGTCACCACGGCTTGGAGACGGTAAGTCATACTTAAGCATGTGCGGGGATTTCATATTTCTTATGATGGATAGATGATGAAATAGGGTTTTTTCATATTTATAATAATATATCATTATATTTTTTATACTAATGTTATTACTTTATAATTATATAGATAAAGAAAAGGATTTATATGAAGAAATATATTTTAAATAATCGGTTGAATGGATTACCGCTTCCTCGACGTATCGCCTTTAAATTTCTTCTTAGGGAACTAGAGATAGTATTTTGAGATGAAAAAAACCTCTAAAATGTTACTAGGGATGTTTACAAGTGATACGGGTAGGGGTTTTTTGAGCATGAAGGATCAAAATAGAGTGAAGAGGAGAGGGAAGAGGTTCCCTTTTATAAGAGATGAGAGAGACACTTTAGGAAAGTTCCAAAATATTAATTTATTATAAACTCAATTTCGGTTAGAAATAGTCCAAAACATATTTAATTATAATATAAGATGATTTTTTTTCTAATGACCATAATCCGATTATATTTTGATAAGTTTTGAATATTCTTTTATCCTTATCTTTTTTGTTTTACTCGTATCTTACCCTTTTTAATCTTACCGTGATATCATGTTATATACACACTATGGGTTAATGTAATTACCATATGATGTCGAACGATGAAAAAAATTATTTATGGCATATTTGGACTAATATTAACCATTTTTACAAATCTTATATTTTTTTAGAATTTAATATCATTTAATAAACTATTTTATGTTTTATGTTATGTATTGTGTCAATTTTGGACACTATTAATACTTGACCTTATTAAAAATTCATAAAAACATTATAAAATTGATCCAAAGGAATTAAATCATATAAACAAGCATAAAATTTATTGATGACATCAAAATATTCAAATTAATTTTATTTTAATATTTTATATTCATTTATTGTAAATATTTAATTAATATGGTAATCACTACATCATAATTGTATCATAAATAAATATATTTATCTACTGTCTAAAAAATATAAATAAAATACCATGATTTAATAAATCTTTATATATTTCTAATGAATATCTATAGACATAGATTTCTGTTATTTAACCCCATATTCAAATAGATTTAGAAAAAGATATATGTTTAGGTTGTAATAAACATTACTTTAAATTAATTCTAATAAAATGTCATTTTAACATCCAAGTTAATCCATGGGGTCCCAAAATTTCCCCAAGGATTACACTTGTTGGAAAAATCTAATCCAATAATATATGGACATGTGTTGGGGTAGTTTAATATTATTGTAATGTTATTTTTTTAACTCTTATTTTCCATATTTACCCATTAACCATAGTAAATAAAATAATTACTAAAGTTACTACTCATAAAGTCTAAAAATAAAAGGTACATGTTTACACAATTTGGACCTAATGATTTTAAATATGCAATCTATTTTTCCGAATTCATAAAATAGAAGTTTTAGTAATTATTTCTCATTCTCAAAACCCAAAGGCGGGTTTTTTAAGAAAAAATAACTATCAAAATATTGACATCTGTTTATGACCAATTTTAAAGTAAAATTACTTCCAATAACTAACATTATTTTAAGTGATAAAAATTTAATCAAATTTAACGTTAAATCCAATTAAAAAAATAATCTAACTATATAAATAAATTATATGAAAGGGCAGTTTTGAATTAAAATGATGTATTTTTTACTATTCATTAAATATTGAATTTTATCTGAAAAATAAAAAAAATAAACATAGGTAAATTTTGATGTCCCAATTTCATAGAAAAGTTTATTTTGTTAAATTTGACATATAAAAGTTTCAAGAGCTAGATTTAAATTGAGTGTGCTATCAAAAGGTGGTAAAACTTCATTTTTTAAAATCACCTTTTTTTATCTGAAGAAGTAATTTGCTTCCAATAAAATGTTCTATAAAATGTGTATGATGAATGATAATGTTATAGAATTAAAAATAAGGTTAATAATATTCATAACGGCTAGTTTATATCTCATTAAATAATAATATATTAATAATATATCATTGTTTAATGAAACACGATATCGCTTACAACATAAGCTATCGAGGATGGTAACTCTTGCATGAAATGCATGACATTTCAATGTTGTGTTTAGTGAAATATTCCTTTGGTGTTGCATATAGCATAATCGAAACATAGTTCATTAATAAATTGAATAAAATATATACTCATTGTTTTGTGGAATGAAGTCTATCGAAAGAACTTGAAATTGTGTGCAATAGAGGACATGAATAGTGTTGTGTATACTCTAAGCTAATATAGTGTAGCATATAGAGAAAGATAATATTGGTGTAGTGTACAACACAAGAAATATAAAAAATTAAAATAATATATCTCATAAAATCTTGGGGTCTTAAATTTTTTAATGATTTTTGATATATCAATTAATCTAATATTGTGAAATAATTTAGGAAATTATTGTTTTTTTATTATGGGTGAAATGATTGATTTACTCGCATTTATCAATAGATGATTTACTAAATAAATGAGCCTAATTTATGGGGTATAACGTTAAAAAGGTTTGTTAAATTTTCTTCATGAAATTGAGTATCACATGGTTAAAAAATAGTAATATTACAAAATAATGTTTGGTGAATATTAAAACTAACGAAATTGGATAATTCTAATTAAAAAAAGTCCACTCAAAGAACAGTATGAATTAATCTATGTTGAAATTTAAATATTTCCATGATATGAGAAAAATAGTAATGAAAATGGAAAAAATTATTCATTATAATTAAAAAATGATAATTTTTAATGATATTTTGAAAAAACTAAATCAAGTTTTAAAAGTAATTATAATTAAATTATTTTTTTAGTGATGTGAATAATGAACTAGATTAAAATAAAAATAGTTTTGAAATGATGGAAATCAAATAAGATTATCATGTGATTTATGGTAATGATATGTAATATAAGATTGATACTAGCTAATAGATTAAATAAAATGTAAATGTTAATCAAGAACCTTTTTATAATCTAATTATGTTTTTTTGGTTGAATGTCAGTAAAGAATACTATATATATATATATATAATTATATATATATATATATGTATATATATATATATTCATGGTAATTATATAGGTAAATAAATATGAATAATGAGAAGGAATTTTATAAAGCTAGTAATAATGGATAATATTTTTATTCCATTAAAGGAAATGAAAAAAAAATCTTACTGGTGATAACGAAATATCCTTCAAAAAATTTAATACCATCACGATGGAGTTTGAGTATTTAATGACTACCTTTAAATTGATGAAAATATTACAATTATTGGGGATATAGTCATTATAAATTATAATGGTATGATTTTTTATCAACATTCTAAAAATCTATGCAAATATTTAAATATAGATTTGTGGCTCATTGTATTAATTGAGAAGACAAAACTATATATTATAATACTTATATTGATACTAACCATGTTGTGACAAAACCAGATAAAAAAATAAATGAATAAATTATTCAAATAAATCATTTATTTTATGTGGACAATGGACCATGAATTATAAGAATTAATCCATGACTTATGTGGTTATCAAAAAAGATTACGAGGATAAAATGCTTGTCAAATTATGTGGGTAAGATTTAACTATCCTATATAGTATTTGACTATTTCATAGTGATATCCTAGACTCAATTATCAATTGTGTTGTCATCTAGAAGTGTATTCCAGTTATATAAAGGTCATTCTTGGTGATGAAATTGGTGTAATGTGATCTTGTTAAGAGGATAGGTATGCGTTCCTCATTATGGGGATGCGGTCTTCTCTAATAGAGACATCTTATAATTTATATTACTTGAGATCCAAACTTCTTTTCAGTGATGTTTCTCTAAGGACGTGTAAAATAAATCTAATGATGCATGTGTTTGAATTATTTATTGATGATAGATATAAGTGTAAACAATATAAAACTGTTTAATTATGATTATCCTCATCCACAAACATAGTTTTTAGTAAAATGAAGGTATTCATGAAACACTTCAATACTAAGGCATTGACTGAGGATGAGTTTTCTAATGAAATATTTGTATCCACTCTCCCTATATTACCAATCATTGACATGAACATTAGACGGTGAAGAATTCTGAGAAGGTGCGGGCATTGGTACTCCCTTGATCTATATATCATTGGTAGGTTGAGGGTCCATAGTGTATATAATCAAATTAAGTACCCCTAGTGGGTAGGTAGTGATTAATTCTTCTCATGTATTTGGTTTCCATACTCCCTTTAATGTTACCCAAATTACAATGTTTGGAACCCCCATTCGATTAATCGAGTAAGTAACTTCTCAATGAGAGGGGGGTATGTGTCCACCCTTAAGCGGGTTAGTACAACCATGACATACATTTTTCCCCTCAATAAGGGTTGGGTTCTCCATATACAATGTTAATATTTCCTCAAATGGTGTGCGTTTTTTGAAGAGGTTTGAGTCCCTAAGTAATATTGGATGATTATTAAATGTATTATATTATTGAAATATAAAATTCATTCTTATTGATTATAATATAAGTGTGAATGTGGGGAACCATATGTGGAATTATGTATATGTTATCTCTTTTCTAGTAGCTTTTTTATTTGGATATGGTCCCCGTAAAATAGATAGTATTTTTTATAATGTAATTAGTTTTAGTTTTATGTTTCATCAAAAACACAACCAAGGATAAAAATAATGAGTTTAATTACTCACCACTAAAATCAAACATGCACAATTACAGTATGTTTTTGAAACCAAGGATATTATTTTTAGATCGTATTGTAATTTTTAACTTTTTAAGGGCGTTTCTAGGTTTAGATGTTTGATTTCTTGTTTCCCTAACCATGAATGTGAACCATGTGACTCCAACTTATGCCTCGGGTATCTTTCTTATGGGTGTTGCATAAATGGTCCAACCATGAAACCAAATTTTGCATGTATGAACACTTGATTACAGAAACGCATGTTTGGATAGTGAATTACAAGCTAATAAATTCACCTAAACTATACCATATTTTAAAAAAAATTATAATAATTTATAAAATCCTAACATAAATTAATAGGACTCATATTTTCTCCTCAGTTAGTAAAAAGTTTATAGTTTCTATCCCTCAAATTGATCCCTTTATCTCCCTCTCCTTTATCCTTAAATATTGTTGTTTCTACATCAAAACTAACTGATTCTATCATGTAAGGGGTATTAATCTATTCCCTTCATCTTCTTCTCCCCTACGCCTTCATTTTAATCTTCTCTTATATCCTTGGTTGATTAGGGTTCCATGTGGATCTAATTTTTGTGGTGATTTTTGTTTCTATGGATTCTGTACATAGTTAAGAGATCCCTATTCATATCATATATTGTGAAAAGAAACCATTTTCAATGTATTCAATGATTCATGGTATATAGGTCTATGTCAAAACATTTATTCTTTTAACCTTGTGTGATATTCTATTTTGGAATTGATTATTTAAGTAATAAAAGATTTATTCTTATCATTTATGATTTTTTGATGTTTTTTGTGTTGGTTTTATTAATGGTTTCAAAAAATTTAATCAATGGATACTTAAAGTGTACATAATTTTTTTTATAAATGATACATAAATGGTAATTTCTAACTTTATCTTCAATGTATTGAATGGTGCTATATTAATTCACTGAATTAAATGATTTTAAGAAGAGTTTATATGTTTCATTTCTAAATAGTTTTCAAGGATGGAGAGTTTCTTTAATCCTTATGAAATGAAAAAATTTCAAACACATAGTCTTGTTTGGGATGCTTACACTAAAAATGAAACAAACATGCATCGTTTCAAATTATGGAATTATTATGAATAATTAAAAAGGGGTGGTTGCATATAACATTGTAGATTATTTTGATCATTTATTTATTTGGTAAACATAATGGTGTAAATACATTGGGTACTAAGAAGGTCTCTAAAACATGTACCATCCTAGGTTATGAGAGGACTCAACCAAGGTTTCTACCACATTTTTAAGATGCCACTATGGCCAGTCATTATCCTCTCATTGTGTAAGACACCACTCTAGCAACAGGTCGATGAGAAGTTCAATATGTCATGACATGATATTATTAATTGATTAAAATTTTAGGAAACAGAGGATTTACTCATGATTTTTAGATAAGTTTTTTCAAAATCGTCAACAAATGTTTCAATCTTTGTTTTTCAACGGTTTGAGAACATCACTCCCATAATTGAAATTTAAAGTTTTGTTATATTATAAATTTTTAATAACAGTTTAGGAAAAGAAAAAAAAGTAATTTATAATAGTTTATTATTATTATAAAATTATGAATTTAATTATTTGTTAATAATTTTTTATTATTAAAAAACTAATAATTTTTTATTGTCGATTATTTAAATCTCAATTAATTATTAATTATAAATTTTAATATATTAAATATATGCTAATTTTTATATTTTAAATATTTTTTATTTATAAATGTATATATTTACATATAAACACACACACATGTTCCTATATATATTATTTTTTAATTATATAAAATTCTATTATATTATATATTGAATGGTGCTATATTAATTCACTGAATTAAAATATTTTAAGAAGAGTTTATATGTTTCATTTATAAATAGTTTTCACGGATGGAGAGTTTCTTTAATCCTTATGAAATGAAAAAATTTCAAACACATAGTCTTGTTTGGGATGTTTACACTAAAAATGAAACAAACATGTAACGTTTCAAATTATGGAATTATTATGAATAATTAAAAAGGGGTGGTTGCATATAACATTGTAGATTATTTTGATCATTTATTTATTTGGTAAACATAATGGTGTAAATACATTGGGTACTAAGAAGGTCCCTAAAACATGTACCATCCTAGGTTATGAGAGGACTCAACCAAGGTTTCTACCACATTTTTAAGATGCCACTATGGCCAGTCATTATCCTCTCATTGTGTAAGACACCACTCTAGCAACAGGTCGATGAGAAGTTCAATATGTCATGACATGATATTATTAATTGATTGAAATTATAGGAAACAGAGGATTTACTCATGATTTTTAGATAAGTTTTTTCAAAATCGTCAACAAATGTTTCAATCTTTTTTTTTCAACGGTTTGAGAACATCACTCCCATAATTGAAATTTAAAGTTTTGTTATATTATAAATATTTAATAACAGTTTAGGAAAAGAAAAAAAAGAAATTTATAATAGTTTATTATTATTATAAAATTATGAATTTAATTATTTGTTAATAATTTTTTATTATTAGAAAACTAATAATTTTTTATTGTCGATTATTTAAATCTCAATTAATTATTAATTATAAATTTTAATATTTTAAATATATGCTAATTTTTATATTTTAAATAGTTTTTATTTATAAATGTATATATTTACATATAAACACACACACACGTTCCTATATATATTATTTTTTAATTATATAAAATTCTATTATATTATATATGTGTTTGTATTTATGTGTGTATATATATATTTATATATATAGATATTTCAATGTATTTATATATCAATATATATATATATATATATTATTTGTTTATATATTAATATATACATACATACATATATATAATGTACATGTATAAGTGTTTTAATATGTATATATTAAAATATAATTATCTTTAATAATATGGTTCTGTGTGTGTGTCTAAAATTATATAAAATTCTTTATATTTATATATATTTATAACTATTTATATGTATTTGTCTGTATTTATTTATATTTTTAAATATTTATATATATATTATTTTTGTGATATATATATGTATATGTATATATCTTTGTTTTTGTGTGTTTATGTATCTTTATATATGTTTTTATATGTATTTATATTTTTATACAGTTATCTGGGATTATGTATATATATTTATATGAATATTTCATGATATTTTATATAAAATAGACTTAAACATTAAATCAAGATCTCCACTTCTTGAAAAAATGTGCATATATATATATATATATATTTTTGAATATGTTTTTGTAAATATATTTATATATATTCATATATAATATATAGATATATATTTATATATATATAAGTATATGTATAGATGTTTATGTACATTTATTGAAATACCAGGAAAGTTCGGGATTCGAGCGTACTGGATCCCAGAAATTTATTAATAAAATAAAAGCAGATACAATGATACACCAATGTGGCACAAGGGCCACCAAACATAAAGTGGCTGCCCAATAGGGCCCACAAGAAACAAGAGAAAAAGCTCAACCAAATTAAAACACCAAAACAGAGGCCGAAAGACCCATGTGGTCAAAAGGCGGACAACAACAAACCTAATAAAATTAAAATCCCATAAGGCCTACCCATAAATTTCCAAAACACCACCTTATATGCATAGAGATCACGATTCGACACCCCAAGTGATACAGTGCCTCTCCCGATGTTCCATCTCACCTACAAAGGAGCAAAAGTCATGGTACCTGAAGTCTGAGGTCTTTTAGCCTGCGCCTCACCATCACCGGCTCATGTCACACCATGATCTCCACCGTTGGGACGGAAAACACTCACCACGAGCCCCACCGCACCGCCGGGGAAGAGCGTCGCTGCCGTCGGTTGATGCACCGGCCAACCTCTGTTGAGCCTTGCCCGTTTAGAGAACTCCAGAAAACACCTTTCAACACCGAAGTCAAGCAGGGGGACGGTCCCAAATCCCGCATCGTCACATAATGTCTCCGGCCACGAGCACCAAGCCATCGCCAGAAGCACACAAAGTAGGGCCCATCTCCATCCTGAAATGACGACTCCACCGCGGTGTCCAGCACCTCGCTGCACAGTTCGCCTCGCCGTGAAGAACCCTCTGCCACGTCCCTCGCATTACCACACCGTCCACCTCGCCGGGATTCACCGTTCGCTGCGTACAGCGCCTAGTCTCACCATCCATACCACCATCCTCGTCTGGCACGTCTCCATTCCCGTAAGCCAATTTCATCGGTCCCAGCGCGACCCATCTCTAGCCACAACATTCAGACTAGCCGCAGACCAACCATCCAAACCCGAGCCTTCCTCTAGATCACCCTCTTTCGAACCCTCATACTCAGATTGATCGATCCAGTGGCCGCACTCAGAAAATAGGTCATAATACCCCACAATGTTACCCTCAAACCTTCCGCCAGGGAGAAGTGTTGCCGAAATACTACGCTTGCTCAAACTTATGTTGCATGAAGCACAGAGGGAAAGAAGCTCCCTGTGTCCAACCGGGTGTTGATCCTCATTACACCGGCGTAACTTGATGGGATCCCCAAAATGATCGCCATAGCAAGGAAGGGAGAGAAGCTCTCCCCTTGAGAAAGAATCCAACCATTTATTGATATATATATATAATTATACAAATATATATATGTGTGTCTTTCTATATATTTATGAAAATAATTTATATTTTTATATATTTATAGATATTTATACGTAATTATATATATATATATATATATGCATTTATATGTATATATATATATATATATATATATATATGTTTTTATGACCACTTATCGATATGTTCAACACTTAGAGGGGGTGAATTACTGTAGGGGACATTTTACTCTAATTCATAATTTTTAACCATTTACCTCATTAACATAATAGGATCTGAATTCTCTTATTCTCTATTTGTTTTTGTATTCAAGTTTATGAAATCATGTAAAGAATGAAACATGTTGTTTTTACAAGGTTCACTACATAATAAAATTTTCTTGTCCTTGTTGTGTGTGGTGGTGAGCTGTACATAGATTCTCCACTATAATAAGTTACAAATCATGGTGGTTTTTGATCAGAAACAATCTAGAACCTAAGTGTGATTCCCAACACATTTGGAGGGTATAAAGAAACAATCTTGAGACCATATACTAATGATAACCTAATCCAACTATGGAACCCTAATTTATCATTTTAATATATGTATAGGTTTTCATCATCTTCATTTAGTTGTTGGAAACACTATGAATTCCCTCCACCATATATGGAATTTATTTAATGTCTCAGTACCGATTTTTTCATTTTATTCTTCTATTGTTACTAGAATTATGGCATGCAATCAACCTCTTTTTTTTACCTTTTATGCACAATATTACACACATCCCTCAGACTATTCTTCCTATAAATAATCTAAAATGATGATCCTTACTTCAGTTCTTTCTATGGAATAGATATGCACAAAACGTTCATTATTTTTCATCTTTCATCTTATTTTATTGAACTTGAATAAAAATAGATATGTTTTACCACTTCCTTTTTATTTTATAATTCAGTGAAAACAATATAGACTGGTTCTTATTTATCCAATACATTTTTTCTGGTACCACCCTGTTTGTTAACTTTCTATCCATTGTTTTTTAATCTAACACCAGTCTATCAGATACTTGTCTGTATCATATTTGTCTATCCAAAATTTATCCATCTGACACCAGTTTGTATGATAACATCCTGTATGGCACCAATTCATCTAATAATAATTTTTTTAATCCATTATTATCGTTTTCTATTTGTACCATACTCATCTAATACTTATTTATCTAACACATGTCCATCTAATACTAGTTAATCTTATACTTTTCTATCTAATTTAAATATATCTTATACAAATTCATATTGTACATTCTACACTTCTCCATATAGTTAACTCATTGTAATTTACCACACTCTTTGATTCTTATTCTCATAAGATAATTACTCTGAAGATTCATGTTCAGAACCTTACTTCAATAATAGTTTCATCAATGAATATAACATTCAAAATAACTACATCAAAAAATAAAATTAACTTATTCCTGGTATAGTGATTTCCCTTTATATAATGGTAGTTTTATAGAAAAATAATGGAGAAGTGAAAAGTTTATATTTGAGTTTATTTCCCCAAAATTTTATTTACCACTTGAGTATTTATTCACTTAAACACCATTAAATCTATGAGTAAATTGGAGTAAAAAAACATCTCAATAAGATTCCTCTAAACATGGCATCAATGAATCCTTAAAATATATTTAAAAATTTATATATAATCACGATCCTTCCTTTGTTATAGTTTATTCATTTAAAGTTTATCTTAAACCATTATAATTAATTTATATAAGAAATAATTTTTAATGTTGCCAAAAACATCTCATGTTATAAATTTTTTGGAACTTCTCCATTCAGTAAATCATTGTATGGTGCAATAACCATCAACCCTCTATTTTTTACATATTTGTTAGAACATCATTGTCCAGTGAACTGACATATGTTCACCAAACATTCTCTATATAATGTACTTTCTTTGGAATCCTTTTTCTATTTAACATTCTCAGAAACTATCATCTGATAACTATCAAACCATTCTCTGAAGACTCGTAATTCTCATTATAATGACAAACACATTTATTCTTGAACATTTATAAATCCTTATATAATGTCAATACATGTTTACCTCATTTGGAAAATATTTTATCACTTCATATTTATAGTGGATTCATGTTACTCTATATAATGTTGTCTTAGAAGTTCATTATGTATCAGTCATGATACTCTATATCTTAAATGTATTGTGAAATATTTTTCTGCTAACATTAATTGGGATGTTCTGTCCAATATCATTAACAAGTATATCTAGAAGATTTCATGTATTTTTTCATTAGATCAGAATAACTACTCATTAATAATGATAAATTTTAGAACTCATAATTTTTTTATATTGAAAAATATCAAAACATTAACAGATTTAGATTCTTATGATATTATAATTCTTATGGGACTATGAATAAAATTAGGGGAAAACTTTTCACCCTATTCATCTGATCAAATCCATTTGATCACATTATTCTAATCATCTCTATATTTTCCCAAATAATTATTTTCCTATAAAAAATCATAATTATGTTAAAAATGTGTTTTTTTAAATCAAGACCCATTTTTGAGACATCTATAACACCTCACCAATCATCATAAGTAATTTAGAATCATCTTGATATCCTTTCACCTTTTAATAATGAAAATACTCAAAATCTCTCAAAGGAAATGACGATATTTTTCTTCTTATATGATAACAAGACATAAGAACCACTTGTCTTCTTCCACTCTCATAGATTTTCCATTAATCTTTATTATTATTTCATCATCATATCAATATTAAAAATCCATAAAATATCTTACTCAGGAAAAAACATGGATACTAAATTAAACCTAGTTTAAAACTTCTTCATCACATTCTATTCAGTCATATCGAAATTAGAAAAATCCTTATATTTCAGAAAAAACCATTGAAAACCAAATGAAACCTTTAAAAATAAATACAAAACTCAACATGTTGTCAAAAAAATCCACCTTTATATTTTTTTTAAAAATACTTTCAAATTTAAATTTTCAACTTGTTAACCTTTTACCCTTTCATTACCCCTCAATATATTTTATTATATTTGTTTAACATTAACCATTATTTATTGGAATTAAATTCAACATACATGGTAAAATGTTATCAATTAATTCTTATGTAATGTGTCATCAATCATATCACTATTTGTTTAAAAGATCTATGCATTGTGTAGAAAATAATTGGATTTTATTGAGACATTAAAAGTTGTTAACATTAAAATAGAATGATGCAAGATGATATTAAAAAATAAAAAATGCCTTCAATAATAATCCAATTGTATAACATTTTGAAGATACCAATTCTGAGATAAATTTATTGAATAATAAATCAATATAATTCCCATGTTCTTACTTCAACCAAAAAGTTAATAGTATTAATGTACAACATGTTCATATAAACAACCTTGCTGAACTTTCATTCTTCCACTTCTCATATATCTCTAATTAATTCAATTTATCCCAATTTTTGTTATGATTTTATCTTTTTTATCCATGAATATCATATTAGGAAAGGCAAAGATTTTCTAATGACACTCATCTAAGGATATTCTATATTAGTTTGAAAATTAAATTTTAATTACAAATGATTATTCAACATACTTCTTGTGCCTCCTCCTCAAGCATAATATTATCATGATATTCATGGGGACGAATCTATTTAATATATATCTTTTAGGATTTACATGTATATAATATTCCAAAATGGATGTTTTAATTCTGATTTTATATTTTAAAAAACATATATAATTTAACAAGGATGGTCTTTTTCAATATATTAAACTAGAATTCTAAAAATAAGATTATCCCAAGATGGGAACATACTTACCTTTCAATATTATATTTACATAAACCATTTCAACTTCATAAAGGATGATCCTCTCATTTAATATTTCAGTGTATTAGCATATGAATGATTTTAGGATGATGGTCTCATTAAATCATGTTGTGTAATGTTGATGAACCATATTCTATAACATATTCTCCCCTTATATCATGATTCACCTTAAACACCATACATAATAAAATAATATTCATTATAAAAGGTTATGTGAATAAGGTGATACTTCCTTGATTATCTATGAGAACAATATGTTTTATATTATTTTCTTATCCAAGTATCTCAATTTCATCAACTATTAATATTTTCACATCTTAACAATAATTACAATTGGCACATCAGGTATATTATAACTTCTTAAATTTTTGTGTATGTTAAATTTCCATTCCAAATATCTTTTAAATAGATCTTACCATCTGGTATTACATCAATCATCTCTATGAACTATTCATGTATTTGGATTATTATAGAGTAATTTCAAAGAGTGTGTATAGCCATGGTATACCTCACATTCATAAATTCTTCAACATAAGGGATGTATTTTATTGGAAAACACTTATGAAATGTGACATATTCTTCTGAAATCATATATTCTACTTTTTCAGAATACTTTTATCATTTATCTTAAATTTTAATAAATCATTTTATTTTTTCAGTCCAAAAGACTAAAACATCATTGGGTATAACAGATACATGTTTGGATTGTACACATGGGATCTTTATAAAAACATTTCTTATCATTATATATTTTATATGTTTTAATACATCTAAAAATATTATAATTTATTTGGATATGATTTTCCATTTGAATATATTTCATATATCCTCACATATTCTTCTTAATATCTTCTTATGAAAACTCATACATCAAACATTCTTCTTCTTCCCAGGTATTCTTTATTATCTGTCACCACATTTTTTTGTACTATTTTTTATCATCATTTATTATATGTAAAAATGAGTTTGTACCAATTTTTTGACAACCATTATTTTCTACATCATATAATTTCATAAATTCTAAATCTGCTTGAAGTATATAGATTTTTTTTTATTTTGGGATATTTCTTCAATATCTAAAGATTTATCCAATGAAATTGGTTTTGTTTGTGTTTGTTAAATTAGAGGGTTGTACCAAAAATCCAATTAATAATCATTGAACTTATTTTATTAAAAAAATTACCCACACTCCTTGATATTCTTATATCTAATGTATGCATTATGTAATTTTCAAAAAAATATGCATTCCATTTTTGGGATTTCATAATAACTATTTGATATTTTTTTAAGGAAATTGATTCCATAAAATATTTCGTATCTACACTAGTTATGTTGTTAAAATCGTCCCCATATTTCTTTATACACAATTACATAACTTATTTTAGTATTTCACTATTCACGATGATATATATAAATAATACAAAATAAAATGATATGAATGGTAACTCTTTATTCACTGATTCTTGTGATAGGTCATTAAATAATAGAATGATCATATTGTTTCAGGATAGATGTATTTTATCATCAAAATAATCCACAGATCACTTTTTAGTAGTACAAACATTTTCCATTTTTTTATGAATCAATTCATGTTTTCTCGTGATTTAATAATTTGACATTCAATTCTTGACATCTCATATTGTTGATTTTTTATCATAAGTCAAACCAACAATATCTTCATAGTCTTTATTCATTCTGAAAATCTATTCATCATGAATATTAATGTTTTTTAATATCAATGCTTCATGTTCCTTTGTATTCATGGATTTCACTAATAATTGACAATCAATAATTTCAATGTCGTTTTTTAACTTCTATTAATGTTCATGGATCTTCCCTTTATAATTATCCATAATTCTATCATTCTATTTGACTTTATTTAGGTATAAATTTTCAAAAGTTTAATAACTTATTTCATGCCCCGCTTTTCATATCTCAATGGATCTAGTATTGTTAGAGAGCCCTATTATTTCAGTAAACATTTCTTATAAATCATTCTCTATGGTTTCTCCTTAACATTAAAGATTCGTTATCTCTTCGTGCATGATTTCAAAAACTCCCGAAATCCAATATTATTTATATGAGAACACAATATAGAATATCTTATAATCTAATAACTAATATTTCTTATGAAATTATAGATATATCATCATCACCGCTAATTATTTATTATTCTTCATGAGGAGAGTTTGTGAAGAAATTTTCCCAAAATTCATGATCACTTGGTCTTGATTCCCTTTAACTATGACTGTTTTCATTATTCTTTGTGATATTCTAAACCGCATGCTATTTAATATTAATGATATATGTATTTTATTTATTATCATGGAATGGGAGAACTGAATTCCCTTTCTTCATATTTTTATTATAGAGACACCTTCTTTAAAAAAAATATTGTATTTCTTATTTCCTCCATAGTCTTGGTAAAAATATTTAGTCTCATTGATATAAATTATTCTTCCTCAAAACATTACTTCAATGTTATCCCAATAAAGAATTCTGAATCCCCAAAATATTAAAATTTCTAATATAGAGAATCCAAAACAATTTAACCTTCTCTGATACCAATTTTTTGACCACTTTAGGATATTCTAAACACTGAGAGATTGGTGAACCACAATTTTATACTTTTTAATACAATTCATAACTTTTATCCTTTTACCTCATAGACCTACTAGGATACTAAATCTCTTATTGTCTACTAATATTAATATGAACCTATATTTAATAATTTTATTTATGGAAAATTATTTTTATATAGGGATTACTACCCAATATGAGTAGATAGAACATGTTGTGTGTGGAAGTCACCCATAAAAATATTATTTACTATAATAGAATATCAATTATAGTTATAAAATCACATGATTTTAAAAGAGGTACATCATTCCTGATAGAATATATGACATGAATCACAAATATTATAAGGCAATTTAACGCCTCAATTATTTTTGATATACTGATTTTTTAATAAATTATATCTCCTCAATTGCTTTTCATGCATGCAAGTCTAGGGTTAAATGAAACACACTACTCTATTAAAATATTATTATTTTTAACCTAACCATTATTACAAAAGTTTTAATATTGAGTGTATATATATAAATAAAAAATTTATGATTATAAATGGTTTAGTAATGTGTATTATTTATAAATTTATTAAAAATAAAAATATAAAATACTTAAAAGGAAAATAAAGGTCTTCTGAGATACTATATTTTTATAAAAGATTTTGTAGTCATTCCTTGCACACATAATTTAAAAATAATTATTTAATATTTTTAAAAAATATAAATATTATAAAATAGTATTAATTGTTGAAATAATCATATCAAAATTATCTTAGGGTGTATTTTATTATTTTTCTGAAAAGCTTCATTTTTCAATGAAAACTAAAAAATATTGATTTTTATTGAAAAATACCTTTAATTTTAATAATTTAAAAAGTTAAATTGTATTTAAATTTTTTGATGTTTAAATAGTTCAATTATATTACAATTTAACTAATATGTATAATTTTAATAACTTTTTTATTGATGTTTTATATTAATACCACTTATACTTTTTCTAATTTTCTTTTTGAAAGTTGAATTTTTCACTCCGTTTGGGGGTATAATTTAAAATTGGATTATTTTAGTTTTGTGAAATTATTTTTTAAAAATTAAATATATATTTGGAATAATAATAATATATATTAATTAATAATTTAAAAATAAATTTCTTACCATAACGAATAGTGGCAATAAAAAAATTTAGTTATGGTGGTTAAGAAAAAAAATGGCTTTATAAGGGGATAATATATGAATATAATTGCGAAAAATGACCAAAAACACGTCCAAAAACCATTTTATAAATATTATTTTACCCTATTAACATTATGGTTAGAAAATGACTCATCTTGGAATATTCTGTTATCATAAAAACGGGGTTGTAATTGATTATTTTTAGAAACTACATGTGTTTCATCTCCCCCACTTATAAAAGGTCACACTCTCTCCTCCCAGATTTACTTATGAAAAGATTTTTTTGAGAATAGAAAAAAATAAAACTTCTTTACTCCCCAAAAATGTCCAATATTCCTAATATTGATTAAAAATACTATCTAGGAAAGAGGAAGAGGTAATGTTCCTATGTGAGCATTTTTTTCTTATTCATCTCAATAAAATATTATGAAACATGGATTATTTATTATCCTAAATATATTATATATATTTATATGTTATTTTTTATGTAAATGAAATATATACATCTCCACTTCTATAAAATTGAAAAGAATCCTACGATCATGTGTAAATTATATTACCACTTCACGAACCGATGTAAATCATTTCTATCACCACCATTGAATGATGGGTATAATGTTGTATTTATTATATTTATATGATATTTATTATATTATTAAACTTATTAAAATTTTATATCACATATACCTTCTTAATTTCTATCCCGATTAAAATATGATAACGTCACTTGTGTGTATGGCGGACAGCCGCCTTGCGAAGAAATTTGATTCATTTTTCTCTTATTTGTTACTTGGAAGGAAGTAAGAATAATTTTAGTTAATATGTGTGATATATATTAAATTATATTTTATAAAATTTATATATCACCAACTTCTTTTCTATTTCACCCATTCAGGATATGATAATGTTACTCGTGTGTGTGTGTGGCATATCATCTCTATGAAGCGATGTGATCTATTCCCCATGATTAATTTTTAATAATGATTATAAAAATTTATCTAATAAAAAAAATGATATTTATAGTATTAATATAATTTTGGATGTTATTTAAATTTATAATATAATCAATAATTAGAAAATTCATGACAAAACACACATGAGAAAACAAAGAAACTAATACTTGAAACAATGAAGATAATGAAATATTATTAATAAATAGGTGGTAAGACGTTATAAAGGGAAAATATATAATATTATAAATAGTAATATGGTTCTATTATAAATTAATTACATTAATAAAACAATTTCAAAATATGCTAATCCATGTTTATCAAAAAGGTTGAGTGAGGTGAGGGATTTTTTCTCAATATCCCATCATTGATACAAATTGTAATGCAATGAATTTTTTTATTTGTTGTATATGATTACACTATTACATGCAATATCATGATATTTTAACAATTCAACATATTTTAAGTTTCAATTTTAATTTTTTCAGACGTGAAAATTTGACATGAAAATTACTAAGTGGTAAATAATTTATTAATTGACTTTATTTTCATTATGTTATATTACTTATGTGTTGCCTTTGATATATTATGTTTTTGTTTGTAATGAATTATGATTATATTATTTTATATTAATAGTTTTTTATGTGGATTTAAATTGTAGACACATAATTGATTCATTAATTAATTCTCACTTCAATGATATGATCATTACAATTCCCACTTCATTGTGAAATATTTGTTAATATCCATATACTCACTATTATGTAGTGTATATATTTTACCTTTTATATATTTAACAAGAATAACTATTAATTCATGATGATTTTTTTTGGATTCATGTTTATTATTCAATGGGTTACAATTTAAATTCTACCAATTAGGAAAAAAAATTATTTTAAGTTCTCACTTTATTTGGTGATTTTTAATATTATTAAACAATAACAGTAATATGATTTTTTATCATTAGAAACTATAATTATGGTTAATATACATATTATGGTATAATTTATATGATTATTTCATAAATCATATAACTTTTTTACATATGTTTTTTTATAATGAATGAAATTTGATTAACTGGGGAAATATTTAAATATCAGTATCCTTTACTCAATATAAATTTATAGGGATAATTCATATTCATTCATGAAGTAAAAAAATTATTATGTATATGAGGAGTTATTTAGATTATAGATAAGGTTTGTTTCTTGTTATTGATACCCCCTAGAGGAATTGGTATTCTCATGATATGAATCAGTTGCTTGGCCTTAGTTAAATGGGTTTCTTATGTAAATATTTCCATCAGTTTTTTAGAATATTCTGAAAGGTCTGGTCAGTATATGTATCTTTCTTACTAATATAGTGAAAACATAATAATAATTCCATTCATTAAAATGTAATTATTATTATCCATGAGTTTTTTTCAATGATATTATATATGGATGCCTTCCATTCTCCATTATTGACTAAATTTCACGTGGTTTCAGTTGTTTATGTTGACATGTTGACTAATAATTATCAAATCATGATGGTAAAATAATTTTAATTCATTATGTTTTCATTTATTTACCATTATAGTTTGATTATTCTTATTAATTCATGATAGAATCTATTTCATGTAACACTTATTAAGAATTTGATATCACTATTATGTTGTTAAATTTATTATGGATCTAGGATGTGTATTGTAAATTTCATTCAAGGATATTCTAGAGAAAATAATGATATTTTCAAGAAAAAAAATATGTTGTAATTTTTGTATTTTAATGTAATATGAGAATCATGTATATATTTGTTTTACTAATAATATGAATCTATTTAGTCATTCTAGATTTGATTTCTTATATCTTATGAAAAAGTAATAATGTGGAATATAACTCTATGCTACTAGTTCTAGGGTCATTATAGTTGGTATCAGATGAGGTTTAGTATAAAATATGAAAAATATATATATTAAAACATAGATTAGGGACCATAATCCTACGATAAACATTGAGAATAAGTATAGAATAACATTATAATGTTTTCATAAGTTATATATTATGTAGTTTTTTCATGAAATACATTTCCTTATAGATACTACAAGTGGATGTAGTTCTGGATTAGAAGTACCTAGGGGTAATATGTCTAAAAAATTATCATATCTCAGTTGAATTAGCCATTTCCGAGTATATAGAAATGGTTCATACAAAACACCTGGTTTGATACTCTTTATGGATATCCATTGGATAATTAACATTTTATTTACCAACCATTATGAGGTATTTAAATAGATAATGAAAATTAATGACCAAGGTTCTACCAATGGTTTCTTATAATGAAAAGAATGTGTCATTATTTATAAATCCCATAAATGATTATAGTTGATTATGTTGTTTCACCCTATGATTAATGTTTCTCAAACTATGATTTTGGTTTTATTCAAAGGATGAAAACCCATGAAATCATGTTAACATTAAAATTAAATAACAATTTTATGACTATGAGAAACTATATAGGATGATATAAGGAATTAAATATATCCTAAATATGCCAGATCACCTAAAAATGATTAAAAACCTATATCTTAATAAACTTATGGACCCACTAAATAAGATTTAGATGATGTTATCTAATAGTTGGAGTAGTGAAAAAATTTAGAAAAAAAGGCTTGATTTCATTTATGATATAAATATTGAAAGAGACACCCATGAAAGAGTCCCAATGGAATGGGAATTTTTTTATGTTTGTAATAGAAGCGTATAATGAAATAGAATGTTGAGGAAATATGATGTGTATGATGGAAGGAAATAATTTTTATCAGTGGGATACATTTATAGTTAATTATCTTAGATGTGGGAAAACTGTGCATTATCTTATTCAAGGCACTCTTCTAAAGGATTTACCATAGAGTAAGGAGGGTCCAATATTGAAATAAAAATATTGAACTCTTTATGTATTTAGATTCAAGAATTAAATTGTAGAATTTTTTTTACCAATGGTATTTTGGTAGTAAGAATAATGAATCATCTATAGATTTTAAATATTTCAAAAGAATACATGTCTACATTAACATTATAGTTATGGATACCATAATGGGGTTATGAATAAAATAATGATAATAATTCAAAACACTTTAAACCATTTTTTTGGATTTTTATGATAGGATTATGGAAATATTAAACATATTTTTGGAAATCATTTATTGGAATAAATCCCACTGTTTTAGTATATATAATATTTATTTTTGGAAGAATGCCTTTCATATTTTATACCTAATATTAATGGTATTAGTAACCTTTATAGTTTATATTATCTTTTCTATGTTATTAATTATGGGAAATCACAATATTGGAATGTTATAGTTATTAAATTAATATAGTTTTTGAAAAATAAAAACCCATTACATCCAACAAAGGCCATGGGGCTTGAACCAAAAAATAAAAGACAATAAGAGTTTATCATCGATGAAGGGCCTGTACGTTGTTCTTGTTATTATTATTTTGTTTTTACTTAAAAATTTTGATGAATAAATATTAATGATATACTATTAGGGTTACTATTACAGTTTATTATTAAATATATTTTTTTAAACATTTTTATTTCGAAAAATAATTTTAAATATTTTTAAATAATTTTCACTCTTTTATGGATATTATGATGCATTGAAATTTTAATATTAGTTCTTTAATAAGAATGATTCATTTTGCATAATCATTTCTCCTAGTAAGAGTTAATGTGGAAATAAATAAAATAATAACCAACCGATGATATTGTGCCTATGAAATAGATTCATATCACGTAATTGTATTTGTTTATACTCACTATATTAAAATAATTTCACAACATTAGGAAAAGTATCTTGAAACAAAATATGGCTTATTATATTCAGATTTGATGAATCAGATATTCCTTTAAACCATTATGGATTCATGGTTTTGAAGTCCTTTAGTTTTTATTGATCATTCATTTTCTTTTTATTAATGATCACTTTCATTCATTACTATTATTTATTATTTTCTTATATCTAATCTAAATTTGAAAACTATTAATTTTTTATTTAATATTACCTTAAATTTAATTCCTTCCAATTTTTTGATAAATTTTTATTAATCCTTTTATGATGAGGATTTTCAACAATGTAATTTTATAATTACAATCCATTGATTTACATGGTAAATTTAAATTTGTGAGTATTCAATACAATGGATATGTGGTTAATGTAACACCATGATATTTAAAAGTAGGAACATCATGTTCGATAGATTATATGCCATGAAACATCAATATATGAAGAGAATGTAATACCCAAATACCTTCCAATATATTTTTTTCAAAATAAATTCAATCTATATGACAACTTGTGATTCACAAAACATAAGGTTTAAATGAAACACAGTACTCTATTAAAATATTATTATTTAAAACCTGACCATAATAAAAAATCTATTAAGAGAGAAGGTATGAAAAAAATTAGTTTAATTTTTTACCATATAGGGTTTCCACATGTCCATTGGTAATAAATTTTTATAATAAAAAATAATATTTGTGTGAATGAAAATGAAATGTTTTTGTTGGTTGGAAAAGAGTACTCAAGAGTGGGTGAATTTAGTATCTATAAAAATTTCTGTAAAAAGGTCACAAAATAAAATTCCCCAATATAAATGAATACATGCAAATTATTAAAATTAGTAAGGATATTTTAGTTTGAATGTTCAAATAACTTCTCAGAAGATTGATTAATTCTCAGTAGTATCAATGTGAGTTATACAAAAAACTTTTGAAGTTTTTATACTAATAAAAAATAGTTATGACTTATATCCAAGACTAACTATCAAAGTAAAATCTAGTTTTCTGAAATATAAAGTAAAATAGGGAAAAACTATATTAAAAGACATAGTAGAGAATACAAGTGGTTTAGTCCCAAGATGAAACTTAATCTACTCCATTTGGTGATCACCTACCACCAAAAAGTATATATTAATAAACAAGATCCACACCTAGGATCAGGGTAAAAACAGTACAAAATACTATCCAGGTTATAAAGCCTATTCCACTATTCTTTATAGGTATAAACTACCCAGTCACTAAAGTTCCTCTTCCACACTTATCTGTGGCAGTAAACGGTTGTAAGAAGATATGAGAGGAAGGATATATTGTATCCTTCAGTTTAATATACGATACCTTGTGTGTTTTTAATACATAACAAACACACACTAAACGAAAGATAAAGAAGTACATGATATAGAGAATAAGGTGAGAAATAGTTAAATGTGCACTGAGTGTTATTCTATTCAACTCTAGAGTTTTTGGATGAAACAGATTCCAGTATTGAGTCCTCCAGTGAAAAACATAGTATCGCAAGTATGATGCTCTGGTTTTCAGTTCAATTATGGAAGCTATGTATCTTATGTTGTTATTTTATTTAATACTACAAAGATGTTTGAATCAATTATCTATAGTAGTCCAGCCTTCATAAATCGAGAGTGTGTTATTTGTTCCTCATTAGTATATTGTGTGCATGAGTTTTCTTTTTAAAAATTTCTTATACATCTCTCTATCTTCTTGAGCCATTCATATCTTCCATTTAATTAAGGGTTCACATGTTGGAACTTACAGGATGCATGTATTCTACACCTCGAACATCATACTGTTAAGTGACATGTCTACAAATAAAAATTAATGATTTAACTACAATTTAAGAAATTGAATATGACTGTTAGAAATTAAATTGAAAACTACAAATAAATATTAAAAAACCACATCATAGTTTGTCTTGTAATGTTGTCACTTGGAAAATGTGTCTTATCTTTTTCCTTTGATAGGTGAGATAGTTTTGGTTCCACAACTACATTGAAATATTTTACTGACAACACAGATGTGGTGTAAGGATCACAATGTCTCTGGTAGTGGTTTCTAGTCCTTTGTTAAAATTTTGAATGCTTCTTGAGTCATGGTGTCAGGAGCACAGTGTCTGGGTCATAGTGTCTAGGTCACCATGTCTGGGTCATGGTGTCTATGTCATAATGTTTGGTCATTGTATTAGGTAATAGTGTCAGGTACTTTTTCCAAATCCATAACTAGTTTCAGAATTAAAATTTCTTAGACTTAGCCAAATATCTATCAATAGTCTTCAAAAGTAATATTCACAGAATTGTTTAAACTCAATTTTTGTTATAACAAAACATAATATAACAACATTATGAATAAATTTTGAGATTATGAATTAGAACTAGTAATCATGGACTCATAATAATACCTAAAAAATTTAAACATGATTTAAACAAGATTAGAATAATTTGAATGATTTGAATGATTTTCTTGATTTGTGAGCTTTAAAACATGATCAAATAAGAGTATTCCAAAAATATACCACTTCGTTATCATCACAAATCCTAGAATGTATGAACTATCCAAAAATTAATAAAGTCATTCTTATTTCTCTCCCTTTTGGGATTATCAAAAAGAGAAAATATGATGTAAATAAATGCAATACTAAACTTAAACATCAATAAGGCACATTTCATTGAAAAAAGTATGTTAGAATCCATTACAGACATAGGAAAAAAAGAAAAAATGGAGAAAATTCCTATAAAAATAGATATCCTTCACTTCTCTGAGGCAGTAAACTTTTCTTTGACCTTGTAAGAATCAGCAGGAGGAACCACAATATCACAATAGGAGGTGGTGGCTGAGAGTGATCCAAGGGTGAGATAAGGAAGAGGAAAAACAACAAAATAGAAGGGGAAATAGTGGGTTTGGTTTGAGACTAAGGCAAAAATTATTCAGGAATAACTAGTTGGATCTAGCTTAGATCCTAAGATATAGAAATGGTATTAGTGGAAAAGCAAACAATGAGGAAGAGATGGAACCAGGTCTCAAAGGAGCAGCTGTATGAGCGACTATAAGAATGATTTTTTACATTGAGATAGGGCTTCAAAAAATTAATTAAATCCATAATGACCTCACCACCATACTACATTGCCTTCTCGAAATCATCTTTATTCTCATGAACTTGTCCATTGTTGTTGTGAAGTCTTTTATTTTCTGCACATGGTCCTTAAACGCTCGATTAACAAGATGCATTTTCAAAATTTCTGTAAAATATGTGAAATGAGTTTTCAATTAATGATTTGTATAAATCCATTTGAAGTATAAATCCACCTTCTGTATAATATCATGAAAAAGATTCCTTATAGTACAGTCGAATGATGTTAGGGACATGTTCACGATTTTGAACAATTTTTGAGAGGGTTTCTTGAACAGATAGACTTTTCAAATATTAAAGATATTCTTGAATAAACTTCCATAGAACTGAACATTAGGAATGAGATAATTGAGCATGTTTAGCTGAGGATGAAGGAGTAGAGATGGCTTCAGACGGTTCAGGAAGTCTCTTAACAACATATTCAATAGAGTCCTTAAAAATATCGGGCAAGGCATCAATTGAAGATGTTAATTTTAGAACTTCTTCAGCCATATTTTCATTTTTTTCTAATGTTTTCTCAAAAAAAGCTAAATGATTTGTTCAAATAAGTGATACAAACTTTCAATATATCTTATAAACATTTTATATGCTAAATCGAGCAACAAGGGGTTTGGAAGTTTCAAACTCTTTGTTCAGTTCCTTGACGTATGACCTTAATGATTTTACATCTTCTCTTAGCTACTCATTTTTAATTATTGATTCCTGAATTTTTAGCAACATTCGAGGTTGAGTATTCCATATAAGTTTTTAAAAAACCAATTTAGCATCCTATTCACTTAGACGAGTTACCAGAAGATTTTGAGAATTCAAAATCTTTACAATGCCCACCATAATATTTTCACCAAACACCTTTACATCTTAATGGATAACATAGTTTGGCTCTTGCTTTGCAATCATGAGTTTTGAAAACACAATGGATCTAGTATCTTTAGCATGTATTACTCCTGGAATAGATAAATATTTCAATTGAAAAACGATGGTAAGATTGATTTTTTCTCATTGAGTACAATTAAGAGGCTTACACATAAAAATAGCTAGGCAATTTATACACATTGTCAATAGGAATTGACTCAATAATGATTTGTACTTGAGTACTTTCCAGAATAGGGGTTCTCTCCCTCTCAATTTGTATATAAAAACTAAGGGTGATACACCCAATATCTTTCTCTATTTGAAGTCTTGTATCAATGTCGGCCTCACACATCTCTATTTTATCTTGCTGAAAATCATGGTCCATTCTTTCTTCTACTGACAGGATTAATTCCAACTCGGCTTGTTCTTTATACCTTTACACATTTTTAGGAACATACTCAATAAGTGGTTCTTTTAGAGGTTCTATAAGAACATGTTTTTCTTCCATTCCAGTAGTAGGTCCTTCTTTATTAACAAATCCTTCATCAACTATTTCTTTACCTATTTTTTGTTCATCAAATTGTTGTTCAGGTAATCCATTGTCTTCTTCTATGATAGTTCTATCCACAGATAAAACATCAGCATCTTCTACTAATTGACTTGAGTATCCCCCAACTCATCATATTCTAGGCCTAAGTCATGGTTGTCCTTAGGATATTATGGATTTTCAATGGGATTGAACTTTTTATACATCTTTTCATTTTCCTCTACCCAGATCATTTTCTAAGGATTCTATCTTATCTTCACCCTTATGATTTTATTTATTGAGATACAAAACTCATAACCATGAATGAATTCTTCATTTAGGAAAACTACTCCTCTATTAGGCAGAATTCTAGATATTACTGTTGAATATAATTATGATGTAGTCTTTGAAGAAGTATTTATCAATTTACACATGTGAAGTACAATATAATTACATAGATTAATCATGTGCCCATTCTTCATAAGATGTATCAAGAATACATCTTGGAACATAAGACCAGAAAAATCCACTTATCTTTGACTAATAAGAATCAGGAAAAACTTAGACATCAGCCTTTTTTCACCATCCAACTCACCATCAATTGCACATTTTTTCTTCCAATTACTAGTTAGTCTTTCCCATTCTTCTCCCAAGAATAAAATATCATTAGGAGGAAGAAGTTCTCATTGATGATCCTCACATATTCCTTCAGGAGGTATCCCTAGCCAGCCATCCCATAACCTTGAGGAAAAGGTAGACCATTGACTATTAATCCAATTTCTTACAACAAAGTCATCTTCTGTATTGAATTAAAACTAGACATACTGATAAAACTGATAAAATGGATTTCGATAAATGGGTCATTTTTCTTAGTAAACTAGTCCAACTAGCCTTTTTAGTCATAAATTTCAAGATCAGTGTCTTAATTGATAGTAGCCACATCATACATGCATCCTTTTCAGAAAATACTATTCTATTTACATGAATGGGATTCATAGTTCCTTTACATTCTATTCACAATACATTTCTTTCATTATTTCTTGAACATTTCTTCTCAGGAGTCGACAAAGAGGTTCGCTTCATTCTTAGCATGACACATATGTTTCATGAAGAAGAAAGAGTTGACGGAGAATAGAACATTTGGAAGAAAAGGGCTTCAGTTTCAAGATAGGAAAGTTTGAGTAAAGAGATAAGCGAAAATATCAAGGTTTTTATCATTTATGAACTCTAGACATCGTAATAAAAAATCTCTAAAAAAGAATAATCATATAATCTATAGTGATACGTGAAATATAATTAATAAAAAATAGAAAACGAAGTCTTTTTAGTGAGACCTAAATAGTTTGTCACAGTGTCATCTTTATGATGTGATTACAAATAGTGAGACTGTATCATTTGAGATATTAAGTACAAGACAGTTACTGGGAGAAAGTAACTATGAGATCGAAAACATGAAACAGTAACTTCAAGAGAGTAACCTGTGAAACCGTGAGAAGTGAGATAGTAATTCTAAGATAGTGACTTGTGAAACTGTAAATCATGAAACTATAACATGTGAAATAGTATGTTCAAGACCTTATGGATTCCGTTTGAAACATATCATCCCTAATTAATGTATGATGTAATATATCCTTTTATAATTTAATGGTTTAGTGAATATATCAGCAATATGATATTCAGATCCAATGAATTGAAAAGTGATATCACTATTTTGATAATAGTCTCTAAAAAAGTGATGTCTTACATTAATATGTTTTTCCATGGAGTGTGAAACATGATTATTTGAAATGTTAATAGCACTTGAATTGTCACAATTTATACAAACATGTATGAATTGATGTCCATAGTCTTGTAATGTGTGTTTCACCCACACAATTTGTGCACAAAAACTACCAGCAGCTATGTATTCAGCTTCATTAGTAGATAATTCAACAGAGTTTTTTTCTTACTACACCATGGCACTAGAGACTAACCTAAAAAGTGACATATTCAAAAGATTCTTTTTCTATCTAAAATACAACCACAAAAATCCGCATCAGAATAGATGACTAACTCAAATGGTTTTTCTCTATGATAAAATAATCCTAGAATGGGTGAATGTTTGAGGTATTTGAAAAATATTTTAACAACATTTAAATGAGATTCATTAGGGTTATATTGGAATAAATCACACATACATACACTAAACATAATATCAGGTTGTCTAGCAGTTATGTAGAGTAAGATTATAATCATTTTTCTATAAGGGTTTTTATTAACAGATTTTCCATCTTTATCATGATAGAACATACAAGTAGTTCTCATTATATTATCACTACTTTTTGTGCTATAGAATCCAAAATGTTTTAGAATATCTTTATTATATTTTCCTTGACTTAAAATAATACCATATTTGTTTTTAAAGGTTTCAAATCCATAATAGAATTTTAGTTCACCTATTAAACCCATTTTGAATTCATTTTTCATTATTTTAGAAAACTCAATACATACAGATTTTTTTGAGGATCTAGAAATAATATCATCTACATAAATTTGAACTACTAAAATATCATTGGAAACTCATTTTATAAAAATATTAGGATCATCTATACCTTTTTAAAAACCTTTAAAATAAGAAAATTTATTAACCTATCATACCAAGATCTTTGAGCTTATTTTAAACAATACAGAGCATTTGATAATTTAAAAATGTGATTTGTAAGGTGATTATTTTTAAAACATGGGGGTTTTCAACAAAAAAAATCCACTTCTATATACCAATTTAGGAATGCAGTTATGAAATCCTTTTGATGTAGTTGGAAATTAAGATGTTCTTCATATGCAAGAGTGATAATAATGGTTTCAAGTCATGTTACTAGTGCAAAGGTCTTCTCATATTCAATTCCTTCTTCTTGACTACACCCATGTGCAACCAATCTATCTTTGTTTCTAACTATGTTACCATATTTATATACTACATTTCTAAATACCAACTTAGTGCATATGGGTAAAATGTCTTTGGGTCTATCAATATTTTTCCAATATTAGTTCCTTTCAAACTGATTAGGTTCTTCTTTCATATCCATCACCCAAAATTTATCATTTATAGCATCATTAATGTTTTTAGGTTCATATTGTGAGAAGAAATATTGATGTTCAACAAGATTTATAACAGAATATCTAGTTTGTGTTCCTCTATCTAGATCTCTAACTATAGAATATAAGGGATGGTTAATAAGAGTTCTATTTAGTCTATAAAAGGTAGAGCTAGTTATTTCTGGTTCATCAATTTGTTCTGATTCATTATGGATTGAATCTGGGGAATTTCTAGAACTAGAAGTTTTCATAGATTCCATTACAAGATGGTTAGAGGATTTTTCATTAATGTCTAGATTTGATATAGCATCGTCATGATTCTATAGAGATGACTTAGGTTCATGTGGATATATCTCATCAAACATGACATGGATAGATTACAAAACACATTTAGTTATTTTATCAAAAACTCTAAAGGCTTTAATAAAGATTGAATATCCTAGAATTATTCCTTTGTCACAATTGGATACAAATTTATCATGATTTTCCTTGGTATTATGGATATAGACTTTGTAACCAAAGACTTTAAAGTAGTTTAATTTGGGTTTTCTATTATTCCACAACTCATATGGAGTTATTTTAAGAATAGGTCTAATTGATACTCTATTAATAATATATCATGCTTTATTTACAGCTTCATCACAATGAGAAATAGGTAATTCATATTCACTAACCACAGTTGTAGAAATTTTTTGCAAGATCCTATTTATTATTTCTAAAACTCAATTTAGTTGAGGTGTTATAGGTGTAGAGAAATTATTATAGCCATTTTTTGAGAAAAATAATTTAACCTCTTAATTTCAAACTCAAATCCATGGCCACTTCAAAGAGATTGGATTCTAAGCCCACTAAGAATTTCCACTGTTTTGGCATACTTGGTGAAGTGAGAGGAATCTTAACTTTTGTAAGCTAGGAAGAAGGTCCATGTATACATAAAACAATCATCTACAAAAACATATACATTGTGCTTCCTATTTAATCTAGAAACTCTATATGGTCCAAAAAAATCCATTTAAACCAAGTCAAGAGGTTGAGAAGTTGAAAATTTTTTCTTACGTTTGAAAGAAATTTTGTGTTTCTTCCCCTTTTGACTGCGACTACACAATTTATCATTTGGAAACACTAGTTTGGGTAAAACATTGACTAAAATTTTTCTATTTAGGTTTCTATGTGAGTGAATATTGGAGTGTCATAGTCGTCTATGCCCGATCTAGGAATCATTGTGAAATACACTTAAACATGAAGTGTTTTTTAGAAAATAAAGAATCCAAATTAACAAAATATACATTTTAACTTCTTAATGAATTAAATACTATTTTATTTTTTTGATTCATAAAAATTACAAGCATCATTATCATATTTAACTTGAAATCCATCATCACATAGTTGTTAAATAATAAGCAGTTTATATTTCAGTCCATCAAAAAAAGTACTTTAGAAATTTACATTGAGTTAAAGGTACTGATTTTTCCTAGGCCAGTGATTTTTCCTCTAGCATTGTCACCAAAAGTGACATATCCACCCTCAATCTTTATTATGTTCATAATGAATTAATAGTCTCCAATCATTTTTCTTAAACACCCACTATCCAAATACAATAAAATTTTACAGGATCTATTCAAGCAATTTTCCTACAAAATAGTCAAATAAAAACCGACTTCTGTACTCATATTTGTTTGGGTCAATTAATATTATTGAATAGTTCTTTAGGAACCAAAATCATCCTCATAGGTTTCCAAAAATAATTATATAAATTATTTGAGAAATAAACATTAATTTTTCCATAAAAACTTAAAATAGTAGAGGATGTATCATAGTGTGAATTAGAAGAATGTTTTCTTGAACTACGAATAAATATGTATGCTCCATAATTAAAAACAAAATTGGTTTTTCCATAAATTTATTTCAAGAGGTTGATAGCCAATACATTTAGTGTATTTTAGGGGAAATTTTTTTACATAGAATTTATACCAAAAAAACATTACCATTAGTAAACCTTTCAAGTTACTTTCTCTATTTCTAATTAGATAACATTAATTCACTATAGTCTTTGGGTAATTGAACATGTTTCTATATTTATACAGTAAGTTCATATATAACAGTTGAGTAAAGAACATATTGTATCTTTAAAGACCTGTATTTATCTTTTAGTTTATTACATGTCTCTTCATGAGTATTTCAATACTCAAAAATCACTTCTTTAGACTTATTTTCAGAATCACTATCATCTCCAGAATAATAAGAATTTTTTATAGGAGAGTTTAGGGTTTCCTTAGATGTGTTTGTCATGAAACACATATTTTCTTTGTTATCATGATCATCATGTAAAGACTCTGAATTACTTGAATTATCCTTAGAAGCACACCATGTTTTTTTCATTGCCTTTTCATAATTTTTATCACTGCCTTTATATTAAATTCATACATGAGATTGTGAAAGTCAGCCTTTTCATGTCCCCTTCGGTTATATTCATAACATACTATCTCATCAGACTTTTCATATCTTTTTTTTATCCTTTATCCAGATTATTTTTTATTATATATTCCTTTGAAGTTATGATTTCTGGAAAATTTATTCCTTTTGTAAAATATCATAAACCTTATAGATAATTGATCCATATCCTCATAAATTTTAGGTGATGATTGTTCACTGTAGTATCTTTATACAGAGACTTTTAGTTTCTATTTTTCATTATGTTTAGAGGTAGTGACTATAACTGTCACAAATTTTCTTTCTACTTCATCCTTCTTTTCTTTGTTAACTTTCAGATCTTCTTTTTACATCCTTAATTTTCCAATGTGTTCTTTGATAGGTAATTTCCTAATGTCACCTGATTCTCTATTAGAGATGGAAGTTCCTCTTCATCTGTTAGGTAAGCATATGAGAATCTTCATGATTTTTTCTTTGGCTGTAACTTCTCTTCCTAAAGAAATCATTATGTTGTCAACTTCATTGAACCTAAGATACATATAAAAAATATGCTCATCAAGGTTCATTTTACTGTTATCGTACCTAAAAATAAAATAATTGAGTCTTATTTCTTTCACATTAGTGGTTTCCTCATGTGAAATACCAATATATCCCAAATTTTATGGGTTTTTACCATGCAGATATTTTTTAAATTCCTCATATCTTAAAGAGTAGTGTAAGGCCTTCATAGCTTTGTAGTTATTGTTATAATGAATATTTGTTGGGTCATACAAGGTAGTTCTAATAGTAAGATTAATCATATAGTCAACAACAATTTAAGACCAAATTTCAAAATCCATTCTTTTTAAATGCATTTTCATCTTTATATTCCATTGGGCATAATTAATTCCATTATAGAATGAATGTTTTCTTGTTAAAAAAATTATTATGTATTATTTGTAGCAAATAAATACATTTAAAGAGACAAAAATATAGAAATAATAGAAATTAATGGATCTATAAAGTAAAAAAAAAATCATTATTAAAGAGATTTAAAATAGAGCCTTAATAAGAAAAAACATCTCTGATACAAAATTTTTGTTGGAGTAGAGTAATCAAGTGAGATGTGAATTGAGTATCTGTAAAAATTTCTCTTAAAATGATCACTCAAAAGGATTCCCAAATAAAAATGAATATTGGCTAGTTAAATAAGTTTATAAGGTTATAATAGTTTGAATTTCCAAATAACTTCTCATACGGTTGATTAATTATAAGTGATATCAATTTGAGTTATTGATAATACTTTTGATGTTGTTCTAATAAGGTAAAATAGTTATAACTTCTATCCAAGAATAATTTTCAATGTAAAATATAGTTTTATGAAATATAAATTAAAATAGAGAAAAACTAAATTAAAATACATAGTTGATAAAACAAGTGGTTAAGTCTCAACACAAGACTTAATCCACTTCAGTTGGTGATCACCTGCCACAAAGCAATCTATTTTAATAAACTTGATCCATAACCTAGATCTGGGTAAGAAATAGTACATAGGATTGTCCAGGTCACATGACCTCTTCCACTGTTCTTCATGGGTATAAACTACCAGGACACCCAAGAACCTCTTCCACACTTATCTGTGAGAGTAAATAGTTGTAAGAATATATGAGAGGAAGGATATCTTGTATCCTTCAGTTTAATATAGGAGACAGTGTGTGTATTTAATACAGGACACATAGACACATCACGAAAGCTAATAATAGTAAACAACATAGAAAAGATGATGAGAAAAAGTTATAAGTACTCTGAGTTCTATTCAATAAAGACCTGGAATTATAGGATGAAGTAGATGAAATTATAGAGTCCTCTTTGGAAGAACAGAGTATCACAAGAATGGTGATGTAGTTTTCAGTTCAATGATGTGAACGATGTATCTTGTGTTCTTCTTTTAGTTGATACTGCAATGTTGTTTGAAGCTCTGATCTATAATAGTTCAGCCTTTATGAATTGAGAGTGCTTTTTGTGTTCATCAGTAGTATGCTTCATGCATGAATTGAATTTTTTGAAAAATCTTTCATGTCTCTCTATATTCTGGAGCAACGCCTATCTTCTTTTGAATTAGGGGTTCACATGTTAGAATCGATAGGATGCATGTATTCTTCCCCTCGTAACTCATAATATCAGGTGACATGTCTACAATGAAATATTAATGATTTAAGTGCCATTTAATAACATGAATATGGCTGTTAGAAATTAAATTTAAAAAGACAACAAAATATTAAAGAACGATGTCACGATTTTTCATGAAATTGTGTCACCTAGAAACGATGTATTCTCCTTTTTCTTTTGTTAGGTGAGACAGTTTTGGTGCCACAGCTATGTTGAAATATGGAACCGGTATCATAGATGTGGTGTTAGGATCAAGGTGTCTCTAGTAGTGGTGTCTAGTCCTTTGTTAAAACATTGAATGGTGCTTGAGTCGCAGCATTAGGATCACGGTGTCTTGGTTACGATGTTAGGGTCACAGTGTCTGGGTAATGGTGTCTTGGTCTTGGTGTTTGGGACATGGTTTCTGGTCATTGTATTATGTCACATTGTTTGGTACTTTTTCAAAATCTATAACCGGTGTCAGACTTATGGTTTCTCACACATAACCAAATATCTGTAAACAGTCTTAAGTAGTAATATTCCCAGAATGGTTTAAAATCAATCTGTGGTATAATAAAACATAATAGAACCAAATTAAGCATAACTTGTGAGATTTTTAATTAGAACCAGTAAGTATGGAATCATAAGAAGGCCAACAAACTTCAAACATTATTTTAACAATATTAGTAAAATTTTCTTGATTTTCCTAATTTTCATGATTTTTTCTCATTAAAACATGATCAAATAAGAGCAGCCCAACATTTTTTTGAAAAACTATATTATCTATAGTAGGGTATAATAGCACAATGCATGAATAAATTAAAAATAATTTTTTACGATTTTAGAAAACTTATATAATAAAATGGAAATTATTTTTTAAATTATTATTTTGAAATTATCTTTTAGAAAAACAAATTTTTCTCAAAAATATTTCATTTTTTAATGAATGGTGAAAAATACTAATTTTTGATAAAAACTACATTTTAATTTAAATAATTAAAAATGTAAATGTATATTTTATGTTAGTTTTAATGTAAAATTAGTTAAATTATTTTATAATTTAACTAAATTATCATATTTAAATCTCATTCATTTTTAATTTTAATAATAATTTCTATATATACATATGAAAAATTTTCCTTCCGAAAACCAGTTTTTCATCTCGTCTATGTGTATAATTTTTAATTGGATACTTTAACTTATATTAATTGAATTTGAAAAAATGCATTATATATTTTTAATTTGAATAAATTTTATTATCTATTAATTTCAACTTTATTTTATACAATAATTAATAAAAAAGTAAAAATTATTTATCGTGGTTAAGGTAAAAAATTAAATACCATGGCGTAAACTAATAAGATAAGGGTTATAATATCCTAAAACATTCAAAATACACATTTATTGGATATATTTTCACATATAACCTCTGTTTTTCTAATGAATCATTTTGGAGGATTTTGAAATAATAGAAACATGGGTGTACATAGTTATTTTTAAAAAATTCCATATTTTTTCTCTCCCCCACTTATAATATCCGACCCATCTCCTCCCTTATCCACACAAAAATAAATCAATTTTATTTAGTGAATACATATGCAAATTAATTCCTTAATTCTCTACGAAAATACAATATAATTTTTTTATCTGAAAGATATCTAATGGGAGCTTTTAAGAAAATCCCCAAAAGTTATATAAAGAAGAGGTAATTATCTTAAACAATATTTTTTAATTAGTTTATTCTTACAACTCCTTAAAAAATTATTAAATCATTATTAAATACTAAAATAAATTTAAAAATATACTTATATTTTGTTATGTTATGGTAATTACTTATATCATTATACTCTTCCATCAATTGGGAAACAAAACCCTCAATCATGTGTATGGTTGAGTACCCCCATGCGATCCAATGTAATTTTTATTACAACACCGCATTTCTGTGATGGATATACATATTTATTTAAAATATATATATGATATTCATGATTTTATTATAATTATTAAATTTTAACATCACATATACAATTTAATGTTTCATTCTATTTAACAAATGATAATGTCGCTCGTGTGTATAATATATTACTGCCTCACAAAGCGATGTTATGCATTTTTCACATATACTTTACATGAAATTTTATGTGGATAAATATTGTGAATATATGTGATATAAATGATATTATTTTTTATAATTAACATACTTTCCACTTCTTTTTCCTTTCACCCTTTAAGGAAATTATTATGTCACTCGTGCACATGTAAGACCTACTATCTCCACGAATTAATGAGATCTATTATCCATGTTCAAATTTATATTATTATTCTAAAAAATTATCTAATAAAAAAATGATATGTATGAAATTAATAAAACTATTATGATGACATATTGTTATAATATTTCAATAAACCAGAACATTCATGAAAAACATAAATGAGATAATAAGGAAATTGACAATCCAAACAACAAAAAAAAGACATATTATTTACAAATGTTTGAAAACAAATTACAATGGGATCATATAGGATATTATAAATATAAATATGGATATAGTATATATTTATACCTTGGTTAAAACCATTTTTAATTTTTTAAAAGTTATCAATAAAAAAGAATCTTGAGGTAAGAGACTTCATCTTAATTTACCTTCATTTAGGAAAATTGTGATGTTATAAACAAAATTAATTTTAAATAGTGTATATAATTACCCTTTTACATGTACTATCATAAATAAATTATAATACATGGTATTTTATGTTTCAATTTTAATTATTTCATTCAGGGGTATTGGACAAGAAAATTACCAAGTTGTATTGAATTTTATAGCTCAATTTCTTTTCATAGGGTTTTATTAGTTATTCATTGTCTTTGATATTGTTACATTATTTGTGTAATGAATTTTTATTATATTATTTTACATTTAAAAATATTTTTGGTATATTTACATTTGATATATTCAATTGATTCATTCATTATTTCTCACATTAATTTTATGATATTTGTAAGAGATTTTTTCTTAATTTCCATTTCATTAAGATGTATTTTTTAATATACACCTATTAACTTTTATAAGGTTTATGTACATAAAATTTGACGTATTAAACATGAATTACTCTTTATTAATGATGATTAATGATTCAATTCATGTTTATTCATCATGGGGTGACAATTTAAAGTCCATCAATGTGGTAGAAATATTATTTTAGAATCTCACTTTCCATTGTGATTGATTACTTTCTCCTAAAACAATCACTTTATTATGATCACTTTTAATTGGAAACAAATTTTCTCTTAAATATAAATATTATTATTCTATAGATGTAATTATTTATTAAACATCATACCATTTCAGCATATATCTTTTACATTGATTTTTATTTGAATATGTTATAAAATATTGGTAAATATATATGATTTACTTAATACATATATTTTATGATAAGGAATATGGATTCATGAATTAAATTTATTATTTGATATATGAGGAATTAATTGGACATATAGATATTAGGGGATTCTTGTTATTAAAATACCCTTGAGGTGTTAGTAGTCTCATGAGACGAATAAATTGGATATCCTTAGTTATATGGGTTTCTGGTGTATACCAACCCATGAGTTTAAAATTGACTTGTGAATGGACTTCATGTTATGGGTATCATAATGTTTGATATCATGATGTCCAATAATTATGAATTTCATTCTTTTAGAATTCATATGTTGTTATGCATGATATTTTTATAGTGATAATATATACTGATGAATTTCATTCTCATATATTGATTAAAGGGAATGCGTTTCAGTAGTTTACCTTTACATGTTGATTTTTCCTTATATAAAAATTATGGTCCAATTATTTAAATGGAAGGCTTTCTTAGATATTTATTGTTCCATATTGATTAATGTTACGGATTCATGAAATCTTTCACTTTATATAACCCTTACAGAAAATTTTAGCTCACCCGTATTTTGATTCCTTTCCTAGGAATCCATGAATTTTATTATAAATGATATACAAGGATATGGTGGATGAAATCTTGATATTCTAAAAAATAAATTGTAATTTTTGTGAATAAATTTAATATGGAAGAAATTTATGTATCCTTTTTCCAAGATTACAATACTATTAGGTCATTTTATGTAACTCCTTGTATATTATGAAAATGTATCAATGTGCACATCAGATCTATGCTACTAAGGACAATGTGTTCAAAATAGCAGTTTAGAATGAAATAAATATCAAACATAAGATTAGTTCTATACATTTTAGGAGATGTAAAAAAATCTTGATACCAAGGGCTGGATGCAACCAAATCCAACTGCAACATATTACTGGATCTTTATACTACCCATGTAGATAATCTTCAGCTTCATTATTTTCATTAAAACTCAGAGTAATTCCACCAATTGATGAAACTTATTTTGATTTTGGTAGTGACTTGTTTCTCTTATATCTTATTCATCTATGATTACTTCTATATAATCTTGAAACTAACCTATCATTTTATTCCTTTGTATTCATAGTAAGGAATATAACTTTTTTTTACTATTTTTCAAAGTTGAAGACTAAAATTCTACCCCTTAATTTTATACTTCTTATGCAAAAAAATACCCAAAAAATTTATTTTTCTTCAATATTATTTGTTTAGTGTACATTAATGGAATTATATTTTTTACCGCTTATTTTCATATCTTATACTTTAGGGAAAACAATATATGATGGTTATTATTTATCTAGTACTATTCAATGTTACTTCTCTATCTGGAACCTATCTATTTGGAATTTCCCTATCTTTCCCTAGTCCATCTAATAAATTTTTATTCAATTAATATTTATTCAATACCAATTCATAAACTCCATTATTCTCTAATTTATATTTTACCAACATTATTGGTATTATTTAATACAATACCTATATGTCTGATATATGTTCATCGGGTACTTATCTATATGATCCTTGATCTTATGATACCAGTTATTCTAATCTATTCATCCCTTCATCATCTGGTACCTTATTCTTCTTTTAAAAATCATTCTGACACTTCAAAAAAAATCTAATGACCCTCATCCTTCTTGGCCACCACCATTCTTTGAAAAAAATGACTTCTTCAAAAATTATGTCCACAAAAATTACTTCACAACATAAACACAACTTATGTTTAATAAAATAATCTATTATATATTGTTATATTATCTTTGAAAACTCAAGGAGAAACTTGAAATTCATATTTGAGCTTTACACTCTAGTTTAGAAGTTCACGCTTAAGTCTATCTTGAGCTAACAATATTCAAATCCCCAATTAAAATGGATTCAATAAAATTCATAATAATTATCTTCAAAACATCTTGTTAATAATATCCTCTGACATTCCTAAGATATCATCCTGAATAATTATCATTACATCATGATTGATGCACTTTTTAATATAAAACTCTCCATCATTAGAAGGAATATCATTACAAAAGTCATTCTAATAATTCTCAAAATGTTCACTAAGGAAAAATCGTATAATATATTTTTAGTTAATTATTCATCCAAGGAATAAATCCTCAACCCTTTATCTACTACGTCATCATAGGTTATTATATTTTCTACAAGCTCAAATATTTTTAACCAAATTACTATGTATAATAGATTCTCTTCTCAAACCTCTATCTAATTATCTCAGTCATAAACCATGGTTCGATGACTTGGAAAACATTTTTTGATGTCTTGGAAATCAATTACGGATGGATTATAAATGTCTATACAATTATTTGGATGTCTCGATATGATTAACTCAAATTAATTCCTAATACAACACTTCATTACTTGTTTCCTCTATCAGATTAATTTGAGTTCCAATATCCGATTTACTGTTTAAAGTTTATTCAGTAACCTTAAAACATCCTCATATGGGGACATAATTGAGAAATCCTTTTCTAATTACATTGATCAAGAATCTATATCTGATAATTTTTTCATGTTAACAACTATATTTTTATATGTTTCCCCCTCTTACCATAATATATTTATATTTAACAATGACAACTTTCATATCCCACGTTGTTTTAAAATTTGATTAATATAACAACATCATTTGATTTTCATTTTTTAATCATCTATATCCTATAGAGATATGAATATAATATTAAAAAATTTGGTTCCACCTCTAATATGATCGAATCCATATGATTAGATTTGTCCAATCATCTGTGATAGTTAACCCGATTATTATTTATCTATAAAACAACATAAGGAAAATTCATAATGATGTTAAAAAAATTTCTCTCCAAAAATCATAACACTTTTTGACACCACAAAACCATATCACCAGTCATCATAGTTGATTAAAAATATTCTTGGACCATTAAATAATGAATATACTCCAATCCTTATAATGAAAAAATACTATTTATCCTCTCTTAAGATAATAATACACCGAAACCTATTCTTCCCTTTGAAACAATTAGATTCCTAATTATTAATAATTTTGATTTCATCATGATAAATTCATTAAATATCAAATAAATATCTTCTTC
The DNA here is from genome assembly GCA_963277665.1 of Viscum album. Classification (NCBI taxonomy): domain Eukaryota; kingdom Viridiplantae; phylum Streptophyta; class Magnoliopsida; order Santalales; family Viscaceae; genus Viscum; species Viscum album. Next base: position 1,652,458,259 of record OY728131.1, on the reverse strand, counting down.
ATGACCATATATCGATATTACAACCAACCTTCCATGAAACTACTTCCTAAAAAATTCATCAATCATATTTAATTCAATGAAATCATTCTTTTTCATCAAAAATCATTGACCAACAATGGTAACCATTGTCATCAAACATAAAAAACATATTATGGACTAAAAATATGTAAATTTATTTATATGTATAGATATTAATATCCATTTGTGTAAATTTATATGTACATCTGTTTATTATGTCAGTATATATATAATATTTTATTTATCATTTTAAATGAAATTATATATATGTGTGTGTGTATTTATAAATTATGAATAACTATTATTACACATATATATGTATTTACATGAATATATAAATATAATAATGTATAGTAATCGCCAAATGAAGAGTTTGGTAGAGTGGTAAAGTATTTATAGAATAACCAAGAGGTATGAAGTTTTAATCTCACCCTACACACATATATATTATTTATTTTAATGGGTGAGTTAGGATGTTCCAATGCATGGTGGGCCTTAGTTTGGGTGGTTTTGTGATAAATAATAATAAATATATAAAATATATAAAATAAATCTAATAATAACATAATTATTTAAATACTCTTAAAACCCACCCATAAAAATATTCACAATGATTTGTAGAAAACATCATGAATTATTTAGTTGTTCTTTAGACCACCGTTAAATATTAAAAAATCATTGAAAAATGCTATTTTTCTTATATTATTGATTAGATGTGACGATGCATTGGAAATAATTGTTTTGATTTTGGATATTGATTGATTAGTATGATGATCCAAGGAATCACTGCCATAATCCATTATGTGTATACCCATTATTATTTTTAATAATTATTTTTATATCGTTATCATATCTCATTATATTTTTCTCAAATGAAACTAACTTTACATGAGTATTTATTTAATTCATGTTATGTTAATATGAATTACACAAAAATTTTATTTTATTTTATTTATTTTAATTTATATATAACATTAATTAATTCAATTATTAGTTACAAAATTGAAATTTATTGAATTTTAATATTTTTAGAATAATATATTAAATCATGAGATTCATGCATGGATATTATTCATTTATTAAATTATAAGAGTCTTGATGCTTTTAAAGTGAATATTTATATTGAACTATTTTTATGGAATGTTGAATTTTTTAGAGGATTAAATTAAAGGAGGAAGAGAATTGTGTAAGATTAAAATAGGCATATAAATCTGATATATAAGAATAATTGTGTTCGAAAATGATATTTTAGAATAAATAGGAGAATAAATGTGTTGTGTGATATTAACTCACAATATCTTCTAGGAAAAAACAACCTTCATTTAATAAGGTGATTACGTTGTCACTATAAAAAAATCATGTGTTCATCACCACGATTTTATGTTAGTGCATCAATGGATGTTTTAACAATTTATCAAGATTGTTCCATATCTAATATAAAATTGAGGAAAAACATTAGGTGTCATTATTTCTAAAACATATCTCCCAAAATAAATCATAAAATATGTCATAGATACAACATGGTTTATGGGAACACAAAATACAAATAAAAAAGAAACATTATGTACAATATTCATCCGAATTTATAGGACTATAAAGTGTCAAAAAAATTATCCCACAATATATCTTAATACACCCAAAGTTTACATCCACACCAATGTAACTGATGTCTTTCCTAAAGAATATATTCAAAATCCTATGTAATATTAGGTCACATATTAATAATATACTATCACTCCAATGGATTCCCAACAACAAATTCTGGACTATATTTCTATATCTATGTAATAATATGCCACAATGAATCATATATTTACTCCAATACATCATTAATGCTCTAATTTGATAATTGTAATTCATGACAACTAGTACTGTTTTATCATGGGTCGAGTTATGCTTGGGATAACCTATTTTACTAGAAAAGTTCTAAAAATACTTAATAACAATGGAATGGATGGAGATAAAGCATAATTATTCATGGATAAAATAGATATTCATTGTTGATCCATGACTGGGATTTATGGTCCAAGAAAGAGAATGTTATTTATAGACATGTGTCCATATTAGACTAATGGAGAAAGAATCCCACATAGTCAAGGTAGATGGGAGATTAATCCAAGATAATTTAATTTATATTCATTTGAAATGATTTAGGTAATCACTATCTATGTGGATTCATCACAGTTGAAATGAAGAGGTACTTAGAGAATATCTAATGCAATTGAATGGAGGGTAAACCTTTTTTATGTGGAATCTAAATAGATTGAGGATCAACTATTTTATAAATATCTACATTAATTATTACAGAATGTTATTCTTCTCTAATTTATTTAGACTATTTTATAATTACCATCTGTGGATGAACACCAAGTTCTTAGAGAGAGGTGTAATAGTGGATTCTTTCATAATTATTGAATGAAATTAGTTATTCCTATATTATAATTTTGTTCACAATTATTTTGAATCCTAATAAAGTCATATATATACTTAGTTGATATGGTGTATGAATGAAATTTTAAATCAAGTCTCATTCATATAGAGTAAATATATTGTTTTATGAACACTGATATTTTGGAAGAAATTAATGAAAAAACATGGGAGATTAATTCTCTTAGTGTAGTTATCAATGGAAACCTCACAATTATATATGATTTCACCAATAATATAAAGATTTATTTTAGAGATCACTTATACAGGAAGTGCTATTGTGAGTCAAAAGAACCTACAAATTCATGAATTATATATAAATCAACAAAACAATTCCCAACACCCCTAATGATTATTCCATTAATTATTACCCAATTTAATCATTTTCCTATGTTATTTGCCTCACCATATAATATTTGTTTTTACTAATTTTGATTCTTTAATTTTATGAAATTTTCTTGTTATTCAATATAAACACTAATAATTTTCATTAAATGATCACACCATTAAATATAATTAGTAAATTTAGTCAATAATCTATATGAATATGACCTAGGGTAACCCCAATATATTGTGTTTCAAAATCCAATGTACTTATATAGATACTATACATATTTACTGAAATTATATTAATAATTATATTAGGGTACCTTTTTTGAGCACGGTTGTTCTAGAATAATTATTATGTTATTAATATAATTATAAAATAAAATAATATTAGTATATAGTATTCACCATTAATACAGGTTTATATATTTACATTATTTTCACGTTATATAATGTTGAAATATTCAACTCTATGAAATTGTAGGTATATCCACACCAGTATTTTGATTGAATATATACTACCTCTAATAACTATAACTAAAACACATTTTCATTGATACTAGATAAAGATAAAAAAATGCATTGCGGAAGAAAACATAACCATGATACATTAGAATAATTATTTTATTCATTTTAATGAGTAAATGATCATAAATATATAGGGAAAAACTATTCATACGTACTTTTATGTCCCTAGGATGTTTGGAAACCCATCATGAATCATATTTACAAATAATACAATAAACTATTAGATAATGAACCATTAATTAAAACATCTTCCCATCTTCAATGTATTACCCTCGAATGATGGTTTTGAATTTATTAATTATTTTTTTCACTATATAATACTCCCCACTCATCAGATCTAGAAAAGGTAAGCTAAAGATGATATTCTTTTTGAATTTTCTTAAGGATAAATTAAGTATACTATTATTTCAATTAGAAGATAATTTATTATATACATTGTATGAGATGTATAATTACTTCATTATAATTTTAGATCATATATAATGAATAATACACTTAAGAACAATATTGTCTAACATTATATGGATATACCAACAATCCATTCATGAGTCTTATTGATGAATCAAAAATTGTTATCAATAGTACCCCCTGACTAATTTCTGCACACAGTTTAAATTCTATTATTACATGATAGATAAGATGTAATGAGAAAAAAATTATTAGATAGAGATACTAGATTCCATTATAGTCTCCATATAATAAATTAACAAAAAAACATTTTAAAATGGTTTTTACCAATTCCAAATAAAAATATATATAATGAATAAGATTCTAACTATATAAAGTGATATTGATTATTAATAGGAATGAATAAATGTCATATTTATTTATAAAAAATCATCTTATGGTAACTAATGACTATAATTAATCATAATAATGTATTTAAATGTAATTTATGGGAAATGTAAAATCCATTGGACAGACTTTAACATTATAGATCAATATTCATTAGATAATCATGTGTAAAAACAAAGATTTATGAGAAACTATTAGAGACATACAAAAAGGAACAATCCCTTAAAAAACACCTAAAAGGAGGAATGGATGAATCACCCCAATTTATCTTTGAAAGAGTATGTAACGTTCATAAAACATGATTAAAGAAAATTTAATGGAAAACTATAATGTACTTTCTAAGAGATAAATGACCAATAATCTTATTAAAATTTTTCCTATATATCCAAAAGGATGATCTCAGTAGAGAAAAGATCTTTTAGGATCTCAGAGAGATCACAGGGGATCTGTTATATATGAATGATTTTTTAAAATTAACAAACAATAAAAATCAAGAATTCATCTAAAGATACATGGGACCCAAGATTGAATACACAATTTATAAATTCATTTTTGGAAACATAAAATAATAATATAGTAAAATTTTAAAAAAAACCACTTACAAAAAAAGAAAAAGAAAAAACCAATATAGACTTTTATTGAAATTATAATTAGAGAAATAAAAACTATTAATGTGATACATAATTAATTTCTTGGATAACCTAAAATATATGTTGATCTAATTGATGAAGATGGTGAATAATTAAAACATCATAATAGTGTTTAAAAGTAAGATAAATTCAAAGATAAATTCGATAGAAACAAGATTAGGAGCAGGTAAAGTTATAATAGAAGAGTTATTCTAAATAAAATAGATGGTTATATAAATCATTATGAGTGGCATGATCTATTACTTAAATGATATTAGGATTTTTTAAATCAATTGAAAAGTATTTCATGGTGTTTTATTAGATGAACTAAACAATTAGAGTTGATATTCCATTTGTAGAACCAACATCCAAAATTCTATTTTCAATAATTTTCCTGAAGAATTTAATTTCAAATGAAATTACCATGGAAGAATTTTCAAGATATGAATTTCTTTGAGAAAATTATTTACTTTTATAAAATGTAAAATGACAAAAAATGTAAAAAATTAATGGATCATCAAGAATATAAATTAATTTTATGGAAATGATATATTATCATGTATTCTGGATTTTGGAGAAACTATTGATTGACTCCTATGGTTAATTACAATGAGTTTAAAATTAGAGAGATTAAGCCCATAATTATGGAATTTAAGGAATACGACATATCCTAAACATAAAAATATAGTTTGATTGAGGATTTATGAGTAATATTTGAAAAAAAACCCATTCAATAGATTTAATAGTATTGAACATAAAAAGTGATATGAAATTTCTAGATATCAAGAGAAGAAAATTTTTGGACACTTGAGGTTGCTTATGGATGTACCCCTAAGGAAATAATATGTTTCAAATAAGATAAGATCTGGAGAAATTTAATTTATTATTTAATGTATAGAATAATTATTTTTAGATGGTTTTTTATTAGATATCGTTGATAAGGGATGAATGATGGGTAATAATTTCTAACTAAAAATAAAGAGTTTGATTTGGATAAAATCACTATAAAATTAGACAAATTGATGGATTTAGATAAATTTGGAAAACAAATTGAAGTTGCTACATTATATAGATGAAGGATCACAAAGGGATCTACATAAATATAGACTTATAGAGAAACGATCTATAAAGAAAGAACTAAATATGAATTTTAATTTATTTACTAAAAACATAAATAATTATATTTTGGTGAAATATATTTAATATATATCCTTGTATCGGTACAATGGGATGATAAAATAGGGGAAATCCTTCTTCAGGTGTTCATAAAAAATAAAATAGAAATCATATGGACTTTATAGGATATACATAGAATATGTTCTATAATATATAGACACAAAATTTAAAGGGATGAGATTTCATTCCAAATATTAACTATTAATGGAGAATTAATAAAAATATGAAGTAAGTGTTCAAGTTTGAGAAGATAAAATTTGTTGATATTGGAATTTTTTCTTGTTTTTGATAGTTATGGGATTATCCCTATTGTAACAACATAAAAGTTCACGAAATATATTCATTAAATTAATATTATTTGTATAGATTATTCTTTATGAAACATAGAACTAAAATTTCCTAATAAATATTAGACAATATAATTATACCAATAGTATAACCAAATATATTTTATAATTTATAAATCAATAAGAAATTCATTCAAAATATGATTTGGAATAATTTAATATTTTAAATGGATTTTTCAATAATTTTTTTCCATTATATATTTTAAATTTATTTAACAGATATAATAGAAAATTATTATTTTAGTTTGGTATAATTAACTGAATTGTTTGATAAATAATGTCAATATTATCTGAGGGTGAGTTTTTATATTTTTCTTATATAAATGATGTTTAGTAGAATAGTTAATAATAAAATTATTTGGATACAAATATCATTTGAATGATATAAAATATAAAAAAAATTAAAATATGCATTTATAAATAAAAAATCATTTAAAAATGAAATATTAAAATTGTAAACACCATGTTAATTTTTTTTTGAAATATGTGTAATAATTTAGTCAAAAAACAATTTATATATTCATATATTAAATATTAGTTTTTATAACATGTTGAAAATAAATATAAAAATAAGGATTTATATTTTTATATAAATATGGTACTATTAATTTATAAGGTCAAACCCATTTTTTGGCATAAAATTTAGATAACTATGATTAAGTTAATAACCAAGATGATGATAAAATAGTTATTTCAATTTTTTTTTTAATAATTTAAAATTATTAGAAAATAAATGAAATTAATCACCTCTCAATAGAGATATTAATATAAATTTTAAACCATTATTTAATTATATCATTATTCATTATATTATTAATCAATACTAAATAAGGATAAAAACACTTAGTGTTAAAAGTAATATTTTTCTACAATCAACTTCATATATATAAATATATATAGGATAATAATTTAAAGTTAAATTTTATAATTTTTATGAGTTTGATAAGATTAAATTAGTATTAATTTTAGAATCATAACATCAATAATTTTTAACTATGGATGATCTTATATTTTTAATAAAACATAAATTACATAATTAAAAATATTCACTTATGAAAAAATAAATATTGTAAAATATAAAAACTAATGGTATATTACATGAATAATTTTTAAAAAATGTTTTAAAATGACATTTAGAGTATATAAGGAGCATATACCACATAAAACTCCCTTATTTCTAATTTCTTAATCATTTACTCTCGAATAGTGTGTTAATATCATTGAAACAAATGGTTTTCAAAAAATTTCCCTGTTATTTACATTTAAAATGGGGTCACTTGCAACATTTTAATGGAACATATTCCCTTTGAAATATCATTGAACCGCTTCCCAATTTTCAATTCATATATTTCTTGCATTTCTTAAGTCTCATGTTCACTAAAAAATTCTATAATTCAATCAATTTTTAGTACTTATACTATAGAAAGTAGAAGGTCTTTTTTTATGTATTACTTACTCTTCACCTTTTCTTACTTATAATTACCTTCCAAACAATCATTAGTAATATTAATATATTTTATTAGTATCATTATAATAATAAATATTTATTATATTAATTAAAAAAATAATTCATTCCCATCAACTTATAAAAACACAATAATTTTGATCATGCGTTGTGCGAACTACCATGCACACAATGAGAAAATTTTCATTTTTACCACCACTTATATTAACTAGTTACAATAATGTGACTGAAAAATAAATGTGAAATATATAATATAATTATTAATATCAATATACAAATTATAATTCAACTTTATTCCCTATAATTCACCCAAAAATGAAAATGTTTATCATGAATTTATTAGACTATCGCCTCCATAAAGTAACATATTTCTTTTTTTTATTTCTCATTATTTATCCAAACCAAATAAATTATTATAAAATTCCATCAAAATGTAAATAATTTCATTATTATTATTTTATAATGAAACAAGGTTAAAATAAACAATTTATTATCCATACTCACCCATCGAATTAATGTTTTTCTTTATTTTGAATGGTCTAACCACCTACAAGAAAAATGCTGTAGATATTATCATTAATGACTATAGGAAAATTAATACTAATACTATTATATCTTTATATGAAAATAATTATTTTCATTGTTTTTCAAGGAATATATTATCTAATTATATTATAATTAAGATCTAAACTTTGAACGTTAATGTTACCAAAATAAGATGACACCAATTATATTTTCACACAACGGAACTAAAACTATAATTGAACGAGATAACAGAAATTTAAAAAATAAAATTTTTCTATTCTAGTAACATAATTTATCTATGAATCATAGACTGTTTTTGAATAATATTGAACAATACCTCTATTTCAAAACTATTTCAAAATGATCAAGATAACATACAATTAATATATTAAATAAATAATAACCAACCATTATAAATGTAGAATATAATTATAAATGAATATAATAAAATTTTATTGATATGAATATTGACATGAAATATTTCATTATGATAATTATTTTTATTATATATGATATTATTGTGCTTTAGTGGATGTTAGAAAATAAGGTAATGATTTATTATAATGATTTTCAATCTCTAGACACAAATCCTTTAATTATACTCCTTGTATTAATTATAATGGTGTATCTATATTCCATTTTATATTGTTATTAATTATTAAATAATTATTCATCGAATTTAACAATGTATTTGAAATGAAATATTTTAATAGGTCCTACTTCATAATTTTATAAGGCCATAAGCATTTCATTGAATCAATTTCAGTTACATTGGGTTATAGTATTTAATACATGTAAATAGTTTTCATGATTTATTTGATCCTATAAATTCACTATATTATATGTTATTTCAACTTTTAATCTAGGAAAAATACTTCTCATCATCAATAACAACCAGTATTATAAAAAAAATTCTAAAATAAATTTATAATGTTTGTAATAATAACTCTCATTTGTACATATTAATATTTCCTAACATGTCTTTTCTTTCCTTCCTTCTAGTTTATTCATGCATCTTTTTGGAACTAAAATGTGGACTAATATATTTTATCCAATTACATATCATCAAAACTATTAAAATGGTAATTATATTACACTATTTACTATAACATTCTTTATAAAACCTATTTTAAAATGTTAAAATTTCTATATATCATTGATATATTTGTAATATTCCATAAAATGTTTTTGATTTATGATTTTGAATGTTTCAAGACTCCATAATTGGTGATTTATTTAAAATCAATGTTTTAATATATCCAAAAAAATTCTTCATATGCATGTTTTTATAAGACTTTTCAAAATAAATTGGTGACATTGAAAATATTATTTCACATAAATGTATTTTTATAAATTTTTGAACATATTTCTAGGAATTATAGTTTTCATAGAAAATTAAATTTCATTTATTTAATGAATTTAAAAAAACATTCACTGAAAAGTGTGAATTTTGGTCATGTGATTCAATGTAAAATTCAAAATTTTAAAAAAGTATTATTAATTGGCCAATTTATTAATTACACATGTATTAAAATGTGAGAGATATTGAACCTATACAAGATAATTGATCCATAGATTAATTTTTGTTTCCTAATCATCTTTAATTAATATCCCTAATTATTATTCTAATGTATTTACTCTCTGAATTCCCTATTATACATTATTTTGATTGAAGGGATTTTACCAAGATGCCTTACATCTATTCATTTGGGAAATTATTGACGTTATTTTATAAATTTTATCTGTACTTTGTAAATAACATATAACTCATTGTCTTGACTGAAGTGTATCTTCCAAGAAATTTGATGGATATATTTTGATACCCATTTATTTTTCATGGGGATATAATAATATTATTATTAATGGAATTATAAATTATTTCATTATTTGATTCATTTTAAAATGGATTTGAAACCAATTTTATTTACACGGGTCTTCATGATGTGTTGAATTAAACCAATTTTATTTTTATGGTTTAATTATGATATAATTAATGATTTATTTATTATGGAACACATTATTATGTATATATCATATGTGTGGTCAAATATCTCCCTCAAAAACATTTGTTACAGTTTTATTTCTCAAGAGAAAATTATTCAAAAGTATGTTCTAGATGCTTATAAGCATGGAAACTAATGGAGTCCCTTATAAAAGTAATATTAATTATATTAATGTTTGAGCAATATTTGATGGATTTTTGACTTTTTTATCTTATTCTATCATGATGCTTCTTATAAAAGTAATTTTATCTGAAAAAAATATTCCAAAATATTATTCTTATTCTAATGAATATGTTACACTTTCATTGATCGTGTTTATTTTATCATGTTTTTAGACACACATGACTAATTTAATATGTTATTCAATATGATATTAAATAACTCATATTTTATAATAAATGTTTTAATTGGCATTATTTTCTTATAAATCTTGACTATACCTATATTTTGATCCAAGAAAACCCATTTACTATGTTCCTATTTTTAACTGTCATAGTGATAATAAATGAATAAAATTTCTAGATGAGGTTCTCATGTGAAGAATTTTTTTAATATGAAAAATATATTTTAAGTATTATAATATATAATATGAAAAAATCCATTGGATGATAAAGATATGTGATATGTTAGTTAACTCGTTAAAATAATTTTCTAAAAAACTAAACCTAAAAGGTATTGGGAATATACTATAGGACAATATTTACATTAAACATTTTTATTGAGAATGAAAATTCATTTGGGATTTTTATTTTGTATTAAAGAGGGGTTTAGATAAATTAAGAGATTATAATGTTAGTTGAAGATAATTTAAGGGTTTATAAGTTATGGTTAACTATAATTTAATTGTTTTAGATAACCATTTTGTTTACCTGAGGTTATATTTAAAATATTTAGTATTAGGATAACATATCATTAGGAAAACACATATGGGATATTATAATGGATAGGTATAAGTATAGGGTAATATATTTAAATTTAGGTTAAGTCAATATTCATTGTTTTAATAAAAATAACATTCCTATCTTGATTCTATAAGTTGATGTGAGCTTTGGAAAAGATATAACAGGGGTTAATAACCACAATAACTATGTGTGATGTATTAACTCAATTATCATAGGTTTCATGAAAAAGTGGAAAAATACAAAAATTTATTTCACACTCAGGGGGTATAATATTTATTTAATCACATTCTCTTTACAACCGGTCACACCCTATTTTTAATGTATTGGGTTATACTCTCATTTGTTTGGAATCCCAGTCTTCTCCTCATGATTTGGGTGTGACAAGGGTTATTTTATTAACTGTTTAGTTGTCCAGTTTCTACCCTATGGTTGAAACACAATTCATGCAGTATTTTTTGGAGTCAATCAGTAAATATTGTCTTGGTAGTGACCTACACATGATTTGATAAATAGTTAAGCTAAAACCATGTAGATGTGTCGAAATTTTAGCATCCAAAAAACATAAATCATGGTTTGGGAACTGTTAGTGAGACCCTACTGGTTGTTTATTCAGTTGATCTCTTCATGGGTATTGGTTTCTATACAGTTGACACCTAGTTTGATAAACCATTCAGAAAAACCGTTCAATTTTCCTAGATCTATTTTTTTTCTAAATTTTTCCCCATGGTATTTTTAACCAAAATATGCCCATGTCTCCTCTTCCTAGTGTGTGTGACTATAAGGGAACTCTACCATTTCTCTCCAACATTATCATCCTTCCTTAGGTTTAGATCTAGGGTTTTTCAAGGGTTGTACTAGATCATTAAGGTAACCGTTTTCTCTCATCTCCCTCTCCCTGCTTCCATTTCATCTTGAGTTTCTCTTCCCCCATGTTCATGTTGACCTATGGTTTGATTTTTCCTCAATTCATTTTGGTGGTATTCTGTTTCTACCATTCCTCTTCATATATCAAGGGTTTTGGTACCCTCATGGATTGATTTCTGGTATGCGTTTGATGATGCACCATGGATTTGAGGTAAGTCTCCCCTGAACTTACCCTTATAATTTAAGAATAATTGATTTCATGATCTTTACACCTTTTTAACATTCTAAATACAAATATAGTATCCTTAAATAAGTGTTTTGGTATGAAAAATGGTGTTGTGTGGTTTTTTACGCGACAAATGGTGTTGTTTTTTTATCAATGTGTACAACATTTTTTTTGATAAAGTGTCTTCATAGCTTCTTCATATGGTTTTTGATGTTTAAACATTATTTAGAAATATAAATGAATTAATTGAATTTGAATTGATTTTTTAGGATCATTTTAGGGGTTTCCCATGTATTTTGTTTTAAAAGGGATTGGGATTGGGGTTTGCATTGTGGTTTTTCATGTAATGGAGGAGAATGACCCATTTGGCACTTTAATAAAAATATTTTTGCGTTGAAAGTGTGACTTTAGTGTATAAAGTGGATTTTATAAATGATGTTTTGTAATTAACTAGTCCCTCCTAGACCTTTACATTTCCAATACCTGATGTTTGAGTCTTATTGGGGACCATCAGTGACTCATTGAGGTGTTTTCCAAATTTCAGGTTGGACGAAAGGTGGAACCGATGGGTAATGGTGGCACCAATGGGAATCAGTGCTAGGGAAATGGTGCCAAGGATATGGTGACTCACCCATCGGTGATTCATTCCCAGTTTTTCCCTGACATTCCAGTTTCACCACATTAATGTATCATTTAACATAAAAGTGTTCTAATACCCCATTAAATGATATTTAAAGCCTATAAAATATTTTTTAAATCCCCTAGAGTTGGGAGAACCTTGATTTTCCAAAACATGTGGCCTTTTCATCAATGTCACACCCTTTTCTATATTTTCCAGCCTCCCGTGTTTTCCAGTTTCACCCATGTTATGTGTTTTTCTCTACATAAATGGAATTTATCAACTCACAATCATCTATTGGCCTATATATACCATATCTGAGTAGAATTATCAAATCACAATTAATCATGACATGTGAAACCGTTAATCCGTGTGGTTAAGATACAATCCTACATTTATATACTTCGAAATGGGCTCTATGATTTTAATATCTGGCTCTTCTTGACCCAAGATCTTCTCTTCCTCCTTCTTTTTCATTTCTCGAAGTGTGCCTCAAGAATTCCTCACAAGAAGAATCGTGCACTCATGATGGAGTCCTTCCCACTCTTCCTTGGAGTTCTTCCTTCAAGTCCTGTCATCCACAATTCTTGTCATAAGGAAAGAACATCAATCCATGATTATCCAAGAATGGTTTTTCCTTTGTCTTTATTTATTGTGTGTCTTTCAGGGTGGGTATAATGATGTTCCCCCATAACAGAGATGAAACAAACTTTAACAAAGACAATAAACAGAATTTTAAAGAATGAAGGAGTGGGAGTGATGGTCAGGATTCTATATTTTACCTTTATTTTTTATGTTGTGAATTACATGGGCTTATTTCAATTGAAAAGTGTGGTCATTGGTGGTACTTTCTTGCACACTATTTAAGATCTTTTTTCTGTAGAATCTTGTGATTAAATGAAAATAACATGGAAAATGATTAATCACATAAACATATTTTATTAAATGGGTGATCGATGGAAAATAACCCTTTTTTAATCACCCCGGTTAAACAAACAAAAATAATAAACATAATGAATGGTGTTTGATAAATTTGGAAAACTTCCTTGCCCTATTCTGGTGAAATGCATGGTTGTTCTATTTGATGTTTGTGGGGTAATGAAATTAGGAAAGGAAAATATGGTTGGGTGGTTATTGGCTTGTGAATCTGGGATCTTATGCTGATGGAAGAAAATGTCATGGAGCCAGTAAGTTGGGACTTAGTTTGGTTCTAGTACATTGAAGGATATCATGGATCCCTTTTTATGTTGTTACTTAAAAGAGAACTGGGTGTGAATGCTTAAACTTTTTCTTGGTTATTTTCTTTCAGTTGTTATTTTGGATTGTAGTTATGCCTATTATTTTCCTGGAAGTGAAGGAATATTTAAATTAAATCATTTGAAAATGATAAAAATAATGGGTACAAAGGGGGAATTATTTTCCAGAAATAGGTTGTTCACTGGTTGTGGATGTTGTATACTTGTACATTTAGGGATAACGTCCAAATTGGGTTTTTATGGGCTGGTTTTTGGTTTTGGGACCCTTAGGTTGGGATGAGTGCATGGTTTTCATATATGTATAAAATTTAGTTCTTTTTTTTTCTTATATGCACCCCACCCATGTTGAGCACTTCGTGCCAAACACCCCCATCTCATGGGGGTGGTTGTTTTTTCCTACATTTCATACGAGTGGTTGGTTATTTTATCTTTTCTACTCCCTCTCCTAGGTAGAGCATGACTCTTTGGGCATGATATGATGGCCTATGGTTCATTATGGCCCAATACTCTTCACACATGGTGTGTTGTAGTGGTTGGCCAAAGTGTGTTTGGGAATTTTAGTTTCCCAAGTGTCTTTAGGATAAGGCCCAAGTTTCATCAGGTGTGGAAGTGGTTGTTCTTGCCCAGGTTTTTTTCGGAAGGTCGGTAGTTATTGTGGATCAAGTTTCTATGGGCATGGTTATGTGGGGTTGTGGTGGCCTAGGTGTTTGCGGGTGGGATAGACATGTGGTTGGGATGGCCCAAGGGGTTGTTCTTGGGGAAGAAGTGGGATTGTAGTGGGATCCTTGGGGGAGTTATGATGTGTAGGATGTTCTAAATAACAATTGGGAAAGTGGTGTGGGGTACCCAAATATCGATGTGTTATTACTATTACTTTACTTGAATTGATTTTTTTGGGGAGTGTGCCTTGGTGAGGTTGGGTGGATAGTTTCCTTCATAGGTGTTTTGGTTATATCAATTTATCATAGGGAATTAGTCTATCTCCCCACTTATTCATTAGAGATTTTGGTTTTCCCTACTAATCATACGTATATACTCACCCCATGTATACAAAACTGCATCGGGTTTCCAAGAAGACGTTGAGGACCATTTTGAACCTTATTAGATCAGAAGTTGGGATAACTTTTCTTATTTCCATTATTTCTTTCGGTACATTCCTTTAGAGTTTTCATGTACTTTGTATACCATTATTTTTAACATGTATGTGGAAATGGGTTTTTGGCTCTACTTTTTTTTACATTTGGTTTTATAGTTGTTGGGGATTTACTATTTTATCTAACAATATTATTAAATAAAAATGGTAATGCTTTCCATATTACTTGATATTTTATACCCTTAGTGCTAGTTTCCACTCCAGGGCCAATTGATGGCGGGGTTTGTGGGTTATTATTTCTCCTTCAACTTGAAGAAGGAATGGTTTGGCATTTTGATGTCCCTTCCCTCAACATGGAGAAGTCAGGTCATGACATAATGGTATTAGAGGATATTATTGGGAGATAATATGGAGTTTGAGGTTAGGAATATTGAGGATTCCATGGTATTGTAGGGAAAATATTCTAGGAATTCTTGGTCTTTGAAAAAGGCCAGGGAAGACCAGCTCAGATGCGGGATTTTAGGGACCTTGTGATCCGGTGCAAGGAATCTTGACCAACTAAGTGACCGAGTGAGACTAAATTGATTACATGTTAGAGAACCTTGGAAATTTACATGCATCATAATGACTTGTGTTCTAGTGTGTCTTGGATGTTTTGGTAAATTTAAAATAAAAAATTGTTTAAACCAAATTTAAATAGGGATTTTCCTCACTACTCCGAATTTGGAATTATTTATTTCTATTTTCAGCTATGGAACTTGGGTGATGAACACATGTAATATGGTAAGTTGGGTCTCATAAGGATGATATCATTGATTAACAGTGGATTGGATAACAGGAATAGGATCAAAAGTGGAAGAAGACTCTACGTTCTTTCCAACAGTAGACCCTCGGGAAGTACGAGGGTAGTGCATCCAACTTGAAGACAGAGGGTTGTCTTGAGGAGCTGGTGGTCATATTTACCTTGATTTATTCTCTAAGGTATTATTGGGTTTCATTGGCAGTTAGTCAGATGAGGGGAGTGGAAAATCAGTGGTGGAGCTCAACCTCAGAGAGAGGAAGGATACTGAGGTTTTGTGGGCTGAATTTGAGAAGGAGTTCCAGGAAGAATTCATTTCTTCCGCGATGAAGGTATAAAAGAGGAAATATCAACTCTCCCTACAGAAAGTGATTATATCAGTAAATGAGTTGGGGATCATGTTGAAGGATCTCCTTAGTTTCACTCCATACATCTTCTTGGGTGAGGAGTCATGGTCAAGCCTCTTAGAGGAGGCACTCCAACCATGTTTTTAGTATGTTGTTACTCCCATCACTCTATCAATGCACGTGGAGGTTTAGAAGAAGGATGAAGTGGTGGAGATGATGCCCATGCTGGGAGGTGTTCCATGATAGGGGATCCATTTTAGCTGGTCAATGGGAAATGTTGTTAGCTGTAGGCCTCCGACATCATGGTCTTCTAGTTTTTGGTCGATGGGGAACATGCCTCAAAAGATCCAATTTGGATATCCCACTCCTATCCCATTATCTATGATCCTAGGATCGGGGCACATTATCTATGGACGCTCTAGGAATCTTTTAAATCAGATCCCTAACCGAGTGTAGTATGGTGGGGTGGACAGGTCCTACGCCCACCATAGTAGCAGCTATTTTCATCCAGACCTTTTCAACAGTATCATTATAGACAACAAAATCCTACTTCCCTGAGGTCAGATGGTGCCAGAGGAGGACAACCTCAGGGTTCTCCTTAGGGACATCGACCAAGGCGTGGTTTGGAAGGTGGGAGACAATATAGGGGAATAAGATCTAGGTGTGGAAAGTTGCACGATATATAGGTAGTGGTTCCGGTAGGTCCAGAGGTCATTTGAGGTATGATGAGTTTTTTAGTACTCTTTCATGTTCCTTTGTTGGTTTTGGTTCTTATCACACCATTTTTTTACCCATTAAATCTCATTTCGTGGGTCTATATGTAGAGAGACTTTCCATGCCCCTAGTTTCAAGCACACCAGTTGGAGGTCAGACCAACATGTTTGATGTCTGTCAAGGATCTAGACCGATGATTGGGCCACATCAGTCTAGTGGGGATCTTCTTCTGCTCCTAATGCGGTCATACGATATCATCCTAGGCATCGACTAGATGTTTTTAATGCATTATTTTATTGACAAATTAAGGATTAGGGTCATGTTCTTAGATATGGGTGGCCAGCAAGTAGCTTTCTTTGGCAAGTGGGGTTGCTCAGAGGGCAGCCAGTGAGTGGATCCCCTTCATTCATTGTAAGTCGAGCAATAAATGGAGTCAGCAGAATTATAGATGTTTGATTTTCTGGGGATTGTTAGTGAGTTATTGGATGTCTTCCCCAAAGAGGTTGTGACTCTACCCCCTCAATGTGATGTTGAGTTCGGGATAGACTTACAACCATGTGTTCATTCAATTTCAATGTCTTTCTATCAGATGGAGCCTTCTGAGTTTCAGGATTTGCATATTCAGGTTGATGGCCTGATGAAGAAGGGTTTCATCTGAATAAGCCTATATCCATGGGGTCCTCCTATATTGTTCACAAAGAAGGCATACGGTGGTCTCAAGCTATGCATAGACTACCAAAAACTCAATATATTGAGGGTCAAGAACCACTGATCCCTTCCGAGGATCAATGAATTTTTGACTAGTTAAAGGGAGAAGGTTAATTATTTAAGATTTACCCATGGTTTGGATATCACCAATTGAGGTTGAAATAGAGTGAAATCCAGAAGACTGCTTTCAGGTTCACAAATGTCCACTTTGAGTTCATGGTCATGTCGTTCGGCATTATGAATGCACCAGCTGTGTTCATGGGGCTCATGAACTCTATTTTTCATGAGTATCTAGAATGGTTTGTGTTCTAGTGCATTGAAGACATCCATATGTACTCGATATTAGAGGAGGATCACACCAAGAATCTAAGGATAGTTTTGGAGGTTCTCTGACAACACCCACTCTAATGGAATTTTTCCAAGTGAAATTTCTGAACATGAGTGGCGCACTTCCTTGGACACATGGTGTACTAGCAGGGAATAGAAGTGGACCCATCGAAGTTCGAAGTAGTTGATTCTTGCGATGATCCCAATAATGGGGAAGAGATTCATAGTTTCCTTGGACTAGCAGGTTACTTCTAGAGGTTCATACCTGACTTCTCTCGATTTGTCACACAGTTGATAGGCTTGAACAGAAAAGACCAGGATTTCATATGGATAGAGCAATGCCAGGAATCATTTAGTTATTTGAAAGGGAATCTAGTCTGTACCCTAGTGTTGAGGTTTCCAAAGGAAGGGGTAACATTTGATGTTTTATTTTATGCTTCCAGTCTGGGATTGTTGTCTGTGCAGATGCAGTAGTGGGGGTGATCTCCTATGGGTCTAGGATGTTACGTCCCCACAGATGTAACTATGCCACCCACTATTTGGAACATTACGTGTTTGTGTTTGAGCTGATGTTGTGGCAGAATTTCCCCATCAAGAAACACTTTGAGGTCTTCAAATATCACAAGAGTTGGAGGTATATCTTCTCCCAGCGAGACCTTAATTTGTTGTAGTAGAGGTGGATGGACTCCCTCCAAGACAATGACTTTTTGATCTCCTAAACCTCATGAAAAAGGAATGTGGTGGTTGATTCCTTGAGAAGGAAGTCAAAATATGATGAGGTTCAGGATTTAGTAGATACTTGGGAAGCAATAGAGGAGTTGGGAACATTACATCTTGGCATGATATTGGAGGATGGTAGAGTCTATATATTTTAGATGACATTGCAGTATTCTTTAGTATGATAGGTGGAGGAGTCTCAGGGGGAGAATCAAAGGTTTAAGTGATGTGTGATCACATTATTTAGGGTGACACACCAGATGGATGGTCTAAGGATGATGATAATCAGTTACTGTTTTGTGGGATGTTGTTTTTTCCGGTGGCAATGCGTGAGGGATTTCACAGTGAGTTTTATAAATCACCCATGGTGGTACATCTAGGAGTCTCTAATATGTATTGGGGCATGAAAGTTCATTTGTTTTTGGCCCAGAGTAAAGTGGGTAGTGTATAAGTTTGTGGCATAGTTCCTAGTGTGTTATAACTTTAAGGCTAAACATTGTGTTTTCCATAGACTATTGCAGTCATTACACATTATCAAGTAGAAGTGGCATGATGTCTTCATGGATTTCGTAACGGGACTACCAAAGTCTTAGGGAGGCTGTGATACCATCTGGGTAGTGGTCGATCAGTTGAAGAAATTGATTCACTTCTTAGAGGATAAGGAGTCAAGCGCATTGAACTCAATATCACATAAGTACGTGGGTGAAGTTTTTTCACTGCATGGTGTTCCTATAACCATATTTTTGAATCAGAATGATGCTTGACTTCTAGAGTCTAGAAGCGATTACATCATTCTTTTGGTACCCAGTTATACCTTAGCACGGCTTTCTACTATCATATGAATGGGAAGACAGGGAGGACCATCCATATCTTAGAAGATATGTTGTTTGAATGTGTTCTAGACTTTGGGGGATCCTGGGTATGACACTTTCATTTGGTACTGATTTCCTACAATAATATCTATCACTCTACCATTGGATGGAACCGTTTGAAACCTTGTATGGGAGACTATTTCGTTTACCTGTGTATAGGATAGAGGTTGGGGAGGTAGGGGTTCTTGGACCAGAGGTGGTGAAGAGCATGACAGAGAAGGTTTATCTTGTGATTTCATGTATGAAGGTGGATATGGACCGGTAGAAGTCATATGTTGATCATAGGAGGAGACCCTTGGAGTTCTTGGATGGAGATCATGTGTTCATTAAGGTTTCCCCTCAGCGTGGTTAGTGGAGGTTTGTTGGGGGAGAGTATGCTTTCTCCCTAGTTCATCAGACCCCTTGAGGTGTTGGGACGAGTTGACGAGGTGGTGTATTGGGTGTCTTTACCACTACCAATGGAGAAGATCCACAACATCTTCTACATAACGCATCTCTGTCAGTATCTACATGATGTCTCCCACATCCTAGATCGGGGAGAGTTGGATATTGATGATGATGTGACGTTCGTGGAGAGACTGGTGAGAATCAAGGATTGTATTGAGAAGGTTCTTCATCTATGGACCATTCCCTTGGTGCGTGTGTTGTGGAGGCATGATGGCCTTGAAGATAGCACCTAGGAACAGAAGGTATAGATGTGTGCTCAGTACAGAGGGTAGTTTTGAGTTTTGATCTTGTGATTTAATTATTCTTTACTGTGATATAATGCTTGAACTTGTGTCCTATAAAAGGGATTATTTCCCTTGTTCTTTGAATGTGTGTGAAAAGTCCGGATTGTGGGAGGGGAAAACCAGATCCCTAATCAAGACCCATTAATGTGGATGTGATTCAACCCGCGCAGGTGAGTCAGTGCCACCAAAAGAGGATTTTATCTTGACATGGAGGGATGAAATTCAGAATAAATATTTCTAATGGTGTGACACTTTTGTGTTTTGTGTTGTTACATAGGGTATAAGAGTGGTAGTGTTTCCACAGTTCTTCAAGAGACAGATGTGAGAGAAATGTCTTTGTATGTTAAGGTTTTTTCCCGAATTTCAAACAAATCTAGGGTAGTTTTTCCCTGAGAACTATCTTATGAGGGAGTTGTTCCGACCCCGTTCTTTTCATCAGGTTTAGTCTTGAATTCTTGTGGGTGAGAATGGATTGAGAGATATCCGATTTAATGACTCGGACCCTCCTAGTGAATTAATTTTTTTAAACCTCATGCTTGTGGCTTACTAGGGACCATCAGTAACTCATTGATGAGTTTTCCAAAATTCTGGTTGTTCGAATGGTGGAACCAATGGGTATTGGTAGCACCGATGGGCATCAGTGTCAGGGCGATGGTGACTCACCCATCGGTGAGTCATTTCTAGTTTTTCTAGGACATTCCAATTTCTCCCAAGTAATGTATCTTTTAACGTAAGATTTTTTTAATACCACTTTAAATGCTATTTAAGGCTCATAAAAGATGTTTTAAATCCCCTATATTTAGATTACCCTTGATTTCCCAAAATGTGTGGCCTTTTAATCTGTTTCACACCCTTTTCTGTGTGTTCCATCATCCCGTGCTTTCCATTGTTTCCCTTGTTACTTGTTTTTATCCATTTAATGGAAATTTATCAACCCATGTCCATCTATGGGCCTATGTCCACCATCTTCGAAGAGAATTATTACATCTCAATTAATACCAATGTGTGAAACTATCGAGCCATGCGTTCATGCCATGATCCGACTTTTACGTACTTTAAAACAGTCTCTTTGATTTTAGGATATATCTCTTCTTAACCCAAGATCCTTTTTTCCTCCTTCCATTTTGTTTCTTAAAGATCCCCTCAAGAATTCCTCTCAAGAAGAATTGTGCACCCATTCTAGAGAACTTCATACCCAGCCATGCAGTTCTTCTATTAAGTTGTTCTATCCACAGTTCTTGGCGCAAATAGGGAACTCTGATCATTGATCATCTAAGTATGGGGTTTTTATTTGTCTGTCATAAATGTGCATTATGCGGGGTGGGTGTGATGATGTTATTCAAGATATATGTGAAACCATATTTAACAAAGATAATAAATGGAATTTTAAATAATGAAGTGGAGGTAATGATGATGATGAAGTTTCTAGGTTTTACCTTCATTTTTATGTTGTGAATTGTATGGGCTTATGTCTACTGAAAATCGTGGTCATTGGTGGTCCTTTGATGCACACTAATGAAGATTTATTTTATTAATTATCTTGTGATTTAATAACTATAACAAGGAAAGTGATTAATCACATGAACTTGGTTAATTAAATGGATGCCCGATGGATAAGAACCCTTGTGTGATCACCCTAGTTAATCGAATCGAAATAATGAACTTAATGAATGTTGCTTGCTAAATTTGAAAAACGTCCTTTCTAAATTCTAGCGATATACATGGTGGTTTTGTTTGAAGTTCATGGGGAAATGAAAATTGGAATGGAAACCCTACTTGAGGGGTTGTGGTCTTGTGAATCAGGGGCCATGTGGAGATGGGGGTGAATGTTGTTGAGCCAGAAAGTTGGATTTTGATTTGGTTCGATTACTTTGAGGGATCTCATGGATGCATTTTTATGTTGTTACTTACAAGAGAATCGAGTGTGAATGCTTAAATATTTTCTTGGTTGTTTTCTTTTAGCTGTTATATTTTCTTGGGGTTATGCCTGTTAGTTTGTCGGTAGTGAAGGAATATTTAAATGAAATAATTTTAACATGATGATGTGAGTGGGTACAAAGGGGGAACTATTTTCTAGAAATATGCTTTTCTTTGGTTGTGGTTATTTGTATACTTGTGCATGTAGGGATAGTAGCAAGAGTGGTTTTGTACGGGTTTTTTGTTGGTTTTAGGACCCTTATGATGGGATGAGTTCTTGGTTCCTATATGTATAAAATTTATTTTTTTTCTTAAATGCACCCCACCCATGTTGAGCACTTCGTGCCAAACACCCCCATTTCACGGTGGGAGGTGTTTTTCCCTACATTTTAATGATTGGATGGTTATTAGTTCTTTTCTTCTCCCTCTCCTAGGTATCCCAAGACTCTACAGGTATGCTGTGAAGGCCTAAAGTTCATTAGGGCCCAAGAATATTTCATTAGGGTGTGTTTTGGTGGTTGGCCAAGGTGCGTGAGGGAATGTTTGTTTCCCAAGTGTCTTCATGATGAGGCAGAGGTGTCTTCGAGCATGTAATTTTTTAACCAAGCCAATATGTCCTTAGGCATGGTAGTGGTTGTTGTGGCACAAGTGTCTGCAGGCATGGTTATGTGTTTTTTTGGTGACCCAGGTGTTTGTAAGCGAAATAGACGTGTGGTTGGGATGGACCATGGGGTAGTGGTTGGGGCTGTAGTGGGACTGGAATGGGATCTATGGGGGTTTTCGAATTCATAGTATGTTCTAAATAACAAGTGGGAAAGTGTTGTGGGGTACCCAAATATCGATGTGTTATTACAATTACTTTACCTAACTTTCATTATTTGGGATGATTTCCATGGTGAGTTTGGGTTGTATTTTCCTTTCTAGGTGTTTTGGGTATCTCTATTTCTCACGAGGCATTAGAATTTCTCCCAAATTGTGCATGAGAGATTCTGGTTTTCCTTATTTAGTATACCTATATACTCACCCCACGTATAAAAAACTACTTCAGGTTTCTAGGAGGACTTTAAGGACCGTGTCGGACATTACTGTCATGGACTTCGAAACAGTTTTTGTTGCTTCCTTTCTCTCTTTTGGTATATTACTCCGGATTTTTTTTATACATTATATCAGTTTATTTTGAAAATTCATGTGGAAAAAGGGTTTTTATATCATCTTTTTTTTACTTTCAATTTTGGAGTTGTTTGGGATTTACTGTCTTATCTCCTGATCTTATTAAATAAAAATGATAATGCCTTCAATATTTCATGAGACTCTCTCCCCTTGGTTCTAGTATTCACTTTTTGGCCTGTTGAAGGTGGGACTTGGGGACCATTATCTCTCCTTCAATATGATTAAGGAAGGGTCTAGGAGTTTTTTGTCCCCTCCCTCTTCTTGGAGAAGGTGGTTCATTAAATTTTTCAATGGAAAATGGATTTTTTCACTCTTTATAATAGGTGGATTTGTATCACTGATTAAAGTTAGTTTTGTAAAAAAATGCATATAAGCTTATTGGGTCACCATAAAGTGTTTATTATGAAAACCAACTTTGAATGATTCAAATTTCTTGTTTACATTTAATGGATGGAATTTAATTGGTGTGGAATCCTTGTTATACATTATGGTAACTGGAGATATTTGTCATGGATACCTTGAGTTCTATTCATTAATGGCATGTGAATTGGTCTTAGGAGAGACTAATTGTGATGCATGTTGTTGAATTATTATTATTACTATTATTATTATTATTATATGATTGTGATTTGACGCTCAGCTCGCATCAGTTGTCTCACTGCCTTTTTACAAGAGACATGGAAACCTTTCATAGTGAGAGAATTTTCTGAGAATTATTGTTGCACTGGCTTGTTTATTCACAATCTTGTGGCCCATATTATGTGGATATATTTGGGTATATTGATATTTTATTTTCCCCTCAGTTTGTCTTGAGTTAGGGTGGTCATAATCTTTATGCCATTTTTTGTTTTCATTTTCTATGGAATGATACCAGGGATGGTTCTCATGTTTTAGTTTTCCTTCTATTATTCAGGGTCTCCTAGGTTCACCCATGTCTAATATCACATATATGTTTAGAGTAGTGATTGATATTCTTGTATGTATATTTATTTTTCCCTTGTTATGCGATCATTATAGTGGCTTCTTATGTGGTTTTTTCATGGAAAGTGATGTGTTGGTTTCAAAATAGTTTATGAATTTTTTTAAAAGTACACTATTTTATAATGTTTTGTGAAATTTGAAATGTAAGCATAACCTTCTCTTTGAAAGTGTTATGGTGTCTCTAATGGAATGATCTTTGTTTTTGAAATAAGTAGGGAAATGGACCGTAGTATTTTTTTATGTAAAATGTGTAGTAAACCTTAATTTATATATTGTAGTTCAAACATGAAATTGATGTTTTTTTTATTTTAAAGGATTTGCATTGGGAATATGTTAACATGATAGCTTACTGAGTTTTAATACTCATGACTATAGTTGTTTTCTATTTTTAGCCTTTGGTGCAGGTTCCATCTTGAGTCTGATCACCTTGGGTAATGGTTGACCATTGTGTTTGAGAGTGAACCATGGGGTCACATGGAGAATGTGTATTCATATTTTACAAATCATTTTGTTTTCCTTGATATATCATCCAACCATTAGTAAATAATGATCACTTTGGTATTGTTTATGTAATAGGTTGTTTTTATTCCATCTACTATTTAGTTTTCTTATTTATTATTGGGTGAAATTGATCCCTTTATGATCTCTCTTTATGCTCATCACTAGTTTCAATCCCATGGGGATCAGTAACTCTATTTGGTTAATTCCATGAACTAGATTAAGATACCTATTCAGGGCTAACCTGGTTTTGTTTGTGAAAAAATGGTATCATATGAGTTTGACTCTTAAAGGGCCATTATTTTTAGAGGACCCTTTGTTATTTTGGGAAGTCAGGGTAGATGGAGTTGTATTTTTAGGACTTGGGAGGTATGTAGAGGAATATAATGGTGAACTCTTTCTCATTCTAATCATCATTTTTCCATGAGAAGTATGGTATTGATAGTTTCCATGGCCATTATGAATTGTTTGGTGATTGGGATTTGAAAAGGTGAGTCATACTAATGGTCCCCATGATTTCTCAAGGCCTGGAAAGCCATGTAGAGCTAAGGGTATGGTCCTAGAATGATCTATATGTTGGTGGTGTTTATGGTATATGGTTTCCAAAAATATGGTCATGTGACCCACCGATACTAGTTTTCTTTTGTGAATCTCTTTGAGTCTTCATTGAATTATGAATTTTTTCTGAAAACCCTTTTGTTGGATGTGTGAAAATGGTGTTATAATTGTAATGGTTCAGATTTTGGAAAATGGGAAAATCGTATTTCTACAATTAACCTTGTGGATGAAATTAGAAAAATGATCTCTTATAAAATGACTTCGTGGGTGGAAATTGAAACAATCTAATAAAATTGGGATTTTATAATTACAACTTTGGGTTTTATAAAAAATGTTATTTGAAATAAGATGTTTTCTTTGAAACATATTTTAAATTAAATTGTTTTTTATGGAAGTATTTAGGGTTTCTTTTTTAATAATGGTTAAATGGTTTTATATGTAGATTTTGAGAAATGGGTATTGACTCAGTGATCAGCATTCCTTTGGAAGGTTCATGTTTTTTGAATTGGGAAGAAGGATTTGATTTAAAAAATGAGGCTATTTTGTTTTAGCATTGGTTTCCTCTTGGGTTCTCACAGTGATGGTGGTATATGGCACAGTAGATGGGTGCCCGTGGTGGCACAAAAACGTGCATGTGAAGGAGACTATAAGTAATACCAATAGCGAACATTCAACCGATAGAGTTTTTTTATAATAAAAAAAGTTTTCAAAAGGAATGCTTTGATGTAAATAGTTTCTTGTTTTCATATTCTCAATGTTTGATTCTTATATAGTGTTTCTTTATGAGGATCATTTTTTTCGAGTTTTCCTTAATGTAGTTATTTTATTACTTTTGTCCACCAATTTTCTTGATGGATAATTGATTTTTGATTGTAGTACGGCTACAGGTAATTCCCCATTAGTGGGATTTCTAGTTGATCAACCTACAGATGTCATTTTTGATTTTCAAAAGCAAAACACACCACTCTTTTATTATGACATGGATCCACGCAAAGTACAATAGTTGATGTGAAAGATAGAATGAAACATTATCCTCATTATGTTTCTAGAATTGATTAATGTAATGTTTGAAACATTCATTCTTGAAGGTTCACCAAGGAAGTTATGGATATCAGTATCCTAGAACAATCCTCATAGAGATTTTACATTAGAATTATTAAAGGCATCATTCATCGATTAGTATTTTTCTAGGAAAGAAAGAGTGGTAAAGGGGATATAAATTTTTTGTTTCCAACATGGTGATAAAACAGTGTTAAAGTATTTCCATCATTTGGTGGACCTACCTCCTTACCTTTCAAGGTATGTTTCAAATAATTCTATAAAGGCTTGCTGTTTCAAGGCTAGGCTTCATCCCAATCTATACTCAAAGGCACCAGTGTTAAGTATAATCACATTTTTTGATGTTTTGAGTAAATTCATCCAAGTTTTTTTATTATGGAGGGATTTTCAGAGGTATTACTTCATTCATCAATTATAGATTACAGTGGTGGGATATCCTAGTAAAGAGGTGATAAAGAGGTTTAAAGTAGATAGAGTGGGTCGTAGAATCAAAATTCCTCAAGATAATTTACCAAAATCCTTTTGGAAAGAGATAATGGTGTGTGATTATTGTGGAAATCAGGGCCATAAGAAGTTTTCGTGCCCATGTACTCTAAAAACCATCCATGGTTGTGGATTCTTGGGTCACTTGTAGTGGTTTTGTTGGGGCGTTTCTAGAAAGGTTCATGGATCCATCTCTCATAAGTGATGTGATTTTGGGAACTCCATTAAAATTTCGTTGTTGTAAGTTTCATTCAGTTTAAGGGTTGTTTTTTTGTGGTTTTTCGAGTGGTGTTTTTGTGTTTTAAAGTAAATGGATAATTTTAATCATTTAATGAACTAATGTTTCCAATGGAAGTGTGATCTTCATTTCATAAACTTCACAGATTTCTTTTTATCTAATCTTTTGATGTGTGTTTTTGGTTGGGATTTTCTATTCTTTAATAAAATGAAACAAATTATTCAATCATCATAGATCCATCTATAGGTCCCTAAGTGAAGTCGGAATTTAGTCAAGAACCCCATGGGTTGCGGGGAGTTTTGTCTTAGTATTTGTCCCCTATGTTCGGGAGTGGGATGTTTAAATGGATTTTGTGTGTGTTTTTCATATCCCTAGTTGGTAATCCATTATAGGAGAGTTTTAGTTGCCCTAGGTGAGAGAGGCATGGTGTTGTCTCTTGTGAAATTCTTATTGGTCGGTTCTTATTAGTTCTTACTATTGAGGTGAATCACAATGGGTATCGTTAAGTCTTATTTTATGATATTGTTGGGATCTATTTGTTTATTAATGGTGGAGAGTATATTTCATCATCCATTGAAATATTTTTATTTATTTTTTGATCTATGGTTTGGGTGAGTGTTGGTACTTTTGGGAGAAGGCCCGATGATCTTGTTATTGGCATGGTTGCTGATTTCTTAGCATGATCAGGCCTATTGATTCTATAGAAGTAGATTCGAGTTGTTGTTCAGTTTTTGGAAAGGGGCATAAGTTCAGTTTGAAGTGGATGTTTTGTTCACGGTTCAAGAGGTTGGATTGGTTTATTTATGGAATCCTTAGTCATTGGTCAATCAACTTGATAATGTTATAGATTTCTTGTGGAGGAAAGCATTAATGGTGGGGACAATGGCCACACAAAAATTTTCAAGTCTTTGGTTATGTTTTGGTTCATTGGGAATATCTGTATTTTTGTTGAGTTACGATTGTGATAGGGATTATTTGTTTAGTGGTTATCTGTCTATTTTTTACCCCATGGTTGAACCAGACTTCGTACTATAGTTTCTGGAAGAAATATAGAAAATTTTTCTTAGTAGAGACATGTGAACGGTTGGAACATAGTTTGATAAATGGTGTGGTCGAACCTAGGTAATTTTGCATCAAGATTAACTTCATAAATAACATACCACATGGTCTTCGCATAGTTAGTGAGACTGTGTGGGTTGGTTATTTAGTAGATCTATTCATGGGTAGTTTCTACTGCATGGTTGCCGAACAGTTTGATAAAGTGTGTGGGAAAACCATGCGAGTTTCCAAGATCTATCGTTTTTGTTGTTCCTGTTTCCCCAATGGGATTTTTTATCCCAAATCTTATGAATACTCCTTCCCCTAGTGCATACAACCCTAAAGAACCTCTCCCATTTCTATCTAGGCCTTGTCCTTAATCCTTGGCTGTGGGTACAGGTTTATCTTTAACAGTCTATTTTAGATCATCATGGTATCCCTATCCTCTCATCTTCTTCTCCCTATTTATTCCATTTATTCTTGAGTTTATCTTTTCTAATGGTCTTTTTGACCTAGGTTTTATGTTTCCTTCAATTTATGTTAGGTTATTTGTGTTTTTAGGTTTTTTTCCATAGATCTAGGGTTTTAAACTCTCCTAGAGTGATTTTGGGTATATATTATTGATGCGCCATGGATTCGAGGTAGGTATCCCATGAATTACACTTATAATTTAATAATATTTTATTACATTATTTTAACACCATATTTACCTTATAAATATTGATATATGATACTTGGATATGTATTTTTTGTGTTATGAATGGTGGTTTGTTATTTTTGTTGAAAAATGGTGTTGTTTTTTATTAGCAATGTGCACACCTAGTGTTTGATAAAATGTCTCAAGAACTTAAACCCATGGGTTTTTATATTTAAAAAATGATTTTGAATTGTAAATGAATTTATGTCATGTTAATTTATGTTTTTGATTTATTTTATTAGATTCCAAAGTTGTTTTGGTACTAAAAAGTGATTTTGTATTGGGATTTAAATGTGTTTATTCATGTAATGGTGGTTAATGTCCCGCTTGTCACATTTATAAAAATGGTATTAGCTGGAAATCATGAAGATAGTATCTTAAGGGGACATTTAAATATTTTTGAAATGGAAAATGGTGTGTTTATAATCATTATGAAATGTGTATTTGTATCCTTGATAAATGTTCGTTTTGCAGAAAATGATTAAAGGAACGTTTGGAACCCTTGTAAAAATGGTAATAGTGTTTATTATGAAAACCTCCTTGGAATGATTCTCAATACTCTTACACATTTAATGGATGGTATTTTCTCATGTCCATTGGATCCATTATGGTCATTGGATATCCCCAGTATGGACTCCTTGATTACTATTCATTATTGGAATATGGAAGGGTCATTAGAGAGACTTAGGGAGAGGCCTTTTGTTGAATTACTATTATCATATGCTTGTGATTGAATGCTCAGCTAGAATATATTGGCTCACCCCCATTATACAAGAGACATGGTGACCTGGCATAGTGTGATATTTTTCAGAGAACTATTTTTTCACTGGTTAGTTTACGCACTAGATGGTGGCCCATAGTAGGAGGATCTATTTGGGTTTATTGATATGGGGTTTTACCCTCGTTCTATCCTGACTTAGGGTGGCCAAGAGTGTTAGAGAGTTTTTGAGTTCATAATGTGTGGCATTCAACCAAGGATGGGTCTCATGTAATAGTATATTCTAGATTATTCATGATCTCCAAGTGTTTTCCCATGTCCATTGGCACAAATCTACTTGCAGTAGTTATTGAGATACTTGTATGTTTATTTCCATTTACCTTGTTATTTGATAATTGTAGTTCTTAATGTGTGGTTTGGATTCATGGAAAGTAAAGTGTTGGTTTCCAAAAGTTTTAGGAAAAATGTTTTATAATAAAAGTTTATTATACTCTTTTTTGAAAGTTGAAATTTAAGAATCAACATTCCATTAAAAGTGTTATGGTATCTTCAATAGATTGAACCTGGTATTTGAAGTAAGTAGAAAAATGGGCAGTAGTTTGATTTTATTTAAAAATTATAGATTAGAATACTTTTCTATATTATAGTTGAAACCTGAAATTGGTGTTTAAATATTTTTAAAGGAACATGTTTGGAAATTGAGTATCAGGGTAGCCTACAAGGTTTTAATACTCAAACCTAATGTTATTTTCTGTTTTTGGTCTTTGTTGATGGTTATAGCTTCAGTTAGATCGCATTGGGTGATGGTTGACATTTTTTTGAGTGACCCACATGGTCACATGGATATCATGTAGTAATCTTGCCTAGGTGGTTTTTTTTGTTGTATCTTACAACCGTATATAAATGACGATCAGTTTTGTATTTTTTATGTAATGGTTCATCTAGCTTCCTTTTGTATTTTTTTTATTTATTACTCGGTGAAATCATTCCCTTTATGAGCTCTATTGATGCCCAACACTAGTTTCCAAGCTGTGGGGATCAGTAAATCCCTTCGAGATATTCCACATACCATCTTCGGTGACCGGTTTATGGTTAACCCCGGTTGGTTCATGACACATCCCATTAATAAGGATTTAGTTTTTTATGTAATTAGGATATAAATTATTAGAGAACCCAATTCAAATAAACCAATATTAATTCTAGATAAATTTATACTAAACTGATTAAAATTTAATAATTTTAAAGAGTAAGACATTTTGATGTTGAAGTTTTCATGTAATTTGAATTCAACAATTATCTTATGGTGTTATTTTTTCATCAACTATGATTAAATCCATTTGGTTTTAGTAATATCTAACACCTTCAAAAACTTTTTAATTAATGGTTATAATGGATAATTTATCTATTTTAAAAATATTAAATATAATGAGAAAGGAGTCAGAGTTATAAACAATGATATTATTATAAAAAATCTATCAGTGATTATGATTAATGATGTGAAATTAGTTATGTTTCCAAACACCCGAAAGATTATAATGATATATCCCCATGAAATATTAGGTGATGAAGTTGATTAAGTAAAAAAATTAATATTCCTCCAAATAAAAAAATGGGAAGAAGAACACAGAAAAAAACTCAAAGGAAGTGGAACTTTTTTTCTAAAGAAATATATAAAATAGAGGAACAAATTTATTAGGAGAATTTATGATCTTCGTGATAATTGTGAAGATGAGAGGGGTTTATCCTAATATGCAACTAATAATACATTTTCTTTAATCTTAGGTATTCAAAAATATTCTAATTAAATTCCATATTTAAAGGGATAAAAAGGATGATAGATACCATAAAATATCTACATAAGAACATTAACATGAAATTAATACTCTAGAAGTTTGTTAGGAAGACAATTATGAGTTTGGAACACTAATCAACCACTTAAGAACTATGACGAGTGTATTATTGTCTTATTAAACCTACTCCACAATACATAGTATGTATACTAAGAACATCAAATCTCCACCTATATTACTAGATGTTGAATTATTAATATAAACATTTGGAGGTATAATTATTGTATCCCATGTATATAAGTCATCTAAAATATAATTTTCTAGGAATGTAATTCCTATAAAATCCTATTATCCAACGTTTAGTCAAATAATTGTGATATTTAGCATAGATTGAGATTCTCAACATATAATCCATGAAACATAACATGATTGGATAGTAATAACCAAAAAATAACCAATGGTGAACTATTAATAAAATCCTTAAAACAAACTACGTATAAAATATTACTCCAATTATATTGTGGTGTCAAACACAAATGGTAAGAAACAAACTCAATATCATTTATATTCCGATTGTGAGAGAAATGATGAGTTCACCAATGTTACTAGGGATGGTGAGGATAAAACAACATTAGAAATTTAATCAAGCTTCATGTAGCTTTTATAGACACAATTAACTATTATAGAAGTTATGGATATTTAAAATTATAGGTATTTAATTTATTTAATGGGGGAGAATGTAATGGTGCAAAATGTCACTATGTATTTTCCTTAAAAATATTTTATTAATATATTTTTATATACAACATACTAAACAAAAATGAACTATGAAACATTATATAGGAACACAACAATAATAATAAAACCAATAGTAGATTAATAATTACTAATTTGCATGAAAAGCATTCAAAATATGATTAAGCACCATTAATGTTTTAAAAGTACATTTCTCAGTAAAATTGGTTTTCTATTATATATATAATATTTATTTAACTAGTAAACATGTAAATATTATAATTTTAATTTGAATAAATTGACATCATTTATGGATTATGAATTTTAATATTATTTTTGGATGATATTTTTAGATTTTTCTAAAATTCAAGATTTATAGGTCAATATTGAAAAATACATCGATTTATCCAATACCATTTTTCTAAGAATAAATTTTTTTAATGTTTTTTTTCATAAAAATATTTTTTTATAATGTTAAATAAATCAATTGAAATTACAATAATAAAATTACAAAACACATGATAAGTGTTTTGAAAACATTATTAATTTTTTTCCTTATAAAGTATTTCTATTCACTTATATTAAAAAATAATTTTCATCTCATGAAGAAATTAAATATACAAACATGTATTTATAACATTAGATAAATATGTTTAGTTTTTTAGTAATTTCAATTTCATATTTCAGAATAAATGTTTGATTACTATGATTAAAGTTAACTACCATGTTAATGGTAAAATTGTTATTCTATAAGACTTTTTTTATTATTAATGTTTATTTTTTATCAAATAAAATAAATAAATATCTTCTCAAAATTGAATTTAATATAATTTATAATCCTAAATATAAATATATTTTCACTCATTAAATTGGTATTAAATACTAAATAAAACTAAGAACACTTGACATTAGAAAAAATATCTTTTTCCAATATATATATATATATGAAGTATTAATTTAAATTTTTGTTTTTAATTATTTATAAATTGAATTATAATTTATTTTAATCACACCAAAATTCAGGTATGCTGATTATCTTATATTATTAATAAAATAAAAATTACTAAATTATGAACGATTAATGTATGTTAAAATGAAAATGTTACAATGTGAAACAATAATGATAAATGACTTGAAAAATGTTGAAAATATGTTTTAAAATGCTATTTAGAAGATATCACAAACTTCTATCAACCCACACTCCATTAATTTTAATTTTTTTATCCATTGACCCTTTTACAGTGTATTTCTATAATTTAAGAGAAAGGAAATTCAAAAAAGTTCCCATTTATTTACTTATTAAAGGGGATCGCTTCCACCCTTTCAATTATCCAATTTACATTATAAATATCCTTGAAAACATATACAATTATCCTCTCCTAAAATTCCATTATATTTTAGTGATCTGCTGTTAACTACATGTTAACCAAAATACATTAATTATAATGGGTTTATGAAAAGGAAGCACAATGTCTCCACATAAGTATTACCTATTCCATAACTTATCTAATTAATCATTATATTCTAATAATACCTTAAAAATAATAATATAATGGATTCAGTATCATTAATATATTTACTTTTTATTATATTAATGAATAAACCATTATTTATTTCTTCCCATCCACTTATAAAAATAACAGAATGTTGAATGTTTATTTTATGGAATACAACCTCCAAGAGATGACATGTTTTATTTTTTATCACATCTGAACATCACTAGTTATATGTATGGAATTGTAGAAAAAAATTAGAAAAATATAATTATTACAATCAATAAAAAATTATAATGAGTCTTTTTTTCCTCATGTTCATCGGGATTCGAAAATGAAAACAGTATGTTTTGCGGACTACCAACTCTATACTGTAACATCTTCTTCATCCTAATTATCATTATATACCCAAAACAAGATAAATCTAATTAAAAACCTTGATAAATATTAATAATATCCTTATTTTTTTCAAATGTTAATATTTTAAAATAAATAATTTCGTAATAATACTCAGCCATCAAATTTTGATATGTTCGTATTTTGGTCATCTAATGACCAATTTTATAGAACAATATCTTTGAAGAATTTTTGAAACTAAATACCTATATTATTATTTTTTACAATAAAAATAATTTTTTTATGGTTTTGTAAAGTCTACATTAGGTATTTTACATATTATTAAAATATCTTATTTGATTACTAAAATTACCTAAATGAGATAATAATTATTCCATTTTCAAGAAACATATCTAAAAACTAAGGGAATGAGTTAAAATATATCTAGATTATTATATTTTATTGATTCTAGTGTATTAATTTATCTATAAATAGTGTACTTTTGGATAAGAATAATGAAAAACATTGATATTATAAAAAAACATCAAAATTATAATGATAACTCAAAAACAATAATGAAATTATTTAATAATAAACTAATATGTATATTGAAAACTTTTATAAAATGATAAATATATAGAGAATATTCTTAAATAGGTGGTTAATTTAATTTCATATTTATATTATAGATTTAATGGTTTTAGTGTTAGTTAAGAATTAAGGTAATGGATTATTAAGACAATTTTTAAGACCTTATGACATGATTTTATTTATAAATAATGTTTACATTGAATGTTGTTCTAACATCCCCATTAAATTCTTTATCATTATCATGTAATAGTTTTCGTATTAAAGGATTCATTTTAATTTAAATCCTCCAAGGGGTTCTCATTGAAATGTTTCTATTTTCATAATGCATTCATTAATAAATATTCAATACATTGGGTTAGAGTCTTTATTAATTAAATATACCTTTAAATATTTATCTGATCCTAATATTCTGTTGTATTATATTTTATATCCAATTTTTATATAGGGAAATTAATCATCGTTATCAATATCCTATTCTTTGATAGAACTTTTCCCAAAATAAATGTGTAACACCATTAAAAACAAATCCAATTCGTATAAGTGAATCTTGTCTTCCATGTCCATGTTTTTAAACCCAATAATAATTTCCTCACATTTTTGGAATTCAATTATGAATTAATTTATGTGGTTCTATAAATTCATGTCCCCTATTTTCAATGATAAATTTAATTACACAATTTTTTATGTGGGATTTCAGTAAAGGTGACTTCAAAATATTATAATCTTTTATATATCTTGGATAAACATACTATCTTCTCCAATATGATTTGTATATAAAAACTATAAATACCTTAAAGACTCAATCATAGGGGATTGATTAAAAATATGTGTTTTAAAATATCACCAAATTTTTCTTTCCAATATTTATTCAAAATAAATTGTCAAAAGAAATTGGTGACTTTCTCACACTAAATTTCATTAAAAATTTATTAAATAAATAATTTATTTAAAAAAATCACAAAAACAGACTTCCAATAATTTTGATACTTTATTCTAATGATTAACGTTTTTACAAAGTAAAATAAATTTATATTATTCTATGAGTTTTATTTTATTTTTTTTAGAAATTGATTATTTTCTCCATGATTTTCTAATTTAAATTATACTATTCTTTTAAAAGTGTTGTTAATCTAGTGATTATTTATTGAATTAATTCTTTCAAAATTGATAAATTATTAATCTATATAAGTGAAAGGAATAATTAATTAATTTGACTTACCTAATCATATTTAGTGTATAATAATTTTTTTCATCCAATTCCATTTCACTATGACAGCCCTATTTTGGATTCCATTGATTGAAGGGTGTTCACCTAGAGAATATACATTAATTAATTTTTGAAATTATTGACTAAACCTTGTAACATTTAACTTAATGGATTAAATATCATATAATTATTAATATTTATATATAGGTATTTAAATAAAATTTTGTTGAGTATATTTGGATTCTAAGATATTCTCTATGGTTTTATCAGGTTACATTTATTGGTATAATTATGAATGATTTCTTTATGTAATTATGTTTAAATATGTCATAAAACACAATTTTTTCAAATGGTTTTTACGATGTCTTAAATGAAAACCAATTTCATTCCATGAAATATCTATGACATGATTAATGGTTGATTGTTGTGGGAATATATAAGTGTTGATGAATAATGGATGGGGGTATGTATCTCCATACAATACACTAGTTAAAATTTTATATCTAATGAGAAAATTATTCATCATTACATTCTAGTTTATCATAAGAATGGTAATTAATAGTAAATTAATATTCCCTATAATAATGTTTGATATATATTTGATATATTTTCTACATTATTTTCTTATGCTCACATGATTTTTTTAATGACCCAGACCATTCTAGTCCATTACCTCACTAAGATCTAGTGTTTGAGGTGTTATGGGGGGTCAAGGTGACTCATCCCCAAAACTTTTCCAAATTTCTAGTTTTTTGAACAGTGTTTCTTAAACAGTAGGTCTATATTGTTTCTTGAACTCTGAGACTGCTAACAGTGTCATGAATAGTGTTTCTAGAATTGTTTCATTTCCATTGTCAAATTTTGAGTTTTTTCCAAATTTATTAGTTTAGCATGTTTAACTTTTTCTTTGTAAAAAAAGCATTAGAAGACCTCTTTTAAGGAATTTAAGTCCTATTCAAATCCCATAACTTCTATATTAATTCTCCTCAGACTAAATATTCCTTGTTCAAAATTCATATTTTCATGTGATATTTTTTAATGGAAAATCTACCATATATTAAATCTTTTCTCTTTTAAATATTCTAATGGGACAATATATCTTTCTCCCTTGTTCTTCATAATTGTTCCCTGGTGCGAGATGCTCGGACCTTCCCTTCCTTCATATAAGAGTCATGTGTGGTGTTGTAGCCTTGTATTGTGTCTTCCATAGAGTTTCTTCTGAATGCAAGCACACCCCCTGTTTAGGTGCAACAAAGTAGTATCAATCAATATCTAATATAAGGAATGATCTACCTTCCTTATCCTGGGTTCTAATACCTTTGTTTCTCCTTTCCCTACTATTTTATTTTATATACATGTTCTTAATGGAGTTTTATTTTGTGTTGACTGGTGTGGTGGTGTATCTGCATCGTCAAGTGTATATAGTCCTCTAGGAGAGGAGACTTTGATCTGTTTTGTTAAAATATTCTCATGAAAAGAGCATCAGAAACCTTTTGAGGTAGGTGATTCGTGGTCTCTCTAATCTTTTACATTAAACTATAGAGTTTTCATGTTTTATCCCATTACATAATAATTAATTTTACATAATAAATAGATGAACTAGATAAATAAAATGGTATTGATCGTATGTTATTTCCTCTTATTTGACTAGGTTGTGTGATATCTATGATTTCAATTTTTAGCATGTTTTTCTTGATAGAAATTGGTAAATAACATAAAATAAGAATAAGTATAATTATTTTTCAAAGAAAAAAGAGGCATGTAAATGAATTTGGATGTTGTTACAGTAAAAATGTTAAATTGAATTATTTGACGAGCTAGAGACATGTTGATGCTTGTTGATATTGAATTAAAGGCATGTGAATTAACTATTTAGTTAATTGTGATAGCTTAATATTTAATTTTCCAATAGTTAGAACCTATAATTAATAAATCGATTAATTACAAATGAATTAAAGAAGCATATGGTTGATAAAAAAGAAATTCTCGGTAGGGTTCAAAGTTACCCTCTTGTTTACTAGGCCGAGTGCCTTGTCCTTTGGATCCATGAGTGATAATTATATTTGAAGGATGGATGCCTTGTTTAAGGTCCAAGACCCTAGTTGATATGAGGTTTTTTCCTACTTCTTGTGTTCTGATGTGATCCTGGATGGCTCTTTTGATATGTGGGGGTAGAGAGGCCCATTGGTTGAGGCAGTAATTGATGCCTTGAGTGGCGAGATGCATCGGTTTATGCATGTCGCTGTCGAGGAGGACACCAGATTTGATGAAATGGGTCGGTTATTGAATGATAAGATGATTCCTGAATCGTGTTGGTATTTTATCTTCTTTACATTCCCCACATCTAACAGAAGTTTTTGTTCCTTACCCTCTTTCTGAAAGGGGTGAAGACACGTGGGGTATTCCACATAATTTCCATGTTTAACTTCTCGATGGAGGATGGGTCTACGCTCCTGTTGTAGGTGGAAAAGACTTTATGGGTAGCTCAACTACTCACCCTGTTGAGCCCCTTATGTTGGAGAGCTTAGAATGTTTTTCTAGAATTCCTAGGAACATGGGAATGTAATAATGTTTTTAATAAATGATTTAATTAATGATGATAACTCATTGTGTTGGAACTTGGTGTAAGGAAATGATGATGTTAAAATTAATAGGAACTTTGAATCTTGGTTGGAAGACTAATAAAATGTAATGAGGAATTAATAACAGTTAATTTATGGTCAATGAATTAATTAACATAAATTGAGACTGATAAAAAAATTAAGCAATATAATAAATCTCTTTAAATGGTCATGTGTTTATAGGATACCTTGTCTTAGCATAGGCAGCTAAGAGTCTAATTTATGTTGGATGTAGTTGAGTTTAAGACTAGGCTATTCCCATAGTGTGGTTATGAGATATAGTATATTCTATAATTTTTGTGTTTCTATAAACATCTCTACCCCGTCAGTTTGGAAAACGGATACCCCAGGGATTTAAGCCTTAGGGGTGATGTGTTGCCTAACATTATGATGGATGGATGGATGAATGACTACCCCCTTTGGCATTTCTCTCTTCTCTTGGTAGTTACTTGTGCTGGTAGGCACAGTGGTCAGTTTTCCCCATATATGTGTGTAGAGGGTTGTAATGGAAAGTGTTTATTCACAGACATATATATTCAGGATATAGTTTCCTATGGACTACTATAGGTTCAACGTGTATAGGCTGTGATGGCATAAAGAATCATACTCAGTGTATGGGAAGTAATGGATTGAGGTATAATGCCTGATGTATGATACACATTACGCGAGTTGTAAAAGATCCTATAAACTACCTAGTTACCTTAGTTATGCAGACGTGGGGGATGTGCACCATGAGGTGCATGTTGTGATGCTTCACCCAAGTGTCTACGGCCAAGCCTTTTAGAGAGAGATTCGTAGGACGTGTGATATTAAGGAAAAGTAGAAAACCATTAGGGAAGAGGTAGTGGGGTATCCTTGACATTATTTATGACATTATATAATCTTGTATAGCTTGCATTCATTACATTTTCACAGGAGGATATAGGGATGATCCTACTGAGTATACTGTTTTACTCACTCGACATATAAAAAAAAATTCAGGTCACTTAGAGAAGGATGAAGATCAAGCTGGTTGCTACTAGATTGGGGTTGCCGGAGTTGTTTGGGCTTCGTGGTTGCTGTTGTTTTTACTTTATTTAGGTACTTGTAGTTTTCCATTTATGTTTTAGTAGTTTTTCATGACATTACATATGTGTACATAGGATTTATTTTATATTGAAGTATGATTTATAGTTAATTGGTTTATGCCTTATCTATCCCTTCTGTATGTCTTCTCTTAGTGCGTAATTCCTCCCATTTGTGTGTTTACTATACCCTGGGAGCTAGTCTTCTACCTGGGGACTACTAGAGGTAGGACTTGGGGGTCACTATCTCCTTTATAACATTATTGTCCAATAAGGGGTACACATTGTGGGGAGGGGTCCAGGAAAAAGTGGTATCATATGTAATGTTGAGGGATAGGATGGAGTTTGTGTTTAGAATAGGCGAGGTATCAGGGATTGGAAAGGAAACTGTGTCAGTTTAATTTAGAATGTGATGTAAACACTAGACATCAACTCAGACATAGGCATTTAGGGCCCCTGTAATCTGATGCACGTAATATTATGTTTATAGTGGCTACTAAACAAGGTGATACTTTTAGTAGTCTAGAGACCTAGGAAAGGCTCAAGCATCATTCTTATTTGTTCATGTGTTTTAATGGGTAGACCTTGGGATTGGTTAAACCACAATAACTAAAAGAAAAATAAATAAATTAATTATTGTTTAGTCTTATATATTCTAGGTTTAGGGGACCTAACTACTTTTTATTATGTAGGTATGTCTCTCGGTCAACATCCTAGTCAGGTTCGTGCAAAATATGTCTAGAAGGTTATGCCAGAAAATCATTGTAGGGTAGAGGTTGGAAATGATGAAACATAGAGGAGGAAACTCAGAGATTTTCTATGCTAGAGTCTAGAGAAGTATGAGGGGTCATTTTCAGATGTAGTCACCAAAGAATAGTTATTGGAGGTTGAGATATCCTTCAGTTCAATCTATGCTCGAAAGGAGAACTGGGAGTCTTTGGATGTGGAAATTATTTAAGGGGCAGTAAGGTAGTGGCAGTTCTTGTTCCTCTGGGATTAAGAGGGGTCGACAATCTAATGGGAGGAGTTTCGAGACATGTTCAGAGTCAATTTTATTTCTTCAACTGCAAAGGAATCCAGTCACTAGGATCTTTGTACCCTTGGATAGGGAAGCACTAGTTTGTGAGAGTTTGGAATCCATTTCAATAAACTTTTACGATATTCTTCGGACCTATTTTCAGATGAGGAGGCCAGGGTGAGGCATTTTGAGGATGGTTTTCATCCATAGATCCAGCTTCTAATCATCCAGCTTATACTAAAGACATATATTGAGGTTCTGGGGAGGGTAGAGGTCATCGAGAGGAAATTATCCAAAAATAAGGTCATTATGAGAGGGGAGTCGTCAAGATTCCTCCTCAAGAAGAGTTGTTGTCTGGGGTTCCTAGTTTTCAGGGCAGAAGAGTTTCCATTTTTTTAAGGGTAGGTCCCAGCCCTTAGCATCTTCTTTCACCTGGGGTGGTGGCTCTCAGGACTATGATAAGGATCAAGAAATTTTTTTTCTTATGAAGGTTTATGCCATCGGTAGCGAGATTGCCTGACCATTCAGAGAAGTTAGCATGCACTAGGTGTTCAGCTCCAAGTTCCTCTACTGAGGCACTTTCATCCGAGGCTATAACATCAGGTTTCACTAGTTTTGGATCAATATATATCAAATTGTTAAGGCATAGGATAGCCTCTTGACACTCCCCATCCTTATAGAGAAGAGTGCGGCCATGGTATTAGTCATTGTCATGGTTGGAGAGGTTGTGGAAGAGGTGGTGGTCAGCTTTACACTTTCGTGTTTCTAGTGCTAGGTGATCGAGATTTTATTAGAGGAACCCTTTTCTTTTTTTTTCTATATTTGTGTATTCATTTTTTTTGGCTCATTATTGATTAACTTCATCAAATCATCTTCCCTTGTCTATGCTTTGGGACTAGAGTTAAAGAGGCTTCCAGTGCACTTGGCGTTGGCTATGCCAGTTTGAGGTCAAGATAACTTGTTTGAAGTATGTAGATACTGTGAGATAGTGTTGAGGAAGCACCTAAGTAGGGTATATGTCCTATTTTTATGGATACAACA
Organism: Viscum album; assembly: GCA_963277665.1. Classification (NCBI taxonomy): domain Eukaryota; kingdom Viridiplantae; phylum Streptophyta; class Magnoliopsida; order Santalales; family Viscaceae; genus Viscum; species Viscum album. The sequence goes on along the minus strand of OY728131.1, from coordinate 1,652,416,591 downwards.
ATATGATTTCATCCTCACCATGGATTGGTTGCATTCAGTGTAGGCTATTGTAGATTACTTCATGAAGAATGTGGTGTTCTTCAATGCTGATGAAGAGTCATTAGTGTTTGTTAGAGAGAGAGTACGTTAGTTGGGTCTGAGTTGTGTTATGTCCTTATCATTCATGATGGATGATATGATGCTCTATTCATCAGATGTTTAGTAGTTGGCATTTTCTAGGGTAATATAAGAGTACCCCGATGTCTTTTTCAGAAGAGGTTGTATCATTACCCACTCGATGAGAGATTGAGTTTGGGATTGATATACAGCTAGGAGAATCTATTTTCTCTATGTCTCCAAATAGTATGGACCCTTCAAGGATATGGGAGATGTGTCTATATTTTGAAAATATGTTAATGTGTGGTTTTGTTCGGCTTAGTGTGTCCACATGGGGTGCACCAGTTTTTTCCTGAAGAAGGCCGATGGTAGTTTGCATTTGTTTATTGATTATCACCACTTAAACAAATTGGAAGTGAAGAATCGCTATCCTCTTCTGGGGATTTATGATTTATTCGATCAACTGAAGGGTGTATGTTGGTTCTTGAATATCGACTTGTTGTCATGATATTTTCAGATGCAAGTGAAGGTTGAAGATTTCTTGAAGACTATTTTTCATTGTCATCATGGGAATTACGAGTTCACTTTATTGTTGTTAGGTGTGATGAAATCTCGAGCTTTGTTCATGGGGTTCATTAATTTTGTGTTCCATGATTTATTGGATAAGTGTTTGGCGGTTTTCAGCGACAAAATTCTTGTGTACTCTATGTCTGAAGAGAAGCATGCAGAGCATCTGCATGCATTTTGGGGAGTTAATTGTCAAAAGTAGTTGTTTGGGAAGTTTTAAAAGTTTGATATTTAGGATTTAGATGTTCATTTCGTGGGGATGTTTTGTTACAATAGAGAGTAGTTGTGGATCCTTTGAAGATATTATCAGTTGTATCTTGGGAATCCCCCAACACAGTGGTGGAGGTGTGAAATTTCCATGGTCTCACTGGATACTATGGGAGGTTCATAGCTAATTTCTCTCAGTTTTCGACTCCTTTGACTGCACTAACCAGGAAGGATAATGTGTTCATGTGGACTGATCAGTGGCAGACATCTTTTTAGTATTAGATGAAGATGTTGGTAAGTTCTCCAGTTCTTTTTCTGCTAGTAGAGGGAGTTTAGTTTGAGGTTTTCTATTATGGTTCATGTTTGGGGTTAGGATGCATTCTAATACAGAAAAGATAATTTGTTTCTAATGGGTCCTAGTAGTTGAATCCCCATGAATGTAACTAAACCACTCATGATCTAGTGTTAGAGATTGTGGTTTTTGATCTGAATTTGTGGAGACATTACACCACATTGGCAAGTGCTTTTTGGTTTTCACCGATCATAAAATCCTAAGGTATGTTTTCCCCAGCATGACTTGAACTTGCAGAAGAATTTGTGGATGGAGTTCATATAGGAATACGACTTTAAAATCTCATATATACATAGAAAGGGGAATTTTGTAGCTGATGAAATATGTATAAAATTACGTCGTGATATAGTGCATGAATCTGGTGATTCATAGAGAGTATTGGAATAACATTTTTCATTACATGTCTATATGGGAGAAGTTGGGGTATATGTTGTCTTTTTCAATTGATGGTGTAGTCATCTCTAATGTAGCATGTGGAAGTGTCTCATTTGGGAGATCTAGATGTGGAGGCCTAAAGAGTCCGAGTTGTTTTTGGTGATGCCACTAATTGTTTTCCCGAGGATGAACAACATGGAGTGTTTTATCAGGGATGGCTTTTCATTAGTTTTGTGATGTGTGAGATGGTTATAAGAGAGTTCCATAATTCTAATTTAACATTGCATCGTGTACTGAAAAATATGTATTGATCTTTGAGGAGTTAGTTTTGGTGTCCTAGGCTAAACTCACAATTGTAGTGTTTGTGTCTTGAAGTTTGTTCTTCCAGAGGGTGACAGCTGGGCACCGTGTTCCCAATGGTTTTCTCCAGCCATTAATTGTTTCTCAATAGATTGGGAGGGAATGTTGGTGTACTTTGATACTAGTTTAACACATGATTAAGGATTACATGATGTTATATGGGTGGTAGTTGAATGTTTAAAGAAATCAACCCACTTCATAGCAATCACGGATTCGAGCTCAGTAGAGGTTTTGTCAAGGAAGTATCTAGAGGAGTTGGTGAGACTCCACATAGTCCCAAGGAAGATCATTACTAATTGCGATATTCTTTTCACCTCTAGGGTGTGAAGAGGTCTCTAGCATGCTTTTAGTTATTAGCTATTCCTTATCACTTCTTTCCATCTACATATGGACAGTCTCATAGAGTGGACCATCCATACTCTTGAAGACATATTGAGCTCTTGTATCCTTGAGTTTGGTGGTTTTTGGATGGGAAAATTTCCCTTTTTGGAGTTATCTTACAACAATATTTTTCACTCCACCATCAGTATGGAACCATTTGATGATTTTTATGGCTGACCTTTCTATTCTCTATTATGGTAGACTGAGGTTGGAGAGTCAGCAATTCTCAGACTGAAACTAGTACAGAATACCACAGAGATGGTCCAGGTTATTCATGAGAGGATGAAGGAATTTTAGGATCATCAGAAATTATATGTTTATCAATGGGGGAGGCCATTAGAGTTTGATTTCTAGGATCATCGGTTTCTGAAGGTGACTCCCCATCATTGTCCGGGAAGGTTTGGTCATGGGAATAAGATTTATCCACAATTGTTTAGGCCTTTGGAGGTGTTATATTGTGTTAGATCCTTGTTTTATCAAGTAGAAATCCCCCCACAGATGAGTCGAATACATGATGGTTTTTTATGTGTTGTAGCTCCATCATTATATTCATTATGACTCTCATGCCATCAATTATGGAGAGATCACTAATGGGAATAATGGGACCATCAAGGAGCGGCTTGTAGAGATCCATGACTACAATGAGATATATTTTGTGGGCATGTTACCCCCATGGTTCATGTCTTGTGGTGGAATGGTTGTGTGGAAGAGAGTACCTAGGAATGTGAGTCCCAGATATGTGCCCAATACCCCAAGTTGTTGTTTGATGTTTAGCTCTTTTCATGCAATGATGTTCGTTTTTTGTTTTTTGACCATTTCATATCATGATATGGCTTCCTTTTGTTACTCGTTTTGTATTGGCCTCTTTTGATAGGTATCTACCCCGGGAGATTGTTTTGTATCTGGTTGTGGGTTTCGTGTGGTTTCGAGTGTTCCTTTTTGAAGTAGTTGATCTCCTTTGGTGGTGAGAGGCCTGATAGTTATCTCGAAGAGTGGTTGCTCATACCCCTTTTTCTATATCCTATATGGGTTGGTCTTGGATTCTCAAGGATGATAATTTTTATAGGTATTTAATGTAATTTCCTAGACCTATCTAGTCTATTACGTTGCTGAAATCTAGTGTTTGAGGTGTTCTAGGTGGCCAAGGTGACTCATATCCAACACTTTTCAAAATTTTCAGTTTTTTGAATAGTGTTTGGAGAATGGTAAGTCTACAATGTTTCCAAAATGGTGAGATAGCTAATGGTGTCATGAATAGTGTTTCTTGAATTGTTTCATTTCCATTTTCATTTTTCCATTTTTCCATGTTCCCTGGTTTCTCCCGTTTAATGTTTAATGTGAAGAAAAATGCATTAAAAGAATTTTTTAAGGAATTTAAAGCCGATTCAATGCCCATAACTCCGATATTAATTTTCATAAGACTTGGGTTGCCTCTAAATGGAAAAACCACGCGGTTTAATTCAATACTTTTTTAATGGAAATTCCATTTTATCTTAAATCACTGCTCTGTTAAATCTTCTAAAGGGACAATATATCTTTCTCCCTTGTTCTTCATCCTTGTTCTATGGTGATAGATGTTTTAACCTCACCATCCTTACAATATTATTCATGTATAGTGTTGTAGCCTTGGATAATGTCTTCTCTATAGTTTCTTCCTGCTACATGTGCACACCTTGTTATGGTGCTAACAAGCAGTATCGATCAATCTTCAATATAAGGTATGATCTACCATTATTCTTCTGGTTTCCATTCCTTATATTTCTCTTTGACCTATTATGGCATGCTATCTCCATTTTCCTAATCGAGTTTTGTTGGTTTATGGCTGGTGTGGTGGTGTCTCTTCATCCTCCAGTGAATGAAGTCCTCCCGGAGAGGAGATTGTGATATGTTTTGTTGGACTATTATTATGCAAAGAGCATGATAATCCTTTTTATGCAAGGGATTCATGGTCTCTATATTATTTTACATGAAAATATATAGTAATCAAGTTTTGTCCCACTATATCACAATTGAATTGACATAATAAATATTTAAATTGGGTAAAAAATTGTTATCGATCATATGTTATTGCCTATTGTTTTTATATATAGTTTGATATATAATATTTCCTTGTTTTGAATGTCGTTCATGATAGAAATTTGAAAGGAACATAAACTGGGATTAATTATAATTATTTATCTAAGATAAAAAAGGAATGTAAATGAATTTTGGTTTTTTGTAGTAATATTCTTAAATTGAATTTCTTGATGAGACAGAGACATGTTGATGCTTGTTGATATTGAATTAAAGGAGTGTTAATTACCTGTTTAGTTAATTTTTGATTTCTTACTATTTAGGTTTCCCATAGTTGGAACCAACAACTATTAATCAGTTAATTATAGATGGATTAAATAACTAGCCGGTTGTTAAAAAGAAAATTCCTGGTAGAGTTAGGGGTTACCCTCATTCTTGTAAGGCTGAGTGCCTAGTGCCTTAGATCCAGGAGTGGTCATTATGTTTGAAAGTGAGATTCCTTGTTTAAGGGCCATGATCAATGTTGATATGATGTTTGTCTCCAACTACATGTGTTGTGATGTCAGCCTAGATGGGACTGTGATATTTGGGCGTAGGTGGGCCCATTAGTTGTTGTAGTATTTAAAGCCTACTGTTTCAACGTGCATCAACTTATGCATGTGGGTGTTAGGGAGGACACTATAGATAATAAAACGGGTTAGTTATTGAATTTATGGATGCTTGTTTAATCTTGTTGGTTTTTTTTACTTTACTTTCCCCATATCTCAAGGTAGATGTTATTTCTTACAAATCTTCCAAAATGGGATAAGACACATGGGGTTTTCCACGTGATTTCTGTGTATAGATTTTCGATGGAGGATGGGTCTACGCTCCTAATATAGGTGGAAAGTACGTGAAAGGTAGCTCATCTACTCAACCTATTGAGCCCCCTTTGTTTGCTACCTCATAATTTTTTCCTAGAATTTTGGGGAATATATTAAAGTAATAATTATATTAATAAATGATTTAATAATTAATTATAACCCATATGGTTGGAACTTGGTGTAAGGCAATGACGAGGATACAAATTAACGAAACTACTATTCTTTGTTATAATTCTAATGAAATGTAATGGGACTTAAAATTGGTTAATTAAATGTTAACTAATTAATTTACATAAACTGGAAGTTATAAAAAGGGAATAAAGTAATATAATAAATCTATTTAAATAGTTGTGTACTTTTAGGATACCTAATAATTGCATTGGAATTAGGGAGTCCAAGAGATGTTAGCTGTAGTTGAGTCTAAGACTATGTTATACCCATAGTTTCATTTTGGACAATAGTATATTTTGAAACTTTTTTGTTTCTATAAGCTACTCCACCCCATCAGTTCGGGATGTAGACACCCTAGCGATTCTGAGCTCTGTGGGGGGGGGGGGGGGGTGTTTTCCCCTATATTTCGGTGGGAGTATGGATAACTGATTACCCCCTTAGACACTGCTCTCTTCTCTTGGAAGTTACTTTGGCCCATTAGCATAGTAGTTAGTTTTCTCGATATATGTATGTAGAGGGATGTAATGGATTTTGGTTAATCAAACACATATATTCTCGATATATTTTTTATGGAGTAACATAGGTGTAATGTGTATTGGTTGTGATGGCTCAAGGATCCTTACTTGGTGTAAGGGCTATGATGACTTGAGGTATAATTACTGACATATGATACACATTATGGATGATTTTGTGGATCCTAGAATCTACCTGGATTCTTTTGTAACATGGACATTGTTTTTGTGCTGCATGACGTTCATGTTGTGGTGCTTCGCCTAGGTGTCTATGGGCAAGCCTTTTGGAGAGAGAATCTTAGGATGTGCGATGTTTTGGAAATGTGGAAAACCAATGGGGAAGTGGTGTTAGGGTACCCTTGAAATTCTTAATTATATTATATAACCTATTATGGTATACATGGTGACATTAGCCATGGGGAGGCTGGGAACTTAGTATACATGTTTATGTGATGAGATAGTTTCACTTTTTTCACTGTGGTTTAGAATTCTTTATTAACTTTTTCACAAGAGGCTTCTTAGAGGATACTACTGAGTATATTATTATACTGACCCTACGTATATATAAACTATTTTTTGCATCACTTGGAGAAGGTTAGAGATCAAGATGGTTACTACTTTCTTGGGGTTTTAGGAGCTGTTTGGGTTTTATGGTTACTACCGTTTTTTTACTTTCTTTTGGTACTATTTAATTTTCTATTTCAGTTGTAGTAATTTTTGTATGACATTACAAATGTGTACGTGGGATTTATTTTATACTTCAGTATGATTTGGATTTATTTGGTGTATGACTTATCTCTCTCTTTTTCATGTGTTCTCTCAGAGGGTAATGAATCCCATTTATGTGCTTATTATACCCTCGGTGATAGTAACCAACCCAATGCCTATTCAAGGAGAGACTCAGGGGTCACTATCTCACTTCTCACATTTTTAGTCCAGGAGGGGTACACCTTGTGGGGAGGGGGTCATAACAATTTTAGTCATAAATATAATGTTCCTTATACCAATGTTTAATCAATATTCATATAATTATTGTAATGAATATATTATCATATAATAGATCCTTTTTATTCACTCTTTTTTTCAAACTTCATTGAATCATTTCTTAATTTATTACATGTTTTATTCCATGAATTGTATTTTATAGTCTATTTTTTTTGAATTTTTTTCATATTTATATAATTAACACTCATAAGATAATTTTATTACCACTTGTCATATGTGATTTTAAACTCTTATGCTTACCCTTAATAAGCATCTAAACTCACCCCTTCTTATATTTCATTTTCCTCCAGTTATGAAGATAGGAAAATTGTGAATTTTTTTGAAAAGTATATTATGTGTAGAATTAGTGGGATATGGTTAATAATTGTTATAGATTTAATATTTTCTTATATAGTAGGTAAACTAACCCTCACTTGAAAAATACATGAGTTTTATTAGTTTATTATTTTCCCAATTCTCTAAAACACTAAACCTACATGGTCCTGGGAATTTACTGTAATGTAATATTTTCTTTTAATTCATGTAATCAAGATAGTCAAATCCATGTGGTGCTATACCTATAAATTTGTTATGAAGGAAAGGTGGTCATTCTATCCTCACAACTAAAATTAATGAGAAAATTTCAAAAAGGAGTATGATGTAATGGAGAATTGTTATATCCCATATAACATTGAACCTCCCTATTTTGAAATATTGAATTCCACTTCAATTAATTTGTTGGATATTGGAAATACTTACAAGGAAATTACATTTTATTTATTTTTTATTTCTATTTAGGATACAATGGGAATTTTATCGATTTTTTAGAAAACTATATAATAGCATTCACTTTTCCCTATGGAATATTTGTATAAATAATATTTTCAATTAGGTTTTTTAGAGAACCAAACAGTTTTTAGAGAAGTATGATTTAAATATGAAAATAAATGTTTTATACTATCACTGATGTATTTATCAATGAATATTCTATCATTATAATGACATTTGAATATTTTTTAGTAAATCTAAAAAATTTCCTGCTCTATATGATAAGGTAAATTTGGTACTGGGCTTGGAGAAACTATAATTAATAGTGTGGTAAAGAATAATTCAATGTAAAAAAACTTTAATGGATGTTAATGATGTTAACATGGTCAAAATTGATGTAATATCATAACACCTCCTCCAACATCAATTATGGTAGTGAGGATAATCCATGAGAATGATTGGTTTTACAGATGATTTATCAATTAAGCTTTAGATGTTTAAATAACATTTTAAATATTTCTAAAATTTCAGGCCATGTTTATGTTTATGAAAATTACCTATAATATTTCAATAGATCCAATAACGATTTATTCTTAGAACCAGTCATCATATCACTTTATTAGGTTAGAATTCTAAAATCTTGTGTGGTAGTACTAAATTTTATCTATGGGAGATATTATTTGGTATAGCAGAGTGAAGAAGTAATATTTTATCTATTATGAAATCATTTTTTTGAATAGATATTTTAAAAATTATGCAATAAAAAATAATTTTTGGAAGTTGTAAATGTTGTGGGTAATTCATTCTGTATCTCATTAGAATAATTATAATTATATTTACAAACCATTATATATTTATTTTTTGTTATTAAAGAAGAAAGCTAATCTAATGTTAACAAGATGAGTGTTTTTCATCAACAAATTTAATCTTATTATTAAAGACCAAAATGATGAAATGAATCAAGTGGTTAATTTCTTATCTAGACTCTAATAATTTAAGGATGAAAATACTAATTTGATAAAGGTAGAATTTTTATATGAACGAGTATTTTCCAGGAACAATAAGGAAAAACAATGGTAATATAAATTTTCTAATTACATTTATACTATGAAAAATCCTCAATGGATTTCATAGAATAAAAAATAGGTTTGAGGTTGATGTGAATTATTACTTATGAAAATATACATACCATTAAAAATATGAATTTGGTGTAATTGGGAAAATGTGTATGCTAGAAGGGTTGATAATTTCAATTAATTACCACTACCAAACAAACCCATTTGGTAGAAACTATAGAAATTTAAATATAATTGACAATTTTATTGATAGTGTTTTTACTAGAATAAATTATTTAATAAATCTAATGAATTTTTTCAAAAACTAAAATATCGTCTAAAGGAAAAAAATATGAGGATAAGGAATGATAAACCTCAACATGATATACTAGGTGTTTGAATTTTCAATTTTTACGGTATAGAATTCATGGTAACATTCCAGAAATATCATATGAATGATTATATTTTTGTGATTTTGGACTATATATCAAAATGGGTTTATTAAATTTCTTTGCATGACAATGTAGGGTCTTTTATTGTTAAATTTTTTTCAAAATATATCTTCTATCGATTTAGAGTTCCTATATCATTCAGAAGGGTTAATGGGGTACACAACAAGAAAAAAATTAAATTCTTATTTAATGTTTTTGATATAAAAAAATAATAGGTCAATGTATCATCCAAAAACAAGTTTTTGGGCTAAGATGACCAATAAGGACATTAAAGTCTTTTGTTAAATATGGTGAGATTATTAAGGAATAATTTTTCAAAAAATATGGGGGATACATTTTAAGAATAAAGAGTTACATTTAAAATTATTATGGGTATACTATCACATAGACTTTTTAATGAAATAATCCATCTACTAGTTAAGATTGAACAATGAGATTAAGTGGATTTGAAGGATATGAACATGGATTATGAGTGTGATATAGAGAATAGTGTTTTAAACATTAATGAGTTAAAATTGATAATAAGATAATATCATGTTAATTATAAGATAGTGAAAAAGATGATAAATATTTTCTTGATAAGATTATTCAAATATGAACATAAAATAAGGAAGAATTATCATTCTATTCAATTATAGTATTAATCTATTTCTAGGGAACAATAATTCCATATGGTATGGACCATCAACATAGTGGGTGTAAATCAAAATGGAACTAATATGAATATAAAATTTTAAATTTTTAAACATAGAAGGTGGAGTGGTAGAGAAATACACTTATTTTATTATTTATTAATGGAGAGATAAAAATTAATGTTAATAACTATATACAATGTCTTTTTGTTATTGGGACCAAGATTTTTATTCTTTTCACAGTTTTTTAATTAAAATAAACATAATTCTACCCACAAAGTACGTTACCTTCATTTTAAATAATTGAAAATTATAATTTATAATGAATGAAAATGGAAATGAATAAATATTAAAATAAGAGCATGAAAAGTGGGGGGTAATATTATTAACCTAAATCTTTTAGTTGAGATCACTCTTATATAATAATTGATTTCCCATGAAAGTAATCTTTTTTTATGAATAAAACCTAATGGGTTTTGAGTTTTTATAATGTGATACAGAATAACATTTGTAAAATTTATTCATCATATCTGTAGGTGACATATCACTACAAAAATGTTTATTTTCTTGTTAATGAACTTGTATAGTGAATTTTGAAAAGAAATAATATGTGGGATAATAATCAGACTTATATATACTAAAATTTGAACATTGGTTTTGGTGTATTATTCACTAAATTGGAATAAAAAATCAAGGAACTAATAAAAAATATAATTATATTAATCCCCTAAAACATACATAAAATGATAAATTGGTATCCCACATGAAATTCCCAATATAACACAACCTTGAGTGGTTGTGTGAATGGGTGGAAAAAAATTATAAGAGCATGAGTGAAATGATATTTTGATAGAAGTATACCCTTATAATTCTTCTATAACATAAGAATTGAAATTTAGTAAACAGATTCCTTTTACATGGTATAGTTTAGTAAAAGAATAATCACATGAATTTAATAAGTTCAAAACACATTCCATGTATCAATAAATTCAAAAATAGTTTATATCCCTAGTTTTTAAAAATAATGGATTGTAATGGGGATATTGAAATTAAATAAATAAAAAATATATTAAAATATTATATTTTCATTAAATTTGTTTTAAGGTACTAAGAAATAAAATACAAGAAGAGAATATTTAAGTAGATATTTTTGTTAAAGTGTTACAATTAAGATAAATACATCAACTAAAATATATTAATTAAAATTTTAATGTCCTGGAAATCAAAAATGAGTTTATTTCAGTTCATTGCAAAACATTTTCAGAGAAACAACTTGAGGAATGTTATCACTCGAGTGTGTATGAATTTTCATACCATAAATCTATTATTTTTTAATATGGATATCATTTACCTTTTCCTAGATTTTTTTTAATTTTTATATATTAAATTGAATTTTATTTAGTTCAAAATTCTTTCAAAAAATGAAATTAATTATACAAATTTGATCTTATATTTTTATTCATGAAACATATTGTTATAATATTTATGTTATTAAGTGGAATCATTCTTTTTTGAAGAGTTTTCATAAAAGGATACCAACTATGAATTATGATGTTCTCTACGTGAGAGTAAAATAGGCATGGAAAAGGGAATACAGGAATAAATACCATAGGCAATGTGTTTTAATAGAATAACCAAAAGACAAAAAAAATTAATGTGAGAGTAACGTGGATCATCCAATAGGGCTAATATAATATTATATGAGAGTATAAGAGTATGATGTTTGTCCAACAGAGTCACACATTCATCACCATAATGTTATACCTACTCATTAAAAAATCATTGTGTCAACATACTAGGACAATAGTGTCTCCAAAATATCATTGGGGAGACATGTTACGTGGTATTTCAACCAAAACTATTTTATAAAGGCCAACGTAGAATATATCGAATATACAATCTAGCATGGATGGGAAATTCATGGAAAAACATAAAGTAACATTTTATGCTTTATGGTTCTATATTTTTGGGAATATGATGAGTCAAGAGGATAATATTACGTTTCTAATGTTATGCAGTATTATATTACACCCCAAGGCTATATCTACGCCAATGTTTCCCATTTCAGTCACCAAGACTAAATTTATCCTTCAATGTTGTATCAAGTAATAAATGAAGATATTTCCAGAACATTAATTGATCTATATGAACCAATGAATGACTAATTTTTAAACCAATCAAACATCTGGTCCAAACATAAACTATGTTGAATCTAACACATCCTTACTGCTCTAATTTTAGAATATTTTATAAGTCAACAAGGGATGTTTTTGCAATTTTCCAAAAGATATAATGTAACACCATGTCACTAAAACTACACTATAAACACTTTATAAAGAAACAATTATGGGATATTATTCATAGTGGCATTACTCTAAAAGAAATTACATATAGAGTACATAAATGGGTTATGGAGACTACGAGAATAGTCTTACATACCTTTCTGACCATTAATGGTAAACAAAAATAAAATATAACTTTGGAACCTAGTCTATAAAAGATATATGGATTATTTTAAAGGTAAAAGGGAGGTCATTATTCATTGATGAGAATAAAACTTTCAACAATGTCAAAAAATCTAGGTACTTACTTCCCAAGTGGATTGATAATAGTTTATGTGAATAAGTATTTAGATAAGATCATATAAAAATAAGGTATGATTGATATTCTGGTGAGAGGTGACTAGTGAGTCGAAGGTGCATCCAAGTGATGAAGGTGTATGTCATACATTGAATAAAATTATTTTTCTTTTATCTATTTTGATTATTATATAGAGGGAATTTGTGGTTAAACACCAAATTCGGAAGGGAGAGGTGTATTTTTTATTCTTTTGTAATTCTTAACAAAATAAGTTTTTCCTTGACATGTAATTTTTAAAAAAAAATTGTAGGATATTCATAATTTAGAGTAAATGGTGATGGAATAATAGTTGAAATTCAATCCCAAACACATTTAGTATAGAATCACTACTAAAAATTCAGACTATAATGACCGCCATTGGAAGTCGCTTTAGGCCTATAGAGACCACACAGTGACTGCCAATGGTGGTTTCTTTAGGCCCGACTCTGTTGGCCTACAGTGACCACCTAGAGGTCACTGAATCCGGCCTACAGCGACCACCATTGGCGGTTGCTGAAGCTTCCCAAAATACTGGCCTACAATGACCGCCAATGGTGGCCGCTAAACATGAAATATTTTTTTTAAAAAAATTCATGGTATAGAATAGAAAACAGAAAATAAATCATAAAAAATTTAAAAAAAATCCAACCAACATAAACTTCAAAATCATCATAATAAATAAATGACAGACGTGCTTCAACGATCCACAACAATCTGCTTTAGAAACCTACAATATGATACAAAGAAAACAACTAAGAAAAAAAACATAAATTTTACATATTTATTCAGTTATTATATAAATATAATAAAATTAAATATGACATCTCATGCGTGATATAATAATTTAAAACCCCCAATTTAATAAATGTTATCATTTCTGATTTTTTTTCTTGTTTTGGAGTCTTTTCTTTAGTTTCTGAAAGTGTTTTATTGTCTAAAAGGAATGTTTTCCGCACGCACCGCACGTTCGATGGACATTCCTCTCTTACTGCATGTCACGAATAATAATCCTATTGTTTTCATGTGGTTTCAGGTAATTTGGAACACGTTTTCTCTGAATTCAACCGTGACACGCCATTTTTGTCTTTTATGACTCTGGAAACGCGTTTCCGGTCACCGAGGTCAAACGACAGCTTATATTGATGTTCCGTCTGCCCGAACATTTCAAAATTCACACATTTGTTGTTGTCGTGTGATTTCATGTCATTAAAAGATCGTTTGGGTGGTATTGACCACCCAGTGCGCCCTTTTAGAGCGCGATGAACTACTCAAAACGACACCTTTGGTCGTACCACGCGCACCGCACAACTGATGGATGTGTCATCTCCTCTTGAAAGTCATGAATAATAATCATATCGTTTTTGTGTGGTTTCAGGTCATTCGGAGCATGTTTCCTCTGAATTCGACCATGACACGCTGTTTTGGCCTTTTATGACTCCGAAAACGCATTTTCAGTCACCACATTCAAATAGCACCTCCGATTGATGTGATGGCTTCCCGAACATTTCACAATTCACACCGTGGTTTTTTTCGTATGATTTTATGGCATTATGAGGTCGTTCGGGTGGTTTTGACCACCCAACGTGCACTATTAGAGCATGCCGAACTACTGAAAACGAAACATTCGGTCGTACCATGGCACCACCCTTCCGATTGATGTGTTTTCTCTTCCATCATGTCAAAAATAATATTACTATCCGTTTCGTGTGATTTTAGATCATTTGGAGCATGTTTTCTCCGAATTTGACCATAACACGCCGTTTTGGTCTTTTTTGACACTGGAAACACGTTTCCTGTCACCATGGTCAAATGACACCTCCGATTGACATGTCTTCTACCTGAAAATTTTACAATTCACACCGAAGTTGTTTTCGTATGATTTCATGGCATTCCAAGATCGTTTGGTTAATTTTTTCCACCAACGTGCCCTTTTAGAGCGCACCGAACTGCTGAAAACGACACATTCAGTCATACCGCACGTACCACACTTCCAATGGATGTCCCATCTCCTCCTTCATGTCACGAATAATATTAATATCATTTTCGTGTGGTTTCAGGCCATTTGGAGAACTTTTTCTCTGAATTCAACTGTGACATGCCATTTTGGTTTTTTATGACTCCAGAAACGCGTTTCCAGTCACCGTGGTCAAACATTACCTCTGATTGACGTGTCATCTACCTGACCATTTAAAAATTCACACTGTGGTTGTTTTCGTATGATTTCATCGTATTCCATGATCGTTCGGGTGGATTTGACCACCCAACGCGCCCTTTAAGAGCGCGCCGAAGTGCTAAAAATGACACATTTGGTTGTATTATGCACACCGCACGTCCGATGGATGTTCCATCTCCTTCTGCATGTCAGAAATAATTTTCCTATCGTTTTCTTGTGGTTTCAGCATATTCGGAGCACTTTTTCTCTAAATTTGACAGTGACGCCGTTTTGGTCTTTTATGACTCAGGAAACGCGTTTTTGGTCACCGCGGTCAAACAACACCTCTGATTAATCTGTCGTCTACCCAACCATTTCACAATTCACACCTCAGTTGTTGTAGAATTATTTCATGTCATTCCGAAGTCATTCGGGTGGTATTGACCACCAAACGCGCCCTTTTAAAGCGTGCCAAACTGCTAAAAATTACACATTCAGTCATACCACACGCACCGTACATCCGATGGATGTTCTGTATCCTCTTTCAAGTCAAGAATAATATTCATATAGTTTACGTGTGGTTTCAAGCCATTCAGAGCACGTTTGCTCTGAATTCAAACGCGACATGCCGTTTTGGTCTTTTATGACTCCTGAAAGACATTTTCCGTCACCATGGTCAAACTGCACCTGTGATTGACATGTCTTCCACCCGACCATTTTACAATTCACACTGTGGTTGTTTTCGTATGATTTCATGGCATTTGAAGGTCGTTCGGGTGGTTTTGACCACCCAATGCACGCTTTTAGAGCGCGCTGAACTGCTAAAAAATACAAATTCGGTCGTACCACGTGGACCACATGCCTGATGACATGTCGTCTCTTCCTTCATTTCCTGAATAATATTACTATCATTTTCATGTGTTTTTAGGTCATTCAGAGCACATTTTCTCTGAATTCAACCGTGACACGCCGTTTTGGTCTTTTATGACTCTAGAAACGCGTTTCCAATCACCACAGTCAAACAGAACCTCCGATTGACATGCCTTCTGCCCAAACATTTAACAATTCACACCGCGTTTCTTGTCGTATGATTTGATGGCATTCTGAGGTCGTTCGGGTGGTTTTGACCACCCAACCCGTCCTTTTAGAGCACGTTGAACTGCTGAAAGCGACACATGCAGTCGTACCACTCGAACCGCGTGTCAAATGGACGTGTCGTATCCTCCTGCATGTCACGAATAATATTCCAATCGTTTCGTGTGGTTTCAGGTAATTTGGAGCATGTTTGCTCTGAATTCGACCATGACATGCTGTTTTGGTCTTTTGTGATTCCGGAAACATATTTCCCTTTTCAGTTGTCAAACGGCACATCCGATTGATGTTCCGTCTGCCCAACCATTTTACAATTCACACTGTGGTTATTGTCGTATGATTTAATGGCATTTCGAGGTCATTAGTGAGGTTTTGACCACCCAATGCGCTCTTTTAGAGCGTGCCTAATTGCTTAAAACGACACATTCGGTCATACCGTGTGCACCACAAGTCCGATGGATGTGTTTCCTCCTACTGCATGTCACGGATAATATTATTATCATTTTCATGTGGTTTTAGGTCATTCAGAGAATTTTTTCTCTGAATTCGACCGTGACACGCCGTTTTGGTCTTTTATGACTCCGGAAACGCGTTTCTAGTCACCATGGTCAAACGGAACCTCTGATTTATGTGTCATCTACCCGAACATTTTAAAATTTACACTTCAGTTGTTTTCTTATGATTTCAAGGAATTCATAGGTTGTTCTGGTGGTTTTGACCACCCAACGCGCCCTTTTAGAGCGCACCGAACTGGTGAAAATGAGACATTTAGGCGAAATTCACGCAATTCATGTCTTATGGAGGTGATGATTCCTCTTAAAAGTCACAAATAATATTCCTATTGTTTTAGTTTGGTTTCAGGTGTTTCAGAGCATGTTTTCTATGAATTCAACCGTGACACGCCATTTTGGTATTTTATGACTCTGGAAACACATTTCCAATCACCGCGGTCAAACAGAACCTCCGATTGATGTTCTATCTACCAGAACATTTTATAATTCTAACCTCATTTGTTTTCGTATGAATTCATGGCATTCTGAGGCCGTTCAGGTGGATTTAACCACTCAACCTGCACTTTTAGTGCGTGTCGAACTGCTAAAAACGACACATTTGATCATACCATGTGCACTGCATGTACAATTGATGAACCTTCTCCTCCTACATGTCATGAATAATATTCCTATCGGTTTTTTTGTGGTTTCAGGTCATTTGGAGCACGTCTTCTCTTAATTTGACCATGACACACCATTTTGGACTTTTATGACTCTAGAAATGTGTTTCCAGTCACCGCGGTAAAAAAAACCTCTGATTGACGTTCTGTCTGCTAGACCATTTCAAAATTAACACTGTAGTTGTTGTCGTATGATTTCATGGAATTTTGAGGTCGTTCGGGTGGTTTTGACCACCCAATGCGCCCTTTTAGAGCGCGACGAACTGCTAAAAACGAAACATTCGGTCGTATCACGCGCACCGCACGTCCGATGGACGTTCCCTCTTCTCCTCCATGTCATGAATAATATTCCTATCATTTTTTTGTGGTTTCAAGACATTCGGAGCACATTTTATCTTAATTCGACCATGACACGCCATTTTGGTCTTTTATGACTCCAAAAATGTGTTTCCGGTCACCGCTGTTAAAAGGCTCCTCTGATTGATGTGTCGTCTACCCGACCATTTCAAAATTCACTCCTTAGTTTTTTGTCGTATGATTTCATGGAATTCCGAGGACGTTCAAGTGGTTTTTACCACCCAACGCGCTCTTTTAGAGTGCGCCGAACTAATTGGCCTATTGTATAGTTGTACAATTGGAATAATGGCATAATGGCCTACTGGCCATTTGTTCTAACATCCAACTCAACAATTGGACACCTGGACAATTTCTCTAATGGCCTAACATCCTAATGACCAATTGGACTACTTTATATTTTCACAATTATTGGGGTGTCCGAGGGTGAGGGGGGGGGGGGAGTCCGGGGGTGCGGGGGGGGGGGGGGGGGGTTATGTCTGGGGGGGATGTTCGGGGTGGGGGGTGCTGTCTGAGGGTGGGGGGCTGTCCAAGGGTGGGGCAACCTGTTCGGGGGGTGTGGGGGGGGGGACTGTCTGGGGTGCATGGGGGCTGTCCGGGGTGGGGGGATATCTGGGGTGGGGGTGATGTCCGGGGGTTGGGGGATGTCTGGGGGTGGGGCGGGCTAGCTGGGGTGAAAGGGTTGGAGGGGTTGTCCGGGGGGGAGGGCATTCTGGGGTGCGGGGTGCTGTTCGGGGGTGGGGGCGGACAGTCTGGGGAGTGGGGTGCTGTCAGGGAGTGGGCATGGGCCTAAGTGACTAATTATGATTTGGGATCCCGAAAGTAATACCTACTCTTATGTTCTAACCTATAGGATTCCATGATAATTTCTCAACTAGCATACTATTCTCGAGGATCCCAAGAGGAATGCATTTTCATACATATAGAAACTAAGGACTCGAGTAGGTTCCCTATTGATAGAATGGTCTTTAGTGTATGTGTGTTTTGGTAGTGATTCTTGTGAGTGTTACATTATAACCTTAATCGACGTGGAATCCTGGTTGGGATAAGATGTTCAGGTTAGCTATCGATGATTCTACAATAATTGTTTTATTTTTATTTCTGTTTTTGCATGATTGTTGAGATTCACTAGGATTCCGAGGGTGGGGTGGGTTGTCTAGGGGGTGCGGGGGGGGGGGGGGGGGGGCTATCTGTGGGTGCAAGGGGGGCTGTCCAGGTAGGGGGTTCTGTCTGGGGGTGGGGGGCTGTCCGGGTTTGGGTGGACAGTCCAGGGGGTGTAGGGGAGCTGTCCAGGGGTGCAGGGGGGGGGGGGGCTATCCTGGGTGGGGGACTTCCCGGGGTGGGGGGCTGTCTGGGGTGGGGGTGCTGTCCAGGGGTGGGGGGCTGTCTAGGGGTGGGGTGGGATCTCCATGAGGATCGGGGGGGGGGGGGGGGGGGCTGTCTGGGGACTACAAATAGGGAACCTGAGCTCAGTCATCAAAAAAAAGTATCATGGTTTATATTAGGAATAACATGGTTTATCCAAAACTATTAAAGAACATGCAATTTAAAACACTAAAGAATTAAATGATCAAAAAATATCCAAATCATTAATCAGTTTCATAGTTACTTTTCAATTTAGGAACACAAACATTGCATCAGCCCAAAAAACACATGATACCCCCAAATCAAAAAAAATCTCACTAGAAAACCGACCTAAACTTCAATAACAACCCCACTAGTAAAAATAGAAACACCCCTCGTGAATATGATGTGTCATGCGTGGCCATGAATGCTACCTCCATCCATTGGGCCGGGGGCCTACAACAAATAAACATTGTGAATATTTTCATATCAAAAATAATATAAATTAAACAAAAAAATATAGTATAAACCAACATCGTATGATCCCCTACACCATCACCTGGATTCACATATTCCCACAGTGCTCTAACCTCAACGGTCAATTGCGCATTTACCTCCTCAGATGCATGCAGCCGTGCATTGAAATCTGACAACTACTGTGTCATCTGAGCAACTGCAGGACCGAAAAAATCAGCGTATGACACTACAAAACAAGGAATCCCAGTTCTATAGGTCAAACTATATCCATTCCTATCCTGACCAATAATGCGATGAAAGATCTCCTCCCTTTTCATGGGAAGCTATCGCGTGTCCTCTGGCAGATGTTCTAACTCAGCTTCAAATTGAGCCTATGAAATATTTAAATATATATAAATATATATGTTAATATACAAATTTATGTAAGTATTGGTAAGTACAAGAACTTACTACCAATGCTACAGCCTCTGGATCATTGCGACCACGAGTCCTCATCCACGCCGACATTTTATCCGTCGGTGCACCTTGCTCTCGCAACTGTTTATGAATAGAATATAAATAGAAAACCATATTAATTAATAAATTAAAAAATCAATAATAAATACCTCATGTCGGATTTGAGACACGTGACGAGTCTCGAGCCTATGAGGTGGTCCCTGCAATGATCGATTCTCAAAATGGTATACTGACATCTCCTACATTCAATTAATTCAAATTTCACACAAATCAGACATTTTTGAAAATATATATACAAAAATAAATATACAAACCGAAACACCCTCAGTAGACCAATATATAAATAATTCACACCACTGAGCTGGGAGGACACCTCTCGTGACCTTTCTAGAACGTCTAGGGCACCCAGATTTGGTACCCAGTGGTCCCTCTTCACTTTGCCTTTATAGTCTTCCCACATCTTACGACATTTTCTCAGTCACACGGGACGAAACTCTTTGGGGAATACTTTCAAATTTTTCAATTAAAGAAAAAAATCACATATATTTGTATTGTTTATACATAGGGAATAAAGTAAAATGGTGTTCTTACCTGAACCTCCCTCCAAATATGGTCTAATGTGTCCTGAGGGATAAAAGCCTAGTCACGCGTGGTCATTGGAAATTGATGCGGGTCACGTATGATATAACCTAGCTGATGAATAAATTCATCAGTATTCAGTCCCACGGGATGAAATACCTCATCAAAGGAAACATCAATCATCATGTCAGAATTCCGTGATAAAATGCCATGATCGGGGCCTCTCTTGCGAGAGGAAGAAGCAATCGAGTCTGATCCTGTTGAAATTTTATATATAATTTTATAAATGTTATATATATATATATATATGTTTATAAATTACATAAAAATAGAGACAATGACATTCAAACATACCTCGACCCTGAGACATAGATGCCTCAGATGGATTATGTGGATCTGCTGTCTCTTCTCCTGACATGCCTGTAGTCATAGAAAACATTAGTAAGGGGACTATCCAAAGTGTCGAAATGATAAATTGGATTGTTCTTAAAAAAATAAAACTTGTACAATTGTTAATAAAAAAGGGAATTGAATAATTATTTGCGAATGAATTTTAAAAAATCAGAAAGTTAACAAAACGAATATACAATTTATGTACAAAACCAATCAATACATAGCCAAATTTCAGATTGGATGAATAAAAATTCATGTAGCACATGAACCAGTTGAGGAATACCTCAAAGGGAAGATACACCAACAATAACATAAATATACCAAGAGTTAAATCACCCTAAATATTTATAACTGAATAAAATTCCAAAGGTGAGGATTAAAACATACAACAATTTATAAAATGGTTAGATAATTTATGATATCCAAGGAAATTCAATATTGAATAGTGGGAAATAAATATACCAATTGTTTGTATACCATTGATAAAATAATAATGTAAGTGAAAGACCATGTCATACCTGATTGCGCTACAAACCTGGAATAGTGGGGAGCTGAAGGAAGTCCTGCAAGGGAGAGCAGAGGTAGCGAAGGGGAGCCAGAGCCAGAGGCGGTGTGGTGAGGGAGGGGATGGGTGGTAGCGGCGGCAGGGAGCCGGAGGAGAGGATGCAGTGAGGGGATGGGGGACAGGAAATGGGGGGGGGGCTGTCCGGTGTGGGGGGGCTATCCGGGGGGGGGGGGGGGGGGGCTGTCCGGGGTGCGGGGAGGGCTGTCCGGGGTATGGGGGATGCCTGTCTGGGGTGTGGGGGGATTTTTGGTGTGCGAGGGGGAGGGGGGGCAACCCGGTGTGTGGGGTGGCTGTCTGGGGTGTGGGTGGGGGGGGGGGCTATCTGGGCGGCAGGGGGATGTTTGGGGTGTGGGCGGGCTGTCTGGGGTGGTGGGGGGGGGGGGAGGGTGCAAAGGGGGAGGGAAGAGGTCAGAGGACGGAGGGAAGAGGGGTTATAGACCGGAGGGGGCGAAGTTCGGAGGCTGGAGGGCGGGGGCCAGAGGGAGGAGGGACGCCGGAGGGGACTGAGGGCAGGGCAGAGGATGGCCGGAGGATGAAGGGCGGCCAGAGGTGGAGGGTAGAGGGTGGATGGTGCGCGGAGGGAGGAGGTCGACGAGGTGGGTGGCGAGTGGTGAGGGCGGCAAGCGGTAGAGGGCGGCGAGGGCATGTCGCAACGGGGGATGGCATTCGGGGAGGTCGGAGGGGGGTGGAGACAGGGGGGCTAGGTCATGGAAGAGGTGAGGGGGGGGGGGGATGAAGCCTCTTTTTCAGTAAAGACCAGTGACCTCCATATGCGGTCGCCCGTGTTAGGGGGTTTCAAAGCCCAAAATTGTAGTAGTGAATTCATTTAATAAAATAAAATATTTTCTATGGATAATATGGAATACATTAATAAAAATAGTGATTAATAATCACTATGTAGTTATAACATGCTACATTATTGGGATACCCAATTTCACCCAAAAATATAACAAGTTGATTTAGATAGATAATGGAAAGGAATAATGAGTGTTCTAGGGAAGAACCAATGAAATCAAGAATAAAGGATATACATCAATGAAACCAATCTCAAAATCCACATGGTTTCCTAAATTGATTGTTATAAAAATTAATCATTGATATAGTGTTCTTTCTCCCATAAATTTAGATTTTATCTACTTATTTTTCTGTAATATTAATTTTTTCCTACTAATTCACCAAAACGAAAATACATATCCTTAAATAATCACACCAATAATTAAAATTACTAAATTTAATATGCCTTCCATGTGGATATGACATGGTCTAACTCCCTATTATTCTGAGGATAGACCATGTGCACTTATAGAGAGGATATATAACTTCACTAAATATACAATAATTAAGTAGCGAAATAAATATTATGACTACTTTTCATAAAATGAAAAAATGATATTTTTATATATATAATTAAATCTAGTTCAACGTGGTTTAAAATATAAATAATTACATAGGAAATATGGTGTTATCCTAATTGGTTTGTTATTTTCACACCCTACATACACTCTTTAGGTGTATCAAGATGTACTTTTATGTAATATTGTTAATGGGAACAAACTACTATGTGGAAGTGTGTTCACAATACTATTTTGGAGATATGTAGAGGATGTGATACAGATAAAGATTCTAATTTTTATATATAGATAATTATAGTGATTGTTGACATTTTTCTTTTTTTATGTGTTTATCACCACTCATAAATTCATCAATATTGTCTACCAATCATTTTTTCTCTCTTATTTATGTCTTATGTTGTGTTCTGTATAGAGATCTATTGATATTTATTACCCATGTATATATTGGTTTATATTTATTTTTTCATTTTTGTTTATTCTTCATTTTGAATTATTATGTATTGTTTTTTATACATAAATATTTACATTTACTTGTTATATGTGCATGGATCCCCATCATATTAAAAGGTCACCCTAAAATATTTAGAAGATGATTCATTAATTATTTATATTTCAATTGTAAAAATAATTCCCAATAAAATATATTTGATTCCTCATAATGATTTTTTAACATATAGTGATTAGGATTTCACCTTAGGCCCTATGTTTGGATGGATTGTATATAGATAATAGGTATCCTAAATTGGTTTTTTTCAAAATAGTAGTAGATAATGGTTTTGTTTTATGTTATATTATGGGTCATGTAGGACAATAGAAGAGATTTTCCAAAGATTATAGCTATTTATTTGGTGTGTTTTTATGAATTTATTTTGTTAACAACCCTTCAGTTTCCATGGAATGCTAGGAATGTGAAATTTTTTCTTCCAATATGTTTCATTATAAGTTTTTAATTGGGTTCAAATTTAACATAGGAATTTTATAGGTACTTTAGGGGTGTAAGGTTAGGTCATGGTTTGTAGAGTGTGTTCAAAACATGTATAATATTACAAAAGGTAAATATTAATATTTATATTGTTGATTTATAGTTTTGGAAACCATGAAATCCATCCATGTATCCATGGATAAATTATCAAATGGGTTGTGCATTCTTTGGGAAACTATGGTGTCTAAATGTGTAGAATTAAAAAAATGGGGTTTTTATCTATTTTATAAGGAATATTTTTCTTTCATGTTGATTACAAAAATTTTGCGATTCGAGATAATATTACTATTGTGATTTTATTTTATTCAATACTTTATAATGGTGTTTCTCTTCCTATTTCTATTTCATATTGAACAATTCCTCCTAGAAGAATCCATGTGAATTCATTATATAGAAAAGATGTTAATTTTATATAGGTTATTCCCCCTATTAAATAGAGTCTTATAGAATAAATAATATAAAATAATTTAATAATAAAACAATAACTAATAGTTGATTTAGCTCAATAAAATGATCATGCTCACGAATTATTTCTCTATAATCCTACCCTTTTTATGAATGAATTTTCCTATATGAAGTTGTGTATATGGATAGAAAAGATTAGAACACTATTAAAATTATATAAAATGCCCATTACTCTAAAAGTGAAGTGCATATCCTTTAGGATTTAAGGGACCAGTAAGAAAACTTATATTTCATTATTTGGAATAATATGAATGAGAACTACCATGTAAAGGATTAAAATTTAATTTTTATGCAGCAATTCTACCCTAATACAGTGGATTTAAACATGTTAATGGAGGTTTTTTCCTTTATAAATATTCCCGAGTAGTTATTTAGTATGCCATTTAATTCACTTATATCATTAATTTTTTCATTATAAGTATTTTATAATGTTACATTTAAGACTTGATGATTTGAAATGGGTCTGTAACCAAACATGTATTCAAATGTCTTCATTTTCAAATTATCAACATATATCAATGTATTTGAAAATACTTTGATGGTGGAGACAAAAAATATGGGTATAGTAGAATGGGTGGAAACTCTTATTATGCTTCATATGGTGGGTAAGGTTTTTTCCTTAAGAAATAAATGAAAAAATGACGATTTTAGATGTGATGGTGGTGGTTTCTCAATGAATCTTTCCTGGATAGCCTTAGAAATTAGAATGTGATGTTGGCAATTAACATTATATTGATGTGACAGTTCAATACATGCTCATACTTTGTGAAAATATTCCCCTAACATTTATTATTAGTAACTAGCCTTAAAATTACATTATCTAGTAAATTCTTGAATAATTAACTTCCTTACACTCCAAAATATCTTTTCAGTTTACAGTTTCATATTGATTAGAAATATTTCATACATATCAAGCCATAAGCATTCAAATTTTATTCTTCTAAAACAATAACAATTTTTTATAATTTTTTTTAATATGACATGAAATATATACAGGAAAATTCTTCACAACAATCATCTTATCTTCTCCTTTTCTCTTACCCATCCTTAAACCCTATGAAAATTATTTCAAAACTTGCGATGAGCACAAAAAGCTAAGTATGCGATAAAAAATTCAAGAAACCATTGGTAAATTAATGGAAAAGAAACTCCATAAGTGTAATAAAACTGTATTAATATTTTTATATAATATTAAATAATTCTATAAATCATTTTATTTTCAGATATGATGTCAAATTATTAGATAAAACATTAATGATAATTGTTCAGATCATTTTGGCGTTCTTTGATAATCACGAACTTGTTTTGTTATATAATATAATAATATGTTTATATATTATATTAAAAACACAATAGATGTTATATAATGAACTTTATAATTTTTTTTATGATAATCCATGAATGTAGTAATGGAAATTGAAAACACGTAGTCCAATATGTTTGTAAATCAACAAATTACAGATGATGTTTTTATTTTTAGAATAAGAGGGAGAGGAGAAGAAGTATGATGATGAATTTTTTCATGAACAAGATAAAATTATAAAATTTATATGATACTATAGTTTTTGTTCCTCTTGGACAAGGTTAGGTAAATATATTATAAGAAAATAAAATGAATTACAAAGGAAATTAAAGAAAATGAAAGAGAATTTTTACCCCTTCTAGTATCCTCTTTGAGAACCACATTAAGGCCTTTGGTTTTTACTTTTTAGTGAAACCAGTAGGTCTTGGACGTGGTGAATATTCTTGGGAATAAAATTGGATTGAAAATTTTTCAATGATAAAGGCTTGAGTGGTGTGATAAGAAGAGGGAGTTAGGGGTGGTATTTATATTGGAGGAGATGGGTGTTTTCTCATTATTATATTGATTAGTTTACTAATTTGGAATAATACTAGGAATAGTTTTTTATTATCATATAATATATTAAATTAATTAATGACAGTTCTATACATTTCCTTATATCATCATAACATCATATATGACTCCATAAATCATTTATTTAGCTAATATTGTAAATTACTATATTCTATAATTCACTAAAAATTAATGTATTTCTGAAAAGTACCAAAATTTCAAACAAACCATTTTTTGACCTATAGAATTAAAAAATGATCTTCATTTTTTGAAAATGATTTTCTATATAGGAGAAATATAATTTTTAATTAAAATCACAATTTATTCAAAAAATACCAATTTTAGAATTATAACTAATTTTATAACACTTTGAAAATTTAATTTAAGTCTCATAAAATTATCTTACAATCATATGAAAACAATATAATAATTTATGAATCTACTTTATGAAAATAAATTTATTTCAAATCATTAAATTACATATAAAACTAAAAGAAATTATTTATGAATTACAAAAATACCAACACTTCAGTTATCATTTCCAAAACATGTATTTACATATTCCATTATATAAATATATGATGAGTACACATATATAATACAAGATTTTATATTT
The DNA here is from genome assembly GCA_963277665.1 of Viscum album. NCBI lineage: Eukaryota > Viridiplantae > Streptophyta > Magnoliopsida > Santalales > Viscaceae > Viscum > Viscum album. The sequence continues at coordinate 1,652,390,331 of OY728131.1, read as the reverse complement.
ATACACACATAGGTGAGGTTACTATTCTTTTGGCCAAATTACTGTTCCTAATAGTCATGTCACTATTCCTATGGTAATGTTACTATTCTATCAGTATAATGTTTTTAATATATATATATATATATATATATCAATTTTTTCATTATTAAATTATAATAAATTTAAATATCTTATTCAATAAAAAAATATAAGTACCTAAATTTTTATATATACCACACATGTGGCCAAATAATCCTTCTATAAAGATAATGTTGAACCAGTCTTCCTTGAAGAATCAATGTAGCATCTAATTATTTGAAGGGATCACAAGTGAAATATGATGCTTGAATGGATATTGGATCTCTACCAAATTAGTATGGAGTTATAGATAGTTCATCACATTGTAGCATCCAATTAAGGAGTGATCCTCATATTATAATGTGTCCTTAGAATATTACGAAATCTTGGTAATTATATACTATAAAGAAAGGCCCTATAGAATATGAATATGTAATGAAAATAGTTCAAGTATCTCCTCAAATTTCCTCATTTATAATTAATTCCTTATATGATAAAGATTCCTCAAATTATTTTATATCTTCTTATCAAATATGATTGTAGAATCTTCTATATGAACCTATAACATATGTTAAAGAGATATCTAATCCAATTAGATAAATACAAAAAATAGATTCTACTATCACTCTTATCTTATATCCAAATTTAATGTGGAGATATAAAGAGATGATGTTTTTATTGAAATAGATTTTTTAAAATCATACTTGATGGGTATTATATCTTCCCACATAAATCATGTACTAAAGTTTTTCATGGGATGGTAGTATTAATTGAATATTATGAGAGTTCTCATGTGATTCATGGTGAATAGAAACCTAGATTAAATTATATGGGGTGTACTCTTCCCAATGTTGGAGATTTTTTTGTTAGATGTCTCATATTTTTATGAAGGGTGATGAAGGGAATTCTTAATGTAAAATTTGCCCAATTTTTATGGAATTTATGAAAGTATCCCCAAATGATATTTTTTGTTTTCATCTTTATGTGGAAGTCAAATTCTATATTAATATGATTTCTTAGGATCAATTGGTATCTTTTCCTTCATAACATATTTTTCCTGCTAAGTTAAGGGAATTAAAATCACAAATAGATGACCTTGAATAAAAATTATTTATATGACTGGGTTTCTCCCCATTGATGGGACATATTATATTTTCTATTTTGTCAATCAAAACTCGTAACCATGTATTGATAATTGGATATTAAATCTTTCGACCATAAATAATAAAAACGTTTTCACTTAAATTAAACATCTCTTAAATCTATGTAAAGGGTTAATGTTTTTTATATGATTTATCGCATGTCATGTTTCTATAAATATAGAAATAAAGTGTCTAATAAACCTAAGAATACATTACGAAGAAGGTTTGGTCACTATAAACATGTAGTGAAGTTTTTTTCATTTCATAATTTTATAGGGGTATATAAGGATATTATAAATACAAATTTTCCTTAATACCTCAGTTATTTTGTTTTGGTTTTCATAGATTTTATTTTACTATTCTATAAATCTGAAGAGGATCCTGATTATCATGTGAGGATTTTTTTAATAACATCAACATTGTCTCCATGATAAAAAATCTTAAATGTTTATGTTTTGGTTTAAAGAATTAATTTTTTTGGTACATGATTTATCTGAATAAGTAATTTTAGTTTTCCTAAATATGGTGAATGATGTATGTCTTGGGATGGTCTACATAATTCCCATAATAAATAAATCATGGTAGTTGGGTTGTTACTATAGCAGTTTGATAAATGATTTCTAAAATCATGAATCATCGTTGATGACCCATACTCATAATGTAGTGGAATTTATGTAGAGTCTTTAATTTTATTCATCAATTGATTAATTGAGGTATAGGATAAGATCATCTCTAATTATATTATTCTAGTGAATTTATAAGGTTATTTGGTTTATTTTAATGTTCTATACATGGGGTTGTGATGTGTGTTAATGAATATTGACCATGTGGTAGCCTAATTCTCACATTAATTATGAAAACATGATATAAATTATATGACTCATATCCTTGAGTTAATAGTGCTCATGAATAATATAAAATTATATTGTAATAATAAATTTATATAGAAGTTTACATTTCACATTTACCACTAAAGTCTAAGTTACATTTTAGAAAACTATCATTTGAATATAAAATAAATATTGTTGGTGGAGTTCCAAAGAAAATTATTTCGAACTATCCTATACACATAGAAATTTGGAATATAGTAATGACACTCTTAGTAAGTTGTTTCAATCATATACATTGAATGATTCTAGTGATTAATTTTATTTGAATTATTTTTTTAATAAAATTCAACATAAAGTGAATTTAGAAAAGGATGTTATAGTTTTTTTCCAAGTGCAGATCACATCCTACGGACATGAGCTAATTTAATATCATCACATTATAGATTTTTAATTTGTACATATCAAGTGATTCCTAAATAATGTGGAGACAACCAATGATTTTTTTCTCTCCCATGTTGGAATTATTTTTTTTAGGAATCTATGTGTGGTCCCTTCGCTTATGATCCATATAACCATTTAGTATTTCTCTGACACTTAATAGGTAGTTCAACCCACCTCTATCAAAAGTTATTATAATATAAAAAATTAATACCTGGGATCTTGTTTGAGAAAATACATAGCTCGTTATGTATATTATTTCCCAACTTTCTACCAAGTGAAGGTAGATTTTTGAAATCCCATTGGTATTATCTAAAATTTTTAAATTTAAATATATATTTTGGATGAGATATCAATTTATTGAATTAATAAATTAATTTATACCTGTGAAAAAATATATTTTGGTAATCATTGGTCAATATTATTTTAACCAAATTAAATTTTATCAAATGTAAATCTTTTTTTCTTGCAAAAAAATATATTTTTGCAAGATATAGTTATGTTTCATAGTGTTTCCTTGGTTATTATTTCTAATATTGATCCTCAACCAACGTCTCATATGTGAAATGGGCTTGAAATGGTTATCGGTAGTAAGGTGAAACAAAGAGTGGATTATTATCCTCAATTTCATGTGGAAATGGAAACAAAAATAATGATTCTTCGTGATATTCTCTAATATTATGTGTTGGATTTTTGGGTATCCTTGTATACCCATATTTCATTTATTAAATTTTCATAAAACAAAACTTTTAAATCTTTAATTAAGAGGCAATATTTATGAACTTTTAAAGTTAATTATTATATAATCCACAATATTGGGTTATTCTATGTGAGATTATATTATTGGAAACAAGATTAATATACGAGGTGACTAATAATGTTTAACATATATTTAAGTATTTAGTTATGGGATATAATTTCACAATAGACTATGTTTTTCATCATTATATGCCTCTTCAATTTCAAATTAATGATTTTGTATTCTTAATAGTATCACCATGATTTGGTCATAAATGTTTTAGAGGATATATAATGTTAAGGCCTTGAGGTGATATACATTTGGAAAGAATTTAAATAATATTAAATCATACATATCAGTATGAATTTTCTCTTAAGATAACATCAATACATTATATTTTTTTAAATATTCTTATTGGGGAAGTATTATTTGAATCCTTATCGTATAATAAACTAGGATTAATAAGTTATTGTGATAAATTTTCTAGTGTTTGATCCCCCATATATGATTTTTGACTCTACAAATAAGGTTTTTAAGGGAAAACAATTCATTTGGTGTTAGTTTTCTAGAAGAATGGTGGTGATTCTCTTGAGACATGAAATTAAGAATTACCTAATAGGGAGTAAGGGTCACAATTCTTTTCAAATCAATATAACATCAATGGAAATTCATGGAATATATAATGTTATAATTCATATAAGTTTTGGGCCATTGATTTTATTTATAGTTATTTATTTTAATATTTAGTAGATTTATCATTTATTATTAGGGTTTAATCAATATTTAAAATATTTAAACAATGTTTCATGGGTGTGTGGTTAGGGTTCACGATTCACTGACCATTAAAAATAAGGATGTTTCTAGGACCTTGGATTTTAGTATTTTCACATAGTTAGTGTATGGTTGTTTTATTTCTACAAACGAACCATATAGGTCTGAGATTTTTATCCAAAAACTATTTACATAGTAGGATAATTGTTAATCTAACCATGCACCAAAACTGTTTCGTTTGTAAAAAGTACAATAGTTTCATTTTTTTAACTGACCATGCACCCAAACCATGCGGCTTTTCAAAAATTAAATTGTATTAAATTTTAAAATCCAATCTTACTGTAAAAGGGAATCTTATTTTCCCCTTTTTGTCTAATGAAACATTAGGCAATCTCCCCCAGGTCACTCATTTTCTCTCCCACTCCTTTTAATTTTAATTTGTGTTCTTATATATTATGACACACAATTTCTATCATGTTCGTTTTTTCAATCCCTTTAATTTAACTTCTCCTTCCATCCTCATTCATTTTCATCTTCCATTTTATCTATCATAGATTAAGGTTCTAAAAAATATGAGATTTATATATGAATTTTATTTCTAAATTTTTTCTATTTAAATCATTGAAATAATCATAAAATATATAGTAAATAAATTATATACAAATTGAATAAAATTATGAAAAAATTAATCAATTATATTGTGACATTATATAAAAAGTACATAAAACTATGAATTACATACCATATATTATTTCATACCCTATATGATATCATCTATTAATAATGAATAAATTAAAGTGGGTTCACAATTAAAAATTAATAGAAATTTTACATGTAATAATTCTCTTACAGAATCTTCACAATTGAAAATCACTATTAGTATAAAAAAATCTACAAAAAGAAAACCATTATGAATGAAAAAAAATCATGATTATGAAATAAAAAAAATTAAAACTATTGGAATGAGAAGTTACCTATTTGATGTTGAACAGGAAATAATTTATAGGATCTAATGGGGGTAATATAGTTTTTTATATGCCCATTTTTAAAGGGTATATAGTAGTTGGTATACTACCTGTAAACATCTTGTAGTAACCCTAGACCCAGAATACTGAGGATGGTTCCAATTACCAATACATTGTCATCAAATTCAAGTAAATAATTCTCGGGGGATCGAATAGTTTAGTAGTATCGGTTAACTACTTATATACAATAGTCATGAATTAAAATTGAATACAACAATTACCACTTAATTTTTATTTTCTATTGACAAAGAATTTATTCTATATAGTGTATCCTTACATGGAAATCGTGTTACACATCATTACATCTTGGGGAAAGAAAAAAAAATATTTTTGAGATTAGATGCTCAGTAATTGTTATGTATAGATGATGTTACCATGAATAAATTAACATAATCAATATTTTATGGTAAATAACCGAACATAAATTCCATTAAAATAACATGAATTCATGAATAGATATGTAATAATAAATATAGGTATGTAAATAACTAAAACACATTACATTTAATAATTTAACTGAGAATGGAATACAACTATATAATTTATTACAGGGAAAATGTAACCGATAATAATAATAATAATAATGAATGATGGAAAATAATTTTTAGATGTCATGGTTCCTTCGTACATGAAACCATTATCATCAATACCTTTCACAAGACCATTTAAAATATAATATTTTTTTGACCTTTTAAAATAGAGTTTAAAACATAATTTTCCACAGACATGATGGGTTTTTTATCCAAAGAATCTCATTTCATGAGACTACTGATGCATCGAGGGTATTACATTAAAAATTCTCCATCTCATGTAACAATTTTACAAAGCATTCCTTATATATCTTATAATAAATTTAGCTCATAAAAATGTGAGATATAAATTATCCTTATTGAGTAAAGGATATAGATTTAACAATATTACCAAGGTTAATAAATGACTATCAAAGTAAATACCCCATGTAAAAATGGAATATAGTTTAAAAAATAATAATATCATGGATAAATAATATGTATATATATGTATAATTAATTACTAATTATCATAGGAATGTAAATAATTTAATGTGAGGTAAATTAATACAATAATTAATCAATTAAGTGAATCTAAATACATTCCATGGTAAGAATGATCATAAACCATCAATATGAAGATTAAGGATGATATAAACACAATACAAATATCCATTGGAGTAAGAATAAATGTATTTTTCTAATTTCTAAGTTTAAATACCAAAATATATCTTTAAAAATGGTTCTTTAGTAAAATATACTTTTCATATTGATTTTTTTTGAAAATCCAATGATTTGAAAATTTATTTCATTTAATTTCACTTTTAAAAAACTAAAAAAAAATATTTACAAATAATTTTCATTTAAAATAACCTTCAAAAATTTTAATGTAATATTGAAAACACTAGAGTGGTCATGATTGCTGTAAATTCCATTCATTTCATACACATTAAGACAATGTTTTATTTCATTATTTCAAAAATATCTAAAGGGGAATTATTTTGGAAGTGATATATGATTCCTTTGAAAAACGTTGTAAATTGTAAAAATGGATGAAAATAAATTTAATAAATAATTATTAAATGTTTTTAAAAAGTTAAAACATTTTTTGAAAACATTGTTTTATAGATAATACATATTTCTGACCGAATAGAGAAATACAATAGCCTTTTCATGAAAGCATTTTACAAACATTTAAATACAAAGTGTGTAAAAATAGTGATATAACTTGATAGATTTCATTAATACCCATAGTATAATAAAATGGTATGTTTTGTTAGAAAATGGTCATGTTATTTCATTAAACTTATATTAAATAATAAAGAATCAATATTAGAAAGATATTGTGAAATAAACCCTAAAAACATTTATAACATTGAAGTGTGTGTTATTAAATTCATTGATTACATGTATCCAATATAAATCCACATTATTAAAGGGTATATAAAATATTATATGGTAAATATTTATTACACATATAATATTAGAAATATAAAATTAATGAAGTTGATGTTTAACCCAATTGGGGAAAATTGAGTTAAGAAATACCATATATTACACTTCCTGTTGGTTGAACATTATTTATATGATTATATATTGGTATTAATAATTTTATTAACTTATAAAAGAATAATATTAATATTTATTATAAAATATATGATTATTTTATAACATATTATCACAATATTGTTAATTATCTTTCACTATTTTCATTGTTTCAGATGTTAATTGTCTTGTTTTTAGGAAATGTGTTCACTTGTTATTTTATGTTCCTCTTAAATAATTCATGATTTAATAATCTATAAAATTAAAACCATGAGTTAAATATCTTATATATTCATTATATATTTATTTATATTAATCAATAATATTTGTTTGAAGGAAATGACATAAAATGTTCATGGAGATGGTAGGTCATACATACTCAATGATATTGTTTCCATTTTTTATCGCATTGAATAGAAGTAAATGATATATATATATATATATATATATATATATTATAATTATAGTTTAATATTATTTTCAAATATATAACTTATTTTTTTAACCCATTTTTAATATTATCCATTTGAAGTGGGAACACATCACATGACTTCATGATGCAGTAGTCTATCGTACACACACTCAATGTTATTATATTCCCAAAAAAAGAAAATAATGAAGGTATGTGTGATATAATAATTAAATATGAATAAATACATCCTTAATAATATAAATTTAATATATAAATATATTTTATATCAATATTACAAACCATGATATGTGGTAATGTAAGAACAAATGACATTGTTTCACGAGGGGGTAGTTTTTCCATATAGATGATAGATGATTTTGTAACCCATTTTATGAAAGTTTTTGAATTATTAAAAAGATAAAATATCAAAAAAACAAATTAATTGTAAGATAACTGTTTTTATATATTATCATGTTTTAAAATTATTTAAGGAGTTTGAAAAGAAAAGAAAATAAAAAACACTTCTTGAGGAACATGATCTCTTCTTCGGGTACCCTCGTTAGGTTTTATCTAATGCCTCTTTATGTTGGATTTCATCCCAAGATAAGTATTATCAGATGAGGTGAGTGAGTTTTGGGATTTAACATGGTAGGTATTATCTAAACCAAATTCTCTTGAATGTGTGAATTAATGAAGAGAGACGGGAGGCATTTTATAAGTGAGGGAGAGGACACAATTGGGATTTTTGAAAATATATTTGTAAACCCACTTTTTTACCTTAGTAGTGGCTCAAACGACACATTAAATAAGACAATAGAGTTTTAAAGGTCTAAATATGGCCATGAAATTTTTGTGGGACATGTTTTGGGTCATTCTCAAAACCTATATTCTACGTTTAACAACTAACTAACCTTGTTTTAACCTTAATCACTATAATTAATTTAAACCGTTTTCACTAATAAATTTTGTAAAAATTTAAGTTAACCATATTATACATTATAAATTATTCTTAGTCCAAATATGGAATCATTTTTAAAAATTAAATTCATATTATTGGAATAAATTAAAAAAAATTAATCCCATAGTCGGGATGAGTAAAAATAATTTTAATGTGAAAATGTTCAAAAGTTTACGAAGTTTTTATATCTAAATTATATATAAAATGATTAAAATAACTTAAATTGGATTAATATTTTTTTTAATTTAGATATTTTTACATTAAAAAAATTAAATATATAATTTATCATTATATTTTAAAAAGGTAAAAAGTCAGTTTTCTCTTAAAACTCAGTATTGTTCATTATTCATCAAAAAATAAAAATTCATCTAAAATTATAAAACAAATAACCATATGATAAATGTTACATTAAAATTTCAAAAATAAACTTTATTTTTAAAAATTAAATTTCTCAAAATTTCAAAATTAGGTTTTAAAACAACTGCGCCATTAATTAGTGATAAAAATGCCTTTCGAAAAATACATTTTTTGGCATAAAATTGGATTTGTTCTAATCTTATACCTGAAGAATATTTTTCACGAATAAAAATAATTTATTGAATTTATTATATATATTTATATATATATCATTAGTATCATTCACTACTATTAATTAAGTTAATTTATTGGACAAAACACCTTTGGGCGCATAAAAATAGTTTTTTATATAAAAAATATCCATTGTATTCAATTGATTTTTATTTTCTTTTGTATTTAATTCATAACCAACGAATTTATTTTATATTGGGGTAAACCATATAGTTTAATAAGATATTTAATCATATTTATAACCTAAAATTTAATGTCTAGGACATAATTTTCATTTTAAATAATAATATCAATAGTATATTTTTGTTTGGTAAAACTCATTTTTGCATTAATGAATGCTATAGAATAAAATAAATTTTGTGTTTAATGAAGATAAAATAATTTTTTTTAATTCAAGATAAACTCTGTACTTCATGTAATAAAATATAATTCAATATTTTTTGTAACATATACTATCAAATAAAATCATAATATTTTAAAAAATTTGGGGTGTTGCATTCTCCCCACCTTAAATAATATGAGTCATCACAATTTGAAAATAATCTTAGTATTAAAAGGTTTGAAATTTAGAAATTAAATGGTTAAAAACCCCACATCATAAAATATTTTTTAAAATATACTCATAATAATTTAGAAAATGAAGTTCAAAAGACATTTAGAATAACACATAACTAGTTTTATAATAAGGGGGCAGTGGTGGCCAGGGAAGTTATAGAAATAGACTAAATGTGTAAATATTTATAGAGGGTGATTGATATAACAACCTAATCTTATAATACATATAAATTTCATCATTTTATGGTAATACTTTTTACATTACACAAATATATTCTCAATGACTATACTAGTTTATGGACTTTTGTAAAATAGAAACATAAAAACTGATACATGAGTGAGATAAATTATATCCCATTGGGTTTTCCCATACTATAACCCTTGTTAGACATAATGTACATAAGATATATCTTCAGAACATGGGGATAGAAACATTTAAAGGTGTGAGATCAAATTCTTACTAAGGGTGAAAATGGAGATATGTAATCATAAATATAACAATAAGGATTTGGGAATGTGATCATAACATTAGAAGTTGATATCTGAAATAACATAAACCTAAGTTATTGAATAAAGGATAGAAATTAATAAGGCATGAATATTCTGGAAATAATGATAATTATCCATCAAATAATATCATAGGAATAAGATAATGAATTATATAATTCTCATAACATGTATTATTGATCTCTATATGTCAACTCCCGTTGCTAGAACTTATTAAGGATCTTCATGGTGACTATGCCTACTGGGTAGGACACACCACCATCTCGGGTCCCAATCCTTTCCTTGTATTGGATCGTGATTCACTATCATCCTATAGTAGAATAGGTTTACTTATATTCCCATAGTGGATCAAATTTCCCTGTCGTTCTATAGTGGAACAAGCCCATCGAATTGATTCCCCTAATTGTATTACAAAATATAAATCTTTACCAAATGAATTGGACGGAGATATAGGTCCCACCAATCTCATAACGAAATCATATATACATGTTCCAGAAGATAACAAAACATTAATAATATCATGACCCATAAAAAGAGATGGGTTTCATATATATCATATCATAACCCATTAAATTAAATGGGTATCTATAACAACCCTTCACTTTTTTTCATTTTTATGCATGATTTATTACATAAACATTCACTCAATACAACATGGAAGATCAATATTCCTAGTGTCTTTGGTGTTTAAGAACATTACATAACAACTTAAATCATTAAATATGAATTTTTGTGTAAATATTCTTTTATATGAGCACAACATTCTTTCGTACATAGTATTTCATTGGATAACCTAAGAAAATACATATAAAAAGGGTGAGCTATAAATAAAAACAAGGGATTAAAACATTCATGACATGAATAATACAAAAAAAGTTAGTAAATAAGAATATTATTGGAGCATATGATAAACATGAACATAAAGGCATGATATAGCATGATTATCATAACATGGAATGGTGGAAACAACTAAAAACACTACATCATAAACATAAAGGAATCAGGTAAACCCCTATCCAAACATGTTGGAAAAATGACTTATAAAGAAATCAGGTAATCTCATATCCCAACAAGACATATCATGACACTAAACATTACCCAATGCATTGGATTGTTATCAGGTCACACCCTTCATAATAATCTCAATATCATGCTTAAGTGTTCCACAGAGATCATATAACATGGATTCATGCGACATTATCATTTATTCCCATGATCTTGAAATGTGGAATTCATAAATGTAAGTAACCATTCGATATGTATTTGTACATAAATTTGAATACCCTTGATTGGGTAATGGGTATGGTATTCACTACATGATGATTTTGGAAAATAAAATTGCGGTGCAATTTTGGTAGAATAAGGATGTCATATTTAAATTTATAAATTGGGTTGATGAGAGAGAATGGGGTCTCTAAATTTTTTTACATGGGATGGACAACAAGCGGATCATGGATAATAATATCCCAAATTGTGAAATTAAATTTTTATGCATAATATAAATCAATTGTTTGAATGGAAACATGAAAATGAAAATCCCTTACAGAATTTCGGCATAGTAACAGGTGGGTTTAAAGGATCATATGGGGGATTTATGGTAGTGAAAGAAATATTCCATCATGTAACAATAAAATGTATAGTAATTAGGTATATATGGACATATTCCAAATCAATAAAATAAAAATTAAAAGGAATGACATAAAAGAGTCACATAATGAAAAAGGAGAGAGGGAGATCCCTTACAGAATTTTGATAAAGTAACTGGTATAATTAAAGGATCATAGGAGGGGTAAATGAGAGTGGAAAGAGATCTCATAACTTATACATAAAATTTATATTATTTTATACATTTAATACTATATCCCAACATAGGAAAAAGTAAATTAAAATACAAAACATGAAATGAATGCTTGATAAAAGAGGAGGGTGCAAGATCCCTTGTGGAATTTCAGCATAGTAACAGCTTAGGTAAGGATCCAAATGGAGGTGGATTAATGTTCTCTCATTGGAAAAAAAATTTATAGTAGATAGTTGATTATAAAAAATATTAAAATATTACCAATTTGAATTAAAAAACTAATTTCAAACAAGTTCTTTGAGTTGAACATAAGAGTGGAATGAGAGGATTCCTTATCGGGATGTGTGATCCCAATGGCTTATGGAGGTTTCTTGGGAGCCTAGGGGTGCCATGGTAGGTCTAAAAGGTGTAGTTTGGAGAAGGTGTTTGATATTCAAAGAGCTTGAGTGAAAATAACTGGGTGATTTGTAGGGTTTATATAGAGAATGTGGGGGAATTCTTTATTATTTGGGTTTTGGACACTACACACTAAAATATTCAAAACCACAATCCACCCCATACTTTTTTCCCAAGGTTTTTGTAAAAGGGTAGTGGTATAATTTATTATAAAGGGATAATTTATGAAGATATTAAAATATTTCAATTTCTTATGTGGAGGTGATTCACACTTTCAAGGAAATGGTTTTAAAATCAAAAGATATTTTATATGTCATGGAAAATACACTAACACATTATAAAATAAATAAAATAAACATAAAATTACATTATTTTAATCGAAAAACATATATTTGTTTGAATATACCTTTTATTGTATTTTATTACCTCACTAGTGGGACATTGATATCTCATAAAATACATTATGTATTTATACGGTATTTAATTTTCACCTAGAAATTTGACTACCTCAAAAAATAATGAAAAAAATAATCATTGGATAATTTAGACATCCTATTTCCAAAAATAATATTCATTTTATCCATATATTTTCTAAATATTTTAATTTTCACTTTAAAAATAAAACCCAAAATTTATTTAAAATTGATGGGTTTCTCAAAAAAACAATTTTCAAACCTTAATATTAATTACATTTTAATTCTTAAAAATAATATTATCATTTTTAATTAATAAAATCATTTTAATAATAATATTTTATTAAAATAGTATTTAATTAAAAAATACATTAATTCGTCAAAATATATTTCTTAATTGAATTTGAATATTAATTAAATAATATTGTTAGTTCTTTAAAAAATATTTATAATGTAACAATAATAAAATGAAATTATATTCATTTTTTTATAAAAAAACAATACACATAATTATAATTCTAGGTTCTTGTTACATAACCCTTTATTACACCAGTATATTCCCTAAGAGTAAGGTGTGTGAATGTGCAGATTTCATGGGGTTGTTTGGTGAACATGGTTTGGGTCGTGATCTCCATGGGCTTAAAATTATACCGTAAAAAGTTTTACTCATGCTTATGTTTTTGGATCTCATTTTGGGATTGGTTTAGCACAATGCCCAGAAATACTATCTCCCTCGGAATCTGTGATAAATTGGAATTTTAGGGTATGATTCTATTAGTTCACGTGATCGATTCCTTTGTTTATGTCAAAAGGATTTGTTAAAACACTGTATTTATACTAGTAATGAGATCACTATTCAACAAATATATTATCAATTGTAATTATATCTAATGGTCATTTAAATATAACGTGATATAATAAAAATAAAGTAGTGAATGTGTTTTCTATAACCATAAGCCATTTAATTAAAAGAAAGGGGATTTTATTCATAACATTAATTTTTATTTCAAACTTCCCCATTAAGAAATTTCACCCTTAAAATTTCATTTTTTCACACTAAAATATATAACGGTAACTTTTCCTCATCACTTCATCTGGTTCCCATGATGGCTCTCCAAACATTTGGTTTCTTCATTACACTTTGATAAGTGGAATTTTCTTATTTCATATCACTTTTTCTCTTCGATATATGATCTTCACCTGATTCTCTTCATAAGAGAGGTCATTATCCAATGGTATCACCTCTAGATTTAGTACATGTGATGGGTATGGTATGAACTTACTCAAGAGTGATACATATAATACATCAGGTACTTGAGACTGGCATAGTGGGAAAGTAAGTCGATAGGTCATTACTATGAGGCGATCAAGGATATCAAAAGGGATGATGTACCTCAGACTATGTTTTCCATTCTTCCCAAATCTAATAACTCTCTTACATGGAGATATGCGAAGAAATACCATGTCTCTAGCATCCATCTATAGGTCTCATCGATGATTGTCAGCGTAGCTCTTTTATCAACTCAGAGTAGCATTGATATTCATGTAGATGTTCTCAACCATCTCCAGCATTTCATTGACCATTTTCGGAGCTCAAAGTTTTTGTTCCCCAACATCATCCCAACATGCCAGTTTTTTACACCTATTCCCATAAAGGGATTCATAAGGATCGATTTTGATTCTTGAGAGGAAACTGTAATTTGTCATGTAACTCCACCAAATGAGGATGCTAGTCTCATCCACCATTAATGTTTATTAAGAAATATTTCAACATTTACTCAAGTGTATTGATAGTCTACTAAGATTAAACATTAATTTGATGGTGATGGGTCATGATGAAGTTCAACTCAGTCTTCAGAGCATATTGAAGACTCTTCTAGAATATAAAGGTGAATCTTGGATCATGACCGGACACAGTTGATAGAGGTACTCCATGCAACCTTACCACTTATCTAATGTATATCTGTTCTAGATGATCCAATAATAAATCCAATCGAATTACAATGAAGTTCACAGTCTTGGTAAGATGATTCACAATGAAGCATATAGAATTGTTTCCTTTGGATTCCCTTCGATGTCTGGTGAGAAAGTACATGGTGATTTTACCCATTTCAATGTTGGTATGGGTAATGGTTTCATCATCCCCTTAAACTTTTCCTATTAGCAATCACTTTATAATATACTAGAAACTTTGATGTATATTTAGTGATCTATTTCCTCATGTTATCCCACCAATAGTGTTCCTAGAGATCTTGATACATCTTCATGTTTCCTATTTCAGTAGAGAAATTCAAACTATATTCATCATCCAAAATTTTGTTCTGTAACTCTCGGTTTGATATAAAATATATTCTTGACAGAAATATCAACATTAATTCTTAATTAACATTGGATTATGAGTATTTCCATTTTCTAAAAATTTCCACTTTCCTCTAAATTCCCTCAAAATTTTTTTGAGCATCATTTTAAATTTCTTAAAGAGTCTGTTAAGAAATAAATTGGGAAAGGATTGATGTTTTTTTCTTATTCATGATTCCCCTATCCATCATCATCAAATATATGAATATAGGATCATTTTGAATTCAAATCAATGATAGAATTTCAAGGTCCATTCTATTTAGAGTGTTCTCCACCTTATTCACTTTCCAAGGATGGTAATGGATTGTGTGCTAAAAATCCTTGATAATATCTAAAAATATTTGTTGGTGCATATTCAGCTCTCTCTATGTGAATATTTATTTGTTTCTTTTGTGATCCATATATATTTCACACTTCTCCCCAATGAGATAATGGTTCCATATTTTCAATGCAAAGATCACAACTTCCAACTCCAGATCATTTGTGGGATAGTTTAGCTCATGAATATTAAATTTCCTTAAGTAATAGTCAATGACTTTTTCTTTATACATCAACACACAGTGCATGCCCTTATTCAAAGAATTATTCAATATTATAAAAATCTCCCCCACATGTGGGTAGTGTGAGCATAGAGGTAGTGATAAGCCTCTTCCTCAACTCCATGTCTCTTTCTTCACATTCATCATTCCAAGAATACTTTAATCCCTTCCATGTTATCTTGGTAAAAGGTTTTGATAATCATGAAATATTTCTCACAAATTGGCGACAATATCTAGCTATACCCAAGAAGATATGGATATCATTCACATATGTCTACCTCCGCCGTCCCTCAATTGTTTATTTGGAAGCATCCACAGATATCCCATTGATTTTGATGATATTTCCCATAAATGAAACTTCCTCCAACCATAAATCACACTTAATATACTTTTCATAGAGATTCGCCTTTCACAGGGTCTTTAGTATTGTTCTTAGATGGTAGCCTGATCCTCCTTGGTTTTGGAGTATATTAGAATATCATCTATAAATACTACCCAAAATTATTGAGGTAATCACTAAAGAATATATTCCTCATTTCCATGAATATTGTTGGAAAATTAGTGATTATGAAATTATTTACTATGAATTCATAGTTCCTGTACCTTGTATGAACAGTAGTCATGGGGATATCCTCCTTCTTCACCCTTAATTAGTAATATCAAAATCGCAGATCCTCCTTGGAGAAGTATTGTTCTCTATGTAGCTAATCAAACAAGTAATCATTTCATTGTAAATTATTTTTATTCATTATAGGAATTTTTTTGAGCTCACAATAATCTATGCAAAGATGCATTGACTGATCCTTCATCAAGATAAAGAGGACTGGTTCACCTCATGGTGATGCAGTTGGACATATAAACCCGTTTTCCAGATTCACATGTAGTTTTTTATTTTTCTCCTCAAACTTCATGACAACCATTCTATATGAAGTCTTGTATATTGGTAATGACCCAGTTAAAAGATAAATCGAGAATTAAACATCTCTTCTAGGATAAAGAACATTAAATAACTCGGGAAACACATTAAAAAATTCCCTCACAATAGGCATGTATTCGAGGATGGTTCCTTCCTTAGAATGAATCATATTATAAATATATGTATGACCATAGGGAATTAATATCCATGCTTGAGATTATTATGCTAAAGAAGATTCATCTTCCTCTGTGCACATGTATAGAATCATGGGTCAATTCACAATATGGATAGTGGCTTGTCTCTCACAAAAATATATGTTGTCTCTATATAGGGAAATCCAATCCAGGCCAATAATTGCATCAAATTAAACCAAAGAAAGTATTATGAGGTTCATTGGGGAGTTAAATCCACAAATTGTTATAGGGGTGGAGTTATATTCTTGGGATGCTATAATTTTTCCATTTACCCTTTTCACTGACTTCTCTACTTCAATGATTTGTCGTTGTATTTGGATTTTTTACTAAACTTCAGGGATATAAAAGAATTTGTAGATCCATGGAAAATATCCCTACCCTTCATTTTTTGATTCCATTTCTACATTATCCAATATCGAATTAGGGATGAGTATCTTAAACAATTAAACATAGAATGGGTAATATAATGACATTAATGGTATTACTTAAAAATTACATTCATTTACATAGCTTATGAATTTCGAGGATTAAATCTATGTTATTTATGATCCACATACTAATGCATATTCTTATAGTATTTTTTGGTTCCCTTAGTAATCGTTTATAATAAGCTTATGAGTTTACAAAATTTTTATCCCCTATGAGTGTCGAACCAAGAGTGTTGTGTGGTCTGTTTTCATGCACCAGTACCCATTCAAGTCTAGTTCAAAGCGATGTTTTTAGGTTTTACCTCTAGATAAAGTTTTTCTATAGCCACTTCTACTTGTTTGTATCCAGAAAGGGATGTATATTATTGAGAAACCACTTAATCTATACACACAAAATTTTTGGCATTCTCTTCTTATAAATATTCTTATCTATAAGTCTTTCACATTACATTTCAAAACTTAATCCAATAAAATAACGGAACCGATAATTGGATACCATCTATAACAACCCTACTCTTTATTTTCTATTTAAACATGATTTATTACAAAATATTTCACTTAATACGACTCCTAATATAGAGAGGTCTATTTTCATTGGGGCATATGAACATTACATCACATCTTAAAACATGAAATATACATATTTATTGAAAACTTCTTTTAAATGACCATAACATTCCTCTGTACTTAGCGTTTCCTAGGATAACCTGAGGACATACATAAGAAAAGGATGACTTATAAAGAATAGTAAGGGGTAAACAAGACATTATATAAAGAATAAAATAAATTTTATGAAATATTAATATAAGTGGATCATAAGAGAAACATGAACAGAAAGGCATGGTTTAACCTGATTATTATAACCTGGAAATGTAGTGACAATATAAAACATGACATCATAAATATAAACGCATAATGGAAACCCATATCCGAAATTGGTGAAAAATTGTAATATAATGAAATTAGGTAAAACCCTATGCCAACATGATGTATCATGATACTAAACATTTCCTAATTCATTATAGCGCTATCAAGGTTCATCCCTTATAATTATTTCAATATCATTCTTAAGTGTGCCATATAGATCATATAACATGGATTCATTTAACATCATCATTTATTTAAATATCAAGAAATGTGGAATTAATACATGTAATTTACCATTATATCATCATGTATGTATAATTGTTAATAACCTTGATAAAGAAATGGGTATGTTACTCCAAACAAGATGATTTTGGCATGGAAAATCACGGTGCAATTTTGGCAGCATAAAGACCTCACATGGAAATTCATAAATTGTGTTAATGAGAGAGAATTATGTATCTCATAAATTATAAATGGTATGGAAAGTAAGGGGATCATGGAACATAATTTCTCAACATTTGAAATGGAATTTAGATGTATTATATAAAATAAATTCTTGAATGGGAATGATTAGAAAGAAATCCCATACGAAATTTCACCATAGTAATGGGTTGGTTTAAAGGATCATAGGGGGCTTGATGGGAGTGAAAAAAAGATAAAAACATGTATAAATCAAATGTATATTAATTAGGTAGGGAAGAACATATTCCAAATAAATAAAATATAAATTAATTGGCATGAAATAAAAGAGTTTCTTCAAGAAAAAGGATATAGTGAGATCCCTCACACAATTTCAGCATAGTAATAGGTGTACTTAAAGGATCATGTGGGGAATAAATGAGAGTGGAAGGGGATATAATAATTTAAAAAAATTACAGTAATGAAGACATTTTATAACATATCAGAAAATAGTAAAAAGTAAATTAAAAGACATAACATTAAAGGAATTCTTGATCGAAGAGGAGGGTTGAAGATCCCTTACAGAATTTTAGCATAGTAATAACTTATGTAAGGATCCGAATGGGGGAGAATAAATGATACATAAATGAAATAAAATAAAATGGAAAGTATGTAATTGATTATAAAAGTAATAAAATATAACCAATTTAAATTAAAAGACTAATTTCAAACAAGGTTCTTGAATTGTAAGGTAGAGAGGAAGGAGATGATCCCTTACTTGGATGTGCGATCTGAAAGGCATTGTGGAGACTTCTTGGGATCTTGGAGGAAAATAGGGAGGGATATAGAGAGTAAGGTGAATAATGTGTTAGATCTTAAAAGAACTTGAGGGAAGATAAATGGGTGATTGGGTGGGTTTATATTGGGAATGTGGGGGAATTCTTTATTATTTCTGTTCTGAACACTATGCACTAAAATAATAAAAAACACAAACCAACCTTAGTTTTTCACATTATTTCAAGAAAATGGGAGTGTTATACATTATTTTAATAGGAAAAAGGATGAATATATAAAAATATTTCCCTTTCTTATGTGGATGTGAGTCACACTTTCAAGGAAATGATTTTTAAATATTAAAATATTGTATATATCATGGAAGATTCAGTAAGGCTTTATAAAATAAATAAAATAAACCTAAATTTCCATTATTTTAAATTAGAAACATATATTTGGCCGATTATACCTTTTATAATATTTTATTACATCACTATTTGGTCATTACGATGTCATAAAACACATTATCTATTTATATGGTATTTAATTTTCACCCAAATATTCGATTGTCTTAAAAAATGTAAAAAATTTACGATTGGATAATTTCAAAATCCATATTCAAAAAATAAAATTCATTTTATCTAAATATTTTTCTAAATATTTGAATTTTTACTTTTAAAATAAAAATTTGTATTTATTTAAAATTTATGGGGTTTTTCAAAAAAATGAAACCATAATAAAAATTACATTTGATTTCATAAAAATTTCACGGTTATTTATATTTAATAAAATTAATTTAATAACAATATTTTATTAGAATATAATTTCATTCAAAATTACAATCATTCATTAAAATAGATTTATTAATTTAATTTAATGATTAACCAAATATACTATTTGTGCTTTAAAAATCATTTACCAAGTAACAATAATGAAATAAAAGTATATTCATTTTTATAAAAAAAAATTAATGCATATAATCCTAATTCTTGTGTCTTGTTACATATATCTTTATTACACCAGAATAAACCCTATGATTTTGGTGTGCGATGGTGGGTATTTTACGGGGTCATTCATTGAACATTGTTTGGGTCGTGATCTCGATGAGCTTGAACTAATCCAATAAACGGTTTCACTCACCCCTATATTATTGGAATTAAACATGGGATTGGACTAAGGATAATCCTGAAAATGTTATCTCACTTAGAATATTTGATATAGGGGCCACATATGGTACGATCCTACTGGTTGAGGCTATCACTTCCTTTATCTGTGTCAAAAGGATTTGTTAAACGGTATATTAATACTAATAATGTGAAAACAATTAAAAGACTATATTGTCAATGGTAATGACACATAAATATAATTTAAATTAAATTGGATATAATTAAACCAATGTAGTGAATGAGTTTTCAATATCTATAAGACATTTAATTAAAATAAGGGAAATTTTATTCCTAACATTTTGGGTCGTTACAGTATCATAATAATTTCATCATATCAACACCTAGAGAAAATACATAGGTCTCATAATCATATAATCAAATCTAAAAAACATTAAAATATGATGATTTCAAGAGCTTATAACACGTGGGATAGAAATGAGTGTCATAAACATCATTACATCATAACATAAACCATTCAAGAAATAATATTAATGGTATTATTGTATCATATCAATGGTGAAACGTAATCTATAATAGAGTATGTCATCTTATATGAAGAAGTATATAGAAAGATCATATGGAACATTTCTTATGGGAAATTCTTTTTCCTTGAAAGAACCATTTATAAAACCATTTTAAAAATAAAATTTCTATAAATAATTCTTTATAATTTCATTTAAAACATTTTTTGCAGGATATATCTTTTCTTCTTAAAAAAATGCTTAAAAACGAAATTTTAAAAAACCATTTCCTCATAAAATATATTTGAAAACTTATAAAAGATGTTTGAAAATATTTTGAAAATCGTTTTCTATGAACACACCGTGAAAATTCATATAGAAATCTTGAAAAATATTAAAAACCTTTTTCATTGAAAATTCATTAAAAACCTAAAAATAAGGATTGCAGTAATTTGAAACCCATTTTTGTTATTTTTTTTGAAAAAATATAATTAATCTTAAAATATGTGGAAGAATTTTCTTCAAAAATATCCATTTGAAAACATTTAAAGATATCTTTTAAATTAAATTAAAACATTGTTTTAAGCATAAACCATTTTTCAAAACATTTTGTTATGTCAATTTAATTTCAAAAAATTATAGAATATTTGGGATAAAAATCGTCCAAATTTACCTTCTAAACTCACAATGTAAGCTTCAAGGAATTGATGATCTTGATGGTGGGTAAGTCCATACATGCTAAAAATTACTTTTTCATCTTAATTTTTTAGAAAAGTTCATTGATCAAAAAATGACAAGAATATATCCTTTAAAAATAATTTTTAAGTAATAAATTGGTAATAATTTTCTTTATACATCATAGTAAAATAGTAAATAATTTTTTTTAAACAGTTTTAGAGAAAACAGTTTTTAAGGAACATATATTTTTTACTGAAATGAGATACAAAGTTTAATTTTCACAAAAACTTTCGTTTAATTGTCTTAAGTTCCAAAGAGTGTGAACAAGGTATTAATACATGAAGTTATCATAGATATATATATATCTGAATAAATATAATGATTTTTTCACATAATATTGGTTATAATATGTCATTAATTGAAGAATAATAATAAATAATCATTATAAACAATGAGATTATAGAAATAAGTTTTTTCCACTTTGGTAAAATTGAGTTATAATCCTCATGAAAGTATAAAATAACCTTAAGATTTAAATATCATTAACAGAAGTATATTCAATATAAAACATGTAAAAATTAGTTATATACACCCCATAAAATATATAGATTTATAACCATCCATGTATGTCTAAGTAGAAAAATTGAGACAAAATTACATTATCGAATTGGTATCTTTTGAACGATATATTCTATGAAATAAACGAGTGGTGAACATGGAATGTATCTCACATATATAAAAAGTGGGATGAGAAAAACTCATCCTACTTGAGTAACTTCAGAATTGTGATCCCTATGATAGAATAAAGTCATTTAAATAGTTTAATATCATTATATAAAGGTTATTAATTATATGAAAATTTATATCAGAATATATACACCCCACAAGTAAATTAAGTGCTAAATATGAGATACATCTTACAGAAATAAAAAGTTAGATGACATTAACTAACCTTGAGACTGACTTGTCTTCTATGTATTTATATTCATTCATAATAAAATTTTGTTAATTATTTACTTTCTTTTAAAAAATTTTAATTTTTTTATTTCTTTTACTTCACTTATTACAAATTTTTATACAACTACATAAATAATTATGTTTATGTCAAGTGTTTTTTCCAAATTTAGTTCATGTGTTAAAACAACTATGGTATGTTGACAATGGTCGAAAAGGTCATTATGTAAGAATATAAAGATTAATAATCATGATAAAATAATCATATTTATACCTATACTATAATTTTGAAAAAAGTCATGGGAACTTTTTATGAAAAGTGAACCAACATTACAATGGTAGAGAAGGTATTTCATACGTACGCATGAGTAACATTCCAATTTATCAATGGTATTTTTGGAAAGAAGGTAAGAAACATTATACCATTCCATAATTATCTTTATATAATTAATACCATGTTATTTAATTATAATTATTTATATAAGTAATTATTATGATGTAAAATTAATCATATCGCATCGAGGAGGCGGTAGTCTACACATCTACAAATGACATTATCACCTTTGTAGTGTGTGAAAATGGTAATAAAAAAATGATATATAATATTTCCGGAACATATAATTACATCATTAATATCACATATATTTAATTTATGTTAAATATTTTTTTAAACCATCATTCATAAATTAAATGTATAGTGTAATCGAATCACAACCCATTGAGGATGCAGTAGTCCACACTTCCACAGACGATGTTATCATATATACACAAAATGCAAAGAATGAATGTGTGTGTTATATATAAATTAAATAAATATTCATAAAACCTAAATATCATTTATATATTACAAAAACAATTCTTCCATCATAATTCCCAGCCAATGTATTGGTAAAGTTAAAACTAAAAACATCATTTCATGAGGTGGTAGTTCACCATACACGAAAGTGGTAAGTTTGTTACCAATTAGATGAATTTTTTGAATGTGTAGGTGTAAAAATAATATTAAAAAAATTTTAGTATATTTTTTATACATATTTTATAATCTAATAATTTATTAATAAGATATTATGGGGTGAATAATGAAAATAAAACAGGAGATATTGTGGAAGTATGTTTCCTCTTATTTGGTTTACACCATTTGGTATGTTTCAAAGAGATTCCTTGTAAGGATTTATTTACAATGTGTGGATTCTTGTTTTAGGGCAGGTATGTTTAGTAGATATTTTGGATTATATTTTATGAGACAAAGTTACTTTAGAGGAGTGAGGAATTTGGAGGAGTGAATGACTTCTTATATTAGAGGAGGATTGTAATTATTATAAATTTTTGGATAGGGATTTCCACCCACATTTTTTCCATTGAAAAGATGATCCCATAATGTTCCAATGTTTATCCAATAGAGTATAGATTCTAAATATGTACATATAATGTATTCTGTACTAGTGTATAGATCGTTTTGTCTCTTAATATTTAGGTTTAGTTTCCTCTTAACCTATTTGTTTTCTTAATCATTTTAATTAATGGTTATCACATTCACTAATATTTTTAATCAAAAACTAATTTGACCTAATTACAATTTATAAATTTTTATTATTCCAAATATGGAATTGATTTTTTCATATTCCAATAATATAAGTGTTAGAAATTAATTAAAAATTTATACCATTGATGGAATGTCAATATGAGTTTTTATAGTAAAAATGTTCAAACATTTGTTTATTTTCATGTCTTTTTTCAAAGTTAAATTGATACCAGTGACCTAAATTGGATTATGGAATTTATAATTTATATAATTGGTCATAAAACCAAATTATATATTTAATTTCTCATAATTTTCATCTATATTTGTAAATTACATGGAATTATTTCAAAACCACATGCTTTAACGACACGTGATTCTGAGGCCCAGTGAGCTCAAAATAGATTTTTGAACTTTTTTAAGGTACGTTCAGTAAATGTGCGAGCTGGATTTTCTGAATTTTGATTATGTGATCGTATTGAAAATATAAGGGAATTGTTAATCTCAGAATGATTGGATTAATCTAAAAAGGACTTCACTCCAACCAACAAGGGTAGGACAAAAAAGTTAATTTTAGGGTCTTTTCAAAAAAATAATAAAATAAATTTAAAAACATATATTATTTTTTCTTTTGCATCGTTGAGCGGAGGATGGAAAGATGCATTGTGACGCTGAGGTGATGACGAGGCATAATTAATGGATCCCCTTAATGGCTGAATTTTCAAATGTACCTGCTACACTAATTCATAAATGTAACATCATAACGACGCAATGTCGTACTGTAACAGAAATGATGCAAGATGTTTTTATTTTTTGGTAGACGCGATAGTAAAAAGAGGAATTAAACTATGAGGATTCTCTGATGAACCTCCAATGAACTTCTTCTCCAATAAAGAATGGAAAATACTGACGAATGTCAAAAATATTCAATGCACCTTGAATAATGTAGTCATAAGTTACGTACAATGATAACGTCTTGAAACAACAAGGATGTAAAGTTTCAGAAATGAATGTCAATGATATAGGTGTTTAATATTTTAACGTTCTTACTCATTCTTATTCTAGAAATTATGAACGCTGATCGAACCGTGAACAGGTTGATCTGAAAATCGTTTGTTTATGAAAGAGGGAGACGTTTCTCTTGGGATTTATTATCTGAGATTATTTAATCTCTAAATTTATTCAGCCACAATTCCCATGCCTCCCCATGATTTGAACTTCTAACGTAGAGGGTGCAGGATGACCTGAATAAGGCCTGATTTCCTCTTTATGTGTGCTCCTTATGAACAGTTTTAACGAATCAATGGCCAGGTGGGTTTAAGCCCTTTTCATTGAAGAGAATGCTCCATAGAGGACATAGGCATAAGCGACACCATGAATGGACATCTAGAGCATGTCTGGTAATATGACGAAGATTTTTTTGATAGCGGTGCCAATAGTGGTGGTGGCACGTGGCGGTTCTAGCCGTATGTCAGATGGTGAGACAATAGGCTACCAGACTTGATGCTGGCAAGGTGGAGTGGCACGCTCTGGAGGAAGTAGGGATACACAGTGCATGACTGGAACTGTGTGTAGGGACAACCCACGTCTAGGCTGTCCGGGTGGCTCGGCGAGCTGCGGTTGCTCGACCATGGAAAGAGGGCCTCGCAGGTCCTTGCTGACAACGAAGGTTGGACGTAGCTACCGGATGCCTCCTAGCTAGTCGAGAATCATCATTCCACACCATGTGAACAGGGATTTGGGATAGTGGGACACACCCCAGGCCATCATGCCGGTCCTATAGCCCAACAGTCTGGTCCCGCGGCCAAGCTGGCTGGAAGCACGCTGATGAGTCAGAACTGTGTCAGCATGATAGACCTGCACCAAGTGGGCCAAACCCACTCTAGCGGGCCAGATCCATGCCCTTTGGTCCTGGCCGTACTAGACCAGGTCATCTGGAGACTCGGCATGCTGGACCCTCGGCCAAACCAGGACGGGTCGTGTGAGGCCCATTGGGCCTGGCTCACTGGCCAAGCCGGACCAGAACGACCTAGAAACGAACCTGGTCAGGTCGAGTTAGTAGAATTAAACTAGTTTATGTGGATACTACTGGCCATGTTGGTTGGGTTGGTTTGACCAGGATGGTCTGGTCCCATATGCAATCATCCTCTATTTACTAAAATTCTCATATCTCTCAAAATGGCTATCCGATAGACACACCTCCAATGTCAGTGAGAACATTGAGATGAGGTTGTCCTTCTAAGATACTCTATATGAGTTTTGGTGGAATTTTCCATATGACCTGGTTGGATTGGACTCGAATCCAACTAGGCCCTTTTTATAAAAAAATACACATCTTATAGACTAAGCGTCTGTTCGATGCATTCTGTGTTGCGTTGGGACCCTTATGATGATACAATCCTTTTGGGTTATTCTATGTGGGACTTCATGGAAATTGAGGTACAATTGATGGATTGAAAATTAGATCCTCCTAAAATAAATCATGCTATGTACGAGAATCCAGTGGTGGGTTGTGATGTGAAAAATGAATTGTGATACTATGTTGGTCATCACCTAGCCATCCTGTGTAGTTCATCCCCTAAAAATACTGTGTGGGTCTAAACCTATAAATCCAATGTGGGTCAAACCTAAGAGATCCTACATGGGTCAGCACCAAGAGACCCTATGTGGATCAACATCAGATCCTCATGACAGAATATGGTGATCTTGTTATACGACTAATCATATTTACTTTTGATCTTATGTTATTCCTTGTGTGAGCTGCGTCTTTTACTTTGTGAAATGTGTTTGAGATATTTCTTGGTGGTATTACCTCTATGGTATTTTCTTTTTTGGTGTCTCCCTCTTTGGATTACTCATAGTCATTCAGGGTTCTTGGGGTCCTTACTGAGTATTGTTATACTAACTGCTGCATAGGCTTTGTCCAGACCAATTGTGTCTTGTGCAGATGATGGGACAATTTGATTGGGACTTTGGGGATCCAGGACTAGATGATGCTCTAAGGTGGATCGATAGATGTGGTGTGATGTAGTGTCATTACACTGAGAGTTGTACTAACCCTTCAGGTTGGATCATTTGAGAATTACCTTTAGAGCTTGAACTTCTTTTATGATACCTATCTTTCAGTCGGGCTTTTATTTTGGCCCATTGACTTTCATGGTTAGATTTGTGCAGTATTCCCTGTCTGTGTGTGTACCGGTTTAAAGGCAATGCCTTCCCTTTTTGGTAAATTTCTTTATGGTGCTAGTCACCAGCCCCTGACCTATGGTAGGAGGGCTTGGGGTGGTCACGACACAACACTACTAGAATTCATAGATATACCCACACTTTCATGCCAACGGGTTGAACAAACCATTGGCATAGGTGGAATACCCCAACGGTTTGAATAAACCATTGGTATACTCCCTTTATTACCAGACTTTCCCAACGGTTTTACCAAACCGTTGGGAAATGCCTCCATTTCCGCAAAGATTTCAATGAAACCATTGGTTAAATTCCCATTACAACAACCTGTACCAATAGTTTTTAAAAACTGTTGGTATAGAATACATTTCCCAACAGTTTTTAGAAACCGTTGGGAAAAGTTTCCCCAAAAATACAGTAGCCCCAATTTTCCTCTGTCTACGTGACTGCAACCCTAAAAATGAAGATCTTCCGAAGCTCTATGGTTAACCAGGGTGGGAAAATCCTTCCAACCTCTTCAATCGTCATCAAATCTGTAAGTCCTAAATTAATTTTAATGTTATTAATCTATTCCTTTTCTTCTCTGTTTTGATTTGGCCTAAACGAGAGGGATTTCTCTTTACCCAGGCCAGGAAAATGCTTCCACCAGATAGATGCATCTTAAATAAAAAAAATAGTTATACACTCAAAATATGTAAGTACTACTTTAGTTTTAATTTTTGGAATCTATTATTTTTATTTCCTATTTTGATTTTTTTAAACCATGTTGTGATGTCCCTGGAATGGCATAACCAATAAGTGAACTTTGATATGTTTTCTATTTTTGTTCACCAATTATGTGTCATTATTGTATGGATCAACTTTATTTGAATTCTTCATAGACACTCCTGTGTAGTTGGTGAACCATATGAACTAATGGAGTTGTTGGTGATATGAATCCCCATTCAATGATGGTAAAGGATTTGATTAGTAATATTGGGTCGAGGTGGGTAATGGATATAAGGATAGTTCATGTAAAGTGATTGGGGACGGTTGCGGTAGTGGCATAGGTGGTTTTTCATTTCTTTAGTGGGGGTGATAAGGTAGTTTCTATGATCTTTAGTTTAGTTGAAAATTGGATTTGGATATTTTTTTTTGTATTTGTTCAAGGAATAATGGGAAGGGTAGTGATATTGAGGATGAATTGGTTATTGGATGGGTGATTGATTAGAATTGTGATGTTGGTTGGATTGGGTATAGTTAATTTTCAATATATTATTTAGGGATTGCCTCCCATGAACACCACCAAACCCCCTGGACCCCCACCCCCTGGACCCCCTAACCCCCTAGACCCTGGACAGGCCCCATGAAATAAACAATTTATTTTAAATGGATTTTGTTGATACTTTATGACAATGATCCATGGGTAATTTGTGATGTGTACGAGTCAAACGTGCTTCAATACGAGGAACTTTGTGGATAATATCACTCTAAGTGTCTTTTTTTTGAAATGGACATGATTTTAATTGAAAACAATAACTGACATATGGAAAACTGACCAAACACATTCATATTTTTTTGATAGTTTATAAAAAACATTCATGAATCATTTTTGATGTGTACTAGTCAACCCCGCCTCAATTCGAGGCATGGTGTGGTCAGTATCACTCAATGTGTCTCACTTTTATTTGAAATGGAAAATATTTTAAGTTAAAACAACAACTAAAATTATGTTCTAGTTATAGGATATTCGAAAATCTTTATCTTATATATGAGTTGGATCTATTTAATTAGAAATTTCAAAACCCTCCATAAAAAACCTACTTCTAAAACATTAATTTTCTTCTCTAAACCCACCTACACTACTAGAAATCAAGCCTATACAAACACTTTATTCCCAATGGTTTAGAAAAATCATTGGGAAAAAGAACCTATACCAACGGTTCTAGTAAACCGTTGTCATATGCTGTTATATATTGGGTTTTCCCAACGGTTTAAGAAAACTCTTTGGAAATAAAACTATTACCCATGTTTTTTATTAACCATTGAGAAATATTATACCGAATTCAGGGCTCCCTAATGAAATTTCATCCCTGCAAACTCTTCCTCTCCCTGACCTCAACCTCCTCTCGGCCTCCGCCTCCGCCTCCCAGCCTCTGCCTCTGCCTCCCGACATCCGCCTCCACCTCTCGGCCCCCTCCCTCTCCTCTGGTGACGTTCCCCTTCCCTTATCGGCTCTTTCTTCGACGATGACATCCCCCTCCCATATAGAATCCCAACAACATTCCCCCCTCCCCTCTCATCTCCCTCTCTTGGTGACATCCCCCTCCCCTCTTGGCTCAATCTCCTCCTCCTCTGACGTCCCCCATCCCCCTCTCAAGTTGTGAGCGGGACCCCCCAAGGCCGAACACCCTACGGGACATCCCCCTCACTTGGATACCTCTCCTCCCACTAGTGTTTTTGATGGGTACATCCATGTAATAATTAGTCTTACTTCATAGAAAATGAGGCAACAATGAATAAATTGTTAAATTCATAGTTAGGATAACCATTCATATTAATCATGCATTTTCTAAAGTTTTGGATAGTATCCAACTCATAGTGTGGTGAATTATTGGGTGAATTGTAATTTTTTTCAAAATATAATCTTCCAGAAATGTAGTGTCAGATTCACTAGTTGTATTCGATTTATTCGAACTGTGCATTCAATTAAAAGTTCATGAATTTTTAAAAACCACATATTTTTCTCTATAGACTCTTAGTAGACCTTATATTGTGTAGGATTTTGATTGTTAATCAAGATATATATATGTGATGAGGTTTTATCGTCACTAAGATGTGCAATGATGTGGGTTAATTGGAGGTGAGTGATGCTATATGAGAATTTATAGGTTATTTTGAGGAGTTTCTTTCCCTTTAATTTATTGGTTCATAAAACATAAGTTGGTGGTGCATATAATAGGTAATTGGAATTGGTAAAGTAAAATGTTGGTCTCGAAGTTTCTATTTGGTTATTTGGATGGTATTCTCTATCAAAACTGGGTATATCTCTATTGAATATGGGTGTATTTTTCAATTTACTAATGTATTTATTAAACTGACCATGCAATACACATTTCCCACCATATGTAAACACCATAGAAATCATAGATAGACACTACTCACCACAAGACACCCATGAGAGAAACCCATTAACATATACAGATAGTTAAGGGGCCATTAACATAAGAACTGAAGTCGATTGGAAGCCTTGAGAAATTATGATTTCTTGTAGAAAAGATACTAACACCTTTATTCTTAGTATAGTATAATGAAATTATTTACACAATTATGTCCAAGTATACCATCTGGTTCATGGACTAGTGCCCAACCAAGTTCAAGAGTAGGATCAACTACTAAACATTGATTGTGGTCCCTCTGAGGTTTTTCCATGTTGAAGAGGGTTATGTGCACAATATTCAACTCAACTAATGTAGCATAATTGCATATTCAATGGATATTTAAACTAGTATGGTGTTTCCAACAACATGCTATATAAATAACATAATGAAAAATGATGAGATTATTAAATGGAGATGTTTCCACCTTGCATGTAAGAACACGATTTGACCTATGGGGCGGTGTGGTTCTTATATATTGGGTGGTGACATGTATAGTCACAGGATAGATGTATGTTTTTGTTTAGTTTTTGATTTATTTTCTTTATTGCATTGGCCACTTATGTATTTTACTTCTTTCTACAGATAGAGGGTAATAATGATATCCTGACTAGTTGATGTAGATAACTTGTGTACTGTAATACCATGGTTTTTGAGTGTGAGGAAACATTGGAAGATAGAGGAGCCTTGGGGTCTTACATGAGATGGAATTTCATTTATAAAACATTGTGTGAGAAGATTTCTGGAGTATGTTGGAGTCAGAAAATAACCCCAATTGTCTCTATAAGATATCATAAATAACCCCCAAGTGTCTCTAAGTTTCTCCATACATCGTATCATCCTTGCAAGGGTTGGCCACTCACCCAATCCTATCAAACTTTTCCTAGTATATCCTCTCAATCACATAGTCTATACTCATCTCTTGAGGATTATCCCATGCCTCGATGCACATCTCATCATCCAACTAGTCAAAGAGGATTATTCACCTTATGATTGTCCTAGTCAGAAAAGCACACCATGTTGAACCCATCTACATTATATTCTCAGTAATTCAGTCAATAACCTCATTAAAATCATCTATTATAACCTAGACCCACTAACCAGGTTCCATCATAAGCTAAATCACACCAAGACTCTTGGAATTATAATGCCAATATGTCCGACAATACCCAATACCCACACTAGAATCTCATCTTTGAACTCTGTAGTTGAACTCTTGTATCATTAAATTGAGTAAAACCTTTCATAATTCATTTTATATACTCAGAGGGACCATCCCACTCTATGAACCTACCATGGTTCCAATCCATCCTCATAAGTATTTCCTCATCAAACGCTAGATGTACAATTATCAAACCTATTACTACATGGCCCAATCATCTTAGGAATATTTTACATGATCTAAATCCTCATCATTAGTGACATAAATCACATTAAAGTGCATAAATGTAAACTAAACCCTACATTCAAGAATTATTCATGTGGGCGGGCCCCATGGAAAGAGGCTTAGAACTAACACCATAAATAATAATGCCAAATACATGCATCATCTTTAAATAAATATCTCATGTGTAAACATAAAAACCAAGAATAATAAGACCTCATCCCTTGTATAAAAAAAATACAAAGCTGAAACTCCGGCCAAATTTATTATATACCATTAATATAAAGAGAAATTATTAATTAATAAAAATGTACTATTTGATAGTATCATTTTGAAACATTGATCTATTTCCCCTTTGCTTGAAGGAACATTATTTGACCCATGGGGCGCTGTGGTACTTATATGTTGGGTGGTGACAGGTATAGTAACAAGAGAAATGAAAGTTTTAGTTTAGTTTTTATTATATTTTCTTTATCACATTGCTCACATAGATCATTGACTACATTCTATGGACAGAGGGTAGTTATATTCTAAGAAGGGTGCTAGAAAGAGTTCAGATTGATTTGGTCCACCGGATTTGGTCCGAGGTAAGATTCTATGGTTACTACTTGTCTTTAACCTCATGTATTTGTGGCTTTAGTGTTTTTTACTCCATATTATGTTTTCGGTAGGGAGTTAGATAGTTTCGTGTTGGTTCGGGTGGATTTCGTTCTCCGATTCCAATCAAGGTAAGGCTTTAAGGCCATTGGTTTGTTTCTCACTGGTTATATTGTGTCCATCATGTGTTTTAAGGTTCTTAATATCATTTTTGTAGTGTGCTGATCCCTGATCGTTGGTTTCGAGTCTCTATGTGAAGGGCAACTCACCTGCATGTGCATAGGTAAGTAAGTATATGTATGTGGGTTCCCCCATTACATGTACAGTCACCCATGGTAGTGATTATGCATGTATGGGGCTAGGTGTGCCCATGTATATATATATAAAGGCATACACAGGTGAGTGAATACTGATATATGCATATAAGAATATTTTCAAGGATCCCCTTGCACATGCTCATGGAAACACAGGTGTGTTAATAGGGGCTAGGTGACCTTGCATGTGTGTGAAGGTGTGTATATCCAGTGGAGGAGGAGAAGCTTTTAGTTAGAAAGCTCCAATAGCCGAAGTGGATTTCTTTGTTCCACCTTGAGGTAGAGTCCCACTCGTAGCCTCTTTAATATAAGAATTCATTAAATTGAATTTAGTTTCTTTCTTAATTATGATTAATTATATTTAATTGAATATCTTGAATAAGTGTTATTTAATAAAATTGTTTCATTTGATAAATAAAGTCATGTTTTTATAATAAAACCCCTCCAACAGAGGTGCACTGTCTGTGAAAACTCACAGTGATAGTTTAGGGTGTATGATTATTTTCTGTCGTTTCATTTCCCTTTAGTCCTTGCATTATTGTGCCACTCACTACAACCTTCTGACGATCCCTGGTTATAACATATTAAATAGTTGATTTGTTCTATCATGTTTGTTGTGACTTTTTCATATGGAAAAACCCATTTTGTGTGTTTTCCTGGCTTCTTGGACACCCTTAATTGTGTTTACCCGAGCCAATATATCTAAAAACACTGATGGTGTCATTTTTTAACACCTTTCAGGATTATGGTTCTCCCCACCATAAGCATTATCTTAACACTGTTTGGGTTGTTTTCTTGGCCTCAACACACATCTAATTTTTCACATATATGAATTCTCCAATAATATTTGTGTTGTATCCTGAGATGTTAAAACATACTCAAATTATATTTTTCTCAAGTTGAATAAAGTTTTATTATTAGAGTTCCAAGAAATTCATATACCATTGATAAGTAATTCACCTGCATAATTTGATTCTCAATCAGTAGTTTCAACTACCTAGTACCACTTTTAAAAGCAACGAATATAAAATATATATCTTTATCATACCACAATCCTAAAACAAAATTATATTTTTTATAATAAGATCAGTTTCTATAATGTGAGGGAAAACTACATAGTATTTCTTTGGAATCTTGGATGGAAGATGTTGCCCTGGGGATGTCCCTGAACAGAGCCAACATGCCACGGTCACGCCGCGGTAATGCCTTGATTTGGCCCTCCTCCGGGACGATACCCCACAGTGGTTCACAGTCCAGTCGTAAGTAGATGTATGATACCTAGAGAAAGTTTTATATATATTACCCATCCATAGTTAAAGGGGAGGGAGGAGACAGCTGAAATATTCCATGCTTCCCCCACTCCCTTCGTTCATGGCCGGAAGATGTTGCCCCGCGGATGCCGCTGGACAGGGCCAACATGCCGTGGTCACACTGCCATCATGTCATGGTCATGTCGTGGTCACACTGTGGTCACGTCGAGTTCATGTCGTGGTCACGCCGTAGTCAAGCCCCGGTCACGCCTCGGTCACGGCGCGGTCACGCCGCGGCCGCGGTCACACCATGATTTGGCCCTGCTCCAGGATGACACCCCGCGGTGGTTCGCAGTCCTGTCAGAATTTTATGTATGATACCTAGATAGAGTTTTAGATAAATTATCCACCCATAGTTCTTGCGGAGGGAGGCAATGTCTGGAATGTTTCCCCGCCTCCTCCCTCTCCCTTCACTCCTAGTCGGACAATGCTGCCCTGTGAATGTCGCTGGATCGGGCCAACATGCCGTAGTCACGCCACGGTCACGCCACAGTCACGCTGCGTTCACGCCACGGTCAGCCGGCGATCACGGTGCGGTTACACCACGTTCATGCCATAGTAATGACATTATTCGGCCCTGCTCTAGGATGACACCCCACAGTGGTTTGCAGTCCTGTCAGAATTTTATGTATGATACCTAGATAGAGTTTTAGATACATTACCCAACCTCTTTCTTGGACCCTGGACAGCCCCCCACCCACCTCCCTAGAACCCAGATAGCCCCCCAACCCTCCTCCATTGACCCCGAATCCCAATCTAAGCTCTCTTCAAGATTCACCCTAAATCCCAATAGAAAAGTGGGTTTTGGAGCTTCGGAAGTGGATGTGAGAAGGGCGAAAACCCTCATCGAAAAGTGCAAGTAAGAAGAGGATTAAACTCACCCAGATATTCATCCTCACTTGAAGGAACTCAAAACACCCAAGTGACGTGTACGAGTCAACCCTGCCTCAAATTGAGGCATGGTGTGGCCAGTACCACTCAAAGTGTCTCACTTTTATTTGAAACGAACAAAATTTTAAATGAAAACAACAACTAACATACGGAAAACCAACCAAATGGATTAATATTGTGCTGATACTTTATAACAATGATCCATGAGTCATTTGTGACATGTATGAGTCAACCCCACCTCAATTCGAGGCACAGTGTGGCCACTACCGCTCAAAGTGTTACTCTTTTATTTGAAATGGACAATATTTTAAGTGAAAAAAACAACCGGAATACAGAAAACCTACCAAAAAAAATCATATTCTATTTATACTTTAGGAAAATGATCCATGGGTCGTTTTTGATGTATACGAGTCAACCTCACCTCAATATGAGGCACAATGTGGCTGGTGTCACTCAAAGTGTCTCACTTTAATTTGAAACGGATAACAATTTAAGTGAAAACAACAACTGGCATATAGAAAACTGACCAAATGCATTAAAATTATGTTTATACTTCAACAAAATGATCCATGGGTAATTTTTGACTTGTACAAGTAAACCTCGCCTCAATCAAAGGCACAGTGTGGCCGTTACCCCTCGAATTGTTTCACACTTATTTGAAATGAACAACATTTTAAGTGAAAAAAAATGTCATACGGAAAACTGACCAAACACATTCGGATTTTGTTGATACATCCTAAAAACGATCCATGGGTCATTTTTGAAGTGTATGAGTTAACCTTTCCACAATATGAGGTGTTGTGTGGCTAGCACCACTCAAAGTGTCTTACTTTTCTTTGAAATGGACAACATTTTAAGTGAAAACAACAAATGGCATACAGAAAACCAACCAAATGGAATTGGATTCTATTGATACATTAGGAAAAGGATCCATGGGTCATTTTTGATGTGTATGAGACAACCCTGCCTCAATCTGAGGTACGGTGTGGCTGGTACCACTAAAAGGTTCTTTCTTTTGTTTAAAATGGATACGCTTTTAAGTAAAAAAAACTGACATACCAAATACTGACCAAATGCATCAGGATTGTGTTGATAATTTAGGAAAACGTTCCATGGGTCCTTTGTGACATGTACGAGTCAACCCCGCCTCAATATGAGGCATGGTGTGGCTAACACCCCTCAAAGTGTCTTTCTTTTGTTTCAAAGGGACATCATTTTAAGTGAATACAACAACTGACATAAGGAAAAACGACCAAAGGTATTATTATTCTATTGAAACTTTAGGGAAACGATTCATGGGTCCTATGTGATGTGAACGTGTCAACAATGACTCAATCTGAGGGCTTGTGTGGCTAACACCACTCAAACTGTCTCACATTAATTTGTAATGGACATGATTTTATGTGAAAACAACTGGCATACGGAAAACCGACCAAATACATTCGGATAGTGTTGATACTTTAGGAAAACGATCCATTGGTCATTTTTGACGTTTACAAGTCAACCCCTCCTCAATATGAGGTGCGGTGTGGCTGAGAACACTAAAAATGTGTCTCTTTTGTTTAAAATGGACATCATTTTAAGTGAAAACAACAACTAACATATGGAAACCGGCCCAAACACATTCAGATTCTGGTAAAACTTTTGGAAAATGGTCCATGGGTCATATGTGATGTGTACGAGTCAACCCAGCCTCAATTCAAAGCATGGTGTGGCCGACACCACTCAAAGTGTATCTCTTCTGTTTAAAATGAACATCATTTTAAGTGAAAACAACAATTGACATACGGAAAACTGACCAAATGAATTCATATTCTTTTAAAAATTTAGGGCAATGATCTATGGGTCATATGTTAAGTGTAAAATTCAACCCATCCTCAATCACCGGTGTGGTGTGGCCGACACCACACAAAGATTCTCTCTTTTGTTTAAAATGGACATCATTTTAGGTGAAAACATCAACTGGCATACGGAAAACTGACCAAACACATTAGGATTCTGTTGAAAATTTAGAAAAACGATCTATGGGTCATATGTGACATGTAAGTGTCAACCCTACATTAATCTGAGGCGTAGTGTGGCTGGTATCTCTCTAATTGTCTCTCTTTGTTTTAAAATGGATATCATTTTAATTAAAAAAAAATGGCATACAGAAAACCCACCAAATGTATTCAGATTGTGTTGATACTTTAGCACAATGATCCATGGGTTGTATTTGACCTATACGAACCAACTCTACCTCAATCCGAGGCGTGATGTGGCTGACACCACTCAAAGTGTCTCACATTTATTTGAAATGGAAAGCATTTTAAGTGAAAACAACAACTAGCATATATAAAACTAACCAAACACATTCATATTTAGTTGATAATTTATGAGAATGATTCACGAGTCATCTGTGATGTGTAAGAGTCTACCCCGCCTCAGTTTGGGGCACGGTGTGGCCGTTATCACTCAAAGTGTGTCTATTTAATTTGAAATGGAAATGATTTTAAGTGAAAAAACAACTTTCATATAGAAAAATGACCAAACTCTTTCAGATTGTATTAATACTTTAGTATAATGATACATGTTTTATTTCTGAGGTGTACGATTCAACCTCGCCTCAATCTGAGGAATGGTGTAGCCGATATCACTCTAAGTGTTTCACTTTTTTTTTAAAAACAATGAACAACATTTTAAGTGAAAACAACAACTGGCATTCGAAAAACTGACCAAACATATTTGGATTGTGTTGATACATTAGGACAACAATACATTGGTCATTTTTTACATGTACGAGTCAACCCCACCTCAATCCAAGGAACGATGTGGTGGAATCCTACTATGATCAATAGATCGCACCATACTTGTACCATTTACTGTTCATAGCCTTAAATAACATTAATATTATTCTCACTAAGGTCAGAAAACTTATAGTTCCATTCTTCTAGACCTTCACAAGTTGAACTTCTAATCATTTCAGTTCTGCCTGAATTTTAAATCAAGTAAAGAGTTCCATTCTTTACTACATTTGTAACGACCATGGAACCATGGGTTAGTTTCCATACCCCATTTTCAAATTTAGTTTCATATCATGCATCATCAAACTTTCTCTTTAAATTTAGGAAGAAGAAAACCACTCCGAGGTAAAATCCATTTTCAGACAATTTAAATTTTCTATAATTGTTACTTTTTTGAGGATAGATCATATTTGGGTGTTCTTTCGTTGTCTAAGGATGTTATTATGATCCTCAAAAACCTAAAAATTTCAAAAATTGTGGGGTTTTATTTCACAACATCAAGGATGTGTAGCGAGGGGAATATGTTTCTACTTATCAAAGTCTTATGGTAGGATGGTTGGGTTAAAAAGGGTATTTGGGGAATGATTCAGTTGGATCCAATTTTTTTGAGGATATTATGTGTTTTCACTTTTATTATTACTATTAAGCATGAGAGGGTCTCATAAATTATTTTTATCATGAAAAAAAGAAGTGTCTCCCTTAAATTAACCATTAGTATGCCATGTATGACTATAACCCATCCTGGAAGGGGACTATTTTTTGTCAACCTCATATGCATCATGAAACAATCTATATCAGACACATGTTCAACATCCACTTATTCAACCAATTTGTACATGATCAATATGCGTATAAAACCCAATACCCAAGTATATTATGTTATTAACACTATAGAGTCTAACAACAAAGTAATTACCATTCACCTAATATCTGACATTAACACCCCTACCTCCTTCATCTTCCTTATTAGTGCATCAAAACTAACATTTCATTTACAAAGAACATATTCGGTTTCAAATTTGAACATCTACATGTATTTTATCCAACACATCTGATAACAATTTAGTTCACATCAGAATAAATTATATTACTATGACATTCAGTTTGTAAATATTACATGTATCTAATCAAAGAGGTGGTGTCTCTAAAATCTACACTCATCAGTGATAGTCACAAACTATTTTTCATGAGTTGGGTAGTTTCACTCATGGGATCATAAGTGATGAGACTCCTAAGAAAATACATTTTCACTATATATTATAAAAATCACAATTTCAATGAAAAATGCATCACAAATCATTACATACCCAAATCTAGGATCAAAAAAAAATTTGTATTTGAGCCAATTTGAAACTCTTATTCAACTATAATATGTATTTCTCAGACTATTCTGCCTATTAGAATTTTATAGGGAGTTGGGGGAGCTGTGCTGGTTAGAGGGGTTTTCAGGGGTGAGGTGAAATACTACTGGAAGAGTGGTTGTCATATAAAGATTGAAATGGGTGTAAATAGTGTTTGAGTTATTGAAACTGTTATTCAACTATACTGGAATATTGTTGTCATAAGAATAATGAAATAGGGAATTGTAGTACATGACATGGTTTGAAGATTTTGATGGTTTTATGTGTTTTTTGTGCTATTGCAGGTTTTTTAATGTTGTTTTAAGTCTGTTTGTATTTGTTTTTTGTGCTATTTTTTATGCAGGTGTATACTGGAGGGCTACTGGAGGGGATGCTGTAGAATAGTTTTGAAAATACAAAATACCAATGGTTTTAAAACATTGGTATACTTTGATAAAAATTTAAAAACTATCCCAAATGTTGTAAAACCATTGTTATAGTGTTTAGTCTTTAATATATACCAACAGTTTCATTAAAACCATTGGTAAAAATTCCATACAGACATATACCAACTGTTAGACTACAACAGTTGGTAAATCAATACATATATTGGCTTATACCAACAATTTAGATCAAACCATTGGTATAGGGATTTCCTCACATATTACTACCGTATGGTTTGGAAAACTGTTGGTATAGGCTCTACCAATGGTGTTATAGCCTATACCAATGGTTTAGAACCACTTATATAACCTTTATTTCTCGTAGTGGGGGCCCTGGGGGACAGGTCGTGATAAATTGGAATCAAAGGGTGGTCAGTTCTACCAAAAGAACTGAGAATATTTATTTTCAATGGGCATAATAGTGATACGTGTCTTGAGTTTGGATTTCAGTCCATGGATTCCAGTGTGGGTGAAGCGGAAAATTTATCTATGCACTAGATCCGTGAATTCAATTTTCTGACTTAGTAAACGAAAACAATAGTTGCATGTGTTTTGGAAATGTTTTTCTATTTATCTCTTTTGAGTCATCTCACTAGGTATAACTTGTTGACTGTGGTGCATCTGTTTCTCTACAGAATTCCCCCACTAAGATAGCCATCCAGGATTCCTATGAGAGATTACAACGATTGTCCACCACATGATGTGGCATCCGTTTAGGGACTACTTATAATGATATTACCTTTGGGTGGTGTACTTACAGTACCCAGAGTGCAGTAGTTGATACTATCCCCACCAGCGGATAGTGCATGCCGAATGAGCATGATAAAAAAGTTCCAGAGAAAGGGTCCTATGAGGTATTTAGGGGAGACAGATCCTCAAGCAGCTTAGTATCGGTTGGAGCGGTTAGTTAGGATTTTTTCTTGGTAGAGACACATATAGACAAGATGGTGGTTCTAGCCGCTATCCTTTTTAGGGCATGTCTTGGGGATGGTGGATGTTGATACTCTTGTCATATAAGGAGGAAACCCTTGTCTGGTCAGGCTTCGAGAGCCTCTTTAAGGAGGAATTTATACCAGCGACACTATGCTTAGTGTATATTCAGGAGTTATTGCACCAATAAAAGGTCATCCTGACAGTGTCCCAGTACTCATCATGGTTTACGGACCTCTCCAGCTTCTACACTGACATGGTAAAAGACCCTTTTCTCTAGGGACCTGACCTTTGAGCAAGGACTCTTATGGGAGATTAGGGCGTTGATGATTTCTCTTAACATCCCGACACAGGATGAGGTATTAGAGTGAGACCAACACGTGGAGATCTTCCTAGACGAGTAGGCACCAATGGTGAGAGCCACCATAATATGAAAGGTGGAAAATTCATATCCAGATGGAAATAGATAGACCACACAATGTCCCAAACGAGATAGACCTTCCAAAG
Source organism: Viscum album (assembly GCA_963277665.1). Classification (NCBI taxonomy): domain Eukaryota; kingdom Viridiplantae; phylum Streptophyta; class Magnoliopsida; order Santalales; family Viscaceae; genus Viscum; species Viscum album. The sequence continues at coordinate 1,652,349,576 of OY728131.1, read as the reverse complement.
AATTACCCTATGATGCAGGGTTGGAGGTGTGGAGGTCACGAGGTAGAAGAATTCATTTGAGGGCCATAGTTTGTTACTCATTCGATGGACATGGAAACATGGATCAGGACTGTTGGAATCGCCACACAGATAACTACCAGGATGTAAAGGGACCACCAATACAATAATAGAGGTTCGATCGAGGATGTCTGCGGGGTGGTAGACGTGGCAGGGGAGCAGGCCGAGCAGTAGGTGGTGGACGCTGGTTCGAGGTACTACCACCACCACCCCATAAGGTCCACCACAAGCTCTGATAGCATGTTGACAGGGGCAGGGCCAACTTTAGTGGATGGATGCATTCGACCAAGGCACTCTAGAGATGATTAGAGGTACGATCTGTGTCTAATTCACCTTAGCTATAGTTCTTATAGACACAGGTGTCAATCACTCTTTCCTTTCCATAGACCTCATTCAAGGCTTGGAAATTCATATGGAGTTGTTGGCTTGATCTATACAATTAGAGATTCCTAAAATATGAGATTCTATGATTACACACTGGTGTTGGTTGTGTGAGATTACTCTAGGATGCGAGAGATTCAGCAAGTATCTCCTAGTAGTAGCATCGAGTCCTTACAACATCATCTTGTTTATGGAATGGTTATCCATAGTCCATACTCAGATCGACTGTTTTAGGTGAAATGTGTGGAGTGTCCATGAGTATGGGACCATTATTTCCTTCAATACTAATAAGGGAACCATTGTAACACAAGATAGACTTTCTTGGAGGAGGATGCATCCAATCACTCACTGGTTGGCTAGCCTCACCCTTGGTGGGGTGGACAAGAAGGGTCCGAGTCATCTTGTAGTGGTGGATGAGTATGAGTATGTATTTCCAGAAGATATCCTAGGAATACCACCTTATAGAGAGGTAGAATTCGAAATTGACTTGTACCTAGGGAAGAAACTAATATCTCGACCTGTATATCGGATGGCCCCTATGGAGCTTCGGAAGATGAGGGTACAGTTTGAGGACATTCAAAGGAGGGGGTTTGCAAGGACCGATGTTTCTCTATGGTCAGCCTCGATGTTGTATTCCAAGAAGGTAGATGGAATATTGATGCTATGTGTGGTCTTCTGGCACCTGAAAAAAGTGACTGTAAAGAACAATAATCCATTTCTAAGGATTTATGACCTCTTTAATCAGCTTAAGGGAGAATGGTGGTTCTTGAAGATCAACCTTAGATCAAGCTATCATCAGCTTCATGTACGGGTTGCGGACGTATCGAAGATAGCCTTTAGATGCCGGTAAGGCCAATATGAGTTTTTGGTGATTCCTTTTAGCATGAACAATTCCCTAGAAGTGTTCATGGGACTCATGAATAGGATCATCCATCCTTACCTTCATTTCTTTGAGGTAGTCTTAATTGATGACATTTTGGTGTACTCAGCATTTGAGGAGGAACACGCTACACACCTATGGATAGTCCTAGACAAACTCTAGGAGCACCAGAATTATGGTAAGCTCTTGAAGTGCTAGTTATAGATTCATGAGGTCCACTTTTTGGGACACGTCATCTCATTGGATGGAGTTTCAGTGTATCCAGTGATGATAGAGGCAGTGCTTTCTTTGGGAGCTACTTGGGAGGATGACTGAGGTTCGGATTTTACTAGGGTTGTCTTGGTACAACCGGAGGTTCATAACTGAATTTTACAAATTAGAATCACCCTTATCATCTTTGACAAAGAAGGTACAACCCTACGTGTGGATGGGGAGATGCCATCAGAGTTTCCAAGAGCTGATATGGAGATAGACAAGTGCCCCCATATTAAGACTAAATAAAATGGGTGTTGGTTATGTATTCCAATATGATGCTTCATATTCCAGAATGGGTTGGGTCCTGATGTAGGATCGAGAAGTGATTCCTAAAACTCCCAGAAGTTGAGACAGAATGAGCATAACTATGAAACCCAGGACCTATAGTTAGCAGCAGTGGTCTTTTTCTAGAGACGTGTCTGAACTACTTGATTAGTGAACGATTTACCATCTACTCTGACCACAATAGTATCAGGTATATCTTCTCAAATAAGGACCTAAACATGAGACAACAATGGTGGATGGATTTACACGAAGAATATAACTTTGAGATAGTTTATACCCCTATGAAGGGGAATGCGGTGTCTGACGCACTCAGCATGAGGTCTGGTATGCAGCTACTGAGTGAGGTGATGAAGCAGCTAGCTGCAATGCAGATATCCTTCATGAATAGTGATGTATCATCTTATCTCTAGTCTATGACTTTCACTCCCCCACTCTTATAGAGAGTTCGTGTGTCATAGCTTGTGAATGGTGAATATGAGGCCCAACGTGCTCAAATATCCTTGAGACATGCCCTTGATGGATTTTTGATAGGTGAGGATCATGTAATCATTTTGAGAGGATGCACCTTAGTACTAGTGATGTTGCGGGAGGAGTTGTTGATGGAGTTTTATAATTCCCCTTTAGTGGTACATTCTAGTGTGGAAAAGATGTACCAGGAACACTGATGTTAGTATCGTTGTCTAGGGATGATGAAAGTGGTGGCATAGTTCACTTACTAATGCCTCACTTTTCTACAAGTGAAGGATGAGCATCAAGTACCAGTAGGATTGACACAGCCACATGAGGTACTATAGTGGAAGTGGGATGGTATCTCCGTGTACTTAATGATGGGGTTACTATGCCTATCTAGGGTCCACACTTCTATCTGGGTGATCATTGAATGACTCACCAAGTCGGATCACTTCTTACCCATTCGAGAGAAGGGATCAGTAGAGGACTTGGGATGCCTCTATGTCTAAGAGATAGTGTAGCATCAAAAGGTTCTATTTACAATTGTCTCGGACCATGATGCATGTTTTACATCCCGATTATGGAAGGGGTTATAGGGGGTATTTGGGACACAACTGCACTTTAGCACAGCTTTTCACCCTCACAAAGATGGTCAGATGGAGTGGACCAAACATACAATAGAGTATATGCTTTGTGCATGTATCATTGATTTTGGTCGCAGTTGGGAGGACCATGTATAACTGGTGGAGATTGAATACAATAACAGTTATCACTCCACCATTGGAATGGCACCATTTGAGGCCTTGTATAGGTGTCCATTCAGATCACCTGTATGATGAACAGACATAGGGGAGTCAGCACTCATGAGTCCAAAGATGGTACGAGCTACCACTGAGAAGGTGCAGATCATCCAGGAGAAGATGAGGATAGCGCCGAGCAGGATGAAGTCATATGATGACAGGATATGGAGACCCTTAGTGTTTAAGGAGGGTTACCGTGTTTTCCTTTGGGTCTTACCCCAAAAAGGATTGCAGATATTTGGCCAGGACAGAATGTTATCTCTGAGGTTCATCAGACCTTTCCAGATCCTCAGAAGAGATGGCGAGGTTGTGTACTACCTAGCTCTTCCCACACAGACCCATCAGGTGCATGATGTTTTTCAAATGTCATATCTACAGAGGTCTATACATTATACATCGCACGTCATTGAGTGAGGCAAGTAGGACATTGATGAATGGGCAACATTTGTAGAGTTCCTAGTGGAGATAGAGGATCGACATGAGTGGGTCTTTTCTGAATGGTTGATTCCTCTAGTGTGTTGGCTACATGAGAACCTGTAGGGGAGAACAAGGGAGTGGGAGGCATAGATTCATGCTCAGTACCCCCACTTGTTTGATTAGCCCTTGTTTTGGATTTTGGGGATGTAAAGCCTTAAGGTTGAAAAATTGTTATATCTCAAAATTTTCATGTAATTTTTTTAATTATATAAAATTATATCAAGAATTTGTGTTTTGAATGAACATTATTCTTGAGGCCTAGTGATCCTAGAATGAATTTTTTTCACTTTTTTTAAGGTATATTTAGAAATATTGTGATCAGGATTTTCTAACATTGGAACTAATGCTCAGATCGAAAATCTAAGTAGCACTGTTGAACATGAAATGCCAGGATTTTCCTCGAAAATACTTAACATTGACCGGTAATGGTCGGATGAAAAAGTTAATTTTTAGTAAATTTTGAAAAAATAATAAAATAACATTAATTTTTTTTTATTTTTTCTTTTTCACCGTTGAGAGGCGGATGGAAATGCTAAGGTGCAGCGATGAGGTGATGACAAGGCACAATTAAGGGATCCTCTTAATGGATCATTCTGCAAGAATAATGATGAAACGTCAGAGCGTAACAGAAACATTGGGATGTGTTTTACTTTTTCAAGGTTGATGTGTTGGTGGAGAGTGGGATTAAACAGCAAGGATTCTTTGGAGGACCTCTGACGAACTTCCACTCTAATTAAGAACAAAAAATGCCAATGAACATCAAATATATTTGACGCAGATCAAAAAATCGAGGCAGAAGCGACGAATGATGTCAATGTATTGAAACCTCAAGGATTTATCATTTTTTCATTGAATTTCAAAAAGATTGGGGTTTAATTTGTGCAAGTTGTTCCCTGTTCTTATTCTAGAAACAATGAACGCTGATAAACCCATGAATAGATTGATCTATGAATCTTGCATTTAGGAGGGAGGGTGACATTTATTTTGGGAGTTATTATCCGGAATTAGTTTTTCTCCAGTTTGATTGAGCCAAAATTCTCAAGCCTCCCCATGATTATAACCTCTAATGTAGAGGGTGCAGGTTGATAGGAACAAGGCCTGAGCCCCTCCATATGTGCGCTTCTATTGAATTGTTTGTCCAAATGTATGATAAGGCGTGGTAGATAACTTCGTGGTGAAGAGGACGCACCCCAGATGTGGTTGGGAAAGGAAGCACAAAGAACAGACCACCGGAGCGTGTCCATGGGTTCGTAGAAAAATATTCTTGTATCGACTATGGTGGTGCACGCGGCGGCACTGGCCGCAGGCTAGACGGCGGGACAATATGCCACTGGCCATACCGACGACTGGGTGGAGCGGTGTGCCGTGGCCACAACGGGAAGATGTGGGGCCTGCATGGATTCACTTGGAGGGATGGCCCACATCTGGGACGTCAGGGTGGCTCAGCAACCTACGGTCGCTCGACCGTGGCATTAGGACCTCGCGTGTCTGCAGGGCATGCGACAGCAAGGCATGGAAACCAACCGCGTCCAAGCTTGGAGGCGCTCTACCAGACTACACTATGCAGGCTGGGATTCCGAATGGTGGGTCGCACTCCCAGCCTATATGGTAGACGCATGCCGGCATGCCAGACCCAGGCCCTTCAGGTCGGGCCAGACAAGACTGGGTCACCGGGCTGGCCAGTATGCTGGACCCTCAGCTAAACCGGGCTGGGCACAGTGAGGGCCATTGGGCCTGGCCCACTAAATAGGCTAGACCGAACAGAACTATACCCAAACAGGGTCAGGTGGAGTTGGTCAAATTAAAATGGGGTATGTGGGACTCTGGGCTGGGTTGGTCGGGCCGGACTGGGCCAAGGCGTAACCAGACCCTTTTTACTAAAATGAATGTATCTCTCAAATTAGGTGTTTGATAAACGCACCGTCAGTGGCGGTGAGACCCTTGAAACAAGGTAGTCTACAAGAGATACTCTATGTGTGTTTCAGTAGATTCTTGTGTCTGAACACGTTGGATCGGTCTGAAATCCAACCAGACCCTTTTTACAAAAAATATCTATATCTGACAGACCATGCAGCTGTTTGACGCATTGTCTTTTGCGTTGGGACCCTAATTACGAGATGGTACATTGGGGTTACTCTATGTGGGACTTCGTGGCGGTTGCGGTATGACCAATTTATTGAGGATCAGATCATCTTAGAATTAAGTATTCTAAGTGCAGGAATTCAGTGGTTGGTTTTGAAGTGAAGAATGAATAGAGATCTTATATAGTTCAGTGCCTAGCGATCTTGTGTGGGTCAGCACCTAGAAATCATGTATGGGTCATCACCCAAAGATCATGTGTGGGTAACCTCCAAGAAATCCTTTTGGGGTCAGCACCTAGTGATCATATGTGGGTCAGTACCTAGTGACCCTGTGTGGATCAGCAGCAAAGCCTCTCGACTGAATAAGATGATCTATCTTTATGAATAATCATATTTACTTATGTATGTAACTTATTCCTTGTGTGAGATAAATGTTTTACTTTGTGCTATGTGTTTCATATATTTCTTAGTAGTATTACATTTGTGGTATTTTCCTTTTTGGTTTCTTCCTTCATGGTTTACTGAGAGTCCTTTGGGGGTCTCAGGGTCCCAACTTATTATTGTTATACTCTCTACTGTATGGGTTTCTCCCAAACCTATTTTTTATTATGAAGATCATGGAGAAAATTGAATTGGAATTTGGTGATCTAGGACTAGATGGTTCTTAGAGGTGGATCGATAGATGTGGTGTGCTACAGTGACAACCAACTGAGAGCTATACATACCCTTTAGGTATGATCCTTGCAAGATGACCTCTGGTGCTTGTACGTCTTTTTCTATACTTTCCATTCAGTTGGTCTTGTATTATTTCCCCTTTACATTCATTTTACACACTTTACTCTCAATGGTGGTACATTGTGGTGGTCTCATTACTTTTCTTTCCTTCATGATTATCATTGTACATTTTTTCTCTGTTTGTGTGTGTACAGTTTCAAAGGCAAAGACATCCCTTTTTCAGATATTCTTTTATGGTGCTGGTCACCAGCCCCTGGCCTATGGAAGGTGGTATTGGGTACGTTATAGCACATTCATTGGGGTAAAGGTCATGATAATATATATAATTTAGCCTTATAAGTAAATTATATGAGAAATAATTTTTGAATTAAAATTCAGCATTTTTGACAATTCCTTGGAAAATAAAATGCCACTGAAATATATTATAATTTACCCTTGATCTATCTTTTAGGATTATAATCTAAAAAGTTTTTTATTTTAAATATAAAATTTATAAAAGTGTGAGAAATATTATTTACAAGAGGTTCACCATTAAAAGGTTGTAAAATTACTTTAATAAAAAATATAGGTTGTCATGTGTGATATGTGGATTCATCATCTCATATGGCCATAAAATATATTTGATGAATGTAAAAAAAATATTTTATTCAAAATATAAAATATATATTTCAATAATATCATTTAAAAATATTAATTAATATGATTTATTATGATAAAATTAAATTGGGTTCATCAAAGTAATTTTTAATAAAACATACACATTATATTCAATTTGTTCGTATATTAATTTATAATTAACTTGTAACCAATGAATTAAAAAATATATCATCATAATTTAGTTATTTCTTTAAAAAACCTATCACTTATTATCTAAGTTATATATTATTTTATTGAATAAAAATATTTCTAATAATATTAAAATTTTTGGTAAAACTCGATCTTATGTGTTACCCAAGCCATTAAGGAAACTCTATTTTTTATGTCGCGTTAGCTAACCTTGGTGTTCCATGTAGAGAAAGATAAACATTTTTTCCCAAGTATTTAACAATAAACATAGTTTAGAGTATAATAGAATAAAAATTTATTGCATTAATAATAATAAATGGAACTATTTTTAGTGTTGTGTGAAATGAAAAATATCAAAAGATTAAATTACATTGAAAAACAATTCACAAAAAATATGGGAGTTATAGTATTACCCTCTTAAAATTAATTTCACCCTCAAAATTCTTCTTGGTTATCAAATTTTAAATAATTTAATGTTCTTTTAATAGAAACACACATGCTAAAAATGAATACTAAAATATTTAAAAAAAAGATATGTTGGAAATGTAATTGTCAACAAAAGTAACTTATAACTAGGATTCTACATAGGAGAACATAATGGAAAGTGAAAATAATTATTTAGAAGAAAAACACAAATATTTATATGGAGTGATTGAGGTCATCAATCACAGAAATGTGAATGGTCATAGGAATTTTTAGGGCCTCAAATGCATAAATATCTGATGATGTAAAATTCCATTGGTTCAAAAAAATAAGGTATTAGGAAAAATTTTTATTTATAAATATCTTTACTAAATTTGAATAATTTTCATGAAATGGTATAATTTCATGTTTTCAAGAAAACCTCATCCTTTTTTCAATGATCAATTCTCACTCCATATCTTACTCTAGGGAGTGAGGGTTATCATTTCATTCATATAGAACAAATAGATCATAAGGTCCATAAATATAATGACAGGTCATTCCAACAAACATAATAAAAAACATTCTTATCACAAATTATCCAATATGAATAAATCCTCATGCGGTGAGACAAAAATTTAATATCACAAAATTCATCTAACGATTAACTAAAAATTTCCAAAAATGGAAAAACTTATACACATAAAAAAGTTGAAAATCCAATAAATTAGAAAGAGGCTCATGAATCAAATTGACATAGACCCCCCATATATCACAAATTATCTATTGTTTTTTAAAATTATAGACATATTAACACCAATATTTTATATTCTCTTGAAACATGATAATAACCTGAATTTCCATAAATCCTTTTGTACAGAATTAATTCTTCCTTATTTAAAATTTTACTAGATATATTCCATAAATCCAAGAAGTTGTAAACTTCATCTATGATGACATAAACTACCTTTGTTATCAAATCCATAATTGGTTCTATTGTCATTGATACAACTTTATCCAAATCAACCATCTCTTTATCCAAACTTATAACAATTTTATCTACATTAAGAATTCATAAGGGGTTCCATACCATAATCAAAATTTCACTTTTCTAATTCTTCATCACCATTCAAAATATGATTTTAAATTGTTGATGAAAATATTATACGTAAAAAATATAAATACATTGTGATTTGTAAATTAAAATCTTTGAATGCGAAAACATATACACTTCAATAATTTTTTTTTCATAAACCATTACTTAGGAATAATCATCTTATTCCATAATAAATCTTCTATAGAATATAAAATATGAACAATATATTAAGGTTCCTAAACAAAAATATAATCCTTATTCTTACATTTAATGGAAACAATACTATAAAAACACCCCATAAATTTTACGTGTCATTTACAGTCCCTTTATCATCAACAATATATTCCACACTCATTCCAGCTTCTTGATTCTCTTTATATAAGTTACACATGGGAAATAGATTTTCATAATACAAAAAACATCCACATATGAAATATTTAATATTATCCATGTTTCTTCTAGGCCTCTCCATTGACTAAATATCAAAATAACGGGTTTAGAAAGACATATCATAGAAGAAAGAAAAATAATCAATAAAAAAATACTTACAGGGTTTCTAAATCAAAACACAAATTTTTTTTATCATTTACACCATTGTTTTTTATAGGTTATTCATAATATTCCTCTATTAAAATCCTTCTCAATGGTAATATATTTTTTTTAATTTCCAAATCATATCCCTCAAGAGTTTCATACTAGTTTTGAAGGAATGATTATTGTTGTGTGCTTGGTTACACTCGAGTGCAGCACAACACAATTTTTTTGGATTTGTTACACCTAGGTAAATATATTCTAGAGCCACATACACTTGTATTGTCCATAAATGGAAGTAATTATAATAAACTACTCACTCTATCCTTTACCTATATTCAAGGTAATTTTCCTATGTTTTTCCTCATCCTTAAACCCATCCTTAAAGACATCCCTAGACATATCCTTTGAAATATTCCAAGGGATATCGCTAAATTTTTCTAATCCTAGTTTATAAAGGATGACTATAATTTCACTATGATACTAACAATGAATACTTGGTCAAAACTAATATTGAAATTTAATAATTTTATATAATACTTAATACATTACACAAAGAGATGCCAAATGACCGTAATAGTTTTATGACATCAGAAATATGGAAATAAAAAAAAAATCATAGATGGGTGAGATATATTCTCCCCCAATAGGCTCTCAATGACTAACACCTTCTTAAACATTTCATACATAAAATACATCTTTATAACATGAAGAATGAAACATATAATGGGTGGTCTTGGATGCTCAGTAAGGGTAAACTAGGGAGATATGTAAGAATAAAAATGACAATAAGGATATCATAACAAGATATTAACTTTATAAGGTCATACCATACATATCATAAACATGTCCTAAGACATAAAAGTTTATAGTTTATAAGGAATGAATCCTAAGGAAGTCAAGAGAATAATCTTTGAAATAATTAAATGAAAATTATAAATGATATTATAGCATACACATAACATATAATATCAATCCCTATAATTCAGTATGTATTTTTAGAACTTATTAAGGAACTTCATCAGTACTACACATACTGGGTGGGATACACCACTAACCTCAGTTTTGTTCCTCTTTTTTATGGGACAATGTTTCCCCTTCTTCCCATAGTAGACAGGGGTTACTCATCTTTCGATAGTTGATTGGGTTTCCACTTCTTCTCATAGTAGATTAGGTATCCCCTTCTTCCCATAGTAGATTGGGGTTCCCCTTCCTTCTATAGTGTATCATGTTTCCTAATATTTATATAGTAAATCAAGCATGATGACTACAGTCCCATACCTATCTCATTACATATTAATCATTACCCAATTAATTTTAGGGAGATATTGGTCCAACCTATGTCATAATGAAATAATTCGTACATATTTTACATGATAATAAAACATGAATCATATCAAGATCCATAAAAATAGATGGGTTTTATAAAATTCCTATCATAACCCCTCAAAATGAAATGGGTATCATAATAATTTCATCATACCATTAACAAAGGAAATGGTATTTTTCACATAATCATTTCATCTAATCATAACCCATGAAAAGAAGCGTGCTCTAATAGCTTATAAATTGTGGTGGAGAAACATGCTTCATAAAAATCATTACATCAAAACACAAACCATTCAAGAAATAATATGAATGGTATTCTTGGATATTATCGCTATTAAAACATAAACAATAACAATGTATGTCATCTTATATGGGGAATTATTTGAAAACATGACATGGAGCATTTATTATAGAAAATATCTATTCTTTGAAAATAATTTTCATAAAACAATTTAAAAAATATTTTTTATTACAAATAAATATTTATAATTATATTTCAAACATTTTTTGAGGAACATATCTTTTCTACTATGTAATACATTTTATAAAACATAATGAATTTTGAAAAATATTTTTATTTAAAAAAGGAAATAAAATATTATAAACGATTTTTTAAAATTCTATGAAAATCATTGTCTTTGGAAACATCTTGAAAAGTCATTATAAAATATTGTAAATATTTTCAAAACATGATTTTTTGAGAATACATTGAAAATAATTAATGAAGGATTGAAATAATTTTAAAATAATTTTCTAGAAAGTGGATATGAAAAATTATAATGAAACGTGAAATCATTGAAATCTATTTCATTGAAAATATCCTTTTCAGAACATATTATGGTGTGTTTAAAAATCAATTAAAAACATTTTTCAACATAATACCTTTTTGAAAACCATTTTCCTAGAAACACGCTTTAAATTAAACCAATTTCTGAAATATTTGGAAAATATTATAATTAAAAGTACCCTTATAAACTCAAAAAAAATTACAATGAAATTACAGTCATGATGGTTAGTAAGTCTGTATATACTGAACATTCCTTTTTCACCATAAAAATTTTGTCAACCGCCTTGATCAGAAAATGAAAAGATTATTTCCATCAAAACTAATATTTTTAAAAAGTAAATCATGGGTGAAAATGTCCTTTAAACATCGTAGGATAATAGTAAAAGAAATATTTTTCCAAAAAAAATTAGAAAACATGTTTTAAAAAAATATTGATTTCCAAATGAAAGGAGAAATAAAGTCTTATTTTAATAAAAACATTTTAGAAGTCATAATATTTACCAAAGAGTGGGAAAATTTGTAACAATTCCAAGAGATATTTTTTATATCCAAAGTATAATAAAGTTCATGATTTTTCTTTAGATATGGTTCATAAAATTTCAATTATGGAATCATAATCATAAATAATCTTGATAAACAATGACATTATAGAAATATACTATTACCACTTTTGTAACCATGAATCATAATCCCTATAAAATAATAAAATTGAATGAAGAATAAAATATCTCTATAGTAATTAGATTGAAGATTTAGGTTTTAAAATTGTACTATATACACCCCCTAAAAAATATAGCTGTCTAACATGGCATGTATATCAAAGAATGAATATTGAGACAAAATTACGTTATAAATTTCGTAACATTTTAACCACACAACACATGAAATAAATGAAATGAAATGGATATTTAATTAACAATAAATTTAATGATATTTATTATATAATACATTCATTTTCATTGTATAAACCACCCAAGGGAAATTAGTGATGAACAAGGAATGTATTAATGGATATGAAAAGTGAGATGAGAAAAACCCATACTACATGAATAACATCAGAATTGAGATCACTATAAAATAATAACATCAATTAAATGTTTTAATATATTTAAATATTTTATATTAATGATATTATATTTTATAGGTCAATATATACACCCCACAAAATAAGTGATCGGTGAATGTGGAATGAATCTTACGTAAATAACAAGTGAGATGAAATTCCATTACCATGAGTCTGATTTCTCATGTGTTTACTTACATTCCATAGTAATAGACTTATGATAATTATTTTCATTCTAAATAACATTATTCTTGTTTATAGTTTCTTTTACATAACTTATAAAAATTATTTATAAGTTTAATGTATTTTGTTTAAATGAAATATATTTTCTAGATTTTTTAAGTATTTTGATGGCCTAATGAGTTTTATATTTATTTTATAACCCTTATTAAGAATTATTCCCACCCTATTTTTTTAAAATGATTTCAATGGTAAGAAAATTAGTAGTATGGATTTAGAAATATAGAGTTCAATACAATATGTGAGTCTTGAATGATTGAATTTTAGTATTTAAAGAGTTTGTTGCAATTGAAATAAAATTTAAATATATAAGAACATTTAGGAATTTTTTTTCTAACCAATTTCAGTATCATATAAAACATAAACCTAAAGTTTCATAGGAATTTATTTAAAGAAATATATTGTATAAATAATATTAATATGGGTCATTAATGTAGAAAATAGTATATATAGAATCTAATAGTGGTTTAGATAACATTATAGGTTACGATATTATAGGTTAAGGATAATTAAAGAGGTATATATATCAATACGATCTAAAAATGTTATGGGTTTTCATAATTCTAATGTATATTAATGATATTGATTATTAATGTGATTGAATATTTTTATGATATTAGAGATATTTTTTGAGATATTTATTGGGTTTTATGAATAATACATGATTGAAGTATATATAAAAATTATTTTTATCATTTTATTGAGGTGTTTGTTTATTTGGGAATAATTTTGTCTTGTTTTTGGAGACATATGATGAAATGTATAGATAAAAATTAGGGATAATTCATTCTTTAATTGAGGTAATTATGGTAAATTATAATAAAGGGTTACTTGATTTCAGAAAAAATAACATGGTGAGTTTAAATATCCTTTCAGATAGAAAAAATATTTTCTAACAAAATGAATAACGATATTTTTAGGAATGGCTTACTATAGTTTTGATAACCTTAAATTAATTTGGTATATGTTTAGCTGGTGTGTTATTTTATATCAAAGTACTTATTATTATTTTAGGTATAATGATTTAGTTAATATATATATATATATATATATCTGTATATATATATGGTTTTATATCTTGGCGATTTAGGTTATTTTGGGAAATGATTACAATATTTTGGAAGAATATATGATTAGGGAATTTATTTATTTCTTATGTGAAGTTTTGAGTTACTTTAAATTATTTTTGGATAAAATATACATATGTTTTGGAAGAACAAGTCTATGGTTTTTTAGGTTTCAAAATTAGTTATGAATGTGGTTAAATATATTTCAGTTTAGTTATTTTTGTAATTATTTTAGTTAATCATGGTTTATTATTTTTTATATTGAGTTTTTTTAGATTAATGATCTACTTCTTCATGTGATTGTTTGTATTATTTCTTTGGGTATATCTAATTGATTTTAACGATTTTTTCTATTTATATTAGGTTTAAAATAGGAGGAATAACATATTATTAAAATCTCTCATATAATTAAAATCATTTTTCTTTTAGTGGATCTCATTATCCATTAAGATTTTAGTAACTGTTTTGAAAAATGAAGAATTAATAATTGATAATCATCATTTAGTATTTGAGATAAAATAGAGCTCTAAAATGATTGAAACACATGAACAATAGATTAAATTATGCTTTTTTAATTGATAGAAATCTATTTTGTACATTTTTGCATCCACTCTATGACAGAGGTTAAACACTTCCTCAATCTAATGAAAAAATAAAGACAAATCCCACAATAATTTTATATAAGACATCACTCAGTTGTCATGTTAAGACTTAGGAACTCATTAATGTGTATAAATCTTATATAGTTATAAACATAGTTTAAAAAAATATAATTAAGATAAATTTCCACAGATTTACCTATAAATTAATCTTATTGATTTTTAGGATCTAATATCTATATTTATACTGTTTTCATGGATTTTTTTTTCATGTTCTCCTCTAAAATATCATTAAATGAATATTTCTATCATTTACATTAATTTATAGTGATTTGATAATCTCTTTTATTCACTTATAATGTTATATTTCATTAACCATATTATTTGAATGGATTTTGGTTAAATTAATTTTTGTTATTTGAGTTATAACCATTATTCATGAACATCATCCTTATAAGTTGGGAACAATATAACTATTGATTATGTGTACTTCCACATATTCATATAGATATTTTAATTTATATCTTGTAATCCCTTTTTTATTCACGCATCATAAAATATAACCATTTAATTTTTTTTCTTTACTAAATATTTAACCCTTTAGTCGTGGTCTTTTAATTTAGACATGTTATTCTATGATTTATAAGTTTTATCAGACTCTTTCTTGAGTGGAATTTTGTAATTTGTTTCTATGAAATTCAATTTTAATTCTGTTCTATTATACATATATGAATTTTTATTATGTTGTTATGTCTAATTCCACTCCCACACTCTAGCTTATTCTATTTACCATATAAATTTAATTTTATATTTTTAGAAGATAATATTAAATATGTTATGAATAATTCATATTTTAAAACATATGTATTCAGATAAAAATTTTATATTTCATTTTCTATATTATTTCTATTAAAACCATTACAATATTAAATGTTTTTTCTAGAAACTTGTGTATGTTTATTTTATCTTCTAATCCACATTTATTCTCAAGCCTCCCCTATTTCTATTTTTTAAAAAATTACATTTGTTTATCGTTGTTTCACCAATTAAAATTTATTATTCAAATTGAATTATTGTATTTCTAAAGTAATAACCCCTTACTAATCAAACATGGGATAACATTATCTAGAGGAATCATATTTATGGGGGTATGATGTAAAAACACAAGTATTTTTAATAAGATATCAAATTTAGGATTTATAAATATTCAATATTATTTTGACAAACCAACAAATATTATTTATAGTTAAATTTCATTACCTATTAATATTATTGAATTATAATTTAGTGAACAATATTCTGTAAGATAATATTTGGTATTTTCTAAACAAAAAAAATATTTTTCTTCAATAAAAATTGATTTTTATGTTTTAACTAATTTTATTCAAATATTTATTTTACAAATTATATTAATAATTTTATTAAATATATACCAATTTTTTTAATAAATTAAAAGTTATCTTAGAGTGTGTTATTAATTTTTTTAAAAAAAATATGAATTTTCGGTGAATATTAAAAAAATACTGATTAAAAAAATATTCATTTCATATCAAGTATTTAAAAAGTATCATTTACATTTGTATTGGTATTAATATTAATTTATTTTATTTTTATTAAACATAATATAATAAATTTTATTTGGATCGACATTATAGTGGATTTTTTTTATAAAATAATTTTTTGTATATAAAATGTAATTTTTGGAAAATCTTTTTGTTATCACTTTTTGAGTGTTTTTTAAAAATTATTTTTTTCTAATTATAAAAATTTAATTTCATAAAATGGAATCCATATATTTAATCATAATTTTAAAATTTATGAAGGAGGAAACATTCATTTTTTCTTTACGAATAGTAACTTTGGTAAAAATTTGATTTTTAATATTGTAAAAGTTAAAATAAGAAAAATTATTAAAACTGAAATTATAAAAGATAAAATGATAAAAAGAACAAGTCTATGTCATATATGTTATTCATATTTCGTCCTTATATCATATCCACTTTGAAAATGAGTCATTTTGGACCCACCAAGCATGTTTAAGACATTAATATACTTCAATCATTTGAAAAAAATCCATCCATGCGATCTCCCTCACTTATGAAAGGAAACCACATATCTTATATTATCCACACTTCAATAGAAAATTATTTTTAGAATTTTATACCCAAATATTTTTTTAACATCCCTCCCCATTTCGTAGAGGCCCTTTTCATCATAATATCATCCTTATAAAACATTACGTATAACCCTAAGGATGTTTTTTGAATATGAGGTATTGTTCGTAACCTTGTGTTTATATTTATTTCATCTTTTATATAATCAAAACATATCATAACAATTTTCATAGAAAACCAATATCTCCCGCTTATTTAATTATTATTATGTATATTATAAATCTATTTTATATAAGATTGTGGGTTTTTGTAGAAGGTATGGACCCCTTATATGATTGGTATAAACATTAATTTTATCCGTATAAATGTTCTATATGGATTATTGAAGGGTTCAGGAGTTTTTAGGGCTTATTTTGAGCTTTAATCATTGGTTTTTAGCAAAACCACAAGAGGCACATGGTTAACACGTGATTATTTTTGACCATTGACCTCAAACCATTAGCCCCTATAAGGGTTCCACATGGTTTTTTTGAACCTTGAAAAGGAGGCTTTGTTCATTTAGAGTTGGGATATAGGTTTTTATTGGGCTTCATATGGTTATTTTTATCATTCACTACAATCCATGTGTGGTGTGTCCCTAGTTTGTGGGGTGCACAAGGATGGTGCATGGTTTGGCCAACCATGTGTCTAAATAGTTATCCCTTTACTGTTTGTGTGAAATGACTACATTATCTTCTTCCCTTTAAGAACTCTACTCCTCTTTTTCTTTCCCTCTTTCTATCTGGGATCTGATTGAAGTGGAATATGTCACATTGGTTCTCTATCGATAATATAATTAATTTTTTCCTCAATTTATTAATTTATCTCTACATATTTTATGATATTTTAGTGTGAGATCTTATACACTATTCCTAAGGAGTTTTTTTGTAGTTTCTTCTGATCTGGAAAAAACCAATGGATAATACTAGATTTTTTCTCCTATCAATGCATAAGGTAGTTGGTATATTCCTTTTCCCTAAGGTTTCATTGTCTATTTAATTATTTTTGTTGTTCCTCTTGATTGTCCAGCGAGTTATTTTCTCCAAATTAATTAAATGTCATTATTAAATTATGGGAACGTTAATGTGTTTCCCATATAGCACATTTTTGTGTTTGAATATTTTCAACCCCAACTAGAGCCATATATGGGGTGAGTTCTTTAATCTACCCCATTATATAGCCACCATATTGGGTGTTTCAGCTCACCATCTTATGGTGGGAGGATTTTCTAAATAAACTAAGAAAATTAGAGATGCAGATGCGTCCTTTTCCTTTATATAAAGCTTTATTAAACTGTTTAAATGGTTTTAATTAAATTAAAATTTGTAATAATATGGATATTAAGTTAAATTGTTCCTTTTTTTAATAATATTAATTATGTATGGACACTAACATAGACCTTTTATTTTTATATTACTTTTTTGATGTTCACAGTCTCAGTATGGAACCAACATCTGATGAAGATATAAAAAATATTTCATACTAGTATGACAACGACTAGGGGATCGAGGTATTGAAGCTATGACCCTAGGTATGAATACTTATGGTATAGAACTAATGAGGGATATCGAGGTATGACACCTATGAATTACATATACATTCATATCTTTATATATAGATCACCCTAGTTATATACTTTGGACCTATCCCATGTAGTTCTGATACTATTCCAAGCATATTATTGTAAGATATCCTTGGTCTCAATAGGGTCTCCCTGATTATACACCCAGGGACCAGTCCCATGTTGGTCTGATACACTTTTCACACATGGTGTATAATGAGATAGTAGTTTCTTTCTATTAACACTTCATATATATATTGATTCTCTCTTGTTATAGCATACTCTTTTCTATAATGTCCTCATAGGATTTTCTTATCATTAATTCAATTTAATGTTTTACCAATTATACCTAAAAATGTTTATGGGTTGTATACACCTGGTGGATTTTTTTATACATCCTTGGTGGTAGATTATTGAGATATCTCACGCCATATTCCAGCCCCCCATTTTACTTGACAAGATTTCATGGATGCGGTTTGGGACAAGGAAAAACATATTTATTGACGCTTTATTGATTTTAAAATGGGATAAGGAGAGCATAAGACTAAGCTATGGATCATGATTCTATATGGATATATTCTTTTTATTTTTGTTTTTTGTTTTTTTTACACCAATTTGTATTAGTGTTTGATTACATAATTTCCTATTTCTTTTTATTTTGAGGCATGACATTACATAATTTTGTATTTGGTATTAAAAACTTATATTAATGACTTCTTATTATCATCTGGATGTTTTATAGCCACTGTTATAGTTTTTATTTTTATAAGATTACATATTAACTCATTCATTATACCATTATGCAATAGTGATCATGAGGATATAGTATCCCTATTTTACCACCCTGGTCCCTCACTGCTACTCAAAATCCACTAGAATATTGGGTGGTTTTATTGGGGCCTTATTACCAACCATTTTATGTTATATATGATTGAACTGGTTTTGGGATGTTACAAATTGGTATTAGAGGTTTCTTTTCCTTTTTTCTTACTATTTGAGATTTTAAACTAGAGACTAGAATGTATTAAAAATTGGTAATGAGAATGTGAGTGGGAGTATCTAACCCACATATTTGAGGAAATAAAAATTTCAAAGGATGGGATATGATGTTTTGAATTATTTTCATTACATTTGTTTTGATCTCACCATTGGGTGATGCACATGATATGGGATGTTACAATTATCATGATATTCAGTTACATTTTATCATTGGCGCGGTACGACAAGGAAGCATTGATCATGCATAATTTTAGGCACCTTATAGGATATATATTATATGCCTTCAATAATTCTAGGTTTTTCGCATCATGTATTATAGTTTCATATTTATCATGCATTGATAATTATGTTTCATATTTTACTAAAATTTAAATAAGGGATAAATAATTGGAATAAATAATTAATCAATACCAACCTAAATAATTTTTTCCATATAGTGTGATGATTAAACCTTAATTAGTCAAATATTTTAGTTATACATAAGAACCATTGGATTTATGAGAAGAAACATTAGTGGGTTAAAATAATATTTATCTTAATTTCAATTTAAAGAGTGTGGGTGCCTCTATAAATTTGGAATGGTGATCCATTGAATTGAACAATCTTAAAAGTATTACTACTGTTACATATAGTACCATTATCAATTTATAAATAATATATTTTTTATCATGATATTGATAGAGTCATTTAACTACATCTTACAATATATATATATATATATACATAATAACATATTTGATGAATGTTGAGTTATAAATGTAAATAGTAATGGATTAAATTAAATAGAGATTATAACTAAAATGTATAGGATTTTTTCCTCCATAACATGAATTTGACAGATTATATACCAGAAAACAGATATAAAATCGAAAGAAAGACCCAAGAATAACATTAGTATTGGGAATTAGGAAGTATCACTAGCTTAATATAATTTTCTTATACGATTCCCAGACCTGGAATTATGAGAAGGTGGAGGGGTGTGACTCTTATTTAAGAACAATTTTACCTATCCTAATATTGTATATATTATGTTATCTTTGTTTAATACTATCTATGTAATGTGATTGGAATTTTTAGAGTTGTGCCACCATGATGTCCTTAAATCATGTGCTAGTAGGGTGTTGATGACCTTCCTTGAATATGGTGGTCCCTGATCCACTATTTTTACCTATAGTAGTGTCACCTATTGAGCCTCTTTATATTTTTTGATGTGGGTGATAATCCCTGGTTTCTGGATAAATTCCTTTATACTATATAGACTGTATATAGAGCTTGATAGCCTACCACTTCTATGGAATAGTTGATGTAAGAGTTTTAACAATAGTATTCATTGGATTTTTGGGGGATAGTTCCTCCCATTCTATAGAATTATAGGTTCATAAATTCATATCTATATTTGAGAAACTTGAGAGCCTCCTTAGTGGAGAATCAATAACAAACCATATATGTTTCAAGGTTATACCAAACATTGGAGGGATATTTATAACTAGGTTGATCAACAACATAAAATGATTTCGAGGAATTTCTAATATAGCTTCTATGTATCCTATTTCAAATAGACCATGAGGTATAATCATATTTCTGATTTCATAAAAATACAATGGTGTTTTATTTATATTTATGACTACTCAGCTTGATTTATAGAGTTTCAACACTTTGTGCCTATCAATACCACCGTTGAGCCAGTGAGAGAGAGATGTTTTGATGATGGGATCATGCAACCTATTTGAATCTCTATTGAACATTTAATCATTGAATACCATGTATGATATGGAAAATTATTATATTATTACTTAATGTAACCTAAGGGAAGTTGCAGGTCTAGATTGGAGTTGACCATCTTCTCAACCCAATAGTGTACTATCTGATGGCATGAAGTTTCTCTAAAAAATCTATCATTAGGGATTTATTAGTCATATTTCACATACATATGGGTTTTTCTCAATAATCATTGAGATAAGTAGTCGAAATTGATTCCTCAATGTGACAGGCCCAAAATTGAGTGCTTTTTTGTACTAGGATAGACTATTTACAGTAGTTTTTATAGTCTTCCCTTTAGGGGATAGTGAGAGGAGATCAACACAAACTCAGGGACCTACATTGGGATCAGTAGCTATGCATTAAGTAGGGATATCATAGTTCTTCTAGCTATTCAGGTAAATGAGGTTATTATGGTGAGGCGATTCAGACAGTAGTTTCTCAATGTCGGTAGAGACAGAAAGCAAAATTCAATCATGTTGTATCAAATAGCCATAGAATGGGCTTGGTTTATTCAATTCCACACGTGTTATGGGAGAAGGGTCTCACAACAGCTATAGTTCAAGTTAAAATTTTAGTATAGTCAACATTTTTTTTATTTTTACTTGGAGAATTCGATATATTTTATCTCTTTTTCAGTCATAAAAAACATCATTCTTAAAATTTTAATACTTTGGGGTGCTGACCCTTGAAACTATTTTGGTTATCTGATCATAATTTTTACTCTAGTGTAAGGAGTGCCGCCATTGAAATAATATTATATCATTTTCTATGTACTTAAACCTTGAGATGTATTGTTTTTACATTATTCTTTGGTTGGGCAAGTTAGTTCCATATCATGCCTATGTGACATGATATCATGAAAGGGTTTTATTCACTTGACCTAAGGAAGGTACTTGTTTTCACAAGGATAAATGGTATATACATGACGGTGGAGTTATACCAAAGCATCATTGGTGGAGTGGTGTGATAGCCTAGGTTTATTCACTTTATATGTATGATTAGAGAATACATCAAACTGAATTCCCTCCTATTGTAGATCATTTTAGGGATGTATTATATGGTGAATTTTCTTGTTTACCACTTAATAAATATATGAATTTATCTATTTAAATAGTTCCAAGAGCTATTCTAGTACCCAATCGATCTTGCATGATTTCCACTACTAATTTTTAAGCGATCAATAGATAGCTGGAAGTCTTAGGAGATAAGGGTTTTATATGGCCCAGTACTTCTATATGGGGTTCACTAGTCTTTTTCTCTAAGAAGGAATATGAAACCATTAGTTTTTTTGGATTTATATAAGTTGGATAATCATACTATGAAGAACTGGTTCCATGAGAAAAATTGACATATAGAGCTTCTTTGTGTTGGAATTATATTACTTTCACTTAAATGGGACTTTCATGACTATATTCACCTATTATAGGATAGAATGAGAAGGTTGTCAAATTAATTTGACTGAATGAATGTGATAGATCTCTTCTAGAAATAAAAGTGAGACTAACATCTACACCAATCTAGGTTCTCCGATACCTTAGAAAAATCTTAATAGTCTATTTTGATGCTTCAGGTATCATTCAAGGAGATTCTTTATTGTAGGGTGATCAATTCATTTCATAAAGGTCACTATTGCTGAGTCCTCACAAGCAGAATTACACAATATGAGATCTTTAGTTGGAAACCATAGTTTACAAATTTCTTTGTTGGATGGATTACCTCTTGTGATAGAATGTTCTGGGTCATGCAGACTACAAATGCCTCGTGTATATTTTCATGCATCATTAAAAAATTAGGAAGATAAGGTGGGTTGAATACCTATATTTCACTGATTTTGATCATTCCAATATTAATAAGTAAGAAACATTATAGAAAATGCTTTGAGCTAAAGGGATCAGATGCATACAGTTCTGGGGGCTAGTAGTCAATGGTTGTTTATGGAACTATTTTCCCAGATGTATGGATTGGTCTAAGAGAATCATTGGAATCCTATTCTTACGTCATTAATAGTGGACAATATACCCTTAGGGAGATTAATGATTAGAAAGCTATAAGATCCTGATGGACTAGTCCTATGGAAGAGTATTTTATGTGAGGAATTAAACCATATTTTATCATTTATGAGAATGAGATATTTCACATTAATGATAAATTATGGGTTCTAAAATATATCTAGGATGAAATTATTTAATATCCCTTTTATTTTACTTTGGTGGTATGTCTTAATAATTAAAATATGTATCATGATCTTGGTCACCAATATTGGTGGTCTAGTATAAAAAAGAGATGTATCTTTTTTAGTAATTCGGTTTTACACATGTCAAAGGGTGAATGTAGAAAACTAGTGACTATAAATGATTTTATATACATTTCATATTCCTAGGTTGAAATTGGATGATTTGACTATGAATTTTGTGAATGTGTTACCCAGATCCCCTATAATAAATTATGTAACGCTTTTGATTTTCGAGAGACACATGAATGTTTCTCACTTCTTACTAATTAGAGTGATCTTATTAGTGAATGAACTTCATAGACTATATTTCCATGATAAAATAAACCTATATGTGGTCCCACTTACTATCATTTATGATTGGGATACTCAATTCACATCCGAGTTCTAGCAAGGGTTCTAGAAATCATTGGGTGTGCTGGTGGTTTTAAGCACAAGATTTCATCCTCAGGAAGATGGTTAGTTAGAGGGTAATATATAGGTACTACAAGACATGATTTGAGAATGTGTCCTAGATTTTTTATGTTCTAGGGAAAAACATATTACCAAAGAATATTTTTCATATAATTATAGATCTCATCATACTATAAATGTTGATCCTTATTGGTATTTATATAGTAGTCCATGAATTTCACCATTTTACTTATTAGGGGAAGGTGTGGAAGTGTTACTTGGATCTTGTCACTTTTAGGAGTCTTTGAATAAGGTTAAACTGATTCATATGTGAATGGACACTACAAATTCAAGATAGAAATCATATGTTATCCATTTCTGATAACATATAGAGTCTATAGTTTGGGATTGAGTATTCTTATTAATATGCACTGGATTGGGGAATCAATGATGTGGGATATAATGCAAGATATCACCTTTATTTTTTTGTTCCTTTTGATGTTTTAGAGACGGTATAACCCATTTTTATCAGAGATAACTTCTAGAGAGATATCAAGACATGAAAAATGTTTTCCATGTGTCTTAGTTATTCAGTTCCTGTTTTGAACCATCTCATGTTTTCCATCATGATGAGGTGGAATAATATGTTTATGTCTCTTTTTTTAGAGAACCTTATATCTATTTTTTGTTAGTTCATGAAGCTCCCCAATGTTGATCATTCCCCTTAGTATGGGTTCTATGGCAGCACTCTCATGTTTAAGATGATACATGGGAGTAGGAGTCTCCCATATGTTCCCAATGGTAAGATATGTTCTTAGATTTTTTTTACCACCATTTAAAGGGATACACAAGGACGAGTTTCTTAATGGTGGGAAGACTACAAGATCAATTTTTTCTTATAAGGTAGATACCGATTTAATTATTCATTTAAACCATTGATTTTATCCTTATAAATGTTAGCAATAGTTTTAGGATTTGTTTGGGATATTACTAGTATTTTCTGGAAGCCAACGTCTTTGTTTTTAGAGAAAATATGATATATGAATGGTTATTTCATAGTTAGGGATAACCATGAACCTCAAACCATGATTCCAGGTAAGGGTTTCACATGGTTTTTATAAACCATGAAAAGGATTCATTGGACATGTGGGGATGCAACATAGTTTTAACATAGAATGTTTGTGGTTTCTATAACCATTCATTGTAAGTCGTGATGGATGTTTCCGAGGGTAGTGGGTTGTGCATGCTTTTTACATGATTTGGATAACCATGTGAGAAAATTGTGATCCATTTAATGATTAATTGAAATGACTGTTTTCCCTCATTCCCTTTAATACCATGCCCCCTCTTTTTCTTTCTACCTCTATGTATAGTATCCAACTATTGGTAGTTCCACCTCCATAACTAAGGTATGCCATTAAGAAACTTTTCTTACTAGCCTCTAATTCGAGTGTCATCAATCCAGTTGGATCTCAACCAATAAGAGTTCTAATATGGTTCATTATATCCTTAATTTATCTCACTATATTCCGTGTTATTTTTGTGCAATATCATAGGAACTATTATCAGGTCATCTCTTTTACTTCCCTTTTTATTTTTATATTTATAAAACCAATGTTTGATACATGATTATTTTTCCTCCAAAAGAATAAGGTAGGTTTTCTGTAGCATTTTACTATGGTTTTATATTCTATTTAATTATTAAAATTTCACTAGATGCCATACTTTTCGGTTTCTTCTCTTAAATAAATAAAATTACTTAATTTAATTTTGGTAATCATAATTTTTTTCCATTTTAGAACAAAAACATGGTTGGATATTTCCAACATCACCCTATGTCACATCAATGATGAGTCCTTCATTATTTTCCCTAATAGAGCCACCCCTTTGGGAGTATGGGCTCACCATCATTTAGTGGGAGCCTTTGAAAATTAAATGAAAAAATTAGATATGGAAATGCCATGTTGTTTCTAATATAATATATTATAAAAGTTATTAAATGGTTGTATTGAAATGGAAATGTGGAATGAGATTGATATTCACATCTCTTGGGAATTTTTATATTTACAATTGTGATAGGGTATGGGAACTAACATATCCCTAGTGATTTTTATATTACATGATTGATGTTGGACATCCCATTATAGAACTAACTTCTTATGAAATTATGGAAATTATTTCATAATGGTATGGATACAACTAGGGGATCGGGGTATGTCACATATGAACTCTATGTATGATAACTTATGGTTTGGAATAGATAAGGAATATCGATGTATGTCACCGAAAACTTCTATACAAATTCATTTAGTTGGGTATGAGTCACCTTGGTTACCATCTTAGGACCTTTCCCATGTAGTTTTCATACACCCTAGTGCATCACCTTGGGGAGCTCTTGTTCTATTTTTTAATAATAATGATAGATCAACGAGACTCCACATTGATTATTTAGATCTTTACAAGATCACTATCATGAAAGAATATCTACTTCCCTGCATTGATGACTTATTCGACCAACTACACAGAGCTCAATACTTTTCCATGATTGATCATCATTCAGGATATCATCAATTAAGGGTCAAGAAAGGGGATATACGAGATAAGGAATTCCGTACATGGTATAGAAACTATTAATTTATAGTGATGCCTTTTGGTATTATAAATTCCCCCATTATCTTCATGAATCTAATGAATATAGTCTTTAGAGACTATCTTGATTAATTTTTCATATTTTTTTATAGATGATATTCTTTTTTATTTGAGGATAAATGAAGAACATAAAGACCAATTGATAATTGTACTGAAGACCCTAAAAAAGAAGAACCTTTATGAAAAATTTACCAAGTGTGAATTTTGGATTCAGAAAGATTTATTTTTGGGTCACATAATCTCAAGGGAATGGATATCTATGGATCCATAAAAAATAGTTTTTTTTGAATGCTGGTCGTGACCAAACACGGTAACTGAGATCTAATGTTTTCTTGGATTTTGTGAAATATTTTTCAAGATTATCTAATCCAGTCACCAATTGACTCGAAAAGGAGTTTTGTTCACTTAGATATAGGAATGTGAAGAGAATTTTAAATAGTTATAAATAAGGTTATCCATTACACCTTTACTCACACTACCTTGTAGTGGAGAAAGGTTTATGATCTACAATGATTCATATAAGAAGGGGATGAGATGTATTCTCATATTAAATGATATTGTGATTGCTTATTCCTCACAACATTTGAAAATACATGAGAAAAATTACCCAACTCATGATTTTGAGTTAGCTGTGTTAATCTTTGCATTAAAGATATGGAGTTATTATCTTTATGGTGAATGGTGTAATATTTATATTGATCATAAAATTATAAATTATATTTTCAAACAAAAAGGAGATAAATATGTGCCAAATAATATGGTTGGATTTTATTAATGATTACAAATACTGGATACATTACCACACTGTGAAAGAGAGCTAGGTGGAAGATGCCTTGAGTCTAGAAGACCATGTTATCCTGTCCATGATGAGGATCACAAAAAAACCAATATTTAAGGATTTTCAAAGGATGGATCTAGAAATTTTAAAGGAAGGCGAGAAATATTATCTTTCTGAAATGAAGGTTCCATCATCTATAAAAGTAAAGATTAAAAATTCAAGAAAGAAAGATGTAGAGATATAAAAGAACGTGAGAAATATTCCAAAATTAGACTTTGATTGTGATGAAATAATAATGTTCAGGAATCATCTTTGTATTCCCCCCATACCAAAATTAAAGAAGGTAATATTAGACGAGGCTCATGGTTCTTCATTCTCTATTCACCCTAGAATCCCAAAGATATATAGGGAGCTGAAAGAGTATTTCTGGTGGGATGGCATGAAAAGATATGTTGTCGAATATATCTCTCGATGACTGGTTTGTTAGCAAGTTAAGGTTAAGATGAAGAAGATTAAAGGGATGTTACAACCATTACCCATAACAGGATGGAAGTGGTAAAACATCACTATGTAATTTTTCATCATAATTCCCAAATCATTAAAAGGAAATAACACAATCTAGGTTATAGTAGATCGTCTTTCATAGTCGGTACACTTCATTACCAATGAAGATGATTTATCTTTTGATAATATTTCTAGTATATATGTAATGGAAGTGGTAAGATTTCATGGAGTACCAGTTTCCATTATATCTGACTGGGATCTAAGGATTACCTAGTAGTTATAGAAAAGTTTTCACCATGATCTAGATAAAGAGTTTCATTTCAACAATGCTTATCATCCTTAGACAGACGATCAATATTAGTTGATAATTCAAACTCCGGAATATAAGTTGAGATTATTCTATATGGATTTCAATTGTGGTTGGGATAAACACCTACCTTTGGTGTAATTTTCCTACAATAATAGCTTTCACTCTAGTATTCATATGGCTCTTTATAAAGCCCTCTATGGAAAGAAGTTCAAAACTCCAACTATTTGAGATGATGTTAGGGAAACAAAGATATTAGGACCTAATATTTTTTATTAAATTATAAAAAAGGTCATATATATTCAACAACACATAAGAGAATATAAGAGTCGACAAAAAATTTGTTCTAAAATCTGAAGAAAAAACCTAAATTTTGGAGTGAGTGATACGGGGTTTCTACGAATATCTCCCTAGAAGAGAGTAATAAGATTTGGAAAGAAGGGAAAGCTGAGACATAGGTATATCGGTCCTTTTCAAATATTGTATAGTGTTGGGAAGTTAAATTTCCGATTGGGGATTTCACTAAATCAATCTCAATTTCCTGATCTGTTCTATGTATCTCTTATAAGAAAGTACATACCTGATCCTTCACATATACTAAACTCAAATGTTGTACAACTTGAGCAAGATATTTCATATAAAGAACAACTGATAGGGATTTTGGATTGTAGAGAAAAAGTTCTACGAAACAAGACCACTGGCTTAGTAAATGGTTTATGACAGAACCACCATTTTGAAGAAGCTATGTGGGAACTTGAAGAAACTATGAGGAAGAGTCATCCTCATTTTTCTTAAAGTGATGAATTTAGATGGTAAAAATAATTTTAAGGAGTGTAGAATGTAACACAAGGATTTGTTTGTGAAATATTTTCTTTAAATAATTTTAATTATTTAGAATAATACACTACACGCAATCATGAGTTTAAACAAACCGTGATATGCCTTTAGTA
This sequence comes from Viscum album, assembly GCA_963277665.1. Taxonomy (NCBI): domain Eukaryota; kingdom Viridiplantae; phylum Streptophyta; class Magnoliopsida; order Santalales; family Viscaceae; genus Viscum; species Viscum album. The sequence goes on along the minus strand of OY728131.1, from coordinate 1,652,320,990 downwards.
TAAAATTACAATTATAGCCTAGTTGTAAGGTTATTAGGAATAATTATAACTATCCTATGAAAATACATTGTCAATTCATTAGCTATCAATTATTTTTGAAAAATACAAATCAATTAGATATTTTTAATTGTTATTGAATTACATTTTGTAATGAAATTATTATATATTTTTTATATACATAATAAAATATTTTCTATATTCATCCAATGGATATTTTAGCCATAGGGTATGAATAAACCCCATTTTATGTATAACAAACTATGTTTTTAAAAGGTAGTTTTATACTATTAAATGGATAAAACATTTTTAATTAATATTTTGAAACATTAATAATTTTTATATGACAAAATAAACATGTTATTTTGAAGCAGGAAATAAAAAATTGCTTTATATGAATTTCTGATATTTTTTTAAAAACTTTCATGTTTTGACGAATATAAAAATGTACTACATTTTATGTGAAAAAAATTCTTCATAGAAATAATTTATATTGTTAAATTATAAAAATGAATGTTTTTATACAATAAATACAATAAATTTTCACCATTAAATATATTTTATTTCATTAGAATTGATTTTACATTGAATATAAATATAAAAAAATTTCAATCTTCTACAATGTTTTAGCTTTTAAAACATGTTCTCTCTTTCTGATAATAGGATTAATTTTAATTTAATTATTTGAACTTATGTGTTTAAAATTTTAAAAAATGGATTCCATATTTTGAATAAGTTGTATTAATTATGTTAATGGATTACTTTGTTTTCTTGGACACTATTAATAGTAAGTTTAGTATTTTTTATTACCGTGGTTAAGGGTTATTCAAGTTATTAAAGGTAAAAATAATATAATAAAATTACCTTAAAACCTTCCAAAATACTATTTTAGGATTAAGTTATAGCCTTGTGATATTAATTTTAATTTTTCCATTAATATGACATTAATATTAATAAAATCAATGAATATGACAAAATGTCATACTCTATTTTTATATAAGTATATTCATTCTAATATATGGATTGGAAGGAGATAAAATCAATTATATATAGTCTATGGAAAGCTAAGATAATTACCTACATCATAGATATTTATTTATAATTTTTATAAATTAAATAAGTACCATTAAGGATGACATAATAGTGATGAAAAAATTATTTTATTAATAGAAATATCAAATAAATGATATTAAATATATTAAAAGAAATATAATTTTAAATGTTTAAGGTTCTACATTACTTTTATAGGATATTATTACATGTTTGGAGAATATTAAGTTATTTTTTTCAAAGTTATATTCTATATGGATTTTATTTAAAATCAATGAACTGGATATTGTGAAAATTGAAACTATTTTTATTTTAAAAAATAACATTTTATTAAATTATTAAAAAATAATAAAAATATATAAACATTACAATATTATAATTATAAGGTAAAATTTTCATCAAATATCCATTTATGATCAATTTACACCATATAAGAATATATTTATAACCATTAAATATTTAGAATTTTGTTACCACAATTAAAATTCAATCGATTAAGTATGGATAAATCAAAATTATAAGGTTTAAAATTAAAAAAATTATGTATAATGTTTATTGTTTGAAATTATTTCTACCATTCCTCATATTAAATTCTAAATAATCCAATTTAAGTCCATTAAAATTTAAAAATTAATTTATATTAATTTAGTATTTTTGGTATTTCCAAAGGTTCCCCTCTACTCTCTTATAAAAGGGAATCCCTCCTTCCCTTTTAATCACACCTCTAACGAACTTTGTATCTTAAAAAACCTTCCCATTTATTCTCCCAAATTCCCTCAATTATTTATAGAGGAAATATGTTTTTTATAAATCCATCCCATGGATACCTTTTGTGAAAATCAAAAAGAGATACGTGAAAAAGAGGTAATTGTTTTATCACCACTTTCAAAATTGTTTTATTCTTCTACTTCTTCTTCATATGTTGTTTTACTACTAAAGTAATAAATATAATATATTCTACATGATAATATGTTATTATAATTATGTGAAAACATTATAAATCCTTTTATTCATCCTACGAATAACAATATCACTATGTATGCGTACGTATGGCTTACCGGCTTCACACCGTGGTGTAATTTTTTATTCCAAAATACTTTATTTGTATGTGTATAATGATGAGATTAACGGATGTAAATAATGAATATAACATGATAATTATTCTCTATAATTAATATAATATCAAATTCCATACCATTTACACATTAAGTGAATGATATCGTCACTTGTGCGTACGTACGACCTATCGTCTCCACGGTGTGATTTCATTAATTCTACGTGATATTCATTAAAAATGATTATATACATGAATGGATTGAATAAATATTATATATATTATAATAATATAATTATTTAAAATATATAACTATATCCTAAAAAATTTAACATGTACATATCTGAAAAAAATAAGGTAAAAATATACAGTAGTTAACACTCGAATAATGAGTGACAATGAGACGTTACTAAAAAACAGATCATAATATAATCACATATGATATCATAAAAATTATTATGATTCTATAATAAGTCAAAAACCTTATTTAAATCATTATAAATGATTTTTGGATACATAATAAGGATATTGGACCAATGGTAAGGGATAATTTTTCAATAACATTATTATATGAGATTATTTATACGTAATTATTTACTGAGGTATATTTATCTTCCACATCCATTATAGCTAAATATGTAATAATATTAATATTATTATACAATTTTTTAAAATCATGTTTACCATTTGATTAATTTTTACTTAATGTTATGAAAGGAATGTTCTGTTCTTTATTCGATACAATGTACTTTTTTTGTCTTTTCTGGAAAAATTACGAGAAAGTTGTTTTTTTTAAAATTATATGGCATGAATGGATTCTTACGCTTTTATAACGCCTTATTTCCATGAGTCTTCATTTATTTTTTTTTTATTTTTTATTCAATTAAATTCCTTTCTTTAAAACATTCATGTTATTTTGAGAAAAGAAAACATTTTTGAGAAATAAAAGATGTTTTTTTAAAAATTAATTTCAATTATTATGTCAAAATTACTTTACATCTAAGATTACATAGGGTTATATTAATATACCAATTGTTACTTTGATTTTATTATTATTTTTGGAATTATTTTTTTGATATCAATTTATTTTATATTTATAATGGTGGAATTATGTTTAAGAAACCAATGTTTTGTTCATTAATTTATGCTATGATGAATGGTTTATGTTTTGGTGGAACATGTAAGAATGATTTCAATATGAGATGGGTGGGATCAATATCTCCCTCCAATGCATTGGGTAAATATTTATATCCGATGAGATAAAATGACTAGAATGGTAAGTAAATCTGGTTCGGTAATACATGTCTGGAATGACAAGTAAACCTGGTTGAGTAATGGACTTTGTCCGCTATGAAGGTCATGAAAATGAGCCTTGACTTATATGAAATGATTTTATATGATTATATGTATAACATAAAAATTCATGCCTTATGTTTTGACTTTTGGGATTATATAAATTAGTTATTATTAACTTTTATCCCATGACATGATATCACGACCATTCATATGAAGGATAAGACTTCCTAATGTTATGTTCTTCTATCATATACTTATGATATGATTTATAATTCTCTTTTTCCCTTACTAAGCATTTGATCTAACCCTTTCATATGTTTATTTTCTCATATTCATGAAGAAGAGTATTAAGTAAGACATGTCAAAAATGAATCTAATTATGAAGAAAAAGTGGGAGAAAATATAGATGTTTTATGAACCAGTTGTTTATATTTGCCACTTTCTAAAGACATTATGCCTATACAGTCCTATCATGGATTTATTATATGTTGTAATGAATATACATCAATTTTCATGTAATATAAATGTATGTAAAATATGGGTTGTTATAAACATGATATTTTTATATTTATTAATTACATCATTTATATTCATCGTTATACCCATAAAAATAATGTGTACATGAAAAACAGTTTACACCATGGCATGGAGACGGTAAGCCATACGTACTCATGAATGGTGATATTGTTTTTCATAGGATGAGTAAAAGGATGAATATGGTTGTCCCATAACAATATCAACATATAATTATATATTATATGATATATGTATTACCTTATTATGGAAACAACATAGTAAGAGAATGTATAAGAAGAAAATAACTTTGAAAGAAGTGATAAAACAATTACATATTTTTTATGTATCTCCTTTTGATTTGCAGAAAAAAAATCCATAGGATTGCTTTCAACCCGGATTATATCCTCTAGGATGTAGTGGCTAATTTTGGGAGAGTAAATGGTTAGGGGTTGTCCAAGCCAAAGGAATTTTGTGGTGTGAAATAATGAGAAGGAGAAATTCCTTTTTATAAGAGAGGTGAGGAGAAATTTTGTAAGATCGTAAAATATTAATTTACTATAAATCTTTTTATGTTTCAAAAAGCTCCAAAGTAACTTATTACGAGTCTAAGAAGAGAATGGGTCTAAATAATTTCAAAAAAATATATTTTTGACATTTTTAGGTCATAAAATTAAACTTCTCCTATGGATTTAACCTTTAGATAAACAGTTTAACTCTTACCGTGTCTTCTTTTATTGTTATGCTATATGGGAAATATAGTTACTATAAAATTTAAAAAAAAAACCCCAATTGAATAATTTATTACTTATTGACATTATCCAGTTTATTTTTCCAAAAATTATATTTTTGTGACATTTATATCATTTAATAAAATAGTATTTATTTTAAAATATCATTTATTGCAATTTTAATACTACTCAATAGATTTATTTTTAAAAATATCAAAAAAATGTGATAAAATAGAACTAAAACATAAAATATGTCACTAAAAGGAATAACTTATCGATAAAATTATTATTTTTCATTAATTAAGTCAAATAATATTTATTTTAATATATTTAATATCATTTATTTTATATCTCAATTAGTTAAACAATTATTGTATCATCATTGTGTCGCCATTTAACTCGTTTATTTAATGTATTAAAATTATAAATATATTATAATTATGTAGATAAATTTCTTATATTTATAAATTATATTTATAGTCTACCATATCACTTACATAACCTCATATTAAAAATAGAGTTGTTATTAAAATTTGTATATGATATTCTTAACACTTTTTAAAAAAAATAATAAATGTCCAAATCTAACACAAGTTGATTAAAAAGGATAATATTTTTGATATAAGTTTTATTTTGGTTGAAACATACTTATCCAATTAAATGATGACATGTGTTAGGATAATTTTATATTATTATAATATTATTTTTACCTTTAATTACCTTATTTACCTTTAACCATGGTAAATAAAATTCAAAAGTTACTATTCCCCAAAAATTATATTTATTCTAATAGACTAAATTTTTCATACTTATTACCACCATGTATTTCCTTTTTTACAAATTTAATTCCTAGAAGCGGAAAAATTACATTTAATGATAATCTGCAGATATGGCTAGAAGGTGGGTAAAAAGACGTTAAAATGTTAAATGAATTTGTATATCTAATAGAATTATAAAAATGATTATAATGACCTAAATTGGGTTTATATATTTATTTTTTATGTACTGTGACTTTAAAATAAAATAAAATTAAAATAATTAATTAAATAAAAAATTCAGTTTTTTAAAAATAATGTAGTGTTTTTCCACTATTCATCAAAAAATGAAATGTTTTTACAAAAATACCAAAAATTCATCCTAATATTATTTTTGATAAGTGGACATAAAAAGTAGTTCCTTTAAGAAAGTAGAATTTCTAAACATATAACTATTTTACCAGAAAAAAATACATTTCATTATAAATATGTTTTAGTTATGTGAAATAAATATAAATAAAATTAGAAAACCATTTATTACTATTAATATAACTATATTTATATGATTAGTTTTAAATGTATCATTTAAATGATTTTAACACTAATGTGTTATTTTTCAGAGACTCAATCTTGCGTGTTACGCAAACCAAGATGTTGTTGCATGAAACACAATAAATTGATGATAACATACCATGAAATATTTGGGTGTTACATTCTTCCCTCCTTCAATAAATTTCATCCTCTAAATTTGAAATCGGAATCAAATCTATGGGTTGGACTTTTCAAACTATCTTTAGTAAAATCCCACATCAAAAATGGATTAATGAGACCTCCATTTTAAAATAAAGGTAAGTAAGAAGGTCATAATAGATATCACATACTAGGTTTCCATGTAGGAAAACATGGACATGAACGAAAATGTAACCATCACATTCTGATGTAGACTACTAGATAACATAATTAGGATAAAGTGAACAACCATAAAGGTATAAATCTATAATGATCCAAGGGTCCATTTGATTCATCGTAATATAAATTACAAGGAATTTTTTTGGTTTTAAGACAATTTCCCTATATTTTATGAATTATTTTACTTCATATAATAAGAAAAAAAGGAATTATACTTACTTGACAAGTAGATTTCCATCCTTTAATTAATTTCTACCACAAACTCTTCTTTCTCTCCAAAATATAATATAATTCAAAACATATTATATTTATCTTAATCTAATTGGGTTCCAAAAATGAAATTATACTTCATCGGTAATACCATTTAAAAAGAAAACTATATTATATATACCAAGACATATCGTAGGCTATTGGTAGGTGATAAATCATTTTCTCACTTTGGTTGTGGGTTTGATTCCCACACCGTTATCTGGCGCAACGGGTTGTCACCTGACCTACGAGTTATTATTTTCATAAAAATATATTATTATCACACTACAAAGATAATCTTATGAAACTTTTTACTCTGAAAAAATATTATAAATGTCTAAATTAATCTATTCCAATCATTAAACTTATCCAAAATACTTCTATCCAAACTCATTGTCCAAGAATTTATAGGGAAGGTCACAAAACACAATATAGTTATTTTTGTCACATAACAAGCATGTCAATACCTTCGTCCTGTATTCTAAAAAAACATGGTAATACCCTGACTTACCATAAACCCCTATTTGAATACCCTTGTTCTTTATTATTCCTTATGTAATTTATATAATACTAGATATACTCCTCAAATCCAGAAAATGTTGTAAACTCCAACAATTATGGAATAAATAAACCATTAATCAGTTCCAAGGAAATCAATAATATCCAATATAATTTATCCAAATCAATCATATTTTTATTTCAAAATAATTATCCCATAAATATTAAGGTTTATCATTTCCACAACCATATATTTTTCAAAAATTTTAACTTGCAACTGTGTAACTTTTCATGGTACTATACAATCTAAAATTCTTAATGAAATAGTACTGCATTATAATCCACATTTATTTTAATAACTCATATAAGCATTACATCATTTATACAATACTCAAATGACTTAATTCATCAATAACAACATAATCACAATAATCATTCATCTTCTTCTATGATAGTATCATAACTTCATTATTATCCAATAACATCATATAGGGTATACTTTGATGATTGAAACATTAATTCACATAGTGTCTGATCTCCTTTCAGACAAAGCATTGTACATTGGAATCATTTTTCTTACACTTTAAATAATGAAATTGGTGTGATTTTTCTTTAAACTTATAAAAAACTATCATTACCTTCAAGAATTTACTAGGGTGATTCTTTTCACCGTTATAACATGTGAGAAAGTCCTTCTTTCCCTTATTCCCATTATCCATATTTTTCTCTACCATCCTATTCTAGTATTACTTCCCTTAAAATCCACAGGACTATGAGAGTTATTTACATATCTTATTAAAACATGATATTATTTCTTCATAAGATTAGAATATGTGGGATAATATTTCCCTTTGAAATATTAGATTAAGACCATGAAAGATATGATACTTTTAAATCATTGGATCATGTGTATTGGTGGTGTTATCATTCATTCTAGTGGGTTACATTTCTAAATGATGACATAGAGTAGGTTAGATCATATCATATATTATAATTCAAAAACTAGAAACAATTTATACATTAATAGGATATTTTCACATATCTATTCTTATAATCATAGAAATGGTTTATTTGGGGTTGTATTTACACATAAATCCTTCTTAACAGTTTTCAAAGAAAATGTGAATTATACTAAGCATATCCCCTAGGAGTGTCAAACAAGATGGGTAGTAAGGCATGTTGTCATGTACCTGGTCACCCTGAGTCAACCCCAGAAAACCTTGTTCAAATACATTCTCCTAGGCACATCTGTTCCAAAACCATGTATGATTTTAGTTTCCAGACATGAATATATTTACTAGGAATACCCACATAATCACTACATTACCTTAATTTTTGGTTGTTCTTCTATACTGATCCTAAAAGTCTATATTAGTGTTATGATCCCAAAATTATGTTTTCTAAATCTATTTTCAAGTTTTTCTCTAAAAATAATTTGATACCAACTATAATGGCCCAACCACAGAAGCCTAGTGTAGGTGAATTAATTTAATACATTGGCATGATTACAAGGAATAAAATCTCAAATTACAGATCAGTTTAGCAATCTTGAAAAATAGATTACATACATGAACATTACGTTAAAATATGAAGCATAAAATAAAACATTAATAATACTTTAATAATTCCTTTTTTATCCTAGATTAACCCCACATAAAAATAATAATACTATTCTTGACATCTTGGGAAAATAAAAAAAATAAAGGGGTGAGATTAGATGCTCGGTACGGTTAACCAATATAAGAAAAGATTTCATAAAAGAGCATAAAATTTTAAATCAAGGTATAAAATTAAAACACAAGACTTTTAAACATTACCTTCAGTATAATATGGTAAGAATAAATAAAATAATTCCATTTAAACTTTCACATGGATATTCTACTAGTTTAATAATCACATGTAATATCATTAACTAATCTGATAATGAGGTAATGCGCAATGTCATACATCATAACCCCAACGTCAAGGCCTTGTTCCAAGACCATACATAAATATACTATCAAGTCCTTATGCCAAGACACTAGTTTTTCTCATGATAACTACCAATGCATGTAGAGGATATATAGGGCCCCACCCATGAATTATTAAGTCAAATTCATTACTCTTATGAAAGGGGTAAAACATAACATAAACATTTGCATTTAAACTAGAATATGAAATGATAATAAATTAACCATAAACCATGAATGGTAACAAAATATCATATCTACATTCAAACTTATCCTAAACCATTCCGTACATTATTTTAGACTATATCATAATAAATCATCTTCAATTAAGTTTAAAATTCCACAATGGATGTTGACATAGATGAAAATAATATAATAAAATAATAAAATATTTATTTAGAAAAAACCCCCTTTTATAGTAAATAGTTATTTAAAATTATTTAAAATTTAAAAATAAAATATTTTAATTTAAAATATTCTTGTATTCCTGTAATGGAAGCTTCAAAATGTTAGGGTTTCATGATGGATTAAATAGCTTCTCACGCCGTAGAAGTTAAAAAAAATTTCCTTAATTTATTGAAAATGTCATTAACTAACTCATTTGGAAAATGACAAAAATGTTCCTTTAAAAAAATCATAAAAGTAAGACATGGGTAAAAAGGACCTTAAAATTTTTTTGATAATATTTTGACTTATATTTTTAAGAAACACGGACATGGATGCTAAATGTTTCCCAATAGATAATTAGGTATAGACAACCTTAGATAATAATGAGCTTTTGAAATTAAACCTTAAAAAAACCTTTAAATAATTATTTTTGAAAAAATTTAAATGAAAATAATAAAATACCTGAGATTTTCTTTATAATACCTTATGTACATATAAATAAATATTTATGATAATATCAAGAATATTTAAATGGAGAAAGGAATAATTATTTAAACATTCAAAGCATCCCATATAACTTTGACCATTTAAATAATAATCCCAATATATTAAATTGATTCTTTAAACACAATGAGGAAAAATTTATTCATGATTTAAAAAAAATAGGGGTCGTAAAAACACCACACACGAGAAATATGTGCTGAACATGGCTTATATCTCGCGAAAATTAAAAGTGAGACAGAATTATATTATGTTAGGTATGATACTCTCTATACTTGTCTGGAACTCCGAATTAATAGTTTTAAATGTATTATTAACATTTAAAATAATCCTAAAAATATTTATGATATCATATATGATTCATTTATGACTTTTTATTACCCTTTTATTAATAATTTTCATGATAAAGCAACATTTTGGGTAATAATCTCTTTCTTTATCTTATGTGTTTTGACTTATTATTCTTGATTGTATTACTTAGATCATGATTTAATTAATTAAATAATGTACACCATGATTTATATATCATATATATTTATAAAATATATTTATATAAATAATATATTGATATATGAAATGGGATACACCGTTTATAGAGACGGTATGCCATATGTACACATGAATGTTGTTTCTATTTTCTTATCGAATTGAATGGAAGTGAATGAAATATATGTACATACATATATATATATATATATATATATATATTATTCCAGTAAAATTATTATTTCATATATTTCATACTTATTAATAATATATATTTTTATAATCATTCTTGAATGGTGAATGTGAAAGATGAATCTTATCTCGTCGTGGAGACGGTAAGCAGTATATACGCACGAGCGACAGTATCATTTATTTAATGGTTAAATAGTTTGGAATTGGATGGAATATGAATTTTCTAAAAAAAATATGGTTTTATATTTATCATTTAAATCCATTATATTCATATTTATACCCATATAAATAATGTGAACCTAAAAAACAGTTTACACCATAGTGTGTAGACGGTATATCGTACGTACGCACGCATGGTGATATTATTTTTTATATGATGGGTAAAAGGGGGGATATGGTTGTTCCATAAATATAAAACAATATATTAATATATTAGATTTTGGATTTATTAATTAATTATGTAAACAGTATAGTAAGAGTTAGTAGAAGATGAAAATAACTTTGGAAGATGTGATAAAACAATTACCTCCTTTTCGGGTATCTATTTTTAATTTTAACTAAATGACTCTGCAGGATGGATTTCTATGAAAAGTATGGACTCTATGATATAGTGAGGAAATATAGAAGATGTAATGGTTAGGGTTTGGCTGGGATAAAATTATTTTGATGTGTGAATTAAATAGAAGGATATGTGTCCTTTTATTAGAGAGTTAAGGGTCACTTTTGGATGATCCTAAAATATTAATTTATTATAATTTTTTTAGATTCTAATAGCTTAAAATTGATTTATATAGAGTCTAAGATGAGGATGTGGATATATCCTATAAACCATTGAATTTTATACATGTTTAGGTCATAAAATTAACCTTATATATTTTGATATAATGATTAGTTAAATAGTTTAACTCTTATCGTGTCTTATTGTATTGTTACACTATGGGGTTAATATAGTTATTATAAAATGTAAAAAGAACCCCAAATGGATAATTTATGAAATATTTGATATTATCCATGTTATTTGTATTAACCATATATTTTTATGAATTTTATATCATTAAATAAAATAGTACTTATTTCAAAATATCATTTATGCCAATTTTAATACTATTATATATTTTCATTTTCAAAAATATCAGTCTAACATGATGACTTCAAAAAAAATTTCACTATCATGAATAAATTGTATATAAAATTATTTTATGACATTAATTAAGTAAAATTATATTTATTTTAATATTATTAATATCATTTAATTGCTATCTCAATCAATTAAATAATTACTGTATCATCAATGTATCACCCTTTAATTTAATTATTTAATTTCTAAAATTTATAAATAAATAAAATTGATGTATATAAATTATTTATTTATTAATACTATTTATAGTCAACCATATCATTTATATAACCTCATAATAAAAATAAAATAGTTATTAAAAGTTGAATAAGATTTTTTTAACTGTTTTTTAAATAAAATATAATAAATTTCTTAATCTAACACAAGTAGATTAATAAGGCTCCTATTTATGAATTAAGGTTTATTTGGGTCGAAAAACACTGATCCAATAAAATTAGGACATGTTTTAGGGTAATTTTATATTATTATAATATTATTTTTACCTTTAATTACCCTATTTACCTTTAATCATGGTAAATAAAATTCAAATGTTACTATTCACAAAAACATATTTTGATCCTATTAGAAAATTTTTTCATAATAATTACAACCATGTATGTATTTTTTTTAAAAAAAAATTCAATTCATAGAAAAAGTAAATTTATGTTTAATGCCAATTTGAAAATGTGGCTAGAAGGCGGGTAAAAAGTCGTTAAAAATACCATTCAATTTTTAAATCTAATTATATTATAAAAATAATTACAATGAACTAAATTGGGTTAATATATGTATTATATATCTATTTTGATATGAAAAAAAATTTAATATAAAATAATTATTTAAATGGAAAACTTGGTTTTTTAACAATATTTCGTTGTTTTTCACTATTCATTTAAAATTGAATGTTTCCAAAAATATAACGAAAAATCACCCTATAATAATTGCGAGTTTATCAATTAAAAAATGAAGATTATGTTACCAAATTCAATTTCTAATAGTGTCTATAATTATTTTTATTATTGTTCAAAAAAGGACATAAAAATAGTTCCTTTAAGAAAATAGAATTTATAAACATATAACTACTTTACCGAAACATATACATTTCATTATAAATATGTTTTCCTTATGTGAAAACATTATAAATAACATTTAAAATTTTTTTATTACTATTTATATTACTATATTTATTTCATTATTTATAAATATATCATTTAAATAATTTCAACAATAAAGTGTTGTTTCATAGAAAGTCAATATTTTATGTTATGCAAGACAAGTCGATGTTGCATGAAACACAAGCCATTGAAGAAAACATAACCTGAAATATTGGGATGTTACAAATGATATTGTGTGGGTGATCATGGATGAACTAATGAAGGTATCCCAAATTTTATTTATCAGGGAGACCTTCACTATTGATGATCACGATTGTCATTACATGTGAGAGATAGGCCAAATGAATGGTGTTATGAGTAGTATCATTTAAGATAGATGTCCTCATTTCATGTCTCAATTATAGTAGTTTATTTTAAAGGATTTGGGGTTTCATGTTCTTGTGATTCTGTCCTATCATCCTTATACATATGGTCAATTTGAGCAGACTATTTAGATTCTGGAGGATATGTTATGATACTATGTTTTGGATTTTAGTCGTTCATGGGAGAATAATTTAGCACTCATGGATTTACAATATAATAATTACTTCAAGGCATGAATAAAAATGTAATCTTTTGATGTTTTCTATGGAAGTTCGTTCCTTTACAAACATTTTTGGTGGGGGTCTTGTCAGTCAGATCTTATTGGACCTAGCCTGCTGTAAGATATGTCTAATATGGTTCAATTGATCATGAGTCATTTGGTAACCATGTATAATAGAAAAAAATCATTGGTTGTACATTGGATTTGACCTCTAGAGTTTTAGGTTCGTCATCATGTTTAGATATAGGTATCTCCTATGTTGGGGGACACCATATTAGGAAATAGAGAAAGAAAGATCCTAGGTCTATTAGGTTATTTGAGATTATGAAAAGTGTTAGTCCATTAGAATACTGGTTATTCTATACATATTTCTACAATTCCATGCATGATTTATTTTCGATGTTGTTGCTTTGGATATATCATCAAAACCCTTAACATGTGGTAGATGAGTACTTTGAGGAGCATAAGATACTAATTGTGGAATGTAGTGATAATTATATATAATGAAGTACTATAACTTTGGTTCAATTTAAGTGGAATCATGGGCATGTTTAGGATGATATCCAGGATAGGTAATCTGATATATGATCATTTTGGATAGACTTGTTGACTGAAACCCCATAGTGATACTTAGAGAATCTTGGGGATGAGTTTTTCTAAGATTGGTAGGTTGTAGGATCCCTTCATTTTTTCATGTACATACCACTATTAGTTTTTCATTGAACATATTTTGTTGGGTTTCCTTCATCTTTGAGTCTTGTTGATCTAGTCCATTTTTTGGGAATGTAGAGAATCTTCTGTAGAAAATGACCTAAGGTTATTGGATCTATGATTTTTGAATTAATATATTCAGGGTATAATGGTTTTATATGGTATTATTAGGGTTTCTAATGACATTGGAAGGATTCATAGGTACTTTGGGATCTTCAACATGATTTTTTATTAGTGCTATATATACGAAATTTACACTCCATGTATATATTGCATGACATGTAACTTTATCTCAGAAAATGTAATTACATAGGTTCATGACATGAAAGATTACACTTTTTAAAATGGTTCACATCAGGTAATGTTTGAGGAGGAATATTTTAACACAAGGGGTTTCATTTGTTACTGTAACTCAGAAATAAATAATTAAACATGAATTATTTTGTAATGGCTTGAACTGTTATAAATGAATTTTTTCCTTTTTGAGTTAATTAAATGTATTATTATGTATTATGATTATAGGAAACACATGAAACTTCGTGATTATATCTTATTTGATTAAGAATACCATTAATAATCTTTACCATTGATAATATATCTATTAAACAATGATCACATTACTAGTATAAATATAAGGCATTGACAAATCCAATTGACACAAAGGATGTGATGGCCTCATCTAGTAGGATTGTACACTATGAAGACCATTTATTATAGATTATAAGGGAGATATAATCACTAGTATTTTCCCTTGACCAATCTCAAGATGATATCCCAAAACTTAAGCATGAGGGAAATCATTTTACCAGAGAAGATCAAGTTCATCGAGATCACAACCAAAACCATGTTCGCCGAATGACCCCATGAAAGTCTCACTGTGGTGACCCTTAATCTTATGTCATATATTAGTGTAATAAATGGATATTTATCAAGACCATAGTAATATTAATATGTTTATTTTTTTTATAATTATGAATTTAATTTCATTTTTTGCTTCTTTTTAAATGATTTTGATTATGATTCAATTATTCACAATTGTATTTTCAGGTAATATTCAAATTCAATTAAGTGATTTATTTTGATGAATTAATGGATTTATAAAATAAAAGGTATTTTAATAAAATTTTATTATTAAATAATTTTTATTAATTAAAAAAGGTCACATGATTTTTATGAAGTGATATGTACTTTTTATAAGGGTTCAAAAACTGTTGTTGTCCAAGAAACCCCACATTTTTCAATAAATTTTGAATCTATTTTTATAACAGAAAAAGAACCTATTTAAAAAATTATTAATATAAAACAAATATTATTTTTGTAATAATAATGTCTAAATATTTCAATGGTGAATTTTTCATAGTTTTCTGAGATAGTTGAATTTTTGGGTAAAATTTAAATACCATTTAAATATATCGTGTATTTTATGACATCATACTGACCCAAAATTATGTAATAAATATATTAAAGGGTATAATAATCCAAATAAATTTTTTACACTTAAAATAATTTGATTTTATGTTTGTTTTATTAATTTCATAATGCCTTTATGTATCCTCCAGAATATATAATATATATAATGATTTTAAATTATTTTCTTTGAAAGAGTGACTCACCTCTACATAAGAAAAGGTAATATTTTAACATGTTCAAAAAATTTCCACATAAAATAATTAAAACCTCCCATATTTAAACAAAAATAATGGGAAATCCCATGGAAGGTATTGTGTTATTAAATATTTTATTATATAGAGTCCAAAACATAAGTTTGTGAAATATTTAAGAATTCCCCTCTCATTTACAATATAAGCCCACCCAAGATCACACTAATCATCACTAAAAATACTTGGATCAAGTCTTTACTCTTCCCACCCATCACTATAATCCCTCAAGGTTCCCAAATGTCTCAATAATCCCCTTTTCAATATTTTGGAGTCAAACACACATGTAAGTGTTCCTTTACCATCTTTATCCAAGTTTATTTATCCTGTTATATCTTTTTATTTTCAATTAATAATTATGGGTTATGTATTTAAACGACTCCCATTCTTCCATTATTATTTTTAAATTATGACATACCACTTTCACTCTCATTAATCCCTCCCATGTACACCAGTTACTATGCTGAAATTTCAAAAGCATCATTTCCTTTCCCTTTTTTCCGGCTTATTTATTATCGCATGCCTTATTTTTACAATTATATATGTATAGAAATATACTTAAATGTATATATTAATATATATTTTATTTAAAAATTATTATAGACCCATTTATCTTTCATCAACCCATTTTATGAATTTTTAAGTGACACCGTTATGTTGTCAAATTTTCACAATGATTTTCCATGAAAAAAATTGTGTAGTGAATACCATACCCATTTACTATCAAGGGTGTTAAATTTTATGAACATATGAATTTTTATTTGGGACATACATGTATTTATTTCACAGTCCTCTATCTTTGAATAAATTTTTATGATGACTGAATTCATGTTTTATGATCTATGTGGTACACTTAAGCATGAGAATGAAATGAAAGTCACGGGTGTGCCAGGAATTATATAGCTCTCCAATGCACGGGAAAATGTTTTGTACCATGATAAATCATGTTGTTATAGAGTTATAACTGACTAATTACAGGGAATTTTTCCACCATGATGTCTTTGTGGTTGATCGTTGATCTTTGTTTGTGTTTAATTTTAAGTTGTTTCCATATTTCCCTTGTTATTATTATCATGTTATATAATGCCTTAATATTAATGTTATTATATGCCTCATTGATTTTAATATTATAAAATTTATTATTATCTTCATGTCATGCCATTTTAATTCCTATACTAGGATTTATGAATCACCCATTTCTTATTTATTTCCCCAGGTTATCTAATTCAGTTTTCAGATCAAGCATTTTAAATAAGTTTTCTGTAAACATGTTGTCATTTATGTTTAATGTTGTAGTTAAATGTACCTAATTCCCAAATACCTTATACTTCCTGATCATTTATGTTGTGGAATTTAAGTTAATTTAATCATGTATTGTTTTGTAATAAAGATAATGGTTTTTAAAGTTGGTATTTGAGGAAAAGTTTAGTTAATTATGTGATTATGATTAGAAAACTCTAAAAAAATTCATAAAGATGTGACTAAGTATAAGAATACATCTATAAAATTTTGGTGCATATAAATTAATTGGTTTATCAATAAAATTCCTCCTTCTCTAGATACTACTAGTAGACATGGTTCTGGCACAGATGTACCTAGTAGTAACTACTCTGACAAGGTGTCCTGAGCCTCACTCAAGGTAACATAGTACACGAAAACAGACCTTATTGAGCACCTAGATTGACACACCTGGTGGTTATGATTTGGTAAATTCATAATCATTGTATGAACCAATATTGTGGGATAATAATTCCCCATGATAATATATGTTAGTAAATATATCACAAATAACATAGATTAAATCCTTGAAATTCATAAGTTAGGGAAATATTTGTAATTTATATGTTATCCCATTAATTTCATTGGATTATTATTTTTTTTGTTTAATATTTTGAAAATAATCATCCATAATATATCTTTTATTTTATCTAAAATCAAAAAATAGGAGGAATCAGGTAAAGATTCATCTTTAAGGGAAATGCGATGACTTCCCCCATTAGATGCCCAACCCTATCGTAGTAGAAATCATTGACATCATAATGATACTCTCTCACCTAACTCTTGTTTTGAATAGAATCCTAGATTAGGAGTAGAATCAAAATCCCTTGAAAATAGATCAATCTACAACTAGGAGATTCATGTGACAATGTTCTCTTAATTTCAATGAATCATATGATCCCATAATTTCTAAACAATGGATCAACTCTACTGAGAAAAACCTCTCTATCCTTCAATGCTCTGAACAAGAAAAGGTTATTTTCAATATTTATCATATGGAGGGTGAAGCTGATCAATGGTATAAATGATCAGAAATAAGAAGCGTGATTAATAGATTGAGGTGATGAGAATCAATGTTTTTTTTGAAAAAAAAAATTAAATAAATAGTTTCCTCACATACACCAATATAAAATAGTAAGGGATTTTCATTCCCTTAGGAAAAAAGATATTGAATCTATGAGGGAGTATGAGGGATTATTCACAAGGTTTTCATGATATGCCTCTGGCTTTGTCATTACCCCTTAAGTGCATGGATGGACATTTCTTTGGTAGGATAAAACCTATCCTACAGAAATACCATGAAATCCATGACATTGATAGGAATGAGGAAATTGTTTGATGTTCCATCAAAGTGGAAATAAAGATAGGTGAATCTTAGGGGTATCATGGGGATATGAAGTGGAATTTGGAGGTCAATTTTGGAGGTCTGATAGGGATATCAAATGGTGATAAGAAATTTTAACATCCAAATTTCAAAAGTTGTGTAAAGAAGAACCCTAGAAATTTCCTAAAGGGGAAGTGGAAATTCGTTAGGTGTGGGAAGAAAGGTCACCTAGCTAGTGATCGCCAATAGGAGAAACCTTCTACTACAATGGAGGAAAATAATTCTATGTTCAATCCTCAGTGTATTATTCATTTATATATCTATAATGAACAAGGGCCCTTTTCAAACCATTTCACCAAGCCAAGGGTTTTCTGAGACAACCAATAACCTCCTAGGTAGGAAGGGTGGTATTTTTTCATCACAACTACCGAGGTGCATCCCAACAATGAGGTGATGATTGTAACGCTAGTTATTCAATAAATAATAGAAAATTTTCTTTTTGATTCTAGTTCTTTGAATTAATTCATATCACAAAAGTTTGGTATAACTATTAAAACACTTTCAAAAATCATGCAAGTGGAGTTATCAATGACAATGAAAAATGGGGAAATTATTGTTTTCCAAGTATATAACCCCTCAACTATCATAATTTGTGGACAGAACATCCTCTAAAACCTTTTCATACTTCCTTTGGTGTAATTTTATGAAATTATGGGCATGGATTGGATTTCTCTATATAGAGAAAAAATAAATTGGTGCAAGAAGTAAATCACTCTCCGTACTGCGAATCGACCCCTGATTTTATACAAGTTTAAGGAAGAAGATGAATCTTATTAAGCACTATAATCTATATAAGGGAAATTATTACCCAATGAGAAATCATATCTAGCTCAAATGGTTGATTCTATAGAAATAATCATCCTTGAAGACATTCCCATGGTGGGTTAAAATGCTAATGAGTTTCTCGAGCAATTTAGTGGTCTTCCTGGTAGCCTGGATATTGAATTTTCAATAGAGCTTATACCTGGGAAATTACAATTATTCAATAAATTATATTGAATGGATATCCTATAACATAATTATTTTAAAAAAACTACAGGAGGATCTATATGAATGTTTCATATTCTCAAGAGCTCAACATTCACATTCGTTAATGAGAAAGATGAGTCAATGCGCCTTTGCATTTATTATTGTGAGATCAACCTGATCACAATAAAAATAAGTACCCTTATCCTCATATTGAAGACTTGTTTGATTAAAATTTTGGAGAGAAGTAATTTTACAAGGTGGATCTATAGTTGGGATATTACCAAGTTAGGGTGAAGAAGATAGATATCCCATGGACTACTTTCTATACAATGAATGGTTGCTATGATTTCATAGTAATTCCATTAGGACTAAATAATGCACCAATGAACTTCATTGAGTTGATGAATAGAATCTTTATAAATTGCCAATAAAATTGGTAGTCTTTATAGATGATATTATAATATACTCAATAAGTAAGGAGGGGCATGATGGGCATTTCAGTACTATGCTAAAAACCTTTCAAAAAGAAAATATTTATTCCAAGTAATTTTTTTGAATATTGTTTAAAGGAAGTATTTTTCATGGATAATATCATCACAAGATACAGGATATTTTTACACCCTTAAAAATAGAAGCAATTGAAGGATGGTTGAGGCCAACATCTCTGAAATATATCCAAAGATTTCATGGCTTAGCTGGGTATTATCTCCAATTCATGATAATTTTTTGGTGATTGTCAAATCCTCTTACCAAACAAACACAGAATAGAGTTATGTTTTCTTGTAATTATGAATGAAAAGAAAACATTAAGGAGTTAAAATAGAGGCTTATCACTACGCATGTTCTCACACTACCCAGAAGTGGAGATATTGTAAACAGAATGAGTTTTCTGTTGAAGAAAAATGAAATAGTCATTGCCTATGCTTCAGGGAATTTGAAAGTTCATGAATAGAGCTACTTAACACATGATCTGGAGTTGGATACAATGATTTTTTCTTTAAAAATTTGGAGGAATTAACTATTCATGGAGAATTTTTAAATATATTCAGATAAAAAAGTATCAAGTATATATTCTAATATAAATAATTGAATATATTTCAATGAAGATGGTTAGAGCTGATCAAAGACTATGAAATCTCAATTCACTACTATCTTGAGAAAGCAAATAAAGTATTAGAGGATCTATGTCGAAAGGGTCCAAAAATTCTATCATTGATGATAATAGATAAGTATGTGATCTTTATAGATATAAAGTGAATGGATATGAGAATCATGAAGGATGAAACATCATCAACCCTTTCACAAATGATCTCTCAATTGTATATTCTGGAGAGGTTAAAGGATGATCAAAGAAATGATGTGGAAATTCAGAAGAAATTGGACACTAAAAGGAAAAGAAAATACTTGAAGTTCAATTTTAATGATGAAGGTGTTGTAATATTTTGTTCAAGACTATATATACCATGAAATAATGAGTTAAGGAAGGTTCTATTATACTATCCACATAGATCAACCTTCTCTATCGACCCAAGAATCACAAATATGTATTGAGATCTCTGAGAAAACTATTCATGGAACAATATGATGAAGAAGAATGAAGAATATACAACAATATGTCTTGTATGTAATTAAGTGAAGGCATAAATGAAAAAATCTAAGTGGATGATGAAACCATTACACATTCTTACATGTAAATGGGAAAAAATCACCATGAACTTTTTCATTGTTATTCCATGGATAGAAAGAGGAATAATGATATTGGGGATGTGGTGAATCATTTTAAAAAGATAGCAGAATTCATTTTGATAGGAGAGTAATTATCCCTAGATCTACTTGAACGGATATAAATCATTGAAGTGGTTAGGATGCATGGATTACCACTATCGATTTTTTTCAATTGAGATCCAATATTTACTTCTATGTTAGAGAATAGTCTCCAACATTCTCTCAATATAGAGTTGAAATTTGGTATGGTATAACACTCTCAATATAATGTTTAATCTGATCAAACTATCCATACACATTAGCATATGTTGATAGCATGATCAATGGACTTAAAAGGATGATGAGATCAATATCTTCCTCTGCTTGAGTTATTTTACAACAATAGTTTCAATTGGATAACCCAAAAGGATCCCTATGAATCCCTTTATTGGAGGAGGTGTAGATCACCTGTATGTTGGGATGAGGTTTGGGATCGAAAACTACAATGTCATTAAATGGTCACATAAATGGTGTAAAAAGGTTAAGACCATTCTGATGAACATCAAGCCTGCTCATAGTCGATGAAAAAGATACATTGACAATCATCTTTGAGACCTAGAGTTTGATTTTGAAGACATGTTTTTTCTTCTACGTATCTCCATGGTAGAAAGTGATGAGATTTAGGAATAAAGGAATTCTTAGTCCAAGATACATCATCCTCTTTGATATCCTTGATCACATCAGAACAGTGGCCTATCAACTTGGACTCCCACCTAACATATCCCGAGTTCATAATGTGTTCCATGTATCACTCTTGATAAAGTATATACATTACCCCTAACAATTACTCAATCCATAGGTGGTACCACTGGAGAATGATATTTCTTATGAGGAACAAATTATGAAGATCTTAGATCAAAGAGACAAAGTTCTACAAAATAAGACATTGTACCTAGTCAAAGTGCCATGGAGAAACCATAATTTTGAGGAAGAAACATGTGAACTAGAGGAGGTGATGAAACATATTTACCCTCATTTATTTTAATTTGGGAAATATAAGTATCTAGGGTCAAATTTCTTAAGGGAGGAACATTGTAACAACACAAACTATTATAAATGAAGTTTCATTTTTTTGATTTAATTAAATGTCTTATTATGTAATATGGTTATTGAAAAAAATTAACATCATTGGCTATATATTATTCGATTAAAAATACTATTAATAATATTTACCTTTGAAAATATATTTGTTAAACAGTTATCACATGACTTGGATAAATATAGGGCTTTACGAATCCAATTGACACAGACAAAGGAAGTTATGGCCTTATCCAATTGGATACTACCTTATGAAGCCCATTTATCAGATATTTCGAGAGAGGTATCATCACTTGGCTTTACCTTTGACCAAGAATAAGCCAATATTCAACAACATAAGAATTATGGAACCTTATTTCAACATAATTTTAAACTCATCGAGATCACTTCCCAAACAATGTTCGCCAAACAACCCCATGAAAGTATCATTGTTGAACAACTTACTCTTAGGGCATACGCCGATGTAATAAAGGTATATTTTAGAAGAACATAATAATATGAATATGTATATTCTAAATAATATTGAATTTATTTTCATTTTTATTGTTATCTTATAAATTATTTTTATTTTGATTCAATTAAACACAATTGTATTTTCTGGTAATATTAAAATTCAATTAATGGATTTATTTTGATGAATTAATGGATTTTTGAAATAAAAAATTTTTATAAAAATTTATTATTAAATTAGTTTTCTTAATTATAAAATTTTATATAATTTTTATGAAGTGAAGTTTACTTTTATTAAGGGTTCAAATACTATTATTGTAAAAAAACCCAACATTTTTCAATAAATGTAGAATATTATTTTAAAAGTGAAAATACACATATTTATAAAAAATATTTAGATAAAATAAATATTATTTTTGTAATAATAATGTAAAAATTATCTAATTTTTAATTTTTCATAATTTATTGAGAGTCAAATTTTTTCGTAAAAATTAAATATCATATAAATATAAAGTGTGATTTATGTCATCATAATGAACCAAAATGATATAATAAATAATTTAATTAGTATCCCAGGAAAATTTTCTAATTTTACCTTAATATATATATTTTTTTAATTTATTTTAATAATTTTATTATTCGGTTATGAATCCTCCATAATATATAATATATTTAATGAATTTAAATTCATTTCTTTAAAAAAGTGACTTACATACACATAAGAAAGGGTAATATTTTAATATGTTTGGACATTTACCTAATAAAATAACTAAAAACTACTAACTTTGGGAAAACCATCGTAAAAACCAAGGTATGTTTTGTGGTTTTTGAAAATTGAATTATATGGAGTCCAAAACATATGTTTTTGAAATATTAAAGAATTCCCCTCTAATTTCATATATATAACCACACAATCACCCTTTGATATTAACTAAAAATACTTTTAAAACATCCGTACTCTTCCCTACCCTATATATAATCCTTCAAAGGTTCCCCAATCTCTTAGGAATTGCCTTTTCATGCTTTTAGAGTCACACACTCAAGTAAAGGTTCTTTCCTTTCTCATCTTTCTTTAAGTTTAATTTTCTTGTTATGTCCATTTTTCAATAACTAATGATGCGGTACGTTTTCCCACCTCCCCCATACTTCCCATATTATGTATAAATTATGATATACTCCTTTCACTCTCACTAATCCTTTCATGTACACTAGTTACTATACTGAAATTTTGTAAGCATCCTTTCCTTTATCTTTTTTTTTCAATATTATGTATTATCACATGCCATATTTTTATAATTATATATGTGTGTACATGTCCTTAAATGTCCCTATTGTAATCCAAATGATGTAAAAATTATGAGAAACCAATTTGTCTATCATAGACCCATTTTATGAATTCTTAAGTGACATCGTTATACTACCAAATATTCATAGCGATTTTTCATGCCACCGAAATTGTATAGTGAATACAATACCCATTTCTTATCAAGAGTATTATAGTTTATGAACATATAACTTTTTATTTGGGACCTAAATTTATTAATTATTCACTCTTTGATCATGTAATAAATTATACTGATGAATGAATCTATTTTCTATGGTCTATATGGGACAATTATGCATGAGAATGAAATAAAACTGATGGGTGTGATCAGAATTACATAGTGCTCCCATAAATTAGGTAATTTTTAGTATCATAAAACATGATTTTTGGATACGGTTATACCTGATTCCTTTATGGAAATTTTTCCACCATGATTTATTTGTAGTTTATCCATGGAATATATTTATGATGCCTTGTTTTATGTTGTTGTCACATTTCCCATGTTATGATTATCATGCTATATCATGCCATATTTATCATGTTTGTAACGTCCTGGTTCCAGAATCTACCTAGAGACGCCGCGTACCTGGTTGGTCACATGGCCTCAAGAGCATTTCCCATAACTCTATAGGCTACCGACTAGTAGTGAGGGCCTTGGGTGTGATAGTGGGAAAACAATGCCATCATTGGAAGAGTAACACAACAGAAGAGAAATAGTTTTATAGTAGCAGAAGTAGTATAATATCATACTATAGTAAACAACAGAAAGCTGATGAAGAAATAACTAGAGAACACATATATAAATGATGCATGATACATATGTCTAGGAAAGCGGCCAAAAATTTCCCAATGCTGTAATATTATATGAAACCAAAGTAAAACTGAAAACAAGATAACAACTCCTCAGAATCGCAAACCTCAACTTTGTCCCATACTCACAAGATCCAAAGCAGTCATGTACCTGAAGTAGAAGGGTGTTTTTCCTTATCTATACCTACAACAATATAATCTATTTGGGCCAAAAATCATGACTCAAACAGGATGTGAGACTAATACCAGTAGGTAATCACTGAAAGATCTGGTCCTAACAGTCAGTAAATATATGTGGCAGACAATATGTAAAAAGAAGCAGTAAACAAGGAAGTACTAGGTAGTAAACATTACCACAACTTCAAAGCAATGAATTTCACATATCAAGTAAGAATCTAATCAAAGGAGGTAACCTTATGGGAATTACTCTCATACATACCCCTCTATTTCAACTAAAACAACACAATAAACCCTCTGGGAAGTACACAGAGTCTAACCCATTTGGTTTACCTTAATCATATACTCTCCGGGGAATAACTCGCCATCAATTCTCCCTATAGTCTCATATCAGTAACTAAAGGCACTCTAGGGAAGAAATTATGTCACATCCCCCTATGGACCACGTTAAGGAACTAAAGACACTCTGAGGAAGCAATTACATCAATTCCCTCTATAGTCTCGCATCGTAACAGTAAAAATATACACTCTGGAGAAGCCCTTACGTCCATTCTCTCTATGGTCTACAACACCAGGTTCCCATATCCCTATGTATGTCAAACAAGTATAGAAATTCAATACGTCCAAAGTAAAACTCATGAAATTATTGGATAAACAATCTACAGCATAACAACATGTCAGAGAAACATCACTCCATCTTACAATACTATGCATGGGAAACCATCATGGAATCCTAACAGGCTAAGAAAGATCAAACAGTCATAAACAAACATGCATGGGAAAACACTTCCAAATAATAGAAATTAACCCTATTCTCATTTAATTAACCTCTATTCAATAATACAATTATAGCAGGCAATTAACAGGGCAAAAACAGCAAACACACAATACACTGTTCAAGGGTATTGGGAAATTTTTCACATATAACTCAAATACATTCAACAAAAAGGCACAAAACACCTACCTCGGTGTTTCTGGATCGTTATACGTGAACCTAAATCCTTGAATCTCCCATGAACACTATAGATCTACAAAAACATCCAAAACATTCAACCAAGGATACCTCCTAAAAGAGTAGAAATAAAAAAACTAAGCTCTTGAAGATGGAAGATCTTACCCTGGTGATACCAACACAATCGACGGTGATCGAATCGGAGAACAGATGCTCAATCTGGGGCTTGAGGAAAGATCGTGGTCACACTGGCACTCTTAGACAATCTTGACCTAGAAGAGTGGCTTTCTTCCAATTAGATGTTACCCTAGTCCATTTATTGAAATAAAATTACACGACGTGTACATTAGAAGTACATGGCATGTACTTTCCCTTATCGGCCACCACATTAGGTGGTCTCTGGGTCACCATACACGGTTGTCTGCTCGGCCGTTACATGTCCAGCTAATAGATACGAGCAGCAAAATAGTACACGATGTGTACTTAAAAAATTTCTAGAAACTCTTATTTTTCTCAAAACTTCTGAAAAAGAAAAACATACCTAAAAAGAAGATCTGGGTTCTTACAAACTTACCCACTTAAATAAATTTTTCCCCAAAATTTCCCTATCATGGTAGGGTAGAAGAATAATTCTCAAAAAGCTTTGGCCACTATGATCATACATCGGCCTTCCTCTCCCAGGTCTCATCATATACCCACTCATGCTTTCATAGCACTTATACCAGAGGAATAGACCGACCATAGAGAACCTTTGTATTGTGACCAACAATCCGGATTGGATGCTTTTCGAATACAGCTTCCACTTTTAACTTAGCCTCCTCAGGTTGAAAAACATGAGATGGGTCTGAGAAGTAATGTCAGAGCTGAGAAACGTGGAATAAATCATGCATATCCTGGTATCTCTGAGGTAACTACAACCGATATGCAATTGGCCCAAATCTCTCCAAAATCTCAAACAGCCCGACGTACCTCGGCTAAAGCATACCCTATCTCAAAATCCTTCTGTGTCCCAGCATCAGTGTGACACGCAGGAAAACCTGATCCCCAACCTCGAACTCCAGAGGTTGTCTCCGTTGATCATCATAAGACTTTTTTTGAGACTTTGGAGTAGCCATCCTTTTCTAAAATAACTGAATTTCTTCTATGGTCTCCTAAACATGCTGAGGTCCCAGTATAGCTGCCACTCCCACCTCCATCAAACATTAGGGTGGTCAACATGGCCTATCATACAAAGCCTCACAAGGTGCCATTTGAATAGTTGACTGGAAACTATTATTGTAGGAAAACTCCACAAGAAGAATGTGCTTCACCCAAGAACCTCTAAAATCCAAGATACATGCTCGAAGCATGTCCTCAAGCACATGAATCATATGCTCGGACTGGAAATCTGTCTAGGGGTGATAAGATGTACTCAAAAGCAACTATGTACCCAAGGCCATTTGCAATCCCTGCTAGACCAGAGAAGTAAAATGTGTATCCCTATCTCACACAATGGAGTGTGGAACTCCATGTAGACGTACGATCTCACGGATGTACCACCATCCCATCTCATTAACACTGAAAGTATCCTTGATCGGAAAGAAGTGAGAAACCATCATGATTGTGTCAATGACAACACAAACAAAATCATTCCCTCGAGGTGACCTCGGCAGACCTGTCATGAAATCCATCGCGACATCATTCCACTTCCACTCGGGAATGGGTAACTACTGGAAAAGCCATGCTGGTCACTGATGCTCCGCCTTCACCTGCTGATAGGTGGAACAACTCATCACGAAACCAGAAATATCTCACATCATACCTGGACACCAATATTGAAAAAGTAAATCACAAATCATCTTGATGACACCAGGATGAACTGCCCAAACAGAGGAATGAAAATCTCGTATCAGCACCTCAGGTATGTCTGCTAAAAACAGTACGCGCCCATGAAAATGCAAGATCTCATCCTCACATATGGTCCATAAAAGAATATGGTACTCTCCTAAAACACTTTCCCATAGGACTTGGCCTTCATAATTTGATAGATTTCTCATTCTCACTTGATCGAGAAGAGTAGAGGTAATAACTACATAAGAAAGAAACATTTTCCCCAATCTGTCGTGCACATCAAAATTCATCCTAGAGAACAGAGCAATAGGCTACCACTCACTCCTGGCCACCTAAACTACCTGTATATGAGTCCTCTTGTTCAGCACATCAGTCATTGTGTTGCCTTTCCCAGGCTTATAGGCAATCTCAATGTCAAAATACTGAATGTACTCAACCAACCCTTTCTATCTCAAATTTAGGACACACTGAGTGAAGATATACTTGGGACTTTTGTGTTCTGTGAAAAATTCAAAATTATCTCCCAATAGATAATGTCCTCAAAATCATAAGGCATGAACAACTGTAGCCAAATTAATATTTTGTGTCACGTAATTTCTCTCATGTGTCCTGAACTATCGAGCCCCGAATGTAATGACTTTTTCTTCCTACATAAGTATAGCTCTGAGCCCAATACCTGAAGCATCACATTACACAGTGTCGCTCAATCCTGAATCTAAAAAAACTAGCATCAGTGTTGAATTCAACCTCGGTTTCAGCTCCTAAAAGGCTGACTCATAAGAATATGACCACAAGAACATTACAACCGTGTTAGTCAGGCCAGTTAGTGCCACTTATAAGCCTGAAAAGTCCGGTATGAAATCCCTAAAGTATCCAAACAGCCCTATAAAACTCTATACCTCAAAGACGATCTTAGACTACTCCCAGGAAACTACTACTCTCACTTTTTATGGGTCCATTGATACTCTTTTCTCCGAGATAACATGACCCCAGAAGTGAATCGGGTCCATCCAAAAGTGGCA
The DNA here is from genome assembly GCA_963277665.1 of Viscum album. NCBI lineage: Eukaryota > Viridiplantae > Streptophyta > Magnoliopsida > Santalales > Viscaceae > Viscum > Viscum album. Next base: position 1,652,292,241 of record OY728131.1, on the reverse strand, counting down.
TTTGGAGATCATAGCATATAACGGATTCTCTCTCAGTGTACTCAGAATGATCTCAATATGGGTAGCAAGTTCATGTCGAGTTTGAGAGTAGACCAAGATATTGTTCTCGAAAACCACCACAAAAGAATCTATGTATGGATAGAATACATGGTTCATTAGTTCCATGAAGACTTTAGACGCGTTCGTGAGACCGAACAACATTACCACATACTCGTATAGATCATACCTGCTTCGGAAAGCTGTAAGAGGTATATCAGATGTTACAATGTGAAAATGATGATAACCATATCTAAATTAAATCTTAGAGAACACCTGGGCTCCTTGAAGCTGATAAAATATATCATCAATCCCTGTTATGGGATATGAGTTCTTGACCGTCAACTGGTTCAGCTACTGATAATTGGCATAAAGTAAGAGAGTACCATCATATTTATTTGCAAATAGGATAGAAAAATCCAAAGGATAAGTACTAGTTTGGATAAAATCCTTTTCTTAAAACTCCTCCAACTAATTTTTTATATTTTTTTACTCTGGTGAAGCCATCCTATAAGGAGGAATGGACACCGGTGCCGCTCCTGGAACAAGCTCAATAGAAAAGTCTACCTCTCTCTCTTGAGGAAAACATGAAAAGTTCTCTAGAAAGAAATTCCTGAAATGATCCACCACTAGAGGAAAGTCCATCTGAGAAGTCCCATGGTTATCCAGATAATTTCTAACAATTTGGGTTGTAACTCTTCCCAAACCATGATGCGCGAGTCCTGCTCTGCTCATCGGGACATCCCATTCACCCTTATGAATAAACTATCTGCCCTTCGGTGATGTGAAACTCACTCTATAATGATAGAAATTGACAAAAGCCTGGAAGAGAACTAACTAGTCCATTCCGAGAATGACATCATATCCTACCATCTCTATGACATAAAGGTCCCATAAGAAGTGACACCCACCAACCTTAAGAGGTCACTCCGTGCACTGACGTACAATAGCCATTCTTGTCCCCAACGGTATTTCCAACATGAAGACATCAGCAATAGTAAAGACACAGATACCAAGGCTCTCCAAAATATAAATCGATATAATGTTATACAAATACTTTGTATAAAAAAGATCAGAAGTTAAAACTGAGGCAACTAAGATCTTACATCCAAATGTAGAGGGTCCAGGATCATACTCTTGCTGGGTCTGATCCACCGCAAAAGTCTGACATGCTTTGTGGCCCTGTAACCCTTCCCTCCCACTTTGAGAAGATCCACCCTATTGTCGCTGAAATCCTGGTGATTGTCTACCATGATAACAACCTCCACTTTGTCCTGAACATCCAGAAGAACTCCAGTTCCTAGATTGATAAGAAACTGGTCACGCTGCTCCGGAATAATGAGTCATAGAAGAGCCCCTGTCACCAGCAACTGGTGATAAGAGATGACATAAATATTGAATATGACTCATCAGGCGCCAAGATCGGCACTCCACTAGGTCTCTCAGACAATGTTCCCTCGTATTCCCACTCTTCTCGCACTGGTTTCACATCACCTAGATATCATAATAAGTGTCTCACCTCCTTGGATCATTGCTCGAAGACTCCCTATGGTGCATCCTACTATCTGTAGAAGGGATACTAACTCCGGATGTTGAACTGCCCCAGCTCAAACTCTAGAATCCCTCAAATTGGGCTCCATGATTAGCGCCTGGTTGATGATAGAAGTGATGGAAGTCAACCTTAAGATGTTCAACTGTGATCGGATTTTGTGCCTTAGACCATCCTCAAACATCCTTGCCATGAATAACTCATCACCTCTGGGAATAGGCATGAATCACTTTAGATCAGTGAAATGATAAGATTACTCCATGATAGAAAGAGTAACCTGCTCTATAATCATGAATTATCAGGCTCGATCAGCCCTCAAGGTGTCCGGATAGAAGTAGTTATAAATATAAATCGGGAAGCCATCCCAATCCATAACCTGATGGTGTCCTTCCTGTGAGATCACATCCCACCATCTCCTGGAAGAATCCTGATGTATGTACATAGTGAGATTGAACCTCCTCTCTGGAGGCATCTCCAGATGATCGATGATGGAAATCATGGCTTCCAACCATGACTCTATAGCCCGAGGTCTTCATTCCCTAGTGAAAGTTGGAGGATGTTGATGTTTCTGGAAAACCCGCATCAATTATGCCAAATAAGTGGTGGGATGTGGTATACATCAGAAGGTCTGTATGAACCTCATGAGTCCCTCTTGAAAGTGTACATCAACACCTGTGTCTGGAACGACGGCTGGTGCCAATACCGGCACAACTTGAGGAACTGATGGTAGTTTTTAATTATCCATTTCTGGTGTCTGATCATCACCTTGCAATTGGAATACAACCATAGGACCTCTTGGTGGCATGACTCTACAAGGTCAATCACACTCCTTAGATCAATATTAATATGGACTGAAACTTAGAATTGTAAGGATGAAATAGGAGAAATAAAGCATTCATTTTTTTTTTCAAAACATGGATACACGACATGTATATTGTCTACATGGTATGTTCCCTTAAACCTTCATATGGGTTTGTGCTTCTGCCATCCCAGGTCGTGTAGAAACCCATACACGACATGTTGTCTTTAAACACAGTATGTAATTGAATCCTATTTCTCTACCTGAGTTCCTCTATATGTTTAAGCTACATAGTTCTCCTAAAACAATACTATAGTGCGTGTTAATGCTAGACACAACCTGTACTAGACGAACATCACTGACCCATGTTTTTAGTCACACGGTCGAGAACATGGATCACCCTACACATCGTGATCTAGAAAAACAAGAATATACTGCTAAGGTTTCAACTTTCCGTGTTGTTATTTACACAGGTGAACACATGGCTGACTATAAACGGCGTGTTCATGCCAGACACGAAATGTACAAGAAGAATTATCCGACCTCTCTTACTCATTACACATCTGAATACTTGGGCTACACTGCAAAACATGTTCTAGATGGACACGACGTGCATTAGAAGAGATCAAACTGACCCATGTTGTTAGTGACATGGCTATTTACATTGTTCTATAACACGACATGAACATCCGGTACACTGTGTATCCTAACAAAGATTTCCAAACCCCGTGTGCCCGCCCACACAGTCGGAGAAACGGTTAGCAACTACATGGCGTGTATATACAGTACACATCGTGTACTTAAGAAAAAAAATTTCTTCCCAAACAGAAGAACACATGGAATGTATTCCTTATTACACGGTGTGTATTCTGCATTTTTTCGTACATTAAGCCTCAAAAATTACTCCGGATCCCAAAAAAACACTAAAACGAACATTAAAGTGCCAAATTATGATCTATGAGGGCTCATACTCCTTGAGAATCAAATCTTAGAATCTTATACATGTCATATAAAAGGAAAACAAGGCAATTATCCACCAAATTCCGGTGCATGATAGCCCATAACACCTCAAGAACCAATATCTAGAGTTCATTTAAACACAAAATTATGCAAAAAATACCATATAAAATGATAGGAATTTTATCAATGCATCTATCACAATACCATGAAAATATTGCACACCATCTACCACAACAACATGAAATTGGTAATTCACCCTAAATGGCATGGGAATAACGCATGACATGTGATTTCTAGAAAGTGCCTATATGATGCATGAGATGGCATACCCTCATCTCATTGGGTTTCAACAAAAACATAACCTCAATAACAACAACAATAACAATACAGAACATGTGAATCGCTCAACATGAAATCATATCAACTGTAATAATTGCAAAACCAGAAAAATTGAAATAATGAGGAAGACCGGCTTTCCCCCTATACACGAGTTTGATACTCTCGGACACATCTTATTAACAAGTACCTATGTTTTTCTATCCCTGACTATTGGCTCCCAATAGTTAGTCAATAATAAAAGAACACCTCTGATACCACTTTGTAGCATCCTGGTTCTGGAAGCCGCCCAGAGACGCCCCATACCCAGTTGGTCACATGGCCTCAAGCACATTTCCCCAAATGCTAGAGGCTACTGACTAGCAGAGAGGGCATTAGGTGTGATAGTTGGAAAACTATTCCTTCATTGGAACAGTAATATAGTATAATAGAAACAGATATATAGTAGAGAAATTAGTATAATATCATACTATAATAAACAATGGAAGAATTATGAATAAACAACTGGGGCACACATATATAATTGTTTCATGATACATATTTCTAGGAAATCAGCCAAAAACATCACAATGCTGGAATACAGTACTAAACCAATTTACGAAAGAAAACAAGAAAACAACCCCTCAGTATTGCAAGGCTCAGCTTGGTCCCCTACTCTCCAGCTCCAAAGCAGTCAAGTACTGGAATTAGATGGGTGGTTTCCCTTATCTATACTTGCAGCAATATAATCTATTTGGGCCCAAAAGCATGAACCAAATATGGTGGGAGACTATTACCAGTAGAAAACAACCAAAAGATCAGTATCTAACAGTCAATGAATATATATGGCAGGTATTAAGTAAAAAATAAGAAGTAAACAAGGAAGTGCTCAGCAGAAAAAATTCCCACAGTTTCAAAGCATTCAATTCCACATATTAACCAAGTAGCGAATCAAATCAGGCAACTCTATGGTATGTACTCTCAGCCTAAAGCATTTTGTTCAACCAAAAAATCACAATCAACCTTCTCGGAAGTACACATAGTCTAACCCATCTAGTTCAGCTTAAGCATAGAATCTTTTGAGAAGAACTCGTCGTCAATTCCCTCTATAGTCTCGTATTAGTAACTAAAGGCACTCTAGGGAAGAACATACGTCACATTACCCATGTGTCCTGCATTGAGGAACTAAAAACTCTTTGTGGAAGCACTTACGACAATTCCCACTATGGTCTCGCATCATAATAGTAAAAATATACACTCTATAGAATCCCTTACGTCCATTCTCCCTAGGGTCTACTACACCATGTTCCCATAGCCCTGTGTAAGTAAAAAAAGCATAGAAATGCAATATGACCAATGTAATCCTCAAGAACTACTTGGATAAACAATATACATCATAAAATCATGTCAGATTAACATCACTCCTTACCACAATACTAGGCATGGAAAACCAACAAGGCATCCTAATAGGATAAGCATGGCCAAATATTCATAAACAAACATGAATGGTAAAACACTAACAAATCATAGAAATTAACCCTATTTTCCATCAATTAAACTCAATTCAAGCATACAATAATAAATGGTAGTTAACAGGGGTAAATGAGTAAATGCGCAATACCCCGTTCAAGGGTATTGGACAATTTTCACATATAACTCTTAAAATTTCAACAGAAAGGCACAAACCACCTACCTCGATGTTGCAGGATCGTTATACATGAACATAAATCCATTAATCGCCCAAGAACACCGTATATCTAGAATAAAATTTAAATGATCAACCGAGGATAACTCTTGAAAGAGGAGGAATCAGGAAACAAAGTTCTAGAAGATGGAAGAGCTTAATGTGGATATCCCAATGCCATCAACGATGGTCTAATCAGAGAACATATGCTCGATCGAGGGCTCAGGGAAAGATCATGACCTTGCATGCACTATCGGACGATCCAGACCTAGAAGAAGGGATTTATTCCAATTAGATGGGACCCCGGGCTATTTAATGAAAAAAAGTACACGACATGTACTTTCCCTTACCGTCCCCCGCATTAGGAAGTCTCTAGGTCACTACACACATTTGTGTTCTTAACCGTTACATAGCTAACACATAGATATGAGTGGAAACAGAGTACATGGCATGTACTACTTCAAATTTTTCCAAAAAATCATCATTTTCTCAAAACAATGGAAAATGAAAAACATGACACAAAAGAATATTCGGGTTCTTACAATTTTTTTCAATGCTTAATTGATTCCTCTTGTCTAACATGTATTATTATCATCATGTTATTGCATGTTTATTCCCTTACTGGGCTATATTGTTCACACCTTTCTTATGTATTTCCCCAGGTTATCCAATGTAATTTTAATCTCAAGCATGTTAAATAATTTTTCAATAAAGATGATGCAATTCATGTTTAAAGTGGTAATGAAATGTACATAATTTCCAATAAAACTATAATTATCAATCATTTCGGTTATATTAAGTGTAATTATAGGTAATTAAATCATTTATTAATGTTTAATAAAGATAAGGGTTGTTTTATATTTCACATGCCCTATAGTTATAAGGCTATGATGTAAATCTAATTTCATTCCATCTACATGAAACCTATGCTCTATCGATCCCTATGTGAATTCTAAGAAATTTTGGAGTGCCTTCCATCCTTATAGACGCCATCGTAAAGTGATAATTATCTATTGATTAGTTTCTATTTTTTTTCGATCTCTTCTTCTTTCTTCTTATTATTTTGTTGTACTATTTTAACCACCATAGAAATTAGTGTTGATCTTGATCTTCACTTATCCAGTTTTTCTTCTTATCTTATACAATTTTTTTCAAATTGGTGTCAATATTTGGAGGGGTTTTTTGAATCATAGTTTAAAAATAGTTGGTCTAAAACCTAACACTATGGTCTATTTAATAATAAATTATGTAAAATACAATTATTATAGTGATCTGAAATACACATTAATTAATTAATTGATGGATGATGATAAATAATATGTCAGATTATTTTTTGGATCCCATTGAATCTAATGATGTTGTGACTCAGATTGTGGCTACCCATTGGGGGAGTGAATCCTTAAATAATAATGTATTTGTAAAATGTCATAAAGTTTCATTAAAATGAAATTGTACCTCAGGTGACTATATGATATATAATGAAATTGGAAATGGCTTATTGTTTAATGAAATTATTCGTGATAATTTGATATGAATTTTTAATTGGTGGAAAATTTGTAATTTAAAAAATTCACCTTCATGGTTTATAATATCTTTTTTTTATTTCCTTAATATTATAATTTTTTGATTCATATTATAATTATTATAAAGTTCACTTGGAAAAATTTGATCTTTTAGTGCTTATATAGTGGGTTGGACCTAGTTTTATAATATATGACTTATATAGAAGTCTTGGCCTGGATATGGGGCTGATGTGGATTTAAGGAATGGGGTTATTTAATTTATTATTTCAATATATTCCTTTATTTTAATTGAATTCAATTTTAAATCTAGATACATTTTGGTATGTCATTACACAGTTCCCTATTATTTGATTTATCAGTTCTCCCATAACCTTCCAATTATTTGTTGCACTATTTCCACAATTTGTTTTACTTTATTATTTGTTATTATTGTTAAATTAGATGGTGTTATACCTCTAAAATATGTGTTATAGTCTCCCCATAATATTATTTACACCCTTTTTGTTGGTCGATACACATTGTTTTATAATGAGGCATGCTTGGGGTCCAATGAGCATCCTAATTTGGCTGCATGAGAGAGTTTTAGATTCAGGGACATTACAGTAACACCAATGATGCAACATTAATATTTATATACTGAATAATTTATATATGAAAATTAAATATTAACTAAAAAATCATGTATTTCATTGGAAGGGAAATCACCATTGTCTCGCTTCGGTTGACAGTTCAAGCCTTGTGGCCTTTCTGGATGTGAAAGGCTTTCATCTGGCATAGGGATGCCCTTTTTATAAATTAATATTTATATAATTTATATAATGATATTGAAGTTTAGTAACACATATTTACCTCAATTTCAAGATAAGATAAACCATAAAGGTTACTAATTCCTAAAAATATTCCCAAAAAATTTAATGGAATTTTTCATTAAATAATATTTTCTAGAAAATATATAATTGACAAGTAGATTGTATTACCAAATATTATTCCCAAAAAATCCTTAATATTTGTATAAAATCAACACACAAAACATAATAATGTGGTGTTTATGCCTTTGAACATATGATCGATCATAATATCATAACCCCTTGGTGGTATCCAAAACTCTTGAGTTAATGAAAACATATATGCTTCCAAAATTAACACAATCATTTCATGTTTCATGATTATTATAACCAAAATACAATTAGTAGAAATATTCTACAGTATGATTATATAATCACCATAAATATATAAACCATTTTATTTCAACATAGGTCTTTCTTTGGTGAAGGGGTTATCATTGTGGAGAAAAAATCGACTCAGATAATATCCAAGATCCCCATATTTTATACAAAAAACTAAACTGGATCCCTTGGATGAAATTTATTCCTTCCTTCGTACTCTTTATTTTTTCTCATAAATCACTACCACAAAACATGGTTTCTGCAGCGCCACCCTTTATCAGTGCTTTTTTTAGTATCTTTGATAAAGGGTGTTTTATCAGCGCAAATTTTCTTAGCACTAATAAATGTGTATATTTCGGAAAAAATCATAAAAAATAATATATTGATATATAAGTATATTTATATTGATATAAATATAATAAATATTTTTTAAAATATGTTTTATATCGATTGGATATGTCATAACCCAAAATGGACACCATAGAGCAAAAATTATGGTCGTTTGTAGGGATTATGGTCCTTTTCATAACATGAAGCATATGATAAGGTGTTAAAATGGTAACAATAGTGTAGGTATGATTGTAAGATTCTATTTGATATGGGGTTGAGGTAAAATGGACTCCCGAAGCAGAAGTTATGGCAAAATGGACCCCTGGATTCAAAATTATGACCATTCAGAGGGTTTTTGGTCCTTTGTGAACCTCAAATAATGTGATTAGGGGTTTCAGTGATCACCAGAGTGTGTAAATTTTTGAAATCGTCGATTTGATATGTGGTAGATCCAAAACAGACACTCGGAGTAGAAGTTATTTTCATTTGAAATTTTACAACTCTCGTATCTCCTAAAAACCTAAGAAACCAACAACTAACTAAAACAAGCATAAATTTTTCTCCGGTTGTCCAATTGAAAGCCAAGACTAGTAAAATAGAATCTTGTGAAATGAGTGAGGACCACATCAATTCTAAACCATTATAAGATCCTAGGAACAAAATATATATCAGTTATAGCACTCCCAAAAAATTTCAAATTCAAACGGCCATAACTTTGGATTCAGGGGTCCGTTTGGGCTCTACCACATATCAAATCGAAGTAAGTGAAGATATATATTCATTTTGATGACCCAAACATAGTACTAGTCATGTATGGGAGCCTAAAATCCGAAAAAACAACTATAAGGCCTAAAAAACATAGTTTCTATGTTCGCACCCCTGTCAAATGTTTCTTAAAACGGTCATAACTTCTAATATGTGAGCATGTTCGGCCTCCGACACTTTTTTTATCATATTTCATTCCATTATCATTTTATTTACTATTAATGATGCTGAAACAGACACCTCGAGCATATGTTATGTCGTTTTTCATTGACTATGTGCTTTGTTATGTATTTCGAGACCCCATTTCTAGCACTTTTGTATATACATATTAATATATAATATTTATAAATAAACATAAATTTGTATAATTATACCTAAAGATATGCATATAATATATATGTGTGTGTGTTGTATACATATATGTATGTATTTATTTATTTATTTATTTATTAATAAAAACACACATAAGAAAACATATTTTATAAATGTATTTAAAACTAATCTTATAAATATATATTATTATATATTAATATACATATAAATATACAAATAAAAAATTATAACTAAATATATATATATAAATGGATATAAATATATATTAATATAATTAAATATATGTATATATTAATACCACTAAATATATATGTATATATATATAACTATATATATATGTTAATATATATATAAATATATTATTATACGGATATATATATTAATATACAAATATATAATAATATAACTAAATATAATTATATATTAATATATGAGTAAGTATAACTAAATATTTATATAAATAAATAGATATATTAATAAATTAAAATCAAGAAATATGGTGAAGTGGTAAAGTCTTAAGCGCGCAGGAAAGAGGTCTCGAGTTTCAATGTTGGGGGAGATAAGTAGCGCGCATAGGTTTGGGGAATTACCTAGCACTATTAAAGGGCGGTGGGGCTAGGTGGAACTGGCCTGGGGCGTGCATGGGCTACCATGGGGGCGGGTACTGTTAAAGGGGTGCCTCAAGTGCAATTGAAGCCCCCCCATAATTTCAAATATATATATATATATTTTATTTTTTCAACTTTTATCAGCACCTTTTAAAAGCGCTATTAAAAGAGGTCTTTATTAGCGATTTTTTGAGCGCTGATAAAAGGTACCCCCTTTATCTTCGCCTCGATTAACAGCGCTTTTTAGCACTATTAATCGACTTTTCTAGCACTGATAAAGTCCATATTTTTAGTATTGAATTCGTACATGTATGCCCTTATTTTCCATGAATAATTTTGTTACTATTTTGTTGAAACACTTTCAAGGGTGTGTATTGACATATTTTTGACATGATGTAAATTTATACATATTTCCTTAATGGTCTACACCACTTGATCTATTTGAAAAGTCCATCATTCTCTTATTTGATGAGTCCAAAAGTTGGTTATGATATATGATATTATTAATATTTTGTGATAACTTATTAGACATAATAATTATATCTTTAACATTATTCATTATCAAATTTGTTTTCTCATATTCACTAAATTACCCTTAATATTCAATTTCATCAATATTTCTACAAGTTCCATTAATCGACTAAAACCAAAAATCACAGTGTCAGTTGCATTAATCATATTGGGAAACCATATAATCATTTATATAATGTCTAAATCATGTTACCTTCTTTTCAACTAAGACACCTTATTTTTTACCTAGGTAAATTAACATCACCCTCTATTCAATAAATTCATAAAATTTTTGTTATTAAAATATGAATTATCAATTCAAATCCATCGTGAGTGTAAAAAAATGAATAGTAAGTCTTCTTATCTTGTTCTATGAAATTTTTGATTCAAGAACGATGTTCATCATTTAGTGTTACTACACCTAGTACATATGTTACATAACCACATCAAATTATACTATCTTAATAGGTATTTATTTTTTGGGAAAATAACATAATATCTAACTTATGAATGTTTTGTGATTTTTTCTCTGTTTATCCAAAAATTATATCTTAGGGTAATATTACCTTGTCAATTTTTTCCAAAATCTTGTTCTTGAAGTTTCTAATAAGCTTCCACTGATACCAAATATAATGAACCCAAATCTAGAAATCAGGATTTGGTGTCTATATGATTACATTGGAATTAAATTCAAGGAATAATATACCAAAGGACAGAATAGGTTAATAGTCTAGGTGAACTAGATAAATTAATTTTTCCTATATTACATTTGAAAACAAAAATTACATCATAATTTTTTCCATATATATTTTTATTCCCTATATAATATCCCTTCATATAATTCTAAGTACACATCATGGATTCCTATGAGGTAAAAAAATAATACTGAACTCAAATGCTTATTAAGGGTCAAATATAATTAAAGCTATCATGAATCAATAATCATAACTGACATGGAATGTTAAATAAATCAACCCACAATACATTTAATAAAAAACATTACTACCATATTTAGATAAGAATTAATCAATATATAAATTTAATTAAAAAAATACACATTTCATTTAATCAATAACATTACTATTGTGAATAGATAATTCATAATCAATATGGTATGGTAAATAACTAAAAACACATCCAATTTATTCGATATCCTGATAATGAGAATGAATCCAGAGATAATATTATTTTTAAAATCAAGGGTTTTATAATTAATGGTCTCTTGATGAGATAAATGTTTAATTATTGGACATCACGGTCTCAAATATCATGATTTCTCCACCATCAGGTCCTTTCACAAGGTATTATAGAAACTGATTGGATGGTATGCACTAGAAATCCATTTAAATAATGTTATCCTATTGAATCAACTTATGAAATTATTTATGTTTTGAGGTTCTATCTATAACTAGTCTCCTCAAATAAATAAATTTCCAAATAATTCCTCAAATATCTAATAATTGATTTAATTCATAAACAATATCCATTGTCTATAAATATTCATATCATGCAATGAATAAAGATGAAAAATAATTTCCACAGTCAAACATATAACTTTCAATTTAAAATACCATATATAGAAATTTTATGTATATTAAGTTATATGTATATCCATTAAAATTAATATAGATATTTATTTGAATTTTGATGTCTAATGATAACAAAAATGAATATACTTTTGGGAAATTTAATGATTCAAAAATTAAATAATAAAGATAATTTCAATAAATTCCAAGGAAAAAATTACCTAAAATAATCCAAAAAAATAATAAGGATGGAATAAATACATAATAACCACATTAGATCATGAGTACAACAATGTTTTTAAGTCATTGTTGAAGAAAAATTCCATTAAAATGTAATTAAAAATTTTCTTGTGGAAAATAACGGATTTATAATTGAAAATATTTAAAAAATTAAAAGGTCAAGAAATATTTTTAAAAAATGAATATTATAAAATAAACATTGAAAAATATAATTTAATCTTAAAAATGATTTATTAGTCTTGAAAGTTGAAAATTATATTCATGCAATTCACTTTAAAACAATGATTCCTTTCACTTTTTTAGTAAAATAAAAACTGTCCATTTATGGAAAATGAGTCAAAGATTCATTTCAAAACATTTAAAAAAAATCATAAATGGATAAAAATTTTCATTAATGAATAATATTTATAATTATAAAAAAATTTAAAACATTTTTAAAAACATGGATATGGAAGAAACAAAAATATAAATAAAGTTGGGTTTCATTAAAAAAATCTCAATCATTTTATGTAAAGAAGTGTGGTAAAATATTACTATTACATTAAAAGACAATAGATATCCATAGCATAATAAAATTAAATAGTTTTACGATCCAATTATTAGATAATTTTCTTAAATGGATATTGATACATAAACAATCCAAATTAAAACGAGATTTTGAAATAAACCCTTATTAAAATCCAATCATTTATATGAGAAATAAAAAATTAATTGATTATGTGTATCCAATTAAAATATAGAAAAAATAATTTTAAATAAAAATATTATATTCAAAATTGATTACAGACATTAAAAAAATATTAAATACAATAATGAAGTAATATACCCCAATACAAAAATTGAGATATGAAATTCATTACCACATGAAAACATTTAATTCAGAATCACTTTGGAAAAAATAAATAAAAATTAAAACATATAATACCATGAATTACTATTTTATAACTATATTAAATGTAAATGGGGTAGTATATACACCATATAAAAGAAGTTATATGAAAAACATTATAATATACCTTAATGAAGGGAAAATGATGTGAATTCGATTGCCTCACTCTTTCATTTGGTTGAATGTGATGCAACCTATTATATAATGGATTTATTAATTTTATTAATTTTTACAAAAAATATTTTTAAATTTATAATATGATATATTATCCTATAATTACATTCTACCACCTTTCTGTTCATAATATTTTGTTATTTTTATTATTTTAGGAGTTAATTTCATTATTTTTTCATGAATGTTTTATCTTAAATGTTATTATTTTTGTTTATAATATATATATAGATATGTAATATTTATAATTATATTAACGTAATAAATATAATATTTATTCCTCATGTAATTTTTTGAAATCATTAATGATTTTTTTTAATGGAACATCAATTTTATGACTCCATGGAGACAATATGGCGCATGTATGCAAGCGTGATAATATTATTCCATTTACAAGTGAAATAGTAATGAATTGGGTGATATATTAATGATTAAGAATCAATATCTTGTCATATATATCACATATATTAATTATAATTTTTCCTTATTACTTTCCGTGTAATGTTTAAGTGAAAAATTGATCACATGGCTTTATGAGGCGGTTGTCGGTAGTAAACATGAGCGATGTTATCAAAATTTAAATGGAATAGAATGTAAGAAGTTATATTTTATATTAAAATTAATTAAGTATAACAATATCAAATATATCATATTCATAGGATAAATAAATATTTACTTCCATTATTGAATGGTGGTGATAGAAAATGAATTACATCGATTAGCGAGGGTGTAGTCCACAATATACATGATAGACTGTTTCATTTACAATTTGGTGGATGTGTATATGGATATAGGTCATGACCATAAAAAATAAATTATTAGTATATGTAAAATAATAATTTTATTATATAATTATGATTTAATATTATTTAAGGAGGTTTATGAAGAAATAATATAAAAAATACCTATTTAAGAACATTACCTATTCTTCAAAAACGTCTTTAGGTTTGAAAAACAATCCTTCACAGGCTAGATTTATGAATAAAAAAATGGACATTTGAATTTTAGAGGGGATTAAGTAAGCAATTTTTTCATGGATTAGCAATAAAATGGATTTGGAATTTCAAAGATGGTAGGAGAGGTGGATGCCATTTATAAGTGAGGGAGTCAAAAAAATTGAATATTTGAAAAGAGCCAATTACACACATGATTTTATCATGACACGAGACTGAAAAATGGTTCATTATAGAACCATATAAGTGATAAGGTTATAAATTTACTAGATATTTATAACACCCTAAAATTATAAATTGAAGGACATTGTATTTAATAGCGTGTATAAAACACAAAACATTGAATATAATGGGAATTTTTTATGATCAGAAAGGTGTTTTATCAAAATAAATTAAATAATTTAATATTTTTGTATGATAATTATAAAATTTAAATATCGTATGTTTAATAAAAAACATTCAACAATCATCTAATACATTTGATAGTAATAAGATACAAACAAACCCAAAAATTCTCATAAAAGATATATTTTCATAATGGGATTTTTTCATGTTTTAATGGTGTATCTTTTTTAAATGTAAATTTTGACACTTTTTTAAATTTAATATCAAAAAATAAACTTCATTTCTTAATGATTAATATCGAAATTTACTCAGCCTAATTTTTTTTGAGAAATTTAATTTTTTATGAGTAGTGAAATAATACTATATTTTAATTTAAATATACCTTTTCATATAATTTATTTATATAGTTAAATAATTTATTATTTTGGAATTAAAGTAAAAAATATATCAATAATATATATATTAATCCAGTTTTTTTTTATTTAAATAAATTTTAAATTGAACATCGATATAAAAAACATTTCAAACATTTAATCATTTTCACTTTAAAAAACCGCATTGTTGTCCCATCTACAGGATAAAATTTAAATTTAATTTTACCACATCTGTTATTGGAATTTTGAAAAATAGAGTCCATGTTTTTAATACAAATTATTTATTATATATTATAAGTTCAACATATATTTTAGTCAAAAATATTAGTTAATGTAATTAAAATTAACAACAATGATTATGGAAAAAACTAGGCTAACAAGGGACTAAACCGTAAACTTAGGTACCAAAATGAACAAGAAACATGTCCATAATCCATTTTAGGTCCATATATCAAACTTCTAATATATTTTATAGAATTGTTTCATTACTATATTTACTTTACATAGATAAAACATGGGTGTAATTCCTTCATTCAAAAACATACAAGAATGATACCACTCCTCCACTATAAAAAAGAACTCACTCATCCAACATATTCACTCCTCTCATACATTTTTTTAACATCCAAAACCTGACCAAATAAACTAAAAAAATCACTACCCTTGTTATAGAATCCAAAATTTGGGAATAAATTCATCCATGTAAGTATTTTGGTATAAATAAAAAGTAGTTACCTGAATAAGAGAGAACATTCTTCAATGATAACTTTTGTTTCATTTCATTCTCCACCAATTTAATTATTCTTATTTATTGATTATATTGTAACATAAGTAACCAAAATATAATTTAATTTTTTTTATTTCATGGTTACTACCTAAAATCACATACACTCCCATCAAATGGGATATGCAGTCATTGTTTATTTGTATAATGGACAACTGCCTCGTGAACTAATGTCCTTCATTGTTAAATTACCACCATTAAAGGTTGGGAAAATGATTTATTTATGGTTTTTATATGGTATATATGATATTTATATTGTTTTTATCCTTCATTAATTTTTATATAACACATACCTTCATGACTTCCATTTTCTAGGAATATGATTATATTTTTTGTGGATATGTGGACTACTGCCTCCTCCCGGGGATGTGATTTGTTCACAAGTTATAAAGAATGTATTATAGATGAATTTACTAAAAACATATTACATATATGAAAAAAATTTCATAAAATATTTATAATATAAATCTTTATCATTTAATTTTTATTCTTTTAAAATGAAAATAAAATGGAAATAGTGTTCTTGTGTACGTACGGTCTATCGTCTCCATGAACAATGTATTTCATTTCAAATCTCCAAGTCTTATGGATTACTATAAATACATATATAATGAATATATATGATATTATAATCATGTATTACATTATTTATATTATTATATCATGATATAATTAATATTAACAAAAATAAAAATCCAAAATATACTCGAAAAACAAGGCAATTAACACCCAAAATAATGAAAATGATAAAATATTATTAATGAACAGGTTATAATATGTTATAAAAGGATAATATATGATATCATAAATATCAATATGGTAATATTTTCAGAAAATTACATTCTTAAAACTGTTATACATGAGTATAAAAAGCGTTCAACCAAAAGGAAGTACAAGGTGGGGTATTTCCATCTCACATTCCACGCCTGTGAGATAAATGTCATATCCACCTATTACTTTTGTTTTGTAGTCTATATACTTCCCCTTTTTTCATTTTATATAATTATTAACTCATAATTAATGTTATTTTATGTTTAAATTTGAATTATCTCATCCAAGGGATTCGAACTAAAAATTAACAAGTGGTAAAAGTTATCTTTGCAATCTCACATTCTTTTGTGATTGTTAACTTTATCTTGAAAAAATATTTTCCTTATAACCATTTTCCATTAGAAATTAAATTTATTTTAAATATACATAATCTTATGTGATAGGTATAATTATTATCAAAACAATATACCAATTTCACATACGGTGACTATATTTAATGTTATTTGATTAACTAATGAAATATGGATATATATTTATCTTTTACTCAATATGGCTATTTGATAAGGTACATTGTTTATGAATTAAATCAATTATTTAGTATAAAATATATTATTCAAAATGTTGTGATATGGGTTAGGGACCATTTAAATTAATCCACTCAATACATCAGTAGTCTCATAATGTGAATCTATTAGCAAAATCAAATGTGTTTCTACCAGAATATTGAACCGTCTAATGAACAGTCTTGAGACAAAGGGTACCATATTACAAAGAAACATGGAATCAAATGATAAAGAATTTTATTTATTGAAAAATTGGTTGTAATTGATATTTCCCATTATATTTTTCATTTTTATTTATCTAGGGATATATTTTATAATTAGTTTATTAATTAAATTGTGTGGGTTTCATTTATTTACCTTGATATATGATTATGCCTTGTCCAGATATTTAAACAGAAGGTGTGATTATTTATTTAAATTTCCATTTACATTAT
The DNA here is from genome assembly GCA_963277665.1 of Viscum album. Taxonomy (NCBI): domain Eukaryota; kingdom Viridiplantae; phylum Streptophyta; class Magnoliopsida; order Santalales; family Viscaceae; genus Viscum; species Viscum album. Next base: position 1,652,274,613 of record OY728131.1, on the reverse strand, counting down.
GATTATTTATTTATTAGTTATTCTATTGTACTTCCCCTTATTAATCCTTTGAGATCACACTAACTTCTTTCTTTTCCCCCTAATATGAATATGAATTCTTGGACTGAGTTTCAAGGATGTAATTTCTTGGTATTTTTTTATGAATTATGTTTTATTTTATATTTACCAATCTAATATTGGTATCAATTATGTAATATAGTTTTCCAAAACTACTAACATGATTAGTCCTCTGGTATTTGATTCCTTATAATCATTCGAATGTAATAATGTAAGGAACTAGCTCTAGTATTCTGAGTTCATGGGATCATAGTTGGTTTTATTATAAATTTAGTAGAAAACATGGAAACTAGATTTAAGAAAACATATATTAGTGAACATAATACAAAGTTGTAATTTGTGGATAATTATAAAAGGATATCCCAAAGATACAATGTTTTTAATTATGAGATTGTTTAATAATATATTATTCAATTTATGATATGTATTTCACTAGTTTTGGGATTAAACATTATGTTACATAATTATATAATATAATATAGTGTATGAAATTGTTTAGGAATTTCACTTATAATGAGGATGTGTGTAAATATTTATGGACAAGAGGTTTCCCTACTGAGGATTCCAATATAGCCGGTATTGGAACTAATCCAGTTATGGATATATTAGTATAGGTTAATAATGTTATAAAATATAACCTTACAAGAATAGAGAAAAATTTTCCACAATGAGATTATTCTATGCAAGATGACTTTATATGATTAAAGACCCCATATATTAGTGGGACTCCAAATACAATAATAGCGGAGTAATGGATTAAATCTTCAGATAATATATTTGCGTCATTGGGATGTAGTGAAAAGGAAAAGGTTGAAATTTTAGTGTATTATTTCAACTATTATGTTGATCAATGGCATTCATTGATCTAAAATACTAGATAGGAAGAATAGATATAAATCATGGAATGGAAATATTTTAAGGATATGTTATTTAATAAATATTTCCCTTATGAGAAACAAATTGAGATAAAGAGAAATTTATATATCTTAAATAAAATTAAAGAATAAAGTGTCATGGATTATGAATCCATCTTTACTGGGTTATCTAGGTATGCTATGAATTATATATGCAACATGGAGTATAAGATTGACCATGTATTTTAAGGTCTTAATACAATTTTTTGAAGGGAAATGATCTCCAAAAACTTATCATTACATGATGATTTTTTTTATTTACAATAAAAATAGAGAATGAATTTTATAAGATCAACATAGTCAAGGGGAATCAAGAGAAGAAGAGTTCATTAGAACACCAAGAGAATGATAATGTATTAAAGAAGATGATGATGAGATTTCCATCATGTGAAAACTTTGGAAAGAAACTCCCTGGGAAATTATTGAAACGAATGAGAATTTATTATAAGTGTTCATAAAGGGTTCATAATGTTAAATAGTGAAAGGGTAATAGAGAAAACACATTTTTCAGAGTAAAAACTGCAAGGATATGGGGAACTATGAAAATGAATTCCCCCAAGCGTTAAATGAATCTACCAAATAAGAAGCGAGGGGATCATGGTAAATATTATGTTATTCATACATCTGAAGTGGAATGATTAATTTTCACCAACATTTGGATCCATTAATTATTATTTTAAATGTTTTTTTATTATGTTTTGGCTATAATTATTATGGAATGTATAAAGATTGTATTGTAGTAGTTTTTAATCAATTATTTAAAATAATGTGTTGACCGATTATACTAGCCAATAAAATTGATTCAATAATAATTTTAACATTTTAGAAAACATGTGGTTAATGGAAAAAAAACATTAATATATTTATAATTATGATTTAATTATGATTGGATAAATATATTATTGATATGGATAAAATAAATTGGATATTATTGATTACCTTGTAATTGAATAATGATTTGCTGAAAATGAGTATTTTGATATCACTGAAAGAGTTAATAGAGTTTTTTAATTTAAGTAATATACCCTATAATATATGTAATATTTATTGAATAAGGAATCATGAATATTCTCAACAATAATTTAGGGTAATCCATGTTATAACTATGTTTTGAGAGAATAAATGATAAAACTGTTCACATTTTCGGTATATCTTTATTAAAGAGCAACTTCATGTTGACTAAAGACTAAAGATTATTTCTTTTTGGAAATTTAGTGACACAATTTATAATGTTTTTGATCATAATATTTTGAGATGGTAATAAGTTTAACCATTTATTAGATGGTTTTAGTTGATATATTGGAGTGGTTTTGGAGATTATTATATTATTTCACCATATAATGAAACTTTGGATAAGAAATATACTAGAAATAGTTCAACGCATAACCAAAGAGTAATATTATATTTATATAAACATATATTAACTAATATTCTTAGAGAATAAAATAATTCATCAAATCTAGGAAAAGGGTCTTCAAATTTTTTTTTCCTATAATCGTCATTTTTTCAGATATGAGGGGCCTTTTTCGTAACTATACTTAATGATTTGTGGTCATAAACTTTCAACTGGACATGTTTTTTGTCACTCTCCACCAGAATATCATAGCCAGACATCACTTATATATCCACGTTTTCACTAATGTTATCCTATTTTGAATCCTCGTTTTGTGGTGACTATGACATTTTCAATTCCCTCTTATTAATAATTTTATTATGAAACCTATTTACAATGTGGGATTTTAAAAAATGGTTTATTTTTAAATATCAAACCCATTATTACTAAGATGACGTTTAAATTGCAAGGATGTAACTTATTTGAGGTTGGGAGAATGTAACACTACAAAATTCTAAAAAAGGGACGTTGTATTTGATTATATGAATGACACACAACAACATTCATGTAAGGGGATATAATATTTAAAAAATTTATAGTGTATTTGATGTTTTAAATAAATTAAATCTAATCTGTATATTTCAATTCATGAAACCTTTATTTTTATCCTTTCTTTCCATGCATTGAGTTTCTTCGATGGATTGTGTTATACACAACACCAAATCATTGTGAATACTATTAATGATATTATTTAAAATGAGAAATATCTTTAGATGTTAAATTTTCTATTATTAATTGGATTAACTAAGAAAATAATGTACATATTTGTATTCATTTTTTACCAATTAATTAGAAATTAACATGAAAATGTATTGAATACAAAAATGTTTTTATGCTCACAATAGTATTTAATCCTAATAAATTAACTAAATTAATATTAAAAAATAATATTAACGAAATATATATATTATATATTAAATAAATTATTTCTTACATTCATCCAATATTTTCATAGTAAAAAGATAAGAACAAACCCAAACTAGTGCATAAAAAGCATTATTTATATAAAGGTATTTTTTCCTCCTTTTAATGGTGCATATATTTTAAATATAAATTTTCAAACATTCATAAAATTATTATGAAAAAATAAAATTCATTTTTTAAATATTAATATCATAATTATATTTGGGTTATTTTTCTATATTTCTCTAAGAAGATTCATTTTTTATTAATCATGAAAAATAATACATATTAATTAAAATATACATTTTTTAGTAATTTAATTCTATAGATATATTAAATTTTAATAAGGTTTTAAATTATTTGTGTGTATATATATATTATACATATATTAATCCAACTTATGTTATTGGAATAATTTTTTTACTAAAATTGGATATAAAAACATTTCAATCTTTTGATCATTTTCAATTTAATAACTCGCTTTTTCGTCAAGTCTATATGATTATTTTTAAATTAATTTATTTCACGTAATTTATTGTAATTTAGAAAAATGTATTCCATATTTGGAATAAAATAAATTATAATTTCTAATAAATGAAACATAATTTTTGACCAAAAATAACTGTGAATGAAATTAAAATTAATTACAACGATTAAAAGAAAAAGTAGCTTAATGATTGACTGAAACATAAAAATAAGGGTAAAAATAACATATAAATTTGTCCAAAATCCATATTCTGGCCATATTTTGACCATATAATCACTTTTATTATATTTTATTCATTATCTAAGACACATGGAATGGAAAAAACAAGGTTAAAATTCTATATTTCAAAAATCTACATGAATTCCACTGGTCCTCCACTCTAAAAAGTCACTCACCCCTCCTAATTATTCACAATTATAAATTAATTAGTCTCATAAAAAAAAATCTCCCAACATCCCTTATCTAATCATATAGGTATATAATTTTTAATAAATCCAACCAAGTAATTATTTTGTTATAAACCAAAAGGAGTAACCCGAATAAGAGGTGAGTTCTTCAATGATCACTTTTGTTTCATTTCTTTAACCACCCATTAAATTATTATTATTTTATTATTATATTAAAAAATAATTATAATATAAAAATTAAATGTTTTTATGTCAATTTATGACATAAATTCACACACACATCCATAAAATGGGATACAAAATCATCATCTGCATGTACGACATACTACCGCCTCGTGAACCGATGTCATTCATTATTTCATTACCATCTTTCAAGGTTGTAATTAATAATGGATTTATAGATTTCATATAATATAAATGATATTTTCAAGTTAATTATGATTCATTAATTTTTATATAACACATACCTTCATTCTTTATATTTTTTGAGAATATGATCACATCATTTGTGACGTGTGGACAACCACCTCCTCATAGTGATGTTATTCATTAACACTTCACATGGAATGTATTAAGGATGTTTTAAATAAAAATATGTTACATATATGACATAGATATTATATTTTAAATATAATATACATATATATCATTTTATTTTAATTCTTTTAATATGTGAAGAAAATTGATGTTGCATTCATGTGTACGTACGGCCTACCGTCTCCATGAATAGTGTATTTTATTTCATATTTCAAAATTTTATGGATTTAAATAAATACATATATAATGATTATATATTATATTTAAATAATTTTTCACATACTATATATGGTGAAATATTTATTTATTTAATAGTAACAAAAATAACCAGTTAAAACATACTCAAAAAAATAAGGTAATTCACCACCAAAATGTTGAAAAAGATAAAATATAATTAATGAAATAGTTATAATATATATTAAAAGGGTTATATATGATATCAAAATTTTTAATATGGTTATATTTGAACTTAATAACATTCATAAACAAATTATATATGAGGTTAAATAGTGATTAACCAAAAGTAAGTGTAAGGTATGGGATTTCCATCTCACTATATACATATATGATATAATTATAATAAAAAAAATAATTATTTTGTGTGGTGTATATACATACCCATTGTCATTTAATATCATTATTAACTCATAATTCATATTATTCTAGGTTCCAATTTGAATTATCCCATCCAAGTAATGTGATTTGAAGTTTTCCATGTGGTAAAAGTTATATTTTTAATCTCACATTCTTTTGTGACTGTTAACTTTCCCTTGAAAAAATCACTTCCTTATGACCATTTTCCATTATAAATTACATTTATATTAAATATATATACTCTTATGTTATGGGAATAATTATTTTATAAACCGTATACCATTTTTATATATGGTGTATACTTTTAATATTATTTGATTAATTGGGAAAATATTAGAAATGTTGTATCCTTTACTCAATACAAATATTTGATAAGGCAAGTTGTTTAGGAATTTAATAGATTATTTGATATATAATAAATTATTTGGACATTTAAATCATTGTTTGGTGATAATTTAATTTAATCCCCTTGATTCACCGCTACTCTCAGAAGATTAATCCAATATAAAAATTAGACCATTTTCTACTCAATATGCTAAACTATCTTTTGAAATGCCCTGGTGGTAAATATACCATGTTCCTTGGAAACACAGTTTCCAATAATTAATTTTTTAATATATTGATAATTAGGTTATTATTATTATTATCCATGATATTTTTCTTTAATATTATATTTGGATGCATTTTATTCTAAGTTTATTGATTAAATAGCACGTGTTTCAATTATTTAACCTCTCATATTGATTATACCTTATTTATAAATTTTTATTGAATGTGTGTTCTATCTTTTAAATTTCCACATCCATTATGATTATTGATTCATTACTATATCTATATTACTTAACCTTATTGATCATTTGAGGTCACTATTATTTTGTTTCCTTTCCCCAGTACATGAAGATGAATTATTGGAATGAGTTTTAATAATGACTTGTACTATTTATTAGTCTGTATTATGTTTCATTTTCTATTTCCCAATTTAATTTGTGTATCATGTGTGTAATATAGGATTCTAGAACTACTAAATACATCAGTATTTTGGGATTTTAATCTATATAATCTTTTCAATTTAAAAATTAAGGCACTATATTCAAGGTTTTTGTTTTAGGTGGTTATGAAAATGGGTGTTGTAAATGTTGTAAGTTACCGATAAACCCTTATCCTCTTAGTTTACACACCCTATTAAAAATATATTTTCATTAACCCTAGTAATTAATTTTAACTATTATGATTATTCCTAATGGTAAAAAATTGTGTTTGACATAATATATAATATATATTATTCTGATTCCAAATAAGGAATACCATTTTCATAATTCAATTCACATAAGTGGTAGAATACAATTTAAAATTATACCTACATTGGTGTCAAACAATTGTCTTTTAAAAGAGAAAATGCATATAAATATTAAATTTTTAATATCAAGATTCAATAAAAATTTGATTCTAATGACCTAAATTATACATATTTTAATATAATTGAAATAATAATACATTTAATACAATTTAAAATGTGTATTAAACTTTTATATTATATAAACAAAAAGGAATTATTTAAAAAAATCAGTATTTTTCACTATTCTCCAAAAAATGATTTTTTTTGAAAAAAATCCAAAATATTAATGTTAATATTACTATTATATATTTATTTAGTAAATGGAGTAAATTTTTTAAAAAATTTTAATTTTTTTTATAAATTAATTTTAAATTATGTGCTCAAAGATTGACTAATCCGCCTTTGTTTAAAAAAATTACATTTTTAAGAAAATATTAATTTTAAATTTAAATGATTATTTTTTTAATCAATATATAATCAGTGAAAAATATTAAACTATATATATATAATAATTTATTTATTACAATTGATACACAAAAATTTGTTGGCTAAGATATAACTCTATTCTATTTTATTACTCTTTTAGACAAGGGTTTATGTCTGTCATAATCTATCAAAGAAAATAAATTTAATGAAATATATTTCATGGTTTTTTTATTATTAGTGTTTCATGAAACTAGTATATATAATAAAATGTTATTATTTTATATTTTATGGGTGTCACATCCTCTCAATCTCTATTATTAAAGGACACGACCTCTTATCTCTTATCCAACAATAAATAAACTCTTATATTGACTAAGACCTACAAAAATTTATTACTAAAATCCCGCTCATGGTATTAGAGGTCCCATTGGGATTATTATTTTATCCTAATAATGAATTAGCTATTAAAATAAGTATTTTTTCTGAAGGATTGCTATATTTTCTGACAACGTGTTTTCTTTTTAATTATTCATTTCCCAACTTAAAACCTCTATTAACCATTATAACATAAAAAAATTAGTATATACAATATGCTGGAATGTTATTATGTTTATTTTCAAAACATGTTCTATCTAACTATCCATATAGTGGAAACTAAAGGCATATTTCATGAATAACTGTGAACTACCTCCTCGCGAACTGATATATTTTAATTTTTAGCTCTATAACATGTGGATTCTATATATAATTGTATATAAATAAATAATATGGATTCATAATTTATTTATTAATTTTGACACATAAAATAATACTTACATTTTATCCCCCATGTTCATTGAAAAATGGAATTGTCACTCATAGGTATGTACAGATTACAATCTCCATGTTGTAACATAATCCATTTTTTATATCGACATAATATAGTTGGATATAAAATAAAAATTTATTTATAAAAATTATAATTATAACATGAATAAGATTCTATAAATGATATAACCGTAATCCATTTGACCATAGTAAACCTACCAAATTAATTTTGTACTTATAAGTAAGTTATGAAAAAAGCATCGAAAGAAATCATAATAAACTAAGTAATTTAGTATTACATGATAATAAGTGAATTAAAATGAGTAATTTAAATATTATAAAATGTAAAAATATTATTAATCAAGTAAAAATTTAACATATCATTATTATAATTGATGATAAAGAACATATGGGATAAGTCATGCTCGAGGTAAAGAATAATCTTTCATGAAAACAAGTATTAAAATGTCTTAAATATTTATTTATAACATTTTCTTCCATATTCATATTTTTTATAGATATTTAAATAATTAAATAAATAAATTATATTTTATTTTTACCACTTTTTTTACATTTTCACAAAGGTCTTTAAAATGAATCTTTTGTTTATTTCATTCAAAATGATTGAATTTTGTTACAATGTAAAAAATTGATTGTTGTTTTTATACAGTCATCTTAAAAGTATTTTTATACCTCTGTAATTATATCACCCCTAATTTTTAAATTGCAACTTTTTATTCAATAGAGTGTGTGGCACGCAACACCAACACATAAGGGAATATAATATCCCAATACTCTATTATATATTTAATATTTTAAATAAATTCAACACTTGATGTTTTGTAATGAACACAACACTAAGATAGATTGGGTTACCTAGTAGAGCGACCTTCCTCGATTTCATTTGTTACATACAAGATTTCCCTTCCATGATATCTTGTGTTACACACATGACCGAGTTCCACCAAATAAAAATGTATTATTAAAATATTATTATTTAATATAATATGATATAAACTAGATATTAAATTATTTTTTATGAATATTAATAAATATTTTATAGAAATTATATTTTAAACCAATAAAATATGATATCATTGTTTAATAATTAACAATATATGAATATAAGAACCAATTGGAAATAAAAAGATTATTATTATTTTTATCCTTCTATGGGATTATTATCTTAATAAATATAATTAAATTCCATTAATTGATTATTTTAATAAAACATATATTTTATATATTAAATCAAATATTTTTTATATTTATCCATTAGGTTTGATAAGAATAAGATAAGAACAACCCCTAGTTCACACATAAAAACCTATATTTTTGTTAAGGCATTTTACCGCCATTTAATGGAGAACCTATTTTAAATATGAATTTTGACACATTTGTAAAATTTATTTGATAAAATAAGCTTAATTTTTGAATTCATAATTAAAAAAATTATCTTAGAATGAATTTTTTGGATTTTTGAGAGAAATTTCATTTTTTTCATGAATAGTGAAAGATACTTCATTTTAGTTAAAAATTATCTTTTTGTTTAAATAATTTTAAATTTTAAATCATATATTTAATTTTTTATAATATAACATTATATCAATTATATATATATATTATTATAATATTTTTCATTATAATTAATTTCATTTTGAAATTTAATATAAAAACATATCAATCTTTGGAACATTTTTCTACAATGAGAAGTTATTTCGTTTGACTATGATATTAGCATTAATCTTAATTTTTATACTTTTGTAAATTGAATTTATAAAAATTAGAATAAAAATTATAATTAGGATGATATTGTGATTATAATAATATCAAATTAAATTTTAACCTAGATGATTAGTGAATGCGATTAAAATTAATTATAGTGAATAAGGTGTAATTAGGCATAAAAACTTTACTAAACCATATATTTAATGGACCAAATGACCTATAAACTTATTTAACACCCATTTTCTGTCCATAATTAGGAAATTAAACTTACATTATTATGTATTTATGGGTTTTTTAGGACTTTTTATTAGGTTATCATATGTGTATACCTAACATGTTTACAAAAATTCCAGGTGAGTCTTTTTCCTTCTATATAAAAGGACCCCACCTCTCCCCCAAATTCACACCTCTAAAAACTCATAGTTTCAGTCCCGATATAGCCACATATTTCCCCAACATCACTCTTTTATACCTAGAAGAATATCCTTGTGAATAAATCCTTCCAACAGAGCCTTTTGGTATAAACCAAAAGAAGTTACCCAATTAAGAGGCAATGTGTTCTCTCTAGAATTTTAGTTTTATTGCCATTCTCCACCCCCTATAATATTCTTATAAAATTAGTTTATAAAAAATTCACATAAATATTCTAGGATTAATTTTTTCTAAGTTATCAACCTACACATACACAAACCTCCATCTAATGTGTAATGAAATTACAGTTTACGTGAACGACGAACTAATGCCTCACAAAACGATTATTATTCATTTTTTCCATACCACCTATCATGGTGTAATTTGTGATATAAAATATATTTTTTAATGTTATATATTATAATTCCTATATAATTATACATATTAAATAATTTTATAACACATACATTTAATACATTCCATTTCTTTTTAATAAGACACCATCGGTTGTGGAACTGTGGACTACCACCCCCTCAATGAAATGTGATTCGTTCAAACTATATATAGAATGTATAAATAATGATATTAATTGATAATATGATACATAAAAAACATATATATTATAATTATTTAATAATTAAATTTCAATATATATATATATATTTCATTCTCTTTATTAACCTTTCATGCACTTTAAAAGAGATAAAGTCATTAGTGGACGTGTGGACTACCGCCTCCTCGAAATGATGTGATTCCTTTTACATCACATTATTCTATATATAAGTAAATATTATTAAATAAAATGGTATTTATTATATAATCTTGATTCTATAAATACATAATTATACTTAACCTCTTTCCCCAATAATAATTGAAAAATGGGGATGTTACTCATGTGTTCGCACGACCTACTATCTACATGAATGTAACGTTGGTTTATTTTTCATAACCATATTCAATGATTGATTTTAAAATTATAATTGATATATAAATATTATATTTATTTCATGTTTATTATTCTGGATATGTTTTATAATTACCCCTTTGACCATAGTTGGCCTATTAATGTTATTTTTCACACATAAAGCGAATTTGGTCAAAACACCTGACATATACTTAATTGTTTAATTAGTTTTATAAAAAATTGTAATAAGTGAAATAAAATTAATAATAAAAATTAAAATGTATCTGAATAAATTATTAAATTAACATAAGTTTATTATATAGTATTTTAAAGATTATCATTGAAAATGAAACAAAAGCTAAGGGAATCTTGTCTCACTTTTCTTTCCATGAGGCTTACATTATTGTTGTACACATAATTTCTTATATATGGTGTAAATATTAACACATTGACATTTAATATCCATAATTAGTTTATCTTCATGTAATTAATATGTTTCAGTTGATTATTATTAATTTTGGGTATTTTGATTCATGTGTAAGAGATTCTACTCTCACTTTTTATATCTGTGAGATAAATGTCATGCTAACCAATTATATATTTGGTGTAGTGTATCTACTAACCTTATTATAATATTGTAAAAATAATCCTCTTAACTTAATGGTATTTAATTATTTCATTTAATATTATTAACTCATGGGGTTCATTATTTAAAATGTTTTAAGGTGGAATGAGATACTTTGGAATGTTTAAAAATTATTTTCCTCAACTATGTCATTAAAGATCGTTCAATAGAATATCCATTTGATGAATTTATATAACCATTATTCAATAAACCCTTTCATTCTGAACTGGTTATTCATGACTATTTTCAATATTAGTAACAAATTTCAATTCATTGGTACTGAAAATGTTTTAGAATTTTTTTTCTTCAGAAAAACGAACTCTATTTTTCATTTTATTCATAGATCCTGTTTTCTTCTAAAAATCATATTTTATTAAAAAAAATAAAAAAGTACAAATTATTTGGTAAAGAAAGTTTTATCTCATTTTTTACCGTTTTTTTCAACGTAATATTCTTGTCACTTTCTGAATAAGGCATTTTCTACCCTTTTGTCGTACAAAATGAATAATCTTTTTACATTGTACAACTTGTAAAGATTTATCTGACGTCATTTCATGGAATTTTCCTTTTCATGTTTAAAATTTTTCTTCTTAAAGAAATTTTTTTGAAAATGGATTTTTAAATAAAAATATTGTCAAAAGTTTTTTTCAAAATAAAAGGTTATCTTCAAAAAAGAAAATTTTTCAATTTTATTCTTTTATTATATCAATGACAACAACCCTTTATTTTTAATCCACATGAGATTTGTTGTATTGATACCCTGTTTATTTTTCCTCATGATGGTTTATGACTGATTTGGGAAAGTATTTCATTAATATTCACTTCCTTCATTTATTTTTTAGAACACATGAAGTATCAAATTTCATATGATCATTGCGAATTGAATTTCTCATAATTACTCATACCATTTATCCGTGATATTACTATTTAAAAAATAGTATACCACTTTACATATGGTGTTTAAAAGTGGAATTATTGATAAATTCATATTTCTCAATCAGTATTATTATTTGATAATTCATATTAGTTATTTTTATTATTCTATAAGAGGAGTTTTTTGGACTGGTGATGACGGGTGGAGCCTAGAATTTAAATATCTCCTCGATGCATTGATGGGTTCTCATGAGAAAAATAGTTTACAAAATGGGTTCTTACCCATTGTTTTAAAATGTCTTGTGAAAGGTATTGATGTTAATAGGTTCTTATGTGGCTCAAACATAACATCCAACAATTTATCATTCCCCTCATACTAGTTTTATTTATTATTCATTCATGAGATTTAGAGTCAAAATATCTATGGATATAGTTAGTTATAGTTAATTGATTAAATGGCTTGTGTTTTAGTTTCAGAACAAGCCATAATGATTTTAATTATCTATTTATTTTAATGGAATGTATTTTTAGTTATTAACTCTTTATATTGATTACGTAATTCTATTCATTTCATTGATTACATAGGCATGTGTGTTCCATTATTTACCTTGCCATTTTACTATTCTCATTGATTCATTATTTATTCCGGTATATTGTTTCCATAATAATCATTTGAGATCACCCTTGTTATGTTTATTTTCCCATGAATATAATAATATTATTATTAATGATATTTATGGATTTACTAGATGTTTTAGAATTATCCTCTTTTTTGTTTATTTAGAATGAATAATGAAGAAAAATTATGTTGTAATTAGTATATACATTTGTAATAAAGATTCATTTATGTGTTAAGTTTACCAAGACTACTAAACATATCATTCATTTAGTGATTTGTTCCTTGTAATCATGCCTATGTAATTTATAGTACATACCATCTCCTTGCTTCTGGGGTCTGGTCACAATAGTTGGTATCAAAGGATGTTTTGTAGCAACCTTGGGAAGTAGATTTAGGAAAAAATGTGTTATATAACATAAACCTATGGTATAATTTTAGGATATCTATAGATTAAACCCTATAATTTAATCAAATTATATATTATGTGGGTATTTATAGAAATAAGTAATTGTTTGTATACTATAAGTGGATGTGGTTCTGTAAAAAATGTAGCTAGGAGTAACAGCTCTGACAAGGTTTCTGATCCTAACTTAGGGTAACATGGTACAAATCAATGCGCCTTACTACTCACCTAATTTTACACTCCCTGGAGATATGCTTAGGATAATCTAAATTTTCATTACAAAACACTATGAATGGTTATGACAATGAATGATCAAGTTTAAGCCTAAGGTGTTTTAGATTGAGGAAAAGGTGTCATGATTTAAAAATCTAATGTATGATATTATTGATAAACCCTCAACTAAGGAAGTACCTATGTGGAAATAAATTGATAAAGTATTTATGTACTGAGGTTTTATTAGTTAAAAGGATATTTAGTGATTAACCTTATTTCAAGGGATGTCCGTCATATTTTTTTTGAAAATTGTATAAATTTGGTTTTAGAAAGGGGAAATCAATAATATGGTCGAAAACCAATCAAATATGGTGAGGTTGTAAGTATTGAACACATGATGGAAGGACAATAAGGGTTTCATTCCAACCATTGACATACATAATGTCATGGTTAATTTTTAATTTTTTTTAAAAATTTAACGAACAAATTTTAATGATGATCTAGTAGTATCACATTTAAGGATTAGATATTTATCTATTTACTATATTTGTTTTGAAAGACATTAAGAGAAAAATAGTTAGTATTTTCAGTCTTTTATAGGCCTTAAAATCCATTAAATGTATCTTTTAGTGGTTCAATAATAGAAAAATTGTTATTGGTAATTAATTTTGAGGAGTAAAGGGATAAATTAAAATTTGATCGAAGAACAACCAAAAGTTAGGATTATTCATATGAAATTGAAACGTATAAAGTAAGAATATTTCATGATATTATTGTTTAATATAAGAATTACCCTACATTAGGAAAAATATTTATAAATATAATATTTTCCTAATACAATAATTTGTGTTGAACCAATGGTCTACTAAATCATCGCAGACATATGGAATTAAATCCCTCAACTTTCTATTGATCAATCACTTCTTTTTCATTTAAGTCCTCATTCACTCCCTATAAATATTTATGCACTTCCTCAATGTATGTATCTGTATTTTCCACAAATGTTATCCTACATAGTGAACTAGTTACATGGTATTCCATGTGAACTTTATACATTTCATTCTACCATTTATTGAAAATGACTTATGATCCCTTCTCACGATGTGGTATTTCAAACATAAGAAGTATCAAACAAAATATCACCATAATTGATCTTAAATAGATAAGAATAAATTAAATTAAGGTGGGGAGAATATAACACCAAAAAATTCAAAATTATAACTTTTTATTCAATAGATTGTATGACACGCAACACAAAATGCATTAGGGAATATAATATCCTTAATGTTGTTATATATTAAAATTTTAAAATAAATTCAGGACTTTATATTTCTTGTAATGCAAGTAATATAGATATAGATTTTGTTACACATGGGATCTAACTTTATCAATAACTTTTGTAACATGTAAGAGTAACCTTCCATGATATATTTTCATACATAGAAAACCTTGTTTCCCAAAATAACAAAGAATTAATAAAATATTATTATTTAACATAAAATAATATAAACTAGAAATTAAATTTGTTGATATGAATAGTAATAACTAACTAATAAAAATTATTATTTACACCAATATAAAATTAATTCACTTGTTTACAATTATTGAGAAATGAAAATAAGAACCAATTTGATATAAAAAGAAATATTAATATTTTTATACTTGGAAAAGAGTATTGTCTTAATAAAGATAATCAAATAAAATTAGTTAATTATTTTAATTAAAAATATATTTTATATATTAAATCAAATAATTTTTTTATTTATCCATTAGGTTTGATAAGCATAAGATAAGTGCAAACCCCAGTTCACACACAAAAACTTATATTTTTATTAAGGCATTTATATCACCTCTAAATGAATCACCTATTTTAAATATGACTTTTGAGACATATATAAATGTAATTTGGTAAAATAAATATTATTTTTGAATTTATAATTTATTCATTATCTTAGGGTTAATTTATGTGATTTTTCTGAGAAACATCATTTTTTTGATGAATAGTGAAAATTACTGCATTTTAGATAAAAATTGTATTTTCATTTAAATAATTATTAATGTTAAATTATATATTTGATTTGTTATAAGATACAATTATATAAATTATAAATTTAATTAATAAAATTTAGTTAATTAGAATCAATTTCATTTTTATATTGAATATAAAAACCTGTCAATCTTTTAAACATTTTTTTACTAAGATTAGTTAATTAGTCCGTCTATGAGATTAGACATAATATTAATTTTTATGATTTTTTATATTGAATTTAGAAAAAGTACATACAAATTTTTAATCTGGGTTATATTTTTATTATAATAATATCAACTTAATATTTAACCAAAATGATTAGAGAAAGTGATTAAAATTAATTATAGTGATTAAGTTGTAATTATACATAAAATGGACTAAAACTTAAATTTAAGTGACCAAATGGCCTAGAAACTTGTCCAAAACCAATTTTATATCTATAATTACGATATTAACCTTTAAATTTTATATTTTTAGGGTTTTTATGACTTTTTATTTGGTAAGAACATTTGTATACCAAACTTGTTTCCAAACAATTCCATGGGAGTCATTTTCCTTCCCTATAAAAGGCCACCACCTCTCCCACTTCTACACACCTCTGAAACCTCTTAATTTCAGAAAATATCTAGAAAAATTGTCTCTAATAATCCCTTCCCTATACATAGAAGACTATATTTTTCCATAAATACTTTCAATGGAGCCTTTTGGTATAAACCAAAAGAAGTTACCCGATTAAGAGGTAACTTCTTCTCTCAATATTTTTAGTTTGAATTCTATTCTACACCCCCTATAATATTCTTATTACATTATTTTATTAAAACACTACTATTATCAATATAATAGTATGTTTTTATACTAAGGGTTTTACCTACACATATACACACCTCCATCTAATGGGTAACGAGCATTATATTTATGTGAACGGTGAACTAATGCCTCATGAATTGATGATTGTTTATTTTCCACTTACCACCTTTCATGGTGTCCATTATGATATAAAATATCTTTTTTAATTTTATATATGATATTTATTATTTATTTTTAATTAATTAATACATTTATAACACATACTTTCAAAACATTCCATTTCACGTTAATATGATAACATCATTTGAGAAAGTGTGAATTACCACCCCTCAAAGCAATGTGATTCATTCAAAATATATATTGAATGTATAAAGGATGGTTAAAATTAAAAAAATGATGCATAAAAAATAAATTATATTCATGTCATAATTAAAATTATTAATATATATATATACCATTTTCTTTATTACCCTTTCACACACTTTAAAGGAGATTACATCGTTCCTGGACTTGTGGAATACCGCCTCCTCGACATTATATGATTTCTTTTACATCACAGAACTCTCTATATAAGTATATATGATTAAATAATATGGTATTATATTATATAATTATCATTATTTAAATATATAATTATAAGTATCTTCTTTCTAGGATGATCATTGAAAAATGGGAACATTACTCATTCATATGCATGGCCAACTGCATCCATGAGTGTAATGTTGCTTCATTTTTCAGAACCGTATAGACAGATTGATTTTAAAGTTATAATTGATATTTAAATATGATAATTATTTAATTTTTTTTATTATGTATATGTTATATAATTACCCCATTGATTATTATTGACCTATGAAAGTTGTTTTTTACACATAAACCCAATTTGGTCAAAACACCCGATGTAAACATAATTGTTTAATTATTTTTATACGAAATAGTAATGAGTGAAATAGAAGTATTGATACATATGATAAATTTTCTCAAGAAACTATAAATTAAACATTACATTGATATATTTGATGTCAAATTATGGTCACCCAAAAAGAAAACACATGGTAAGGGACTCTTTTCTCATTTTTTTCCATGAGGCATACTTTATTGTTGTGCACCTAATTTATTATATATAGTGTACATAATTCCACAGTGACACGTAATATGATGAATTATTTTATATTCATGGTATTTATATGTTTTAATTTGTGATTATTACTTTTAGGTCTTTCAATTCATATGTATGATATTCTCATCACACTTTTTACATCTATGAGATTAACGTCATGTTTAACACTTATATATTTTGTGTGGTGTATGTACTTCCTTTATTGTTATATCGTATTATTAATACACTTAACTTAAGGGTATTTAAGGCTTCCATGTAATATTATTGCTTCATGAGTTTTATGATTTAAAATAATTCAATGTGGTATGAGACACCTTGGAATGTTTAAATATTTTTCCCTCATATATATCATTAATGATATTTCAATTGAATTTCTATTTGAGGAATTTATATAAACATTGTTAAATAAAACATTTCATTATTATCTTTTTATTCATGAACAATTTCAAAATTTGTAAAAATATTCAATTCCATAGTACTCAAAATTTTGAAATTTTTTTTTTTCAAAAAACCCAACTCAATTTCGATAATTAATCGGAGAACCTTTTTCCCTTATAAAACCCATGTTCTATTAAAATGTTTTTCAAAAATTATTTTAAAATTAATTAGTAAATAAATTTTTACCCCTTTTTTCTTTTACCAAATTTTTCAATAGAATATTCATTCCTCTTTTTGAATGAGTCATTTTTTTACCTTTTTTCATGAGAAATTATTTTCATTTTACCTCATACAACTTGTATGGATTTATCCAACATCATTTATTTTGAATTTTCCTTTTCAATATTAAATTGTTTATTCTTAAAGAAATTTTTTCAAAAGTTATTTTCAAAAAAAAAAATTATCAAATAAAAATATTTTCAAAAGGAAATTCAGAAGAAAAGAATATTTTCCTCAAGAATATTTTCAAAATTTATCATTTTTTTCATCAAAAACAAAAAACCCACTATTTTTACTCCACATGTGTTTTTTGTATTAATACCCACCTTATTCTTCCTCTATATGGTTTATGATTTATTTGGATAGGGATAACAATCACATTCACTACCTCGATTTATTTGTTAGTACCCATGATGTTTCCAATTTCATATGATAATTGGTCATTGATTTTATCAGATTTATCTATATCATTTGTCATAAATATTGATGTTTCCAAAACCTTATACCATTTTACATATGATATTTAAATGATGAATTACAGATAAATTCATATCTCTCATTAAAAATGGTTAATTTATAAGTCATATTAGTTATTTTGATTATTCAATATGATGAGTATTTTTTACTGGCAATGATAGGTGGTGCTAAAAAATTATATACCTCCTCGATGCATCGATAGGTTCTCATATGAAAAATAGTTACACAAATGGGTTTCTACCCTTTTTTTAAATCATTTTCTGAATGGTCTTGATAGAAATTGGTTTTCTAGTTATTCATACATGATATCCAATAATTAATAATTCCCCTCATAATAGTTTTAGTTATCAATCATTCCTGAGATTTTGTGTTGATATATTTATTGATATAGTTCATTTTAGTTCAATGATTAAATAGAACGTGTTTTAATTTTATACATTTCAATATTGTTTTTTCCTTATCTAGTTATTTGACTAGAATGTATTTCTATTTATTAAAATTTCATATTATTTTCATACTTCCAGTCATTTTATTTATTACATAGGCATGTGTTTTTATTTATTTACCTTCATATTTTACAATTCTCATTTATTCATTATTTCTTCTGCTGTATTTTTTCTTTGCCTTGCATTTGATCTCACCATTATTATGTTCCATTACCCAGAAATCCAATAAGAGTACTATGAAATCTATATAGTGATTTACAATATGGATTAGAGTTATCCTCAAAGCTATTTATTTAGAATGAATAAAAGATAAAAAATTATTTTTTAATTTGTGTAGTTATTTATAATAAAGGCATGTTTATGCTTTTGGTTTACCAAGACTACTAAAATAATCTATCATTTGGGTCTTCATTCCTTGTAATCAATCCAAAGTAATTGATAGAAACCACTAGCTCTAGGCTTATGGGTTTGGGTCTCTATAGTTGGTATCAGATAAATTTTAATACTAACCTTGGGAACAAGATTTAGAAAAATATAGTTCATATAGAATAACTGTAGGATAGAATTTGAGGGTAAGTATATATAAAACCCATGGAATATTTTAAGTATATATTATGTAGTTATCTCTAGAAATAAATCCATTTTCGGTTACAACAAGTGGATGTGGTTTTGGAATAGACCTTCCTAGGAGTAACAACTCTGAAACGGTGTTCTGGGCCTAATTTAGGGTATCCTGGTACACAACCATGGGCCTTACTACAAACCTATTTTTACAATCCCTAGGGATATACTTAAGATAATCCAGATTTTCATTATATCACACTATTAAAGATTATTACAATAAATAGTGAAGGTTAAACATAATTTGTTTTATATTGTTGATAAGGTTTCATGATTTAGAAATCCTATGAATGATATTATAGATACACCATAGAACAAGGAAGGACCAATGTTGAAATAAATAGATACATTATTTATATATTGAGTTTGTATATGTTAAAATGATATTAGTGATTTACCTTATTTAAAGGATGTATATCATATTTATTTTTTAAATTATATATATATTTGTTTAGAAAAATAAAACCCTATATGTTGGGTGAAAACCAATCATATTTGGAAATTCTGGGGTATTAAACACATTATTGAATGATGATAAGGGTTTCACACAAACCAATGACATATACAATGTCTTGGTAAAATTTTCATTTTATTGTTAAACAATTTGATAAAAAAAATTAATGATTATCCAGTAGCATCACTTTTAAGGATTATATGTTAATTTAATAACTATTTTAGTTTTGGAAGATAGTAAAAGACAAATATTTAGAATTGTTACTCTTTTATAGGAATTATGATCCATTAAAATTTTCTCTAAGTGGTTCAAGAATAAAAAAATAATTATTGATAACAAATTTCTAGGATTAAATTGATGAATTAAAATTTGATCAAAGCATAACCAAAAGTTGGGATTATTCATATAAAATTGAATCTGATCAAGTAATAATATTTTATTATATTCATGGTCAGGTAAAGATTTACCCAAAACTTGGAAAATGTCTTAGAAATAAAATATTTTCTTAATACCTTAATCTATGTTGAACAGATAGTCTACTAAACCATCACAGACATGTGGATTTGAGGCCCTCAAATTTCATTTATCTATTACTTGTTTTTATTAATAAACTCATTCAATACCTATAAATATTTAGGCTTTTCCTCTAAGTATGTATCTATACTATTTAGAGATGTTCTCCTCTTTATATACCTAGTTACAAGGCAGTCCATGTGAACTTTTTTACTTTCCATTAAATCTTTTATAGAGGATGACTTATGAACCCTTATCATGATGATTAATTTCAAACATAAGAAGTATCTAAAAATATATCACTATAATTGAGTTGAAATTTTGAGGATGGAATTTAATAAATTTGGGAAGAATGATACACTCAAAAATTCTAAAGTACAACTTTTTATTCAATAGAGTGTATGGAATACAACACCAAATGCGTAAGGAAATATAATTTACCAATTATACTATATATTTACAATTTTAAAAAAATTCAACACATGATATTAATTATAATCAATTTTGCACTGAGATAGCATGTATTACACATAGGAGAGACCCTTTTTGAAATCTTTTGTTACACACAACAGTGACCTCCTCGATAGATTGTGTTACACGCAAGGCTGATTTCCAACAAATCACAATGTCTTATTAAAATATTACTATTTAAGAGAATATTATAAAAACTAGCCGTTAAATTTTTTATCATGACTATTAATAACTAAGTAATAAAAATTATTATTTACAAAAATATAAAATGAATTCATTTGTTATCAATTATTTACAATATAAAAATAATAAACAATTAGATATAAAAAGGAAATATTATTATTTATATACTTCCAAACGTGTTTTGTCTTAATAAAAATTATTAAATACAATTATTTAATTATTTTAATGATATTTATATTTTATATTTTCAATCAAATATTTTTTTATATTTATCCATTTGGTTTGATAAACATAATATAAGAACAAAAACTAGTTCACACATAAAAAACCTATGTTTTCATTAAGGCATTTTTACCTTTTTTTATTGGTGCACCTATTTTAAATATGAGTTTTGAATCATATATAAATTTAATTTTATAAACTAAAAATAAATTTTTAATTCATAATTTCAACGTTATATTAGGGTGATTTTTTTGAATTTTTCTGAGAAACATCATTTTTTATAATTAGTGAAAATAGTGCATTGTAGTTAAAAATATCATTTCATTTAAATATTTATTAATGTTAATTATATATTAAATTTGTTTTAAGATAGAATTATATAAATTATAAATCAATTTTTTTAATGGTTGAGGGTGAAGCCTAATTTTTTATCAAAGCAAAGAAAATATCTCTTTTAACTAGGTAAAGGGAGACCCATTACATAGCCCAAAGGACAAATGGGCATGTAGCCTATTACATAGCCTGTAGGACCAAATTTTTGGCCAAAGGCCCATTCTATGAATAGTAACCTGGCTGCTACATTACCCGCCACAACTACAGTCCCCTGCCGCTACTACAGTGTCTTGCCGCCTCTACAGTGTGTGCAAATGAACAGTACCACCACTGCTACAGCCCGCTATAGTACTGCAACAGTAACCTGCACCCAATGGGGTTTGAACCCTCATTTTTCATGTAGCATTATCGGGTGCTTACCACTAAGCCAAACCCAAAATACAATATAGTGTAGTTCATTAGAACCTATTTCATTATGAAATTTAATATAAAAACATGATAATATTTTGAGCATTTTTCTACTAAAACTAGTAAATTCGTCCATCTACGAGGTTAGTATTAATCAAATTTTTTCCCTTTTTGTAAATTGAATATTGAAAAAAAATACATAATAAATTTTAATTAGTTTAATATTTTGAGTCTAATAAGATCAACATAATTTTTGACCAAAATGATTAGTGAATATGATTAAAATTAATTATAGTGACTAATGTGTAATTAGGCATAACATGGATTAATCTATATATTTAAGAGACGAAATGAACATGAAACATTTACAACACCGGTTTTATTCATATAATTCGGCCATGATACTATAATTAGTGGATTGGATGTTTTTTTGACTTTTTATTTGGTAACAACATGTGTATACCTAACTTGTTTCAAAAATTTCACGTGGCTCATTTTCCTTACCAATAAAATGTCACCAACTCTCCCACGTCTTAACACATCTCAAACCTCTTAGGTTCAGCCAATAACATCACAAATAGTCTACTAAAATATCACCCCTAGATCTAGAATCCTCTAATTGGGTATAAATCTTCACAAGGATTCCTTTTGGTATAAACCAAATTAAGTTACCCAATTAATAGGTAACGTCTTCTCCCAAGGTTTTTAGTTTCGTTTCCATTATCCACCCCTATAATATTTTTATTACTTTATTTTATAAAAATAACATTATAACTAATATACTATGTATTCTTATGATGATATTTTGACCAATAAATATGCACACCTTCCTCTAATGGGTAATGAACATACTGTTTATGTGACTGGAAAACTAATGCCTCACGAAATGAAGATTGTTCAATTTTTCCTTACAAACTATCATGGGGGCCATTATGATGGAAACCCTATTTTTTATTGTTATATATGATGTTTATTTGGTATTTATAATTCTTTAATATTTTTAACACATAAATTTATTACCTTTAATTTCAAGTTAATATAATAACATCATTTTAAGAAGTATGGACTACCGCCCATCAAAGCAATGTGACTCGTTGACACTATATATAGAAAGTATAAAGGATTTTTAAAATTAAAAAAATGATACATAAAAAATATATATATTATATTCATGAAATAATTACATTTATTTAAATATATATATATATATATGTATATATATATCATTTTCTTTATTACCCATTCACACACATTAAAAAAGATAACATTGTTCGTGGACGTGTGGACTAACGCCTCCTCAATAAGATATGATTCATTTTATATTAAATAACAATATATATAAGTATATATGATTAAAAAATATGGTATTTATTATAAAATTATCATTTTAAAAAGATATAATTATAATTATCTTTCTTCCATGATGATCATTGTAAAATGGGAACGTTACTCATTCGTACGCATGGCCTACCACCTCCATGAGTGTAATATTGGTTCATTTTTCATAACCATATTCAAAGATTGATTTTAAAGTAATAATTTATATTTCAATATGATAATTATTTAACTTTTTTATTATGAAGATGTTATGTAATTACCCATTTGACCATTTTTGAACAATACAAGTTGTTAATGACAAATAAAACCAATTTGGTCAAAACACCTGAAGTAAACATAATTGTTTATTTATTTGTATACAAAAAAGTAATAAGTGAAATAAAATTAATGATAAATATGATGAATTTTTTCAAGACACTATTAATTTATCATAATTTTATTATATAGTATGTTAAGGGATGTTTTCCCAAAAGGAAATACAAGGTAAGGGACGTTTGTCTCACCTTTCTTTCCATAAGGAAAACTTTATTATTGTGCACCTAATTTCTTATATATAGTGTACATACTTACACATTGTAATGTAATATCATGAATTATTTTATCTTCATTGTATTAATATGTTTCAATTGATGATTATTACTTTTAGGTCTTTCGATTCATATGTATGAGATTCTAATCTCACTTTTTTACGTCTATGAGATTAACATCATGTTCACCACTTATATATTTTGTGTGGTGTATCTACTTACCTTACTGTTATATTGTATTATTAATCCTCTTAACTTAATGGTATTTAACGCTTTCATGTAATATTATTACTTCATGAGGTTTACGATTTAAAATAATTCAAGGCGGTATGAGACACCTTGGAATGTTTAAATATTTTTCCCCATATATATCATTAATTATATTTAAATTGAATTTATATTTGATTAATTTATATAACCATAATTAAATAAAACATTTCATTATTATATTGTTATTCATGACCATTTTCAATATTAGTAAGAATATTCAATTCCTTGGTACTCAAAATTTTGAAGGATTGTTTTTCAAAAACCACAACTCTGTTTGTCTAATTAATAGGAGACCCTTTGTTCTTCTAAAACCCACATTATATTTAAAATTTTTTCAAATAAAATTTTAAAATTAATTGGTAAAGAAATTTTTAACCCTTTTTGACTTTTACCAATTTTTGCAATAGAATATTCTTTCTTCTTTTTGAATAAGTCATTTTATTACCTTTTTTGTATAAAAGGAATATTATTTTTACCTCCTAAAACTTGTATGGATTTATCTAACATCATTTATTTTGAATTTTCCTTTTCAATATTAAAATGTTTATTCTTAAATAAAATATTTTCAAAAGGAAATTTTAAATAAAAATATTTTCAAAAGGTATTTCAGAAGAAAGGGATATTTTCCTCAAGAATATTTTTAAAATTTATCCTTTTAATTCATCAACAACAAAAACCCTATATTTTTAATCCACATGGGATTTTTTTTATTGATACCATCCTTATTCTTCCTTTATATGGTTTATGATTTATTTGGATAAGGATAGAAATCAGATTCACGTCCTTAATTTATTTTTTTGTACCCTTTAAATTTACAATTTTATGTGATCATTGATAATTGAATTTCTCATAATTATCTATAGAATTTATCATAGATATACCTATTTCCAAAACCATATACCATTTTAAAAATGATGTTTAAATGTGGAATTCTTGGTAAATTATTATCTCACATTAAAAATGGTTAATTAATAAGTCATATTAGTTATTTCTATTATTCAATATGATGATTGTTTGGGGCTGGCAATGATAGGTGGTGCTCAAAAATTATATACCTCATCAATGCATCAATTGGTTCCCATGAGACAAATAGTTACACAAATGGGTTCCTACCCTTTGTTTTAAAAAATCTTCTGAATGGTATGGATAGTAATAGGTTTTCTAGTGATTCTTACATGATATAAAACAATTAATAATTCCACTCATTCTAGTTTTAGTTGCTAATAATTCATGATATTTTTTGTTGACATATATGTGGATATAGTTCACTTCAGTTCATTGATTAAATGTAAGGTGTTTTAGTTTCCTAAATTTCTATATTTATTTCCATATCTCATTATTTTATTAGAATGTATATCTATTTATTACATTTCCATATTATTTATGTACTTCCATTCATTTTAGTTATTACATAGGCATGTGTTTTATTTTATTTAACTTTATATTTTACAATTCTCATTTATTCATTATTTCTTCCACAGTAGTTTTCTTTTACTGATCATTTTATCTCACCATTATGATGTTTATTTCCCCAGGAATCCAATAAGAGTACTATGAAAGCTATGTAGGTATTTAAAATATGGATTAGAGTTATCCCCAAAGCTCTTTATTTAGAAATATAAAAGAATAAAAAACTCCATTGTAATTTGGGAAGTCATTTTTAATAAAGAATCTTTTATACTTCTCGTTTACCAAGACTACTAAATTGATCTATCATTCCGGGATTTATTCCTTGTAATCATTCCAATATAATTGATAGAAAGCACTGGCTCTATGCTTCTGGGGTTGGGTCTCTATTGTTGGTATCAAAGGAATTTTAGTACCAACCTCGGGAACTCGATTTAGAAAAATATAGGTTATATAGCATAACTATAAGATATAATTTTGGGATAAGTATTTATGAAACCCCAATAATTTTTTAATATATATATTATGTGGTAATTTCTAGAAATAAATCCATTTTTTTCTACTTCAATTGGACATGGTTTCGCCATAGATGTGCCTAAGGGTAACAACTCTAAAAAGGTGTTCATGGCCTAACTCATGGTATCCTGGTACACTACAATGGGCCTTACTGCACACCTGGTTTGACAATCCCTAGGAATATGCTTAATGTAATCCACATTTTTATTATAGAACACAATAAAAGATTATGAAAATGAATGGTCAA
Organism: Viscum album; assembly: GCA_963277665.1. Taxonomy (NCBI): domain Eukaryota; kingdom Viridiplantae; phylum Streptophyta; class Magnoliopsida; order Santalales; family Viscaceae; genus Viscum; species Viscum album. The sequence goes on along the minus strand of OY728131.1, from coordinate 1,652,247,930 downwards.
GGTTAAACATAAGGTCTTTTAGACTGAAGATAAGGTGTTATGATTTAGAATTCCTATTAATGATATTATGGATAAACCATAGTCCAAGGAAGGACCAATGTGAAAATAAATGGATATAGTATTTATATATTGATGTTTTATTAGTTAAAAATATATATAGTGATTAACCTTATTTCAAGGAATTCTATCATATTTATTTTTGAAATAATATATTTTTTTTTTGAAAAAGAAAACATATATGTTGGGTGACAACCAATCAAATTTGGGAGTTCGCGGGTCTGAAACACAATAATGAAGGATGATAAGGATTTCACCCCAAACACTGACCTACACAATGTCCTGGTTGATTTTTCATTTTTCTATTAATCAATTTGACAAAAAAAATTAATGATGATCTAGTAGTATCACTTTTAAGGATTAGAAATTAATTTATTAACTATGTTAGTTTTGGAAGATAGTAAGAGACAAATAGTTAGACTTTTCACTCTTTTATAGACATTACTATCCTTTAAAAGTTTCTCTTAGTGGTTCAAGAATAAAAAAACCATTAATGATAATTAATATCTGGTAGTAAAGGGATGAATTATAATTTTATCAAAGCACAACCAAAAGTTGGGATTGTTTATAAAATTTTTAATCATATCAAGTAAGAATATTTCATTAAATTCATGGTCACGTAAAGAATTACCCAACATTAGGAAAATGTGTTAGAAATATAATATTTTCCTAATAGCATAATTTATGATGAACTGATGGTATACTAAATCATCGCAGACTTAAGGATTTGAGACACTAAAATATCATTTAATAATTACTTTTTTTTATTAATGACCTTATTCACTCCCTATAAATATTTACGCTTTTCCTCAAAGTATGTATCTATAAATTTTAATGATGTTCATCTCATTAGAGAACTAGTTTCATGCCAGTCCATGTGACCTTTGTACTATCCATTCAATCTTTTATAGAGGATGACTTATGACACACAACACCAAATGCGTAAGGAAATTTAATATACCAAGACTACTATATATTTACAATTTAAAAAAAAAATCAACACATGATATTTATTATAATGAATGCAGCACCAAGATAGCTTGTGTTACCCACCAGAGTGACTGATAGATTTTGTTACATGCAAGAGTGACCTCATCGGTAGCTTGCATTACACTCAAGACTGAGTTTCACCAAATCACAATGTATTATTAAAATATTATTATTTAATATAATATGATATAAACTAGCCGTTAATTTTTTTTTCAATATTAATAACTAACTAATAAAAATTATTATTTACACCAATATATAATAAATTCATTTGTTAACAATTATTGAGAAATTAAAATAAGAAACAATTGGATATAAAAATAAATAATATTATTTTTATACTTCCAAAGGTGTTTTGTCTTAAAAACATTATTAAATATACTTTTTTAATTATTTTAGTGAAACATATATTTTATATATTCAATAAAATATTTTTTATATTTATCTATTATGTTTGATAATCATATCATAAGAACAAACCCTAGTTCACACATAAAAAACCTATATTTTTATTAATGACTTTTTACATCCTTTTATTAGCAGACCTATTTTAAATATGAATTTTGTAAAATTTATAAATTTAATTTTATAAACTAAAAATATTTTTTTAATTCATAATTTCAACATTATATTAGGGTGATTTTATTGTATTTTTCCTAGAAACACCAATTTTTTAATAGTGAAAATAATGCATTTTAGTTGAAAAATATCTTTTCATTTATATTATTGAGTCAATAAGGTTTCCTGATGACTTTTTCATTCTTTCATTTTTGGGGAGATTGTTTATTCAATAAGGTTTCCTTATGAATTTAACATTCCTTTATGTTTTGAAAATCACAAACACCCTATCTTAAGACATACTTCATTTTCCCTATGATTTCCCTTAATAAGAAAAATTTTCGTTTCCCAAGGAAAATTTATCCTTACCATGTGTTCATTGTTCATATCATAATCTAACCTCTTTTATTTATAACATTAGAATTCGATCTCACATCTTAAACCTCAGGATATTATTAATACTTAAATATAGAGCATTCTATTTTCAGGATCCGAACTCTGGTTCCGAACTCTTTACATTCATACTCCGAACTTTCAAAAGATTAGGTTCTGAATTCCTCTGAATTTAAACTCTAAACTTTCTGAGTTCAAAATCCAGAATTCTAAAGAAATCTGATTCTAAATTCATGGAAAATAGAAATTGAATATCCTTATAATATAGACTCTTATGTTTAACTTACTTAGACTCAGAATTCTATTTTTCCTTAAACTCTGAAAAATGAATTTTGTTGAGCAACCATATTTTTACTTACTCTTGTTTGAGTTATAAAATGATATCATGCATTATGTTATTTACTAACCTTTTTTTAAGTGACACATATACAAGTCCCTTCAAAATTAAAGGAATAAATATGACTGTTGGAGGAGGGAGTTGACCATTGATGATGGACCTATAAATAGGAGATCATTTTAAAGATCTCAGGACATTAGAACATTAAAACTTTTGGACAAATGATGAAATATTATACCAATCTAGAGATTACATGCTATAGAGAGAGGATCTTTCAACTCTTAGTGCTTTGTATAGATTTCATGAACAACTTGTTTGGGTGTGAACAACTTGTTTAGACATGCTTCGTGCAGACTCCGATCATGATGACTATGGGAATTCTAGTTTTGAAGATAGTGGTTCTGATTTCCTTCTAAATCGAGGTCTTGCAGGGATAGCAAGATAGATTTTGATATTTGTGTTGAGGGTTTACCCTATTATGGGTAAGAAAGACTTTCTGGATAGTCTAAATCAAAGGACCATTAACCAAGGTTGTTGGATACCCTAGTCTTCGGGTTAAAATATTTTTATACTTGTTACTTGTATTGTTTCAAGTTATCTTCCCCTGTATTTTGATTGATAAGGGAAGAATAACTATTTTATACTTTCTTATACTTGTACTCTGATTAAATAGGATTCTATACTCTTTAAGTTAGAATCTTTGTTTTTTAATCTTTTGTTAAGTTTCATTTCCGGAACAACATTTGTGCAATCTAGTAAGCTTGTAGAACTAGTTTCATTTCTTGAACCACATTTCTAGAATCTCATTTTCGGAACCACATTTCCATAATCAATCAAGTTTATAGAACATCGATGTTTTTTGAATTTATCTTGTTTAACATTCTTAAACAATACCATCTTTAAAAGTTCCTAAATAATTTTTTAAAGTATACAATTCAGCCCCCTCCCTTTGTATATTGAGCATCTACATAATTATTTTGATACTATAATCAGTATCATTTCGATCCTACAATTGGTATTAAAGGAATATTACCTCATACTCTGAACCAATCCTATAATTGGTATCAGAGGGGGCCTCTAAAATAATTATATTCACATATATGTTTTCTTGATCAAGTTTGTCATTGTTCTAAATTTTCCCTGCTTAGGATATTTTTATCCTTGTTTATAATCTTTTATTACTTACAAGTTTGTGTGGAAATACATGTTCTTAAAGATGGAAGGAATACATGTTGGTTCAAATGGAAATCTTAATCCTAATAGGACACATATTTTTAATAGGAATTATTACGAATATTGGAGATATCATATGAAGACTTTTTTCATTAACACTAGAATGGACAACTTTGTTATACTTACTAGAGATTACAAGATTTTTAATAAAGACGTTATAAATTTTACTAATAAAGAGAAGTCAGAATATCTACTTGACTATAAGGTATGAAATACTTTGTTTTGTTCCATGACCCAGAATATATATAGCCATATTTCTTCTTGTGAAGCCATGAATTATATTTGGAAGAAGCTTGAAGTTAAATATTTTGGTACCACCAATGTTATTGAAACTAGAAAATATATGATTAGAGCTAATTACCATAGTTTTTTCTTTCCATATGGAAAACCTATATGTAAGGTACAATAGAGATTCATTACTATTTTCAACAGCTTACAATCCATTGGTGAAAAATGATTTGATGATGAGGCACTAGAAGACAAGATTATAGACATTATTCCAAATGAGTGGGAATCAAAGAGAAATGCTATTGATGAAAATAGAAAATATCAAAGATTACTCTTGATGAGATTTTGGGAACTCTTATTTAACATGAGAATAGAATAAATAGAGATGATAACAATGTTATGAAGAATAATGGGAATGGAGGTGTTTTTTTACAACTACATCAAAAAATATGAAATACAAGACTCATGAGAGAGTTACAAGATCTAAATCAAAGAAGTTTGTTGTTAAATTTGAATTGAGTGAAAGTGAACATTCTAAGAATGAACTAGCTAATCTGGATTGAAGGATGAACAAGATAGTTGGGTAGAAGAACATTAAATATCGATATAAGAAGGAAGATGTAAATGATAAGAATGATAGAGAAGTGACATGCTATGAATGTAGAGTAACTGGTCATATCTGACCTGATTGTCCCTTACTTAAGAAAAGAGACAATAAGGAAAGTAATTATAATAAAAACAAGAAGAACTTCTATAGATCAAAACATAAGAAAGTAATAAAATCCAATGAAACTTAGAGTGATAGTGGTGGAGATTTATCTAATGATTCTTAAGATTATTAATCTTCCTAGAAAAAGATTATTGGTTTAATATCCCGAGATCCATTTCAAAATCAATTTCTTATGGCTAAGGTATGAACAGTTGAATCCTTAAACAATATGTCTTTGGGGGAAAAGTTTCCTGATAAATATTTTTCTTCAGATGAAGAATCTTCTTCCTCAAATAATGATAATGATTTTTCTTCCTATGAGGATGTTTGTAGTTTTTCTAAGTTGTTAGAAATAAAAAATTGTAAAGTTTCTATGAAACTCAAAAAAACAAATTATAGAGAATTTATTTTAAAAAAAGAAATTCTGAATCTTACCAAAGTTCTTGATAAGAAAAATGATGTTTTAGAAAATATTTTTAAGAAACATTAGGATGTTAATTCTGAGAAGGATAAGCTTTCTAAGGATCTTAAAAAACTATTTTTAGAAAGAAAAAAATGTTTTAGAGGATAAACTTAATTATATGTCTATTATTCCAGAGGATAGGAATTTAGTACATAGACTAAGGTCTAAAATTTTTTCTTTGAAGAAACATGTTGTAAATTTTACTTTTGGTAAGAATTTTTTTTAACAAGATGTATTCTCATATCCAACCTCATGGTAATAATCAAGGATTAGCTTATTCTCATGAAAACCCTGTTTTTAGAAACAATTATTTTGTTCCTCCTAGAGCCCCTTTTTGTATTGAATTTCAAAGTGGCGTGCATTGGAAGATGAATTTTTCTTTAAATAATGGTAAATCCCTTGGGATTCATAAAGCTTACTTTTCTAAACAAATTTGGATACCCAAAATTTTATTGTCTAATAATTCTGGATCCAAGAAATTTTTGGATTCTGAAAGTATGACTCTCCTGTTCACAAGAAAACAATGAAAGTACCAAAAAAAATATATGGTACATGGATATTGGATGTTCCCGGCATATGACTGGTAACAAAAACTTCATTGAAATTATTATCAAGATGAAAGGAGGAAAAGTATCTTTCGAAGATAATGCTAAGGGATAAATTATTAGTATAGGTAACATTGTTCTTCTTGAAAACATTTTATTTCAAATGTTTTATTTGTTAAGGGTATTAAGCACAACCTCATTAGTATAAGTTAGATATGTGATGAAGGTTTTCTTGTGGATTTTATTAATGACAAGTTCTTTGTACACAATTCCCAGGAAGAGTTTTATCTTTCTTCCAACAGTCAAGAGAATGTATAAACACTAAACATAGAAGACCTTATAATCCAATATCTTCCTTGTCTTAATGAAATGGAATATCATTCTAGGTTATGGAATAGAAGGTTATGACACTATAACCTTAGGAACATAAGCAAAATCTCTAAGAAAAGACTAGTTAAGGATCTATCGAAAAAAAGATTTGATTCTTCAAACATTTGTGACCCTTGTCAATATGTTAAACAACATAAATCAAGATATAAATCAGTTTTTGAAGTCTCAAACACTGATGCATTACAATTACTGCATATGGATCTTTTTGTTCTAACAAAAACTAGAATCATTGGAGGAAAATATTATGTATTTTTCTTAGTTGATGATTACACTAGATTTACGTGGGTCTATTTCCCAACAAAGATATCTGACGCTTTTTCTTATTTCAAAAATTTTAGAGCCCAAGTAAAAAATGAGAAAAACCTTCTTTTGATACCTATTCATAGTGATCGTGGAGGAGAATCTAAAAATTCTTATCTTGGAACTTTTTTTCGTAGAAAATTAATTACTCATAACTTCTCATAACCCAGAACACCTCTATGAAATGCTGTTTTTGAAAGAAAAAATAAAATTCTTATAGAGATAACAAGAACAATGTTGAGTGAATATTCTATATCCAAACATTTTTAGGCTGAATCTGTATGTACCGCTTGATATACTATAAATAAAGTTTTGATTAGACCATTTCTTAATAAAACTCTTTATGAGTTATGGAATGGTAGAAAACCTAGACTTTCCTACTTCAAGGTTTTTGGTTGCAAGGCATTAATTATGAATACTAAAGATAATCTACACAAATTCTCACCAAAATCTGATGAAGGAATTTTCTTAGGCTGCTCCACAACTTCTAAGACTTATATAGTTTTCAATAAAAATACATGTACTGTTGAAGAAATAGTACATGTCAAAATCGATGAAATTGGTCCTTTTGTTTTTAAACAACCTCAACCTACATCTTCAGATGAGTTTTCATAAACTAATTATCAAACATTGTTAGAAGTTCCTTCTGATAAGGAAAATGTTCAAGAAAATATTTCTAAAACATTTACCATAGAATAATTACTACCCTAAATTAATGAACATGTCTTACAGAACCCAAATCAGTTATTTCTAAAGAATCTTCCTAGTGATAATATCATTGGAGATGTAAATCAACCTGTAAGGACTAGAAGTTCTTTAATGAATAATGAAAAAAATCTAGAATTTCGTTCCCAATTAAAACCAAAAATCACCAATGAAGCTTTATGTGAGGATGATTGGATAAAATCTATGCAAGATGAGCTAAATGAATTCAAAAGGAATAATGTCTGGACCTTGGATGAAAGACCTAATGAAACTTCTGTTATTGGAGTAAAATGGGTTTTCAGAAATAAATGTGATGAAAATGGAATAATTTTATGAAATAAAGCTAGATTCATTGATAAAAGCTATAATCAACATGATGGAATAGACTATGAAGAATCCAATTATCTAATTGCTAGACTTGAATCTATTACTATTCTACTTGCCTTTACAGCATTCTTCAATTTTAAACTTTATCAAATAGATGTTAAATGTTCATTCCTTAATGGTTATGTTCAAGAGGAATTTTTTCTTGAAAATCCTTCTAGTTTTTATGATTCAAAACATCTTAAACATGTTTTCAAACATACCAAATCATTTTATGGACTTAAGAAATCCCCTCGAGCTTGGTATGATAGACTTATATGATTTTTTCTTCAAAAAAATTATGTTAAAGTAAATGTTGATCCAACCCTTTTTATAAATAATGATAAGAAAAATTTTGGTATTTTTCAAATTTATGTTGATGTCATTTTATTTGGTTCATCTCATCTATATTTAAATGATTCCTTTGCGAATCAAATGAAATCTGAGTTTGAAATGAGTATGATGGGTGAGTTAACTTTTTTCCTTGGTTTTCATATTTCTCAAAAAACATAATGAATCTATATATCACAACATAAGTATATTAAATATCTTCTTAAAAGGTATATATATGACAAAACTAAGAGTATAAGTACTCTCATTGGTACCTCAAATTTACTTGATCTTGATGAAGCTGGGAAACCAGTAGATGAAACATATTTTAGAGGTATGGTAGGAAGTCTACTTTACTTGACAACTAGTCATCCAAACTAAATGTTTTCTGTATGAGTATGTGAAAGATATCAATCCAATCATAAGGAATCTCATTTAAAGGAAGTGAAAAGGATTTTTTTCTACTTAAATAGAACCCTGGATCTATGAATCTTTTAAACTTTTGGAAATGATTTTTTATAATGTTTGTCAGATGCAGATTTTGGTGGATGTAGAATAGATAGGAAAAGTAAATCTGGAACTTGTCATTTCTTAAGAGATTCATTAGATTTTTGGTCATGCAAAAAGAAACACCCGGTATAACTTTCCACTGTTGAAAATGAATATGTAGCAGTTGGAAGATTTTGTGCTCAAGTTTTGTGGATACAACACACACTCATAGACTATGGTATGAGTTTTACCAAAACACAAATTTTGTGTGATGATACTAGTGCCATGTCCTTAAGTAAAAACCGTGCACATAAATCTCTTGAAAAACACATAGATATTAGGCATCACTTTCTTAGGGATCACACACAAAAATGATATATCATTTTTCAATTTATCATAACAGAAGATCAAATTGTGGATATTTTCACAAAATCTTTACCCTTTAATATATTTGAATACAGTAAACAGAATTTAGAAATGATAACCATAAGGTAATTCTCCATGTTAATTTCCTGTTTAAACCAATCTCCATACAGTAATGAACTAGTTTTCATAAGGAGAGTACATTTTTTTGTTAGATTTTTAAAAAAACGTAGTAAAAAAACTCGTAGTAAAAATTTGCCTATAGTCAAAAAAAATTCCGTAGTCTAAAATCTTTTCATAATATAAAAAATTTTCATAGCTTAAAAGTTTTCATAGTCAAAATTTGTTTCATAGTCTAATTTTTTTTGTAATGATGTTTTTTGTACTTAAAATATTTAAAATGAAGATTTTCATACTTAAAATTTTCGTAATGAATATTTTTGTACTAGAAATTCTTGTAATAGAGTTTTTTATAGTCAATGTTTTTGTAATAAAAAATTTTCGAATCTAAAGATCTTCATGAATAATTTTCCTCATTAAAAATAATCCCCCGATCATCCTAAAATGTATGATTCCTTTCTTAAATTTTCTTAATCATCTTTTACTTGTTTGTATTTTCCTCCGTTTTTAAATTTCTATATTCACTTTCTCTTAAATCTAAATGTTTTTCTTAAAAAAACCTCAAAATATTGGATTCTATCAAAAATTTATTCCAACTATCATCTTAACTATCAGATCATATCAAAAGGGTTTTAAACCTTTGTATTGAGTATGGAAGTTGAACCATCGCCTCAATTTTCTATATAAAGGACCCCCGATGGTTTTCCCACATCGAAACTCAAGCCTTTGCATGTTGACGCTCTTCAATCCTACATAAGACAGTTCTAAGCTTCTCAGATCTTTCTTACTTCCAAATGTATGCTGAATTCTCCTCTCAGAACGATATGTCAACTGTCAAACCAATCTATAAATGGCAGATATACAGAGAAAGTATAGTTGATCCGATGTTTTTTGCAATGTGTGATTCTATCATCTTTAAAAATATAAAGCTGAATGGTTGGGAAAGTGTTTTCCTTTCAAAACCAAAAGCTTGGAAATTGGTATATTCAGTTTTGATAAAATAATTCTACAAGTTAGTATTTATCTTCAAGGAAGAAAGGTGGAGTATGTGTTCTTTCAAGTGTTATAGAAAGACATATTCACTTTCTCACACCAAGGATGCAAGCTCGGTTGGTATTATTTATGAAGGGGAAGCTGTGTTTTGTTCTCATAAGCTGCCTGATGTTCAATGAAGTTTTTATAAGGTGAAGTCCATGGATTTCCTTGGTCTCTTATAAGTAATGACTTTGAATATACCTCATCTCACTACAAATTATCAGATTCTTGAACTGTGGGTTCAAAGATTCATCATTCCTAGAAAATGAGACAAGGATAATATGAAGAAAGGTGACATGTGCATTCTATATTTCGTGGTAATCCTAAGGAAAATAAACTTGGTCAAGCATATATTGGTTTCTATTGAGAACATAATGAATATAAATCTGAAGGCTCATATTATTATGTATCCAGCCATTCTATAAATGATGATTGTGCAGTCTCTAGAATCCTTCAAAATTCATTGCGGATCTATGTCAAGGAATTAAAAAGTTAAGTTTTTAAGTGATGATACTTTGAGAAGAATGAATGTTGGATTTTCTATAGATTCCAAATAATTCTATGACTTGACTGAAGAGGAAGTTGAAGTTATTTCAAAGAAACATGTGGTAGTTGAGACCTCTAAAAACAGTGGAAGGAAGAGAAAGTTGAAGGACGTGGGAGAGAAGGAAAAAACCGCAATGGATAAGGAAACCCAATCCGCACCACCAAAGCCAACGAAGAAAATATCATATCCTGATGAGGTTGTGGTTAATAAGAGAGAAGACAAGAGAAATTAGAAATAAGGGGAGCCTAAGTTTTGTTTGGACCCTGATGAGGCAAAATCTTTGAAATAAAAGGCATCTGAAGATCTTGAGAAGAAAGAGAAATAAAATAAGAAAAAGAAGAAGTAATCTGAGGTGGAAATAGTTCAATTCATTCTGAAGGATAATGAGAAAGCATCCAAGAATATTCTGGTACCAGAATCCTTATTAATAGAATCATTACCAGATACTCTAGGAAAGAAGTTTGTAACTCTGGAAAAAATTTCAAGAAAAAGTAGTAGAAGATAAAGAATTATAAAAAGAAGGAGGTAGTGGTTATACCAAAGATCTGATAAAGAATATTAATAATTTTCATGAAGAGGAAATCCCTTATGAAAAATTATCATTCCGAACCTCTCATGTTGAATCATTAAAGCTTGCTACTCCTGGGAAGGATGGATAGAAGGCTGAAGATGAATTAGACAATACATCTGAAGAAGAAAGCATCAATAAAGATTTTATTCACCCAAAGGATGTTGACGCAGGAGCTGAAAAGGAAGAATTTGATGAAGACAAAATCATCCAGCTATCTGATAGTGAAAATTAATCTCCTGACCTAGAGGAAGTCATTTTGATGTTTGATAAGGGAAAATAGTTAGTAGTTGATACACCTACTAAGGTTTTGGTAAAGAAGAAAGATGTTGGTGGTTCTTCAAAGAGGAAAGTTGCTGAGTTAGTAAAAGAAACCTCACCAAGAAAAATTTCTGATTCAGAATGGTCCTCCCTTGGACATGATTTTGCAGTCCAGTCTTTGAAGAATCTTGTTGGGACTATAAAAATATTTCCTAGTATAGACTCTAGATGCCAAATGCTTTAACACATCTTAAATCAGAAATCTGATTTAGTATCCATGGTGATTGATAAGTGTATCAAGCTTGAGGAAGATTTAAAAACCTTTTACATAAAATAAGTATCCCACAAAATATCATGCAATAAAATGACCAGCTGGTCAAAATAACTATAGAATACATGAGAATTCTTGATGAGTTCTAAGAAAGTGTCTAGGATACATTTGACACCAATGATGTGAAGATCAAGGATCTCAAAAATAGTATTGAGGAAAATATAAATCTGGAACAGAATTATTGAATACAAGAAGTGAAAGATATGAATGGTAATTTGTATTCATTTGCTCAGTGTTGGAATAGGTAAAGAGATCATATAATCAAAATTGAGGAAAAATTTTCTAAGCAATAAGAATTTCTAAAATTACAAGAAGAATCTCTTAAGGCTCAAGAAGAAAAAATCAAATCCTTAGAGAGGAAAACATAAGATCAGGATCAACTTCTCAAATATGCAGAGGAAGACCACAAAGAACTCATGAATCTCAAAACCATAGTAAATAATTTGATGTCGAAGGAGAATGAAGGATAATATTGTTTAATTACAATATTCTATTGTATTCATTACTTGTAAAAATTTGTTTCTAATCGTAATGAAAATTTGGGTTTCTCTTTATACTTTTAGTTGTTTAGTACTAATATTTCAGGTACCATATTTTATTTTTAATTCCCTTTAATCCATTTTGAATATCAAAAATGGTGCGAAAGGAATGTTAAAAAAGAATACAAAGTAAAACAAAAAAATTCCCTCAGTATGGGGGAGTTCATCTAGGGGTGTTCTTATCCAAGAAGATATTCATATGAAATAAAATGCTAAGTTTCAATGCAAAAATAAATAATACAATCTTTAGTGTTTCCAATGCCTATGAGGGAGTTATTATTATTCATCATTTCCCATATGTTAAGGGAGATAAGTTTTATTTACAAGTCTATAAAATTTCTATGTCCATAAATTCCTTTTCATAAGGATGTTTGTGCTTCGAAAAAGGGGGAGATTTTATAGTCAATAAGGTTTCCTTATGACATTTCCATTCCTTTATGTTTGGGGAGATTGTTGAGTCATTAATGATTCTTTATGAATTTACCATTGTTTTATGTTATAAATATCACCAAAAACCTATCATAATGAAACATTCATTTTCCCTAAGATTTCCCTTAATAAGGAAAATTTTCCTTCCCCATGGGAAATTTATCCTTTCCATGTTATCATTATTTATTTCATAATATAACCTATTTTATTTCTAAGTGTAAAATTAGGTCCCACATATTAATCCTTGGAATCATATAAATACTTAGATATAGATAATTCTATTTTAAGGATATGAACTCTGGTTCTGAACTCCTTGAATTCAGACTCTGTACTATCTAAATTTCAGGTTCTGAATTAATGCTCCAAAATTTCTGAGTTCAGACACCAATATTCTGTAGAATTTTGATTCCAAATTCATGAGAAATAGAATATGAATATACTTATAATATAGACTCTTATGTTTAACTTAATTAGACTATGAATTATATTTTTCCTTAGACTCAGTAAAATGAATTTGGTTGAGAAACCATATTTTTACTTACTCTTGTTTGAGTTATAAAATGATGTCATGCATTCTGTTATTTAATAAGCATTATTTGAGTGACACGTATACAGGTAACTCTGAAATTCAATGAAAAATATGATTGTGGGAGGAGGGAGATGACCGTAGAAGATGTACCTATAAATATGATATCATTTTAAAGAGCTCATAACTTTTGAACTTTAAAACATTTAGACAACTGATGAACTGTTCAACCAGTCTAGAGATTACATGCTAGAGAGAGATACTCTTTAAACTCTCAGTTATTTGTACATATGTCATGAACAACTAGTTTAAATGTGAAAAACTTGTTCAGACTTGCGTTGTGCAGACTCCGATCGTACTGATTTTGGGCTTCTGGGTTTGGAAGGCAGAGGTTCTGATTTCCTTATAAATCGAGGGCTTGTAGGGATATCAAGACTTATTCTGATATTTGTATTGATGTCTTACCCTGGTGTGGTTAAGAGATACTTTCTTGACAGTATAAATCATGGTTCCTCTATCCATGTTTGTTGGATACCCTACTCTTTGGGTTAAAATATTTCTATACTTGTTACTTGTATTGTTTCATGTTTGTTTTCCACTGTATTTTGATTGATAAGGGAATTATAACAACCTTATACTTTCTTATAAATGAACTCTAATTAAATAGGATTCTATACGCTTTAAGGTAGAATCTTTGTTTTGTAAACTTTTGTTAAGTTTCATTTCTGGAACTACATTTCCAGAATCTAGTAAGCTTATACAACTAGTTTGATTTCCCGAACCACATTTCTGGAATCCAATTTTGGGAACCACATTTCCAAAATAAAGCAAGTTTTTAGAACATAGAGTTTTTTTGAATTTACATTGCTTAAATTTTTTATACAATACTATCTTTAAAAGTTCCTAAATAATTTTTTAAAGTATACAATTCACCCCCCCTTTGTATATTGATCATCTATATCATTATTTTGATACTACAATCAGTATCATTTCGATCCTACATTAATAAATATTAATGTTAATTATATATTACATTTGTTTTAAGATAAAATTATATCAATTATAAATCTATTAAAATATTTTAGTTTTTTAGAACCAATTTCATTTTTAAATTGAATATAAATACATAATAATATTTTAAACATTTTTCTACTAAAACGTGTAAATTTGTCTATCATCGAGATTAGAATAAATTATTAATTTTACACTTTTTTAAATTTAATTTTGATAAAATTACATAATACATTGTAATAATTATAATATTTGTAGTCTAATAATATCAAATTAATTTGTGACCAAAATGATTAGTGAATGTGATTAAAATTAACTCTTGTGATTAATGTGTAATTATGCTTAAAATAGACTAATCCATATATTTAAGGGACCAAATGTCCAAGAAACATGTACAACACCAATTTTATTTCCATAATTCATCCATGAATCTTTTATTTGTGGGATTAGATGGTTTTTTTACTTTTTATTTCATAAAAAAATGTGTATACCTAACTTGTTTCAAAAATTCCAAGTGGGTCATTTTCCTTCCCAATAAAACTCCATCAAATCTCCAGCATCATAACACCTCTCGAACCTCTTAAGTTCATCCAATAACTTCCCAAATAGTCTCCAAAAATCCCTCCCCTAGAACTAGAAGCCTCTATTTGGGTATTAATACTTACAAGGATTCTTTTTGGTATAAACCAAATTAAGTTACCTAATTAAGAGGTAACATCTTCTCCCAAACATTTTATTTTCATTTCCATTATCCACCCTTATAATCTTTTTATTACTTTATTTTATTATAATAATAGTATACTTAATATACTACGTTGTTTTTATGATAATTGTTTGACCTATAAATACACACACTATTATCTAATGGGTAATGATCATACAGTTTATGTGAATGGAAAAATAATGCCTCACGAAACGATGATTGTTCAATTTTTCCTTTCAACCTATCACGGTGGACATTATGATAGAAAAACTATTTTTTATTGTTATATATGATATTTATTTGGTATTTATACTTCTTTAATCCTTTTTAACACATAAATTTTATACTTTTCATTTCATGTTAATATGATAACATTGTTTGACGAAGTATGGACTACCGCCTGCCTCAAAGAGATGTGATTTATTGATACTATATATAGAATGTATAAAAGATTGTTATAATATAACATAGGATACATAAAAACATATATATGAAATTAAATAAATAATTAACTTTCTATAAATATATATGTATATATATATATCATTTTCTTTATTACCATTTCACACTCTTTAAAAGAGATAACGTCATTCGTGGATGTGTGGAATATCGCCGCCTCGACCTAATGTTATTACATTTACGTAGAATAATTATATATACAAGTATATGTGATAAAATAGAATTATTTTTATGATATAATTATCATTCTAGAAATATATTATTCTACTTAAATCCTCTCCATAATGATTATTGAAAAATGGTAACATTACTCATGCTTACGTACGGTGGATCATCTGGATGAGTGTAACATTGGTTCATTTATCATAAACACATTCAATTATTGATTTTAAAATTATAATTGATACATAAATTTAAGAATTATTCCACGTTCATTATTTTTGATATGGTATATAATGACCCTTTTGACCATAGTTGACTTGTGAAATTTGTTATTGACACAAAAACCGAATTTGGTCAAAACATCCAACGTAAAGTTAATTGTTTAATTAGATGAATAAAACATTATAAAAATTCAAATAAAAGTAATTATAAAAATAAAAAAAGGTTATCATGAAAGTAAAACATTATAAATATATATATAGGAAATCACGAGATGTTCACCTAAAATGAAACACATGTTAAGGGACTCTTGCCCCGATTTTATTTCCATGAGGTATACTTTATTATTGTGAAGATAATTTCTTATATGTGGTGTAAATACTACCATATTTACATGTAATATAATATATTATTTACAATTCCTAGTTTTTGTATTTTTCAATTAATGATTATTACTTTTGGGTCCTTTGATTTATATCTAAGGGATTATCCTCTCACATTTTACATCTATGAGATAAATGTCATGTTCACCACATATATCTTTTGTGTAGTGTATATAATACCCTATTTTTATATAGTATCATTAATACTATTAAATTAATTTTATTTATGGTTTTAATTTAATATTATTACTTCATTAGGTTTATGATTTGAAATGCTTTAAGGATGTATGGGACACTTTGGAATGTTTAAAGATTATTTTCCTCAACTATGTATTTAGTGATATTTCTATGGAATTTACATTTAAGGAAATTATATAACCATTTTTCAATAAAAACTTTTATTATTATCTATATATTCATAAACATTTTCAATATTAGTACTAGTAATCTATTATTTTGTGAAAAAAATGATTTAGAAAATGTTTTTCAGAAAATCCGACTTTAAGTATCTCTTTTGTTGGAGAAGCTATTTTCTTCTTAGAACTGTGATTTATTAAAATGTTTCTCAAAAGTGTTTTTAAATTTATTTTGTTTAATTTTATAACCCTTTTTGTCTTTTACTAATGTTTTCAAATGAATCCACTTAATACTTTCTGAATGATATATTTTCTAACCTTATATCATGCTTAAGGAATATTATTTTCACCTCATACGACATGTATGGATTTATCTATCCTCATTTCATTGAATGTTCCTTTTCAATTTTAAAAAGATAATTTTTGTTGAAAACTTTTTAAAAGGGGTTTTCAATAAAAAATATTTTGAAAAGAGTTTTTACCAAAATGATATTAACCGAAAAAATACTTTAAATGGTTATTCTTTGGTTTCTTCAATGAAAACAACCCTCTATTTTAACTGAAAATGGGATTTGATGTATTGATACCATATATCTTCTTCCTCTGGATGGTTTATGATTTATTTTTCCAATTATAGTAATCACATTCACTTCATTTATTTATTTTTTATTCCACTTAAAATATCCAATATCATATGATCATTGAGCATTGAATTTCTCCAAATTATCCCTACCATTTATCTTGTATAATACTATTTTATATACCATATACCATTTTACATATGGTATTTAAATGGGTAATTATTGATAAATACTTATTTCTCCTTCAATATTGTTAATTATAATGAAAATACTTATTTTTATTATTTCATATGGAAAATTTTTTGGACTAGCAATGACCTGTGGAGATGACCATTATATATCTCCTCGATGCATCGATAGGTTTTCATGAGAAAAATAGTTTCAAAAAAGTGTTTATAACCATAGTTTTAAACTTTCTTGTGAAATGTATTAATTTTAATAGGTTTTCATGTTCCTTAGACATCAATTCAAACAATTAATATTTTCATCATACTAGATTTAGTTATTATTCATTCAAAATATTTTTCGTC
Organism: Viscum album; assembly: GCA_963277665.1. Lineage (NCBI taxonomy): Eukaryota > Viridiplantae > Streptophyta > Magnoliopsida > Santalales > Viscaceae > Viscum > Viscum album. Next base: position 1,652,230,717 of record OY728131.1, on the reverse strand, counting down.
GACATATCTATGGATATAGTTATGTTTAGTTCATTGATTAAATGTATTATGTTTTAGTTTCATACATTCCCATACTGATTTTTCCATATCTATTTATTTTAGTGGAATATATTTCTACTTATTAACTTTCCATTTTGTTTACGTACTACTATTCAGTTTATTAATTTCATAGGCATTTGTGTTCAATTATATACCTTTCTATTTTACTATTCTTATATATTAATTATTTCATCCATTATATGTTTTCCTTACTCATCCTTTGAGATCACCCTAATTATGTTCCATTCCCTAGCAATTCAAAAATAGTATTATTAAAGATATTCATGGATTCACTAGATATATTAGAGTGGTCCTTGAAGATGTTTATTTATAAAGATAAAAGTGGAAAAAAAATTATATTAGTGTAGTCACTTGTTATAAAACTCCAATTTATGTATCACATTTACTAATACTACTAAACTGATTGATCTATATGGGTTAAATACCTTATAATCATGCTAATGTAACTAATAGCAGATACTGGCTTCAAGCTTTTGGTCTAGGGTTTCTACAATAACTACTATTTTATATTTGGATTCCATTATAATATTAAATGTTTTCTTCCAATAAAACCCCTTATTCTATTTGGTTTTTGTAATTTTTTTTTCGAAAATACGGAATTAAATGAAATAGATAAACAAATGTTGAAAATGTTTTTCATATCGGTTCAAACATAAATTACTTTAGGGTTCATAATGGGAATTAATTATTTTTTATAGTTCATGTTGAGTCCTTGGATACTGTTTCTGATGATGGGTGAGCCTAATATATCTCTCCAATGCATTAGATAATAAATATATTTTTCAAATAATTATGTTGGAATGAAAAGAGTCGTTTTTTCACTTATAAGGGTTCTTGTAAGGTTTGTAATATTGATTATATGAAGTTAATATCCCAGGAAACCTATATGACTTTTCTATGCATGAGAATGACTTTTCATGGAAATATTCTAATTTCATGTGGTATTTTTATGACCATTAGTTAAAAAGAATTATTATTAACTTGAAGGGTAAAATATATGTTTTCTATGAAATTTTTTTCGTGGTGTATAAATTTTTTTAAGAAACACTTATGGTTATGATCATTTCTATATTTTTTTCTTATAAAGTGTTTTGTGAAACACTCTAGGTAGTAAATATGATTTCTTGTGAAAGTAAACAATTACTATACCTCAAAAATTATTATATTAAAGTAAAAATCTCTTATATGACCATATGGTTTTGAAATGGAATAACTGGTCTCTTTTCTACTTTTGATATGTACCTTATTGTTGTTTTTTCTTTCATCTCATGTTATTAAATTATTTCACATTGTTTATTTATGAGAACTAATAATTATTAATTCATGTTGAAAATAATGAATATTTTTCCTAAAAAAGGTGTTCATTTTAAAATTATTGTATTGTGAAAAAAATGAACTCTGAGAGGAAGTGTCTACCTTAGTACCTCCGTAGCATTAAATGAAATTTTATTTCAAAATAAATATGAAAACTTATATTTATGAAAACGTAGTACCTACGTAGGATTAAACAAAGTAAAAATATGTGTCGTTGAGATAATATTTAGAATGGGATAAGTCTATGATTGACATAAAATATAATCTTAATAGATAAAAAATTATAATTTTTATATTTATTAATTTTAAGGCCATATAATTAGATAATTATTCAAATTATTATTCGATGCTTGAACTTGTTAAGAAAAGTAAAATTAATTTCTTAATAATGTTTTCAGAATATGTATTGGAGTAAATAAACATTATGAATGATTATATATAATGATAAATATTGATAATAAATTATATTTTTTTATTAATATATTTTTAACCATAAATAATCTATAATTATCCAAAAAGCTTATATAGCATTGACACATCCCTTGTGTAAGTAAGAGAAAATTCAAAGTAATGGGTATAAAAATATTAAAAGAGACATGTTTTAGAATATTCATAGTTCTTAATAATTTATTGGGATGAATATGAAATATAATGAAGTGTTTAATAGTTAAAATTCTATTATATTATGATAATAAGACTGAATAAGACTTTTAGGGTCATTTAATATTTAAGATATTTTAAAAATTAATAAATATTTATAAAAATATTGAATTTTAAAAAATATGTTGTGAACCTCTATTGATTCATCTATTTTTTATTTTTTGAAATTCCTTCCATTTTAAAATGTTTTGTTTAACCATTCAAGACATTATATTTGTGAGATCACCATTCAATTTTCCCTCTAAAAGGAGACACATTCAATCATTTTCAATTCACATCCAATATTTAGCTTTCTCTCCATATTCTACCTACATCCCCCTCTAAACATCAATTAACACACTTATATTCCTTTTTACTTATCAAAAAATGTTTCTTAAAAGGATTTATATTCAATCTATAATAAGCAATTCGGATAGAAAGTAAGTGTTTTTATCCTCTTTCTAATTTCTTATTTAAGATTATTTTTACTAAATTACTTTTTGAATCAAGTTATTTTTTCTCAATTCCCATGTTACTATATTTTTTTTATTCATTGATAACAAAAGATGTTTCATTTCCTCCCAAAAATCCATTCTCATAAAATGTTACTATGTCAAAATATAAGATTTTCAAAAATTATGCATCTTAATCACAACTCGTTTATTACTATTCTATATGACATAAGTAATATGTAAAATTAAAACTATTAAATTACTTTATTTATAACATAATTAGTTTATAAAACCCAAAATATTTATTTGGTTTTATATACTTTAAACTTTCTTTGGATGACATCCTTCACTATGGTGGTTTTATGCAATCTAAGTGAAAGATCATGATATTATAAACATATATATTTCATGTAAAGTCAATAAAATTTATTTTATGACTCAATATAACAATAATAACAATGTAATCTGGTATTAATTTTTATAAAGTGGTAAAATACCTATCCAAATAATCAAATTAAATGTAAACTATCAGGGTTATTTTTAAGCATAAAAAAAAATCTTATCAATGAATATTCTTTATAAATGTAACTATTATATTCCATATTGGAATCCTGTGGTTATAAAATTATATTGATAAAAAAACTTATAGTTATTATTGATCCATTTTAAGAGAGACAATTATGGTCTTATAAATACAATGTTATTTTGTAAATTATTAATTGATGACCTCATAATGACTAATGTTAGAAATATCAGTTTATTAAATGTATAAAATATGATAATATGTTCATTTTATATAATTATAATATGAAAAAGTAACATAAATATATTTTTGAATCATATTTATAATTAATATAATTTTATTATTTACGAGGATCGAGGATGTACATGGTGAGTTGGGACTAGATATAAGGGGGTCAATTTTATAAATTTACTTAAATGTTATGATATTATTATAGGAACACATTTTCTTCCATTTTTTCACCAATGATCATATATATGATTGAATGATTTTTCATGTCCATTTTCCAATAGCATTAAAATTATTTAAATATATTATGGAGCCAACTTTTTAACGGCTTTCAAACATATCATTTTTTAATTATTATACATTAGTGTGAAAAGAATATCATTTTTAATATTTTTTCATGAAAACAATTTCCCTCTTATATTGGAATTTTATTTGATGAATATTTATCTTTTTTAGTTTCATGGTTATCCAATTTAATTTGCATATTATTTCTTTTTTGAATTTATATTTTTAAATTTATCAAAATAAAATTTTATTTATTTATTTTTTACAAATAAATTTTCTAATTATCTTATAATGTTCTAAGATTCAAATTCAATTTATTTTAAATAATAAATTAATTGACCCTTTTTGAAATCATCTCATTTTTAGGGGTTAACTTAAGATTCCATTAATATAACACCTTGATATATTGTGAATTATTATTTTTTGAATTAATTTATCTTTTTTATATGTTTCATTACACATGAAACTAGAAATATTATATATATATATAATCACTAAGTCATACACTATTTTCACACACAATATAGACTTTTCCTATGCTATACAAAATACTGACTTGGATTGTGCTACATGCAATACTTGACTTGGCTTATGCTACCTGAAACACTAACTTGGCGTACATTACACACAACACCAAGTTTCTACAAAGATTCATTTTATTATATATTTTTAAATGGTATAATTAAAAACATTAAATTAAACATAGTGATTTGAATATTAATAACTACTTTTAAAATATTTTATATAATGTTTTAATTCAAATAAAACATATTGATAATGAAAGATATGATTTTTTGTAAAGTCATTATATATTTAAAAATACAATGAACTATACTTCATGCCCTTCTATGAAAAAAATAAAATTAATTTTTGAAACACCTATAAATTTAGTTTCATAAAATAAATTTAATTTTTTAATTTGGAATTCGGAAATTATCTTAGGGTGATTTTTTGGTATTTTTCTAAGAAACTTCTTTTTTGATAAATAGTAAAAATTACTCCTTTTAGATAAAATATGCCCTTTAGTTTAAATAATTATTAATATTAAATTATATATTAAAATTTTTTAATGTTAAATTTCACCAATTATAGATATATTAATATAATTTAGGTCATTAGAATAAATTTCTCTTTGATATTGAAAATATAAACATAATTAATATTTGAAATTCCTTCTAAATTAAAGACCCATAATTTCATCCCGTCTATGGGATTAGCATTAATCATGACTTTTCTTCTTCTATAAATTGAATTTTGAAAACCATCATAAACCATTTTAATTAGGATAATATTTGGTTTCTAATATCATCAACTTAATGTTTTACCAAAAATATTGGTAAAATTGATTAAAATTAATCACTTTTATTAAGATCAATTTAAGCTTACTTAGGGACTAAACCCTATTCTTAGGGGACTAAAAGACCTAGAAACTTGTACAAAAAACATTTTATGTGCATATTTCGGAAATTAACCATCCATTATTTATTTATTTTTGTTTGGTATAACTTTATTTATGTAATAACATGTGTAATCTATCTTGATTTCAAAAATTCCAATTGATTCCTTTTCATTCCCTATAAAAGGCAACCACCTCTCCCACATCCTCAAAAATATAAAACCTCTTAATATAAGCCAAGATATTTCCAATACACTTCCCAAAATATTTCCATTAATCCTATTATCATTCCTTTGGGAATATAGAAGTCCAAATAATCTTTTTAGCACCAACAAAAAGGAGTTACCCGATAAGGAGGCAATGTCTTCTCTCAAGCCCTTTCTTCTCGTTTCCTTATCCACCCCTAAACTGTCTTTATTTCATGATTATATAAATAAATAAGTATAATAAATATACTAGGATGTTTTGATTATAATTTTTTTACCTAAAACTACACACACCTCCATCTAATGTCTAACGAATATACTATTTATGTGTTTCGAAAGCTACCACCTCATTAAATGATGATTGTTTAATTTTACGTACCGCCTCTCATAGTAAAAATTATAATGGAATATATATTTATATATGATATATGTAATATTTATATATTCCATTATTTTTTTATTCATTTTACAGAACATATATCTTTACATTCCCTTTGGTGTTAATACGATAATTTTGTTAGCGGAAGTGTGGACTACTGCCCCCTCAAAGCGATATGATTCATCCACATTGTACATGAAATGTAATGAGGCTGGGTTCAGTGAACTTCTATGATATATATGATATAATAATTCTACTATAATAATAATATATAAACTTATATTTATATATATATATGTAACTTAAATTCCTTTTTTCAATATGATTATAAAAATGGAAACATCATTCACGCATTCGTACGACATACCATATCCTTGAACAATGTATTATATTTTACACATAGATATAATATATATTTTTATTATACGAATATACTTGATATACATGATAATTATATCATGTTTTACATTCTTTAAACATGATATAAGTATAAGGACCAACAATAGTACAAATTAATACACATATAAAGAACAAAGCGAATATTACCTGAAGTGAAACCTTAACAGATGATGGTTAAGAATTTGGAAATATAAATTCATTATAAAAACATAAACGGTGTTCGATATAAGAATATGGTTATGTAAAATTTTTATAGTAAATTTATATTTATTACATAGTTTCCTTGAATGAGTACGATGAGATTCAAGACACAAGGTAATGGGATTTCATCTCACTTTGTATTTTCATGAGACACATGCAATGTTCACCACTCTTTCCTTTTGTGTGGTCTATATACTACAAATGATTTTATTATTTTTATATTATACATTAAATTATGCTTATTCACACACCCATTTTATGATCTTTATTTCATGGGTTTTTTGTTTTAAAATTTACCAAATCGGTAAAATAGTTTTGTCTAAATTTAACTTCATTGAGACTCATGATTTGTTTTGCACCTAAATTATTTTTCAAGGTGTATATAAATCAATTTTACATGTTATATAATGAATTTAATTTTTTTATGATATTTTAATATTAATTTAATTTTTTTCTTTACATGGAGAGTATGATCCCAAGTTACCATGTTATAGGAGTTTATTGAGACAATCTCAACAGTTCTTAAAATTATTTATGTTTATGATTACATTGATGAAATGATAAGATCCATGTCTCATTAAAACTCACGATTTTCCTTCTACAATATTTATTCAAGATATATCCATATATTAGTATGATTTTTTATCCTTTGGTACTTATGATAACATTTTTAATTAAATTATGATCGCGTCTCTCTTCAGTTGAAAATATAATGTATTCAAAAAACATGTTTTAAAAAATGTTTTCAAAAGATCATTAAATCCCATTTTCAAGGAAAAAACGTTGTATATACTTCATTTATAATTTTTCATAGCTATTTTAAATGGAAAATGTTTTCAAAATGGTTTTATGTTTTAAAAAATGTGTTTTCAATGCAGAAAGGATATTTTTCTCAAGAAATGTGTTTAAAATATATTTCAATTTTATATTTTTTCTTAGATAACATTAATTGGTGTTAGGAATTCCTTTATTAGAAAATTATTCATTGATTCCGTGAATATTATTTTTCAGAATGGGTTATTTTTTGATTGCATGATGTTTATGAAATCCGTTACTCATTCACTGTTTATATGGTCTTGAAACCCCTATCTTTTCACTGGTTATGTTATTGATGAAATAATTATGAAACATGTATATTTCTATTGGTTATGATATGATTACATGTTTATAATACCCATTTCATCTCATGGGTTATGGTATGGTTATTTATGATATTCTCAAACATGTATGTATGATTTCACTATGAGATGGGTGGGACCTATATATCTATCTAATGCATTGGGTAAAGATTTATATCTCGTGAGATTAACATGGATGGGCCATGAAATGAGTATTGTTCAATACCATAGGGTTGTAAGGATAAATTAATATCGTTTATTATTACAGGGATGGAATGAGAAATTAACTCGGTTCAGTATTACAGGACTAGAATAGGAAATGAACTCATTTAAGTGATACAGGGATGGAATGGGGTGTGAACCTAGTTAGGTAAAGGGAATTTTCCACTAATAAGGTATTAATAGAAAATACTTGTCTAAAATGAAAATCATATTGTATTCTTATGTTTCTACCACTATTTCATTTTTTGTTCCAATGTTATGCTTTTATGGCTTGTGTTTTTTATTTCCTTATGATTCATGTCTTATAAACTTCCATGCTTTATGACATGATTCATGTATATGATCTTTGATATTCAGGTTATGATCTTCTATTTTCATGATCATGTTCTCATTCCCTTAAGCTCATAATTATTCTTACACATATCCCTTATTTACCCTTACTAAGAATTTGATCTCATCGCTTTTTATGTTTCCTTTGTAATGTTATAAAGAATGGTTTTAGGTAGAATTATAAAAGGTGGATATATTTATGGTATATGTTGAAGATCATTAACTAGGATATAATATTTTGTTTCCATGTTACCAAATCCACTAAACTATTACCGTCCTTGGACATATATTTTTTTAATGTGCTTAATATTAATCTAAATGATGTAATATCCCTGTATGTTAAGTCTAGGTCTATATAGTTGGTATCAAAGGAATGGTTTAGTCAAACATTGGAAACTATGATGATAAAATATTAGTGATACCCATTTTTATATTTCTAACGATATGTCTTGGGATGTCACTAAATATAAGTATAGGGATGAGATAACATTTTTGGAAAATGTCTAGGAATTTTGGTAGATGATAGAATGAGTGGTTTCCTATAAATACATCTCTATATGGATATTACAAGTTTATGTGGCTCTAGAATAGATGTACCCAGGCATAAAAACATTGATATGATTTTCCAAGTCTGGCGTAGGGTAATCTGGTACACAAAAATAGGTCTTTCTACACACCTGGTTTGACACTTTCTGGGGATATGATTTTGGAATTCACAAAAATATTTGAAAACCTTCTTGAACTATTTACTTATAAGTTTGCTATGAAAAACGTAGGATGAATCTATGGTTTCATATATTAATTATGGTTTCTTGATTTATACATCGTTTAATTAATTATTTTCATGACTTTTTATTTTCCTTCTATGATAGGTAATGATAACACTATGCTTCTGGTTTTAGTAAATAGAGGTAACTAGAAGGAAATAGATTAACATTGAATGATATGGATGATTTTATAATGATCAGTCAAGTGGGATGATCGCTAAAGTAAGATATGTTGTGATAATACTAAATCATTTTTCATAGAACATGATTAACAATGTGTACCTTAATCAACTCTCGGACTCACCAAGGAAGATAAATAAAGAGTTATCTCTGAGTTAGAGTAATGGAGACCATGGAGGAAATAAGATTCAGTTTCCTTTATGTCAAGAATGTAGAAATAATATACTAATTGAATGACTTAGTGGAAGAAGAATATGTTTCTACTATGGAAAACAATTAAATAAAGAATGTGAATGTAAGGAAAAAAATGAAGAGTTTTCTTATAAAAATGGATAAAAATGTTGGCCCCCTAAGACATCATCAAAGGTTAAGTGTTTTAAGTGAGGGGTAATTAGTCACCATGAATCTAAATGTCCCAAGATTAATTCTCTTAAAGGGAACCATCAAGGTGGTGCGAGTAATGGTTACATTACTAATGATGATGATACTATATATGAAATGTTAAAGGAAAGAGGTATTGTGTAATAGGAAGATGTATCCTTGTTATTATAATAAGGATTAGATGAATAATAAATGTTTGTATGTGTTTTGAATAAAAAATTATGTTATATGAGATACGAAATATACAATTATTGTTCTACTTTTGTTTTTTCTCAGTATTTTCATGTTGATGTTTAATTTTATCGATGGATAGGTGAAGTAATTTAATTACAAAGTAATATTTTTACTAAGGGAAGGTATCCCTTAACATGTTATTTAAGCTAATATAATATGGTTATGAATTAGTAAAATGAATGTAATGATTACCATGGAACTAATTAAATACATGTTGATAAGTAGTTCTTTCTATCATGAATGAATTTTACAACTTCTTGGATTTATGGAATATATCTAGACATCTATGGAAAAAAGGAAGCATTCATGTTTTCCAATAGGATTTATGGTAATTCAGGTTTTTACCACATTTTAAGATAATTTACCATGAGGGTAGTCAAATGTTTAGAATGTAACCACCATGAAAACTTTTTGATATATGGGGGGTCAATGTTAAGCGGATTTCATGACTTTATTTGCATGTTTTTGGATTTTCATCTTTTAGAAGGTTTATAAGGTTATCCATTCAATATAACATTATGTTAAAATTTAGAGGAAATATTTATGTATTGATATTGTATAGAGATCCATGGTTAAAATGATATTTAGTTATTAACCTTATTTCATGGATTTCCATAATATTTTGGAAGATATATTAGTATGGTTTTAAGAAAGGACATCATGTATGTTAGGTGACAACCTATAAGGTCTGGAAAGGTAGTAGGTCTTGAACACATGAATTTAGTACGATAAGGGTTTCACACCTACCACTGACCTATTCTATATCCTGGTTAATATATAATTATATTTGATGAATAATTATTTATGATGAAACCGTAGTGTTACTTTTTATTTTTTAGAATATTTATAGATTAATAGTTATACATTTCATTCTTTTATGAGCCTTAAGATCTGCTAAAAGTGTATTTTATCACTTCATACATAAAAGATAATTTTAAGAAGTCCATTACATGAAGAAATGGATGAATTATAAATTTATAAAAGCACAACTAAAGAATGGAATTTTATTATATAAATATATCAATTAAGTATATTTCCTTATATTCATGGTCAATAAAATAATTACTCAAAATTAGGATAATGTTCAAAAGAAAATGTGTCATCCTAATACCTTATTTTTTATCAACTTATGTCCATTTAAATCATCCCAGATTTATGAATTTGAGGCCCTCAAATTTCCTTTGGTCATTCACTTTTTTTTGTTGATTCCCTCAATCACTCCCTATAAATATTTATGCTTTCCCCTATATCCAATATTCACTCCCAATTTGTGTTCTCTTATGTGGAAACCTAGTTATATGTTCCTTTTGGTTACCATTATGGTCCCAAATTTCTATTTTAAGGGATGTTTGATTAATCATTTTTATGATGTGTGTTTATTTGAATGAATCTTTTATGCATTAGACTATTGCTAACCCAAAAAATTAGAGGGACAATTCATTTAAAGGCAGGTAGAATGTAACACCCTGAGATTTTGGGAATTATTTTTTTCAATTAATTTATCGTTTTGATATTTTTCATTTCACGTGAGACTCATAATAGTTATATATATATATATATAAACATTAACACAAACATTCCTTTCACACAAAATACTGAATTTTCTTGAAATATACACAATAACAACCTGTCTTGAACTATATGAAATTATGAATTGGTTTGCGTTGCCCTGTAGGGTCCTGAAAATTCTTCCAAGGGAAGAAAAAACCCCGTAATCGCTTTTCATAAGAATTTAACTAATTATATAAGTTTATCTAGGTGAAGGGACACAAATTTAGTTCTGATTTATTTGAAGTAACTTGAAGGAATTCAAGTTTTTAATTGGCCCGCGTACCATCACCAGGAATGGTACACGAAGAAGATGGACCGTGAACTGCCAGGTATGCTAGACGGTCTGCAAACCGCTGGCCCGTGAAGTGATGGATTTCAAGCAAGGAAAACCGTGAACCATGCAGAAGATAGTCCACATACCATGCCATGAACCCATCAGTTCGGTTATTAAGAAGATATGCAGGGTTTCACAAACCTTTATTGTGAACCAAAGTCTCTGCAAAACTCGGTTGACCGAGTCTTCTGTGGGTTAGAAAATTGCTTCAATGGGCCTCAGTAAATGGTTTCATGTGCCCAGTAGATAGGATCATTTAAATGCTCTATAAAGGGAGGAAAATAATAGAATAAAACACTTGGAGAATGAGTAAGATAGGATACATATAGAAGGAAGGACGGGCGACAAAATCTTGAGGAAAACTTAGAGGATGCACTTCAGCTTTCGTCTTGTTTCATCAGCGAAGCACAACCCGCAAACCACTTCCTCTGCAAGTACAGCTAATTGTGAACCATAAAAATGCGGAAATTGAGTAATAATAATATAAATACAAAAAAAAACTAGTAATACATGAACCAAATACTTATTACAGATGAATTTTGAATGAATGGAAATTCCCCTAACCCTCCTTCAATATGGCACTCTGCATAGCGTACCGCTAAGTGGACTGAACCTAGCGTCGTGTACCAAATTGGTATGTGGATATAACCCAAAGCAGTATGGTGAGCCACGTACCACTTTGGTAAATAGTTGGAAATACCCATGAAAATTTACCACACTGATACGCATATGGATCTCCTGTCCGCATACCACTATGGTACGCGGAACCTTTCCCAACCCGCATTAGAAACCGGTATGCGAAATAGAGTGTTTTGGGTGTTGTTACCTCTAGTTCCAACCTCACCCCTCCATTATCGTCCAGTCCTCCATAATTCCCCCACTAACCAGTTCTATGGTGCTAGGACAAAGCCTCCTCTAAGTCCACTGGACCCGTATGATTAGGTCATCGGGAACATCAGCGCACCCCATTGAGTCTTCATACCCATGGTTAGTAGAGTCTTGACACCCTCCCAACAATGTTGCAGGATTCAAGAATTCCTGTAAGGATACATTACCATAGTGACTAGGAGTCCAACCTTGGGATGTCGACGAGAACCTCCCCATTCTCAGGATTAGGGGTGATCACTTTCTTTTCCATTCAATGAGGGAAAGTGATATGCTAGAGTGGTTATGTTTTCTCACCCCTTGGGTGAGGAAGAAAATTATCCCTTTCCCAAAAGGTGCTCCGAGTCTCTCCCACCGAGATAAGTCCCTAATCTTCCAAGACAGGGTCACCTGACCTTCAATGTCATTTCACATTGAAAGGTTCATTTCTCTGCACCCTCTCCCATGGTTTCCCCAACATCATTTGTCACAGGCTCTCCCTCTCCCACCAACAGGGGAGGAGTCATGTGCATTATCGAATCTTTCACATCCTCTTGTTTGTCACACTAAGCATGACTCAAATGGGATTAGAGGTTTGTGAGGATTAAAAACGACACCCATATTCTGAACTTCATGAACTCTGAATCCTGACCGAACCAGGATACATAGGACGCTTACAAGAAGGCTTGAGTTCAAATGGGTTCCCAACCATAAATTGTCAAACCAACAATGTCCTGTCAAATGGGAATCTTGTAACGACCCAATGGTTCATTAATGGAAAATCCATCTTGATCTAGTTAAATATCTATTTATGAAAAATATTTTTCTTATAAGATGTCAACTTTTTTGGTTTTATGTTAAGAATTATGACCATTGTTAATATAGTTGTTGAACAGTGATCACATGATTAGTATACCTATAGGACCTTAACAAATCTGATTCACTCAGACAAAAGAAGCGATGGCCTCATCCAGTAGAATTGCCCCATACGAAGCCCATTTGTCAGAGCTTGGAAAAGAGGTGGCATCCTTGGGCTTCATCCTTGACTAAGCCCAAGCTGAGCTTCACCATGTCAAGCTCGAATGGGACCGTCTACGAGAAAAGTGGATGTTGATAGAGATTACCACTCGAGCGATGTTATCCGAGCCACCCCAAATGTCTGTCACCATCGCACACCATACCCTTAGGTCTTATGCGGCTGTTTAAAGGGGTTATGTAACAAATAAGTAGTACTATGTTCATGTACATTATTTTTTATATAATAATTAATAAAATTTCTAGCCACTTTTGATAAATTGTAAAATGTTTCTAAAGTACAAATGGTGTTTTTAGTTATTATTTAATTAAGAAATGTATTTTATTAAATCGAGGGATTTTTGAATTAAATAATATTTTAATAAAATAATAATAATATTATTAAATTAATTTTTATTAAATATAAATGATCTTATAATTATATGAATGCAATTAAAATTTTATATAAAGGTTTGAAACCCATTTCTGTCAAAACCCGTGAATTTTCAATAAATGTTGGTTTTTATTATAAAAGTGAAAATTGACATATTGAGAATTTTTTTTAGATAAAATAAATTCCATTTCTGGAATCAGGATGTCAAAATTATCTGACAGTGAAGTTTTCATAATTTTCTGAGACAGTCAAATTTTTGGGTAATAATTAATACCGTTTAATTATATAATGTGTTTATGACATCATAATGACCCAATGGTGATGTAATAAAATACCATAATCTTTATGTTCGGACAATATATGTTTTAACATTAAAATAATGTAATTTTGGGTTTGTTTGACTTACATTTCAAAGCATTAATGGACCCCTCAAGATATGTTAAAAACTTTGCCTTTTTAAATTAATTTCCATGAGAGTGTGACTCACCTCCACATAAGAAACCTTATTATTTGAATATGTTCGGACCTGGGATTTATAAAATATTGTTTTACTCTTCCCTTTTCCAAAATCCATGGGCAAAAACCATGGTATGGTTTGTGGTTTGGATTAATTTAATGTAAGGGGACCCAAACCTAAATAATAATGAATTCTCTCATCTTTCCTATATGAACCCACCCAAGCTCCAAATTCCTCCTCACTCAAAGCCCTTGGAGTTCGTCAAAACTCTGACCTACTCTCTCTATAATCCTCCCTAGGTGCCCCAAGCTCCCAAGAATCCTCTCACAAGCCTCTCTCTAGCCTTTGGAAGCACACATCCAAGTAAGGGTTTTTTCTTCCTTTCTCATTTTTGTCAATTTTCTTTAAGTTGTATTTCCATTTAAATTTCAATTATGAATGTTGGGGTATGGTTTCCCACCTCCCCCATACTTCCATATTTTTGTTTGAATGATGGGAGACCCCTTTATCTCTCATTAAATGCCTCCCATGTACACCTGTCACTATGCCGAAATTCTGAAAGGAACTTCTCTCTCTTCTTTTACATTCGAGCAATAATTTTGTATCATGAATCTAAATTCCATTAAAATTGTTGGGAAATGTCTCTATATAACCTCCTTACTTTCCATTACATGTAAATATGATGAGTAACCCTATTCTCTCTCACCAACCTTTTTTATGAATTCTTATGTCACGTCGTTACGCTACTGAAATCGCACCGATTTTCTAAGCCAATGCCATTGTGCAGTGGATACCATGCCCATTTCTCCATCAAGGGTATCCACCTTTATACACCTTTACTTATTGATTACAATGTTTCATGTATGAATTACACATTCCTTTATCGTGGAATAAATGATTATGTTTTTGGAATCCATGTTTTATGATCCATGTGGCACACTTATGCATGAAATGAAATGTTTAAGAAGGCTGCGCCCTTATAGCGCTCCAATGCATTGGGTAAAGTATAGTATCATGATACGTCATGTGCAATGAGTGTTGACTCATGATAACTCAAGTGAAATGAGAGTTTACTCATGCTTCATGTGCAATGAGGTTTTACTCATGCTCCATGTGTAATGAGCCTTGGCTCATGCTAATTCCATGATAAGTGTTGTTGCCACATCTCCATGTTATGATTATCATGATTTATCATGCCTTTATGTTCATGTTTCTTTTATGATCTATTGATATACCTATTGTATAACATGTATTTTACTCCTCATGTTATTCCATGTGAACTCCCTTACTGGGCTTTATAGCTCACCCTTTTCTTATGCATGTCCTCGGGTTATCCCATGAAATGCTATGTACGAAGAATGTAGTGGTCATGTAAAGGAAGTTCTCAATAAAGATGTTGTATCTCATGTTTTAAGTTTTTATGTAATGATCCTAATCCCCAAAGACACTAAACCTCTTGATCTTCATTGTTGTATCAAGTGATTTTTTATGTAATGAATCATGTTTAAGTTGTAATTAAAAGCAGGGTTGTCATAGTTGCTATCAGATGATAGGTTTAGTTATTTTTGGGATTAGGAAACCCTAGTAAATCCTTTGATACAAGACTATGTACAATAAAAACGTCCCTAAGTTTTGTTGAGTATTGAGTATGTGGGTTATCATGAAAATAAATCCATGTTTGGATACGAGCAGGTAGAGGCGGATCTGGCACAGATGTATCCTAGGGGTAAAACCCGAAATCACCTCTTTGATCTAGACTCGAACGTGAACTGGTGCAGGACAACGGGCCTTGCTGCACTATTGGTTATGAGAGTCCCAGGGGATATGTTTTGATAAATTCACAAGCTTAGTATGATCCCTTTTTAAGGGAATTAAAAAAATTCCCATACGAATATTTGTTAGAAAGTAGATCATGAAAATCCAAGATTGAAGCCTATAGACTCATGAGTTATGGAATGAAAGTTTATTTATAAGTCATCAACTTTTGAATTTGGATTACCCTTTATGTGTTACCCCTAACATTCCTTTTATTCCAGCCAATGGTCAGTAATAGGAGGACTCAGGATAACAGCCGTTGTGAAGATTAGTGTGATGACGGTACTAATGAGATTTCCAATCCAATGGGAGAGGGAATCGCGAACTCTGTCACGCTTCTCTCTCAGCTAACTCAAGTTTTGAATAGAATCACGAGTCAAGAGGAACGTTCAACCCCCCTAATAAACAACAAGTTTCTATCGAGAGCTTCATGAGACAAAGGCCTGCTACTTTTAGTGGATCATCTGATCCCACGATCGCTGAACAATGGAGCAACTCCATTGAAAAGATATTCTTCATCCTCCAATGTTCTGAACAAGAGAAGGTTCTCCTGGCGGCTTATCATATGGATGGTGAAGATGATCAATGGTGGACGTTGATCAAAAATATGAAGCTTGAGGAGGAGATCGAGGTGTTGGAATGGAAGGATTTCCGGAAGATGTTTTTTCATAAATATTTTCCGCGCACCCTCCGGCTTAAGATGGAAAGGGAATTACTTTCCATCATGAAAAAATATGAAGAATCTGTTGGATCATATGAGGAAAACTTCACAAGGCTTGCACGATATGCTTCCGTCTTTGTCGTTACCCCCGAATGCAAGGTCGACCGCTTCATTGGTGGGTTGAAGCCTAGCTTGCAGAAAGTATTAGCGATCCGTGACTTCGATAGCTATGAGGAAATTGTCCGATGTGCCCTCAAGGTTGAAATGGAGATCGGGGAATCACAGGGGTATCATGGGGAAAAGAAGCTTAAGGGGGTCTTCAATTCTGGTGCTCCGATGGATAAATCCAATGGTGCTAAGAAGATCCAGCACCCCACTTGCCCAAAGTGTGGAAAGAATCAACCTAGAAATTCCTTTAAGGGGATGAGAAAATGCTTCAGGTGTGGAAGAGAAGGGAACCTAGCTGTTATCTATTGGCAAGAAGGACCCGAGGTTGCGATAGAGGAGATTAATGCTATGTTCGAACCTCAACGCGTTGTTCAATGCTATAAATGCAAAGAACCGGGTCATTTTGAAAATCAGTTCCCTAATCCAAGGGTTATTGGAGGAAACCAACAACCTCCAAGACAGAAAGGAAGAGATTTTTCCATCACATCTGCCGAAGTGAACCCTGACAACGAAGTGGTGACAGGTACGCTAGTTATTCATTCATGAATAGCGAACATACATTTTTATTCAGGTTCTACGCATTCTTTTATATCTCGAAAGTTTAGTAGAACAATCCCAGCACCACCACAAATCATGGAAGTAAAGATGTCGGTGAGTACGAAAAATGGGGAAATCATTGCATCCCATGAATATAAGTACTCCCCTGTTATAATATATGGATTGAATTTCTTGGAGAACCTCGTCATACTCCTTCTGGTGGAATATGATGCAATTCTTGGAATGGATTGGCTTTCCTTATATAGAGCCAACATAAATTGTCGGGAGAGGGAAATCACACTCCATATGGATAATCGACCCCCGATTATTTACAAGTGTAAGGAGGAAGATGAATCTCCTTTAGCTCCATCATCTCAAGCATGGATATTACTGCCTTATGAGCACACATATCTAGCACATATGACTAAGTCCATGGAAGAAACTATCCTTGAAGAAATGCCTATTGTGAGGGAATTCGCTGATGTGTTTCCCGAGGAACTACCTGGTCTTCCTCCAAGAAGAGATGTTGAGTTATCAATTGAACTTATTCTTGGGGCGCTACTAATATCCAAGACTCCATATATAATGTCTATTGTAGAGCTTGAAGAGATGAAGAAACAACTACAGGAGAATCTAGATAAACGGTTTATACACCCAAGTGCTTCACCATGGGGTGCACCAGTCTACTTCGTCAAGAATAAGGATGGGTCAATGCGGCTTTGCATCGATTATCGTGAAGTTAACAAAATCACGATAAAGAAGAAGTATCCTCTCCCAAGAATCAATGAGTTGTTTGATCAGATGCGTGGAGAACAATACTTCTCCATGGTGGATTTGTGGTCGGGATATTAAGTAAGGGTGAAGAAGGAAGTTGTCCCCAAGACTGCTTTTCGTACAAGGTACGGGCACTATGAATTCATAGTAATGACTTTCAGACTCACCAATGCTCCAAAAATATTCATGGACTTGATGAATAGAGTCTTTAGAGATTACCTTGACAAATATTCGGTAGTCTTTATAGATAATATTCTAATATACTCCAAAACAATGGAGGGTCATGAGGAGCATTTAAAAACTGTACTAGAGTCTTTGTTCAAGGAGAAGATCTATGAAAAGTACAGCAATTGTGAGTTCTGGTTGAAGGAGGTCTCATTCTTTGGCCATATCATCACAAGCAAGGGGATATCTGTGGACCCCTCCAAAATAGATGCAATTGAGGGATGGTTGAGGCCAACATCGGTAACAGATATCCGTAGCTTCTTGGGGTTAGCTGGATATTATTGATGATTTGTGAGAAATTTCTCACGATTTTCCAACCCTCTTACCAAGCTAAATCGAAAGAGAGTAATGTTATCTTGGAGTAATGAATGTAAAGAAAGCTTCAAGGAGTTGAAAAGGAGGCTTATCACCGCACCCGTGCTCACATTACCCACAAGTGGGGATCTTTTTGTGGTATTCAGTGATGCTTTGAAGAATGGATTAGGATGTGTGCTGATGTAGAATGATAAAGTGATATCATATTCCTCAAAGAAGTTGAAAATCCATGAGCGAAACAATCCAACGCATGATCTGGTGTTGGCGGCTATGATCATTGCCTTGAAAATCTGGTGGCATTATCTCTATGGAGAGAAATGTGAGATATATACTGACCACAAGAGTCTTAAATATATATTCACATAGAAAGAGCTTAATATGCGCCAGAGAAGATGGATAGAGATCACAAGGATTATGAATATTCAATACATTACCACCCTGGGAAAGCGAACTAGGTGGCAGATTCCCTAAGTAGAAAGGACCCAGAAATTCTATCAAGGATGAGAATTGAGAAGGATCCAATCTTCTTAGACTTGATAAAGATGGACATGGGAATCATAAAGAAGGGAACATCATCAATCCTTTCACAAATTATTGCTCAACCATCTCTTTTGGAAAGGTTAAAGGATGATCAGAAGGATGATGTGGGAATTCAGGAAAAAGTGGAAGCTATAAAAAAAGGGAAATCCTCGGAGTTTAATGTTAATGAATAAGGAATTGTGCAGTTTGGGAAAAGACTATGTGTTCCATCATGTCTGGAGCTGAAGAAGGAACTTTTGGATGATGCACATAGTTCAAATTTCTGTATTCACCTAGGGAGCACAAAGATGTATCGAGATCTTTGAGAAAACATTTGGTGGGATAATATGAAGACGGATATTGGTGAATATACATCAAAGTGCTTGTTGTGTCAGCATGTGAAGGAAGAGAGGCAGAAGTATAAGGGGATGATGCAACCATTGACCATACCAGAATGGAAATGGGAAAACATCACCATGGACTTTGTCACCGGACTTCTGAGGACATCCAAAGGCAATAATGCAATATGGGTTATTGTGGATCATCTTACAAAGACTGCACACTTCATTTATATTCGGAAGAATTTCCCTTTGGATCAACTGGCACAGATATATATCAGGTAAGTGGTAAGGTTGCATGGTGTACCACTATTTATTGTGTCTGACTGAGCTCCAAGATTCACCTCTATGTTTTGGAAGAGTCTTCAACTTGTTCTGAATACTGAACTGAACTTCTGTACGGCCTATAATCCTCAAACTGATGGACAATCTGAGCAGACTATCCAAACACTTGAGGATATGTTGAGAGCGTTCTCAATGGACTTTAAAGGAGGATGGGATCAACATCTTTATCTGGTTGAGTTCTCTTATAATAACAGTTTCCACTCAAGAATCCAAATGGAACCATATGAAGCCCTATATGGGAAAAGGGGAAGAACACCGACATGTTGGGATGAGGTCGGTGAACGTAACCTTCTTGGACCAGAAATGGTCGAAGAAATGGTGGAGAAGGTGAAAACCATTCAGCAGCATATCAAGGTGGCCCAGAGTCGATAGAAGAGTTATGCAGATAATCGTTGATGTGATGTTGAGATTAAAGTCAGAGACATGGTTTTTCTACGCATTTCTCCGTGGAAGAAGGTCATGAGGTTTAGAAAGAAAGGGAAGTTAAGTCCAAGGTACATCGGCCGCTTCAAAATTCTTGATCGTGTCGGGGTTGTGGCCTATCGACTAGCACTTCCACCTACTATGGCCAATGTACATGATGTCTTTCACATATCCCTCTTAAGGAAGTACATACCAGACCCTTCACATGTACTCTCTTCTGAGGTGGTACAATTGGAATACGATCTTTCTTATGAGGAGGAACCAGTGAAGATCTTAGATAATAAAGAAAAAGTTCTACAAAATAATAAAATACCCCTCGTCAAGGTGTTGTGGAGAAACCAGAAGTTTGAAGAAGCGACATGGGAATCGGAGGAGAATATGAAGCTAAGTTACCCACATCTGTTTTAGTGTGGGAAAAGGAAAAATTTTGAGGGTGAAATTTCTTAAGGGGGGGATATTTTAACGGCCCAAAGTTTCATTAATGGAAAATCCCTCTTGATCCAGTTAAATGTATCTTTATAAAAAATATTTTTTTTTATAAGATGTCATCTTCTTTGGTTTTATGTTAAGAATTTTTACGGTTGTTAATATAGACGTTGAACAGTTATCACATGATTAGTATAAATATAGGACCTTAACAAATCAAATTTACTCAGAAAAAAGAAGCGATGGCCTCATCCAGTAGAATTTCCCCATACGAAGCCCATTTGTCGGAGCTCGGAAAATAGGTGGCATCCTTGGGCCTCACCATTGACCAAGCCCATGATGAGCTTCACCATGTCATGCTCGAACGGGACCGTCTACGGGAAAAGTGTAAGTTGATAGAGATTACCACTCGAGCGATGTTATCCGAGCCACCCCAAGAGTCTGTCACCATCGCACAACTTACCCTTAGGTCTTATGCGGCTGTTTTAAGGGGTTATGTAACAAATAAGTAGTACTATGTTCATGTACATTATTTTTTTAATAATAATGAATATAATTTCTTGTCATTTTTGATACATTGTAAATAGTTTTTAATGTACAAATGGAGTTTTTAGTTATTATTTAATTAAGAAATCTATTTTATTAAATTAAGGGATTTTTGAATTAAATAATATTTTAATAAAATAATAATAATATTATTAAATTAATTTTTATTAAATATAAATGATCTTATAAATTTATGAATGCAATTAAAATTTTATATTAAGGTTTGAAAGCCATTTCTGTCAAAACCCATGAATTTTCGATAAATGTTGGTTTTTATTTTAAAACTGAAAATTAAAATATTTAGAAATTTTTTTAGATAAAATAAATGTCATTTATGGAATCAGGAGGTCAAAATTATCCAACGGTGAATTTTTCATTATTTTCTGAGACAGTCAAATTATTGGGTAAAAAATAATACCGTTTAATTATATAATGTGTTTTATGACATCATAATGACCCATTGGTGATGTAATAAAATACCATAATCATTATGTTAGGTCAATATATGCTTTAACATTAAAATAATGTGATTTTTGGTTTGTTTGACTTACTTTTCAAAGCATTAATGGACCCCTCAAGATATATTCAACACTTTTCCTTTATAAATTAATTTCCGGGGGAGTGTGACTCACCTCCACATAAGCAACCTTAATATTTTAAGAAGTTAGGACCAGGGCCTTATAAAATATTGTTTTCATCTTCCCTTTGCCAAAAAACATGGTCAAAAACCATGGTATGGTTTGTGGTTTGGATTAATTTAATGTAAGAGGACCCAAACCTAAATAATAAAGAATTCTCTCACCTTTCCTATATAAACCCACCCAAGTTCCCACTTCCTCCTCAATCAAATCCCTTGGATTTCGTCCAACATATGCCCTACTCCCTCTATAATCCTACCAAGGTTCCCCATTCTCCCAAGAAGCCTCTCACAAGCCTCTCTCTAGCCTTTGGAAGCACATTTCCAAGTAAGGGTTTTTTCTTCCTTCCTCATTTTTGTCAATTTTCATTAAGTTGTATTGCCCTTTTAATTTCAATTATGAATGTTGGGGTATGGTTTATAACCTCATAAATACTTCCCTATTATTGTTTGAATGATGGGAGACCCCTTTCTCTCACATTAAATGCCTCCCATGTACACCCGTTACTATGCCGAAATTCCGAAAGGAACTTCTCTCTCTTCTTTTACATTCAAGCAATAATTTTGTATCATGAATCTAAATTCCATTAAAATTGTTGGGACATGTATCTATATGACCTACTTACTTTCCATTACATGTAAATATGATGAGGAACCCCTTTATCTCTCATCAACCTTTTTTATGAATTCTTATCTCACGTCGTTACGCTGCCAAAATCACACCGATTTTCTAAGCCAATGCCATTGTGTAGTGGATACCATGCCCATTTCTCCATCAAAGGTATCCACCTTTATGAACCTTTACTTATTTATTACAAAGTTTCATGTATTGATTCCACATTAATTTATCATGTAATACATGATTATGTTTTATGAATCCATGTTTTATGATCCATGTGTCACACTTATGCATGAAATGAAATGTTTAAGAAGGGTGCGCCCTTATAGCGCTCCAATGCATTGGGTAAAGTATAGTATCATGATACGTCTTGTGAAATGAGTGTTGAATCATGCTAATTCAAGTGAAACGAGGGTTTACTCGTGATTCATGTGCAATGAGGGTTTACTCATGCTCCATGTGCAATGAGCCTTGGCTCATGCTAAATCAATGATAAGTGTTGTTGCCACATCTCGATGTTATGATTATCATGCTTTATCATGAATTTATGTTAATGTTTCTTTTATGCTCTATTGATATTACTATTGTCTAACATGTATTGTACTCCTCATGTTATTCCATGTGTACTCCCTTACTGGGCTTTATAGATCACCCTTTCTTATGCATGTCCTCATGTTATCCCATGCAATGCTATGTATGAAGGAATATAGTGGTCATGTAAAGGAAGTTTTCAATAAAGATATTGTATTCCATGTTTTAAGTTTTTATGTAATGATCTTAAGCCCCAAAGACACTAAACCTCTCGATCTTCTTCGTTGTATCAAATGAAGTTCTATGTAATGAATCTTGTTTAAGTTGTAATAAAAAGCAGGGTTGTCATAAAGCTACCATGCGTAAGACCCACACATCTTATGAACTATGCGAACTCTGATTCCTGACAAAACCAAGATATGTAGGATGCCTACCAGAAGTCCTGATCACAAATGGGTGCCCATCCATAAAGGGTCCACCCAACCATGTCTCATCAAATGGGAAACTATTACGCGTATTCCTCACACATCTTCTCAACTATGAGAAATATGATTCCTGACCAAACCAGGATACGTAGGATGCCTACCAGAAGGCCTAAGATCAAATGGGTTCCCATCCAAAAAGGGCTTACCCAACCAGGTCCCGTCAAATGGGAATCTTCTTGCACATAAGCTGCATACATTTTCTAAACTATGAGAACTCTGATTCCTGACCAAACCAGGATACATAGGACACCAATCAGAAGGACTGAGCAAAAATTTCCCCCATCCATAAATTTTCCACCCAATCATGTCTATCAGACGGGAAGCTTCCATGCATAATCCCCACAAATTCCAAATTACTTGGGTTATTAATCCTCTCCCGAGGATACATAGGAATCCTTCCTTGTGGGCCCAATCCCAACATCAAGTCACCATCTGTCCCCCTAGATGACAATAAAATCTAGAAAACCTTATAATATGGCTATGAAAACATCACCTCCGTGGCATAAAACATATGCATTCTCACGATGATCTTGAAAACCAAGGGTAGCCCATGGACACACTCTTTGGGAATGAACTAAGGATTCACAAACATATCAACATGACTTAAATCTATAAGAGTGTCCCGTAACAGGTGAAAATCTACCCCTGGAAGGGTGTGGTGAGCATGATCTCCCATCCTCTCAAACAATGGAGTCATCAAGTGTCGCTGGCCAAATCATCAGTCATCGAGCGCCTACCGTTGAAAAAATGGTCCATGAATCATGGATACTAGGGTCATTGGGAATTCTGGTCTCCATAAAAAAAACAATTGGAGACCATCTAAGAAAGTTATATCTGACAAGGACTGATTTAATGAGTGCTTGATCCCCACGTAATCACCCACTGGGACCAACAGTTCCCCTCATGGTTAATTAAAACTTCTTTACAGGATAATGACATTGAACGGGTTGAAACAACGTACTGGTAAACACAATAGGATCCCGTATATATGGATAAAGGTATAGGTGATTATTTTATTCATTCCATCTCTGCACTACCCACATAATGTGTCACCTTAGAGGCAGAACAAAAATGGTGAACCTGACGTGAATCCTTAACCAAGTTGGCAGTTCTACCGACAATGATAAAAGACCAAATGATACTACATGTCAGGCCTTTTTTCCCGAGTATGTGAAAAATATTCCACCTTATAGGCAGTACAAAAATAGTGAACCAAACATGAATCCTTACCCAGGGTTGCGGTTCTACCCTACTCAGGACCCTACTCCCTATAGAAAAAAAGGGGAAGGGGGATAAGCTGAATCACCAAATATGAATGTGTTTAAAGGAATGATACATTGATGATGTTTAGTGGTATGTATGTCATACAACTATTGAAGGTTCCCAAACTCACGCATCATCAATCATGCGGGTGGTCGGAGCCTCAACGAAGAGTAGGACCCCTTTGCCTACCAAATGAATTCAACGCTAGGTGTCCAATATGTTGATCGAAGAGTACCACCAAAACGGTACTCTTTCCACATTGTAGGCTATAAGATAATCCTTATAGTCTGAAAACGTCTGATAGGCACATCTTCATCCATTGTCGGTACCCCAAAACAAGGCGTCATGGGTGATCATCTCAAACCATTTCTAAAGTCTGTCCCCAGAATACGACAATGAATACCTCCCTTACCGCAGGGAGGCAGAAGAAGTCAATGCTAATGACTTCATATCAACTGCACAAGGGACCTAAACACGGGATCCCGCCAGAGAGCTTCGCTGCTGACACCAGATGACTAGGCCTCCTCCTGGTAAAGAAGACCTTATGCCAAGGGCACCTGCCAAAGTCTAGGAGATTCGGGCCCCTCGGGCTGCCCGCCAAGGGTGGGGAATATATAACAAGGGACACACAATCACCCTAGTTCCTGAGGGAAAACACTTCCAAACTAAAACAATGGATTTAAATGGGCAGACATATGACTCTTCCCTCTCCACTCAGTCCCACCACAGAAATAGGGTTTCAGAATACGAGCACATCCATGTCCCGGCTAGTGCTCTCTAGTCCCTCTGTGATGAAAAAGTGGTTAGCTATAGGAAGATGCATATATCTACCGACAAACAACAATCCCACCATCGAAATTGGACGACACTCATCTATATGTAGGCACAAACACCTAAAGATGCATTTCAAGCCTACCATCAATATTGGGCAGCAATAAGCTATACGCATGCATAAATATCTGTTGATGCATATCAATCCCACCATACAAATAAGGCAACAAGAAAATGTGATCATATTCATGTCCCTGCATATGCATAAAAAACTTGTGAGACAAATACAGCGGAAAGTAAGAGGATCATAATCCCCGCTCATGAATATAAAGTCCACCAGTCAAATATGGTGCCAACCAGAGAAGACAACCGGTGATAGATGCATTCCTATTTACTGGCACAACATAACTACCAGA
Source organism: Viscum album (assembly GCA_963277665.1). Lineage (NCBI taxonomy): Eukaryota > Viridiplantae > Streptophyta > Magnoliopsida > Santalales > Viscaceae > Viscum > Viscum album. The sequence goes on along the minus strand of OY728131.1, from coordinate 1,652,204,975 downwards.
ATCTAATGGAAACTCATGGAGGACCGGAGTAGGCACAAAATATTTCTCAGACCTCATAATGATCCTTTATACCTGTTCCATCCATAGATGTATCTCCACACATCATTTCCATAATGTAATATCATACATTGATTCAATACCATATCCTCCAAACATGACATGATATCATTGCATCGGTGAAAAAGGAGAGAAATCGATCCCAAAACCAGATTTCCTCAAACAGAATGACCCACTCACAAATTGATTTAGTCACTATGGAGTAGTTATGCATCCTCGATCTTGTCCAAGAGGGTCGACTACAATATCCCACAATATACGGATAATTTGATCAAGAAAAAATACCCATTCCAACTGGGGGATGCCAGCTCAACATGGTGTCCACTCCAAGGCAGGCATATATCCCTACCAAAACTCAAGATGCTCGTCGATGTATCCCAACAACATCGCGGGACCATAAAAGACAGAAAATCGTATATGAAGTTCATTACCAATAGAAGATGGCCCCTGTTACCCACAAGAGTGCACTCAAAAATGAAAAGTACCAAAGGAAACTGGAAAATAAATAGCACATACATGATTATTCTCTGTTGGAAGCTGGGATTCTTGAAACCCTCAAACCCATATCAATAATTGATCAAGACCTTGTCATTCCATTTCAAAATTTTGGAAGTGGTAGTAGCAGATATGGAGGTCCTTCTTGAAATTTCGCTACCAACAGCTCTGAAGGTCCTCCATAGAGCACCCACAGCGGTTTACTTCATGGGTCAAGAATGATTGATCAGCAGACCGTATCTTCTGATGCGTGTTGGGGTAGACCTCCATATGACCTGAAGATCAGATAGAAAGAAGGGACTACTATTGTTGTTGTCCACCCTGATGGTCCTTCCCAGGTTATACGTTGTAGATATACTACTCCATGTAGTCAGATATCAAGTCATGATGGTAGTCCTTACCATGATGACGGTCATTGAGAAGGTCATCCCCATAATGGCGGTTGTCATGATGGTCCTCCTCATCGTAACGTCAAGCAACAAGAAGGTCCTCCCCTCATTGCAGTATATCCTGAAGGTCCACCCCAGGATGTACTCTACAAAAATTCTCCTTGCATTCAGATATCAAGTCATGATGGTAGTCCTCCACATAATGAAGATCATTACAAAGGCCCTCCCTGCAATTATAGTTGTGGTGAAGGCCCTCCCCATAGTGATTTCAAGTAGAAGGAAGGACTTCTCCTTACTACATCCCACCCTGAACGACCTCTTTAGGGTTTATGCCGATCAAAAACATCCCGCAGTCAGACATCATGTTGAAATAGATGCCCTCACCATTGCAGCACCAATTGCGTAGTTCCTCCCTACAATCAAAATACATGCTAGCAAGAAGTTCCTCTCCTTGCCGGAACAAATATGAGAAATCCCTCCTATGTTTAGGCACTTGGAAAGGAGTCAGACACATCAATCAATCCATCTATAATGAGTGATATTCTTTCTCAACTAGAGGATGGCCCGGGCCCATGCTCATCTTATGAGCCACCCCTGTGGAATCTGAAAATCGCTAAGGCTCCCACCATCCCATTTTCATAAAAGAAAATTTTTAAGAAGCAGTCGAGTTGGGAATATCAAGTAGAGGAGCCTCCAAAAGAAAAACATCATGATATATTGGTTGTGAGAAAACAACTAGCTAGTGATAATATACCAGTGATGTTTTGGTCTATGGACACTTCTCACTTCGACATACCAAGGGAATTTTATAGGGATTGCACGGATATAATTCACCTCAATATATGGAAAACTCTTCGAAAGATGACAGAAAAATTTCTACCCTACGAAGAGTACGTGAACCTTGTCACCACAACAGGGGAGCTTCACCGTATGATCAAACTGGAATCAATCTCATTTGCAAGGAAGCCACAATTACAAAGGAAAAATAAAAACCTTGAACTAGTTTTCTTCCATGAACTACATAAATGGTGTCACCTCATTGGCAACGCCCCAACTGGAGTCACATTCAGGGGAGGGGGGAACATGGAGCTTTACACATCACCCCACGTCCAGTCCAACAGGCCCCAATAGAAATGACATCCTGCAATGTTATCACTAAGGAGAAAAAATAAATAAACCCTACTCAGGAAAGAAGGTTTACTGAACAAAAATCGGCCTAGAGTAAGTCTGAAAAGTTTTAGGGCCAAAGAGATCAAGCCATTGAAAAACTTCTAGGTTAGGTGACCTTGAACATCCAGCAGGATTCCCGCCCAAGGGAAGCCAACCAACAAGCAGTGATCATGTCTTTGAAAGACCATAGACCCTATGCGGGCCCAATAACACACTCAACTTACAACTGCATGGGAGTACGTGAATGTGAACGGGTGGAAATAGTGGAAACTACTACCACAATACAAGAACAACCCCAGCCTACAGAGCTAAGAGCATTTTTAAATCAAAATTGCCCTATAAGACCAAAAAATCTGGTTCGTAGCACATTGACAGGTGAATTGGAATAACCCCAACCCATAGGGCTGGGGGACTTTTTACCTCAAATCCCTATATGGTGGAAGTCTGTATTCCACTGTCTAGAAAGAACGATGGACATAGAAGTTACCCATTCCACCGTTTCTCATTGTTCACACCCTTCAAGACAAAGGCATGTTACGAGGTCATACCAGGTCTCCCTTTGGGTCAATATTGTTCAATAATCCCATATAATACCATATAATGGAAGGAGAAAGTCCAATAAAGGGTGAAAGAATCATTTTCACCATTCAGCACGGGGCACACCACCCCCAATGCGGTATTCCTCAGTGAATATTATGAGAATAAACCCCATGGATCTCACAAGAAATGATGTAGGGGAAGAAGATTCAAAGGAAGATGGTTCCCTCTTAGAGGCATTCCACACCAAGCTCGATGGTGTGAATACATGGAACTAGAGGGTGGTTCTAAATCTTGGTTCCCCCTCAGTCAATCCAACATTACCTCCACCACAAAACTCCAACAAAGAGAAAAATTTATCCAAGGTCTTCTCTGAACCACCGACTCCTCCCAATGAGAGTGTGTACCTCACCCTTGATGAAAGGTTCGCCAAGAAGGAGGAAGAAATGAAAGATCTTAGACGAATTAATGTTGATCTACATCGAGGGAGCTATCTCGCTAGAAGTGTTCCCTCTATGGAATGTCAATAGATTCTCTCAGAAGAGTTTCCCATACCATAGGCACTCATCCTAGTGAATGAAGCAATGCCCGGAGGACCATTCAAATAGTCCTTGGAAGAACATCAAGATTTACCCCCATTGGGAAGGTAGTTTGAATATACCCAGGTAAATCCACAAATGGTTCCCTCATTTGGGAATCCACCCAAATTCTAGTTACACCAGCATGCCTAATATTGGCCCTTGCCACACCTGCTCAAACTCATGCTTGATTGAATATGCATCAAGGGATCATAAACACCATCGAGTAGATACAGCCTGACTAGAATCCATGGATGGGTGGCGTGTGCCAATACAACCAGAGCACCAACCCTACCCGAATGGATGAGAAATGTTCTGCCACCACCAAACATCATGAACCCCGTATTCCCAGAATTAAATGCCTTGAGAGACCCGAAACATCATTTGATGCACTATTACTCTTATTGTGACCCCATTATGGGAACTTCAGAGCAGCAAGAAGTCGTAAAAATCATGTATTTCGTACAAAACATAGAGGTTTCAGCTTTTTAAGGTATACTATCCTACCAACTAATTCAACTACCGGATTAGAGGACCTCCGATGATAGTTTCTCTTTTAGTTCAGTCTAATGCTGCCCGAGCTGATGGTTATTGATCTCATGAACTGAATGAAACAAGAAAAAGAGAGAGTCTCATACTTCATTTTCAGAATGAAAGGCCTGAAATATTCCCCAAACTGGCCACTCCCACATGATGAGATGCTCTCCATGTGCATCGATAACATTTGGCATGAATTAAAAATGCCACTCATCCAAGTGAAGTACTCCAGTGGGCTTAGAGACTTATCTTCCATTCCCCAAATGATAGAAGACTCCTTACAATGGACTAACCTTAATTCCCATGTGGCCCCATCGGGAAGACTCCTCACATTACCATCTCCTTCATAGACAGGGATGAGGATTCCATCATACATAAGCACATCAAACCCTTATATGTGTCCACTAAGGTAAATGGAATTGATGTTTGGAAGGTCTTCATTGAAAACAAATCTAGATTTAACCTCCTCCCGCTGATAATGCTTCGTCGAATAGGATATGATGAAGACAGCTTGACTCCTTGCACTAAAACTCTACTGGGATACGACAAAAGTGAGCAAAAATAGCTGTGATGAATCAAGCCTAAAACTTGGCTTGGAGATCACAAATCATATTTTGAGTTCTTATTGGTCTGGTAGAGTATGGACTTCAATGTTTTGTTAGGGAGGCCTTGGCTACATGGTCATGTTGCAATTATTTACTCATACCATCAGTGAATCAAATATTTCACTAATGGGAAAAACAGGGCGTTTCACAACGATTAATCCCTGTTTGATTTCTATGAGTCAAATTACATCGACGCAGGAATCTATGAGCCAGAAGAAAAACATATTTTGGCTGACGATGTTGATTGGATAAATGCCACAAATGGATTGGATATGGCTTCTTTCGACCCCTATCAGTAGCTTGGGGAGCAGTATGTACTACCCATCAACCTAGTTGAATGCGTAATTACAAGCCCGAATATAGACTTGGTTGTCTACAAGGTCCTTCTTACGACCAGTACGTCCAAAGACATAGAAGAATGGGCTAACTCCCATGTTGTTAGGAAAATACCTGTTGAATACACTCTCGACCCATCCATGGGACATCAAACTGTCCTTGCCTCACACACTAAGGAAAAACATGATTTCTTTCCCAATATTGGAGAAGTTATCCCAAAAATCTTTTCTTCATCATAAGGGGAAGATGATGAAGATGATAATGATGAAGAAGATGAAGAGGAACAAGACCTCAAAGATTCCCCTCCTATGTTTAAGGAAAGTGATTCCATCTCCACTGATGAACTTATGGTGATAAATCTGAGCATTTTAAATGACCCGTGGCCCACTTTAATCAGTGTGGATATGCTTGTCGAAGAACAGGAAGCTTATTCCTCCTTCTTGAAGAATAACCGAGACATGTTTCCTGAAATTACACAAAGATTCCAGGCCTTGATCATGAAGTCTCCACCCATCATCTGGGTTTACCAGAAGATCATCGAGGCTATAAACAGGTAGCTAGAAAGACCCACACGACACATGCTGCTAAAATAGAAGATAAATTTAACAAGATGATAAAATACATCTTCATATGGGAGGTCCAATACCAATCTAGTAGGGAAACATAGTCCCTGTTAAAAAGAAGAATGGACATAATATAATCTGAACTGACTTCAGGGACCTCAATCGGCAATGCCCAAAATTTGACTTATCGGTCATGATCGTAGAATTTTTTATCGATGTAGTAGCCGGATACGAGTCCCTCCCCTTCATGGATGGATATTCTGGATACAATCAAATCCAGATGTCCCATGGAGCTGAAGAAGCTACTACTTTTAGGGCCCCTTATAGAGTGTTCTGTTATAATGTTATTCACTTTAGACTAATGAAATTTGGTGCCACATATCAACACGCCATGCATCGCATCTTCAAACCCTTTTGGGTAAATTCATCAAGTGTTTTGTCAAAGACCTGGTTGTTAAGTCAGGAAAGAACTCGAACCACCTAGAAGACCTTGAAACAATCTTCAACAAATGGAGACAACATAGCTTAAAGATGAATCCCTTGAAATTAGCCTTTGGCATTAACTTGGGAAAATTTATCGACTTCTCCATACACCATCATGGTATCTAAGTCAACCCCAAGAAGACAAAATCCATTCTTCGCATGTCCCCACCTTGCAACCTCAACGAGCTAATAGGTATCTAGGGGAACCTTGCCTACATTAAGTGCTTCATAGATAACCTAGAAGATAAATGTTTACCTTTCACCAATATCATGAGGAAAAGAGTTAAGTATGAATGGAATAATGATTATCAAGAAGAATTTGAAAACCTCAATATATATCTCCTAATCGCACCAATGATCACACATCCAATTGAGGGGAGAGAACTAATTATACACGTAAATTCCCTGGAACAGTTAGTAGGTGCCTTCCTCATGTAGGTCAATGAGGCTGACACTGAGAGAAGCCTCTACTACCTCAGCCGGACCATGAATGATGTCGACACACCGTATTCAAATATTGTAAAGAACTGCTTATCCCTAAACATCGCAGTTCAAAATCATAGGCATTAACTACAGCACAATGAGGTCCACCTGGTCTCCCGCTACAAGCCACTCAAGTATATCCTCAACTGTCACATGAAAAATGGGCACCTATCACGAAGTGTGGTTATCCTGAAACAGTTTGACATACGGTAAGTGCCCTAAAAGGCCATTAAAGGCCAGAAATTAATAGACTTCCGAGTCGAGAACCCCTCAGAATAAATGAAAACATAGGATACTGAACTTCTGGATAAAGAAGTGTTTTCATTCATGAAGAACCCTCGTATGTGGGAAATTTACTTCGATGGTACTTCTCATAACCCAACAACGAAAAGGATGGAGGATCCCAAGATCAAAAAAGTGGGGCTGGGAGTTATACTCATATCTCTCAAAAAGTTCATATTGCCTTAATCTATCTTACTTTAAGAAGGGTTTACAAACTATAAAGAATAATATCAAGCCCTCATTACAAGCCTTGAATTAGCACTCCAGGTGAAAGTCGAACACCTAAAAATAAAGGGTGATTCAGAGCTAGTAATCAAATTGGTTAACACTGACTATGCTATCAAGAATGAAGTGTTTTTTCCCTTAATAAACCATGTTCAAGAAATTATGGAAGAATTATCATCAGAACCAATGTTGACTCATGTCTCATGGTCATAGAATGATCAAGACAATGCTTTAAAAATGTATCCATAACCCTGGATGATCCCGACTGGGATGAAACTATCATTAGTAAAGTTCAAAATCGAATGGTCTTTCCATTTCCATTCATCCAGAGAAATATGAAGGAAATTGATGAAATTGTCCTCATTTCATAGCCTTATGGTCATGCCACCGAGTGTTTTAAACCCGTCTCAAATTACATTCAGAAAATGTAACTCCCACCAGTTATGGCTGAAAAGGAGTAGGTAAAAAGGGTGGTAGTCAATTTTACCCTGTAAAATGGCATAAACCAAGTGAAGGTCCTCAACAAATGAGGCCTCGAAGGAGTCCTTATATGGTGAATTTATGGAGAATAGACTTTTTTCATCATGAAAGATGTGTGAGCCAGAGCTTGTGAAGCACACCAGTCAGCAACCAATATCTCTCACCAAGTCTGAAGGATTGGGTATTACTAGCCTACCATGATAATGGATTTTTCCATATTCAATAATAAATGTCATTCCTACCATGTTCATGATAATTTATTATACATCCCCCCAAAGTTGCTTCATGCGGCTAAATACTCTTAGCCATTCGTCACTTGGGGGATGGATGTTGTGGGACTGTATCCTCCCGCTACATCCAGACAATTCAGGATCATACTCACAGAAACCAAATTATTTTTTAAATGGGATGAAGCCATACACCTTAAAGAATTCGGGGTGAAAAAAATAATCAGTTTTGTGAAGGCCAACATTATCACCAAATTTGGTGTCCCTCACACAAAACTGATGGACAACGACACCAAATTATGCTCTGCTGAGATGGATAAGTTGTATCGGGAATATGTAATCAAGGACAACTGATCATTATGCTATGACAGAGAATCCAATGAGAACATAGAATCATTCAATAAGATTCCTTCCAACATACTTCAAAATCTGGTAGGCAGAGATAAGAAATTGTGTCCATACAAGCTCATTCATGCTTTGTGGGCCTACCGGACCACGACCCGCACAACCACTCAAGAAACCCCGTACTCACTAGTATACAAGGTAGAAGTGTTGTTACCTATAAAAATCCATGTTTCATCACTTTATGTGTCCATTTGCGATCAATTGTCCATGGACAAGAAATCCCAAAGACGGTTTGATGAATTGAACCAGTTAGACGAAAAAAGGCAGCACACTCTAAGCCATTTGGAAATTTACCAGACTCGATTACAGGAGCCTTCAAAAAAAAGATTTTTCTTCAATATTTACTCAAAGGATAAATGGATTTAGTCCTCATAGCCTTGAAGATACTAGGGAAGAATCCCCTGAATCATGAACCAAAGTGGGAATGACCATATGAATTACATCAGGTCTATTCAAATGGATCATATTCCCTGATAACAATGGACATAAATCTCATCACAACTCTTATAAGTTAAATGTTTATGAAGAAATACTTCTTATAAAAATTCCGCAATGTTATTTTCTAAACTATAAGACCATAATCTATGAGTTAAAAATTTCTCCATGTTAAGGTCCAAACTATAATACCTTAAACTACGAGTAATGACAAATCCCTAATTCCAAGGTCCAAACTCTAATACCATAAACAATGAGTTAAAAATGAATCCATGCTAATGTCCAAACTCTAAGAACTTAAAATTTTAGTTGAAATTCACTCCAATTCCAAAATCAAAAATCTACAATGTTATATTATGAGCCATAAAAAATTGCCCATGTGTGTTGGTCCAAACTCTATGACCCTAAATCATGATTCTTCAAAAATTTCCTCCCAATGTGTTGGTCCAAACAATACATCCCTAAACTATGAGTAATCAAAAATCTCCCATGTTTAGGTCCAAACACTAAGACATTAAAATATGAGTAACAAATGTCTCCATGTTAACGTCCAAAATCTAATAACTTAAACTATGAGTTAAAAATGTCTCCATTCCAAGTTCCAAACTCTAAGACCTTAAACTATGAGTTTAAATTCATCCCAATACTAAATTCCAAACTCTATGATGTTAAACTATGAGTCATAAGGAAATGCCCCTATGTGTTGGTCCAAACTCTACAAGATTAAATTATGAGTCCTAAAAAGTTGATCCTATGTGTTGGTCTAAACTCTAGGACCCTAAACTATGAGTCATAAAAATTTAATCCCAATTTGTTGATCCAAACTCTACGACCCTTAACTATGCGTCAAAAATTCTCCCATGTTAAGGTCAAAACTCTAAGACCTTAAACTATGAGTTAAAAAAATGACTCCATCACACCGCCTTTCTACCCATATTTGTAAAGGAAACCCTTATCACTCCTTGTTTATCACAACGAGTACAACTCAGGTGAGATTAGGAATGGTGATAGAGATTCTTCTACAATGGTCAAATATGTGGTAACACGGTAGACCTGACAACTGTGATGGGTAGAATGAAAGTTCCCCCACCCTTTGGACCAAGCCAAACTGGTATGGGGTACACACAGAACTACATACGGATTGATTCATGCCCTCATGGGATACATAGTGACGCCTCAATCTTCAATCCTGGCCCATCCCCATCGAATAAAATGAAAATCCCCCCATAATATTCTTTGACACCTCACACTTGAGAAGGAGACTCTATAACTAATCCTTGTTTCTCACTTCGATTATAACTAACGTGAGCTTAGGATCAGTTGTAGGGATTCTCTTATGAAAATAAATCATGGGGGAGTATGGTAGGTCTAGAACCCGTATCAAGTAAAAACGAAATGCCCTCAGGTGTCCCAAACACATCGAACAAAAGTTTTTAGGGTACATCAATAACTATGTGTGTCTTGATTTCTTCTCTCATGGGATACGTAGAGATGCTCAGATTCGACATCCTAGCCCATCCACTAGAAAAAAAATGCCCATTTTCCCCCATACGTGGGTCAAACCTATATGGAAGCCCCAAGAAGTTCATGGTTAATCATGTTCTAGGTATTCTCACATTCCCAGTTATACATTTCCCATTTTTCACACTCCATACCTAGGGAAAACTTGGATCCTCACAATCATCCAAGGATATTTGGGATAGAAGGACAATTTCTTATGGACACCATTTGATTGACTACGCATTTTATGCCCCAATGGATCTGCATACGTTGCCCACAAAAAATTTCAAACAATAAACGGCAAATTTATCACCAGGAGATTCCTCTCCTACATCAATACGGCCAATGGATTTCAAGCCCCATTTTATCCCTCCTAATTCAAGTCACCCCTGGGATTGTGGTTTAAACCTTCTATCATCACTAGCATATATGGAATGCTGGAACTCCCAGACTGCAATTAACCAGAAACTTTTAATGACCTTTGCAAGGCCAAAATATCAATCACTACACGATGCTAAACGGTGAGGCCAAAATCATCCTCACCGCATGATGATAAACTAAAAGGCCAAAATCATCCTCGCCAAACGATGCTAAATTGTGAGTCCAAAATCATCATCACCGCTTGATGCTAAATTTTGAGACCAAAATCATCCTCACCGCATGACACTAAACTGTGAGGCCAAAATTGTCATCACCGCATGAATTTGAACTACAAGGAAATGTATTTATCCTAAAAGTGCCCCCTAATGTGGAATTTAATATTCTTAGATAGTGGAAAGAAAACCTTGTGATCCTTTGTTTCTCACATCGAGCATAACACATGTGAGCTTAGGGATCTTAGCAAAAGATAAGTTGTGACATTATGACAAAACAACCCAAGAATTTTTTCCTATCACCATGACCCTAAATGGAATGTCACAATTCCCACCCCTACGACGAACCCTGTTTCCTAGCCATGTGATGTTAATTGACCAGGAATTCCAATGATAGAACGAATAACTCACCCTACATTCGGGTCAGATCTATGTAAGAGACATCATTCCATGAGTAAATCAAAACCCAAATGTCCCCAATATGTCCTAGTTTACACCTTCAAAATTCCAAACTATGTGCTTTAAGTGATCTTGAATCCCCATAACCCTCTAAGTCCATATAGTACGGAAGTGCAGTGCCCTGCAGACACCTTTGATTGACTGTGCATATCATGCCCTGGTGGCTCTGCATATGTTTCCCACAAAAATGGTCATCAAAAAAAGATAAATTCATCCATAGTTGAGTCCTCTCATATCTCTGTATTCCCAATGGAATCAAATCAACATTCCACCCCTCCAAATTCAGGGACCGTCAATGTCATGGTTTACATTTTCCTCCTTTTACACATCCTGGATATATTGGAACACACAGGCTCGATTAACCTTTGGTCTCTTTTGAGGTTTCAAAAATATATCTTATCTGTATGGGAAAAGTGGATCCACATTCAAAGGAAGAGTTCCCCCACTCATTTATGGGTTTCCCTGAAGAAGTTCAGCTAAAAAGACTCCTCTTGTGACCAGGGGCACCACTGGTCAGAGGTCACACACCGTATTCAGAAAGTTACCAATCTCTATAATCCTCAAAGTACATCAGAGAAAGAAGGCTAGTGTCTTAGGTACATCTTTTCTTGGATATTCATATCATTCCCCAGTGGCTCTGAATATATATCCCACAAAAAATGGTCGTCAATCAAAGGAAAATTTGTCTATAAGAGAGTCATTTCTAGACTCAGTATACTCAAATGACATTCACATCTTTTCACACCCCAAGATTTGGAAAACTCATGGATAATGGCCTATGTACCTCCTTATTCCCATGTTCCCCTGACATAGAAAATACTCTTAACTGAACTGATCACTTTCCAGCTATCCCTCAGACAATTAAGAAATGTGCAGGAATGATTACCCAGTCAAGGACGATGTGAATGTTCCTAATGTTCTCAGACAACACTACTCAATCCAGCCACCTATTGTGGCTCCCAACATCAAGATAAATTTAAAATGTTGTAAATCCCACTATGCCATTGGGAATGGAAGGCCAGTGTCATAGGGGCACCTTTTCTTGACTTTTCATATCATGCCCCGGTGGCTCTGCATACGTCGCCCAAAAAATGGTCGTCAATCAAAGGAAAAATTGTCCCTAGGAGAGTCATTTCCTACCTATGTATATGTAAAGTGGCTCTTGATCCTCATAAATGTGCAGAATAAAAAATTATAGTGTCAAGAAAAATCCCTATCCCGTGTCTAAGGGATTCTAGTACATTCCCGACTAATAGTCCCGAATTGGGGCCTTACCCCATTAAATTTGGTCATAGTTTTGCAACCTAAAATATCTGTAATAATTTTGAATGGTAGGACTTTGTACTTCCCCAAAAATGGGAGATGTTATACTCTCTAGGGGGAAAATCTGCTGAAGGCACCTATGGGAAAAAGTCGAGTATCAGTTAGCTAAAAAACGCATTGAGCCATCAAAAAAGGTGACAAGTTAGTTAGCTCGGAAAGCCGCAAAGGGAGGCCTAAGTAAAATCCAAGTTATTCCTGCTAAGCCCGTGTCAAGAAGGCTCAAGAAAAAATTAGGGTAATAATGAAAATGAAATTAAAGTTCATGAGGTATTCCATTCAACCTCATTAATAGTTGAACTACATTCACTGAGTCCCTTGGTTTAGGAAAAAATTACAGCTCAATTTGGTTATCTCAATTTACTGATTACAATTCATGGTTTAAAATTAACAGTTAACTGAAATGATCTTGATAGGAAAAAAAATAAATTGGGAATTTAGAGGTAAATTATTCTCATCATATTCCATCAAATATATGGTGGGTATCCATAACCTGGATCCTCTCCTTGAGAACAAGATACGACCTTTATAGGAAACATTTTACAGAGTCTCAAAGCTACATCTGTAATTGGTGAGATTCCCCCATCGCTTGGTGAAGCTTCAATAAGTTCGTAGTCTCTTCTTCTACACTCACTCTCTATGCCTCCACTTCTCTCATGGATTGGAGCCCAATTGTCTCTCCCTATTGTATTTTTTATTGCCCTTCCTCAATGGTAGTTGTGGCCCAAGACCGCTCCTTTTTTAGTAATTCCAGTTTCTGGCATTGTTGTTCCACATTCGGGTCAAGCTACTTCAACATATATTGTTGCTTCATGAGCACATTTTTTAACTTTTCAACTGTCCTAGCATGAGAAGTTGCTTCATCAATGAGGAATTGTTGTGTGGCCACCCGATAAGTCATTGAATCTAGCATAGAAAGTCAAGACTCAAGTGAAACTATTTCTTCCTAAGCAGCAACCAGTTGCCTTACTATATCATAAATTTTTTTATAGTTGAATCCACTAAAACCCAAGACTACCAACTAATAGGGTAAATTTGGATGTTTTGCTGGAATATCTTCCAATTGAGTCTGAGATATTAATCCCCATATGTTCCTCCATGGTTTTTCTGAGTAGAATGAAATTCGGCTAAGCATTCTCAGTTGGTCTGGAAATCACTCCCTAACGATGAGATATAGTTGGGAATGAATGTCACTAGAGATGGACTTGATTTGGCAGCTATAGCATGGCTTGACCCTGCAAAAACCTCATCTCTATTAACCATAATAGATGGAAAGGTATGGACATTCATCGTTACCAAATCATGTGGTTGTGATTCTAAGGATGAATAGGAGACAGAAATACTTCCCTCCCCCAAAGTAGTATAATTTTTTAAAACAGTTGACACTACATCATCAATCATCAGACATTATCCTTGGATATGAGAGTGTACTAAGGACCTAGAACCATAATCAGTCAAAACATAAGTCCTGAAGATGGCCATTAAAAGTTCAATAGTCATTATAAGTCTTGTGGGTATAGTCATTCTGGATTAGGATATTGGTCTCAGAATGATGGGGCGGAAAACATAATGCCTCTCAAAACTGAAAAAAATAGAACGATAGACCACTGTAGATTTTCAGTGGATCATACATCAGCCTACTTGACTGTGATGTTCTTAGATCCACTGTAATTAGGAAAAGTATTTACTTTTGAAGCAATTCTTTTTATGGGGACAAGATCCGCTTGGTCGAGATTTACTGGCCCAACAGTATTTGAAGCCCTTCCAAAATCCAGCAAAACCTGGTGCTTGTCACTGGACTTATCCCCCACCAAAAAGACCATCATGTCCCTCTCCATGAGAATCTGTTCGGCACGATCAAATGAACTCTAGAATTCTAGATGACCTTCCACTAATGTGGTGGAATTTTTTTGAGCAGGGTTAGGCACATCTGAGGGGTCAGCAACACCCTCGGTCTCCTCAAAAGGTCTTAGTTTCCTATTTTGATTAGTTGTAACAGATGGTGATTCTTCCTCTACCCTAAAGGGGAATGGGTATATAGATTCTTGGTAAATCGTTGTTTGGTCACCAATGGGCCATTCGTCAAAGTACATATACGTAACAGTGAGCCAAGAAGGTAAGGATGTTTGGTTCAATTACTAGGTGAGAAGACACTTACTTGTGACCCACCGTCGAATGTGCTTTGACAGTTGGGAGGCTTACTTATGTTTCTTTGACTGTTGGGGAGATAGATCTGGAACAAGATAACTAAGAGTAGCTGGATGATTAATTACTTTGGAAGGGTCGGAAATCACTGCCTCCATATTCTCCAGGAATCTATGAGATCGTTCAGCAGTACCACCCACCGGTGAAGGGATGTATTTCCAATCTATAGTACCTCTGGGAGAATAAGTTGAGGATAAATCTATCTCTCGAGACCCAGCAGGCACGTAAAAAATAATAAAGAAAGGGAGGAATAATTCAGCATCATTACAGTAAATGAATTTAATTCCAAAGGTTGTAGATAAGACCTCTCCATTCGGCCATGGAAATACTTCTTTCAATGCCACGTAGTCTAACCAGTAACACCTGTCTGCAGGAGCATGAAGAAGCATGTCCATTTTAGGCAAGTGAAATTCCACCTCATCAGGCTCTTCATCGGCTGAAATATAGGTATAAGTGATGGCTCCCCCAAAACCTAGAAAATCAAAGTGTTCCCTCTGAATAAGTCTCCATATATCTTTATCTGAAGCGATCTCCCTCAAATCATCCCAAACTATCCATGCTTCATGAAACGCAACCACAATTGGGATAGCCAATGGTGGAGGGGTAACATGAGGAAGTGAGGCAGGCTTCAACATCTGAAAACGTTTCTTGGGTGTCCCTACAAGATCAAGACCTCATGAAAAGAATCATTTATGAGATTATGGGGGCGACGAAGAAACCTTTTTCGTGGTGGCCATAGTTGGTAATCCAACAACGTCGTCATCATCATTAGCAGTTTCTGGGCGCAGCATGGAAAACACCCGATGCGAGTACTTGAAGTGACCACTTTGGAAGTGGATGAGGGTCCCAAGGTTATAAAGGTAACATTCCATATCATTTGGATCCTCATCAAAAGAAATTTTAGTCTGTACTAACAGAACACTAATACCAGGTAAAGGAAACATCCCTAGTATGGAGGAGTTTCCGTAAATCACAAGAGGACCCACTATTGGAAGATGGATAACCATTAAAAGGTTCTCATTTTCTCTAGGCCACTGGAAAATTTTCCTTGGATGTAATGGATGATGGATTTCTAGTGGAAGCTCCAACATCTTTTTCGGCTACCCATGAGGTCATAACCCCATCTTTCACAACTTTCTCAGGGAGGGAGTGTAGGGGAATATGAAGAACATTTCCAGATCGAGGGTGCTCACCCGCTTCATTTTTCTTCCCCTTTACCTTCACCATGGATGCCTAGGGAGTTTCCATAGTGTCCACCAAGTCAGTCAATTGACCATTAGGATATGATCTTACCTAGGCCTCAGCAGAATTTTTGGTAAAGAAGGGCACAAAATCTGATGAATCTGAAAGTCTATCCTGGCTCTGGGTGTCCTTCTGGGTGAACATTAGCCATAATTGTAGAGATATCATAAAAGTTTTCTATTTTTCAGCATTGTTAAGAGCAGGAGGACATAAATTCTGAAATTAATTGAATTGTTGTCGAATCCTGCAGTGTGCATAGCCCTCTCAAATGAGTTCCCATCCAATACGGGCAACTAAAACATCTTCATGCAAAAAAAAAGAACTAACCATGATTGAAAATGTATTATGATGTGTTGTTAATAATGGTACTACTGGGGAATCATAAGGGTGGTAAGTAAAATGTTCATAAGCGTTGAGGAAATCCATTATGTCTTGCTCGTTCCTTTTAGTCTTCTCCTTCTACTTATATTGTGAGGCCCAAGGTACTGTAATGACACCACTGGTCCTTTGAAGGTATGGTCTAAGTGTGAAATGTGGGATTGTTAAGGAATTGTTGAAGGAATAACATACTATGTGGGCTCCCACTTATCCCTAAAGAATTTGAAAAGTTCTAACCATCTAGTTGGGTGATCCCCCTTCACTGATTCGGCCCATCAGGCGGTATATCTTGGCCAACATGGGGATAACCGAATCAAGGAATTTACCAGTGGCCAACTATGTTACCATGATAAATATTGAGGATCTTATGCCACCAGATTCTCACACTGGTAGAATCCACCAGCTCAAGAACATGGCCAAGAATTCCACCAGTCGAAATAATTGATCGACATTAGTGATGATCCTCCATCCTTATTTCTAGAATTTCCCCTCTTCTAAGGTAAGCCAGTAGGTACCTGCTCACCTCTGAGTGTCTTTGGTGGGATAGGCCATAGGACTCGAAATATTGGTCTTGAGACCTATATTCCTAGAAAAATCACTAAACCAATTTTCAAACAGAATGTCCTGTTTCAGATAGGGATCACGTTCCTTCAAAAGCATCTTCACTTGTATGATGAGTTTCCTGGACAAAGGGGGTAGGTTTCCTTCCTCATCATCCCAAACGATGGAAGGGGATAGAAATTAATGGTACATGTCCCCAAATATAGGGACTCATGAAATCAGCCAGATGTCCCAAAGGCTAATGCCAACATTACCGTGGGTCAAATGGAATGTGTTGGTATCTGGGATCCACCTTATAAAAAGCATTGAAATAAAGGCAGTAGGATGATGGGTGTGTGTCTACAAAACCTAGTCGGCCTTGTACAGTCCCACAAGTTGTAGCTCAGTTTGGAATTCTTCACAACTCTGGCGAACCCAATGGGGCCACCCCCAATCCAAGACAAATGAGCCTCCAGGTGGAATGTCCCGTCCAGATGACCACCCATGGTACTCATTTTCTATACCCTTCCTCACGATTCTCTGATAATAGTGGTCCATCTGATCAGGTTTTCATTTCACCCCTTCTAAGGCTTGAGGCACAGAATGTAGCAAGGGACCACAAGTGGGCTCTCTCTGAAGGTACATTCCCTTGAATGAGATAAAGGCCTTCAGAATCGAAGTATTAATTATCTTGTGAGAGGGATGATCGGTCAGGTTTGGAACATGGATCGTTGTGTTAGAAAAAAGGCCAAACCCGTAAGAAGGAATCTTGTTGGAGACTATGTACATCCGTTGAACCACTATGTGTAGATTCGCAAGGGATTGGTGAAATGGTACGACCAGAGTCTTGTCGCAAACTAAAGGCACCATATCCCTCGATATTTCATTAGCAACATAAATAGGAGCAACAATAGTATCCTTAGAAGAAATTTCAACGTTACCAGTACCCTGATAATCAACCATTGTAACATGAATAGGAAGATACAGAAGCCGATGAGAAGTCAGCCCGATAAATTTTTTTGGAAAAAGGCTATGGAAAAAATGGATAAAGGACTTAAAACATTCCTGTAAAAGGCTCTGTATATTGTTCACAAAAAAGTACACGAAAAGAGAATTCTTCATATAGTATAGCACGCTGATGCTACTCCACCTATGACTATGGTATGTAGATACTATTCAAAGTGAAGAGCCATGGTAGTTGGAATGACCATGAGTCGCATGCTCGTGAACCATTGTCTTGTGAACAGAATGGTCTGAGGAATATAGAAACTGCGAACCTTGACCATAGTTAAGTTTTCCTTCAGATGTTTTGGTTTAAAATTTAAGTCCGTATTAATAGTTTTTGAGGTTCAGTTCACCGATCCAAGTTCGGTATGCGAACGAATCAGCCGCGTAGCCTTCTTCTATTTGAAATTTGGATTTTATGTTTTAAATTTCCACAATCCCATTCACATCAGCCAAAATGTGGTATGTGGATGAAAAAATAGAAAGGAAATTGGTTCACAAAACATGCAAAAATAGTTCTAGAATGTGGGTTTCTCAAAGATCATGGTATGCGAAGAGTGAAGGAGGCTGCGAAATCAGGTGCAATTTTCACCGTGAGAAATAGTAAAATACAAATGACATGGGCCCCTATATATTGGTGTGGTCCCCTCTTATTAGGTCTACCTTCTCTATCGTGAACCATTTCAGTTCAGGACCACTTTTACATCAGAATTGTCCTCTTTTCATTCAGAACAGACACCATTCCAATAGGGGGCATTTATAGGGTCTTGAAAATTTATCCAAGGGAAGAAAATACCCTCATAATCATTTTGCA
Organism: Viscum album; assembly: GCA_963277665.1. Classification (NCBI taxonomy): domain Eukaryota; kingdom Viridiplantae; phylum Streptophyta; class Magnoliopsida; order Santalales; family Viscaceae; genus Viscum; species Viscum album. The sequence goes on along the minus strand of OY728131.1, from coordinate 1,652,186,632 downwards.
GAAGGAATTAAGAACTACTATAATTTTATCAAGAATAAGGGAATCAAATTGAGTTGTTTTTATTTGATGGAACTTGATGGAATTCAATTTTTTAAGTGGCCTACATCCATCACATGGAATGGTTCCTGATGAAAATAGACCACGAAACAATAGGTGTGTGAGACGGTCTGCGAACTGCAGGACCATGAAGCGATGGCCAAAAGCATGGAAAACCATGAACTGTGTGGAAGACGGTCCATGTACCATTCTGTGACCACCTTACTTCACGAATTAAGTGGATAGTCAGGGTTCCATGATCCTTTATTGTAAACCAAAGTCTTTGCGAACCCCGGTTGATTGAGTCTTCTGTGGGTTACAAAATCACTTCAATGGGCCTCCATAAATGGTGTCGCATGTCCAGTAGATACGATCATTCTGATGCTCTATAAAAGAAGAATATTAGAATAAGACCATACATTGAGATGGAGTATGAGGGGATACAGATAGAAGGAAGCATGGACGATGAAATATTGAGGAAAACTCATTGGTTACACTTCATCTTCCATCTTATTTCATCAGTGAAGCACGAACCTCAAACCACTTCCTCTGCAGGTACAGACGGACGTGAACCATAAAAATGGGGGAATTGAATAATAATAATAGAACCAAAAACCCAACTATTAAACCGCTATCCAAAGACTTCTCATGGATTAACTTACCACAAATGCTAATTCCCCCGACCCTCCTTTAAAATGGCGATCTGTGTAGCGTACCGCTATGTGGACTGAACCCGGTGTCGTGTAATCCATTGGTACGTGGATATAACCCAAATAGGCACGGTGATCCATGTGCCACTTTTGTATATTGTTGATGATACCCATGCCCACATGCCACACTGGTATGTGGATGGCCCTCCTGCCCGCTTACCACTACGGTACGTGGAGCCTTCCCCAACCCGCATAAGAAACTAGTACACAGAATGGGGTGTTTTTGGGTATTGTTTCTTCCGGTTCCAACCTCACCCCTCCATTACCGTCCTTTCCTACATAATCCCCCCACTAACTAGTTCTCCAGTGCTTGGACAATGCCTCCTACAAGACCAGCAAACCCATATTATCAGGCCATCGGGTGAATCTGCAGACCCCATTGAATCTACATAGCCACAGTAAGTGGAGTCACGAAGGCCCTCCCAACAAAGGTGCGGGATTCAAGATTGAATGTGAGGACAAATTCCCACATAAACTCAGATTCCATCCTTGGGATACTAACGTAAACCACCCAGTTCTCGGGACATGGGGTGATCACTTTTTTTTCCATTGAATGAGGGATAGTGATCAGCCAAAGGGGTTATGTTCGCTCCCCCCTTTGGCGAGGAATAAACTCTTCCCCTTCCCAGAATGTGCTCTGGGGATCTCCAACTGAGGTAAGTGCCCTATATTCCGAGGTAGGTCCATGTGACCATTAATTTCATTTCACATTGAAAGGTTCATTACTTTTTGCGCTCGCCCATGGTCACCTCAGCCTCTTCCGTCATGGGATCTCCCTCCCCCACCAATAGGGGAAGAGGCATGTTCATTGTCTAATATTTCACATCCTCTTGTTTCTCACACCGAGAATGACTCACGTGTGCTTAGAGGTTTTCGAGGATTAAAACATCCACACGTCTTCTGAACTATGAGAACTCTGATTCCAGACCAAACTAGGATACATAGGATTCCATCTAAAATGCCCGAGCTCAAATGGGTTCCCATCTATAAAGGGTTCACCCAACCATGTCCCGTAATATGGGATTCTTCCATGAATAAGTCCCACACATATTCTGAACTATAAAAACTAGGATTCTTGACCAAACAAGGAAACATATGACGCCTACCAAAATGCCCGATCTCAAATGGGTTCCCATCAATAAAAGGTCAACCTAGCGATGTCCTGTAAAATGGGCAGCTTCCACACGTAACCCCACACATCTTTTGAACTATGATAAATTTGATTCTTGACCAAAACAGGATATGTAGCATGCCTACCAGAAGGCTCGAGCTCAAATGGGTACCCATCCATAAAGGGTCCACCCAACCATGACCCGTCAAATGGGAAACTTCCACGCATAAGCCCCACACATCTTCTGAACTATGAGAACACTGATTCCTAACTAAACCAAGATATGTAGGACACCTACTAGAAGGCACAATCTCAAATGGGTGAACATACATAAAGGGTCCACCCAATAATGTCTATCAAATGCGTAGCATCCATGTGTAATACCTACACATTCTGAACTACGTGGGTAATAATTTCTCTCCCGAGGATACGTAGGAAGCCCTAAATGTGGGCATGATCCCAACATCTAGTCACTTTTCATCCCCCCTGGATGACGATAAACTATATATCACCTTATAATATGTCTATTTCAGCATCACCTCCACTAAATCAAAACATATGCATTCTCACGACTATCTTGTAACCCAAGGGTAGCCCGTGGACACACTCTTTGGGAATGAACCCCGAGGATTCACAAATATATGAACACGACTTAAATATATAATAGAGTCTTAGAATAGCTAAAAATATTCTCCCAGAAGGGTGCAGTGATCCCGATCTCCCATCTTCTTGACCAATGGAGTCCTCAAGTGTCGTTGGCCAAATCGTCAGCTGACGAGCACCTGCCTTTGGAAAGTGGGTCCATGAATCTTGGATACCAGGGTCGTTAGGTATTCTTGGCTCCATGAATAAACATGTTGGAGACCATTCAAGGAATTTATATCCAAGAAGGACTAATTTTATGTGTTCCTGACCCCTACGCAATCAACCACTAGGACCAACAGTTCCCCACATGGTTAATTCAACCTTGTGTAAAGGATAATGATGTTGAACGGGTCAAAACGAAAGAGTGGTAGACTTTATAAGACATCATCTCTCTGGAAAAAGGGATAGGGGATGATCCTCTTTGTTCCATATCTTCATCGCTAGAAAAACATTCCACCTCATAGGTGGAACATGCACACAACACCGACATGGAGTACATTACATGCAACACTGAGCTTCAACAAAGAATCATTTTATTATAAAATTTTAAATGATATAATTATAACATAACCATTAAAAATAGTTATGTGAATATTAATAACTACTTTTAAAATTTTTTATAATGTTTATATATAAGTAAAACAAATTTATAATGAAAGATATAATTTTTGTAAAGTCCTTATAAGTTTAAAAATACAATGAACTATACTTCATGTCCTTCAATGAAAAATAAAATAAATTACTTTTAGACACATATATGAATTATATTTGATAAAATAAACTTTATTTTTAAATTTATAATTATGAAATTAGATTAGGGTGAATTTTTTAGGATTTTTCAGAGAGACGCCAATTTTTTATGAATAGTGACAAATACCGCTTTTGGTTAATAACTGTCTTTTTGTTTTAAATAATTATTAATATTAAATTATTTTTTAAATTTGTTTTAAGGTTAAATTAGTTCAATTATAAATATATTAATACAATTTAGGTCAATATAATCAATTTAACTATGAAATTTAATATAAAAACCTAATAATCATTTGAACTTCTTTCTACTCTAAATACTCATAATTTAATCATATCTGCGGGATTAGAATTAATATTACTTTTTTTACTTTTGTGAATTAAATTTAGTAAAAAATATAAACCATTGTAATCTGTATAATATTTTTATTCTATCAATGTAAACATAATTGTTTTTCCAAAATTATTAGTAAAAGTGATAAAAATTAAAGAGAGTGATTATTGTCAAATTAAGATTAATTAAGGACTCAACCCTAATGTCCGGGGCCCAAATGACCTAGAAAATTTTCCGAAACCATTTTTATAGCCATATTACTACCATAAAACTTAAAGTATTGATTTAGGTTTCTTTTTAATGACATTTTTATGTAAAAATAGGTGTACACCTTACTTGTTTTCAAAAATTGGAAGTGAGCACTTTTCATTCCCTATAAATAGCCACTACCTCTCCCATATCCTCACACCTATAAAACATATTAGGATAGGACAAGATCTTCTAAATACAATTTCCAAAATCCCTAACATCATCCTATAATCCTTATTTTTGGATTAATTAAATCCAAATAAACCTTTTGGCACAATCCAAAAGGAGTTACCCAATTAGGAGGCACCATATTCTATTAAGTCCTTTCTATTATTTTCCTTCTCTATCACCGTCAGTCTCTATATTATGTGATTATATGACAACCCTAGTATCATAAATATACTATAATCTTTTTACGATTCTAGTTTTACCTACACTTACACTAACCTCCATCTAATGGGTAACGAACACACAGTTTACATGTACGGTGAACATCCACCTCATTAAACAATGATTATTCAATTTTCCATACCACCTCTCATGGTGGAAATTATGATGGAAAATTTATTTATATATGATATATATGATATTTATTATTTCTTTAAGATTTTTTATTCCTTTTACAACACATATATTATTTACTTTCCATTTGGTGTTAATATGATAATTTCTTTTGAGGAAGTGTGGACTACCGGCCCCTTAAAGCGGTATGATTTGTTCACACAATATAGGAAATGTATTATGGATATGTTTAGTGAACTTATATGATAAATATTATATAATAATTCTACTTCAATAATGATATATATAAATATATATATATACACACATTTTTCATTTACCACCTTTCTTTCTATATGAAAATAAAATCCGAAACAACGTTCATGCGTATGTACAGCTTACCATCTCCGAGAATGGTGAGTTAAATTTCGTAATTATCTATTATATATATTATTATTATGCAAATATAATTGATATAAATGATATTTACATCATTTTTTACATTATTTAATCATGATATAAGTATAAGTACCAACAATAAAAAAAATTAAGACACGTGTGATGAACAAAGAGAATACTTTCTGAAGTGAAATATTAACATGTAATGGTTACAAAATAGGTAATATAAAGTACAAATCAAACCATAAATGGTATTACATATAATAAAATGTTTAATTTAAATATATATATTAAATTTATAATTATTATACAGGTTTTTTGAACGAGTACGATGAGATTCAAGACACAAGGCAAGAGGATTTCATCTTACTTTTTATTTTTGTGAGATATATGTTATGTTTAACATTGTTTACTTTTCTATGTTATATTTACTAACAATGATTTTATTCTATGTATATCATACTTAAATTTATGGGTATTCACATATCCATTTTATGATCTTTCTATCATGGAGTTTATGTTTTAAAAGTTACCAAATCAGTAAAATAGTTTTGTCTCAATTTAACTTCTTTGAGACTCATGTTTGGTTATACACCTAAATTATTTTTTGAGGTGTATATAATTCCATTATACATATTATATCATAAATTTAATTTCATTCATGATATTTTACGCTTCATGTAATTTTAATTTCTTATATTTTTTATATAATCCCATGTTACCATGTTATAAGTGTTTATTGAGACAATCTCAATGCTTTTAAATATCACTTATGTTATACTGCCATTGATGACATTTTATGGTTAATTTCTCAAGAAAACCCACTATATTCCTTATTATATATTTATTAAATTTTTATAAATGTATTATTTCTATTTTTCCACTCTTTTTCACTTAATATAATTTTTTATGTATGATATGATAGTCTCTCTCTCATATCGTAAATTTATTGTATTCAAAAACCATATTTTCAATAATGTTTTAAAAAATGTTATAAAAATAAATTTGAAGCCCATTTTCAAGGAAATGTGATTTTAGGAAAAAAATCATTCTTAGTTTATATTTTTTTCAAATCTATCTTGAAATAAAAATGGTTTCAAAAAGTTTTTAGGTTTTAAAAAACCATTTCCAATGCAGAATGAATATTTTGCACTACAATTGTTTCTAGAAGATTTTTCAAAATTATTTCCCATGTAAGATGAAATCCATTGGTGTTACTCAATCATTTATATGGAATTTTTCGAATTTTTTCAATCATATTGTTTCTTTAAATGAATATTTTTTGATGACATGATGTTAATGAAACTAGTTTCACTTTCACGAGTTCTATGATTTTCAAACCTATTTCTATTTCAAAGGGTATATAATTTTGAACCCTTATTCATTTCATGGGTTATTTCATGATGATATTATTATTAAACCTATGTCTTTACATAGGTTATAATATTATTACATTTTATAATACCCATTTTATTTTTTGGGTTATTATAGGGTTATTAATGATATTTTGCAATATTTATGTATTATTTCACTATGAGATGGATGAGACCTATATCCCCCTCCAATTCATTGGGTACTGATTTATATCTGAGGAGATATACATGGCTAGAATGATAAATTAACATTATTCAACATTGCAGGGATGGAACAAGAAACGTACATGGTTCAGTATTATAGGACTGGAATGGGAAATGAAAATGGTTAAGTATTACATGGATGGAATGGGAAATGAACATAGTTCAGTAATATAGGGCTGGAATAAGGTGTGAACCTGGTTAAATAGAGGAATTTTTCCACTAATATGGTCTCGATAGCAATGACTTGGCTACTATGGATATCATAATATCTATGTCTACCATAATTCCATGTTTTATTCCTATGTTATGATTTCATGGATTATGTTATTTATTTTCTTATAATCCATGTATTATGAACTCCCATTATTTATGCCATGATTAATTAATATGATATTTGATATGTATGGTATGATCTTCTATTTTCATGAATATGCTCTTATACCCTTATGGTCATAATTATTCTTACATATCTACCTTATTTACCACTACTGAGCATTTGAGATTACACTTTTTATATTTCATTCACTAGGTAACGTAGAAAGGATTTAAGAAGTAATAAATATGGATATATTTATGGGATATGTTGAAGATATTTCACCATGAAAAAGAATTTTTTCATAAGTTTCTAATGAAATTAAACAATTATGGTCCTCAGACATGTATCTTTTTAATGTAATAAATATTCATCTAAAATGATTTAATATCTATGTATGTTAATATCGGGTCACTAAAGTTGGTATCAAAGGAAATGTTTGGTAAAAATTTGGAATCTATGATGAAAAACATTAGTGATAACCCTGGGTATATTTATAATGATTTTTCTATAAATGTCCCTATGGATAAGTATTGGGATGAGTTAACTTTTAATAAAATAACCTCAAGTTATAGTAAATGATAGAGTGATTTTTTCCGAAGAAATATATCTATGTATGGATAGTACAAGTGGATGTGGAACTGTAATAGATCTAACCAGGGGTAAAAACCCACAAAAGATGTTCCAAGTCTGCATATGGGTTATCTGGTACATGACAATGGGCCTTACAGTGCACCTAGTTTGACACTCTTGGGGGATATTCTTTGGGAAATATACAAAACTCATAACAAACCATAATGATGTTTTTAAATATAAGTTGGATACGAAAACCTATGGATGAATATTTAGTCTCATATATTAAGGAATGTTACATGATTTAAGCATTCTATAAGTAATTATTTTCATAACTATGTGGTTTCTAACTATGATAAGTATTGATCACATCATTATTTTGGTTTTAGTCAATAGAGGGAACCGAAAGGAACTAAATATAACTTGAATGTGATGGATGATTTCCTGATGAAAAATCAAGTGAGATGATCACTAGAGTGAAATAAGTAGTAATAATACCTAAACAATTTTCACAGAACATAATTAACAACATGTACTATAACAAACTCCTGGACTCCCCAAGGAAGAGAAAAAAAGAGTTTTCTAATAGTTAGGGTAGTGAAGATCTTGGAGGAAAGAATATTTACTTTCTATTGTGTTAATAATGTGGAAAAAATCAACTAATTAAATGTATTAGAGTATCAATAATATGTTTTGACTGTGGAAATGAAGGAACAATACAAGATACTACAAGGGAAAAATTAAGTGTTTGGTTTACTAAATGGATGAAAATGTTGGCCTCCCAAAGAAATCATTAAAAGTTAAGTGTTTTATGTTTGAATAAAATGGTCATTATATAACTCAATGTCCCAAGATGAAATATCCTGAAGGGAACTAATAAGGTGGTGTGAGTAATGATTACATTTCTAATGATGAAGAGGCTATAGATGAGATGAAAAAAAAGGATGTATTGTGTAATAAGATGAGTTATCCTTGTTAATTGAATATGTATAAAGTTTAATAATCAATATTTGTATGTGTTTGGAATAAAAAATTATGTTATATGAATAATAAATATACAAGTGTTGTTCTACATATGTTTTTCACACAGTATTTACAATGTCTATATTAAATATTCTGGATGGACTGGTGAAATTATTTAATGACAAGGTTATATTTTGAAAAATGGAAGGTAATATCTAATATGTTCATTATGTTAAGAGATTTTTTTTATGAATAAGTAAAATGTATGGGAACTAATTAAGGACATGTTGGAAATTATTTCATTATCTTATGGATTAATTTTACAACTTCTTGGAATTATATAACATTTATAATTATATATGGAATAAGGAATCATGCATGTTTTCCAAAAGTATCTATGGTAATTCAGGTTGTTACCATGTTCCTAGAAAATTTACCATTAGGGTACTCACATGTTTGGAATGTGACAATTAAGGGATATATTGTGATATATGGTTGATCAATGTTAATCTCATTTCATTACATTAATTATATGTTTTTTTATTTTTACCTTTCAGAAGGTTTGTTAGTTTATCCCTTAAAGTTGAGTTTAATTTAATCTTCAATGGAAGTATTTATGTATTGAGATAGTATTGAAAACATTGGTTAAAAGGAAATTTAATTATTAACATTATTTCAATTATTTCCATAATATTTAGGAAATTATATTTTTATGGTTTTAAAAAAATAATCATGTATGTTGGGTGAAAACAAATTAAGTACAACAAGGTTGTGGGTATTAAAACCATGATTGAAGGAAGATAAGGGTTTAATGCAAAACACTGGCCTGTGTGATGTCCTGGTTAATGTATAATTATTTTTTATGAATAAATATTTATGATGAAACAATAGTGTTACTTTTTTTTAAAAAATACTTATATATAAATAATTATACATGTAATTATTATATGAGTAGTAATATCTTCTAAAAGTGTATTTTAAATCTTTAGGACAAACATATTATTTTTGGACATCTGTTACATTATGTAATGGATGAATTAGAAATTTTTATACTCTTAATAAGAGAATGAAATTTTGTTTATATAAATATATCAAGTAAGTAACTTTTCTTAAATTATCGGACAATAAAATAATTACTCAATATTAGGATAATGGTCAAAACAAAATGTGTATTCATAATACTTTAATTGTGTTCAACCATTGGCCTTTTCAATCATTATAGATTTAGGAATTTAAGGCCCTAAACTTTTCTTTGTTCATTAACTTGTTTGTGACCAATGACCTCAATATATCCCTATAAATATTTACATTTTTTCTCTATGTCTAATTTTCACTCCCAAAATATGTTATCTGATGTGGAAACCCAGTTATATGGTACTTTTGGTTATCATTATTGTCCCAATTTTCCCTTTTAATGGATGTTTTAGTTATCATTTTTTAGATTTAGGCTTATATAAATGAAAATTTCAAGTATTAAACCTTTAATAAACTAAATGAACTTCATGGGAGAAATTGATTTTAAGGGGATAAAATGTAACACCCTGGGATTTTTTGACTTATTTTTTTCAAATTAATTTATCTTTTTTTATTTTCCATTTCACGTGACACAGAAAATAATTATATATATATATATTAAAACTCCATGTCAAACATTCCTTTCAAATGAACTAAAAACCTGGCTTGAACTATACTCAATACCAACATGGTTTTTTCTACACACAATACTGACATGGATTGTACTATAAGCAACATTGAATTAGAATACGTTACACGCAACACTGAGTTTTTGGAAGGCATCATTTAATTATAAATTTTAAAATTATATTATTATAACCTATCTGTAAAATATAGTGATATGAAAATTAATAAATACTTTTAAAATATTTTTATAATGGATTTATAGAAATAAAACATATTGGTAATGAAAGATAGAAGTTTTTTAAAGCCCTTATATGTTTAAAAATACTATGAACTGTAGTTCATGTACTTCTATGAAAAATAATAAGATTAATTTTAAACACATATATAAATTTAATTTGATAAAATAAACTTCATTTTTTTTAATTTATAATACCTAAATTATCTTAGGAATAATTTTTAGGATTCTTCTGAGAATCTTCAGTTTTTTATGAATAGTGAAAAATACTGCTTTTTAGTTAAAAACTGCATTTTATATTCAATGATTATTAATGTTAAATTATATTATAAATTTGTATTATGTTCACATTATAACAATTATACATCTATGAATACAATATAGTTCACAAAATTCAATTTCACACTAAAAATGAATATAAAAAAATATTTAACTTTTGACCTTCCTTTTACTTTCAAAACCTGTAATTTCATCTCTTCTACAAGACTCACATTAATCTTAATTTTATAGATTCTGTGAATTTAATTTCAAAAAACCAATATAAACCATTTTAATTATTATAATAATGATATTATAATAATATGAACATAGTGTTTTTCCAAAAAATTTGTAAATGTTATTAAAATTAATCATAGTGATTGAAGCCTAATTAAGATTACTTGTGGATTAAAACCTAATATTAGGGGCCCAAATGACCTATCCACTTATAGAAAACATATTTTTCTATATATTTCGTTCATAAACCTTAAATTATTTTTTAAGGATGGTTTTTATGACTTTTTTTGTAAGAACATGTGTACACCTAACTTGTTTCCAAAAATTCCATGTGAGTCTTTTTCCTTCCCTATAAAATTCTTCTTTCTCTACCACATACTAACCCCTCTCAAACCTCATAGGTTCATAAAATAACTACCCAATTCACTTCCCAACCTACCTCATTTACTATTATTATAATTCATCTTAGAAGATGGAATTCGAAAGAAAAATTTTGGCACAAACCAAAAAGAGTTACCTGATTAAGAGGTAACATCTTCTCTCAAGTCCTTTCCTTTATTTTCTTTCTACACCACCTCCACTATATTTATTATATGATTATATGAAAAATATAGTATAATAAATAAAATTTTATTTTATTAATCTAATAGTTTTACCTATACTAATACAAGCCACCATCTACTGGGTAATGAACATACTGTTTACGTGTATGAAGAACTGTCATCTCACTAAATGATGATTGTTTAACATTCTTTACCACACCTAATGGTGGAAATTATGATGGAAAATATATTTATATAGGTTATATGTTGTGATTATTATTTATTTATGATTATTTATTACTTTTAAAACACATATATTTTAACATTCAATTTGATGTTAATATAATAATTTCATTTGAGGAAGTGTGGACTACCGCTCTCTCAAAACAGTGTGATTCATTCACACACTACATATAATGTATTAAGGATGAGTTTAGTGAAATTATATGATATATATGATATATTAATTATAAAATAAAAATGATACATATATACATATATATATACTTGTGTCATTTACCTTATCTTATTCAATACAACACTAAAAAACAGAAACAATGTTCATGCGTATGTATGACTTATCTTCTCCATGACCATTGTCTTCTATTTGATACTTCTATATTCTATTGATTATTATAATACACATACACTAGATATAAAATATATAAATATATATATATATATATCATTTTTTTTAATTCTATAATCTTTATATAAGTATAAGTATCAACAATATAAAAAAACTGAGACACATATAAATGAACAATGCAAATATTACCCGAAGTGAAACCTTAACATAGGATGGTTAAAAAGAGGGTAATATAAAGTCTTAAAAAACCATAATTGGTATTTTATATTATAATATGGTTCATTGAAACATTCATAATAAATTTATAGTTATTATACATGTGGTTTTAATGAGTAAAATGAGATTCAAGTCACAATGTAAGGGAATTCATCTCACTTTTTATTTCTGTGAGATACGTGCTATGTTCGCCACTCTTTCCTTTTATGTGTTGTATTTAAAAACCACAATTATATTATATATATCATTTAATTAAATTTATATGTATTAAAATATCCATTTTATGATCTTTCTTTCATGGGTTTTATGTTTCAGAAGTTATCAAATTAGTAGAATAGTTTTGTCTTAATTTTCTTTCTTTGAGACTCATGTTTTGTTTAGAACCTAAATTATTTTTCAAGGTGTATATAATTAAATTTTACATGTTATATAATTAATTTTATTTATATAATGATATTTTAATATTAGTTTAAATTTTGTTTCTTATATGGAGAGTATGATCCTAGGTTACCAAGTTATAATATTTTATTGATACAATCTCAATGCATTTCATGATTGTTTATGTTTATGATTCTATTGACGAAATGGTATAATAAATCTCTCAATAGAACTCATTAGTTTCATTCTACTATGTTTCTTCAAGATATTTTCTTTTATTAGTACCATTTTTCAACTCCTTTCCACTTAAGGTAATGTTTTTAAGTAAAACATTATTGTCTCTCCCTCTCTCTCCGATCGAAAATCTATTGTATTCAAAAACCACGTTTTAAAAAAATCTATTTGAAGCCCATTTTCAAGTAAAACTTATTTTAAAAACGTTTTATATGATTCCGTTATATGTTTTCAAATATATTTTCAATGATAATATTTTCCAAAAAGGTTTTATGTTTTAAAAAACATTTTCAATGTAGAAAGGAAATTTTAATCAATAAATGGTTTTAAAAGATCCTCCAAAATTATTTCCCATATAATATAACTTCCATTGGTGTTTCTCATTCCTTTATGAGGAAATTATTTAATGTTTCCATTCATATTATCTCTATTAATGGATTATGTTTTGATGGCACGATATTTATAAAACTCATTTTCCATTCATGGGTTATATGATTTTGAAACTAGTTTCTCTTAAAGTAGTTATATGATTTTGAAACCTTCTTCATTTCAAAGGATATGTTCATGATGAAATGATTATTCAAAATGTATATTTCCACAAGATATGATATTATTACATGTTTATAATACCCATTTCATTTCAGGGGTTATGATATGGTTATTTATGATCTTGTGGCACATGTTTGTATAATTTCACTATGATATTGGTGGGACCTATATCTCCCTCCAATGAATTGGATAAAATTTATATCTCATTGGATAGACATAACTGGAATGAGAAATGAACTTCATTTAGTATTATAGGGCTGGAACATGAAATCAAATCAGTTCAGTATCACAGGGATGGAACGATAAACAAACTCGGTTTAGTATTAAAATGATGGAATGGGAAATGAACTTGGTTTAGTAGTTTAGGGATGGAATGGGGTTTGAACCCTATTTTGTTATGTAATTCTTTCACTAATATAGTCTTGGAAGTAATTAGTTGGATCCTGTGGAAATCATATTATATGCTTAGTTGTCTTCCATAATTCAATTTTTTATTCCTATGTTATTCTTTTATAGCTTATGTTCTTTACATCATTATGATTCATGTCTTATGAAAAACTATTATTTATTCCATGATTCATTTATATGAACTTAGATATATAGGTTATGATCTTCTATATTCATGATCATGTTCTCATACCCTTATGCTCATAATTATGATTACATATCTCCCTTATTTTCCCTTAGTGGGCATTTGAGCTCACCCCTTTTGATGATTCCTTACTCACGTTATGAAGAATGTTTTTTTGTAGAAGTACTAAAGGTGGAGATATTTTTGGGGGATATTGGAGGACTTTTACCATGATATAAGATTTTTTACTGGTTTCCAAATACACTAAACTATTATGGTCCTCATGGATTAATATATTTGTTTTAAATGAACTAAATGTTCATATAAAATGATATAATATCCATGTACTTTAATCCTGGGTCACTATAATTATTATGTATTGAAAATTGATTTTTATGAGTTTTATAGTAAAATTAATGCTCTTATGTGTTTTATATATATTACAATTCTGGGATAATACAGTTGGAAACTAGTGTGCCATGATTTATATATCCCTCCAATGAATTTCTCTCTAGATACATGATGTTTGAATAAACTTGTAGTATCTTTCTATTTTGAGTTTTTTATTTTGGATTTATCTATTGGTTTTATTCCATTATGGTTGAATATTAGTTGATACATGTGATGAATGCAATTTTCCAAGATGTTTAAATGATTGTTCTATTGATTTCATGATTTTATGCCAGATTTTTTTATAGAAATAATTATGCAAACAAGTTGGATTCATTTTTCATTGTAATTTTATTTTTTATATATAATATCAAAATTCTATGACTTAAATAAGTATATTTTCAATAGTGTTCAATTATTTTATTTAACTAATGGTTCTACTTATTTATTTATACATGTTACTTATTTTTATACTAATACCATATTTTTAGATGTTTTCTCAGTGAAAATGTATGATTAGGAATAATTATGAATTTAAGTATTGCATTTGATATTTTGGGTCTTAAAAAATTAAAGTGTATCATTTAAAGACTTTATCTTACTTGAAAAAAGTGTGAATTTATATGAACATTTTGGGTATTCTATATAATGTTTATCCTAACTCTATAAAAATGTAAATATAAAATTACATGGGAATGTAGGCAATGAGATGTTCTCTAAAAAAATATTTATTTTTTTGTAACACCCCAAGAATCCACGATACGCCTCTCTTTCAATAATGCAATAGTTTCATTGCACGCAAGTTCGAGATTCTAACACACCGCGACTAATCAAAATAGCCATTATGAATAGTAATACACACTTTTTGAAATTATATATATTTTATATTTCCAAATGGACTTCATTTTTTGATTTGGAATATCGAAATTAGCCTATGTTGAATTTTTGGTATTTTTCTGAGAACTTCCAATTTTTTATGAATAGTGAAAAATACTTAAAAACAACTTTTTTAATCAAAATAATATATAGTGATAAATTACACTATTGAGTGGTTTTAAAGTATAATTAGAATAAATTTTTACCATTTTATCCAATGGTGGTCATTAGAAATAATTTCACTTGGAAATAGGACATAAACAATTGTCATTCTTTTAATATATATTGTTTCTTAAAAACACGCTATTTGTTGTGACAGGGGGAATTAATTATAAAATTAATTAATGAAACTTATATTTTTGGATTTTTTTAAAATAGAGAAAATTTATGAATTCAGAATATCAATTATAGCTTAGGGTGAAATTTTTGGTATTTTTCTGAAAAACATCAATTTGTGATGAATAGTAAAACCACTAAGTGGTAGTTTAAAAACTAATTTTTCATGTAAATCAAACATTACCACTTCTGTGATTTGATTTTCACAAATCTGACATAAATGGTTGTCATTAGGAAGTAAAATGTTGTACAATGGGAATAAAATAATACTTTGATGAATAGTAACTTTTAAGTTTAATTAATCGTGATTAAATGTAATTAGTCAAATTTAAGGTAAAAATGATATTATAAAAATATGAAAATACCCTTAAACTTGTACTAAACTTATTGAATCAGTCATGTACGACCATGAAAATCCATGGGTCAACTTGGGGACCCCATGGAGCCACTTGGGAATGAAAATGACCTTAATGACTTTTTATTTAAAGTAAAAATAAAATTGTCACAAACATGTGTTGTTCTACAAAAACAATTATTACATGGGGTTATATAAGTTAAATTTTCAACTATAAATATTAATTGGAAATATAAAATGTTTTCCTACATCATGATATTTTTTTTATAATTTTTAGACCTTTAATAAATTAAATTTTCTATGACACCATGATGATGCAACGATTACCTAATTAATTAATGATTTTAATAAAATGAAAAGATAATGTAAAATATAAGACTTAAACATGTCAAAAACATATTTGATGAGTATATTTATAACCCTTATCACCTTATCTTTGAAATATATAATTTTGGGACCTTTGAAATCCGAAAATCATCTCATAATAATGTAACATTTCATGAGTTTCCAAGAGTGCCCCTCCTCTCCTCTTATAAAATGACCCCACGACTACCACCTTATTCACACCATCAAAGCCATTTGGCTCAGCCAAACTCTGCCCAAATACTCTCTGAACTTCCCTATCTTACTCTTAGAAGCCTCACTTTGGGCATAATTCTTCCCAAGGAAGCTTTTGGCTTAAATCAAAAACGAGTTACCCGATTTTAAGGTAATGTCTTCTCTTATGTTATTTTGTTTTATTTTGCTTCTCCAACCTCTTAAACAATTTTTATTCCATTAAATTGTAACAAAAATAGTATCTTCAATATATTTGAATGTTTTTATGAGATTTATTTTATTTACACTTACACACACCTTCATCTAATGGCTAAAGAACATACTGTTTCTGTGGGTGGAGAATTACTGCCTCACGAAACGATGATTGTTCAATATTTTTTTAACTCCTCTCATGGTGGAAATTATGATGAAACTCTTTTAATATATGATATATATATATATATTATGTTTATTTTTTCCTTGTGCTTCTTTATTTCTCATTTATGTCATACCTTTATGATTTCCATTATGGGTAAACACGATAATTTCATTTTAGGAAATTCGTACTACCACCCCCTCAAAGTGATTTGAATCGTTAATGCCATATGTGGGATGTATAAAGGATGGATTAAAGGATATTATATATGATATTATACTGCAATTATAATATAAATTTATATCATTATTATTTCATTACATTAAATATGAGATACAAATGAAAGTTGTGTTCATGCGCACGTACGGCTTACAGTCTCTATAAACTGTGCATTTCATTTCTTACCTCTAAATGTTACATAATATTAAGAAAGAATGTATATACTGGATATTTATGATATATATTATATCTAAATAATGAATATAATTCTGGATATAATGGATCTTTTACCACATAAACAAATTGTAATTATAAAATGTTTATTGTTGACTCAAGTACGAAAGATCGACAAAACGACCGTTATTAACGTAAATGACTACATAAATTTCGTAACATTGTAATAAGTGATATAAAAGGGATAATGGATTTTAAAAAGGCTCTTATGAAAGTAGATATTAACTCTAGTTTATTATTCAGGAGATTAAAGAATGGTCGAGTGATGTCGGACACGAGGTAAGGGAACTTCATAAACCAATATCTGTTCTTTGGGTTAATCTACTAATTTCAAATTATGTCATGATATTATTATGTCATATGTTGTATTTCTACTTTCTTTATGTGTGTTATATTGAATAAAAATAATATATCTATTTTATTTTAAAAAAATGATCTTCATAAGGGACTTCGTTTCAATCTCTTTTCATTGAGGAATATTTTTTTATACACAACTTTCTTTTATACGGTGTATAAACCCCTTTGACTTTTATGTTTATTCAAAAGGTTACCTTTTATAATTATGTGATATTTAAATGATTTCAAAAAATGATATATTTCTCTCAAATATATGAAAATCTAGTGCAAACATATATGTATTTAAGGCAATCTTAAAAATGTTTTCAGAAAACCCGACTCTCGAGTGCGGTAGACAGGAAGGGATTGGGAGTGGACCCATCATGGCCAGTAATTAGTCGAGTAGTCTCAGAATTAGTTATTTTGTTTTAAAATCTTGTATAATGTTTTCATAAAAACACTGGAGTATATTTGAGGAATTCTAAATGTATGTATCTTCTAAAAAATTGCATCGACATGTCTCAGGAGACAAACTAGTGCCTTGGCACGAGGCCTTCACAAAATATTATTTATAGTCTTGGCACAGGGCCTTGGATATGTGGTTATGATAGTCTGGAATTATGCATTCCATCATTATGAAAGTGGTTATTGGTATTTCATGTGATTATTTGACTAGTATAATTTCCATGTGAATAAGTAAATGGAATTCATTCATTTTATTTTTTCTATATTATGCTGAAGTTTATGTTTAAAAGGCTTTTGTTTTAGTTATACTTTGCCTTAAATGTTTATGTTTATTTATGAAATCATCCACTATATTGTTATCCTTACTAAGAATAAGAGCTCACCCATTTTAATGTTTAAATTTATCTAGGATGTGAAGAAATATTTTATGAATGACCTGAAGGGATAATATGAGGGGATATGAATACAAGATGTTGTTGTAGTTTTGTATTAAATTATGATTTAATGTAAAGCTTATGAATGTATCTAGTGTTTCATGGCTACTAAACTAATCAGTCTTTCGAAAATTGATCTTTGTGATTATGCCTATGTTACGCAATAATGCACCGACTCAGGGTAACTGGGGTTGAGGCGTTACTGTTGGTATCAGAGGTAGTTTAGTACTAACCATGGAATCTAGATTTAGATAAAATCTGATTAGAGCATATAGCCCAAAGATAGTATTTGAGGATTAGTATAGAAGAACTTCCTAGAATTTTGGTATTATAGAGATTTTGTGACTTTTCCAGGAAATACATCCCTGTCTGGATACGAGCTGGTAGAGGCAGCTCTGGCACAGATGTACCTAGGGGTTAAACCCAAAAACACCTCTTTGAGATAGACTCGAACGGGAACTGGTGAACGACAACAGGCCTTACTGCACTCTTGGTTATGAAACTCCCGGGGGATATGCTTAGGAGAATTATCATTTTTTTACAAACCATTATGAAGGGTTTCTGAGTATATACTTCCTCAAAGAAAACATTTTTTATGATTATGGATTATATCCATAAACTGTTCAATTTACATTAAGTATTTTACAAGTTTGGAATTATTCATTGCAATTATTAAACTAACCTAGTTTATGCCATTGTATAGAAATGGCACCCGGTAGAAGGAATGTGAACTCCATCAATACATATGATCCAGAGTGTAAGAAGGATCATATCTTTCATAGTATTAAGCCAACATTTAGAAGGGAAATAGTCTCCCATGTGTTCTCAACATATGAAGAAATAATATCATGTGTTAATAAGATAAGTAAATAATTCTATGAGTCTTATGGATTTGAAGGGAATAAAGAGAAGAAAAGGATAGAAGAGATAATGGTGGATAAAGGGACGAGCGAAAAGAAGAATTTTTCAATATGTGATAACTGTGGGAAGAAACACCTTGGAACTTTCCTGAAGGGAATGGGAGTTTGTTATAATTATGGAGAAAAAGGACACCAAGTGCGTGACTACAAGGGTAAGAAAAAGGTTTCAAATGTATAATGCTTCATCTGCAAGGAGTGAGGACACTACGCAAACCAATGTACAAATAATTAGAGAATGCCCCAAATGATGTTATTGGATAATAATCAAGTTATGATACTACCACAGATGAGGAGGAATGATTAGAGTTCATATGTTGTTATTAAATAATTTTGTCATTTGAGTGTTGTATCAAGGATGTACTGGTTATAATAATTATGGAGTATATAAGGATTGTACTGTATTACTATTTCATCAAGGACTTGAGATTGTGTAGAACCAAGAAAAGTGACTCCAAAGCAGATTATATTTTTGGAAAATATATGGTTGAGAGAAAGATAAACCATAATATGGTTCTGACACCGAGATAGTGATTTTGGATTAAGACATGATTGATTTGGATAAATTATATTGGATATTCATAACTTCCTTGAAACTGATTAATGATTTGTATACATTTTTGGATAGAAGGAGTATATCTAGTATTCTATAAGTAATAAGGGATCATGAATGTAATCAATAAGGATTTATGGAAATTCAGTATGTTGCAGTTTTTTAAAAGAATACATGATGAAGGTGTTCACATGTTGTTACGCAGAAAAAAGGATCTTCATTATGTTTTCCATCCTTATAAAATTTGGACTGTGAGTTGGACAAAAGTATTTTGGATAACTATAAAGGTTGGAATGGATTAAGTTGAACCTTGGATAGTATTTTTTATAGTTAAAACATTTCTGAATATTATTTTTGGAATATTATAATACTATAGTTTTAGGAAAAGGACAACCTGTAGGTCGGGGGGATAACCTGTTGCATCGGACAAAACTGTAGGAATCGAACCCACAACCATAGAGCGACATGCCTTTATTACCTACCAATATCCTACAGGAAGTCCCTGGTTATTAAAAAATAGTTTTCCTAATCTAAATGGTATGTGTTAATATTTTTAACCTTGTACGATTATGATAAATATAATATTTTTGAGTTCTATTATATTTTTGAGTGAAAGATGAGTTTGTGGTAATAATTTGTTAAAGATTGAAACTATACTTGTCAAGCATAAATATATATATACCTATCTCTTATTCTATGAATAAATTAATTCTTAAACTTTATTAATGGGATATTAAAACAAAAAATGTGTTATCCTAATACCTTATGTCTTATTGAACTGATAATATTTTAAATCAACATAGATTGAAGGCTTTGAAGACCTTAATTTTACACTTGTTTATGATTGATGACCTCAATCACTCCCTAAAAATATTTACGTTTTTCCTCCAATTATATGTCTCTAATTTCCACCAATGTTCTCCTTATCAAGATCATAATTTGGTGGTGCCTTTTTAATTTCCCTTTCCCTCTTATTAAGGCTAAATTTTATTAACCTTATTTCTAATGTGGGTTTTCCAAAAAGGAATTTTCTATTTTCAACATTTTATTTTCAAAGAAAAATTTCAAATTGCGAGGATGAAAATTATTGAAGTAGGGGAGAATGTAACACCCCGAGCTTCCACAATACACTTCTCTTTCAATAATGCAATAGCTTTCATTGTACGCAAGTTTGAGATTCTAACACACCGCGACTAATCAAAATAGACATTATGAAAAGTAATACACAGTTTTTTAAATTATATATATATTATATTTGAAATTGGACTTCATTTTTGGATTTGGGATATCGAAATTATCCTATGTTGAATTTCTGGTATTTTTATGAGAACTTCCATTTTTTTTGAATAGTGAAAAACACTTAAAAACAACATTTTTAATCAAAATAATTTATAGTGATAAATTACACTATTGAGTTGTTTTAAAGTATAATTAGAATTTATTTTTACCATTTTATCCAATGGTGGTCATTATAATTAATTTCACTTTGAAATTGGATATAAACAATTGTCAATCTTTTGATATATATTGTTTCTTAAAAACACGCTATTTGTTGTGACAACGGGAATTAATTATAAAATTAATTAATTCAACTTATATGTTCGGAATTTTGTAGAATAGACCTAATTTTTGAATTAATAATATCAATTATATCTTAGGGTGAAAGTTTTGGAATTTTAATGAAAAACTTCAATGTTTGAAAAATAGGGAAACCACTAAGTGGTAGTTTAAAAACTAATTTTTCGTGTAAATGAAAAATTACCACTTCTGTGATTTGATTTTAAAAAATCAGACATACATGGTTGTCATTAGTAAGTAAAATTTGGTAAAATGGGATTAAAATAATTTTTGGTGAACAGTAACTTTTATGTTTAATGAAACGCGATTAAAGGTAATTAGTGAAATTTAAGGTAAAAATGATACTACAAAAATATGAAAATACCCATAAACTTGTCCTAACCTTATTGTATGAGTCATGGACCACCAAGACAATCCATGGATCAACTTGGGGACCCCATGGAGCCACTTGGGTAAGAAAATGACTTTAATAACATTTTATTTAAAGTAAAAATAAAATTGTCACAAACATGTGTTGTTTTACAAAAACAATTATTTCATGGGGTTATGTAAGTTAAATATTTTACTATAAATAGTCATTGTAAAGATAAAAATATTTCCTAAATCATGATTTTTTTTTTAATTTTTAGACACTAAATAAATTAATTTTTTTGTGACACCATGATGATGCAGCGATTACCTCATTAATTAACGATTTAAATAAAATGAAAAGATAATGTAACATCTAAGACATAAACATGTAAAAACCCAATTGGATGAGTATATCGATAACCCTTATCACATTATCTTAGAAGTATATAATTTTGGGACCTTTGAAAACCGAAAATCATCTCATAATAATGTAGCATTTCATGAGTTTCCAAGAGTGCCCCTCCTCTCCTCTTATAAAAGGCCCCCACCACAACCACCTTATTCACACCATCAAAGCCATTTGGATCGGCCAAACTCTTCTGAAATACTCTCTAAACATCCCTCTCTTACTCCTAGAAGCATCAATTTGGGAATAATTCTTCCCAAGTATGCTTTTTGTTCAAATAAAAAAAGAGTTACCCGATTTTACGGTAATGTCTTCTCTTATGTTATTTTGTTTTATTTTGATTATCCATCTGCTTAAACTCTTATTATTCCTTTATTTTGTAACAAGACCAGTATCTTCAATATACTTTGATGTTTTTATGAGAATAATTTTATTTAAACTTACACACACCTTCGTCTAATGGCTAAATAACATACTATATCTGTGGGTGGCGAATTACTGCCTCACAAAACGATGATTGTTCAATCTTCTTTTAACACCTCTCATGGTGGCCATTATGATGACACAATTTTCATATATGATATGTATATTATGTTTATTTTTTCATTATGATTCTTTATTTATCAATTATGGAATATCTTTATAATTTCCATTATGGGTAAACTCGATAATTTCATTTTAGGAAGTGCGAACTACCTCCCCCTCCAAGTGATTTGAATCGTTAATGCCCTATGTGAGATGTATAAAGGATGGAGTAAATGATAATATATATGATATTATACTGGAATTATAATATACCTTTATATCATTATTATTTCATTCTATTAGATATGAAATAGAAATGAATTTAGCATTCATGCATACGTACGACTTACCGTCTACATGAACGGTGCATTTCATTTCATACCTCTAAATGTTACGTAATATTATGAAAGAATGTATATACAGTATATATATGATATATATGATATCTATATAATGAATATAATTCTGGATATAATGTTTATTTTACCACATAAACAACTTGAAATTATAAGAAGTTTATTGTTGACTCAAGTACCAAAGATCCACAAAACGACCGTTATTAACTTAAATGACTACATAATTTTCGTAACATTGTAATAAGTGATATAAAAGGGATAATTAATTTGAAAAAGGTCCTTAATTTAGTATATATTAACACTAGTTTATTTTTAAAGACCCGTAAAATTCTTGGGAAATTTTTTCTTAATTTTCTATGAAATTTTACAAGAACACGGTTTCTGACGGCACCTGATTCTGAGGCCCGGAGTGCCCGGAATCAATTTCCGAAGTTTGGCTCGGGTACGTTCAGTGAACGAACGAGAGGGAATTTCTATCTTTTGAACCGGTTCCCGAAATCAAATTCTGAGGGCATGGATGAACTCACAGCGCCGATATTCTCTTAAGGAGACCTTTTCCGAGGTTGCGTTTGTTGCGGGTTGAGAGTTAGTTTTTGGGAATTTAGAATAAGTTAAATAAAATTGTGGAATACAAATTTTATTTTGACTTGTTGGTTACCTTCTTCCAAAGGGAGTTAGAGGTGGGACCCACATCCACTTAACCTCCCTTGGGAGGATTAAGTGTGGTGGGGCCCACACGAAGCATAAATCTTCACCTTTTTTTTAAACTCCCTTAAACTCCTCTTTTAATGAACATGCCAACATTGGTTATTAAATGGGTGAAGTTGTTTAATTTTAAACCGTTGAATTTCAAAATGGTTTGGTTGTGTAAATAAAATAATTCCTTAGCTCATTTTATTTGGGTTAGAATTCTCTAGCCACCTTGAGAGGTTTGAAGAATTCTCTCCATCTTCTTCAAACTTTGACGAAGAACGTGAAGAACATTCGGACATCGACGAAGAATGCCAAGTTCTCGGGAACCGTCTTCCGTGACGTCATACCCGCAATACCGACGATGTCTTCTTCCGCGTAATCTCTTCCGCGACGATTTCCCGAGACGAAATCGTCGTCAACGAACTTTGAATCCTCACTTCACGACATCGACGTCCTTCTTCCGTGACGCCGACCACCGCGACGCTCGTCTTCCGCGGGTCGTTGACGATCATCGTTCTTGAAACCGAGGTAGGGGTTTGTTGTTGATTATTTATTTATTCTCGTTCTTGGTCCTAGGATGACAAACATGAGGATAAATGTTTAAGTGTTCTCATCTAACGAGAGGGGGGCCGAACCGCACAAACACGGCCGAATTCCCCCTCCTTTGTTCTTCATTATTATTTTCCTTGCGGATGAAACGAGATGGCGTGGTGCCGTCGCACCACGCGGGAATCATTCGACAATTATTGTGCGGCTCCGTCGCATCGCGCCGTGGAAAGATTATCATGAACGTGACGCCGTCGCGCCGCGTCGAAGGAAACCAAAGGCGCCGCGGCCGGAGCGGGGCCGCGGCGGAGGGGCGCGGTGCCGTCGCACCGCACCGGACGACGAAGGCCGCGGACGGTTCCGGGCCGCGGCGGAACGAGAAGACCAGTGGCTAGCCGGGCCGCCGGTGTCGGAAGCTGGAAGGGGGACCGGCCTTGCCGGTCCCGTTGAGGAAGGACCGGCCGACCAGGTCAGGCCGGCCGGAAGGGAGAAGCACCGGGGGAATTAATTCCCCCGGCTGGCCAAAACCGGCCCCCCATAATGGGGGGGGGGGGGTTACTCCAAAGGGGGGCAGCGCCCCCCCCCCGTTTTTCTCAAAGGCAGGCCCCCACAAGGGGGGCCGATTGATCCATGGCGCGGCTTTCAGCAGCGCCGCCAGCAGAAGAGGCGGGGGCCTTGCCCCCCGCGCGTGGCACCCGAGCGGCGCACCGGCCGCGCCGCCGCGCCGGACCGCGCCGCCGCGCCAGACCGCGCCGCCGCGCCGCCGTGCTGCGCCGCGCTGGACCACGCCGCTGGCCGGGCCGGGTCGGACCCGGTTCGAGGCGACCCGGTTCGTGCCGACCCGGGGGGGGGGGGGGGGGTCGAGCCGGGTCGGCCCGGACCCGGACCCCCCGATTTCGAATCGACTTCGGTCTTCTGCCCATAACTTGAGCTACGTACCTCCGATTGATGAACCGTCAGCGGAAATACGATCCTTGGATCGAGACGGTCGATTCGGTGTATCGCACTCAATGTTTCGGAATACTTTGAGTTCGGCAGGGTTGGTTCCTACACGAATCCAACCGGGCCTTCGGAGCGGAAACGCTCATATCTTGAGCTACGGACGTCCGACTGACGTGCCGTCAGCTTTGTTGAGTTCCTATTAGTGAGACGGATCTTTTGGCATACTCCGACCAAGGTTTGAACGTAGGTGGAGTATGGTCGGGTTGGTTTTGCCTTAAAAACCAACCGGACCCCTGGGACGAAAAAGCTAATAACTCTCAGACCGAGTGTCCGATCGACGCGCCGTCTGTTGCGTTGAGTTCCTGTTGGCGATACGGAACTTTTGGATACATCAACTCTGGACTTTGTGACAGTTGATGTATCAGCCTCTCGGCTCGTGGAGCGGACCCTCCCGAACGAGCTTGTTGTGTGCGGGAACCCTAGTGCTGGCTGCGACTGTGACTGCTACTGCTACTGCTACTACTACTGTGACTGCGACGACGACAGTACAGAGATCCTTGGTGGATTCGACGACGACTACAGCACTCAGCGATCCTACATGGATTAGTGATATAGGTCCTGTGTGGGCCCGATCCTGTGTGGGTCCGATCCTGTGTTGGTCATTGCACTCAGCGATCCTGTGTGAACCAGCGCCTACAGGTCCTGTGTTGGCCCGATCCTATGTGGGTCTTTGCGGGTCTTAGTTACCAATCGATCCTTCGTGGGTTCGACGACTTAGATGGTTCAGAGATCATCTTTATCGTCTTTCGAAGAAGTATACCTGTGTGAGCTGAATCCTGTTTCTTTCCTGTGTGGATTGAGGTGTGATATCCTGTGTGGATTTCGTTTTGCTTTCCTGTGTGGGATACGTTTACTTTCCTGTGTGGACTGAGTTGTACTTGGGCTCGGAGGTTGGAGCATATTGGAATTGATGACTTAGGTATATGTATGGGAATATACCTAAGCAGTGTCAGTTGTTACTTCGTGTTTGTATCTTCCTTTGTGGTTTATCCTTTGTGGATTTTGGGAGACGTTCAGGGGTCTCGGGGTCCCTACTGAGTAGTTTATACTCACCCCTACACGGGTTATGCCCGCACTACGTTGTGTTGGTTGCAGACGACGGACAACGTTGATCGTGGCTGAGGCTTGCAGAGCAGAATGGTACCTGGAGGTGGACCACTGGGCGGGATGTGCCCAAGCGGACGGCGGGACCCGAGGAGCAGTGGAGCTATCTGTACCCACCCTTCAGGTGGGATCTCTAGTGGACGGCTCGGTGTAGCGGCTTTTACTTTACAGTTGTTGTTTTCCCTTTCGAGTTGTACTTTACATTCAGTTTGGGTTTGTATACTGGCCCATTTACTTTTCCGCAATTTCAGTTGTACTCTGTTTTTACTTAGTGTTTACTTTTCCGCTTGCTTACTCTGTGGTGCTTGTTTACTTTTCAAAGGCAATGCCTTCCCTTTTTGTTGGGATTTACGCCTTGGTGGTAGTCACCAGCCCCTGGCCTATGGAAGGCGGGCTTGGGGTAGTCACGGCACGGGCCCCGAGGGCGGGTCGTGAAAAATTTGTATCAGAGTAGTTCGGTTCTACTGCGAACTCTGATCTTTTCTATGTGAAGCAATAATGTTTAGCGTATTGAGTGTGGTTATCAGTCCAGGGAGTCTAGTGTTGGTGCGGCGGCCGACGTATCCGTACACTAGGACCGTGACTTCTGATTTCCGACTTAATGCACGAAAACATTGATTGCGTGTGTGTTTCAAAGTTTTCTTTGTGATTACTTTATATATCATCTCACCAGGTATACTGTTATGACTGTGGCGCACCTGTTTCCTTTTTAGGATGGCCCCACGACGGCAGCCATCTAGGGTTCCGAGAGTCGAGTGTGACGACAGCCCACCGAGCGACGAGGCCTCAGTGCAGGGCCCTTTGTCAGCAATGGCACCGGCGGTAGCTCTCCCCGCCGAGGCACCAATGCTTCCAGCACTGGTTGCTGACGATGCACACCGCCTTGGAGCTCTGCACGAGTTCCAGCGCCAGCGACCGCCTAGGTTCCATGGGGAGACGGACCCCCAGGCAGCCGAGGACTGGCTGGAGGCAGTGGTACGAGTTTTTAGGCTAGTGAGGACACCTGCTGACCTCATGGTGATCCTCGCTGCGAGCCTACTTCACGCAGCAGCAGGACGATGGTGGAGCTTGCTGCTCCAGGTGCACGATGAGGCATCTCTACTATGGACGTACTTTGAGAACCTCTTCCGCTCGGAGTTCGTTTCAGCCACCCTTCGTAAGGTGCGTATCCAGGAGCTTCTTCAGCTGCGGCAGGGTAGCATGAAGGTCGCTCAGTACTCGGCGAGATTTACTGATCTCTCGCGCTACTCGACCGACATGGTACGAGACCCATTCTTCCAGGCCCGGACCTTCGAGCAGGGATTGAGACACGAGATCAGGGCATCGCTGATCTTGCTCAGCATACCGACTCAGACAGGAGTACTGGAGCTGTCCCTTTTTATCGAGAGCTTCCTTGCTGAGTCTACACCAGCGCCGAGACCCACCGCATGGCGGCACGTGGCAGAGGCATCTGCAGAAGGAAGTCGACGGATGACTCAGGGGTCCAGGCAGACCAGACCTTCAGGCAGACGACCTCAGGACACTGGCTCAGTTGTGCGGGGCACGCAGCGCGGAGCCAGTCTTTCGAGAGACAGACAGTGCTACTCGTGCGGTGGGCAGGGCCACATGGCTCTTGACTGCCCGACCCGCCGTGCCGAGGAGCAGCAGACGGTTGAGGGACCACCGAGGAAGATGAAGAGGGTCGACCGTGGCGGTCCACAGGGAGGAGGCGGACGAGGCAGAGGAGCTGGATGAGCATCAGGTGGTGGGCAACGCTTTGAGGCTCTGCCACCACCACCACCAGGAGGTCCAACCCGACCACAGGGAGCTGGCGGGCAGAGACAGGCACAGCTCCAGGCAGCAGAGGCCTACGACCACGGCGCGCCAGAGATGATTCGAGGTACTATCTATGTCTATTCCACCCTTGCTGCAGTACTTATAGACACAGGAGTGAGTCACTCTTTCATAGCCGCTGCCCTTGTTCGGAGCTCTGAGATTCTAACAGAGCCGTTGGCTTGACCCTTACGGCTAGAGACTCCTACGGGAGCAGACTCGACAATTACGCACTGGTGCCGGAAGTTTGAGCTTACTCTAGGAGGCGAGAGCTTCGGCTGGGATCTTAATGTAGCAGCGTCGAGGCCTTACAACGTCATCTTGGGCATGGATTGGCTATCTACGGTCCATGCGCAGATTGACTGTTTTAGGTGCAAGGTGCGATGTGTACGCACCAACGGGAGCAGGTTCAACTTCACCGGTGAGAAGGGAGACTTTGCAGAATAGGATGGACTTCCGCAGTGGAGAGGACAACCCATCACTCATCAGTTGGATAGCCTCATCCTTGGAGCAGTTGATGTGCGGAGTCCTGGTTTTCCTGTAGTGGTGGATCAGTTTGCGGACGTTTTTTCCCGACGACGTTCCAGGGCTACCTCCTCATTGAGAGGTAGACTTTTATATTGACTTGTACCCCGGGATAGCCCCGATATCCACTCCAGCATATTGGATGGCCCCCGCCGAGCTTCGAGAGCTACGGGTACAGTTGGAGGACTTGCAGGGCAAAGGGTTCATCCGACCCAGTGTTTCACCCTGGGCTTCCCCGATATTGTTCACCAAAAAGGCGGACGGGAGCTTGCAACTTTTTGTTGACTATCGTCGCCTGAACCAGGTGACAGTGAGGAACAAGTATCCGCTACCGAGGATTGATGACCTCTTTGATCATCTCAAGGGAGCACGGTGGTTCTCAAAGATAGACCTCAAGTCAGGCTATCATCAGCTCAGAGTCAGAGATGAGGACGTGCAGAAGACGGACTTTAGATGTCGGTATGGACACTATGAGTTCTTGGTTATGCCTTTCGGCATAACCAATGCTCCAGCAGTGTTCATGGCTCTCATGAACAAGATATTTCAGCCATCCCTCAATCGATTTGTCGTGGTCTTCATCGATGACATTCTGATTTACTCTACGACTGAGGAGGAGCACGCCTATCACTTGCGAGTTGTACAAGACACACTCCGAGAGCACCAGCTTTATGGTAAGCTCTCAAAGTGCCAGTTCTGGATACATGAGGTCCACTTCTTGGGACACGTTATCTCAGAGGCGGGAGTTGCAGAGGATCTTGCGAAGATTGAGGCTGTGTTAGCTTGGGAGCCACCCAGGAGCGTGACTGAGGTTCAGAGTTTCTTGGGACTAGATGGATACTATCAGAGATTCGTGCCGGACTTCTCTAGAGTTTCAACACCACTCACGGCTTTGACGACGAAGGGGAAACCCTTCATGTGGTCATACAGATGTCAGCAGAGTTTCCAGGAGCTGAGACAGAGATTGACCAGTGCACCTACCTTGAGGTTGCCTGAGGAGGGAGTAGGGTACGAAGTCTACTACGATGCATCAGGGACTAGACTCAGATGTGTTCTGATGCAGGAGCGGTCAGTGATCACCTATGGATCATGTCAGTTGAGGCCGCATGAGCAGAACTACGCTACCCATGACCTGGAGTTAGCAGCAGTGGTCTTCGCTCTGAAGAGATGGCGACACTTCCTGATGGGCGAGCGCTTTACAGTATTTTCTGATCATCAGATTATCAGGTATATCTTCTCGCAGAAGGTCCTGAACCTGAGTCAACGGCGATGGCTCGAGTTCCTTCAGGACTATGACTTTGAGATAGTCTATACTCATGGGAAGGGGAACGTGGTAGTCGATGCCCTCAGTAGGAGGACGGGCATTCAGCTACTCAAGGAGGCGACGGAGCAGCTAGCCTCATTGCAGATATCCTTCGTGGATAGAGATGGAGTAGCCTTCCTTCAGTCTCTCACAGTCACCCATCCACTACTACAGCGGGTCAGAGAGGCACAACGTGAGGATGCTGACTGTGAGACACGGCGTGCACAGATATCCTTGGGACAGGCACCTGATGGTTTCTCCCTTGGAGAAGAGCACAACATCCTTTTCAGAGGACGTACCGTGGTACCATTCGCCTTGTGGGAGGAGGTGCTGAGAGAGTTTCACACTTCTCCTTTGGCGGTACATCCTGGAGTGGCGAAGATGTACCAGGATCTCAGAAGATAGCACTGGTGGCCGGGCATGAAGAAGGTTGTAGCAGAGTTTGTTTCCCGATGCCTCACCTGCCAGCAGGTGAAGGCAGAGCATCAGGTACCAGCAGTCTTGGTACAACCCTTGGAGGTCCCGGAGTGGATGTGGGACAAGATATATATGGACTTCATGACTGGACTTCCACGCACTTCCAGAGGTCATGAATCCATCTGGGTGATTATCGAACGACTCACCAAGTCGGCTCACTTCTTACCCATCAGAGAGCAGGGCTCAGTGGAGAGCTTGGGACGTCTCTACGTTTAGGAGATTGTGCGGCTCCACGGCGTGCCATCATCTATCTTCTCCGATCGAGATGCTCGCTTTACTTCCCGGCTTTGGAAGGGGTTACAGGAGGCGTTCGGGACGCAGCTACGTCTGAGCACAGTCTTTCACCCTCAGACGGATGGTCAGACGGAGAGGACCATTCAGACTCTCGAGGACATGATTTGCGCATGTGTCCTCGACTTTGGTCGCAGTTGGGAGGACCACCTACCGTTGGTGGAGTTTGCGTACAACAACAGCTACCACTCCACCATCGAGATGGCACCGTACGAGGCGTTGTATGGCTGACCTTGTAGATCTCCTTTGTGCTGGACAGACCCTGGGGAGTCAACACTTGTGGGACCGGAGATGGTCCAGGCCACGAGAGAGAAGGTCCAGGTCATCCAGGAGTGGATGAGGACAGCTCAGAGCCGGCAGAAGTCATACGCTGACAGGAGGCGGAGGCCACTAGAGTTCGAGGATGGTGACCACGTCTTCTTGTGGGTCTCCCCTCGACGTGGTATTCAGAGATTTGGCCGAGGCGGCAAGTTATCTCCACGCTTCATCGGACCCTTCCAGGTCCTCAGCAGGATTGGCGAGGTGGCTTATCGCCTGGCTCTACCACCTCAGTTGAACCGGGTGCACGATGTCTTCCACGTATCTCAGCTGAGGAGATACGTGCACGACCCGACGCACATCATTGACCATGGGGAGCATGACGTTGATGATGGGGTGACTTTAACGGAGATTCCGGTGGAGATCGAGGATCGACAGGAGCGGGTCCTACGTAGACAATCGATACCTCTAGTGCGCATCAGATGGCAGCACAAGAATCTCCAAGAGAGCACTTGGGAGCGGGAGGCTCAGATGCGTGCTCAGTACCCTCATTTGTTTCCCTAGTTTTTGATGTATCTTTACGGGGACGTAAATCCCTGGGGTGGGGGTAATTTAAAGACCCGTAAAATTCAAGGGAAATTTTTTCTTAATTTTCTTTGGAATTTTACAAGAACGCGGTTTCTGACGGCACCTGATTCCATGGCCCGGAGTGCCCAGAATCAATTTCCGAAGATTGGCTTGGGTACGTTCAGTGAACGAACGAGCGAGAATTTCTATCTTTTGAACCGTTTCCCGGAATCAAATTCTGAGGACACCGATGAACTCGCAGCGCCGATATTCACTTAAGGAGGCCTTTTCCGAGGTTGCGTTTGTTGCGGGTTGAGAGTTAGTTTTTGGGAATTTAGAATGAGTTAAATAAAATTGTGGAATACAAATTTTATTTTGACTTGTTGGTTAACTTCTCCCAAAGGGAGTTATAGGTGGGACCCACATCCACTTAACATCCCTTGGGAGGATTATGTGTGTTGGGGCCCACACGAAGCATAACTCTTCACCTTTTTTTATTAAACTCCCTTAAACTCCTCTTTTAATGAACATGACAACTTTGGATATTAAATGGGTGAAGTTGTTTAATTTCAAACCATTGAATTTCAAAATGGTTTGGTTGTGTAAATAAAATAACTCCTTAGATTATTTTATTTGGGTTAGAATTCTCTATCCACCTTGAGAGGTTTGAAGAATTCTCCCCATCTTCTTCAAACATTGATGAAGAACGCGAAGAACATTTGGACATCGATGAAGAATGCCACGTTCTCGGGAACCGACTTCCGTGACGTCATACCCGCGATACCGACGACTTCTTCTTCCACGTCATCTCTTCCGTGGATATTTCCCACGACGAAATCGTCGTCAAAGAACTTTGAGTCCTCGCATCACGACATCTACGTCCTTCTTCCGTGACGCCGACCACCGCGATGCTCGTCTTCCGCGTGTCGTTGACGATCATCGTTCTTGAAACCGTGTTTGGGGTTTGTTGTTGATTATTTATTTATTCTCGTTCTTTGTTCTAGCATGACAAACATGAGGATAAATGTTTAAGTGTTATCATCTAATGAGAGGGGGGCCGGACCGCACAAACACGGCCGAATTCCCCCTCCTTTGTTCTTGATTATTATTTTCCTTGTGGATGAAACGAGATGGCGTGGTGCCGTCGCACCATGCGGGAATCATTCTACAATTATTGCGCGGCACCGTCACGCCGCGTCGTGGAAAGATTATCATGAATTCGACGCTGTCGCGCCGCATCGAAGGAAACCAAAGGCGCCGCGGCCGGAGCGGGGCCGCGGCGGAGGGGTGCGGTGCCGTTGCACCGCGCCGGACGACGAAGGCCGCGGCCGGTTCCGGGCCACGGAAGAACGAGAAGACCGGCGGCTAGCCGGGCTGCCGGTGTCGGAAGCCGGAAGGGGGACCAGCCTTGCCGGTCCCGTTGAGGAAGGACCGGCCGGCCAGGTCGGGCCGGCCGGAAGGGAGAAGAACCGGGGGAATGAATTCCCCCGGCTGGCCAAAACTGCCCCCCCATAATGGGGGGGGGGGGGGTTACACCAAAGGGGGGCCGCGCCCCCTGTTTTTGTCAAATGCAGGCCCCCACGAGGGGGGCCGTTTGATCCAAGGCGCGGCTTTCAGCCGCGCCGCCAGCAGAAGATGCGGGGGCCTTGCCCCCCGCGCGTGGCACTTGAGCGGCGCACCGGCTGCACCGCCGTGCCGGACCACGCTGCCGTGCTGGGCCACGCCGCTGTGCCGGACCGCGCCACCGGCCGGGCCGGGTCGGACCCGGTTCGGGCCGACCCAGGGGGTTCGGGCCGGGTCGGCGCGGACCCGGACCCCCCGTTTTCGAATCGACTTCGGTCTTTTTCCCATAACATGAGCTACGAACCTCCGATTGACAAACCGTCTGCAGAAATTCGATCCTTGGATCGAGACGGTCGTTTCGGTATATCGCACTCAATGTTTCGGAATACTTTGAGTTTGGCAGGGTTGGTTCGTACACGAAACCAACCGGGCCTTCGGAGCGGAAACACTCATATCTTGAGCTACGGACGTCCGATTGACGTGCCGTCAGCATTGTTGAGTTTCTCTTAGTGAGACAGATCATTTGGCATACTCCGCCCGAGGTTTGGACATAGGTGGAGTACGGTCGGGTTGGTTTTTCCTTAAAAAACCAACCGGGCCCCTGGGACGAAAAAGCTAATAACTCTCAGACTGGGTGTCCGATCGACGCGCCGTCTGTTGCGTTGAGTTCCTGTTGGCGATATGGAAATTTTGGATACATCAACTATGGAAATTGTGACAGTTGATGTTTCAGCCTCTCGGCTCATGGAGCGGACCCTCCCGAATGAGCTTGCTGTGTGCGGGAACCCTAGTGATGGCTGCGACTGTGACTGCTACTGCTACTGCTACTACTACTGTGACTGCGACGACGACAGTACATAGATCCTTGGTGGATTTGACGAAGACTACAGCACTCAGCGATCCTACGTGGATCAGTGCTACAGGTCCTGTGTGGGCCCGATCCTCTGTGGGTCCGATCTTGTGTGGGTCAATGCGCTCAGCGGTCCTGTGTGAACCAGCGCCTACATGTCCTGTATGGGCCTGATCCTGTGTGGGTCTTTGCGGGGGTTAGTTACCTATCGATCCTTCATGGGTCCGACGACTTAGATGGATCAGATATCATCTTTATCGTCTTTAAAATAAGTATACCTGTGTGAGATGAATCCTGTTGCTTTCCTGTGTGGATTGAGTTGTGCTATCCTGTGTGGATTTCGTTTTGCTTTCCTGTGTGGGATACGTTTACTTTCCTGTGTGGACTAAGTTGTACTTGGGCTCGGAGGTTGGAGCGTATTGGAATTGATGACTTAGGTATATGTATGGGCATATACCTAAGCAGTTTCGGTTGTTACTTCGTGTTTGTATCTTCCTTTGTGGTTTATCCTTTGTGGATTTTGGGAGACCTTCAGGGGTCTCGGGGTCCCTACTGAGTAGCTTATACTCACCCCTGCATGGGCTATACCCGCACTAAGTTGTGTTGGTTGCAGACGACGAACATCGTTGATCATGGCTGAGGCTTGCAGAGCAGAACGGTACCTGGAGGTGGACCACTGGGCGGGACGTGCCCGGAGCAGACGGCGGGACCCGAGGAGCAGTGGAGCTATCTGTACCCACCCTTCAGGTGGGATATCCAGTGGACGGCTCAGTGTACCGGCTTTTACTTTACAGTTGATATTTTCCCTTTCGAGTTGTACTTTACTTTCAGTTTGGGTTTGTATACTGGCCCGTTTACTTTTCCGCACTTTCAGTTGTACTCTGTTCTTACTTAGTGTTTACTTTTCCGCTTTCTAACTCTATGGTGCTTGTTTACTTTTCAAAGGAAATGCCTTCCCTTTTTGTTGGGATTTATGCCTTGGTGCTAGTCGCCAGCCCCAGGACTATGGAAGGCGGGCTTGGGGTAGTCACGGCACGGGCCCCGAGGGCGGGTCGTGACATTATTCTTCAGGTGATTAAATAATGGTAGAGTCAAGTCAGATACGAGGTAAGGTAACTTCTTAACCCAACATCCATTCTTTGTGTTAATATCCTAATTTCAAATTATGTCATGATATTATTATGTCTTATCTTGTATTTGTACTTATTTATGTGTACTTATATTGAATACACATAATAGATCTATTTTATTTTAAAAAAATTATCTTTATAAAGGACTTCGTCTCAATCTACATTCATTGAGGAATATTTTGTTTTATAAACAACTTTCTTTTTTACGGTGTATAAACCCCTTTTACTTTTATGTTTATTCAAAATTTTCTCTTTTATAATTATGCAATTTTTAAATTATTTCAAAAATATATATATTTCACTCAAATATATGAAAATCCCATGCAAATGTATACGTATTTAACGCAAGCTTATTACTGTTTT
Source organism: Viscum album (assembly GCA_963277665.1). Taxonomy (NCBI): domain Eukaryota; kingdom Viridiplantae; phylum Streptophyta; class Magnoliopsida; order Santalales; family Viscaceae; genus Viscum; species Viscum album. Next base: position 1,652,151,299 of record OY728131.1, on the reverse strand, counting down.
CAGAAAACCTGACTCTTGAGTGTGGTAGACAAGAAGGGATTGGGAGTGGACCCATCATGTCTTGTATTTAGTCGAGAAGTCTCAAAATTAGTTATTTTGTTTTCCGAAGCATGCATAATTTTTCAGAAAAACACTGGAGTATATTTGAGCAATTTTAAACGTAAGTATCTTCTAAAAAATTGTATCGGCAGGTCTCATGAGACAAACTAGTGTCTTGGCACGAGGCCTTGACAAAATCTTATTTGTAGTCTTATTACGAGGCCTTGGCTACATGGTTATGATAGTATGGAATTATGCATTCCATCATTATTAAATTTGTTATTGATATTTCATGTGATTATTCGACTAGTAGAATATCCATGTGAATAAGTATATGGCATTATTTCATTTTATTTTTTCCATATTATGATGAAGTTCAAGTTTAAAATGCTTTTGTTTTAGTTTTACATTGCCTTAAATGTTTATGTTTATTTATGAAATCTGCCGCTATATTGTTATCCCTACTGAGCATCTGAGCTCACCCCTTCCAATGTTTTAATTTTTCCAGGATGTGAAAAGTATTTTATGAATGACCTTAAGGGATAATATGAGGCGATATGAAGACAAAATGTTGTTGTAGTTTTGTATTACATTATGATGTAATGTAAAACATAGGATTGTATCCAGTGTTTCAAGGATACTAAACTAATCGGTCTTTCGAGACTTGATCTTTGTGATCCTACCAATGTTACACAATAATTCACCGACTCAGGGTAACTGGGGTCAGGGCGTTACATTTTTGATAATTTTATATAGGATATTACAATTTTTATCAGATCCATTTATAAATACCATTAGAGGATAGGATATTATTGGATGATGGTAATTTAAGTGTTGTAGCTTCAAATATGGGTTAATAGGTTTATTTTTAATGATAATTCAAATGAATAGAAATTATTTATCGTTTTTCATGTATTTTAAATTTTTTTGGAGATTGTTGATATTTTAGGGGACCCTGATTAGGTTTTATAAGGAATACATTATTGATGTATTTATGATCCTTAGGTTTACCATGAGATTTAATTTTAATATTTCTTGGGGATAATGTTAGTACATTTTTGGGTAAAAATATTAAAACATATAGATACCCTTTATAGAAACTAAAATCCTTGTTGTTGAGGTAATGATGGTTAATTTAGATAAATGATTAATTGATATTTCAATAAAAATATGATCCTTATAGCTAAACTATGTGATTAAAAACATATTTGGTAACAATATGAATAATTTTATCTTGCTAATGATTTTATAGTATTTTTAGAAAAATAAATTATTATAGTAAATTTATAGCTTTTATTGGATTTTATTTTAAAATTGGTGATGTCATTTTAAGAATAATGACTGAGATTTTTTTTAAGAATATATAAATTAAATTATGGTTTTATGTCATGAGGATTAATATAATTATTTTAAAATATTAAAATACTCTAATAATATATTTATTTAGTTTATACAATTTAATATATGACAATAAAAGTGAATATATGTTATTTAGGGATAAAATATTATTTTATTTATAAGGAATAAGTGATAATGTTTTTCTAATTTTTGTATGTATAATTTATTTTAATGAATTTGTTGAATTGTTTTCGAATTTAGTTATTTTTCAAATTAATTAAGTTAAACATTGTTCATTATTATTTATATTGATTATTTAAATATTACATTTTTACTTGTTAATATGATGGTTGATTTATATTTCATTGGGTATTATCAATACTCATTAAATCCATTTTTGTTTTTAATTATTAGTTTGAATCTAGTTTAATGAATTGTTATAAAAATTCAATCAATGAGAAACATTAAACTGCATTGGATATCCTGATCTAGTAATATTTTATTTTAATGTTTCAAGCATGAAAAAGTCATCTTGGATATAAATAGTTTATAATTTTAGTTAAAATAAAGATTAAATTTGATCAAGAAATATATATAAATATTAATTTTTTATTATTAAATTGAAATAAATTTAGTATGTATGATTTATCATACACTCTATCTCATTAGTACAAGAATTATTAAATCATAAGAAAAAAAAGATAAATCGATCAATCCATATGAGGGAAAAAAAATTTTACCATTAAATTATTCCTTAAAAACACATTGAAAAGAATAAAAACATTAATTTAAAATTATTATAATGAGGAATTTCTAATCCTTATCCTATAAATTATAGTTACTGATTTTTAGGATCTATTTTACATATCTCGGTTATTTTCATGTATTATTCTAATATTTAATGTTCTCATTTAAAATGATTTTAAATAAATAAATCACACTTTATTATTCATTTATAATGAATTTTTGGTCTGCTTTACTCTCTAATAAATTTATATTCCACACACCATATTGTTCATTTTAGTATTTAGAAGCTCATTTTAAATTATTTGAGTTTTAATATTTCATTGTTAGAGTCAAACTTAAATTTGGGGTTAATTTTAATTTATAATTATAATATACTTCTATATTTATTTATTGTAATTTTTATTTGTATCTCATAATAACTTTTTTTATTGATTCATGCATTAAAAAATATGACATTATAATGTATTTTAATGACTTAATATACTTTTTCTTAAGTGGAAATATTTCTTCCTATAACATGTTCATATATGAATGATATATTAAATATTTCTATTAATTAAATGTTATTTTATATTTTTCAATGTTAAATTACATTTTCATGAAATTATCTTCTTATTTTGTGAATTTTTTTATTGATTTGAATAACAGATTTCCTCCTCTATATTGGTTGTTTTTCTACTCTATGTCCACGATATTTTATACCATATATGTTTTCTTTTCTTATTTTTGAAGATAAATATGTTTTCAGATATGAATTATTAGTATTTCAAAACATCTCTTTCCATAAGGGAATGTTTTACTTATTTTTCTATGTTGGGTTTATTTAGAAAATCACATTTTTAAAATTTATTTCTTTCCAATTTTTTAAATTCATTTTGTCTTTGTATCCACATTTATTTACATGGATCCCTTATTTGGGTTTATATTGAAAATTATGGATCTCAATGTATTATTTTACTCATTGAATTCGATGTTGAAAATTTATTATTCTATTCTTTCACTTCATTAACCCTTACACATATAACATCAGATAAAATTGTGATTATGAAATTTCTTTAAGGGGGATAATGTGACAACAAAAGAATTTTTAATAAGATATTAATTGAATGGTTTATTAATATTCATGATTATAAAATTATATATGTCATTTAATCATGCTTATATGTCTATATCATGTCTCAAATGATATTATATCATTAACTAAATTCTAATTACACATTTAAAATTAGTATTTTTATTACTTTTTGGTTGAATATGTATTCTATTTAAATGTTAAAAATATAATCTTAAAACAATTTCTTTATTATTATTTATTTATAAAATAATAGGATAATTTATAAATGTACATTTATGTTAATTATATAATTTCATATTTTTATTTATTATTATTGAAATTTAATAAATATTTGCATCATGGTATGAGGAAAGAATATTATTTTTAAAGTGAAAAATGAAATATTTTTTATGTAAAAAAATCGTTTTCATATGTACTATATGGTTTTATATTAAAAATAAATTTATATATTTTAGAAATTATATTCGTTAAAATTGCATTCATTTTGGGATTCATCATGTTTAAATTATATAGGGATTTATTTTTTTATATTTCCCAGCAAGGTGATTTATTAGTGAATATATAAAAAATCTATTTTTATAAATCCAATAAGACATATGACATCTCCATTGTGTAAATATGAACAAAAATATTATTAAAAATTTTCATCAACATTAAGAGATAAATATAATGATAACATGCTAAAAATGTTATCCAACTAATAAATATTAAATTTTAGGTCAATTTCTTATATTACATATCTAGGACAGTTGGCCTTGGGCCTTTGGGCTATGTAATGGGTCTCCCTCTACCTAGTTTAAATAGGTCTTTTCTTTAAATTAGAAAATGAGGCCTCGGCCCCAACCTTTAAAAAAAATATCCGAACATTTATTAGTGGTGATGTTGTTCTTATACATCATTGGAAATGTTAAAAGGTGTTGCATTAAAATAACACATAAAATGGGATAAGTCTAGAATAAAAATGAATGATATTTATGTTCAAAGAATAAATTATTATTATTTACATTTAATAATTTTATGGTAATAAGACAAGATATTTATCCAAATTCATAATCAACACTTATACGTAGTAAGAAAACTCAATGTATTGATTATGTAAGAAAAACTCTTTAACAGTGTGGACACAACTCTTGTGTAAGTCTATAAAAAATCATTTTAGTATTTTTGAAAATATTAACGAAGTTAAATTTTAGATAATATAATTTAATGAATTATTTTTAGTGTTTAATGAAATTGAAAAGAATTATTTATATGTTTAAATTACAATTTCATAGTTATCTAGATATTATTTAAAGTTAAAATTTAAAAATAACTCTATAAATGACATTAAATGTATTTTAATAATAAAGACGAGTTATAAATTAATAAAAAAACTTAAAAATATTGAATTTAATAATTTTGATGTTTAATGGTCTAAAATATCATCCATATTCCATTTGTCTACCACTTTCCATTTCAAAATTAACTTTTGGGTTGTTAAAAATTTAATATTTTTGAGACCATCATTGAATTTATCCTATAAAAAGGGACTCATTATAAAAAATTTAAAACACATACCATGTTATTTTAATCAATATATTCTTACTTAATACCACTCTAGACATCATTTCTACAGTCAAAATACTATATCCATTCTAAACATTACTTTTTCTAAAGGATTTAAACTCAATATGATGGTGGTACTTCAATGAGAAAGGTAAGAGATTCCAAACAACATTATAAATTATTATTTATAATTATTTATCTTCATACTTGTAACACCCCAAGCATTCATGATACACCTCTCTTTCAATAATTCAATAGCTTGCATTGTACGCAAGTTCGAGTTCTAAAACACCGCGACCAATCAAAGTAGCCATTATGAATAGTAATAACCACTTTTTAAAATTATAGAAATTTTATATTTCAAAATGGACTTCATTTTTGTATTCGTAATATCTAAATTATCCTAAGTTGAATTTTTTGTAATTTTCCGAGAACTTTCAATTTTTTATGAATAGTGAAAAATACTTAAAAACATATTTTTTAATCAAAATAATTTATTGTGATAAATTATACTATTGAGTGGTTTTAAAGTATAATTAGAATATATTTTTACCATTTTATCCAATAGTGTTCATTAGAATTAATTTCAATTTGAAATTGGACATAAACAATTGTCAATCTTTTGATATATATTGTTTCTTAGAAACACGCTATTTATTGTGACAACGGGAATTAATTATGAAATTAATTAATGCAACTTATATATTTGTTATTTTTTTGAATTTTGAATATCAATTATAGCTTATGGTGAATTTTTGGCATTGTTCTGAAAAACTTCATTTTTTGATGAATAGTGAAACCACTAAGTGGTAGTTAAAAAACTAATTTTTTGTTTAAATGAAACATTACCACTTCTATTATTTGATTTTAAAAAATCTGACATTCATGGTTTTCATTAAGAATTAAAATCTGGTTCAATGGGATTAAAATAATTTTTCGGTGACTAGTAACTTTTAAGTTTAATTAATCATGATTAAAGGTAATTAGTGATATTTAAGGTAAAAATGATATTATAAAAATATGAAAATACATTTAAACTTGTCCTACCCCTATTTTATGTGTCATGTCCGACCAAGACAATCCATGGGTCAACTTGGGGACCCCATGGAGCCACTTAGGTAGGAAAATGACATAAATAACTTTTATTTAAAGTTAAAATAAAAATTTCACAAACATAAGTTGTTTTACTAAACCAATTTTTAAATGGGCTTATAAAAGTCATATTTTTTACTATATATATTCATTATAAAGTTAAAAAGATTTCCTACATCATGATATTTTTTTTTTATTTTTAGACATTAAATAAATTAAATTATTTATGACACCATGATGATGTAGTGATTACCTCATTAATTAACGATTTAAATAAAATGAAAAGATAATGTAAAATCCAAGGCTTACAGTTGTCAAAAACCTATTGGATGAGTATATTTAGAACCCTTATCACCTTATCCTAGAATTATATAAGTGTGGGTCCTTTAAAATCCTAAATTCATTATATAATAAAGTAACATTTCATAACATTCCAAGAGTGCCCCTCCTCTCCACTTATAAAATGCCCCCACCACTACAACCTTACTCACACTTTCAAAGCCCATTGGCTCGGCCAACCTCTGCCCAAATACTCTCCCAACTTCCCTCCCTTACTCCTAGAAGCCTCACTTTGGGAATAATTCTTCCCAAGGAAGCCTTTGGCTCAAATCAAAAGAGTTACCCGATTATAAGGTAATGTCTGATCTTATGTTGTTTTGTTTTATTTTGCATCTCCAACCACTTAACTCTTTTTATTCCTTTGTTTTGTAACAACAACACTATCCTCAATATACTAGGATGTTGTTATAATGAGTATTAGAGCAACACTTACACACACCTAAATCTAATGGTTAAAGAACATACGGTTTCTGTGGATGGCGAATTTCTACCTCACGAAACGATGATTGTTCAACACTCATAAAACACCTTCAAAGGTGGACATTAAGATGTCACTATATTTATATATGATATATAATATTTTTATGTTTTACTTAAGGTTCTGTATTTTTCATTTATGGCATACCTTTATTTTTTCCACTATGGGTAAACACAATATTTTCATTTTAAGAAGTGCGAACTACCGCCCCCTCAAAGTGATTTGAATCATTAATTCCATGTGTGGGATGTATAAAGGATGGAGTAAATGATATTATATGTGATATTATACTGGAATTATAATATACCTTTATATCATTATGATTTAATTAAATACTAAATAGAAATGAAAGTAGCGTTCATGCGTACGTACGACTTACCGTCTCCATGAACGGTGAATTTCATTTCTTACCTCTAAACGTTATGGAATATTATAAATGCATTTATATACTGGATATATATGAGATATACGATATCTATATCATGAATATAATTCTGGATATAATGTATATTTCACCACATGAACAACTGGTAATTATAAGAAGTTTATTTTTGACTCAAGTACAAAAGATCGAAAAAACGACCGTTATTAACTTAAATAATTACATAATGTTCATAACATGGTAATAAGTGATATTAAAGGAATAAGAAACATGAAAAGGTTCTTAAGAAGCTATAAATTAACTCTAGTTTATTATTCAGGAGGTTAAAGAACGGTCGATTCAAGACAGGATGCAAGGTAATGGAATTTCTTAACCCAATTTCCAATCTCTGGGTTAATCTCCTACACTCAAATTATGTCATGATATTATTATGTCCTATATTGTATTTGTAATTTCTTTATGTGTACATATAGTTAATACACATAATAGGTCAATTTTATTTTAAAAATGATCTTTGTAAGGACTTCGTTTCAATATCCTTTTATTGATTCATATTTGGTTTTATACACAACTTTCTTTTATACGGTGTATAAACCCCTTTGACTTTGACTTTTATTCAAAAAGGAATCTTTTTTTACAAAGTGTTTTACTAAACAACAAAAAAAATGTTTTTGTCTTACGTCTGCGGAGACAATGAATTCTCCGCCGCCGTGACCATTATTTGTGTTTCGGCTTCCTCTACAAGCCATAACTTTTTTTAATGAAAATTAAATACAATGTTTTAACATTATTTTATTTTGGTATTGAAAATGGTTTTGAAAGTGTTTTTATTATATCAATGTGTTGTATTGATATCTTGTGATTGAAATGTGGAAATTTTATGTTTCCTTTATGCATGTTTTATGTGATACGATTATGTTATGGTTTATGATATGTTTAAACCTATTCATATGAAGAATGCATTGGACTTAATAAGTGACGGGTGGAGCTCGCTACAGCTCCTCGATACATCGGTAGGTCTCATGAGACAAACTAGTGTCTTGGCACGAGGCCTTGACAAAATCTTATTTGTTGTATTGGCATGAGGCCTTGACTACGTGGTTATGATATTATGACATTATGCATTCCATCATTATGAAAGTGGTTATTGATATTTCATGTGATTATTCGACTAGTAGAATATCCATGTGAGTAAGTAAATGGGATTATTTAATTTTACTTTTTCCATATTATGATAAAGTTCACGTTTAAAAGGATTTTGTTTTGGTTATACATTGCCTTAAATGTTAATGTTTTTTTATTAAAGCATCCGCTATATTGTTATCCTTACTGAGCATCTGAGCTCACCCCTTTCAATATTTTAATTTTTCCTGGATGTGAAGAAGTATATTATGAATGACGTGCAGGGATAAAATAAGGGGATATGAAGAGAAGATGTTGTAGTTTTGTTTTACTTTATCATGTAATGTAAGACTTATGAATGTATCTAGTGTTTCCAAGGATACTAAACTAATCAGTCTTTCGAGACTTGGTCTTTTGTGATCATGCCAATGTTACGAAGTAATGCACCGACTCTGGGTAGGTGGGGTCGGGGTGTTACAAAACTTATATTATTTTTTTACTATGATCATATTCACATGGTATTTGAATCATTATTATCCATTAGTTTTAAAAAATGTTCAATTACCTCTCACCCTTTTTTCAGAAGCTGTTACTACACCAAAATATCAGTTTTTCCAAAATTATTTACTTTCACTGAAACTCTTATAATAAAATTTTAAATAAAATAGGTAATATTAAAATATAACCTTGATAAATTATATTACTAATAATATAATTGTTTTTATAAGAATAAAAATATTTATAGGAAAACACCACTCAATTTTGTCTTATGCTACCTAAGTGAACGATTGTGATTTATAAATTTATGACATTCAAATATATTCCTAAAAATATATTTTATAATATAATATAAAATTATTGTTAAATTAATTTTATATTTATGATTAATTAATGGTAAAATATCAATTAAAATAATTAAATTGGAAGTAAAGAATCATTATTATTTTTAAGCATAAAAAACAATCTTATAAAAGGTAATTCATGGAAAAGTAACTATTTAATGAACTGTTAAAATAATTTTCTTATTGAATGATATGGTCACAATACCATGCGAAATTTAGAGCATATATAACCATTTTACAAGATCCATTAATCCATTACAAAAATACATAATCTATTTTAGATATTTTGAACCAAATGACCTCGAAATGACTGACGTGAACAAAAAAAAATATTAAAGTAATAAAATATTATAATAAGTGAGTTTATATGTAAGGGTTATAATAAAATTAACATGAATAATGTTCTAAATCATGTATATAATCAATATAATTTTATTATTATAGTGGATAGAATATTTTCAAGGCTAGTTGGGACTCATGGTAAGGGGTTTTCATTAAAAATTTACTTTACTTATTTTTATGCATTTCTTTCAACACTTTTTCAAACATACTATTTCAATAATGTTATTCACTATACTCAAATGGTTTTTTTAGTTTATTTTCCACTATCTTTTAGTTTCCTTAAAAACATTTACAATGAATATTTTTAATGTTTTATTTATGGATCATTTTTTTTACTTTTTGTACAAAAGTGTGTAAAGAATATATTTTTAAACCTTATTTTCATGAATTTATTTTTCAACTCTTAAAACATATTTACAATATTAAATTTTATCAACCGTTTTCATGGTTTTCCAAATTAATTTCAATATCCATTATTTTGTGAATTTTTTATTTTTAAGGTTATCAAAATAGATGGTTATTTCTTTTAATTTTATCATGTAATTTACTTACACTACTAGAATATTTTAGATTTTTCATTATTTTTCCATTTATATAGAATTGTTTATCCAATTTTTAAATAGTAATAATTTTATGGGTTAATATAAATCATTGTGATTATGGGTTGAAAATTAAATTTTTATTAGTTTTATGGTAAAATATACTCTATTATGTGTTTTATTAATTTTATGATTCATTGAAATTATAGAAGATGATGGGTAAGACTATAATTACATATTCCATAAATGAACTAAGTAATGAATTATTCTCAAGATAAATGATGTTTGAATTAATTGGTAATGTTATTACATTATGGTTTTATGACATGAACACAATCATTTTTATTGCAAATTTTTGGGAAAATGAAAGAAGAATAGAGGCACATCATAGGGGATTAAAGAATTGGAGGCACAAAGCATCATTGACTAAATATTTTAAGCTATAAGGGGGAAAGGAACCGAAATACATAAGAAGAGAGACATTTTGATTTAAAGACAGTTGAGTATCCAAGAATTCTACTACCTTATTCCCCTCTCTCCATGTGTTAAAGAGCTTCTTGTGAGTACCCATGATCTTTTTACACTTCCAAATGTGATAAGATATGTTCCATGTACAACTAACACTGACGTTTATTGCTTTGTAAAGTATCAAAGAGTCTGTCTCCACCGTCATCAAGTTAATTTATCTTTGCTCATATAATTCTAATCGCGTAACCATATCCTTGTCATTGGATAGAAGAACATCAACTCTTCGATAGTAAGATGAGAAAACTATGACAAAATACCCCTTATGGTCCCTTACTACTCCACCACCTCTCATACTTCCCCCCCCCCATAGTGACCTATCCATATTGATATTGATCCCATTACTAAGAAGAAACCAATGAACCCAATGACCCTAATCCCTCCTCTCACTCTTATTATGCATGACTGAGATTAGATGTCTAAATGATGGAGCTCCCTTTCTTTATAAACATAGATTGATCAAGTCCAAAAATGTGTTCTTAATTTGGAATTTTATTTTAGTGTGAGATCCACTAAATTTATTATAGTGGGAATCAGTCCTTGATTTACTGAGGTTCCAGTAGTCCGCTATCATAATAATTGCACGCCCTTTCATTTTAAGACATTGATCACCAGCACCACTAAACCAACGACTGTAGAAGTTCTCATGTTTCCCAACTTAGTCCTTTCATCCTGAAAATGTTCCATAATCCCTCTAGATCTAGGGATCCCATTAGCTCTCAAAAAAGATATGATCCACCGATTCTTGTTTGGGTTTTTTGCAGCACCACCATTTGGAGGCTAGGTTCATGCCCATACGTTGGATATTCTTGTTAGTTGGTAAAGCCTTATTCCTCACTCTCCACACTAGAAATTTGAACTTTGGGGGAATATCACTGCACAACAACATTTCCCCCCACGGGTCGCCTGTGTTTTGGTTCATCCTAAAGCGATTAAAATCCTTGATGGAGAACTCACCTGATGATGAACCATTGAAAATGAGCTTATAAGGCTCAATGTTGAAAATAATTTCCTTGAAAGCATTATGTTGTTCTTTGTCAACGATGCTCTGAATAAAGCTGGGTTGATCACTTGCTTCTCTGAGAGACATGTCCAAGGTGGGGCGTCCTGATAACCACAGCCTCCCCCTCCCGTAATCCCAAGTCCATTAATTAACATCACCTCTTCACTCTAGCCACATTGCATAAGGCCGTAGGGCCTCTGTGTGTGGTTGTACAAATTTCCAAATCCTAGATTCCTGAGGCCTCTGCACATCCACCTCCAACCCATATTTATCCTACATAATCATGACCCATAATGTTCATCATTCTATAGCCTCCCAATCAAGCTTGGTATGCATCCCTTGCATGGTCGACGTGATGCTCCTCATATTGATGCCCCCATCAGAGGCTGGTCTTGCAAGATGCTTCCCTGAGACCCAATGATGCATGCCTTCCCACTATCCATCCCATATAAAAGACACCATTATCATGTCCATATTAGAAATCATGATGTTGGGAACCTTCATAGTGGACAACAGATTCATGGGGATCAAGAATCAGACTCTATCAACCAGAGTGATGCTACCTCCAAATTAGAGGAGCCTATTTTTTCAATTGAGAATGTTCCTCGTTATCTTGACAACTATATTTTAAAAATAATGAACATGAAGGGAGTTTTCACTCACCGGAACACCGAAATACTCAATGGGGAAATACCCTCTTTTCATGTTCAAGCAGTCATTAAGAAACATAGTCCTCATATTTGAAGTTTTCAAGCCATTATAATAGTCACTTTTCTCTCTATTAACCGCATGGACCCTCCATTTTCAATACTCCCCAACCAGATAATTCATACAATTCATTGACCTCCTACTACCATTTATAAAAAAAGATGGTATTGTCTATAATCATTTAATGTGAAATACCCATTATGACATGCCTACCTTGAATGGAAGAATTTTTCCTGTCCGCAGGCCCCTATTTATGTGATTAATGAGCACATTTTGAGATAAAATAAAGAGAGTGGGAGAAATAGGATCCCCTTTCCTTATACCTCTTCATTCCTTGAAAAACATGAAATAATAATCCATGAATGAATTTGAAATCCATACCGAGCTGAAGTAGCGAAACAGCAGGTCACATGTCCAATTAGAGAACCCCATTCATGCCAACACCCTTAGAATGAACTCCCACTCCATCCTTTCATATGATTTCCACATATACAATTTGATATCCAAGATACTACCAAAAGACTTATTTTTTATCCTACAAATAATCTCCTAGATAGTTCCAATATCACCTTGTATTGATATACCTTTAATGAAACTGTGTTTCTCTACTTCCATCCATGTGCTTAGATAAAGGCCTATCATTTTTTTAGAATTCTAGCCAAGCATTTGCACGGTTTATTTCACAAGTTAATTGCAATATACTACTCAATAGAATGAGTATTATTCTCTTTTGGTATCATAACCATCTTATAAGTACATTCTATGAAAAAAAGATGTCCACCCTGGAAATAGTCCAGCACCGATGTCACTAAATCTCCTTTAACAGTATCCCACAGAGCCCTGTAGAATGACCATAGTATTTCATCCGGCCTTGATGCACTATTTGGATTCAGAGTCTAGAATGCATCTCTCACATCTTCCTCTACTAGTATCCTCCTCAACCACTCATCCACCACGTCTGTAACACTTTTTGGCATGTCCTCAAAAATTCCCACTACCTCGCTTAGGTAGCCACCTGCCATGTTTAAGTTGGGCCCTTCCAGTAACTCATTAAAGTTTTCATTTTCCATTACCCCAACCTCATCTTGGTCATTGGAGCAGGATAAAACCTCCATGAGGTTGTTAGTCCAATGAATTTTATTCCTCTCTTTGATGCATTCATAGAAAAAACCAGTATTCTGGTCACCCTCAAGGAGCCATCTAGCCCACGCTCCTTCTCTAGCAAGCCTCTCCTTCCTTAGCAGGCTTTCTGAAAGATGATACTTCTTGGACCTTAGAATATTAAAAAAAAATTCACCCCATTAATGTTCCAAGCATCCATCAAAGAATTCTACCTCCTTGGAAATCTCGAGTAGATCCTGATCGCGAGTAGGAAGATTCTTCCTCCACATACGTAGCAAGGGTTTGAGCCGCCTGATCATATTGTGCAGCAATAACTACGGGTTCCCTAAATTATAGTAGGTCCATGCTTCCCTGAACATGCCCATGAAGCGCAGATCATCCATCCACATATTATAAATATGAGTGTAATCCCCGGTCAATGTTTTGGAGGCCAAATAAAGCCTCAGTGGAGAGTGGTCAGACAAACACTACACCAGATGAGATAGATTAACATCCGAGAATAAAGAGACAGTAGCCTCATTCATAAGGCATCAATCCAGACAACACCATGTGTGCCTAAATCCTCATTTATTATTCCAGCATGTAAAGGGACCTCCCTCGAACCCCGAATCCAAGAGTCCTTTTCTTTCCATGAAAGATACAAAGGCTTGGATTGTACTCCTTGGATAATCCTTACCCCGTTGTTTCTCCTTTAGGGATGCTATGATATTGAAATCTCATCCAAAAATCCATGGGGAGTTGTCACAAATAAGTAATTATAAATTTCTCCATCATATCTCTCTATCCTAATTATTTAATTTAGCATATATGAAGGAAAAGAGAAACGTTTTCATACCTATCGATATTTTCTTAGAAAGGTGCTAATATGAGGCACTGATCAGATCAACTGAGACGTGATCCTTTCAGAACAACCATATTTGAGAGTTGATCATATTCTTATTCATGAACCCATGTACTCTGATCCTTTTAGAAAACTCATCGATTTTACTTAAGGCCAATTTAGGTTTCGTAATATCCACAAAAGAAATTGTGTTGTAAAACAACCTCTTTCTAATGAAATCCACTTTTTCATGTGCCCCCATCCTTTGGGTGTTCTAGATTAAGTTCATATACATTTACACAGAAATGTCTGGATTTGGCCCCAGACTCCTGGGATGTTTTCATGATTGTTATATTAAATTAATTCTTGCATAAAATATTTTTTAATGGAAATATTGGAGAAAAAATGTTGGTTTCATGTTTTAATGTGACTTTATATTTTAATATAATCTCAATGTTATTTTTCAGAAATGAAATAATTTTTTTATGGTTTTTTAATTTATTTATGTTCCCTAATAGTATTTATCTTTATTTTATACCCCTTATTGAGTTTTATTCTTATCCTATATTTCAAAAAATATTTCATAGGGATTAATAATGGGTAAGATTTTTTATAATGTTTAGCTATGAATATGTGATGTGGGTCTTAATTAAAGAATGTCTATAATTTAATGATTTTGTTATAGAGGAAAAAATGTCCATATATTAGAAAATTCTTGGTTTTTATATGTAAGGGAGTGAGAAATATATATAAAAATGAAACTAAAATGGTTATGAGAATGTATGAAATGAAATATTTACCATCGATCATATAATTATGGGAATGTTATATAAGATCCTATAATAATGTTTAAAAATATCATAAAATCATTTATCTCAAAATTTTTAGATGAGGTAATCCATAACCTAACCTTATCATAACTCTATTATTTTCAACATTAGATCCTCTTTACAGAAGAAACATAAATTCCATGTTCCTTATAGAATTTTCAATTTCAAATATTCTACAAAATATTTCCTATAAAATGACCTGTCATCTCCAACTTCAAGGAATTACCTTACTATTATCGAATACATACTCAAATTTTTACTCTAATAATCCAATCACACTTTGTGAACACTTGCGTAATGTCTCATATTTTCCATGTATTATTTTTAGATATTATATAGATATATTTCGAGACCAGGTTCTAAGACGAGGTGTGATTCTAAGGTTCGGTGTTCTTGATACAATTCTTTGAAACATATTAATTTTTTTAAAATCATACATGAACGATTTAAAAAAACTGGAATAAATTATAAAAAGGATCTCAGATCAGAAATTTGAAGGCACCGTTGAACCCAGAAGGAGAGTTTTACACTAGGAGAAACTTATGTTTCATCAAAATGGGTCTCCTATTGAAAAAACTCAAAAGCACATAATCTTCATTAAAAAATTTAAATAAATATTGTTTTAAGTGACACAGTGGGTTTTTTACTTTTTATAAAAACATTGTTAGGAATCTAGGTTTATCACCCTAACCCTGAAATTTCTATGATATGTGGAGAAAGAATCCTCTCGAGTGAATGATATCTGATTGGAGAATGGATCATGGATCATCATGAAAACAAATTTGGAGGATGTCATCAATTATTGAAACACAACATTTAATCATCAATGAATTATCAAAACTATAGGTATGGAGTTTGTTTCATTGTTTCTTTTCCCCATTGTTAATTTCCATGATGAATGTGGGTCATTCCACAAAAAGAATGATACGTGTTTTGATCATTGTTGTGGGATGGGTTATTAATGCAATATTATCAAGACATTATTTTATCGTCTTCATTAATCATTTAATGATAATTAATTGAGGTAGAAATAAACAACATCCAATTTTCATTCATTAAGTATTCTTGGTGTTTTTATCACCCCTTTCTCGACGTTCATCACCATTGGATACTTGTGACCGCAGATCAACATGTCAGGAGGTTATGAATGCAATTGGACCCTGGGATTAGAGGTAAGAAAAAATAGAGGCTGGATTAGTGTAGATCGGGATGCAAAGATCATAGTGGTCCTTTCATTTCATAGTTTTGAGCACCATGGGTAGAATGGAACCTTTCAGATGTAGAAAGGTCCATGAAGACACTGCATGGGATGTGTCTGCAGCCGCATGAACACTGGCATGATCAGAGGTCGCAGGATATAGAGTGACACCATGTGAGAAATGATAGCGATTTCTATGGGCGAAAACATTAGTAGACCGAACTGGTAATAGGTAGGGTCAGGTTAGTGGTTCAGGTCAGCTTGAAGGGTTGGGTCAAGAAGGTGGGTAGGGCTCAGATTGAGTGGGTCGACCTGTAGGCCCAGGTTGTACATAGAAAGATGGGTGGGACCCCATGGGTTAGGGCTGACCTTGTTCGAACCCATGGTGGTCGGACCAGGCCACAGTCAACTGAGTTGTCTTGCGGTCATGGAAGCTAGCGGTGTGGTCGACTGCTGTAGCATCTCAAGCTGCCATGACATGGTTGATTGAAAAAGAGGTTGGACCAAGTGGTCAACTGTGGAATCCAACCTACCAATCGGTCTGAACGCCTAGTTACCCCCTTTTAATAATTAAAATTATTATAACATTCAAACTGAACATCTGTTTGATATGAATTCTACAGCATTAGGACTCTAATGATAAGACATAAAATTAGAAATATACTATGTGGGTTTCTGTGGGAGTGTTTATATGACATAATGGTTGGAGGAGTGGGTTATTTTGGAATGATTGTGCTTTGAGAAAACATTTTTGTGGCTGGAATTGACCTAGAGACTTTGTGTCTTATTGGGATTGTGTGTCTTATGAAGACTGTGTGCCTTCTAAGGACTATGTGTATTATAAATACTACATGGCTTATGGAGACTAAGTGACATATTGAGACAATTTGTCTTATTGGATTGAGTATATATGAATGTTTTTTATATATTTTTTGTAGACATATATCATTGTGGAGATGACTATACATTATTTTATGGAATTCCATGGTCATGTTCCTTTTTGGTATTTCCTTCGTGGTATTCCTTGGTGGAATTTAATTTTTTCTATTCATTTGTGATATTCCTTGGTGGTATTCCTTCGGGGTGTTTTATTTTTTGTATTCCATTGTGGTATTAATTTTCAGAATTTACTTCGTGGTATTACATTGTGGTTTAGGGTTGTCCTGCTAAGTATTATTTTTCTCACCCCTACATAGGCTTTGACTGTATTAGTCATATCTTGTGAAGATGATCAAATCTTCGATGGAGCTCCAGGAAAACCAGGAACAACTAGTGCCTTGTGAGACTGGACAGCTTGAGGTGTGTTCTGGAAGCTTTTTTCAATGACATTCCAAGTACCTCTTACTTTACAAGATGGATTTTTGGTTGCAGACTCTTTTGATTTAGTAAACCTTTGTTTTATCATTTGACGATGTAAATCCCTAAGGTGGGTAGAATGTAACATCTCATAATTTCCATGTATTATTTTTATGTTATATGGATTAATATTAATATTATCCATTGAGACGGTTTGTGATTCCAAGGCCCTGTGTGCCCAGAACAATTAATTTAAAATTATTACACTTTTTAGTATAACACATCCACGGGTTTTCGGAAAAAGTGTAATAACTGCTAAATGGGTTCTTAGATCCGAGATCTGAGGGAACCATTGACCTCAGAGCATGATTTTTACCCTACCCATGAATTATGTTTTGTTGGCATGGGTCCTCTATGGAAAACTCAAAAAGTGTGAAATCACCATTAAATAATTTAAATAAATATTATTTTAACTGATGTAGAGTAATGTTTCCTTTTTATGGATCATTTTTTATGAATATAGGGTTATCAACATGACCCTATAATTCCTATGAGATGTGGAGAAAGAATCCTCTCAAATTAATGATGATGAATTGGTGAACGGAAAATAGATCATCACGCCAATGAAGTTGGAGGATCTCGTTAATGATGAAAATGAAATATTTCCTCCTAAATGACTGATAAAAAATATAGGAACTGTAGTTGATTCATTGTTTCCTTTCTAAATTCTTAATTTCGTTATTGCATGTGTGTTAATCCATAAACTTATTGATATATTGTTCAGACATTTTTGTGGGATGGGTTATTGATGCGGGATTATTATAAGATTATATTATCCTCATATTTTGTCCTTCTAATGAAGTCTAATTGAGGCCAACACAAACAAAGTCCAAGGTTTTTCTTCATTAATTCTTGGTGATTTTCTCTCCCCTGTTCTTGGTATTCTTCACCATTGGATCCTTGTGAACACAGCTCATCTTACTGGGAGGCTCTGAAAATGATCGGACCCCCAAATTAGAGGAAAGAAAAAATGGAGGATAGATCAATTTATATAGGTACCTAAGGATCACATAGGTGCTTCTGATTTATAGTTTCGAGAATTAGAGGAAAAAAGGGGGCTCACGGATGCAGTGGGGGTGCCAAGCGGTGTCGGCAGACGCATTGGAGTCGGTGGGATCAGAGGCCATGTGATGCTGTGTAGAACCATGTGAAGAATGAAGGAAGTATCTTCAAGCATACTCACGAGTGAACCCACCATACAATGATCTGTGTTGGTTGAGCATGTTGATTCGAGGTGACGGGTTGGGCCGGTGAGGTGGGTCGGGCCCAGCCGGAGCGGGCCGGCCACAGTGGGCTTGGTCGACCTAGAAGACTGAGATGGACTCGGTTGGTCGGTTTAGAACCTATGGGTTTGGGTATACTGAAAGAGTCCCAACTGATCTATGGTCAATCGTGGGGGTCAATTGTGATCTACGGTCGACCAAGCAGCCACGCGGTCACGGTAGCTGGTGGGGCTGTCGACTATCGTGGCAGCTCAAGGTGTCGTGGAAGAGTCTACCACAGGATATGACATACCAAGAGTTTGACCATGGTGGTCCACCACCAAGGTTGGTGGACTGGCTACCCAGTTAATTCATGGGCCCAGTGACCACCTTTTAAAAATGAGAATGACTGTTACATTAAAAATGGACTTCTGTTTGAAAATTCAACTATGGCAGTGGGACCCTTACGATGAGATGT
The DNA here is from genome assembly GCA_963277665.1 of Viscum album. Classification (NCBI taxonomy): domain Eukaryota; kingdom Viridiplantae; phylum Streptophyta; class Magnoliopsida; order Santalales; family Viscaceae; genus Viscum; species Viscum album. Next base: position 1,652,132,177 of record OY728131.1, on the reverse strand, counting down.
CCCTTTTGAGATATCTTATGTGGTTTTTGTGGGATTTTTCATACAACCCAATGGATAGAAGAGTGATTTCTCTCTAAAAGAGTTCATTTTTAGAAAACATTTCTATGGATAGTTGTGACCTAGAGACTTCCTGTATACTAGAGACTGTGTGTCTTACGGAGACTGTGTGTCTTATGGAGACTGTGTGTCTTATAAAGACCATGTGTCTTATAGAGACTATTTTTCTTATCAGATTGAGTATATTTGGATGTTCCTGATATATTTTTTTATAAATATATCTATGTGGAGCTGACTATTCATTCATCTTTTGTATTCCTTGCTGGTATTTCTTCATGGTATTTCTGTTGTGGTATTCTTTTGTGGTATTTCATTTTTTGTATTCCTTTATGGTATACCTTGGTGGTATTCCTTCGTTGTATTTTCTTTGTGTTATTCATTTATAGTATTCATTTTTTGAATTTCCTTTGTGGTATTTCCTTTGTGGTATTCCTTTGTGCTATTCCATTTTGGTTTTGGGATGTCATACTAAGTATTATTTTACCCACCCCTGCTTGGGTTTTTCCTACACATGTTGCGTCTTAGGAAGATGATCAACTATTTGACGGATCTCTAGGTAGGCCATGACTAGGTGGTTCCTCGTGAGATCATACATGGCGAGGTGTGTTCCAAAATCTGTTTCCAATGAGATTCCATGTACCTATTACTTTACAGGTTGAAATTGTCGTTGCTGACTCTTTTGTTTTGGTGGTATTGTTTTGGCCCACTTTACATTCCAGTATTTTCACTATTGTACTCTAGTTGTGGGATATAGTGTTTTTCATGCATTGTTTACGTAGTGCTTTTACGTTTCAGAACCTGTGGCCTAGAGATGTGTGAGTGCATACTAGTACTTATGAAAATAAATCCCATTTATGAGATATCCCTACTCGAGGCTAGTCACCATCCCCTGACCTATTGGAGGTGGTCATGGGGTATTCATTGAACATTCCCCTCTTGGGAGGGTCATGAAAAATTTTCCATGAGTAGAATTTTCAAATCCCCAATTTCCAAGAGGCTCTAAAAAAAATATTATAGTATTAAATAGAAGTGTTTTCATCTACTTAAAATTTATTATTTACCTTCTTCATCTATATCTAATTAATTATAATTCAAAAATTTGATACAAATTTTTTAAATCCTTAAGTCTCTATAAATGTGCTATTATTATGGTACAATAAAATTATTGATGTGAGCCAAAATTTTCAAAAATAATTCTTTGATTTTTAACGGATATATACTCCCTAATACTGATAAAACATGGGTAAATAATTATTCTTTGTTTAATTAGTGAAAACTGGTTTCATTTGATAAATGGATTAAAACATGGGTTTTCATGATTTATCTAATTTATGGATTTAAATGATCATTCCATACATTGATTTGATAAAAATGAAATTTAATTATTTAAAGGACATTTAATTATAGTTTTCATTTTTGTAAATAATTTTGATAACAATTTAAAAAACCCTACATTGAATTCTCCTTTCCATGTTTATAGGTAAAAGAAAATCAATATGGAAAATTATTCAACTAATTATGCATGTGTTTACCATATGGTTTGGATAAAATATAAGAATAATTTATATTATATGTCTGAAAATTATGATAAATTACTCAAGAAACAACTTCTTAATCCAAGATTGGTTGTCTGGTGAACGTACCACAGAATCCATTCTATCAAAAATGGTGGAGTGCATGCATGAATAAATCAAACTGACTATGTGATGTATAACTAACCTCATAATAAATTAGATTGACTACACTAATCAATTGTTCACTTGTGACAACTGACCTCATGAAGGAATTAAACTGACCTAAAAGAACATAACCCTTGATAGTATTATTGATTTACTAATGAAAACTTACTTGAAGTACCTCCCATGAGACTCTAACCTCAATCAACTACAACATCCAACCAACCACATAATAATTATAAGCTAATAGAAATGTAAAACCTACCACAATATAGAATCTATAGTGACATATTCCATCAATCATGTCGTAGATGATTGAATTCTTTTCCAATTATTTTGATCATGACATTCCTCAAGGTTTTCAATCAAAGAGTTTTAAAATTTCAGGTAGTGGGGATAAATATTTAAAATTCTAAAAATGGAAGAATATGAATTAACTCAAATAAAATATTTATTTCAATGGATTATCCAAATAAAGAATAATTTATACCAATATAATCTATGAGATAAACTAAATTATTAATCCTAAAGGGATCATGACATGAATGTAAAAAATGTAATGATTCATAATGTGGCCAATCGGTGGAATCATGGCCCTCTCCACATAGAACATGTCATTTATCCAAAGGGAATAATGAGGATAATGGAGATGAATATAATGAATTTATCAAAGGAAGTTGAGTAATTTGAAACAAAAATTTAGTATATATATTCTTAATCATGAATTAAAATTCTTATCTTGCCTTAAAAGGATGAATTTCATTAGATGGGGGTGACCAAGATTGCTTGATTGAGTTGAGCAAATTTTGTTTCTTACTTTTATATTTATATTTTGTTAGATTATCTAATGATTAATCTCAAGGGTAATAATGTTTACGAAAATTAAATTCGTTAATTACATATTGTTTAATACTATTCATTAATGCTCAATAAATCTATCTCAATTCATTGGATGTATTTAACTGTTTAATTAGTCATAAGTTTCCATTGAACTTTACCTTTTATTACTTATTGTATAATTCTTAAAATTACAGACGAAGGCCGCATGTATTCAATACACAACATGTGATAATAATAATTGATTCACTATTAGGGTGACTAAAGATATTCATTCTCTATGCTATGTATTATTCCAGGATATAGTGATCATTGTAGTCCTCTATTCAATAAAAAACAACTAGGTGTGGGTAGTTAATGAGATCTCACATAATTAGATAAAAGGTAGGGAATTAATTTGAATAATGATTAAATTGGAGAAAAAGTGGATGATCTAAGGTTACACCACTATTTCCAAAACTAAATTTAAAACCAACCCAATAAAATCACTATTTCACAAAATAAACTCATAAAAATAGAAGGTAACACCATTAACACTATCCTCTTTAGATTCAACCTTAGTCCTATAGTCAATGAATTAAATGTGGTATTATAAAAGTATTTGTTGAATTCCCCATTTCATGCCTCTCATAAACCAATCATTGTTTCATTATAGGCTGGTGTTGTGTCCTTTATTCTTTATCTTTGATATTATTTCCATACATGAAACAAAATATAGCTCAATACAAATCACTGGTTTTGATCTAGAGGATGGATAGATTATTTTGGTAAGACTAAAGACTCAAATTATCACTAAATAAGTGGGAATGTAATTTTTCACTATCATGTTGATAAATTCTCCATCATTATATACTTCTTCCACTATAGATACTATAGGTAGAGTAAATATGTGATATAAAAAATCTCTATTGAATATGACATTATGAAAATTATATAAACCTAATTTCAACAACGATAACCAAATATTACAAATGAATAATAAAAAGGTAGTCTTCATAAAATATTAATTATTTTTTTACTACATGAATTTCACTATTTTCTAAGATAATATTCTAGAATGAATCTAGGATAATTTAGATAAACCTACAATGGATTTAGAACTATAGTTTTCACTGAGACTATGAACATCTATAAATACTTTAACTTATCTCTTGAAAGATCATCAAAATAATGGCTTAAAAATTTGAAGGCTGATGAAGTCACCAATTTGAATGAAATGTATAAGTACTTCTCCTAGATATTATTTCCAACCTCAAGGAGTGCCCAGAAGAGGTAAGAGATACATAGAATCAAGAATACTATTGGATATACCCTTTGTGAGTTTTAGGAAAGATTTAAGAGGCTGAAAACATCTTTCCCACAACAAACATATTAATATAATCATTTTGTAATATTCTTTTACTAAAGATTGATGAGAAGTGATCAGAACATTCTAGAAGCCTCTTATATAGGAACACTGATCAGTAGGTCCCCTGCTAAAGTAAATGATTTGATGTAAGGGATTTCCCAAAACTCCCCAAAATTCACCATAAGAACCACAACAAGGGGATTTCATGAGTTAAAGAGTTCAAAAAATCCATTATTAAAATAAAATGATTAACTAATTTATAATGTGAAAAAAATATCTCTCAACATGGTTTAGGGAAGAACAGCTTCTACACCTCTTCAATTCTACCAACATTTCTCCTCCATATAACACAGTTTTGATGGATCCCATCATGTTCATAGAACTAAAATATATTATTCCATGTTATATTGGTAATAAAAGTTGTATCTATCCTATAATAAAATATTTATGGAGTGTTCTAATACCTAGTCTGGGTCTTGAAACCAATAATCCTCAAGAACACCCATCTAAAAGGGTTTTCAAGAAACATTTTAGTATCTAACAATTTAATGACATAGTTTTTAGACTAAAATAATATATTAAAAAGGGAATGCTCAGTAAATTACAATACAAGAAATATTGAAAGTGTTTTTGATGTCTAATATCACTAACGATTTAAAGTTGAAGGACCAGAAAGAATATTTCGTCCAGATTTTAACTATCCATGATGAACTAGAAAATCACGGTTTCGGTACACTTTGTACTCATTCCTTTCATATAAAAAAATTAAATGTTTTTTATACTACATCAAAGATAGGAAAGGAGATGAATAACATTACAGAACCACTGTCATAAGATGAATCAAGAAGTGGAATCCCATTGAACGTGGATAATATGTACCTCAAAAAGACTTAAAGAATAAGTTCATATAGATATTACCCTAGTGATGAATTATAATTTAAAGGACAATATAGAAGTCCTAAATCATCCCCAACATACCTTACCTATGATAATAAAACCACCCAAACATACTAGTAAATAAATATTAAAATAATAGGTTGGGGATACATTCAAAAGAGTAGAGATTAATATCCCTATTATTTAATCCATCAACCAAATCCCATGGTGTGCAATGTTTTTCAAGGAAACATAACATAGAAATAGTTATTTCAAGGGCATGGAGAGGTAAATTTAGGTAGTATTTTCCATTACCTTATTACACCACAATTACCTTGGAAATTACAATACCTAGGTATATTCAATATCCCTTAAACCATATATGAACTCACTTTTTCAAACTTATTATGTGATTTGGGATCATCAATTGTTTTAATTACTAACTCAATTTATTCAACCAAATATATAGTATATCCCAAACATATCGTTCTACTTTCATAACTTTATAATTGAATCGCTACCTACATGGTTGGTAGTGTAGAAGATGTTCTCATAAGAATGAAATAATTTATTATTTCCTGCTACTTTTTACATTTTATACAGGAAAGAAGAATGTATCTATGTTCACCCATGTCATTATAGAGAGGTCATTCCTCAAGACTTCTAAAAGCAAAATAAATTATAATGAATTAAAACCTTTAAATAATTTTGGATAATGTAATGTGATGTTTTATATTATTAATTTAATTAAATTCTCCCAGATACGAAATATATAATTACATTGAACCATTTTAAATTTCTTTGTTGTTATAATGAATAGGTTGAAACATTTTAAAACATAATTATACCTGTAGAAACATTGAGTTAAACTAATTTTTATGATGACTCTTTTTAAAAAAAAATATATAATCAGGAATTTATTTTGTGTGATTGTAATATTTAATAATTAAAATAATTTTATTATAATGATTTAATCAAAAATATCACTAGAATATATACATTACATGTTTAGGCATGAGGTATGGAAATAACTGAGCAGAAACCATTATAAAAATACCCTCTAGACAATAAATTAACTTTCTATCATCCAAAATAAAATATTATTGACCTACGGAAAATGAAAAATTATGATTCATAATTTCGAACAATTATTCACCCAGGAAAGTAAAAAAACTATTGTACATTCAAAAATAAAACATTAGGGTAATATGATGGTCACTATGAATCATTCTATGGATTATCCACTTCAATTGTATAAACTTTATTTTTCTATAAATTGTGTATACACCTATGAGACAACCCCAATAGAGTTGTGTCCCAACATTAGTGGAAGTTGTAAAAAAGATGTTGATAGACTATCAGTGGAAGTAATTATTTACCCCATCTTGGATCTATAATGGATGAGCCCCATTCAAATAATTCCTAAGAAAATTTGATTCACAATTGTATAAAATGGGAATATTGAGTTAAATCCTATAGATAATGGGAATAGTTTGAGATTTTTCATTGGTTATAGTATATTGAGTCATGTGATATGAAAGTACCACTTTATCATTCCATTTGTGAACTAAATTTTTGAGTGGTTCGATGAAATGGTCACTAATATTTTATTAATTGATATTTTTTTCGGTATTTCAAGTCTGAATGGTGACATAAGACTAGGAAATTCAATATTTATATGTCTCTTTGATACATTTTCTTACCAATGGTTTACCTTTTCATTGTTTAATACCCCATATCTTTTTTAATATTTCATGATGTCTTTTTTACATAAATGAGTGATTCTTAAAAGTATTACAAGATGATTGTACTATTTATATAACAAGTTTTTGTAGCCAATATAGAAATTTTTAAAATCGTTTTATGGAAATTTTATGAGAATAAATTATTTTAAAATTTTGAAAAATAATATTTCTGGTTTGATAGAGGAAATTTAATAGGTCGCATTATCTCTAAAAATGTGATTTAAGTAGATAAGGGTAAATTTTACATAATTTCTACACTACCGTACCCAACCACTATGAGACATTAAATATCATCTTTGGATTGTAATGGATTTTATATAATATATATTTATATTTTTTGTAACATTTATTTTCCCTTGAATAAATTACTAAAAAAAAGAAACTACGTTTTTTTGATAAATCATACAAGATAAAATTTTAAAAACATAAATAGTGTATAACTAAATCACCTAGGACCCACCCATATGAGTAGAACATGTCATTTGACATTTTTCAAGATTCATAAAAACAAATTTGGGAGATATGATGACCCAAAAAATTTATGGGCACTAAAAATTTATAACTAAAACTTCTCAAACACTTCACATAACCATAGAAATTGATAATTTTTTTATTGTTCTTTATTTATAAATGTATCGTTCATACTTGTTAAGATGTAAGGTGAGTAATTTTTTATAACCATGTTGAACCTAGTAATTTCATCAAGAATAATTATGATACTTTGATTTTAGTGATTTTCATATTGATAAAACAAGTATTTTAATTGGATATAAAGAAAAATAAAGGATATAAAGATATAGTGGAAAACCAAAAAATTTCATTACCTCATGCTATCAAGTTGGGAAAAAAATTGAAACAATAATGAATGAATAATTCTCTGATGATCAATTATAAAAAGTCACCAGAGTCCCCAAGTATACTAATTTTATGAATTACTTTGTCACTTAAAAGGTACCTCTATTATTTATTATGAATCAAAAATTAAATTTAAAATATGAGTAAATATTTAATGTTTATGAGGATATATATTTATGGATAATTTGTAATGATCAAGTAATTAGTATATACATCCCTATGAAAGAAGTTAAATTTTTATCATATATTTTGTCACAAACTTTCATGTGGATTTTATTTTGGACCTCAAAGAGATAATAGAAAGGTGTTAGACGATGAATTATTTTCGACATGATTGATAATAAAAAATAGTTTATTATGGGAAAATAACTCGAGTGTAGGGGAAAATAGAATCATCATTGGGGATTGAAGTGAAGAATCATGGGAGAATCACCAAAAATAGTAATATTACCACCCCTATAAATAGATTCCACACTCCAGTAAATAAACAACAATTCATCTTGAACTCCCATTGATTCCAATAAATCTTCTATGAAATTATACTAAAACCAAGTATAAAAAATCTCTACTCCTTGTGGTATAATTTCTCTACAACATCTGGTTGTATTGTAAATTATCTAGTGGAATGGAATGAGATATAAAAAGTAAAAAACCAATATTAATAAGTCAAGTTTGATTATAAATAACAAAATATATCTTAAATAGAAAAGATTAAGTCTAGAGAATAAATAATGGTCCTCTACCATGAGATAATTTCCATTATCATATTATGTTTAGTAAGAATAAATAATGGATCCCCTTGAATCCTTATTGAAACCACCTTCATGAATGGTTATTTGGGCACTAGAACAATGATAGTTTAGATTAAGGCCCTTATTATTTATATTCCATCACACCTAGGGGCTATACATTCTTGGGTTTGGGATTTGTTTTATAATGTTGGGTGGATCTTGATTTAATTTTGGATATCACATTCAATGAAGAGTGAAAATAGATTTGTAGTAGTAGAATTTATTTTTATTTAATAGTTATTTCCATTGGTATGGTTCAATTATAATGGACGTCATTATAGAATTCCCAGATCACCCAGTATTAATAAATAAATAAAATAATCATATCATGGTTTTTTTGAGGTACCCCTAAATTGGATTGCAAATAGTTAAAAAATGATCAATTTATTAGAATATTACATTGGACTCAATAATCCCTTTAATATAGAACATTATATAACATCACCAATCATCTTCATATAACTAGTGTAATATAAATTATATCCTTTCTCTTAGAAAAAATGTGCATTTCTAGGAAATTATGATACATTTATTTTTCTCATTTTTTCCATAGGAATTAATCCACTAAAAATATCCAAAACAACAAAATTATTCTTTCATGGAATGGTTTTTCACCATAAATGATATACATACTCATTTTATTGGATTTTTGTGTTAATGATATTGTATAAATAATAAAGGATTAATAAACTATTTGGATTGGGAGTAATTATCCACACATTATGTTCCTCCACCATCTGGATGGTGGAGTTAAAGATCCAATATTTTGAATCCATCATAGCATAAATGTAAACCTGAGGTATAATAATATGACAGTAGATGATGTTAAAAACATTGATCATTGAGATGAAGATAAAATAAATTTTTTGATTTCTTTTCCAAAACTTAAGGAAACCCTTTCCTATTATCCCTAATTAGTATTTAACCATTATGGAGATAGTGTTAAGAGTAATTTTCTATACTATAATTTTGAACCATTATGAAGATATTGTCAAGAATATTTTTCTATAATAAAAATCCCTTTATATCATGTTCAACATGGCATCCTAGTGAGGACCCATAACTTTTAAAAGTAAATCTACCCCAAATAGAATGCATGGAATAAAAATCCAATGCATTTTTAACTTTCATAAACTACATATCCTTATCAATTTTATTAATAGTGGTTCATCCATACTCATGTTTCTTGTCCTAGCTAGAAAAGTTGGCCCAATGATATTTTCCCTCTAGGGTAGCATCCCAAATTAATCTATTATGGACGAACGTTTTTCTTTTAAAGACATTCTCATGTTCCCCAAATATAATGAGGACATGAATTTTGATGTAAGAAATTGAACTTTTTATTAAGGTTATCCCTCCTCCAAAATAGAGAAAATGAATCATCTAGTTGATAATTATATTGTTAATTTTGTTGATGACACCTTCAAATCCTTGGATATAGACTCATTTATTTGAAAATAGAGCTCCCAAATATTCATCAAGAAATTATTTTCTAGAAATACAAAGCATTCCATTAATGGTTTTGGATTTCCTTCCTAAATATTTATTGAGAATATAAATGATTATCTTATAATAAATTCCCCCACTCAATTTTTAAGGACTCAAATAGATTTTATAAAAAAATTCATAAACTATCAACTGACTAGTGGAATTTATAATAGGCATCAAGTTCCTAATCATTATTTCATTTTTTTGAAACATTTGATGTAAGGAGATTTGATTATATAAGACCATTTCTAGTCTAATTTTTATTTTCCAAAATACTATTAGTAGTGGAATATTTTCATAATTGGGATAATGAAAATACTATTGACACTGATGAATCCAATTTGTGATTCATCTTTTGAAAAGAAAACATTTTTTAGGTTCCAAATCCTAGAGTAATAATATGTTTTGAAGGAATAAAATTCTATAACTATAACATTGAATCCATTATAAATAGGTATGCAGTGTATTAAAACACCATATCTTCCTACCAACTAGAAAAAATGGGTTTGTTGAGGTCTCCAATGGAGAAATCATATGGATTCTCGATAAGAAATTTCAACTCACCTAGAATGACTAAAGTAAGAATCCTGAAGATACACTACAGTCATACATTACTTATTTTAAAACACACATAGATATTTGTACTAATATAAGTTTTTTGGTAAAATAATATCATCACCCTATTTATCTATAGAAAAACAAAAACTAGGTTCTTAAGAGATGTAATTGAGAGTTAAGAATGGAAAGAGAGTAGAAGAATCTATAGATAATTTATCTAGAGTAAAATAGGATAGATTTATATGAAAACAATCCATTTTATTAAGGGAATATGATATTTATTTATGATTGACTCATCCAGATAATATCATTTCATGTTGTGGATATAAGTGTTTTTTCCCCGTATGGGTGATGCTATTTGAAGGATAACATCATTCTAATGGGAATGAACCTTTCATAGTAACTAACAATATTCTATTTGTTGCAGTTAGGATAAAATTAGTTGAATCCATGACTCCATTTGTAAGACCCCAAAAATTTTAATGTAAGAACCTTCTATTTGATAGCATGTATGATACATGACACCAAGTGTAAAAAGGGAATATAATAACCCAATAATTTTAAAAATATTTAATATAATAATTAAATATAATATATTATATATCTTTAAATGAATACAATAAATACTTTCCTTGATATCTTCTGTCACGTTCAATAGATACCTTCCATGATATCTTGTGTTACACGCAAGAATGAGTTTCATCAAATAACAATATATTGTTAAAATATTATTATTTAATATAATATTATATAAAATAGAAATTATGTTATAGTTTATGAATATTTTTGACTAAATAATGAATATTTATGGTTTATATAAATATATAATGAATTCATTGGTTACCAATTAATGAGAAATGAAAATAAAAACCAATTGGATATAAAAAGATATATTATTATTTTATGCTTCCAAAGGAGTTTTATCCTAATAAACATAATTAGTTACAATTATTGAATGATTTTACGAAATATATATGTTATATATTAAATAAAATATTTTCTATATTCATCTATTAGATTTTATAGGAATAATATAAGAACAAACTCTATTTTAAACATAAAATCAAATATTTTTATAAAGGCAATTTTACAATCATTTATTGGAGAACCCATTTTAAATATGAATTTTGAAACTTTTATTGATTAAATAAGTAAAATTATAGTTAAATATTTAAATAAAAACAAAAAAAAAATAGGTTAGGTTGAATTTTGGATATTTTCTATAACATTTCAAATTTTAATGAAAAATTAAAAATAGAGAAATTTTAAATCCAAACTGCTTTTTCATCGAATTTATTTAGAAGGATAAATAATATTTTAAATTGGTTTTAAAGTTTAATTAGATAATATTTTTATTATTTAATACAATATTTTTAGTTGGAAAAAATTTCACTTATAAATTTAATATGAAAAAAATTGAAAACTTTCAAACATTTTTCTTTTAGAAAACCTCATTGTCGTCCAGCCTATTGGGTGAATTTTAAATTAATTTTTTCCACTTATATTATCATAATTTTCCAAAATATATTAAATAATTGTAATAATTATAATTTATAATTTATAATTTATAATATGTACATATTTATTTTTAATGAAAATGGTTAGTGAAAGTGATTAAAATTAATTACAATGATTAAGGTTGAATTAAGCTTAATAAGTGGATAAAACAAAACCATAAGTCCCAAAAAGACCTATTAACATTTACAAGAGATATTGGATGAAAATATATAGAACATAGACTCTATTATATTAATTTTTTCCATTATAGGATATTCTTTCCACATGAATTTTTTTGGAATAATTCTTTTGTCAAAATATTACAAGAGTGTCACTCCTCCACAATAAAATGACACTACTTCTACCCATTACACACACCTCAAAAGCCTCTTAGGTTTGTAAAATATCTATGCCAATATATTACAAACATCTCTACCCTAGACATTGAATTCTCACTTATTTCATAAAACCTTCCAAGTTATAATTTGAGTATAAACTAAATAGAGTTACCGGATTTATAAGGTAGCACTCTCTAAAGATAACTTTTCTTTCATTTACATTTACACCACCTCAAATATTTATCTTCTATGATAATATAATAACAAAAATATCCGAAAGATACTTTAATGTGGTTTTATAAAGTATTATAACTACACTAACACACACTTCCATCTAATGGGTAACAAACATATTGTTTTTTTTGTACGGCGAACAACCGCCTAACGAAACGATGATTATTTATTTTTCCTTTACCAACATTCATGTTTGTACATTATGATATAAAATATATTTATATACTTCATATATTATATTTATTATATCATTAATCTTATTTAATATTTTTTATAAAACATAAATTTAATAATTTCTATTTTGCATTGATACGATAACATCATTTGTGAAAGTGTGGACTACCACCCCCTCAAAGCGATGTGATTAATTCACACTGAACATGAAAAATATTAAGTATAATTTTAATAAAAAATATATGAAATATTTTACATAAATAGGGCACTATAATAATAATATAAATTTATATAAATATCAATTATTTTTAATTCTTTTAAAATACGATAAAGAAATTGAAATAGTGTTCATGCGTACGTATGGCTTACTGTCTCCATGAAAAGTGCATTCAATTTCTTATCTCCAAAAATATTATATTATTATAGATACATGTATACTAGGTATATATGATATTAAAATCATGTTTTACATTATTGAGATGATGAAACCATGATATATTTAGCGTAAACAACAAATAGAAAGTTAAAACATACTTGACAACATGGTAATTAACACCCAAAATAATTAAAATAATGAAATGTTATTAAAAAAATGTAATAAGATATTATAATATGATAATATATGATATATAAATATTATTATGTTTATTCTATAATTTATAAACATTTTTAAAGTTTATATATAGGATATTAAATAATGTTTAACTAAAAAGAAACACAAGGTAAGGGATTCTTGTCTCATTTTCATTTATTTGAGGCAAACATAATTTTTATGCACATAATTTCATATATATGGTGTACGTACAACCACATTTATGTGTACTATCAACAATAAATCTGTCTTCAAGGTATTTTGAGTATAATGTTTTAGTATTTATTTTAAGGGGTTTTGAGTTAAAATTTAGAAAGTGGAACAGAATTTCATAACTCAATTTGTTTTTATTGAGTTATATTACTTACTTGTTTTCATTAATATTATATCATTATGTGTGTAAAAAATCATTACTATATATTGTTTTATTTTTACACCACTTATGTGTATTTATAGTTGATACAAATAATCTACTCAATGACAGATTCTCAATTTTACCTTATATCATTTTCAAAGGTTTGTTTCAAAATCTCATTTTATTCAAGGTTGTTTGTACTTAAAATTCTATTCAAGGAAATTAATGGATAATTTCTCAGTAAACCCATTAATTTTAATCTCATATTGTTTTTAATTACCTTTATTATTTTTAGTAAAATTTTCCTACTTTTTTTACTCATTTGTTTTAGAAATTTCTTTTTATGAAAAATAGACACCATTTCTCAATTTAGTCAGAGAACCTATTTTCATCTAAAAACCATGTTTTCTAAAAATGTTTAAAAACACTTTTTGTCCATTCAAAAGTTTTGTATTAAAGTATTTGTTTACCCTTTTTTATTTTAATAATATTTTTAAAGGAATCATCTTCCTTCTTTACGAACAAGTAATTTTTATAACCCTTTTACCTTTCAAAAGGAATGTTTGTTTTCACATAATACAAAATGTATGCATTTATCTTCCATCATTTCATTGAACCATTTTTTTCAATTTCAAAAGATTTATTTTATTTTTGAAGAAAATGATTTCAATATGTATTTTCAATGAAAAATATTTTCAATATAGTTTTCAAAGTAAATGATATTTTATTCAATAATATTCTTTAAATATATTATTTCATTTCATCATCAAAAAATAATATATTTTTAATTCTCTTGGGATATTTAGTATCGATACCTTCTTCATCCATCCTCTGGATGGGTTTCATTTGAATTTTTCTAGGATAGTAATTATATTCACTTAGTTAATTTATTTGTTAGTCCCCTTGGAAAATCAAATTTTTTATGATCATTGAATATCCCTTAATTCTCCAAGTCATTTATAATCGATATTATTATTGCCTAAAATAAATTCCATTTTACATACGATTTCTACATTGATAGTTATTTAGTTATTTGGGAAAATATTGATAGTTATGTATTCTTTATTCAATACATTTATTTTATAAGGCATATTATTTATTTTGATTATTCAATATGAGGAATACTTTGGACTGGAAATGGTGGGTGGGACTGGAATTTAGATAGCCCCTCGATGCATCGAAAAGTTCACTTGATATGACTATGTTTAACAACTTAAATGGGTTTCTATCAGTATTTTTAAACTATTTTGTGCAAGGTCTTTATGGTATAGGTTTACATGTGCCTTAGACATGAAGTCCATTAAAATTGAATTTCATTCACATTAGTTCCATTTATTATTCATCCATGAGAATTTCCAGCGACATATATAAAGATATATTAAATTTTATGTTCATTTATTAGTGGAATTTGTTTTAATCACTAGAATTTCCATATTTATTTTTCCTTGTCTAGTTATTTTAATGACATGTTTTTAGAGTTACTACCTTTCCATGTTGTGTATGAACTTACCTCTTAGTTTATTGATTATATTAAATGTTATTTTAGTTATATACCATGTAATAATTACTATTCTCAATGGTTCATTATTCATTCCTCTATATTTTTTCTCTTATAGAGAATTAGAGCTCACCCTTATTAAGTTTTTCACCTAGGAATAAACAAAGTGTACTAAAGAATATATATATATTGATTTACTAGATGGAATAAAGGTATCTTTGAAGTTATTTATTTATAAAGAAGAAATATATATATTGTAATTAGAGTATTATTTTATCATGTTAGTATCTAGGTTTCCAAAACTACTAATATCATAAATCCTTCAAGTCATGATTTCTTATAATCGAGAATGTGTAATTAGTAGTAGACATCGTATTAGGGATTCTAGGGTTGGGTCACTACACTTAGTATCAAATGTTGTTTAGTAGAAACATTGGTAACTAGATTTAGGATAACATAGGTTAGGGAACATAAACCTATGGTATAATTTATGGGTAAGTATAGAATAACATCATATAATTTTGGTAAGGTAGATATTATGTGTGTCTTCCTAGAAAAAATTATATGTCTAGATACTACAAGTCGATTTGGTTCTGGTACAGATGTTCATAGGATTAATAACACTAGAAAGGTGTTCCAAGCTTTACTTAAGGTATCCTGGTTGACAACAATGATCCTTACAGTGCTCCTCATTTTACACTCTTGGAGGATTTTCCAAGGAAAATACATTTTTTCATTAAAAACCATTATAAAAAATTTTAATGAACAATTACAATGAATAATAATGGATAAACTATGTTGTTTTGGATTTAAAAATAAGTTGTTTTGATTTAAATAAATTATAGATAATTATATCTTTTCTCACTTTAAGTATTTTTTCACAATATTCTTTCAGGTTTTAGTCAATAGATGGAATTGGAAGGATTCAAGTTAACATAAAACATGAAAGGTAAGGTTTTGGAAATCAGAAAACAAATGATGTATTGATCAGAGTGAAATATATCATGTTTATTCCAAATCAATTTTCCTAAAAAATTATTAACATTATATTCCTTTACTGAATCTTGAACATACAAATGAAGAGAATGATGGAGTTTTCTAATATCACGAGTGGTGGACACCATAATGAAAAGAATGGTTGATTTAATACATTTAGGAAGTGTATATGGAGAAACCCATAAATTTTCTCAAGGGCATAAAGAAATTCATTATGTGTGGGAACAAAGGACATAATGAAATCTATTGTTGAGGAAAAATAAATAACATGATGGAAGGAAATGAATATCATCCTAATAAATCCTTTATTATTATTTTTCATATGGTTGAGGAACCTGAACATTACCGAAGTCAATTCCCTCTTCCATAGGATAAACTATTTTCTAAGTAATGATTTATATTGGAAATAAATGGAAGAAATGGTTGTGTAATGAGGTTATATTGAAATCCATAGATAAGAGGTTATTTAATGATTAAATTTCAAGGATATCCATTATATTTATTTTTATTATTATATTAATATGATTTTCTTAAAAGAAAACATGTATGCTGGGTGACGACCTATCATGTCCACTAAGTCTATGGGTCTTTAACTCATTAATGAACAATGATAAAGGTTTTATTCCAACCACTTACCTATGAAATGTCTTGGTCAATTTTTCATTATGTTAAATTAAAAATATTTAAAAACAAATTATAATAATAGATCAATATTTTGAAATTTCATGATTTTAGATTAATATATTAACTCTATCATTTTTGGAAGATATTTAAAGATAAATAATCATATTTTTTACACTTTTTTGGGCCTTAAGATCCTTTAGAAATGCATTTGTGTGCATTATGCATTAATATTAAATTTTGAATGAATTTGAAAATATATGTAAGAAAAACCAAATGTTGAAATTTAGATTATATATATAAATCAAGTAATTAGACATAGGTATTAAAATAATACCTCAACATTAGGAAAAGTATCTTCAAACAAAAATGTTGTCCTAATACCTTTTTCTAACTGATGTCCTTTGAAATCATCCTAGATTTATGGATTTGAGTGTAGAGAACCGAAGCTTGACGTACATGGACAAAACATTATTTTTGCGGAATAATTAATACATAAAAAAACCAAAACTCAAGGACCATAATAGTTTAGTGTCTCTGGAAACTTGGAATGTAATCTTCTAATCGTGGTGAAAGATCTTCAACATCTCCCATAAAGATCTTACACTTTTTGTTTCCTTATCTAAAACCATTCTTTTAATCCTGGTGGAAAATAAAACATAAAAATGGTGAGCTCAAATTCTCAGTAAGGGTAAGCATGAATAAAATAAAACATACCATATACATTTGAACTTAAAAACATGAACATAATGTTTAAACATCAAAATCATGAGCAAAGACATAAATCGAGGAAGTACATAAGGCATAGATCATAATGGAACATAAATCATGATGAAATAGCATGGGAATAAAACATGTAATTGTGGAATCCATTAAGCACATGTAATTATTTCCATAGTAGCCAAGGCATTGCTTCCAAGACCATCTTAGTGGAAAAAGTCCCTTTCTGAATCGAGTTCACTCCTCGTTCCAGTCCTGTAATACTGAACCAGATTAACTTACCATTCCATCCATGTCTATCTCATGAGATATAAATATTTACCCAATGAATTGGAGGGAGATAGAGGTCCCACCCATATCATAATGATACCATTCTTATGTGTTCCACAAAATCATAAATCATACATCATTGCATAACCCATGTAATAAAAATGGGATTCTTAAACATCGCGACATCATAAAAAAATTCATATAAGATAAATGAATTCATAAAAATAATTCAATCACAACATAATCAAATCAATGTAATAATAGGGATATAAACAGAACCCTATATTATCTTAGATGGAAAATATTTTTTATAAAACACTTGAACTCCATTCTTGAGGAAAATATCCTTTCTCCTTCAAAAACATTTTTCCTTTATGAACATGTCATACAATTTTAAACTAAAAGAAGTTGATTAAAAAATACACAAGAAAAATTATAAAGGAAGCTTCTTGGAAATAATGTTTTTAAAAATCCATTCATGCCATATAAGTTAAAAAAACATTCTTCTCGTACTTATGACGGAAAAGTCAAAAAGTACCTCGTACGAAAAATGACAAAAGATTCCTTTCATATATTTTACAAAAAACTCACCAAATGGGAAAATTGGATTTAAACAATTTTAGGAGGACATAAATAATATTACATATTGAGGAAACATGGATGTGGATCATAAATATTCCCTATTAAATTCTGAAGTATAAACAATCTCGGATAAAAATTGAGATTGTGAGATTTTTCCTTACCTTAGGTCTGATACGCTTCATACGTACCCAAACCTCCTGAATAATGATATAAATAATGTCATTGACTTATTAAATAATCATATATATTGTTATTATATCATATATGGTTCACTTATGACTTTATGTTACCCATTCTTTTGTAAATTCATGTTAAAGTAGCAGTTTGGGTAAAATCGTTTCATTTGTCGTTCGTGTTTTAACTTGTCATTATTCATATGATTACTTAGATCATGATTAATTACATCCAGAATGTAAAACATTAATTATATATAATATATATTAAGAATATACATATATATAATAGATCGATAAATGGAAATAAATACACCGTTCATGGAGACGGTAGGCCGTACGTATGCATGAACGCTATTTTCGTTTCCTTATTGAATTGAATGGAATTAAGTAGATAACATTGATATATATATAAATAAATATAGTAGCATTATTATTTCATATATTTCATGATTGCTTGTTATATAAACTTTATTATCATTCTTGAATGGTTAACATGGAGAGTGAATCTCATCGCATCGTGGAGACGGTAGTCCGTACGTACGCACGAGCGATGATATCGTTCCCTTGATCATGGAATTATATTAAAGTGTATGTATAATATTAAAGAATCAATATAACTTTAAAATAATCATATATATTCATTACTTTCACCATTATACCCATCTAAGTAAGGTGGTGGTGGAAAATAGATTACACCACGGCGTGGAGACGGTATTCCATACGTACACACGCGCGGTGATTTTGTTTTCCATAGGATAGATAGATGGTGAAATATGGTTATTTAATATTTATAATAACATATTAGTATATGAGTGATACTTATGTTATTACTTCATAGTTAAAAAACTAAAGAAGATGAAGTGGAAGAAGAAATAAAGTTGAAAGAATCTGTAACAGACATTACCTCTTCTTTGAAGCGCCTCTTTGAAACCTACTATTAGGGCACTAAAATTGGTCACTGAGGAAGTCCAGGACCTCTAGGATGTTTATAGGGAAGTTGAAAAGAGAATTTGTCAGGGTTTGGCCGAGCATGAAGGCTCAAAGTGGTCTGAGGAAGAGAGGGAGGAGGTTCCCTTCTATAAGGGAAGAGAGGGGCACCTTTGGAAATATAAGAAATATTAGTTTATATTAAATCCCAGCCCCACATAAAAACTTCAAAAATGACTCATATCCGAATATTAGATGATATAGGGTTGTAATCTAGTCAACCAATAAAATTTAGACTTTTTAGGAATTTATTTTAAAAATTATCAACTTGATTTATCGTTATTTAATCAATTTAAATTTTTTTGTGGTAATAAAATTCTAAATTTTAAATTATGACAAATAATTACTTATTTGTTGTGAATTTTACATAATTGGACACTTTATAACATTTTAGACCATATAAATTTAAATTTATAACTTATAAATATTTTTGTGATTTTTAATAAATTTTATAATATGTTATTTTTATAAAAATAACAGTAGTGTGAATTTTGACAATATTCATTTATTTGAATTTAAATAAAATATATACAGAAGATATTTTCGAATTAAAAGATTTAATAGAATAATAAAAGGTCATATGTATCTAGAAAATTAGTTGATAACATTAAATATTTCATATAATATTTATTTTATTATTTATAAAACCATTTATTTGGTTTATCTCTTAATAAAATAATTACTACAACATTTTCGTATAATTATTTAATATCATTTTTTCTTGCATAAAAATTTATAATAAAATCATATGACAAAGATAAATCTATTAAATTTAACAATAATACTTTTACTCGAATTTATCATCTTAAAATCACAATATTTAAATTATTATATTTATAAAATTATGAAGGTGACAACTTTGGCATCATTTAAAATAAAATAATAGAAGTGTCATAATCGCCTTAATAAGGATCCAAATGGTCAAAAATTCGGCCAGAGGAAGATTAGAGTTTATATATACACTAATAATAAGTTTTTTGTAGATTTTGGGCCTTTTTATATGTATTACAATTTCAATAAAAACTATATTATTGATTTTTCACTAAATAAATAATTTCTGCATCATTAATGTATAAGATAATTAGGTAATTAAATAAATCTAAAAAATTACAGATATATTACCCTGACAAATAATAACATTTTATCTTTCACATGAGTATTTATAACCGAATTTATATTCTGTATAAAAGTATATTAAAAATACATTAATTATGAAAGTTGAGTGAGACATATTTCACTTTCCTTTATATAAAATAAACTAAAGGTCATCACCTCCATTTGGGTTCTAATGGATTCCATTTCGACCCAAATATGACTTAGGACAAATTATAATCATTCAATTGTATTAATACAGGTATTAAGATAATTTTATAATATTATATTTACCCTTAATTACCCAATTTACCTTTTACAAGGGTAAATAAAATTTACCGCTGTTACTATTCATAAAGCCCAAAAATAAAAAGTAGTCAATTAATATAATTTGAACCCACTGATTCCAAATATGGAATCCATTTTTCCAAATTCAATACATAGAAGTTGCAGAAATTAAATTAAAATTAATCCTATTGTAGAAAGAAAACTGGTCATTGTTTAAAACATTGCAAAAGATTGAATTTATTTAACATACGAATTCAATGTAAAATAAAGGATAATGAAATATATTATATTAAATGGTAAAAATATATTCTATTTATACTTTTAAACCATTCAATATTATAATTTAATCACATAAGATATTATGATGAAAAAAGTTGTTTTTAATTAAAATATTGTGTGTTTTTACTATTCATTAAAATATGAAAGTTATCAGAATAATATGAAAATTTTATCCAAGGTCAAATTTTATATCCTTATTCCAAATAATAATTTTATTTTGTAAAATTGAACTTATAAACTTGTCAAAAACTATATTTAAAGTGGGTGTGCCATCAAAAGTCAGCAAAACTGCATTTTTTGAAAAATAATTATTTTACCCGAAAAATTTATTTTGTTCTTATAACATGTTCTAGAAAATGTTTAAGGTGATTAATAATGTTATAAAATTCAAAATTTAGTTAATACTATTCATAACAGGTAGTTCATATAACATATCGTTGTTTAGCGAAACTCAATATTGCGTACAACACACGCTATAATGGAAGGTCACGATTGCGGGAAATGCAAGCCAAGTCAGGGATACATGTCGTGCAAGATCTTTTTGGTGTAGCATACAACAAAATACATTAATGAAATTAAGAAGAATATTTTTCATAAAATCTTTGGTGTTACATTCTACCCCCCTTAAAATTAATTTCACCCTCAAAATTCATCGGGGTTATAAATGGTTTACTACTCGAAAGTTTTGTTGATAGAAACCCACTTCGTAAAAAGGAATACCAAAACATGGCTTTGAGAAATAAAGTATGAAACGTAACGGTTACCCAAATTAACTCATCACTGGGTTTCCATGTAGGAGAACATATGTGAAAATATGGATATGGAAGAAAAATATAACCATCAAGTTATGATGGAGAGTGGTAGAGAACATAGCTACGAAAAAGCCATCAATCACAAATCCATAGATTTGTGATGATCTATGGTACTGTCTAATTCATCGGATATAAGAGCACTAGGACAAAATTTTTGGTTTTCAATATCATTTCCCTAAAGTTGATGAAATTGGAATTAGGAGAAATACTTTCGTGATTTTGTTACACTCTCACCGTTGGTCGTTCTTTGGACAATTTCCACATCATATCTTAAAGAAATGAAGTTGAATTTCTCATTTGTGAAGTGTTAGTAGATCATGTAAAAGAACGATGGGTCATTCCATCGGTCTCAAACAAAAGTTTAAAAAATTTATCAAAAATAAATAAGTCCATCTATAGTGAGATTATTCATATATGGTTCCTAAAATGGACTTATACTTCATATATCATAATGCTTAATATAATAAAACTAGTTTCTACTAAATAGGGACTTCCTATAGGCCAGTGGTACGCGATAATGGATAGTCACAATTCGGTTGTGGGTTCGATTCCCACAGCCCTATCCGACGCGATGAGCTGTCACCCGTCCTGCAGGTTGTCATTTTTCTAAAACAACCTTACTATAATAATATTGAGAAAAGTTCTATCCTTAAACAATACTAACTTATGTCCAACATAATCCATTCCAATCTTTAGGATTATCTAAAATACTTCAGTCCAAGCTCATAGTATAATGAAAATAATTACTAGAAAGGTTATCTACCAAGAATGTGAATACAAGCATTTATTCCACATATATCGTAAGATATATCTTGTTGGTTTCATTCAAAACACATGAATACCTTATACATATATTCTCTTGAAACATAATTTACCATATAACCTTTGTGAAAACATGAATACTGTTAAAAGGTAACTCTTTCCAGAATCCCAAATAATCTATATAATCAAACTATAATATCACTTAGTCCTTATATCAGTGATCAGCTCATGAATACAATCAAATATCTCATTATCTTTTTATCCCTTCATTAGGTACATATCATCTACCTTCCAAAAATATTTCAATCACCTTTTCATGGTTACCAGTACCATATAATTATTGAAAACCAATACATATATATTCCAAAATTCCACAATACCATACATGAGATTCCATGATACTATTTTGAAATCCTATTACATAAACACTTAATCACTACAGAACATCATTTTTATACTCAACATCACAAATAGTGATCGCATGAGACTTCCCTTTATCCTTTTACTTAAGAGGTTTCTCATGTAGATCATCACTAACCCTTGGATTAGGGAATTTATTAGCATAATTCCCCATTACCTTGAACTTGAAGCATTGAAGGGTTGGTGGTGCGTTATCTGCTATATTTTCTTTATTCACATCATTAGCAAAACGTTTTCCATTACTTCGACACTCAACTGCTCGATGACCTTCTTTTCCACACTTAAATAATTATCTAGTCCCTTTAAGACAATCTCTACCATGCTTCTTTCCACACATTGAGCATAAGGAAATATTCATCTTCTTTTCACCATTATTGTATGATTTCTCCTTGAACTCCATCTTTTGTTTCTTGTCAAAACCATGATATAGATAAGTAACACAAACTTCCATTTATACCTTGATAGCACAACTCAAAATTTCTTCATAGCTACTGAAGTATCTTATAGATAATGCCCTTCTAAGATTTTGTTTTAAGCCAATGAAGAATCAGTCAACTTTACTTACAGGTTGGATGATAAAGCCAGATGCATACCTTGTAAGCCTTGTAAAATTTGCGTCGTATACACCAACTGATTCATCATCCTTTTTCTTTAGTTCAAGAAACTCCTTCTCTATCTTTGTTCGAAGAATACGGGGGAAGTACTTATTGAAAAATAGGTTCTTGAACTCGTCCCATTCCTTGGACTCAATTTCATCTCTTGGCCTCGTATTCTTGATAAGATTCCACCACTGATCAGCTTCACCTTCCAAACGATATACTGCTAAGAATACTTTATCATGTTCAGAACATTGACGAACTAAAAATATCTTTTTAGTGGAACTGATCCATTTTTCAGAAACAAGTGGATCAGAAGACCCACTGAAAGAAGGTGGACGATGCCTCATGAAGGACTCAATAGAATATTGTTCCCTTTTCTCCTCATTTGGAAGTACAGAATGATTCATAGCTTGTGTAAGTATATAAATAATATTTTTCACTCCATCTCCAATAACATTTGTCTGTTCAATAGGAAAATCATTGCATTGTCCATTGCATTGATCAACACGGTTCCTTCGTGTTCTATCCGGCGTCTAAAACCCAAAAAGAATAGTGTGAGAGAAAAAAATCATGCTAGGGAAAACAACATAATAAAGGGGGAGTACCTTCAATATTTAACATCTTAGGTTTAATTCTAAGATCGTTACCGCAATTCTAGAACTATAACCTATACTTATACTTAACCTTAGGGACATCCCTAGAAAAACCTTAGAAATATCTCTAGGGATCTCACTAAAGTTATCGCATCCTAGTTTCCAATGGTTGACTAATCCTTTCCTCTGATACCAACAGTAGAGACCCGAAGCATGACGTACATGGACAATACATTACTTTTTTGGAATACTTAATACATAACAAAAACCAAAACTCAAGTACCATAATAGTTTAGTGTCTTTGGAATCTTGGAACGTAATCATCTAATCGTGGTGAAAGATCTTCAACATCTCCCATAAAGATATTCCACTTTTTGTTTCCTTACCTAAAACCTTTCTTTTAATCCTAGGGGAAAATAAAACATAAAAATGGTGAGCTCAAATGCTCAGTAAGGGTAAGCATGGATAAAATAAAACATACCATATACATATGAACTTAAAAACATGAACATAATGTTTAAACATCAAAATATTGAGCAAAGACATAAATCGCGGAAGTACATAATGCATAGATCATAATGGAACATAAATCATGATAAAATAGCATGGGAATAAAACATGTAATTGTGTAATACATTAAGTACATGTAATGATTTCCATAGTAGCCAAGGCATTTCTGCCAAGACCATCTTAGTGGACAATGTCCCTTTCTGAATCGAGTTCACTCCTCGTTCCATTCCTGTAATACTGAACCAGATTAACTTACCGTTCCAGCCATGTCTATCTCATGAGATATAAATCTTTACCCAATGAATTGGAGGGAGATATAGGTCCCACACATCTCATAATTATACCATTCTTATGTGTGCCACAAAATCATAAATCATACATCATTGCATAACCAATGTAATAAAAATGGGATTCTTAAACATCGTGACATCATAAAACAATTCATATAAGATAAAGGAATTCATAAAAATAATTCAATCACAACATAATCAAATCGATGTAATAATAGGGATTGAAACAGAACCTTATATTATCTTATATGGAAAATAATTTTGATAAAAGACTTGAACTCCATTCTTGATGAAAATATCCTTTCTCATTAAAAAACATTTTTCATTTCTTAACATTTCATACAATTTTAAACTAAAAGAAGTTGATTAAAAAATAAACATGACAACTTGTAAAGGAAGCTTCCTAGAAATAATGTTTTTAAAAATCCATTCATGTCGTATAAGTTAAATAAAACATTCTTCTCGTACATATGTCGGAAAAGACAAAAACTACCTCGTACGAAAAACGACAAAAGATTCCTTTCATATCTTTTACTAAAAACTCACCGAAGGGTAAAATTGTATTTACACAATTTTAGGAGGATATAAATAATATTACATAATGATGAAACATGGATGTGTATGATAAATATTCCCCAGTAAATTCTGAATTATAAACAATCTCGGATAAAAATTGAGATTGCGATATTTTCTCTTACCTTAGGTCCGATATGCTTTTTACATATCCAAACCTCCTTTATAATGATTTAAATAATGCAATTGACTTATTAAAAATTCAAAATCATTTTTATTATTTCATATATGGTTCACTTATGACTTTATATTAACCGTTCTTTTGTAAGTTCATTTTAAAGTAGCTGTTTGGGTAAAATCGTTTCATTTATCGTTCGTGTTTTAACTTGTCATTATTCATATGATTACTTAGATCACGATTACTTACATCCAGAATTTAAAACATGATTTATATATAATATATATTCAGAGTATACATACATATAATATATCGATAAATGGAAATAAATACACCGTTCATGGAGATGGTAGGTCGTACATACGCATGAACGCTGTTTTCGTTTCCTTATTGAATTGAATGGAATTAAGTAGATGACATAAATATATATATACATAAATAATATAGCATTATTATGTCATATATTTCATGATTACTTATTATATATACTTTATAATCATTCTTGAATGGTTAACATGGAGAGTGAATCTAATCGCATCGTGGAGACGGTAGTCCGTACGTATGCACGAGCGATGATATCATTCCCATGATCATGGAATTATATTAAAGTGTATGTATAATATTACAGAATCAATATCACTTTAAAATAATCATATATATTCATTACTTTCACCATCATACCCATCCAAGTAAGGTGGTGGTGGAAAATAGATTACACCACGGCGTGGAGGCAGTATTTCGTACGTACGTACGCGTGGTGATTTCGTTTTCCATAGGATGGATAGATGGGGAAATATGGTCATTTAATATTTATAATAACATATCATTATTTGAGTGATACTTATTTTGTTACTTCATAATGAAACAACTAAAGAAGAATAAGTGGAAGAAGAAATAAAGTTGAAAGAATTGGTAACAGACATTACCTCTTCTTTGAAGCGCCTCTTTGAAACCTAATCTTAGGGCACTAAAATTGGTCTCTTAAGAAGTCCCGGACCTCAAGGATGTTTCTAGAGAAGTGGATAAGTGAATTTGGCAGGGTTTGGCCGATCTTGAAGGCTCAATGTGGTGTGAGTAAGATAGGGAGGAGGTTTCCTTTTATAAGGGAGGAGAGGGGCACCTTTGGATATATAAGAAATATTAGTTTATATTAAATCCCATCCCCACATAAAAACTTCCAAAATGACTCATATCCAAATATTAGAAGATATAGGGTTGTATCTCATCAACCAATAAAATTTAAACATGTTAGGAATTTATTTTAAACATTATCAACTTGATTTATCCTTATTTAATCAATTTAATTTTATTTGTGATAATAACATTCTAAATTTTAAATTATAACAAATAATTACTTATTTGTTGTGAATTGTACATAATTGGATACTTTATAACATTTTAGACTATATAAATTTAAATTTATTATTTATAAATATTTTTGTGATTTTTAAACAATTTTATAATATGTTATTTTTATAAAATAACAATAGTGTCAATTTTGACACTATTCATTTATTTGAATTTAAATAAAATATATAGAGAATATATTTTTGAACTAAAAGTTTTAATATATTCATAAATAGTCATATCTATCTAGAAAATTAGTGGATAACATTAAATATATCATATAATATTTATTTTATTATTTTTAAAACCATTTATTTGGTTTATCTCTTAATAAAATAATTACTACAACATTTTTGTATAATTATTTAATATACTTATTTGTTACATAAAAATTAAAAGAATAATAATATGATGATGATAAATCTATTAAAATTCTAAATAATACTTTTACTCGAATTTATCATCTTAAAATCATAATATGTAAAATATTATATTTATTAAATTATGAAGGTGACAGCTTTGGCATCATTTAAAATAAAATAATAGAAGTGTCATAATCTCCTTAATAAGGATCCAAATGGTCAAAAACTCGTCCAGTGGATGATTAGGGTTTAAATATACACGAATAATAAGTTTTGTGTAGATTTCTGGGCCTTTTGATATGTAGTACTATTTCAATAAAAACTATATTATTGATTTTTTACTAAATAAATAATTTCTGCATCATTAATGTATAAGATAATAAAGTAATTAAATAACACTAAAAAATTAAAAATATATTACCATGGAAAAGAAAAAAAAATTATTTTGGAAATGAGTATTTATAACCGAATTTATATTCTGTATAAACTTATATTAAAAATGCTTTAATTATTAATGTTGGGTGAGACATATTTCACTTTCCTTTAAATAAAATAAACTAAAGGTCTTAATCACCTCCAAGTGGGTTCTAATGGATTCCATTTCGACCCAAATATGACTTAGGACAAATTATAATCTTCCAATTGTATTAAGAAACGTATTAAGATAATTCTATAATTTTATATTTACCCTTAATTACCTAATTTACCTTTTACTATGGTAAATAAAATTTACTGTTGTTACTATTCATAAAGCCCAAAAATAAAAAGTATTATATTAATATAATTTGGACCCACTGATTCCAAATATGGAATCAATGTTTCCAAATTCAATACACAGAAGTTGCATAAATTTAATTAAAATAAATCCCGTTGTCGAAAGAAAACTAGTTTTTGTTTAAAACATTGCAAAAGATTGAATTTATTTAACCTACGAATTCAATGTAAAATCAAGGCTAATGACATACATTATATTAAATGAAAAAAATATATTATATTTATACATTTAAACCATTCAATATTATAAATTAATCACATAAGTTATTACGATCAAAAATGTTGTTTTTAATTAAAATATAACTTGTTTTTTACTATTCATTAAATTATTGAAGTTATCAGAATAATATAAAAATATTTTCCGAGGTAAAATTTTATATCCTGATTCCAAATAATAATTTTTCTTTTGTAAAATTGAACTTATAAACATTTCAAAAACTAGATTTAATGTGGGTGCGCCATCAAAAGGAGGCAAAACTGCATTTTTTGAAAAATACTTATTTTACCCAAACAAATTATTTTTTTCTTATACCAAGTTCTAGAAAATGTGTAAGATGAATAATAATGTTATAAAATTACAAATATAGTTAATAATATTCATAATGGGTAGTTCATATAATATTTCATTGTTTAGAGAAACTCAATATTGTGTACAACACACGCTATCGTCGAAGGTCGCGATTGCGTGTAATGCAAGCCAAGTCAGGGATGCATGTTGTGAAAGATCCTTTTGGTGTAGCATACAACACAATACATTAATGAAATTAAAAAGAATATTTTTCATAAAATCTCAGGGTGTTACATTGAGTCCCCAATATTCTATTGATCATTCACTTGTTTATGATTGATGACCACAATCACTCCCTATAAATTTTTATTCTTTTCCGCCAAGTATGTATCTCTACTTTCCATTGATGTTCTCATACTTAGATACCTAGTTATATGTTAGTAATTGTGAACTTTTCACTTCACTATCTATGTTTTCTATAGGATGTTTTTCGAACCTTTCTCATGATGTGGGATTTCAATATGAGAAATATCAAACAATATATGACCAAGATAATGTTTAAATTTCAAGGATGTAATTTAATTAAGGTGGGGAGAATGTAACACCCTAAAAATTCTAAACTAATAACATTGTATTCAATAGTGTGTATGATATGCGACACTAATTGTAAAAAGGGAATATAATAACCCAAAACATAAAAACTTATTTACAATATTAAATAAATATAATATATTATATATATTTAAATGAATTAAATAGCAACATTACCCGATAAATTGCATTACATGAAAGAGAGACCTTCCACGATAGCGTGTGTTACATGAAAGACTGAGTTTCACTAAATACCAATCTATTATTAAAATATTAGTATTTAACATAATATAATATAACCTATATTTTATGATAAAAGTTATGAATATTATTAACTACCTTATGAAAATTTATGATTTATATAAATATGAAATGAATTCATTGGTTAACAATTAATGAGAAATGAAAATAAGAACCAATTGGATATAAAAAGTAATAATATTATTTTTATGCTTCCAAATAAGTATTAATTTAAAAAACATAATTAATTAATATTATTGAATAATTTTTGTTAAATATATTTTTTGTATATTCAATAAAATATTTTTTATATTCATTCATTGGGTTTGATAGGCATAAGATAAGAACAAACTCTATTTAAAAAAAAAATTATAAATGAAATTTTACCGCCTTTTAATGTCACACTCACCTTAAATATAGATTTTCACACTTTTATAGATTTAACGTGTCAATATAAACTTCGTTTTTGAAATATAAACGTTATAATCAGGTTAGAATTATTTTTTTATATTTTTTTTAAATTATTTCATTTTTTAATGAATTGTTAAAAATACTGGTAGTAGTAGTAATATATTTTTTTTAGTCAAAGTAGAAAGGACAAGGAAAAGGAAACATCCCTTCAAGGGGGTCGAAAATGATGAAGTCCAAGAGCATCCCCTTGGACTAGAGAAGCACATTCTAGGGGAAGAGAATGAAGGGATTCATAAATAATGAGAGTCTTTTCCTGCCTACCCAAGCGAGCGAGGGAATCGGCCGCAAAGTTCGTCTCCCTCCAACTATGGTGAATAAGTCTTCCTTGTGAGGTTTTGTTCTTGCATCTCTTGATGAGATAAGAGAGCTCCCAAGGAAACCCATTGTTCCCTTTCATGGCCTTCACAAGGAGTTCTGAGTCAGACTCGATCATGGACACCTCCATCTTACCCTGCCTACAAACCATAAGACCGGATGCGAGTGCATGTATCTCCATGCTCAAGGAGTTACCCATTCCATAAAAAGCACTAAAAGCAATGAGGTCGGAACCAGAATAATCACACAACACTCCTCCCCCCTCATTATACCCTCCATGCAGGAACCATCAATATTAAGCTTGAAAACCGTAACCGGTGGACACCATTTCAGCCACTGACCAGACCCCCTGCCCAGGGTGCATGGGCGATTGAGCAGGTTGCAAATTGCAGCTGACGTCGATCCTCCTTTGATGAGAGAGGAATGTTCAAAAATGAGAGTTTTGAGGCTATCATAGAGAGACAAGAACGATCTACTAGCTCCCCTCCGAACCTGATTACGAGCCTCCCAAAGCACCCAACAAATAGCCACAATAATTATCGTTCTAACCATCCTCTCCTGGCCTGAGGTTCCTGAGCCAGAAAACCAGTTCTCCAAGTATTCTTGGAGCACGATCTCACCTCCATTTATGCATGGATTTGGCGTAAATAGGGACCAAAGATGAAGGGACTAATGGCTTTGAAATAACAGGTGTTTCGCCGACTCTGAGGGGTGATTATTACAACAAACACATCTAGAGGCCAAAGCACTGCCCCGGCGCTGGATATTATCTTCCCTAGGTAACGCCCTATTCCTGATTCTCTAGAGTAAGAAATTCATTCTAATAGTGATCTCATTACACTAGGAGGCCAGAGCCCAAGCATTTGTTTCTTCTTTAGTGTGAGAGATACTCTTATAGCCTATCGAACTAAACCTTCCCAAACTGGTGGCCGTGAAGCAACACCTATCAGGTTCCATGGTCATGACGATGTTTTCGAACACATTCATCTAGATTAAGTTCAAATAAGAGTTAATCAAGTAAAACTCCTCGCATGCATATCTGAATTTGATATATGGAAAAGGACAGTCAGGGTACCCAAGGATTTTCCCAGACCAGTCAGTGTCCCAAAAGCTGATCTTCCCATCCCCAATGATACATCTTGAATGGCCTAACAACGTTTCAATAGGAGGAAACATGCGCCTATCCAACCTCGTGGAACTGTAGAGACCCCTTGCTTCATTCCCTGGGTATCACACTTTGAATAATTTCTCCCACAACGATCCCCCTACAAAAACTTCTCAGGAGAGATGGGCTTGTAAGCAATGAATGGTATCCTGAATATCGCGAAGACAAAAGCCTCCTTCCTCCACTAATCTGGCAAGGCGTTTCCAGGAGGCCCAGTGACATCTTCTCTCCTCCATGACATCCCAAAGGAAAGAGTTATGAATGATTTCCATTCTTTCCACATTTCCCTTTAGAAGATGGATAACAGAGAAAGTGTGCATGGGTATGGAAGTGAGGACACTATTGATTAACATTATCTGTCCTCTGAAGGAAAGAAGCTTATTATTCCAATTGTAGATTCTACCCAGGATGCGATCATGAATTTCATTGAAGTGCAGCTTCTTAATGCGACGGTTAGATATCGGCACTATAAGATAAATGATGGGGAGCAATCTCTTACAAAAACCCATAATCCTTTGAATCTCTTTTCTCCTTTGGTCCGAACATTTATCAGAAATGAAGAAATAGCTTTTAGACGTATTAATACTCTATCCGCTCAGTCTTCCGTAAGCGGATAAGGATTTCATGAGAGACTTCAACGATCTTTTCATGCCATTGAGAAATACCAAAATGTCATCTGCAAACATGAGGTGAGAATTATTTACACTACCCCTTCTTGCACAGAAAGAAAGGCTGTGACCTGTATCTATCCCATGCTTCAAGTTCCTTGGGAGGGAACCTTGAGCAAGAACTAAAAGGCAAGGAGACAGGGGTCCCCTTGACGAACTCCCTGAACAGTTTTGAAGAAACTAAAACCTTTGCCCATCAAGGAAATGGAGAGCCACGGAGAGGAGAAGCGCCTGAAGTAGATATCACAAAACTTTTCACTGAACCCAATGTTTCTCATAACCCGAATAATGAATCTCCATTCCATCTTGTCATAATCTTTAAACATGTTGATTTTTAAGATGACATTGGATCCAACAGATTTCCTATTGATGTCTTGCACCATCTCATTGGAAATACCAACTGCCCCTTGGATACTGCTACCCTTGATGCAGCCATGTTTCTCCAAGGAAACCAACTGAGGAATGATCTTCTCGAGCCTCCTGAAAAGAACTGAATCCAAGATTTTATATGAAACATTAAAGAGGGAAATTTTCCAATACTGGCTAATGAGAGTGGGATTTTTGGATTTTGGAATGAGCACCAGTCTGGAGGCTGAAATGCCCCTAATGATAGAACCTCCATTGAAGAAGTCTTGAATTGACTCTACCACATTCTGGCCAACAATCTCCCAAGAAAAGGTATAAATACTGGCTGGAAAGCCATCTGGGCGAGGTGCACTATCCTGGGGAATACCTATGACTGTAGTTTGAATCTCTTCAGGCATGGGAATATCTGAAAGGACTTTGTTGTCTTTTTGACTGACCATTGAAGGAAAGCGACTCAACAAGTCCTCGGTTATCTAATTCCCCCTCACTAAGATTCAGAACGACTGATAAAATTTTGAATGAAATATTGTATGTCCATATATTCACCAAATAATCTCTTTTATTAAATTGGTTCCATTATTTTACCCACTTGATACATGGAAAATGTGGGAATAATTATTTTTTCAAAATAATATAAGAGTGTCACTCCTCCACTATAAAAGGCCACCACTTCTCCAAACTACTCACACCACTCAATCCACTTAGGTTCAGACATGATCATCCCAAATATCTTACAAAATTCCCATCATTAGGCCTTGAAGAATCCCTTTTTATTTTAATCCATCCATGGAATCCTTTTGGTATAAACCAAAAGGTGTTTTCTGATTTATATGGTAACACTCTCCAATGATCACTTTTCTTTCATTTACTTTTCCACCACCTCAAATATTCTTCTTTAATGTTAATATAATAAAACCAATATCCTGAATATACAATGAAGTTTTTTATTATGGTCTCAACATACACTAATGCACACTTTTTTCTAATGGGTAACAATCATTCTATTTCTATGTACGGCGAACTACCGCGTTACAAAACGATGATTGTACATTTTTCCTTTTATAACATTCATGGTTTCATATTATGGTGGAAACTATTTTTATATATGATATATATGATATTTATCATGTCTTTAAACTTATATAATCATTTCATTACCACATACATCTAATAATTTCCATTGTGTGTTTATATAATAACATCATTTGAGGAAGTGTGGACTACCGCCCCCTCAAAGTGATGTGATTAGTTCAAACTAAACATGAAACATATTAAGGATAATTTTAATAAAATTATTAAAAATATAATATATATATATAGTGTACTTCAATTATAATATACATGTATATACATATCATTTACTTTTCATTCATTTAAAATAATACATTGAAATGGAAGTAGTGTTCATCCATATGTATGACTGGCCGTCTCCATGAACAGTGAATTCTATTTCTTATCACCAAAAATTATAGATTATTATAAATACATATATAATTGAGATATATGATATTAAAATCATCATTTAAATTCTGTATATGTTGATACCATGATATATTTAATAATAACAACAAATAAAAAGTTAAAACATTCTCGATAAACTAGGCAATTAACACCCAAAATAATTAAAATAATGATAGTTTATTAACAAACATGTAGTAAGATATCATAAGAGGATCAGATATGATATCATAAATATTAATTTTCATATGTTATAATTTATTAACATTATTAAACACCTTATAGAATACGTTAATGGACTTTCACATAAATGGAAACACAAGGTAAGGGATTCTTGTCTCGTTTTCTTTTCCTTGAGGCATAATTAATTTTTTTGTGCACATAATTTCTTATATATGGTGTATGTACTGAGATTTTTACATATAATATCATCAATAAATAATTCACTCATTTATTTTGTGTTTCAATTTAAAATATTTATTTTAAGGATAATTGATTTAAACATTACCATGTTGAATTGAATTGCATAAATCAATTTATTGCCATTGAGTTATATTACTTATTCGTTTTCATTGATATTATAAAACAATGTGTGTGATCACTTACTACTATATATTACAATATTTACACTCCCGTAATGTGGATTTATAGTAGATACACATAATCTACTCCTTTATTGATGCTCACATTGATATTATATCCTTTTCAAGGTTTTTTTCACAGCCTCATTTTATTCAAGGTTATTTGTACATAAAATTACATTTAAGAATATTATTAGATAATTTATTAATAAAACATTTCATTTTAATATCCTCTGGTTCCTAATGACATTTATCAATTATTAGTATTATTTTCACACTATTTACAACTCAAATATTACTGAAAATGTTTTTACAAAAACACTACGTCGTTTCTCTATTTAGTTAGAGAACATATTTCATTCAAAAAATACATGTTTCTACAAAAGGTTTTAAAAAATGTTTTAAACCATTAAAAATTATTTAATAAATTAATATTTACATAAAAATTAATTAATTTTTTCAAATGAATCTAACTATGACTTTCCAAACAACGCATTTTTCAACCCCTTTTTACCTAGAAAAATGATGGATTCTTTTTACCTCGTAAAACATGTATGGATTTATCTATGATCATTTCATTGAACAATCATTTTCAAATTTAAATAATTTAATTTTTTATAAAATGTTTTCAAAATTTATTTTCAAGGAAAATTACATTCAAAAGGTTTTTTAAAGAAAATTATATTTTCCTCAAGAATATTTTTTAAATTTATTCTTTTATTTTACCAATGACAACCCTCAATTTTTACTCCACTTGGTATATTTTGTATTGATACCATCCTTATACTTACTCTTAACGGCTTTCAATTGTTTTTCTCTAGGGTGGTATTTATATTCACTTTTTTTATTTATGTTTTAGTCCCCTTGAAATATTATATTCCCTGTAATCTTTGAATTTCTCCCAATTATCCTTATCAGTTTTCAGGGATATTCTTATTGACTAAACCATATATCATTTAACATAAAGTGTCTATTTTGAAAGTTATTTTATTATTTTGGGAAATATTGATAGTTACATATTCATTATTCAATACAGTTATTTTATAAGGAATATTATTTATTTTTATTATTCAATGTGGGGAATTATTTGGATTGGTAATGATGGGTGGGGCCAGATGTTTTTAAATCTCATCAATGCATCAATAGGTTCTCATGAGATAAATAAGTTTCAAAAATTTAATGGTTTTCTATCCATAGTTTTTAATCATCTGGTGAATATTCTGGACGGTATAGATTTTCATGTGCCTTATACATGACATCCATTATGAAAGCATTACCTTCATATTAGTTTCATTTATTATTCATCCATGATATTTTGGGTCGACATATCTTTGGATACATTCCATTTTCAACTCATTGATTAAATGAAAAATGTTTTGGATTCTTATTTTTACATATTTATGAACTTTCCTCTCATTTAATTGATTATATAGAATAATAGTTAAATTATTTACAATTTCATAGTTATTATTCTCATTGAGTCATTATTTCTTCCACTATATTTTACATGGATAGATAATTTGATCTCACCCTTATTATTTTTCCCCAGGAATCCAAGAAGTGTACTATGAAATATATGTAGGGATTTACTAGATGGTAACAAAGTTATCCTCAAAGTTAATTATTTATAAATAATAATAATAAATTGTTGTAATTTGTGTATTCTTTTCTCATATATGTATCTATTTTACAAAGGATACTAAAATATTCATTCCATTGGGGCATGATTGAATGTAATAATGCCAATTTAATTAGTAGTAGACACCTTCCCTAGGATATTGAGGCCGGGTCTCTACAACATTTATGTTAAATAAATATAAATTCACGATATTTCCTTAATAATTTTTTATAAAAATAGTAGAGGATTCCAAGCTCCTCGCAGTACATATTGATTAATGGAACCCTAGTTTTTCTCTTTCAATTGCAATAGTCCACATGATAATTTTATATTTAATTTTTTCATTGAAAATACATGTAGGAATTGATTTTAATTGTGTATGTGATAATTGTGGGGGATATAACATATATTTTAGGCTTTAAATTATTTTTTAATTTCCCTTATTTATTTATATGTGTTCATGAATTACGAAAAAAATAGTGGTTTCCTTTATAACTATTTAATATGTACGTACATACTTTTTCATTATTATATATTTTATATTATGAAGTGATTGTATATAAATGAGATTTTACCCCCAATTCGGTCTTTTCTAGATCAAATTTCACTATGTTATATGGGAATTTCCCTAATTCTAAATTTTTTGGAATTAAACTGTTGTTGAAGTAATTTAGTTATTATTTTTATTGAGATTTGGTTTTAAAAATTGGAAAAGGAAAATTACTGAAAATTTATTTTTTCAATTGAAATTATAACATGAGGAAACATTAATATAAAGCTTAATTCATGGTAAATTTGAATCTATAAAAAATAAAACCCCAATGATCCAACATGAAATGTATTTGTCTAAAACCTTTGACACTAGAGTAAAATATTAACTTTGGATCCCACAATTAGGTTCTAACACATTAGGAATTTGGTGGGGGAATAAATAAAATCTATTTTTAAACATAATAACTGATTTTCTATGAAATGAATAGTAAAAAGATTAGTGAGGTTCATAATTTCCAAAAACATATACATTTAGTTATGAGTAATGTTAAACCCAAATAATGAATTATTAATTTATATATAAAAATACCATTTGAGTTGTTTCATGGAATTTGAAATTAAAAAAATTATTTTAAGGAAATTAGGATAGATAGGTAAATGTTTGTGTCTCTATTTAAAATTTTAATTCAACTTTAATATATGTATTTGACTGCTAATATAACAAAATATTCGTGAATTAAAGTAAAGTAAATATACTAATTCATATATGAGGCATGATAATTCAAAAAATGTATGAATTTGGTGTTTTATTATTTTCTGGGAATAATGTTTTAACCTATATAGGTCCTTCATTTTGGTATGTTAAATTATATATATATATAAAGAAAGTAATATTATAATTGAGGAGGAGTGATATGAGAAACCATTATTTTTCTTTTCAATGGAAATTAACCCCTAATACTGATAAATCATGGGTAAATAATACACATTTTTTTCTTTGGTGAAATATTAACTTGTTTGATAAATGATTTTAAAAAATATTTTAATGATTTATCTAATTTGTATATTTAATTGATCAATGCATATATCAATCTTAGGAAATTTAGATTTAATTGTTAATTATAATTATTTCTTATTTACATCCATTCAATCTATTCAAAAACTCATTTGAACAGAGTCCATACTAAATTTATTTTTCATTGTTTATTAGTTGAAGATAAAAACATTTGAAAAAAAATTCAACGGATCATGCATTTATTGACCGTATGGGCAAGATAAACAACACTAAAAAGTTTTAAAAATGATGAAATATATTTTAAAAATTCTACAGGTGACCATATATTGATCCTAGATCAGTCGCATGGTGAACCTAACACAGGGTTTAATATTCTTCAATGGTGAATAAACTGCATTAAGAAATCCAATAAAATGCATGATCATTTCAATCAACTTTTATTATCCATTAACCTCATGTGAGTGTCGATGGTAATAAAGGATTAATATAATTGAAAAACTCTACTTTATGATATTTATCAATTTTAACCATAGAAAACCTATCAAAAATACCAACTATGGGAATCCATCCTCAATTATCCACAAGATCCAATTGACCACAAAATCATTTCCATGGTGTTGTTAATGTCAAAGCTACTATAAGACTAATTCTACCACAAAATATTAAAATGGCCATACATTCCCCAATTGAATACACATTTAATATAATCAATAATGGAATTATTTCATGCATTTAATTAAAGACTTGGAAACTTTAATATAGTGGGGATCAAAAATTGAAATTCTCTAAAATAAAAAAATATAACCTAAAATCAAATACAAACCTAATATCACCTACTGAACCAAATTGGAAAGGATTTATAGTAATACACTACATGCAATAACCTAATGATGTAGGGGCAATAGATCATGGAATAAATGTAGAATTTATAAGGATAAAAAATGTTCCCACCTGAAAAAATCATTTTCATTTTCATTGGTCACATAGAATTCATCTGAGGAAAAGAAAAATTAATTTATCTTTAAATTTTTGTAATTTCTAAAAGTAAGGTGAGGCGTGTTCTATACACATAGATTGTGGATCTAATTACATAAGCATAAGTATTATGATCACACTAAAAAGGATGAAATTTTAATGTATGAGGGGGAGTGAACATATCTACTCGATCGAGATAATCTTATATTTTTTCTTTTTTTTCATTCATTTTATCCTATGATTATATAGTTTTGGAACAAAATTTTATTAGTGGTTGAGAAAAGGATAATTCCCCCATTTTATATTTTTGATTTATGTTCGTTTTTGTTTAATATTTTTTGATCAATTCTATGGATTTATTTAACTGTCTAATCTGTTAAAAGAATTCAATTTACCTTTAATTTTAATTACATACC
Source organism: Viscum album (assembly GCA_963277665.1). NCBI lineage: Eukaryota > Viridiplantae > Streptophyta > Magnoliopsida > Santalales > Viscaceae > Viscum > Viscum album. Next base: position 1,652,093,208 of record OY728131.1, on the reverse strand, counting down.
TCTTTTGAAAAATGTTCTACTCATACCAATTTGATTCACTCCATCGCATGTGATAGTTAATAGAGAGTTAATCCATAGTTGATTAGAGATATATAATCACAAGGCTAGGAAATATTAAGGGATATTGTGATCATTCTACACCCTTATTCTAGTTGACAAAAATATATTATATTAATCAATGAGATCTTATTTTATTAAAAAATATTAGGTAATAAACATTAGTATTGAATAAATAGTATAATTATCGGATTTTTTAAGGTTATAACACTATTTTGAAAATTTAATTTAAAACTAATCAAATTCAATCTCTATTTTCACATGCCTAACATATAAAATTAGATAAAACCCACCGATAACACTTTGATCTCCCCAAAAAACCCAAATCTTTCTATCACTTCATTAAATTCAGGATCATAATGTTTTTTGAGGGTAAAACGATACACCTCCAATCAATGTTCTAACTCATTTTATCATAAGAACATGTTCTTGTTTAAGTTTCCTATACCAATGACATGAATGATTTTATAAAGTTTACATCATAAAAGACTGTTAAAATATAAATGCAAGTAAAAAATTTATAATAATGATTAATTTAATTTTTATAAGTCTTTATTGGTAATATTACAAATTATATTCACTAATAAATTGAATTCTATTGTTAATTCAATAATTAATGATAAGGATATTATTTAGAATTACTTATGATCCTTTACAATAAGTTACATGAAATGGAAATGGGAATCTAGAAATTTATCAAACACATTTACTAAATCTTTATAATAATTTTAAATGTTATGGACCCATGATCACGGAGAAAGTATAAAAACCAAATAACCATGGCATTAACAGAAAACTCAAATAAATAACTTTTGAATATATATTTTAACAAAAAAATTAATATGTGGAAAATAAGGAATTATAAATTAATGGTTTTGAATAAAATAAATAATAAAATGGATATTATAAATTTGAATAATATATCTAAATTTATTATATATGTAGTAATAGAATATAAAACAATGAATAAGTATTTGGTAAGGGTTTATTGTCTCAATTTGTCCTTTATTGAGATATGGTCCATATCCAGCACTTCATTTTTTTGGTATATGTACTACCCAATTAATTTATTTTATCATATTTTTTACTAAATTATCAGGAATAAAAAAGTAATTTATTGTTCTCTATGTAATTATCATGAATCTTGTATCCCAGAGTTGGTTCTCTCTTTATTACATTATCATAGATACAAATGAAAAAATCAGGAATGACTGATTAGTTTAAAAGTTGTGGATAACTTGAAACATACATGATACCCATTTAAATTTTTTTAGAAAATAAAACATAATAAATAAAAAAATCAAATAAACATAGTCCTTGAAAACTCATCCAATAATTCTTCATCGTATCATGGGGAAAGGGAATATAATAATGATGATCTCAAATGCTTAGTAAGGGTTACATACAATGTACAATATCTTGAATGAATAAGAATAATAACTAATTAATGATAAATAATGGAACACACATTCTATTTAAATAACATAAATTTTTAGATAAGATAATAAATATTCAATAAATAAAGGTAAATAACTAAAAACAAATTCCATTTAAACATTAAATATAGTATAAAATGCATCTTGAGATAATATCATGGAGAAAATTTAATAGATAATAATATAACTGAATTCTAAATGAAGGAAATTTATTACAATTAGATGTCATGTCTCTAGAATAGGATAACTATACCCAAAAAACAATTCATTAGATGATTTAAAACTATTTGTTATAAACTCATCTTGTTATGAAAACTAATTTGAAACTATTGGGGTACAAACTCATCTGATTTGGACAACTGATTTGTATCATGTGACCAATCAATGCTTCAAGGGGATTTCTATAACATGTCCCAACCAAAATATTAATTAACTAAGAATTATTCACATATAAAATATTATATTTAATTCATGAGTCAATGTATGTTGTCATCCAATATCCGTATTGAGTAAAGGATATAGGTTTATGAATATTTCCCTAGTTAATAAAATAACATTCAAACTAAACACTATACGTAGTAATGGTATATGGTTTAGTATATAATAATATCATCCATTAAATAATATAATAATTTTAGATAAAATTAATGACCAATAAAAATTTATTACTAGAAATTTATTTGTTTCAAGATAATGTTAACAATCACAAAAGAAAGAGAGATTGTACAATAACTTTTACCATTTTTATTTTTCAAGTCGAATACCCATGGATGAAATGATTCATATTGAAATAAAAAATTACCTAATTTATGAAGGAATCATTATATTAAATGTAAAAGGGTTATTATATACACCACATAAAATTGAATTGGTGTGTAATAACAAATAAGTCTCCATGTAATGTAAATTGAGATGAAATATTTTACCTCATGCTTAATTTTATTGAACATGATTTAAACATTTGTGTAATGATTTCAAAAATGTTATTATCTTATAAAAGATCCATATTAATATTTATAATATCATATATAATCCTTTTATAACATCTCATCATCTATTATTTAATAATATTTAATTTTTGTCATTATTTAGGGTAATAATTTTCATGTTTTCTCATTCGTGCTTTACCATGAATGTTCTGGTTATTATACATGTTATAAACTTCCATAATCTCCAAAATAAAAATAATTAAATGATTATCTAATGTATACATCAATTATAATTTTAATACCAATCATGAATGGTAGTTTTGAGCAACGAAGTATCTTATAATCATGGATTTGGTAGGCTGTAAATATGCATGAGTAACATTTCAATTTTTAATCGATCATTATAGAAAGGAGGTAGGTAATATTTAATCCTTCAATAATCGACTGTTTATCATAAATAACATATCATTTATTAAAATATACATATATATATATATATATATATATATCGTCCATGTTGTTTGGTGACGAAAAAATAGTCACATCTCTTCATTAAGATGGTAGTCCACATCTACATGAACAATGGTATCATTATTAAGTGAGTGAACATGTAAAAAAAATGAAGTAATTTATTATATTTTTTGAAGGAAAAAATATATCAATAGTAACATAATTATTCCATTTATATTTTATATTTTATTAAAATTTATCATTATTACCATCCATGTAAAGCATCAGTGAAGGACAAATAACATCACTTCATGAGGCGGTAGGCCACTGTACAAATGTTTGACGTTATAACATCCCCTATGAAATGGAAATATATATATATATATATATATATATTCTATACATAATCCATATGTATGATTTTGTTAAAATTATTATATATATACTTTATATCCATCATTACACCCAACTATAGGTGTTGGAAATGGAAATATTAATGACATGGGTTCGCAATGTGGTAGTTCTTCGTACACCTGAATACTAATTTTGTAACCAATTTGATGAAAGTGGGGAATTTTATAGGTCATAAACGTAATATAAAAACATATAATTATATATAAGTAACTTATTTTGTTAAATTATAATGGTTTGAATAAAATTTATGTAGGCGTAGGAAGAAATAAAATAATAATGCTAGTCAAAAAACATGAACTCTTCTTCTGGTAACCTCTATATGATTGCACCAAAATCCTTCCAAGTATGGATTTATTCTTATAATAAGGCCTATATAATGAGGTTATGTATTTTAATAATTTATTTGGTCTATTATTTTCCATGTCAAAAGGTTTTAAAGGTCTAAAGAGGAGTGGAGAGGGGGTGACCTTTTATAAGTGACGTGAGTGGGGCGCTTGTATGTTTTGCAATGAAAAACGTCTTATTAAGTTTTTTATATAAAAAAGAGTCCGAAATGGATTAATCTAGATCACTAAACATTTTATATTCATAATAAGTTCATAAAATAGATATTAGGAATTTAATTAAAATTTATAAATTCATATGGGAAAATACCATTTTTTCCAAAGAAAATATTTTTATAAAATATATATTTTAGTTAAATATATCCCATTTAAAGAACTATATAAATAAATTTTTTTGATAAAATTCATAGAATTATTACCAAAAAAAATTAATAACATACAATAATAATTTAAGGGACTATAAGAAATACAATTTTAATTATTATTGGTCAAACTCGCATGTTTTATTTAAAATGATTATTTTTATTATATATCATATTTTATTTTTTAAAAATTTAAATTTATCACCTATGGAGAATGAAATTTAATAAAATTTAATTCTTATATATATATATATATGAATTCATTATTAATTATTTAGTATATAGATAATATTATTCAATGTTAAAATACCTACATTTCAAAAGAATAGTTTTTTATATGTTGACTCTTTTTATTTTAATAGATTAAAATGAAAAGTATAAAAGAATAATTTTTATTAAAATTATTATTTTTATATAAAAAATTTAATTACAATTCATTAAATTGTTATAACATAGTGATGACTAAAATTAAATCCTCTTTATTATTTAAAAAACAGTTTTCTAAACAAAATTCTTATACCTTATGAATTTGGAAAAGAAAATTAATCTCTATCATGTTTGTAAAGATAATTTAATAAAATAAATATCATATTTTGAATCAAAATTTTCAAATTATTTAATAAGCTAAATTTCACTATTATTCATAAAGATAATTTACCGAGGTAAGAAATGGTGTACCATAGTAAAGTGTTTAAATGGGGTAAATTTGTTGATTTAAGGGTTCAAGTACTAAAATATCACAAAAATTGTCCATAAAAGCGTGTATGAGGGAATTATTTATTTTTAATTATCATATATTCATTATTTTCCACTTTATATCTATTTTATATGGAAAATTACTTTCCTTATTCATTAAGGAATTTGTATTTATGAAGATATCACTCAAGCTAACCTATAAAAGGGCCGCTCCTCTCCAAAAATCAACACACGCATTTACGTTATTTTTCTATGGGTTCCTTGACAAAATTATCCTCCTAACAAGATTCTACAATGCTTGGGAACCTATGGTCATAATATGGAGTCCTAAATCAATGATTTCGTAGAGGCTCTCTAATAGAAGATCCGTATCTTCAATGTCAGTGTTATACTCTCAACAATCATTATTTTTTATCATCATAAACTACCATATGTGAAACATTATTTAAAAATTTGATAATATTTTCTAAAGTCATTAAGCATCTATAAAAGTGATATTATTAGTATAAAATAACTTTTTATTATTCATTCAATATTTATAATGTGTTCTTATTTTGGAATATTTTAGCCCATACACAAATATTATTACATATTTAAAACCATAATGTCTAAAAAAATAAATATAATTAATATTATGTAATAATAATTAATTTAATATATTTTTATAATTCTATATTTTCAATATACCAATTAATATTCAATAATAAATTATGTTTATTTAATTCTGTAATCATTGAAAATAATATTTTTTAAGAGTTAAATGGGAATAGTCAACATAAGTTCCATAAAATGAAAATGTTTATTTAATAATATAGAAAAAATTTAAATTAACAATTTATTAGTATATTATATTTTATGAATTCATCATAAAGTGAAAATACTGGAACCATAAAACCAAAGCATGTGTGAAAAAATGGAATAATTGACACTCAAATATTAATTTTAACATTAATAAATTTATATGTGGGTAATAAGGCATTATAAATGAAATTTATAAGTAAAAAAATATTAAAAAATTTATTATAAATGTTATCAATAAACCTATATTTATTATATATGGTGTTAGAGCACGTCAAACCAAGAGGAATTCTAGGGTTAGGGTTTCTTATATCAATTTACCAATATTGAGAAATTCTATATATTCACTAATTTTATTTATTGTATTTTTTGTTTACATAAATCCACATGGTTTTATTTTATCATATATTTCATGAAATTAAAATAATTTAAAAATATATCACATTTTATATATTCCTTGGTAATTTCATTCAAAATTTAGCAAAGTCATAAGGGTGTCATTCCAAACTCACCTAAAAATTGGGATTGTCTGTGACTAATTTTCCATTAGGGTTTATTTTGATTTGTTTCACCCGAATAACGCATATTTTTAATTATCCAATGAATATTTCTATGATTTATATATCTTCTTACCATTTCACCCTCTTTTTCAAAATTCATCAAATGGATTTTTTTAATTATAGAGATCATATTATCTTGTTTTTTAGGTTAGCATAATTTCTCCTACATATCCATTTTTTCCAAATTCATATATAGATTTATGTAACTCTATATAAATTATTTTTAATTCCATTTTATTTTAATATTTACATTATTTAAAAAACTATGAAAGGAATATTTTTTAACAACTCCCACATATATTCTTCGTCCCATCATTTTCATCTATTTTCATTGTAGAGATTTATTTCTATGTTTTAATGGTTTGTAAAAGTAAAATTTGTTGTATTTCTCATTGTGTTTTGGATGTATTTTTTTGAAAATAATATCCTTTTAAATAATAGTTATCAAAATGTAAAGGATATTTTTTATTCATTCAATGTAATTTTCTAATGTTCTTATAAGGTGTTTTCATTTATGCCAATTTCCTTTAACATTTCTTATGATTCTCATGATATATGCCTTTGTGATACCATCCACCATATTTTAGTCTATGGATTATGATTATGTACAATGGAAATCCTAATGAAATTAATTTCTTTCCTAGAGGTAATAAATCTATTATATAATTATTAGTGTTTTTTCCCACATATATAAGATTTTTCACTTTTTTATGGGGGCTAAAATTTTCTGTCCCTCTAATGTATTGGATAAAGCTTTATATCTCATTATATTACAAGTAAGGGATTCTAGAGGAACCAAATACACTATGGGAATCTATCTAATATGTTCATGGAATAGAGAGTGAACAAAATTCACTATGGTACTATGTATTCTATATTTATGGAATTTAGAGTGAACCCAATACACTATGGGTCTCTATCCACTATTTTTATGGAGTTTGGACTGAACCCAATCACCAATGGGACTCTTCACACTATGTTTATGGAATGATAAGTAAGCCTAATACACAATGAGAATATATCCATTTTGTTTATGTAATTGGGAGTAAACCAAATCCATTATTGGACTTTATATACTATGTTTAGGGAATTGGGAGTGAACCCAATACATAATGGAACTCTATCAACTATATTATGATGGTCTTGTAAGTATACCATAACATAAAAATTGATTTTCTATACATATGTATATATTAAAATTTTATACTATTTCCCTCTGTTATTACACATTCTTCTATTTTGTTTCCATGGGTTAGGATATTTTCCTCATTAATTTACATTCCAATACCTCATTTCACAAGTTATCATAAAATAATTATATCCTGAATCATGATTTATAATCCATGTTTTACTGGTTATGATTTATTTATGTTATGTTTAATTGCCTTAATTATGTTCTCATACCCACAAGTTCATCTTATGCTCTTTTATGATGTTGTAGCCAAGAGGTTGTCTATTAGATTTAACAGGAATAAATATTCCATAGGGTTTAATTAGTCACATATATTTTATTGAAAATGTATTTTAAAGTTATAGAATTAATCATAGTATCTTTTTTGGATGTATATGATAAATTACAATGATTTATATAGAGTTTATGTCTAATTGGATTTGTTACCAATAGTTGTTGAACAAATTGATAAGGTAATGGTGCATACAGATTTTCATGATAATGGCCTTAAGATGACATTGTGTTTGGGCTCAATAAATGATTATAGTAATCATATACATGATTCCCATATCAGTAATATATGAAAGGGCCATGAAGAAGTGAATGAGATGTTCGTAATGGTTGGTGGAGTTGGGAATCAATTTTTGAAAACTTTTTAATAAATATATCCTTGATAAAATTCTTATTCTATATTGGTAATCCTAATCTATTCATAAAGATAAATCTATAATATATAACAAAAAAATTGTAAATTATATTTAAGTATTACATTTGATCATCAAGATCAATTTTTAAGGATGTAGTAAATAATAAAAGTCATAGAAGGATTCGCTTGTTAATGTAAGGACCATATTAAATTTCGCCGTGATAATTCAATTCATTGTAAGGATCGTTACGATTTCATAAGGATGGTTCCATAAAGTTTTAAGGATCATCTGGTACCTCATAAGGATTAATTCTATTTTATAATTATGGTTACATAATATAATAAGTATCATTCAGATTTTTGTAAGGATTGATAATAATACAGTAAAAATGAAAATTTATGTCATAAGGATATCTAGATTTTACAAGGATGGGAACATGGTATCTGAAAGATCACTATAAGGATGAATCCATTGACTGTGACTATCAAGAGGATAAAATTCATACATCATAACAGTTTTCAAGATGCTTCAAACGGATCGGTCTATATTGATATCTCTAATTAATGAAAATTTTCATTCTCACATCTTCATGTATGCACACCATTTGTATACTTATGTGTGAATTTTATTAGATTTTATAACTTATAATTTATGATTGATATTATCTATAATGATAATCATGGATGAAAGCTGAAAAATTCAATATGGACGTACATTGATATTATTTTGTAATATTATTGGTGTTTTTATAATAAAATATATCACCCTATGAAGGAGATAGTCATGTTGTGAATATATACATGTATGAAATGAATATTATTAATCATATTATATTATTGATAATATAGTCACACATTAATAATGAAACTTTTATGTTTTATCTATATTTAAAGATAATGAGAATTGATGGATATTACTACGATTGAGAAGAATTAAAGAGGATATTTCTTGGTATGGTTTTAATGTTATTTTCTGTACACAAAATATTGGAATATAGTTCACAAATTAATATTTATATAACTGAATTGGGAATCAAGGACACTTATATAAACATAATCTTGACACTGATATTAAAATATGAATACCTTATTCAAAATAAGGAAATAAAATATAATGTGCATGCTTATGAGGATACATAAAAATTATTAAAATAAGGGAGTGGTTGGTGGATGTTACTAATATTATTTTGATACATCTATATATTTATTAAAAATAGAAAAATAAGAATATATCAGCATATCACATTTTAAGTAGGATAGGTAATGAGTCAAACCAAGGAATAATTTCAGTGATCAAATCTAGTTTAGTTTTTTTAGAATTATCAAATCTTGTTTACGAATGATACTAGTAAAATATATGGATATTTAATAAATATAATAGTAAGATTAATATAGTGTGAAATTATCCACAACTGGTGTAGATATAATTATTATTTGTGTATTGGAAGTAGAATGAGACACAAACCTCGCCATTAAGGATTTGACTCCATCTAGATTGGGGAAGGACAAATCATCAATCACATAATGTCAAATAAGAATATATATAGAATTGAATATTTATAATGTTATGAACTTTTTGGTTATCATAGATAGACCATCATGTTTATAAAATATTAAACACCTTACCTGAAGTGGTATATGGAGGGGAAGAAGAGGAAGGTATCTTGATATAATTGGTGCATCTTTATCAAAACTTTATAATTGATCGAGTGAAGTGTCCAGCATGTTGGTATATAGACATATTTTTTTGTGTATTTTACATTTATTGTCACTTTCTGGTGAACTAAGAAAAATACCATTATCCTTTCATACATTACATTCAATATAATAACTCTTGATAATTTCCGAGGTAGTGTGATAAGATTAAAAATGAAACAGTTTGGACATTATTCTTACTAAAACATTGACATGATCCTAATGAAATAACCAACAAGTTAAATGGAAATTTTATTAATCATCATAAACCATTATTCAACTCTAAGGATGTGTTTGGTTTCATCAAGTTGTATTGGAGAAAAATGTATCTATCATGGTGTTCAAACAATGGATATATTATTAGGTCATTGCATATATTGATATATATATATATTATTAAAGGTGTTACTATAATAGTGATAACTCTTTTAATTTATGGAAATCATTATTATAATTGTAAGATGGTTTTTATGATATTTGTTAAGAAAATGTGGGAGTTATATATGATATTTTATTGAATCAAATTATTATTTTAAACTAGTAAAAAGTATTATATGATAAAGATCAAATAAAATTGATGCTTTATGTTTTTTCTAATACTTAATTGAAGTATGTTTCGAGAGAGTATGTTTATAAGAATATAGTTCACAAAAATTTCTATATAGATATGGGGATGAAGATGGAAGGTATGTATAGAAAATAATATCGGTTGAAAAAAGAATTAAAAACTATTTGAACTGAGAAAACAATGAAAAATGTTAATTAATAAGGATTTATATATAGAAGAAAAAGATACGGGAATAAGAGTAATCCTCCTCAAGACATGGATCCTAAATTCAAGGGAACATTCTGGATTATATTGACAAATATGGTTCAACTAATGTCTTGTAAAACACATGAAAATATGGAACTTTATTTTCCCAAGGGTGTTTGAAGGTTCAATTGATATTGTTTAAATACGTGGAAAACGTCATGTTTCCAAATGAATAGGTGGTCATGTAGTAACAAGGATGATACTCAATCATTTCAAGAAGTTATGGATTTCTTGGGGAATCATATATAAAGTGAAATATGTTTTTACACAATATTTCTATGATGAGAATAGAGATTTAATATTCTATATGTATCCTTGAATTTTGAAATAAAGAAAATAGGTGAAAAAGGTAAAACATTTAAATGAATAACTCTCACGAAAAAATTATAAAACAAATGGTTCTAAAGAAATAATTTATGTTAGGTATTATCCCTATAATGATATAACCTACTGAGAGGAGACAATCTATAATGAACGTTACTTCATGTAAGAAACCAATGGATTTACAAAATAATAACAAAAATATGGGTAGATCAAGGAGTTTAAAATAAATATATATTTCAAAAAGTGTATATATAAATAAAATATTCACCTATTACAACATCAATATGCACAAAACAGGAAAATCTAAATCTAGAAACTATAATTGAAAGGATTAATCTGTAAAAATTTGTATTAAATTACTTATGGAAAATATATCTACGAAGTTCCAATTTTATTAATGATAGATAAATATCATAAGAATTAATTTTTAATCCTTAGGGATCAATGGTATAAGAAAACCAATTTCTATAGTTTTCCTACCAGAAAGAGACCACATGGGGTGTTATTTATCTAGGATATATTTTTTATTTTCTAACCATATTTATATAGGGAATAATTATATCCTAATGAAAGTATTAAAATTCATATGAAAAAAAAATTCATTCATGTGATATAATATTAGAGGATGTATAATGAAAAAATGAATGTTAAGTTATAAATTGTGTTTTCTATTTTAAATTAATTTGATATAGCTCAATAGATGTGTGACTATTCACCGATTTCATTTTACTCAATGAATTCCACGTAGAAAAAAATAAAACAAATCTAGAATAAAAATGGGATGTTATACAAATTTTGAGTAAACATAATGTTCATTCAATGGAATTATCTCTATGTAAAAATAAATTTGATGTAAATTTAATGTCTATAAAAAAAGGAAAATGTGATTATTTATTTAGTGTTTCAATAAAACAAACCACAAGGAAAAAAGTTAATATTGGTAGAATAACTCTCTTGTTTAGGAGGAAACATGAACAATGATTCTATCCTGAAGTATTTATTAATAGAACCATGATGTGTAATATTATTGTCACAAGAAATATGAATTCCTAACCAAAAAAGTAAGAAAACAATCATATTTGAGAAGATGTGTATACAACTGTTATTGTGATAATAACCAATTAGAAGTCATATAACAAAGTGGGAAACAATTTTTCATCTACTATGAAAAATAAAACTCCATATACTTAGAATATTTCAAGGTACCCCTCTCCCCCATTATATAAATTTTTCTTACTATTTTTTAAATTGGTTCATGCTTAAGGGGGATATATGTTCCCTGGGTTATTTGTTCATGTTAAAATTAGCTATTATTAATCTAAAAACAATTAATGTAACAAATGTATTCAGTAAAATTAAAACTATAATTTGATATCATTTTTAATTAAGTGTGACAACGCTAATCTTTACTCAAAAACTAATAAAAAACAATCATATTATTTTTTAATACTAAATTTGGATATTTATTATCAAACTACATATTCTTAATAAATCATCAACTACATAGAAAATATCATGATTTGGAATAAAAAGTTTATCAAATATTATTAAAAATAATAATGTATATCACCTATTTTTTTAAATAATACTAAAATTCGTTAATCAAGATGTGTAAATACCATTTAGTGGTGTCATCTATGTAAATATCATCCCATATGTGCACTAACATGTGGTATTTGAAGGATAAGGGAATTAAGGTTGAGTTTGTGGAATGTTTTCAAAAGATGTTAAGACTTATATATAAATTAAGAATCACTATAAATAAAGGATAAACATTGAGTATAAATTGTATCACTAGTATATTATTAACTAGTGGTATGGATTAATTAAACAAGTTAAGGATTAACTATTTGTTTTTTTATGCAGGAAATAAGTGAGTGATATGAACTTATTTGAGATTATTATCTTAAAATAAAGATTAATATAATATCATATAACTTAGAAAGTTTTTATTACATGATAATTACTTAAATACAAGGTGTTCACTTCACTCCAAAGAATTGGTTGAGTAAAAATGTTTCTAAAGGATAAAGTGGAAAAAAACATGAAGAGTGGTAAATTTCTAATTAATCATTAAGGAGACAAAAATAAAAAAAACTAAAACTCATTGTATTCAAAAATGGCTTCAATTCATCAAATATGACTATTTTGGAGTTTTTCTATACATCTATATGTATAAGAAGGTGATAAAATAGATGGGATAATGATAACCAAGTCATTAAGAGAGCTTGAAATATAAGTAATTTCAATACAAACATGAATAAGTGGGATTTGATCTAGAATAGATTACATAGACCAATCTGTTTTTATAATTTAGAAAAAACATCATATACCAATATTTCATTATGAAGAGCATCCAATATCATGTTCACGGAAATTATTTAAAAAATTAATATTGACTCTTATGGTGAAAAAACCCCATGAAATTCTTCACTAAAATGAGACATAAATTGAATCTAAAAATATAGAATATAGAATACCCATTATATTTTACTAAAAATAGGATAAAGGAGTGAGAATTAAACATGTGATTTTTTAAGGTTTGGAGATTTAGAGGTATTATACAAAGAAAATATATTTTATAGGATGTTTTCAAAAAAATTAAAAATGGGTGGAATATATAAAACAATAGTTTTTAGGTTAGATTATTTACAATATATTTTGAGTATGGTGGAATGAGTTATAATTGAATGGTTTAAAATTTATATTGAGGTCTAGGAATGAATTATAGTGACTTCTGTGTATCTATGAGATGAATAAAAATGTGTTATATACTGTTTAGGTATAATTATATTTGTTAAAAGTGCATGATGAAGATATTAATAAGTTCATTGAGAATATAGTTTTTCATGAGGTTGAGTTGAAGATGAGTTGATGTTTTGGATCATGAAATGAAAATAGTATCCATAATCAAGGTGTACCTATCAGAAAGATGTAAAGGAACCGTGAAGAATTCCATGAGGTGTTTATAAATTCCAGTACAGTTAATAATAATTTGGAATAATTTTGGTTGAATCTATCCTTGAGAAAAATCTGATTCCATAAGAATCATCAAATTATATGAATATGGATCATAGTAGAATAGATAGTATTTAATTCATTAATGGTATGGAGATGTTCTGCGTGAGCATAAGGATTATTTTTAAAGGTTGTTGTGAACACTACAGTGGCATGGAAGGAGTCCCTAGTGAATGAAAGGATCATCCATTATTTCATAAGGATGAATATTTTCTCTATAAGAGTCATTGTATATATAGAGGGATTGTTTCTTGATTTCATAAGGATTATCGTGGAACTCATAATGATGAATTTCATTTCATAATTATTTTTCCTGAACATTATAAGGATCATATATGTGTTTAGAAGAATAAATAATAATACAATAAGGATATAATCTAATTTCATAAGGGTGTTTATACTTTATAATGATGGTAACCTGGAATCATATTAATTAAAATAAGGGAAATACTATAAGGATTACCATCATAATGTTTAAATTTAGACTTCATAAGGATCAGTAGAAAATATTATAAGGTTCAGTCCTATGTAAAATACATATTTATGAATATATCTCAAGGGGAATTTATAAGGATCTTCTATATTATTACCTAAAATGAATAATTGTCACATCATCTTGCTCACATACAGATACTCGTTACAATAATCCATCAAGATTACATAGAATAATATCAATTATCATTCATTATTGATATTTTAGGCAAAAATACTCTTGGAATAAAGTTGATAATTTCCAGAAAATTTTGTAGGGATATAATTTTGAAATATAATTATAATTTTGAATACAATGTATATCTCATTTTGAGATAGATGGTTTCTCGATGAATGTCAACATGTGTTAACTGGATGATATTAATCATTATATATGATTGATAATATAATGAAACATTAATAAAAAATACATGGGTCCTGTGGAGATTTTAAGACCATGAGGTTTGTGGGTGATTATATAAATTGAGGATAATTTAGAAAAGATTTATAAGGGTAATTTTAATGAGAGTTTCCATACTCAAAATATATAAATATATCTAATGTAGGAATAATAATATGGATAAACTGATAATCATATAGGCATAAATAAAATTAATCTAGATACTGAGATTGGGGGAAGTGATTAAAATTCAATGTAAGGAATGAATATATCAAGTGACTACTTTTGAGGATAAATAATAATATTGGAGTGGTAAGCTGATATGAATAATATTATTTTGATATATATATATATATATATTGATTTATTAATTTATTTCAATTAAATAGAGACAAATAAAAACATATTATCTCATCTAATTCAATCTAGAAGAAACATAAAATCGATCCCTGGAAGATTTCTAGTGGAAAAATCTAGTTTAGTTTGTTTGATAAATCCTTAAAGGGGTTCATGAAACCAATGTAATATCTAGAATTGAATATGGATAAAACAAGGATTACTCCAATTTAAAATTATCTTCTTATAGCGAGTTAAGATTTTTTAATTATGAATTGGGAGGAATAATAGAAAAATATGTCACCATTGTGTTATTAATTCCATTTTAATTATTGAAGGAGAAACTAGAATAATATAAGATCTACATCACATCTACCAAAAATTTAATATTCACAAAGTAATGAAATTACTATTTATCATGGTGATACCCACACATATATAAACTACTTTACATATTCCATTGATAAAATAGTATATGGGAAGAATATGGATTGACCCGGAGATCATTAGTGTGACGTTCTCAAACCATTGTAACATACCTTTTTAAGAGTGTTACATCCTAGTAAGCTAACACCTTTTCATAGTATGCTCATTAGATTGAACCTTTGTAATGAACCATGTAAAATTTATATCTACATGCATGCTTTGATTTTACTACATTATCCCTTGATTATGGTTTGGGTTTTTATAAGAGTAATAGTGAAATAGAATTAACCCAATGGTTTTAATTTAGGGAAATGATTTTAAGATAAATTGTATTAATTTCCCTACACCATGATTCACCCCCCCCCCCACTAAGGGTGTATTAGGTCGCAACATATGATCTTAAAATGATATTATGTTCACCCCTTATGAAGAATATGACCTCACCCCTTATTAGGTTACCATTAACCACATAAATAATAATAGTAAAATATTTTATGTGTATATATGGGCATAATGTGAGAAAATTATTTTAGAGAGATATTGAATAATTTTTTAAAAATAAATTGGTTAAAAAATATACTCTATAAAGACACTAAATTTATTTGTTTTTAAGTTTGATTTATTTTGATCTATAAAAATTATTCATATAAAATATGTAATATTATATGTTATGTTTGGTGCTTGGGAGAATATCACATCCTCAACATCTAATTATCATATTCTCCTAAAATGATGTCAAAACTCCTAATAGAAAATACTATATAAATCATATGCTTTCATGAAAGAATCCCTTGATAGATTATTCAGAATGATAGAAAGCCTCACATCCTTCCCACCACAAAATGTTTAACCATGCACACCACTCAGGAGAACTCACACCCATACAAAAATTTATGTAGAGGAATGATAATGGATATAATAATAGAAAAGGATAACACTCTCTATGTAGAGAACTCTCAGTGGTCAACTTCTTCTCCCCTCTTGGGTTTCTAAACCCTTGCTTGGATTTTCCACTTCATTTTCAGTATCTCCCTTGGCTTCTATATTCTCCCCTCTATTCTTGGCCTCATCTTCTCCTCTGATGCTCACTGATGTGGGATTTCTCCATAGATATTTCTCTTCTGACAGAGGTACATGCTATAGATTCCCTCTATTTTCGTACCCCACTCAAGCCTAAAGTTGCTCAATGCCTCTCTTAGTCAGATATGGGGTGGTATTTACATCAATGCTTTTGGATTTGGGGTGCGGTGGGTGGTGGGATTCTAACACTACAGGAGTTGGTCATTTTTTCACTCTATTTCATTCTTAGCCTCCCAAACATGCTCTAACCCATGGTTCCATGACTCCTATAATGGTTGAAGTTAGAGAAATGTTTATATAGGGGTTTGGGTCTACACAGTTAGGTGGTCGTGATGTTTCCTTTTATGGTTCATCCTCAGTATTCATCAGGGTTTCATCCCCAGTTCTGTTTATTATTATTTTTGGTCCTATTTCCTATAGGCAGTTTTTTTCTCATAGGTAGTGTTGCTTCTAGTTTGGTCATTAGTAGTGTGATTTATGGGTTTTAGTGTTTTTTAGGTTTTATTTGGGACATTGGTGGTTGTTTTTCTATATCTGGGGGTTATTTATAGTGAATTTGATGATGACATTGTTGAACAGATGAGTCTGGTGATGATGGTGTTGAAATTAAAACCATATTGAAGAAAATTTCTGATGATATTTTCTATTTTATTTTTCCGCACTAGTGTTTTGGATGTTTATAATTTGGGATATGTTTTTCTACAGTGGTTAATAATTTCTCTGATGATTTTTGGAGACCTGTGTGAAGTTGGTATGGTAACGCTGATGGTGGTCAGGATGACGTTGATGGTGGTGATTTCTTCTATGGTGGTGAGAATGGTGATGATGATGACACATATATAAGACATCAATGTGACCGTCTACATTAGTTTATGTTATCCTCGTGATATATTATGGTGTGTGGTTTGAAGTGGGTTAAGTCGTGGATCGTGGTGGATATGGTGGGTTTTATAATTTTTCCTATTGAAATTTTAATATAAATTTTTTTATTTTGAATGTGTGTGTTGTGGTTTATGTGGATGTGTGATATTCCTATACTAGTGGTGGATCTATTTGTATGGTTCACACTTACCCAAAAATTATATTTTAAAGAAATACAAACAAAATGTATTGTGCGAAAGAACACTAGAAATTTCATGGTTAATAAAATGTGTCCTACATTCATGGGAGAAACATTTATTCTTTCATTATTATGATATATTAGAAGGATTTACACTTTAAATGGTAAAAATAGTTAGTAAAAATTAATTTCTAATATTATAATAATATTCATTGTTAATAACTTGATTACCTTAGCATAATGTGATTTTAGGACCTCACATATATTTATAAAAATTTATAACTAGTTATTAATATATAAGTAACCTCTTATAGTTGTGTATTTTCCTCTAGTTGGAATGGTGATTGTTTATCTTTGGTATCTTCCTATCACATAACCTATTTTCCTTATAAAAATTACATGTTACACTCTTCCTATATCTTCTATTCTTCTTTTTTATCTCTTACTGTACAAAAATCCATAGGATAGTCTCATTGTCTAATAAACCTAACATACACTAAAGATTTTAATTTTAAATTAGATGTTTATATAATGATATAATTTTCCATCTCTCTATTATCCAATCAACTATTTCTTTTAAACTAGAGATGCCTTTAATTTTCTCACAATATCACACTTGAAGACTGCTTAAAAAACATATGGAAACTCCCTAATACATTGTAAAAACAAAAAATACATACACTACCTAAGAAAATATGTGTCCTCCATACCCCATCCACTTACCTTATCCCCACTTAGGTATAATACTAGATCAAATTTCTTTAGAATAAATTCTTGGTAAACATATCATCCATATTTCTTTAATATAGTAATATTATGAAGATCCATGTCTTTATCCTGAAATAGATTCTCACTAATGTGGGACTGCATGCCATTATGCTTTTTCTGTTCATGGAACAAGGGATTCTGAGCTAAGTGAATCACACTAAAATGTTCACATAATTAACTATCACCTTTCTAACTTAATTCAGGATATTTCATCAACTTCATTAACCAAATCATTTATATCCCTACTTCTATTTATGTAACACACTCTACATCTATTGTACTCATAGTTACAATATGTTTCATTCGTGAAATACGACAAACTATCATCCCTCTATAAGTAGAAACAAGTTTTTTTCTATTTTGGGTTTCTATGTAACAGCTAGGCCTCACTGACAGCATAGACAACCCACATTTACATGGACTTCAGGTCCTCACACACCATGTACCGCCTGCTTCCCAACAGACACATGTTCCCCTCTCTAGGGACCACACAAATTCCCAAACAGGTGATTTGAATATAAATATCCCCATAGGACATCAAATTTTATTTCAATTTTTATCTTTCCCCACTCACACACACCCTCAAAAACTTCCCCGTAGGTCCCCCATCCTAATCATAACTCCATGAAATGATTGACTGATTATGGAGTTCTAATAAAGTAGACTCCTTAAAATAATGGTCGACCATGTTATCATGAGTCATATTATTTAGCATTTTATCTCTTTATCATTCAGGGTTGTTACATTCACTCCAAACCCCCCCTCCCCACTTTAGAGCACAAAATCCTTACTCTGGACCCTAAATCACACCCCAATTAGTGCCACCACACTTATGGTTGGGTTCTTCCTTTGATCCCAAGTGTAACAACTAAGCCCTTCTAATAGCACAAACTCACCACCTTAACATGGTCACTGGGTCCTAGCTCTCCTCGTAGAACCAGTTTCCCCACAAACACATTGTCCCCTCCTTGGGGACCACTCATTTGTCTAAATGGGTCATTATACTAATGATTATCCCCATAGGCCAACACACATTCTATCCAATGTTCTTTTTCCTCACTAAAAAAACCCTAGGGAAACATCCTAGTATATTACTCATCCTGATCACTACTACAAGACAAGAACACAAAAAAGGTGAATTTATAATCAGTTGGTCTCCTGAAAATAAAGGTTCACCCTATTGAAATGAGTCATATCAATTATTCTTTTAACAATTTATCATTCTAATGTGTTACATTCACCCCTCCCGCTATTTAAACACAATTTTGTTTATGGACCCTACATCTCAACCCAAGTAGTTCCACCACACTTATAGTTGGGTTCCTCCTTTGATATGATTTATTTCAAGAACCAACTCAGGTTGACACCAAACCGGTCACCCAAGGCATCCCACAATAGGGTCCGAGAGGTGTTCATGATCTTTCTAGCCTGGAAAATAGTGGTAGACATCAAATAAAACAATTAAGAATTATTTTTCCAATAAAAAAATGACTAAAAATTTAATATAAACTATAAAATAAAAACAAACAAAAGTATTTAAAATAAGTAAAACTACATATACCTGTATGTGACCTTGTGGGTCACCATCGAACACTAAACCAATGTTTTCCCACAGAGACTTAGTATGAGGTGGGAACTGCAACAAAAGATAAAAACAAAGATATAAATATATATATGAGTATTAAAACTCAGTAGGCATGCCCAAATAATCTATTCCCATTTTCATTTCGTTTAAATCAAATATACATAAATTTCATTTTTGAAAAACAATATATAAACATAGTCCTTTCACACATTTTATCTTTAAATAAAATAACATTTCACTAACCATTTTATTTAAAACAGTTTTATTTTACAATTATAGGGCATTAGAATTTAATTAAATAATATTTAATGTTTAAATTGCTATTTTTTACATAAAAATAGTAAAATAATGTGTTGAAAATTTTCAGGATATGTTTCATTATCATTTCTAACAAAAACTGCACTTTTTTTAAAGAGGGACACCACACAAGGAAGCATGATCAAAATCACCCAATAAGGGAATTGGATAATAGAACACAATAATAACTAACTAAACAAGGCACCTATATTATCTACCATAGACAACTAAAATCCTACATACATGGGGTACCTAAGAGCTTTGTGGATAATATACAACATTCTAAAAGCTACCTCATCCCATAGGCATGCCTCACATGATGAAATAAATTCTCCCACACTCTCGGTCTTACCCTACCTAGCCTAACATAGTGGAGTATTCCCAAAGTAGAGAAAGGTCCATACTAAAGTCCACTATCTAATACATAATCTAAACTATTATAGAAACTATTCTTAAAAAATCATCTTCCTATAATTGGTTCCCATGACATGTATAAATAGGGTGTATTCCAAAAAAAATAAGCAACCTACCATGAATATATATATATATATATATATATATCACACTAACGATCCATCACATGAGATACACAACTTTGCACAACCCTTGGTCACCCCGAGAAATAGACCCTCACCTTCAAACCATCAACACATAATGGATGTCCCAAACCGAGGATGTCCCCACCTCTTCTTCCACACACAATTAGAGAGACCCATTCCATAGAGGGTTCTCTAAATAAATAATTCAAATATAATAATCATTCCATTCACAACCTTTAAATTTTAAACCATTTCAAAAAAGACGAACACACCCACTTTCAAAACAAAAATTCCAAATTGAAACCCATTTAAGAAAACTAAATCGCCATTTTAATTCCAATAAAATGTATAAAAAATAATGAAGAATTTCATCAGGCACATAGTGTGAAAAAACCAATACAACCATTTAAAACAATTACAACCAATATTAAATCATCTCATTTCACATAAAACATTTATTATAGAAAAATGCATCACTATCTAGCATTAAATAAATGTTATAAAGGAATGAAATTGATGTATTCTTAAATTTTAATGCCAAATGTAAAGGGATCCGACATCAAACATGCCTCTTAATGATTAAAACTCAAATATTATTTTTCCCCACTTGCATGCATATGCATTTTCACTTATATGTAAGTAAAACCTATCCAATTTTTACAGTCAACTCACTATTTCTATTTTCTTTACTTCATGATGTTGGATCTTTTGGTCAAGGTTCAGGTCAAGTTATGGATGAAAAGTTATGAGTTTTAGAGTCATTGGGTGGTTTTTGGAATTGTGTGTGATTTGATCACCTTTTCGCTTAAACCATGTGATGTCCATCATTGACCAAATTCCCTTCTCTTATTGCTACATGTTTTGCACCTGGTTTGAGTAAATAAATTTGAAAAGAATACGAAATGGATATATCAAAGGATAGATCTTAGTTTCATGGTTTAAAAATGTTTTCTCAATTAATGATGATCACCTGTGTAAGGGTCCTTAATCTCAAGTAGGTAACGCATGGTTGGGGAATGGTCTAGAAGATCGTGTTTCCAAACCATGTAGTATAACTAGAGTTCAAGGAAAAAATAAAATAAAATAAAATAAAATAAAATAAAATAAAATAAAAATAAAATAAGATAAAAAATAAAATAAAATAAAATTGATGTTGTAAAAATAATAATAACATTATTGTTTTTATTTTTATTAAGTTTATTATTATTATTATTTGTATGTTCTTAATATACCCACAAAGTGGGATCCCCCTAAACCTTTACGCGATGTAACCCCCCCCCCTCTCATACTACCAAGCCGACCCAGAGGGCTCTGGGAAGCATGTCTCATCGTCATCTTAATTCTTCTGATCACTATTTATACTACAGATCTTTGGTTAATTCTTATCATGTAAGCCTCTTATTTACACATATTGCTTCATTTTTTTGTAGCATGTTTTTCTTGGTGGTGTGCCTATGTTAGCGTAACCCTATATCATTTTAGGGGTTTCTATTTTAGAGGATTCTTGATTTTTAGGGCTCTGGGGTCCCATTGAGGCTGGTTCTATCCACCACCATTAAGGGTGGGGTTACTCTAGTGGTTTTAGTTAGGTTTGGTTCTATTTTAAGTATTTTCCTAAATTTTAATTTTTTTGTTTTGTGGTTTTAGAATTTTTGGTATTTTTCTAGAGTGTGTTGGACCTCATTGGGGTAGTTTTGGGTTTCCATATTCAAAGGAAACTTGCACATGTGTGCATAGGTAGGCATGTGTATGTATAATATCCCTCATATATATATATATATTCACTCATTGGGGAATGAATATAAATATTTTAGGGATATTTTTTATTATTTTTATATATATGAAAAATGGATATGTGTGTGAGGTAAAGGGGGATATTCATGTGTTACCATATACACAAGGATACCCATGTTGATGTTTGGGCATGATAATATATACATAGGGGATATGTGTCCATAAATATAACGGAATGTGAATATGCATGAAAGTGGAAAAATGAATATTTTAGTGCTCTTCATCAAGAGGCATGTTTAAGGTTGGATCCCTTTGCATTTGGAGTTTAAATTTAAAAGTAAATTGATTCCTTTACTTTCACATCATTATTTTATTATAGTTAGTGATGTATGATTTTTTTATAATAATTTTTTGATGTGAAACTATGTTCCTTCTTCTTGTATTTAATTGTTTTAAATGGGTGTATTGGGTTTGTTTGAAGGACCTAAACTGGATCAATTTAAGGAAGTCATTCAATTCCTTATTATGAGTTGGTATGTATTAAAAATATTCAAGACTACTTTCACCTAATGGGTTATGCCATCAGGTTTTAATGATTCCCATCAATGTGGCTATTTTGGCCTCATTTACATGTTTTGAAAGTTGTCTTGTCAAATGATGAAGTCTTGGATAGATTAATTTAGCTACTAGCTATGAGGCAGTGGATGATTCAAGTCATTAGGGCTCCAACAAAAGTTCCTAGAGTATTGATTTTTCATAGCTGGGAATCCCAAGGTTGTGGAGAACCTTGTTCTATCTTTTTACTCCAATGTCGGAGTGGGGCAGTTTATGTTACCCTATTGTTGTTCTAATTATTTTTCCAAGTTTATTTTTTACTGTAAAATTATTATTTTCATTTTAATCTTGTAATTTAAATGTTTTTTCTTTCATAGATGCGAATATATGAGTAATTTCTCTCCTTTAATGGTTGTATCATTATGGATTGGGTTTGGTTATTGGTTTTGATCAATTTAGAGATGCTTTCATATTGTGGAAGTGATGAATTGTGGTTTTATTTAATTCTCAATTTGGGGTTTTTTCTTTGGCTCTCCCTTATAGTGGGATTTGGTCTGTGTTGTGTATTCCCTTTTTAGTTCAATCTTGATGTTCCAGAGTGGGACAGTTCTAGGAGTTTCAATATTGGATATACTACTTTGGCTCTTATTTTGGAGAGAACCCACTTATCCTATCTATGGTTCATCTTATTTGTGATTATCTCTAAATTCATCTTGGTGTGATTTGTGGTGATAAATAGTGACACTCAGGTTTTTGTTTTTTTATCCTTAATCATTTTTTTGTTTTGGTTTCATTCTTCATTCGACTGGGTGACTTTCTTGGGGCATAATTTTTTTGTGGTGTCGTGAATTTTTAGACCCCAATCAAGGTTTCTGTTTATTTTTTTCCATTTAATGATGTTTAATATTTTGTTCAAGGTTTGGGTCTATTTGATAGTGAAAATATTTTATTTTCAGAGACTGTGGAGGGTTTTGGCATTAGGCGCAGTTTCAGCATGGTTTGGATCAATCTTTGGAAGGCCAAGAAATGATCATGAACCCTTCCCTCAGTGGATAATAACTTGTGCACTATTAGTGGAATCCCTATGATAATCATGCAAAATGGATCTATCACATTATATAGATATGCGGCATGGTTAGCACATGGTTACTCAAATCATGTGGTTATCCCATGCGAGGGTCCCTTCTTTATAGTAGGGTTTTCATGGTTGGAACATGGTTTGGAAGTCCATGTGGCCAAGCAGTAAGGTCTTCCAAGAGTTTAAATAAAATGAATAAAATAAAATATTATGAAATTAATATAAAAAAAAGATTCTTTTAATTATAATATTATTATTGTTGTTTTTATTATTATTGTTATTTTTATTATTATAATTACGTATTTATTAAACCCTCAATGGGGGTTCTCACTTACCCCTTACATGATGCCCCCCACATCCTCTCTCATGCAATTTAGATTGCTCATAGGGATCGTGGTTGTGCACCACCACCCCCTCCCACTCCTTATTATCTCCATTTATCCTTGTTATCTGAGGTGTGTTATTTCTCGATAAGCCACTTGTCCCCTCATCTTACTTCTTTTTTTGGTTTCATTTAGTTTTGTGTGGTGCACATGTTTTCACTGAAAACTAACTTATTTTGGGATGTTTTTTGTCAATTCTTGATGTTTAGGGCTCTTGGGTAATGTTGAGGATGGTTTTAGCCACCATTGTCTAGGGAAGTGGGTTTTCCATGGGTTTTGAGTATGTTTTGTTCCATTTTAATTCTTTACCAAAATATTATCTTAAGGGTTTTTGTTCCTTTTGTGTTTATAGTATTTTCATAGTGTTTTTTGTACCTCATTGTGCTGGTTTTGAGTATTCACTATCAAAGCCAACTTGAACATGTATGCATAAGTAGAAATCTACATGTATAATTTCCCCCATATATAAATATTCAGTCATGGAGGTATGAATATATATATATATATATATATATATATATATATATATATATTACGGCAAGGTGTGCTTATTTATATATATGAAAAATGTTTACATGTGTGAGGTAAAGGGGAATATGCATGTGTAAGCATATATATAAGTATCACCTTGTACATGTTTGGCTATGAAAATACGTACATATTAGATATTTATCCTTACATATAAATGGACTTTCATATACATGAAAGCAGAATAAAACAGAAGATTCGAGTGGTCGTTGTCACTCGATATTATTGTGGTGTGATCTTTTTGAATTTGGACTTTAAATTTATGAATATATTGATTTATTTCCATTCGTACTTTTATTAAATACTATTTAGTGATGTATGAATTTTTAGAATAATTTTTTGTTGTTAAATGAGGTGATTTCCTATTGGTTTTAATTTTTTAGAATGGTTCTATTGGGGTTTTCACACTAAGTGCTTTGTGAAATGCCTCTTTGTCCTTTATACATGTGTCTCATATTTAAAATAGTGATTTGTGTTTTTAATTGAGTTTTAAAGGACAATTTTGGTTTCAAATGTGGTGTGTGTTGGTCCTTTTTGAAATGTTTTGACATTTTGAGGTTGGGTGTGGATCAATTTTCACTTTTTAATGGTTTATTTATAAAATACTCGATGGAATGCGTCCCTCACCTTGTGCATTGATGAAATGGAGAGAATGTCCTCAGTTTGGGACTTCCATAATGTGTTGATTGGTTGAAGGAAATGAACTATTTCTTGAGGTGTTTAGGGGTCGATCCTATTTGTGTGACTCCTGTGATATCTTGTTCTCCTATGATATATATATATATATATATACATTGTTGGTTTATTATTTGGTTTTGTTTAGAACACCCCCTATGTTGAAATGACATAGGATCCTATCATATAAAGTGAATTTTTACGGAATGGGTTTTGAACTAGTTTAGATTATGAACTGGCTAGTGGACATTAGTATAGACCTTTCACTACTTTGGGACTATGCCCCTCGGTAAGGCATGGTAGGGTAAGAATGATTATTTGGTTGAATTGATGTCATCAGGTGATGGATTCCTAGAGTATTAGTTATATTATAATATATCCTATATTATCCACTAATCTCCTAGTTTCTCCCAAGCAATTTGGAACTTATTTTTATGCGGTAGATGATTGAGGTGACTTTTTAGTCAGTTATACTTGTGTGTTTTTTCCATTTCCACTGTAGTGTGATTTTTTTCTGGATTCCTTGTGTGGTGTCCCTACTTGTAAAAATTAGATGTTTTATTTCTAATTGTTTATGGAATTTTTTTTTGAAATTTTTATGATATTTTTTTTTGATGTAAACAATTCATCATCTCCACTCTTCCTCTCATTTTTTTCAAATTGTAAGGCCTTATTCTTGGAAAAGAAATTAGTTTTAAATAAAAAGTTATTTGGAATTTGATTTTATTTTAAGAAAAAATGATGGATGTACCCTATGTTTATATATTGTATTTAAAAATTGAAATTTATGTATATTTTATTTAATGGAAATCCAATTGTGATTATATTTTTTGCGAATTCCTAATTAGTTTTAATAATCACTCATATAGTTCTATTTTTTAACTTCTGGTTTCGTTCCTAGCTCAGACACAGTCATGGTGCGGTGACATTGGTTTAGGGGTTAGTGGTGACCCATCGGGCCATATTAAGGTATGTGTAGTTTTATGTATTTATTCTACATGTGTTTGTTTTATGTTTTCAATTTATATTAATTTATTTTTCGTTATTTATGGTTCAAATCATACATAATTGTTTTATTTTGATTTCTGGAAGTGGTTTCTAAACAATGAGGATCGAGAATGCCTCTCATTACTTGTTATTAGCGGTGAAAAATGGGCAGCGGGCCTGCGGGCTAAGCAGGCTGGGTGTGGGCTTGGGGCGGGGCATTTTTATTAACAATAAACCACATTTTAAACAGGCTTATATGGGAAGCCCGCACAGTCAACCAACCCCATGCGGGTTTCCCCGCACGGATATGGGCTGGCACGCGGGTTATTTTGATTTTTTCATAATAATTATCTTAATATTATGTTTTCAAATATCATTTTATTTTATGATGGAGACCCACATGCAGAGGAAGACTACCTTCTCCCTTTCCTAACATTTCCAACTCCAATAGTGCCTTGAGACAATCATCCTGCGTACGCTGCCTCCTCATATTCCCAACTCCCTCATTATTTTATTTATCCAATCAAAGATCCAAAAACTCTCTACCCTACACTCCTCTACACCGTCGCACTTCATTGACTCTTACCGCCGGCACCCTTGCTCTTTCTTCAGGTTGTCATCCCCGGGCCTCTGGCTATTCTCATCCCCCTCCCACCCCCAACCCTAGGCGACTCACCACACCCCCCCATTCTTGCGACACCACCGTCGTCCCTCAACCCGAGTCACTCATCCCTTGTCCCCCACCCCTTCCGTCATTCCAACTATGCCACCCCAGCCCGGGCCTGACCTCCTCCGTGACCCCTGCCCCACATTCACCTCCTTCACTACGACCCATTCTCCCCCTTGGTCCCCAGCCCCTCTCACCTCCTCCGCCACCTCCACTACCACCACTCATCCCCAACCTCCTCTTCCACCTCCGCCTACTCCGCCACCCCACACAATTCTAATCCCTCCCTTGACTCCTTCGCCGCACGACCCCCGCCACTGGCACCTCCTCCCAGACACCCCGACTTCACCTCCTCCTCCGCATCCCCAGCCTCCATGACCCCCCCCCCTCCAGTGGCTCTCCCCTGACCCCCGACTTTACCACCTCCTCTGAAATCCACCTCCACCGTCATCCTCCCTCTTCCACCCTAGACTATGCCACTCCCTAGTGTCGTGGCCAGCCTCCTCCTCCGCTCCGGTACTGCAAAAATAGACAAGTAATCAAGTTATTTTTTATTTATGTTATTTCATTAAAGTGTTTTATTTTTTGTATTAATTTTTAATATTTTTCGTATTTTTATTTTGTATCTCATGATAATTTAATGTAAGTCTAAAAAACTTATAAAAAGAATAACTATTCTATCACATAATACACCCTTATTTTTTATTTCTATATTTATATTTTAATTGTAAATGTTTAATTTTTATTGATTTAAATTTATGATTGTAAAAATATAATTCTTTTAATGGTTTGAGTATTTTTTTCATCACCAATATTTTTTTTTAAAAAACATTATATATTTATTTAAAAATCTATTTTAAATTATGTTTTGATGTAGGATTTTGGAGAAGAAATAAAGGAGACAAGGGTGAAGGGAATATTGGAGAAGCATGTGAAAGAGATCGACCTCATTTTATATTTTTTGTTATGGTGTTTTAGAATTTATATTTGTAACTTTGATTTTGAAACTTTTTATTTTTAAGCTCATCATGAAAACTTTTATAATTTGGTGGAATTTTGAAAAGTCATTACAATCAGTTTTTATTTTTTATATATATTTTCACGCTTACATTCTCATTATCATATACATTCCAAGCATAATTTGACTTGTTTTTTATGACGGTTTTTAAAAGCCTATTAAAATATGGAAAATTTAAAAAAACAATATTGAATTTGGGTTTCCCATGGGCTTGCCCGCATTCGCTATGTGGTGGGACGGGCTTGATAAATCCACCCATTTCTTATAAAAGTTTTTGCGGGTCTATCCCGCGCGGGCTTAGCCCGCACTGCCCCACCCCGCCTGTTTCGCATTGCTACTTGTTATTGAATGACTCAAGTGACAAGTTTGGGGTTGAACTTGGCAGGTATGTGTCATTCTGGATAACCAATGAAGTCAATATCAATATACCCTTATAAGAGATCATTCAGTCCAAAGAAAAAGTTTTAATCTTCTATTTTTTTCAATTACTATATGATCTATTTCATATCATCCCTGTATTTTTTCCATAACATGACATGAATCCTTTTACAACAACTAGTTAAATGAAATTTATGTTCAATTCTAAATCATCACATAAATTAGACTTTCTATTTTTAATGAAAAAATAATATTTTCCTTGTACACAACCAAATTATCAATTTTAGGTATTTTATCCTTGGTAGATTTGATATTTCTAATAAATAAAGTTGAAATTAGTTTACCTTCACCCATTCCAAACCATTTATTTACCTTATATATGTGGTCATTCTATTATATAACCATTTTTTTGGATCTCTTATCTCCATTGAAATTCATTCATAGAATTTCAATGAGTTTTTGGAGATCCTTCATCACAATTATTATAAAAAAATCATGCATCATATTTTGAATCCTTTTAATGCATAGTCTAGTAAGAAAAATATCATCCATATATAGTAGATGTAAGATGTATGTACCCTCTTCCCACTCCTTCTTGCAGTAACAATGGTCTATATTTCACCTTCTAAATAATTTACCCTCTATAAACATGTATAATTTTTTATTTCATTATATATTCTCTTAATTAAATCCATAAATAATTTTATTTAGCTTAAAAAATAATTCCTCGTTTCCATTATCCTTGAAACCCATCAACTACTTCGTGTAAATATATTCCTCCAAATCACCATCAAGGAAGGTAAACTTTATATAAATATATTCTAGGTTTAAAATTTCTACCGCTACCATAAATACAACTATCAAGATCATTTTATTTTAAATTACACATCAGAATATCACTAAGGAATTAACTCATTCCTTTTGTTTGAAATCCCATTACAAATATATACACAATGAACCTTTTTTAATTTGATTATTATTTGAACTAGATACCCCACTTGTGTATTAGTTTATCTTATCATGATGGTAACTCAATCATCTCATATATTATAGTTTAATTCATTCAATAAATAAATTAATTCAATGTTGAATTCCACAATTTTTAATTTCATGATGTGACTGCTTTATTTGGGATTTTTTTCTCTATTGAACATAAGAAATGAAATATCATATCAGTTCAAAACCTATCAGTTGGTCATGTAATCTATTAGATCTTCTAAAGTAAATTCGATATGTTATATTTTCATTCTCAGATATATTCATTTTTTTTCTATCAGATCCCACCCATCTAGTACTCCCACTTGAGCTTCAACATCCCTTTATCTTTCTAGAATATCTGCCACTTTCCTATCATTTGATATTATAATGAAAAAATGTAAATTATTTATAACATGTCCATATCTAATATTTTAATCCAAATTAACCAATACACTAATTGTTGATTCAATCCCCATAACATATTTTACTACCACTTTTTAGTCGTTCAATAGAACTTTCTCATTGAATAAAAAATTTCAATTGTGGAGGACTTGACTCCTGTTATTTCCCTATGGAAAAAATCAAAAAAATTAATCTCCATATCCAATAATGAATTTTGTATTAGATTTTTCTCAAAACTATTACCAATACAAATAATAAACATTCATATAAATTATAATATTACCAAATATGATGTGGTTGAAATCCTTAAATTAATTGGATCATAGATCCCTAATATTTTCTTTCATACCTATTAATGTTGGACTTTTTTTGAACAGCTATGCTATAGTTTTCAGTAAATTAACCCAAATACCCTTTGTATAACTACAATGAAACTTCTTTATATGATAATTCCTTGTGAACATCTAATTAATCTTTTTAAACACACTGTTTTACTAAGGAGATCCATGTATGATACTCTACAACACAATCCTTTTCATCTGATAGAAGTTCTAAAAGTGTTGTCCATTTTATTGACAACTATTTTCCAACCTTAATTATTTTTGTTGATGACCCAATTCCTTCTCCATTATGGATTTCCAACAAATTAATTTCAGAAACACATTAGAATTATGATTCAAAATTATAGACATATGTTCCGTGTTGAATCATGAATAAATTTCACAATGTAAAGTGCTTCATCATGATATTGGATGGGGAATGGTCCTTAATTCTTGTAGTAAACTAGTTACATCTTCTAATCTATGGTCTTATATCAATTCATGTTACAGGGTTCCATTCTGTATTTACTTACTAAATAATATTAACATCATATGATATATGTGTGATCAATCATTAAAAAGTCTTTAGCTATTTAGAACATCATATTCTTCTCACTAATATTCTTGAGTCAATAGTTCCATAACTTCAAACTATCACGCTTTTTTTCTCAAAAAATTAAAACTTCATATGATAATATAGTCAAATATAAGGTCTCATACATTACAAATTGTGAAAAAACTATAAAACCTTATAAATTATTCCAAACTATATTGGTGAATCTAGTCCCATAACATAAATTTTCCTCTTTTCTTATTGAAATTAGGTTCTTTAATTGTCATAGGATATGTATATATTATTTCAGATTCAATAAACTCTCATTCATTATATGAAAATTAATATCACATTTTCTTATTATTTTTAAAGAGTCTTCATCTTTCAAATGTACTTTTACAAAATTCTCAATCACATAACCCACTATACACCTTTTCATTTCCAAATGATACAATAAAGATCCCATGTAAATCGCCAATTATTCCACGATAATGTTAAAACTAAGAAATTTTTTTACTATTCACCTAAGATGGACTTATGGTGTTTGATGTTTAAGAAGTCTATAACATTCTGAATTAACTTTTGGACTCGTGAAATCTTTGTTTAACTATGATACATTCCCAAACACCTGCATGTAGATCTCAATCCATCTTATTTGCATAAAAGTTTTTCTCAATATCAATAATCTGATTATTTCTTCTAATTTATCCATTGATGTGACCATCCTCATCCATAATAATTTAATAATTATTTTATGGTTCATGGACTTGTCTTATTTTGAATTATTAGTTTAGGATTGAATTGTTTTCATCATCAAACATTGAATCATTTTTACCAGATGAATTACTATCTGTCATTACTATATAATCCCATGAATTCAATACTTACGATTATTGTAGGAATTAAAATATATAATCCATGAATTTCACTTTCACAAATTCAAGATACCCACAAATAATGTTGAATTTCATCGTAAGATCTAATACAAATATTCATTCTAATAATTTGATGGTGAATTAAATCTGAATCATGAATAATTTGATATGTGTCTTAGTTTTATCATATATATATGTTAAGGACTTAATGGGATTCATCATGGTCATTTAATATAATATGTTAAAGGATTCATTTTGAACTAGTGACATCCAAATCAACCCAACTAACTTATGTTCTAATTTTTCCGACTCTATATTCTTTATTTTTTGTAGATAAAATAAAATCATTGAAACATCTAGGAGATTTTGAATTAGTTGATACTCCATCTACATTCTACATAATCTGAAACATAATCCCTCAAATATAATGAACCATTGTTTAATTTTATCTGACACTATACATTTAGCTAACTATACAATCCCCCTCAAAAAAAATTAATTTCAATGGAAACTTGTGAAAAAAATGAGCTAACTATTAATGTGTTTTTGAGAAAGCACTAAACCTTATCTTCTAAAACCACTTATTACAAAAAAACCATTTCTTTGATACTACGTGTTGATTTTAATAATTCACTCTATGTATCTAATTACTAGTCATGCATAACTTGATGTCACACCTCTAGGCGATACACGTAGAAAAAATAATATTCATCTTGAGTGACTACCCCAAAAAGGTCTTCTATAATATATGAATCCATAACCCTGACACACATCATAAACTGAAACCCCACACACCACATAGGGGATATCATAATCTCATAGGAAATCATGTTAAAAATATAAAGGAAGAAAAATCATAAATTACATACTTAAAATAATGTATCCTATATCCACATTTGAAACACCATTACTTTCATTAATATTTGATGTTATAATGATTAAATATCAAACTAATAATAAGATTCAATAATTAATTAATTAAAAATATCGTACTTATGTATTTATTTCATCACATGATTATA
This sequence comes from Viscum album, assembly GCA_963277665.1. Classification (NCBI taxonomy): domain Eukaryota; kingdom Viridiplantae; phylum Streptophyta; class Magnoliopsida; order Santalales; family Viscaceae; genus Viscum; species Viscum album. The sequence goes on along the minus strand of OY728131.1, from coordinate 1,652,060,379 downwards.
TTAGATCAGAATGCATGTAGGTATCCACAACCTTTTATAGTAATTTCCATCTAATCATATTGGTTGAACTATCATCCTATAGTTATGGAGGGCCCTTTATTTGGAATGGGGAAAAAATATATGCAATATCCTTTAGATAATTTACCTTTGTTCTGGGTGAAAAATCTAAGATAAATTCTTCCTATAATTTAAGATCTCATTTTTTTAGAACTCAAACTATGAAAAAACCCCATCATATAGTCACTTAGTTATATTCATCAATCTTCCTAACAGTTGAGTCATCTCAAGTTCCAGGTGGTTAGATTTTTATCTGGGGATATTTATTACTAGCACTTCTAAATCCAATAAAAGTATCCCTAATCTTATCATTTAGTTTGTAAAAAATATTTTAAAATTGTTTCATCGATTCTAGGTTGGTGGATCTATGTCAATGATTTTTTTGTTTTAATCTTCAGTGATTTCCTATTATTAATTCCTTCCTTGAGTATTATCAAGAATAACCATATAAATTATGATTATTTAGTGTTTTATAGGTTAGTTTTATTCTAGTATTTTTATTATTTGGTATGAATTGTTTCATAATGTATACTTGTCTTGTAAATCAAAATGGATTCCTATACGTGTTTATAAAAATGTATTACATGTTTTTGATAATTCAATTGTGTTATTTTCGTGAAATAAATTAAATTTTTTAAAATTTTCAACTATTTTATTATTATAATTGTTTTTAATTTCTAAAGTTAATCTTGAATCCAATATAATATCGAATTCTTAAACCCCCTATTGATATGAATTTTTAAATTCTAAATGAAACACACCTATATTATTTTTTATTATGGAATAATTTGTGCATAATGATATAAGGGTGGGTAAACATTGTCACAACTAAAATTTTATTTAACTTATTACTTTATTTATTTTAGGGTGTATAAATATATGATTCATTTTTTGGAATAAATTCTAGTGAAATTTTTATTCTTTAGAGATTCTAGATTGTTATTATCTCTACACAAGTCTTGTGTGTATAATTTTGGAGAACTATGGGACTACAAAATAAAAGTTACATTTTTACTTCATTTTATTCTTTCATGATTTTTATCATATGTAAAGCACACCATTGAGTCTAAACACTATGAGTAATATGGGAAACCATGCAAGACCATGTGTTATTTGGGAGTTGTCGCATGGCTTGTTCATGGTTTAATGAAACCATGTAACAATAATTTGAAAGTGTTTTCATTTCTGAAAGACTCATTTTTCATGGTTGGTTCGTGGGTTCCAAACCATGTATCGAAACCATGCATTCCTAGTTTATCCTTCTAGTGGTGGGTGCATGGTTGGTGCATGTATGGTAGGCCGTGATACCAACCCAGATATTTAAAATTTTGGGATTTTCTATTTTACCAATTCTATATAATAACCCAAAGTGGCTATTTTAGTCACACGTCATTTGGATCCTCATATAGGGATTACTAATAATTATCCCCTCCTCCTCTACCGGTTTTTGAGGGATCTCATATTCAATTTTTATTGGATTTATTCTAAGGTAATCATTCTCATTCCTATCCTTCCATGTGCATCTTTTTTCTATCTTCTTACATGGTTTTTTTATTTTTTACCAAACCCTAGGGTGTCTTTTTTCTAGTGTGGGGGTTTTATTTTTATTTTAGGGTGTGTAGTTAATATCTTTGATATAGTTCTCCCAATATTAAATGGTTTTATTGTGTTTGAACACCGGTAAGGTAGGTGTGTCCATCCATTTAATTTATAGAACATATAATTTTATTCTTAATCCTTTCTAAAATCCTTTTTATTTATTTTCATTAACTTACCTAGTTTATAAATTAGATTATTAGTTATTTTATGATGGTATATTGATTGGAGAAGGGGTTTTTATAAGGCCCCATCCTTAAACCTTACTTAATATTGAATTAATGAATAATTCACATTGAGGATCTTTTTAGGTTTAGAGTTTTATAGAATTAGGACATAACTATTACATCTCAAAAGATTACAATGCAGACACTACAACTAAGTTTCGATAAAATAAAAAACTCTTTAAGAGAAACATGTCTAGTTCCATGTTTTAGGTTGCATGACATTCCCATGATCCCATCCCTGACCCTATTCCATGTTATGTCCTGTGAAAAACATTTCATAAACATGGGATGAGCATAAAAAGCTCAGTATGGGATACAACAAATAATGAAAACTGTTAGTTTTTCAAAACACAAAGTAAACCATGTATACTTTATCAAAGTAAAACTTTTCACCTTTTAGAAGTAGTAAAAACTCTTCACTGAATAAAAGTTAATTACTTACCCTTCTATAACCAAAAGATTACCATAAAACCCATATAAAGATCACATAACATATAAAGGTAACTTGGGACATAAACATACTTAAGTGGAATAACCATATGGTCAACTTCCACACATATCACTTAATGGAATAGCCATTCGGCCAACTTCCATACATACTTAATGGAATATCCATACGGCAGACTTCTATACCCAATGCATTGGAGGTTATAACGTAACCACCCATCCTGTTATTCACGGCACCACCTGTCATACGGTTTATCATGTAACCACCTGTCAAATGTCTAAGTACCAATATAAAATCATAAAACATAAAACCAATATAAAGGAATGATTACATTTCCACATTTCAATCACAATATATCATTTAAATATATTGACATAATAGAATCCTTTATCAAAACAATTTTCAATACATAAAAGAGTATATGGTATTTTTTTTTAAAAAAACATTACGTCTTGTTGAGGAAGCCAAAGACCAAATAATACTCACGGCGGCGGAAATGCTCGTTGTCACCGCGTACGTTAAAAGAAACATTCCTTTTTTTCTTTTAGTAAAACGCTTCGTAGAAAAATATTCCTTTTGTATAAAAGTAAAAGTCAAAGGGGTTGATACACCGTATAAAAGATAGTTGTGTATAAAATGAAATATGACTCAATGAATGGAGATTGATATGAAGTCCCTTACAATGTAGGTATCCTTAGATTAAGGATAAATCAATTATATGATTATGTGTGACAAATAGGAATACAAAAAATATAAGTGGATATTAAGTGTAAAACAATCAGAGGTCATTCACACATAGTCATGGAAAAACAAAACCAATGACATAGATATTTAACTCAATTAAATGATATTGACTTATGATTTCTCATACAAGTCCGTCTAAAAGACATAAGAATTTATCAATGATATGACTATGTGTAAAAATAGTATATCCACACAAAGGTTTGTGGAAACTACAACATAGAGATTACACACATAATCTTGGCATAATAAAATCAAGAATTAGAGGTTTAACCCAAAAAATTGAAAGTGGGTTAAGAAGTTCCCTTACAAAAATTCGACAGCCTAACGGCGTCACTTCAAAACGTATAAAATGAGTTGATGAGAGATAAAAAGGGTATCTCATAACTAGGGCATAAAATTTAAATTAATAACGATATATAAGAACATATCCCAACATAATATTATGTGAATTAAAAGACATAACAAAATAAGTCTTTTAAAAAGAGGAGGGTGAAAGGTTCCCTTACCGGCTTGGGTAACTTTCGAAACGTACACCCCATTGAAGATGGGTCATACAATGAATATGTAAGTACCCATAAATGAAATTATATTACACAAAGAGTATAATAATGGTAAGTACATACAACACTCAAAGGAATTGGTGGCAAGTGTAGCATAAATCTCACTGGAATAAAAGTGAGATGAAAAATTCCTTACGAAAACTCGGTAGCCCAAAGGCGCCACTTAAAACATCCAAAAATGTATTGATGAGATCAAATATGGTATCTAATCATATTAACATAAAGTTTATATAAATAGGAATATAAAAGATCATCCCCCAACATAACAAATAGGAGCTTAAATGAAGTGACATAAAGGAGAGTACTTAAAAATAAAGGGAGAGGTTAGATGTCTTACGAAAATTCGGCAGCCTAACGACGCCACTCAAAACATCCAAAATGAATTGATGAGAGAGAATAGGGTCTCTCATCATATGAACATAAAAATTAAATTAATATTAATATAAAATAACATCCCAATAACAAGAAATATGATCTTTAAAAGGAATGACATAAAAGAGCGTACTTAAAAAGAATGAGAGGAGTGGGATCCCTTACCTCGGGTCCGACTTGACTCGATCGTTCTTTAACGTCCTGAATAATAAACTTGAGTTAATTTATACTTGATTAAGAACCGTTTTCAAGTTCATTATTCCTTTTATATCAATTATTTACATGTTATAAACATTATTTAATCATTTATGTTAATAATGTTTGTTTTGTCGATATTTGGTTCTTAAGTCAAAAGTGGACTTCTTACAATTACATGTTGTTCGTGTGGTCAAAGGTTCTTTATATCCATAATGAAATTCCTGATTTGGATATCATATATATCATATATATCCAGCATATAAATGTATTTATAATATTACATAATCATTTAGAGGTAAGAAATTAAATGCACCGTTCATGGAGACGGTAAGCCGTACGTACGCATGAATGCTACTTTCATTTCTATGTCATATTAATGGAATTAAAACTAAATGAGAGATGTGTATATTTTTAATTCCAGAATTATATTTATCCTTTATATGTATCATACATCATATATATCCATTATATGTACTTATAATAGTACATTACATTTGAGGATAAGAAATGAAATTCACCGTTCATGGAGACGGTAAGTTGTACGTACACATGAACACTACTTTCATTTCTATCTCATACATTAATGGAAAGAAAACAATAATTATATAAAGGTATATTATAATTCCAGTATAAAATCCTATATAATAACTTTAAATCCATCTTTTATACATCCCACATATGGCATTAACGAATCAAATAACTTTGAGGGGGCGGTAGTCCGCACTTCCTAAAATGAAGTTATCGCGTATACCCATAATAGAAGCCATAAAGGTATGCCAAAAATGAAAAATAAATAAGCTTAAGTAAAACATAAAAATATTATATATCATATATAAACATATTGACATCTTAATGTCCACCTTTGAAGATGTTATATGAGTGTTCAACAATCATCGTTTCGTGAGGCAGAAATTCACCATCCACAGAAACTGTATGTTCTTTAACCATTAGATGAAGTTGTGTGTAAGTTTACCTCAAATACGTATTATAACAAAATCATAGTATATTTAATATACTGGAGTTGTTATAAAAGAAATTAATAAAAAGAGTTTAGGGGGTCGGAGAAGCAAAATAAAACAAAAGAGCACAAGTGAAGACGTTACATTAAAATTGGGTAACTCCCTTTGGTTTGAATCAAAACGGTTTCTTGAAGAGCTTCCTGCCTAAGTTAAGGATTATAGGATGAGTATATGGATGTGGAGAGACAAATTAATCAGAGATTGGCTAAACAAAAGGTTTGAGAGGTGTGGGTAAGGTGGTAGATGTGGGGGCCTTTTATAAGAGGAGAGGAGGGGAATTCTTGGAAAAGTATAAAATGTTACTTTATTTTCAAATGTTTTTCGGATTTTAATGGTCCCACATTGATTTGTTTCGAGGATAAGGTGATTAGGGTTCAAAATCCACCCATACATTAGGTTTTGGACACGTGTAGGTCCTAGATTTTGCATTATCTTTCCATTTTATTTAAATCATTAAATAGTGAGGTCATCGCTGCATCATCATGATGTCATAAAGAATTTAATTCATTTAATGTCTAAAAATTATAAAAAATACTATGATGTATGAAATCTTTTTATCTTTCCAATTAGTATTTATAGTCAATATTATGACTTGTATAACCTCATGTAAAAATTGTTTTAGTAAAACAAATCATGTTTGTGACATTTTTATTTTAACTTTAAATAAAAGGCATAAATGTCATTATCAAACCCAATTGGATCCATGGGGTACCAAAAATTGACCCATGGGTTGTCTTGGTCGGCCATAAATCATCCAATAGGGTTAGGACAAGTGTCAAGATATTTTCATTTTATTATAATATCATTTTTACCTTAAATCACACTAATTACCTTTAATCGCGATTAATAAAACATAAAAGTTACTTTTCATCAAAAATTATTTTCATCCCATTGAACCAAATTTTACTTAACAATTAAAATAATTTAAATTGGATTTTTTAAATTCAAATCACAGAAGTGGTAAAGTTCCATTTAAATGAAAAAACAAATTTTGTAACCACCACTTTGTGGTTTCACTATTCATCAAAAATTGATGTTTTTCAGAAAAATACCAAAAATTCACCCTAAGCTATATTTGATATTCTGAATTCAAAAATGATTTCTATTTTACCAAATTCATAACATAGAAGTTGCATTAATTAATTTTATAATGAAATTCCGCTGTTAAAACAAATAGCGTGTTTTTATGAAACAATATCTTTCAAAAGATTGACACTCCTTTATGCCCAATCTAAAAGTGATATTAATTACAGTGACCAACATTTGATTAAATGGTAAAAATATATCCTATTTACACTTTAAAACCAATTAAAAAGATAATCTAATCATATAAATAAATTAGATTAAAAGGAGATTTTGAATTAAAATACAACATTTTTCACTATTCATTAAAAATTGAACTTTTTCGGAAAAATACCAAAAATTTACACAAAGTAAATTTTGATTTCCCGATTATAAAGAAGAATTTTATTTTGTAAAATATAACACATAAAATTGTCAAAATGTGGATTTAAAAGAGGTTCGCCATCAAAAGGCGGTTAATCGACCTTTTAAAGAATATTAGACTGTCTACGCTTAAAATTGGATTCATTCACATTTTTAATCCTCTAACATTTATTGTAAAGAGTAAAAATATTTGACAAACATATATAATAATTTTGTAGTTATTTCTGTTCATTTCCGCCATTACAACGGCTAGGCAATAACTACCATTTAAAATAATATTATTTTATTATTAGAGTGCAACGTAAGATTCCCAAGAAACTCGTTGTTGCGTATTGGGTACGCCATCGAGCATATCATCCCCTTTAAAGTAATATTAATATTTTATTCAAAAATATGGATAAATATAAAAATGTCATATTCTTTATTTACCTGGGGTGTTACATCCTTCCCCCATTTTGGGAATTGCGTCCTCGCAATTTTAAAATTGGGCTTGGAAATATCCTTGAAAATCCCACATCGGAATAAGAGTCGGTAAAACAATCACTTTAAAATAAAGAAAGATAAGTACAGAGGTCACTCGAGTTAACCCATACTAGGATTCCAAGTACGAAAATATGGACATGGAAGAAAAAACAATGGGTCATGTTCTGATGGAGAGTGATAGTAAACATGTCTAGGAGAAAGTTAACCACAAGAAAATCACGAACTTGTGATGGGTTAAACAATATTCGATTCCCCAGTAGGAAAAGTTAACAGACAACATTTTTGTTTTAAGTTACTCTTCATTGAGGAATTTATTTTTGAGCTTAACTAAATCATAATGAAACATACTTACTTACCACGTAGACTTCCAACTTTTACTAGATTCCTTAATCAAACTCATATTTTCTCCGAAAAATGAGTATTTGGGAAGAATTGTTTACATTAAGAGTACTATAATCAACTTATAGAGAATCAACTAATCCAAAAAAGATAAATATATATTTCCCATGTCATTAGACTTTAACCAAAACCGAAACTTAAAAGGTTAGTACAAGATCAGATAATCCAGAAAAGGATAACCCTTTATAAAAAGAAAATATATTCTTAATCTCCAAAATTTGTCCAACAAAACCCAAAGTTCAACGAGGACCATTCGATAAACAATTTGCCCATAAAATTATTCAAAGTAAACCAAAATAAGATTGAAACCCAAATATTTGAAGGATTTAGTCACATAGTCTTCCTAGTTAAATCGTAACATTTATCTCCAAACAATATCAGTTGCTCCTAAATTCTCGTATTGAAAATTAATTAACCTAATCACATATCCTCCATGATAGGTTAATAAATTTCCATAGATATCCCAAAATCAACATACTCTTAACTCATAAAATCATTTAACTAAAAAGAATTAGTCAAACTAACCAGGGACTTCATGTAGTCTAGTGGTCGGCGATAAATACCCATTGCACTTTGGATGTGGGTTCAATTCCCACAGCCTTGTCCGACGCGACGGGTTGTCACATGGTCTGCATGTTGTCCTTTTTCCAAAACTACATAATTATTAAAACATTCCCCAATAACGAGATAAAATCTTCAAAAATAACCATAATGTAATTTAACCTCAATTTTATCTCATGACTTTCACTTTCCACCATTACATATAGTAACCTATAATTACCTCAAAAGTAAGGATCATATAAACCCAAAGGGTTCTTTATAACTATTTCCACAAAAGAACAGATTACTATTCTTTGAATAAAATTTTCATATATCAAACATCAGTGTTACACATACTATAAAAATTCTTCTAATGTACCCCATCATCAAAAGACACTTAATACTCTTAAGAATTTCACCATAACTCTTAAAGCCCTTATATGTTGACTTCTTACTCATTCAACATTCTTCATGATCCATTAACCATTAATTTCCAACTTATTCTGAAATACTTCTTTCCTACAAACAAAATCATGAATCATATCCTAATATTCCAAAATAGAAAACAAAAGTTAAGATATAATCCATACCTTTGATTGGTCATTGTCAGTTTCTTCATCCTCAATAGGAATGGCATTAGGTATTAGTAAACGAGTATTTGTATGATCTTGGTGATCCCATTCATGAAACTTCTTCATAGGACATGTGTTTGCATAATGACCATGCACACCACATTTAAAACATTCAATTGATCCATCAGAAATAACTTCTTTCCCTTTCCTCGAGTCAACTAGATGCTTCCTTTTTCCATGGAAGGTTCTTGCTTTCTGACCTTCATTTCCACATCTATAGCATATTTCTGTCCCTTTGAAACATTTTCCTAGGTGTTTCTTTCCACATCTTTGACACATAGGTTTTTGAACACACTTATCTTTATGATTATTACCTGTAGTTCCGTAAGGATTTGTTTCTCTCATATATGATGCCTTATAGAAATCACCAAGGTTTAGGTGGTCAATCATGACTCCAGATAGTTGGTTGAGGATAAACACAAGAGTTTTCATTGCAGCTCCTATATCATTCAGTTGCTTGCTCAGAAAACTGTCATAGTTTCCTTCACATCCACCGTTACTTTTGTGCCTGCTAGATCCAGCCATTTACTAAAACCAAAATGGTCAGTGTGAGTATATCAACAAAAACCATCATGTACTAAAGAGGAAGATAAAGACTAAGATATACTTACTTATTCACTTTATCTAAAACTAGTATTTTTTATGAAATCCTAACCATTATGGTTATGTCCCTTATGCTTAAAGAATACCCTAACCTATAAAGTTATCTAAAACGACCTTTGATACCAACTATAAGGCCCCAGCCTTAAACCATACTTTATATTGAATTAAATGAATAAATCACGTTGAGGATATTTTCAGGTTTAGAGTTTTAGAGAATTAGGACATAACTATTACATCTCAAAAGATTACAAATTATACACTTCTACTAAGTTTCCATAAAATAAAAAAATCTTAAAAAGAAACATGTCTAGTTCCATGTTTTAGGTTGCATGACATTCCCATGATCCCATACTTGACCCTATTCCACGTTAAGTCCTGTGAAAAACATTTCAAAAACTTGGGATGTGCATAAAAAGCTCAGTAAGGGATACAACAAAGAATGAAAACTGTTCATTTTTCAAAACAACAAGTAAACCATGTATACATTATCAAAGTAATACTTTTCGCCTTTTCGAAGTAGTAAAAACACTTCACTGAATAAAAGTTCATTACTTACCCTTCTGTAACCAAAAGATTTGCATAAAACCCATTTAATGATCACATAACATATAAAGGTAACTTGGGACATAAACATACTTAAGTGGAATAACCATAAGGTCGACTTCCACACATATCACTTAATGGAATAGCCATTCAGCCAACTTCCATACATACTTAATGGAATATCCATACGGCCGAATTCCATACCCAATGCATTGGAGGTTATAACATAACCACTCGTCCTAGTATTCACGGCACCACCCGTCATATGGTTTATCACGTAACCACCCGTAAAATGTCCATGTACCAATATAAAATCATAAAACATAAAACCAATATAAAGGAATGATAAATTTCCACATTTCAATCACAGTATATCGTTTAAATATATTGACATACTATAATCCTTTATCAAAACCATTTTCAATACATAAAAGAGTATATGGTATTTATTTTTTTAAAAAACATTACGGCTTGTTGAGGATGCCAAAGACCAAATAATACTCACGGTAGCGGAAAAGGAAGTTGTCACCATGTATGTTAAAAGAAACATTCCTTTTTGTCATTTAGTAAAACGCTTCATAGAAAAAGATTCCTTTTGTATAAAAGTAAAATTCATAGGGGTTTATACACCATATAAAAGATAGTTGTGTATAAAACGAAATATGCCTCAATGAAAGGAGATTTAGACGAAGTCCCTTACAAAGTCGGTATCCTTAGATTAAGGATAAATCAATTATATGATTATGTATGAAAAATAGGAATCAACAAAATATATGTGGATATTAAGTGTAAAACAATCAGTGGTCATTCAAATTTAATAATGGAAAACAAAACCAATGACATAGATATTTAACTCAATTAAATGAGATTGACTTATGATTTCTGATACAAGTTCGTCTAAAAGACATAAGAATTTATCAATGAAATGATTATGTGTAAAAATAGTATATCCACAAAAGGTTTTGTGGAAACTACAACATAGAGATTCCGCACATAATCTTGGCATAATAAAATCAAGAATTAGAGGTTTAACCCAAAGAATTGAAAGTGGGTTACGAAGTTCCCTTACAGAAATTCGACAGCCCAACGACGTCACTTCAAAACTTATAAAATGAGTTGATGAGAGATAAAAAGGGTATCTCATCACTTGGGAATAAAATTTACATTAATAAGGATATATAAGAACATATCCCAACAGAATAGTATGTTAATTAAAAGACATAACAAAATAATTCTTTTAAAAAGTGGAGGGTGAAAGGTTCCCTTACAGACTTGGGTAACTTTCAAAATGTACACCCCATTGAAGAAGGGTCATACAATGAATATGTAAGTACCCATAAATGAAATTATATTACACAAAGAGTATAATAATGGGAAGTACCTACACCACTCATAGGAAATGGTGTCAAATGTAGCATAAATCTGATGAGAAATAAAAGTGAGATGAAAAATTCCTTACGAAAACTCGGCAGCCTAACGGCGCCACTTAAAACTTCCAAAAATGGATTGATGAGATAAAATAGGGTATCTCATCATATTAACATAAAGTTTATAAAAGAGGAATATAAAATAGCATCCCCCAACATAACAAAGAGAAGCTTAAAATAAGTGACATAAAGGAGAGTACTTATAAAAAAGAGAGAGGTTAGATCTCATACGAAAATTCAGCAGCCTAACGATGCCACTCAAAACTTCCAAAATGGATTGATGAGAGAGAATAGGGTCTCTCATCATATGAACATAAAAATTACAGTATTATTAATATAAAATAACATCCCAATAACAAGAAAGGTGATCTTTAAAATGAATGACATAAAAGATCGTACTTAAAAAGAAAGAGAGGAGTAGGATCCCTTACCTTGGGTCCGACTTGACTCGATCGTTCTTTAACATCCTGAATAATAAAATTGAGTTAATTTATACTTTCATAAGAACCTTTTTCAAGTTCATTATTCCTTTTATATCAATTATTGACATGTTATATACATTATGTAATCATTTAAGTTAACAATGTTTGTTTTGTCGATATTTGGTTCTTAAGTCAAAAGTGGGCTTCTTACGATTACATGTTGTTCGTGTGGTCAAAGGTTCTTTATATCCAGAATGACATTCCTGATTTGGATGTCATATATATCATATATATCCATCATATAAATGTATTTATAATATTACATAATCATTTAGAGTTAAGAAATGAAATGCACCGTTCATGGAGACGGTAAGCCGTACGTACGCATTAACGCTACTTTCTTTTCTATGTCATATTAATGGAATTAATACTAAATGAGAGATGTGTTTATTTTTAATTACAGAATTATATTCATCCTTTATATTTATCATACATCATATATATCCATTATATGTAATTATAATAGTACATTACATTTTAGGATAAGAAATGAAATGCACCGTTCATGGAGACGGTAAGCCGTACGTACGCATGAACACTACTTTCATTTCTATCTCATACTTTAATGAAAAGAAAACAATAATGATATAAAGGTATATTATAATTACAGTATAAAATCCTATATAATAACTTTAAATCCATCCTTTATACATCCCACATATGCCATTAACGAATCAAATCACATTGAGGGGGCGGTAGTCCACACTTCCTAAAATGAAGATATCGCATATACCCATAATGGAAGCCATAAAGGTATGCCACAAATGAAAAATACAGAAGCTTAATTTAAACATAAAAATATTATATATCATATATAAACATATTTACATCTTAATGGCCACCTTTGAAGGTGTTATATGAGTGTTGAACAATCATCGTTTCGTGAGGGAGAAATTCGCCATCCACAGAAACTGTAAGTTCATTAACCATTAGATGAATGTTTGTGTAAGTGTAGCTCAAATAATTATTTTAACAACATCCTTGTATATTTAATATACTGGATTTTTTATAAAAGAAATGAATAAAAAGAATTTATGGGGTTGAAGAAGCAAAATAAAACAAAAGAGCACAAGTGAAGACGTTACCTTAAAATTGAGTAACTCCCTTTGGTTTGAACCAAAACGGTTTCTTGAAGAGCTTCCTGACTATGTTAAGGATTATAGGATTAGGAGAGGGATGTGTAGAGACAGCATTATCAGAGCTTGGCCGATCCAAAGGTTTGAGAGGTGTGGGTAAGGTGGTAGAGGTGGGGGCCTTTTATAAGAGGAGAGGAGGGGTATTCTTGGAAAAGTGTAAATTGTTAATTTATTTTCAAATGGTTTTCAGATTTTAATTGTCCCACATTGATGTGTTTCGAGGATAAGGTGATAAGGTTTCTAAATCCACCCATCCAATAGGTTTTTGACATGTGTAGGTCTTAGATTTTGCATTATCATTCCATTTTATTTAAATCATTAAACAGTGAGGTCATCGCTGCATCATCATGATGTCATAAAGAATTTAATTTATTTAATGACTAAAAATTATAAAAAATTACTATGATGTAGTAAATCTTTTTATCTATCCAATGACTATTTATAGTCAAAATTATGACTTGTATAATCACATGTAAAATTGTTTTAGTAAAAAAAATCAGGTTTGTGACATTTTTATTTTAACATTAAATAAAAGGCATAAATGTCATTATCAAACCCAAGTGGCTCCATGGGGTTCCAAAAATCGACCCATGGGTTGTCTTGGTCGTCCATAACTCATCCAATAAGTTTAGGACAAGTGTCAAGATATTTTCATTTTATTATAATATCATCTTTACCTTAAATCACACTAATTACCTTTAATCACGATTAATAAAACTTAAAAATTACTTTTCATCAAAAATTATTTTCATCCCATTGAACCACATTTTACATAACAATTAAAATAATTTAAATTGGATTTTTCAAATTCAAATCACAGAAGTGGTAAAGTCCCATTTAAATGAAAAATCAAATTTTGTAACAACCACTTTGTGGTTTCACTATTCATCAAAAATTGATGTTTTTCAGAAAAATACCAAAAATTCACCCTAATATATATTTGATATTCTGAATTCAAAAATGATTTCTATTTTAAAAAATTATTAACATAGAAGTTGCATTAATTAATTTTATAATTAAATTCCGCTGTTAAAACAAATAGCGTGTTTTTATGAAATAATGTCTTTCAAAAGATTGACACTCGTTTATGCCCAATCTAAAAGTGATATTAATTACAATTACCACCATTGGATTAAATGGTAAAAATAAATCCTATTTACACTTTAAAACCAATTAAAAAGATAATATAATCATATAAATAAATTAGATTAAAAAGTGGTTTTGAATTAAAATACAACATTTTTCACTATTCATTAAAAATTGAACTTTTTCGGAAAAATACCAAAAATTTACACAAAGTAAATTTTGATGTCCCGATTATAAAGAAGAAATTTATTTTTTCAAATATAACACAAAAATTTTTCAAAAAGTGGATTTAAAAGAGGTTCGCCATCAAAAGGCGGGTAATTGACCTTTTAAAGAATATTAGACTGTCTACGCTTAAAATTGGATTCATTCGCATTTTTAATCCTCTAACATTTATTGTAAAGAGTAAAAATATTTGACAAACGTATATATTAATTTTGTATTTAGTTCTGTTCATTCCCGCCATTACAACGGCTAGGCATTAACTACCATTTAAAATAATATCATTTTATTATTAGAGTGCAACGTAAGATTCCCAAGAAACTCGTTGTTGCATATTGGGTACGCCATCGAGCATATCATCCCCTTTAAAGTAATATTAATATTTTATTCAAAAATATGGATAAATATAAAAATGTCATATTCTTTATTTACCTAGGGTGTTACAGTTTTATAATTATTTAAATGGGTATTGTAATAGGTGTTTGAGGTATATGTATGCTAAATGTTTTATAAAATTCCCAAGAGGCCTCAAGAATGTATTTATAGTGTTTTAACTATTTTTTATTACTTGTTAAAAATTTTTAAAATTGGTTTGTGAGTTGAATTTTTTTTGGATGGGCTTTGGACCCTCTTTTTGGATTTGGTATATTTTAAAAAAGGTACAATTGTTTCCTGAAAAAATTATTCTTCTGTATTTCACTTATTGGACTCTTGAAAATTATATGGTTATATATATAAATTTATATTGGTGTGATATATGAATATATATATATGTGAATGGGGTTAAAATATATATTTTTTCATATATATAAATGGAAATTCTATAGAATGTGCTCTTTAATAACGTTGATCATCTAAACTAGTTTCTTGGTCCCTAAATATTTTTGAAATATGGTTTTAGAGTGGTGTTTCCTAAAACTTTATTTAATTGTTCATTTAGTACCATTAATGGATGTTTTGATTATTTCCTTGGATTTGAAATTATATTTTGAAATAAATAATTTCTTTTTACAAAATGATTATGAATTTAATAAATCAATCCATGATTATTACATTTAATATATTTATATAAAAGTGAAAACCTATATTGAAATCTTATAGTATATGGTGGGTCTTTGAAAAAATTTATTTTGGAGGCTGAATTAACATGTATGATGGATTACATTGATTTATGATTGTGATGTTATATTTTTACTTGCTTCCTCACCTCCCTTTTATTATTATCATGGGATCATAGTTATCACAAAGAGAGTATGTATATAGTTAATATTTGATATCATGGAGAAATATTAGATCCCCAATAGTGTTGATGACCATAGTGGGCTACACTAAATGTGAGACCAGATGAGGGTGATTCAGTTAGTTATAGACTTAGGAACATCATCAATAGGCCTACGGATGGTTCTAAAATGAGAATTTTTAGGGTATCCTAAATTTTTCTTTAGGATTATCTCATGATTATGGGATCTGTATTTTCATATTTCATTATAGAACATTGGTTTCATTTCTTGTTTCGCTTATATTTTCATGTAGATTTATTCCAGTTTTAGAATTGGTCAATTATTAAAATTCATATGATTTTCATTTAGTTTTGACATATCTCTATTATTCATTCACCTAAAAATTACTTCTTTCATTTGGGAACATTTTGAATGATTAATTTTGAATGTAGAATTATTTATAAAAACTCATAAATTGGATTAATTTTTTTTGTAAAATAAATGTGCTTTTTTATAATATGATGATAGCATGTTTTATATTTATATTTTCGATCCTTATTTTAGGGTCTATTTTTGGACAATTAATTCATGGATTCTGAGGTGCTTACCAACTAAATTTTATTTTCTAACATCCTACTTGTTCCACTCGATTTTGGTAGACTGAATATGTTTTGATGGTTTTGGTTTAATTCTAGTTCACATATGGAGTGGGTTGGTTGTTGTAGGTGGATATTGACCTGGAGGACATACATATATCTTTTTGGTATTTTGTTATTTTAGTATCTATGATTTTTTATTCAAGCTCTTTATTTATATTTCTTTATTATGTGTTATTTTATTTATGAGTATCTTGTTTTCTATATTATGGTTATGATTTATGCTTTGTTAATTATTCATGTATTATGTTATTAGGGAAATATCTTACCCAATGGTTGTCTTATGATTCCCTTAACACTGGTCTTCAGCCTGTGGGGATTGGGAGACACTACTCATGTTTGTCTTATGTTGGCTATGGTGTCTAGTTCAGGTATTACTTAGGTTGGTTCCTGAAAAAACTGTATCATAGGGGGTATTTATTATTTTGGGTGTCAGGTTGAATAGAGATAGGATTGTTGTGACTTAGGAGGTATGGGTGGGGAGAGCATCATAAAACCTTACATTAATTAATCCTCAAAATACTAGGGATTATTGGGTTATAAGTCTATATTTTTTACATTAGTTTTATATCGTTATGTTATTATTTGGTTTAATGGATTTTCATGTTTTTTGGGATTATAATGGGAGTGAAATAGTGTATTGTGGTGATATTTCATTTAATTGGGAACCGTGTTTTCATAAATTTCATGCTTCAATATACTTCTGGTGCTTTATACATTCTTAGTTCATGATATTCTAAATTATAAAGGTATTTCTTCATTGACCATCAGTACCCTATTTAAGAGGCTTTAGTATAAGAAATATTATTGGTTTGATTATAATTAGTGTTGGTGGGTTTTAAAGGGTGTTGATTATGGAATTTTAAAACTATTAAAAAAGGTTTCACTTTTAATAAGAATTAAATTTTTAAATAAAATTTAAATTTTGTATTTTTGAATTTAAAATTGTAATTTTTTATTTTTAAAAGCAAAAATTCATCCCATTTTTCAATGTTTTGGTTTTGGATATTTTTATTTTTGGTTAAATTTTTATCATGGTTGAATTTTGATTGAAATTTGGTTTTATAATATTTTTTGGTGTTTTTATGTTATTGAGTGTTTAAATAACAAAAATATCCCAAAGGATTCTACAAACTGTCTTTCAATGGATAAATCTACTAAGACTCATTTTAGATTGCTGGATATAATCTCTTTTTAATCATTTCTAGTTTCTCATGGTGATTGAGGTCCACTCGTGTATACGGAGTGTCTAGAGTAATTAGAAAAGGATTTTAGGTCCCTAAGAAATATAAATTCCTTTTGGTTTGGTGTTTTTTTAGTTTTATTTGAGGGACTAGATTTAGATTGGTGGATTATATTTTTTTAATCCTCATTTAAAAAAGGATGACATGGGAGGACCACCTTTTCCAAACAGTTTATTTATAAGTAATTGAAATTGAGTAATGTGCAATAGCATATGGGAATTTAAAAATTCAACATATTATGAAGCGTTATATTGACTGCACCAAGTAGTTGGTTAACATTTCACAAGAAGTTGTATCAATTAATCCATTAATGGATCCCCTTTTTGTGAATAATATTTATCTAGAGGTAAGTGGTTGAGTTCCTTCATCAGATAAGATTTAGATAATTTTTTTGTGTGTTGAGTGATTTTTTATCAAGTTGGTTTCCAAAAGGCAACCCATAATATATATCATCCTGGTCTCCCTGTGTCCTTGTGATGGTATCATATTTAGTGTGTGATGTAAAGTGAAGTAGAGAGTTTTAAAGGAATATCCTTTATTACTATATTTTTATCATTATAGGGATCACATTATTGTAAAATTCTAGTATAATAATCATGGAAATTATAATCCATATATCTTTAGTGATATGAATATATCCTATCAGTTTGATTGTATGGGTCATCTTCAAAAAATATATGGGATGGGACTGTGGTAGAAGAAAAATAAGTCTAAGTTATCTCTAGAATATTATTATTTTTATGTTCAATATTATGAGGTATCCTTTTGTTAATTTTTCTTTTTTTATATTATTATTTTAATTTTTATTATATATTCATTGACTTTTAATTTGGTTGAATCAATATTTTTTGTTGGTTTGGAGATGTATACACCTCATGGAATTTTTAATTTTGGTTGAGTCTAGCACTATGATTATACCACCATACTAGTCAGTTTCTAAATGGTAAGGAGATCCAATGTGGATGTCTGTGTCATTATTTATTATCATAGATAAGTTTTACATATGGAATTATGTGCCACATTAGATTTAGTGAACCAGGTTAGTTTTGGATTCAGTTTGGATATTTTTTTTGGTAATTTATCCCACTTGGTATCAAGTTTCTAGTTTTGATACCATTTATGATCTCTATGAATTTCTCCGGAAAATATTTTATTTGTGGGATAATTTTCACACCACATGTTTTATTATTATTATTATTATAATTATTTCTATTTTTTAAATTTTTAATTGGTTTTCTTGTTAAATTTATAATGAAAAAGTTTTAGTTTTATAAATTTGATTAGTTTTTGTCTTTGTCCATGATTAGTGTGGATAGTTTTAGTGAAAATGTTAATTTACCTAATAAATGGTAAATTTTTAGTTAATTCTCTTATTTAATGTCTTGTGTAAAAAAGAAATAGAAATTTTTTTTCCAAAAAATTTGAGTCTTAGTGGAAACTATATACAACCTTGTGGTCCCTAGGAGCTAGCGCACCACTTTTTTACAGTTTGATAAAATTGCACGGAAAGCATGTGAGCGTGTTAACATTTCTGACAAACATTAATTGAAAAAGTGTTGTACTATTTCTAAAACCATGAAGTAAAACTATCAAAATATGGTTTCTTTTTTCAGTGGTGGGGTCACTAATAGAGAATTTTTTGTTAAAAAATTTTACATAACCATGTTACTTTCCCGGATCATTAAAATTTTCGGATGTACCAATTTTACACTTTCAAAATAATAACCCAAGGGGGTTCTTCTACTCTTATTA
Organism: Viscum album; assembly: GCA_963277665.1. Classification (NCBI taxonomy): domain Eukaryota; kingdom Viridiplantae; phylum Streptophyta; class Magnoliopsida; order Santalales; family Viscaceae; genus Viscum; species Viscum album. The sequence continues at coordinate 1,652,041,287 of OY728131.1, read as the reverse complement.
CATTTTTATACCCCAATGGGGGGGGGCTCTAATACTTATATCATCCTCTTATTTTGGATTTTGGGTTCTCTCTTTTCCAATTATTGGTTGATTTCATCTTATGAAATATTTGTTTTTCCTCTCCTTCATTCTTCCTCTTGTTTCTCTCATATTAAATGGATTGGTTTATACTTAATGAAACTAAAGAATGGGGGCTAGATTTTATGGTTTATTTATTTTTATATTATGATGATTGATTAAAATTATAGACCTAATTACCTGCAATTTCAAAATTTCCATGGAGTTTGTACACTACAAAGGTAGGTGCCTCACTCTTTATCATTTCTAAAACATGTCCTGTGATGGTTTTACCTTTATAAAATATATTTTAATGTTTTAATTAAAATTCCATTATTTATATGTTTAATTATAATATATTTATAAGGGATTTTTGAATGAAATTTTGGGGGGTTAACTATTTATATGTTAATTACAATATTTTTCAATGTATATGTGTAATATGTGTTTGTTGGAATTAAATGGGCCACTTGATGGAGATTCAGGTATTTTAACTATTATTTATTCCCTTTTTGGAACTTAGTATAATCAAGCTACAATTTGAATTGTGTTTTGTTTGTTATTTCCCCATATTTTTGGATTTGGTGGATTTATATAAGTAAAATCTTATGTATTTTCAAAATGATTCTTTTTTTATTTCTATAATTTGGATCTTTTCATTACTATAGATTTCAATATATATATATATACAAGCGTGATACATGAATATATATATTATCATGGGGTGAACGTATATATATTTGAATATATATAAAGATAAATTCCATTGAATTTCCGCTTTTAAAAACCTTGATTATCTCAAATGGTTTCATGGTCCCTAAATATTTTCCAAATATTGTATCAGAGTGGTGTTTCCTAAACATTGATTCAAATGACCTTTTGGGACCTTGAAAATTTTATTTAATGATTTTATTTAATTCGGAATTAGTTTTTGATAGAATTATTTGTCTCTTATAAAATAATTTTGGATTTCAAAAATGAAGGCCCATTTAGTACATTTATAATGTTTATTTAAAAGTGAACACCACCATAGAGGTCCTCTAGTTTAGGGAGGGAGTTTGTATAGTTGGAATCATGATGTGGGTATAGAATGTGTGATATAGTACACTGATTCATGATTTATATGTTATAAAATTACTTGATTCATAACCTTCCCTTTATTTTTTTCATGGGATCCTAGTTGTTATAGTGCGAGTTGAGTGAATGTTTCGATCTAGTCCTTATGAGATAGACTAGATCCACAATGGTCTTGGATACTTTAGGGGTTTATTCCACTAGTGAGACAAGTTGAGGGTGATCAATATAGTTGTAGACATATAAAATTAATCAATATGCTGACTTATGGTTCCAAAATGAGTATACCTATGGTTTCCCCAATTGATGTTTTGGATTTTACTCTGAATAAAAAAATTTATATTTCTTCTAGATTTATGGAACTATTACAAATTTTACTTATATGTTCATGTAACATCATTATGATTTTAGTATTTATCCATTATGGTATTTCATTCCATTTACAATTAGTTATTACCTCTATTTCTTATACATTCCCCTGGGTTGTGCTTCATTCCTTTTGGGTTTTTTTCAAATATGGATTTTTAAATAATATTTATTTTTAGAAACAATAAAATGGTTTATAAAAATGTTTTGAAAAAATATTTTTTTTATTTTATGAAATGATGAAATCCTATTTTCAATTCCAATTTTAAATACAAAATTTATGGTATTTTTTGGAAAGGAAATTCATGGAATCTATAGTTCTTACCTAATGATTTATTGTTTCCTTACACATAACTTGTGCCTCTTAGTGTTATTAGACTTGAGCTATTTTTGATGTTTAGGATTCATTCTTGTTTTCTTATAAAGTGGGTTGTTAATTGTGGATTTATGGTGACCAAGAGGCCACATAAATATCTTTTTGGTATTTCAGTTATGTTTTGTATCATTAATGTGTCAGTGTACTGAGATACCTCATATATGTTTCCTTCTCGTGTCTTATTTTATTTATTATTAGTTCATTTTATATATTTAGGTTGTACATCATGTTTTTTTATTATTCATGTATTTTTTTTATTTTCATTAATACATGTACCGAAAATTTCTTTTTATTCCATTGGCAGTGGTCATTTGACTATGGGGAATGATGGATTCCCCTCACCAATGTCTTTGGCAGGCATAGGTGTTAGGTTTAAGGATGACTTGGGTTGTTTTTTGAAAATCCTAAAATGGTTCCATATTATAAAGCATGATTTATTTAGAAAAAATCAAGAGGAATGTAACTTAGTTACAAGGAGGGTTATTAGGAAAATTACCATGATATGATTTGAGGAAACTCTCAATGTATTTTTATATCTTTTTTTGTATACAATTCTAGATAGTTATTATCACCTTCTAGCATAGGATTCCATTATGTATAAGGGATTATGTGTGTCAAGATAGGTTATTATTTGATATTATTTTATTAATAGATTGTATTTTATTATGGATTAATGATATTTATAGGGATTATTGATATGGATGGGTTATTAATAGTTTCATAGTACTCCCTATCCTAGTTATTTAGTTGTTTTCCCATGATTTTTGTTATTAATTCTCTATATAAATTTCACTTTTCTCAAATTATATTTTTATTAATTATATCAAAAAATAATTGGATATTTATTCATTTCATGTTATCAATATAATAGTTTATACTATATATTTTCATAAAAGAAATAAATTTTATTTTTATACATGTATTTTAAACTAGAGAAACTTGGTTTACATTACAAAGGTATTACATTGACCACTTGGTGGGATCCTACTGAGCTAGTTATGATCATGACCTAACTACAAAATTCAAGTGTATGTAGAACTTTTTTAAAAATGTAGGAAAATGACGTCAACTATCATGAGGTTTTGGGTTCATGGTATTCTATCTGTGGGAAATGGAAGAGGTGACAAGGTGTGAGATTATATTTTTTCACAGGGATAGAGAATACATTTGTTGATGTTCTACATATTTCTTAACATGTTTTTGGTACCACTCATGTATTTATCTATTATGGATTCTAATGATGTTGTCTCTATTTTATATATCATATTTTTTATACATGTATTAATTTATGTTTTTTCTACATACATATTGGTTTATATTTATTTTTTCATTGTTGATTATTCATGGTTATGAGTTATTTTATCATGTTTAGTTATACATTATTCTTAAAAAATAATTATTATATATTTGTATATCACCAACATATAAAAATATCCAATGAAATTATGGGTGTAATATTCAATAATAATTTATATTTTAACATGTTAAATCATTTCCATTCATGTTTATTACATACCTCAATGTTAGTTTCCAACCCAAGGTGATCGAGATTACACCTGTAGAATTTTCATGTCCCAAATTAGTTATTATGATGGGGTAGCATAGGATGCGACATTAAAAAATAGCATTTGAGCCACATTTTGTTTTATGATATTCATGTATTCAATCTAGATAATATATAAGATCATAAAAAAATTTGCGGTATGTTATGGTTATGTATTTTGTTAACACTTATCCAAAAAATTCTTCAATTTCCATAAGATTTCAAGAATGAGTAAAATTGATATTTTTAATGAACTATTACTCATTTTTTATAATTTTTTACATTTAAATGGATTTGGATGCTATTTTAGGGGTGTGTGGTTATGAGGAATGGGCTATTGACCATGAAAAAACCATGCATATTTTTTTAAGGGCCTTAGTCATATTCTAATAGTTTGTTAATGGATAGGAAAATTATGTGTTCCAACCATGAATCTATGTTTCAATGATCTAGTAGGTTGTATATGGTGAGTAAAAAATTTCACAAACTATTTATATTAACTATACATAATGAAAAACTTATCATTTTTGTTTTGTGCATAATATTCATAGAATATTATAGTTTTCATATTTATTATGAGACTTTTTTTATTTAGTTTGATGTTACTTATGGGATTTCAATTGTATTTTAGGGTTTCATATATAATTCATATTTTATATGTGTTTTAATATAAAACCCTTCCTCCCAAAATAGTTCTTCTGAATTAATTGAATGTAGTTATAGATAATTTTCCACAAGATAATCCTTGTATTGAACAGAGTCTAATATATCAAATATTTGATACCATATATTTAATGTAATATATAAAAAACATGGGTTAAGCTCAATATAATAATCCATATTCATTGTTCCTCTACTAAAATTTCCTAACTTTTCACGTAAGAAATAATCCTCAAGACGAATAGGACTAGAAATTTAAAAATAAAAAAATACTATCAATAGAATATTAAATGAATATTTAAATTCCTTAAAACACAAAAAGAATCTAAAATTATTTGTTCCAAATTTATGCTTAAAGGACCTGTTCTAAAATTCTAGTATTCTATCATTCTGAAGTACGACAACCTATGCGTGAGACCTTCAAAATTACATGAAGTTAATATTTCATTATAATACATTATCACAATCTTATAAGTTTATATTTTTAGGTAATTAGTTTTAAATATTAACTAAAAATACATATCTTCTCAACTAAGGGACAATTCTTCAACTGTATAGAAAACCAGTTGATACAAAAAAATACTTCAAAATATACCAAAAATTACCCACAAAAGATACTATTCAAAAAACATCATATGAATTATTTTTATTTATGGAATGAGGAATTGTAAATAAAATAAATTTGTAATCTAGAGGCCAAGTAAGTGTAATCTTAAGTGATAGAAATAAATGATAATATGTTATCATAAGATGTGAATATAGGTATAATCTGGTAGCATAAGAATGTTGTACCCAAAAAAAATATAGATCATAAATCCTAAAATAAGTCATGTAAAAACACAATAAATGAAAAAAAGAGTATAGAAAAAATATTCAACAAACAAGATCCATGAGAGCATAAAATATACATAAGTGTATGAATAAAATTATGGAACAAAAATATGTTTTATAACACATTATGGACAAATCCAACTTTTTCCACCCTTTATTTTGTGAACAATTATATGTATTTCTACCTTTTATGAGGGAAAGATCAAATTATGTCTTCACTTTTAGTTGTAATAAAATATAAATATGTCCATGCATCATTATATCATGGATATAAATCCTTAACTAATGGAGATATAAGATTTCACTCATCATTATTTATACATACGTGTTCCAAATAAAAACAATCATCATCATATCATAAAGCACCCATTAAAATCAAATGGGTTTATATACTTTTAATATAGAAGAATTCAATTAAAAAATTCATTATTATATAAATAATTAAACATGATATACCCATGTTAAATAAATGGGTTACCAAAGATATTCACTAACATTAAAGGTAAATACCCTTCAATCAAGATAATTAATCTTGTATTATTTACACATTATAGATAAATTGAATATATTTGACTCTATAATTTTCTAAATTCATTGATGTATGATATCTAGGTGAAAACACTTGAAAAAATTGATGGAAATGTAGATCATGTTCAAATTAATTACATTGTGAGAAAAAAATCATTAAAAATTTAATGATAAGTTATGAAGAAGTAATTAATAGATCACTTCTTTAAAATAAAATTATATTAAATAATATATCTAGAAGAAATAAGGTGGATGGAATCATTTAAATAATATCCTTATATAATCATAAGATGTGTAAAATTATAATTATTTAGATGAATAATATTCTTATTCATTTTATAAAAAATACTTCAGAATAATTAATTGTATTTGATCTTTTGTAATCATTTAAAAATAAATATTTAATAAATCTGGGACAAAAAAACACTATTTATAAAAAATGAATCTATAGATAATATGATTTTTATAAAATAATAAGGGTTGTGAAATGATACGTACACATGGAAATGCTAAAATAAATTTCTTTTCCAAAATAATCCATATGGATAATGTTAAAATGATTTTCTTATAAAATATTAATAGAGAAATTTAAGGTCATCAGAAATGATTCTTTTTCAATTTTCAAAACAAATATATCTATATCTACAAAATTTATTGTCAAACATAGAATTTTAATGAAAAAAGTTCCACTTTTTATTATATAAAAACACAATTTCTTAAAACCACATCACTTGAAATGATTTTATAAAATCTAATTTAATAAAACATAAATAAGAATTAAATCTCACATAAGTTAACTATAAAAGAAGAAAATGATTTTTATATTGGAAATAAATACTGTATAAATTCCTTTGATGGGTTATCCCATATGAGAGAACTTAGTTTTAAAATGAGGTTAGGAAAATAAACTATACGGCCTGAGTAACATTTAAATTAAAACCCTTAGAGGATAAATATCAGGAATCTGAAAAAAAAATACCATAGAAACATATAATTCATGATATAATATAATAAATATGTGGTATATAAACCATATGAAATTAAATTAGTTTATAAGAAGAAGTATATCTATATAAATAGTAGTTGATACTAATAAAACCATTAGAGTAACATAATAATTGAGGATAGAATCATTTAATATTGAAGTTATTAAAAATAATTATAAAACCATATAAAATAAATTATAAAAAAATATAATTTTTTCAGTTTGTAAAAAAATAAAACTTCTATTAATAAGGTCAAATAAGAACAGTTTTAACTCAATAGAAGAAAATAGATTTATCACAAACTCTTACCTTGGTCTTAATTCTCTATGCACAAGTTCCTAACAAAATAAAAATATAAAACTAGGTTTATTATATACCTTATTTTTTATTATTAATCTACATTTAATTAACTAAAAACCATTCATTATAATATTCAATTTATTTATTATATATTTTACTCTATGGTGGACTATTTGAGATGGTTTGATCAATTTCTACATTACTATTTTATTATATTGACCATAGATAATGTTATTGTGGAAAAATGCATAATATATATATTTTCAAGATATGTATTCCCTTTATTATTATATTTTTATAAAATATATTGAGATATACAAGTATTTATAAAATGAACTCATATTAAGTACGGTGATCTAATATGTTCATTTTAATTTATTAAGTTTACTATGGTCATTTATTTTCAATATCACTTATAAAATTTACAATACTATATTTATATAATATTAATAGTGTTGTAGAATAATTTTTTGTAACATTAATTCATTTTTAATATAATCTATATTAGGTGGTGATGGAAAACAAATTAGAGCAATTTAGGGAGTCAGTCGTCTGCACGTATGCATGGTTGACGTTCTTTTATTTCTTATTAGTTGTTGGAAATGAATAAATAAGGGTTATTCCATTAATATAATAATAATTTAGTATAATAAGGATACCCAATTCATTATTTTACTATGGATAAAGTAGGATTGGATGGTAATGATTAAGAATAAAAGGATAAAATTTATATAGTATGCACTTGGGGCCCTGAATAATCTCTTTGAAGTATCATTTGAAATGAAAAAATTATGCTAATTTATGTTGTCCAAGTGCCAAATTTCATGAAAGGGAATTAAATGATACTAATAATTGGTATGGTTTAAAAGAAATATTTAAATGGCTGAGTAACTCTAATATGTTTTAAGTGATACCCTACAATATATGAAGAAAAAGAAAATTTTGTGAACACCTAATATATTTTAATATTGGATGACACAGTTGAATGGTTAATACATCCATATTTGTTAAATAATGGATTTTCATGTAAAATAATTTATATAGTTATTCTCTTCCCCATTTTAAAACATGTTTTAAACATTTTTTATGCTTTTAACCACTTTATTTTACTATTTAATCCTTTCATACATTACATTGGTAACTGTTTTTTACCTTCGTAGTTTATATTTTATTAAAATATAAATTCATACTTATAATTTTTTTTATATTATAAATATAAATTTATGATACATATAACATAATTATGTTCTTAAATAAGATAAAATCATAATTTTAGTTAAATTTTTTAATATATATATAAATTATTTTATATAAAACTGTTTCATAATGTTTTTTCAATATTATTTAATATTGATAACCAATTTAATGAGTATTGATGTGTATATATATAGTTTTAAACCATATATGTAGTGATTCACATTTTCCTAGTTTTATTTTTAGAAAATGTCTGGGAAAATTCTGAGACTAGGCGCTGAGACGACGTGTGTTTTCGAGGCCCAGTGTGCTCAAAATGGTGCATCGAAAAATGTTAAGTTTATAAATAGTGTGAGTGAGAGATTTTCTGAAAAAAGTAAAATAACTCTTAAATAGATGCTCCTATCAGAAATCTGAGGGTACTGTTGCATTAAAGAAGATGAGTTTACCAAAGGTGTGACTTAACTTTAGTCGGTGCGGGCCTCCAATGTGAAAAATGGAAAATAAAAAATCATAAATAAAATTTTGAAATATAATTATTTTATATTTTAAGTATTTATAACTCATGAATGGTGAATTGAATTGAAAATATGATATCACCATTTAGCTCTTGAATACATGGTTTCCTTAGGCAAAGCCTAACATTGGCTGGTGCAAGTCAACTATAGAAAGTATTTTTTGGGATGTGACCATAAATAAAATAATTAAACAAAGATTACTTTATTTTTAAATCCATATAACTCACAAATGGTAACTCTAATTGGAAATCCGAGTGTACTGTTGAGCTTGTGAGGGTGGTCTTTCCTTAGCCGATGCCTAACCTTGATTGGTGTGGGTCGAGGGAAAAAGTTAATTTTTTGGCTTTTAAAATAAAGATAAAATAAACTTATGAAAGTTTATTTTATCCAAGAAATATGTTTCATTACAACACAATGTTGAGACAGCTATTTCATTTCATAAATAAACAATGTAAAAAAAATGTTTTTTCATTTCATAAATGAAACAGAGTAACGACATGGTGACTCAGCATAATAAAATTCTAAAAACATGTTTCCTCCATTTAAATGTTTAATAGAGATACGAGATCGTTGGCACAATCCTGGATTTTTTCTGAGGCTCTAGAGGAGTGGTGTTGGCAAGAGGAAAATGGCGTTGAATGATGAATCACCGTAAGTTCCTTCCTTCCCCTTCAAATAATCTTGCCACTAATGACGAATTGAGGAACAACAAACAATAGTGGTACGATCTTCACCAATGAAAAACCTATAAAGACCCAAAGCTTGACGTACATATACATTACATTACTTTATCAGAATACTTAATACATAACAAAAACCAGCACTCAAGTACCGTAATAGTTTAGTGTCTTTGGAAACTCGTAACATAATCATCTAATCTTGGTGAAAGATCTTCAAAATCTCCCATAAAGATCTTCCATTTTTTCTTACCTAAAACCATTATTTATATCCTGGGAAAAATAAAATATATAAAGGGTGAGCTCAAATTCTTAGTATGGGTAAGCATGGAGAAAATAAAACAAACCATATACATTTGATCTTGAAAACATGAACATAAAGTTTACACATCAAAATCCTGAGTTGTGAAATAAATATTTGCAGCACGTAAGGAATAGGTCATAAAGAAACATAAATCATGATAAAATAGCACGGGAAGAACAAATGTAATTGTGGACAACCATTAATCACTTGATATTATTTCCATATTAGCCTAGGCGTTGCTGCCAAGACCATCTTAGTGGACAAAGTCCCTTACTGAATTGAGTTCATTCCTCATCCTAGTCCTGTATCACTGAACCAGATTAACTTTCCATTCTATCCATGTCTATCTGATGAGATATAAATCATTACCCAAAGCAATGGAGGGAGATATAGATCCTACCCATCTCATAATGAAATCATTCTTTCGTGTGCTACATAATAAACATACATCATTCATAATAACCCAAAGAATAAAATGGGTTTCATAAACATCATCCCTTTATAACATAATCCATATAAAATAAATGGATATAATTTCATCAGAATAAGAATAAAACCATGTAAATAATAGTGACATTGTATTTGAAACATAATCATTCTAAATAATGTCATCTTAGATGGAAAATATTTTTACCAAAACACTTGAAATGAATTCGTGAGGAAAATATCCTTTAATTTCAAAATCATTTTATTTTGTCAAAATGCCAAGAGCTTTTAAAAGAAAAGGATTTTTTTGAAAATAATCATGCAGTCTTGTAGATGAATCTTCATGAAAATGAGTCGTTATGAAACCATAAAAATTCGTTCATGTTGTATAAGTTAAAAATAACATTCTTCTCGTACTTTTGTCGGAAAAGTCCAAAAGAACCTCATGTGGTAAAAAAAGTAATAATCATTTCATAACATGTTGTAAATTTAGAAAATGGGTAAAACTACTTCAAAAATACATGAAAACATTTTTAGAAAACATGGGCATGGATGATAACAATAACCCCAAATACTTACGAATAAACAATCTCAGATTAAACGAGATTGGAAAAGTTATCCCTTACCTTATGTCTGATATGCTTCATATGTATCCTAACCTCATGTATAATGATTTAAATAATGTAATTGAATTATTAAATAATAATATTCATTATTATTATATCATACATGGTTCACTTATGAATTTATATTACCTGTTCTTTTGTAAATTCCATGTTAAAGTAGCATTTTGGGTAAAATCGTTTTATATAGCATACGTGTTTCGACTTGCAGTTCTTGATATTATTACTTATATACTGATTTACTTAATTCTAGAATGTAAAACATGATTTATATATAATATATATTCAGCATATAAATATATATGATAGATCGATAAATGAAATGAAATACACTGTTCATGGAGATGCTAGGCCGTACATACGCATGAACGCTGTTTTCGTTTCCTTATTGAATTGAATGGAATTAAGTAAATGAAAAATATATGTAAATATATACAGTATAATTATTATGTAATATAATTCATGATTATTTATTATATAAATACTTTATAAATATACATGAATGGTTAATCATGGAAAATGAATCTCATCACGTTCGTGGAGACGGTAGTCCGTACGTACGCACGAGCAATGATATCGTTCCCATAATTATTTAATATAATTGGAGTGAATGATATAATATATCATAATTAGTATGATATTATAATAACCATATATATTTATTATTTACACCATTATACACATCCAAGTAAGGTGGTTGTGGAAAAACAAATTACACCATGGTGTAGAGACGATATTTCGTACGTACGAACGCGTGGTGATTTCATTTTCTATAGGATGGATAGAAGGTGGAATGGGATTGTTTCATATTTATAATATCATATCAGTATATTAGTGATACTGATGTTATTACTTTATAATGAAACAACTAAATAAGAGGAAGTAAAAGAAGGAATAAGCTTGAAATAATCAGTAGAAGTGATTACCTCTTCCTCGACGTGCCTCCTTTAAACTTCCACTTATGTGACTAGAGTTGGTCTTTTGAGAAGAACCAAACCTCTAATATTTTTCTATGTATGTCAAAAAGGGAAATTTGTTGGGGTTTTCTGAGCTTGAAGGCTCAATGTTGTGTAAAGAGAAGAGGGAGGAGGTTCCATTTTATAAGGGAGGAGAGGGGAACCTTTGGAAAGTGTGAAAATATTATTTTATTATAAACTTTTCTTCGGTTTCAAAATGTAAAAATATCATTAAAGATGAAGATAAGATGACTCATGGTCGAAAGAAAATCATTTAATCAGAATTGGAAATGTTTTGGAAAATATTTTAATCCTTATAATCTTATTTATTTAAAACATTTATAAATGAGGTAAATACTGCATCAATATTGTGTCATAAATAATTTAATTTATTTGATGTCTACAAATTATAAAAAAATACCATAATGTAGGAAATATTTTTATCTTTCTAATTAATATTTATAGTCGAAAATATAATTTATATAACCCCTTATAAACATTAATTACTAAATGATTATTTTAATGTCAATTTTGTCTTTACATTAAATTAATTAATCCAAATTTTCATTATCACTACGAAGTGTCTTAATGGCATCCCAAAATTGACAGAAGTATTCCCATGGTTGGCCACTACTCATCCAATAAGGTTAGCAAAAGTTTTAATGTAATTCTGAATTATTATAATATTCTTTTAACCTTGAATTACCCTATTTAGCTTTAATCGCGATAAATAAAAGGCAAAAGTTACTATTCATCAAAAATTATTTTCATCTTATTGAACCGATATTTTTTTATTTCTAACAACCATATATGATGTATTTTTTTAAATTCAATTCACAGAAGTGTTAAAATTTCATTTAAATGAAAGAGTCAAATTTTTAACTACCACTAAGTGGTTTCACTATTCATAAAAAATTGATGTTATTCAGAAAAATAGAAAAAATTAAGCCTAATCTATATTTCATATTCTGAATTCAAAAATGATGTCTATTTTTCAAAATTCAAAACAGAAAATTGGAATTAATTAATTTTAAAATTAATTCCCGTTATCAAAACAAATAGCTTGTTTTTAAAAAACAATAACTATCAAAAGATCGACACTTGTTTATTTTTAATTCCAATGTGAAATTAATTCCAATGACCAAAATTGGATTAAATGGTAACAATATATTCTAATAACACTTTAAAACTAATTAAAATGATATTCTAACCATATAAATTGTTGTGATGAAAAAAGTTGTTTTAAATTAAAATATAGCATGTTATTACTATTCATTAAAATATGAAAGTTATCAGAATAATATGAAAAATATATCCAAATTAAATTTTTATATCCTGATTCCAAGGAATAATTTTATTTTGTAAAATTGACATTATAAACAAGTCAAAAACTATATTTAAGGTGGGTGTGCCATCAAAAGGCGACAAAACTGCATTTTTTTGAAAAATACTTATTTTACCCGAAAACTTTATTTTGTTCTAATACCATGTTCTAGAAAATGTGTAAGATTAATAATAATGTTATAAAATACAAAATTTAGTTGATACTATTCATAACAGCTAGTTCATAACAATATTATAATCATATATCGTTGTTTAGTGAAACCTGGTATTGCGTAAAACACGCACTATCAAGGAAGGTCGTGATTGTGTGTATTGAAAGCCAAGTTAGGGTTGCGTGTAGTGAAAGACTCCTTTTTTGTTTTGTATAACAGAATCCAACCATATTTCATTTATACATTGAATATATATATATATACACTCAATGTTGTGTAGAATAACTACTATCAAACAAACTTGAAATTGTGTGTAACACGATCCAAGAATAGTATTGTGTATACTGCAAGCTAATACGATGTAGAATATAGAAAAAGATAATATTTGTGTAGCATATAACAAAATATATGAAAGAAATTAAAAATAATATATATTATAAAATCTCAGGGTGTTACATTCTACCCCCCTTAAAATGAATTTCTCCCTCAAAATTCGTTATGGTTATAAATGGATTATTACTTGAGAGTTTCTTCAATAAAAACCCACTTCATAAAAAGGAATTCTAAAACATACTTTTAAAATGAATTTTAGAAACAAAATGGATCCCCAACGTAACTCATCATTTGGGTTCCCACATTGGAGATCATAGGGGAAAAATATGGATATGGAATAGAAATATAATAATCAGGTTCTGATGGAGAGTGGTAGATCACATGGATATGAAAAATCCAATAATCACAAATCCATAAATTTTTAATGATCTAAGGTACCATCTAATTAATCAGATATGAGAGCACTTGGACAACATTTTTGGTTTTCAATATCATTTCCCTAAAGTTGAAAATTTTTAATCATAAGAAATACTTACTTGATTTTGGTACAATCTCGCTTTTGTTTGTGCCTTAAACAATTTCCACTTCATCTCTTAAAGAAATGAAGTTAAATTTTTCTTATGTGACGTGTTAGCAGATCATGCGATAGAATGATATGTAATTCTATCTATCTCAAACATAAGGTTAACAAAATTTATATACATAAGTGAATATATGGAGAGATTAGTCGTATATGGTTCCTAAAATGGACTTATACTTAGTCTATCATACCGATTAATAAAATAAAACTAGTTTCTACTAAACAGGGACATCATGTAGGCCAGTGGTTGGTGATAAAGGTTTTTCGCACTTTGGTTGTGGGTTCTATTCCCACAGCCTTGTCCGACATGACGGGTTGTCACCCGTTCTGCAGGTTGTGCCTTTTTCAAAAAAGGACACTATTATAACATTCCCGAATTAATATTAAAAAAAAGATTTCTATCCTTAAAAAAATACTATCTCATGTCTAACATAATCCATTACAATATTTAGGCTAATCCAAAATACAAATGTCAAATCAATATTATAAAGAAAATGGTTACTTGAAAGGTCACATAACAAGCATGTGAATACCATCATTTATCCCCCATATATCATAAGATATATCTTGTTCGTCACATTCCAAACATGTGAATACCATAATCCTGTATTCTTTTGAAACAAGAATTACCATAGAACCGTAGTGAAAATAAGAATTTTGTCAAAAGTTAACTCTTTCCACATTCCAAAATCCCAAAATATCTATATACTCAAACAATGATATCACATTGTCCTTATATCATTCATGAGATCGTTAATACTATCAAACATCTCATTATCTTTTTATCCCTTCATTATTTTCATAACATATAATTTCTAAAAATATTTCAATCCCTTATCATGGTTACCGGTACCATATTATTTTAGAAAACCATAATGGGCAAATACATAGATATTTCAATATACTATAAAAATGCCTCAACAAAATTATTCTTGAATTAAAATACATAATCCCTTCAATTCATCCTCTTCAATTATTGGAGTGGAATAGGTCCTTCCTCTATTTAGAAGTAGCTTCTTAGATCAGGGCATTGAGTTGGGTAATGCCCATGTTCTCCACAGATAAGACATTAGACTCCAAAATAGTCTATCACTCTATGATCATTTTCTCCACATAGATAACATCTTCCCATCCATTTTAGGTATTCTTCAAGGTTCTCCATCCCTTCTTTAGAAATGTCAATGTTTCTTTCTATATTCTCCTAACCATGCAAACATGCATAAAAATCCATATTCCTCTTATCTGATGACTTAGTAATATAACTAAAGTTCACGTTGTTAATAATATATCAAGATGACTGATTCGAAATAATCAAAATATCTTTCTCTCTAGGAATTACACAGTTTCGTTGATCATAGTAACCAATTTATCCATTGTAATCAATGTTAACTGAATTCCTTCTCATTCCCTCCATTGATTAAAACCAGAAACAATAGTGTAAGAGACAGTTAAAATAACGAGGAACCGCATAATCATAAAAAGTCACTTATGGGATGTCTAAATTATAAACAATTCTTTAATCCATGACACCTTAGGTTCACCCAAGGTTACTCATGATTGTTAACATAATCCTAGGACTCTAACCTATACGTATACTAAACCTTAGGGACATACCTAGACATACATTAGAAATATCTCTAGGGATCTCACTAAAGTTTTTGCATCCTAGTTTTCAAAGGTTAACTAAACCATTCCTCTGATTCCAACTATAGAGACCGAAATCTTGACGTACATGGACATTACATTACTTTTTTGTAAAACTTAATACATAACAAAAACAAACACTCAAGGACCGTAATAGTTTAGTGTCTTTGGAAACTCGGAACATAATCATCTAATCTTCGTGAAAGATCTTCAACATCTCCCATAAAGATATTCCATATTTTTCTTACCTAAAACCATTATTTATATCCTGGGGAAAATAAAACATATAAAGGGTGATCTAAAATGCTCAGTAAGGGTAAGCACGGAGAAAATAAAACAAACCACATACATTTGAACTTCAAAACATTTACATAAAGTTTACACATCAAAATCCCGAGTTGTTAAATAAATATTGGCAGTACGTAAGGAATAAGTCATAACGGAACATCAATCATGATAAAATAGCATGGGAATAAAATATGTAATTGTGGAAAACCATTAATCACTTGATAGGATTTCCATAGTAGCCAAGGCATTGCTTCCAAGACCATCTTAGTGGCCAAAGTCCCTTAAAGAATCGAGTTCACTCCATGTTCCAGTCCTGTATCACTGAATCGAATTAACTTTACGTTCAAACCATGTCTATATCATGATATATAAATCTTTACCCAATGAATTTGATGGATATATATGTCCCACCCATCTCATAATTAAATCAATCTTTCGTGTTCTACAAAATAAACATTCATCATTCATAATAACCCAACGACTAAAATGGGTTTCATAAACATCATCCCATCAAAAAATAATCCATATAAAAGAAATGGATATAATTTCATCATAAGAAGAATAAATCCATGTAAATAATAGAGACATTATACTTGAAACATAATCATTATAAATAATTTCATCTTAGATGGAAAATAGTTTTGACAAAACACTTGAAATGAATTCTTGAGGAAAATATCCTTTCTTTTCAAAATCATTTTCTTTTTTCAAAATGACTTGTAATTTTAAAAAAAAAGTATTTTTTTGAAAATATTCATTAAATATTGTAGAGGAAGCTTCATGAAAATGAGGCGTTATGAAACCGTAAAATCTGTTCACGCCGTATAAGTTAAAAATAACATTCTTCTCGTGCTTTTGTTGGAAAAGTCAAAAAGATCCTTGTGTGGTAAATAAAAGTAATATTCCATTCATAGCATGTGTTAAATTTAAATAATGGGTAAAATAACTTTAAAAATACATGAAAACATTTTTAGAAAACATGTGCATGGACGATAACAATAACCCCAAATACTTACGAATAGACAATCTCGGATAAAAACGAGATTGGAAAAGTTATCCCTTACCTTATGTCTGATATGCTTCGTATGTATCCGATAATCCGGTATAATGATTTAAATAATGTCACTAAATTATTAACTAAATATATTCATTATTATTATATCAAATATGGTTCACTTATGACTTTATATTACACTTTCTTTTGTAAATTCCATGTTAAAGCATTGTTTTGGGTAAATTCGTTTTATTTATCGTAGGTGTTTTGACTTCTTGTCCTTGATATTATTACTTAAATACTGATTTTCATAATTCCATAATGTAAAACATGATTCATATATAATATATATTCATCATATAAATATATGTGATAGATCGATAAATGGAATGAAATACACCATTCATGGAGACGGTAGGTCGTACATGCGCATGAACGCTGTTTTCGTTTCCTTATTGAATTGAATGGAATTATGTAAATGAAACATATATGTAAATTAATACAGTATCATTATAATGTAATATAATTTATTATTATTTGTTATATATACACTTTATAATCATAATTGAATAGTTAATCATGGAAAATGAATCTCATCACGTTCGTGGAGAAGGTAGTCCGTACGTACGCACGAGTGATGATATCATTCACATAATTATTTAATATAATTGGAGTGAATGATATAATATATAAGAATAAGTATGATGTTATAATAACCATATATAGTTATTCTTTACACAATTTTACCGATCCAAGTAAGGTGGTGGTGGAAAACCTAATTACACCACGGCGTGGAGACGGTATTCCGTACGTACGCACGTGTGGTGATTTCATTTTCCATAGGATGGATAGAAGGTTAAATGGGGTTGTTTAATATGTATAATATCATATCAGTATATGATTGATTCTTATATTATTACTTTATAATTAAACAACTAAATAAGAGGACGTAGAAGAAGGAAGAAACATGAAAGATTCGGTAGAAGAGATTGCCTCTTTCTCGATGTGCCTCCTTTAGACTTCCACTTAAGAGACTAGAGATGGTCTTTTGAGAAGACATAACCTATACTATTTTTCTAGGGATGTTGAGAAGGGAAATTTTCAGGGTTTGGCCGAGCTTGAAGGTTCAACGTTGTGTAAAGAGAAGAGGGAGGAGGTTTCATTTTATAAGGGAGGAGAGGGGCACCTTTGGAAAATGTGAAAATATTATTTTATTATAAACTTATTTTCGGTTTCAAATGGACCAAAAATCCTTAAATATGAATAAAATATTACTCTTGGTCGAAATAAATTATAGAATCAGAATTTGACATGTTTTGGACAATATTTTAATCATTATAATCTTATTCATTTAAATCATTTATTAATGAGGAAAATACTGCATCATTGTTGTGTTACAAATAATTTAATTTATTTGATGTATAAAAATTATAAAAAAATACCACCATATAGGATATCTTTTTAGATTTCCAATGAATATTTTTAGTCTAAAATATAATTTATATAACCCCTAATAAAAATTAATTACTAAAATATTTTTATTAATGTCAATTTTCCCTTTACATTAAATTAATTAATCCAAATTGTAATTATCACTACCAAGTGGCTCAATGTAGTCCCAAAATCGACCCCAGGATTCCCATGGTTGGCCAATACTAGTCCAATAAGGTTAGGATAAGTATTAAGGTGATTTTGAATTATTATAAAAAAAATTTAACCTTGAATTACCCTATTTTACTTTAACCACAGTAAATAAAAGTCAAAAGTTACTATTCACCAAAAATTATTTTCATCGTATTGAACCACATTTTACTTCTTGATAACAACCATGTATGTCGGATTTTTTAAACTCAATTAATAGAAGTGGTAAAATTTTATTTAAATGAAAGAGTGAATTTTTTAACTACCACTAAGTGGTTTCACTATTCATTAAAATTTGAAGGTTTTCAGGAAATACCAAAAATTTAGCCTAAAATATATTTGATATTACGAATTCAAAAATGAATTCTATTTTTCCACATTCAAAAAATATAAGTGGTATTAATTAATTTTAAAATTAATTCCTGTTATCAAAATAAATAGTGTGTTTTTAAGAAACAACAACTATCAAAAGATCGACACTTGTTTTTGTCCAACTTCAAAGGGAAATTAATTCCAATGACCAAAAATGTATTAAATGATAAAAATTTATTCTAATTAAACTTTAAAACCAATGAAAAATATAATCTATCCATATAAATTATTGCGAGGAAAAAAGTTGTTTTTAATTAAAATATAGTGTGTTTTTACAATTCATTAAAATATGAAAGTTATCAGAATAATATAAAAAATTTATCCAAATTAAATTTTTATTTTCTAATTCCATGGAAGAATTTTATTTTTTAAAATTGAACTTATAAAAATGTCAAAAACTATATTTAAAGTGGGTGTGCCATCAAAAGGTGGAAAAACTTCATTTTTTTTAAAACACTTATTTTACCCAAACAATTTATTTTGTTCTCATACCATGTTCTAGAAAATGTCTAAGATGAATAATAATTTATAAAATTTAAAATGTAGTTGATACTATTCATAATGGCTAGTTCATAATAATATTATAACCACATATCATTGTTTAGTGAAACCCGGTATTGCGTACAACACACGCTATCGAGGAAGGTCGCGATTGTGTGTAATGAAAGACAAGTTAGAGTTGTGTGTAGTGCAAGAAACTTTTTATGTTTTTTATAATAGAATCTAACCATATTTCATTTATACATTGAATATATATATATATACACTCAATGTTGCGTAGAATAACTACTATCAAACAAACATGAAATTGTGTGTAACACGATCCAAGATTAGTGTTGTGTATAATGCAAGCTAAAACGATGATGCGTATAGCGCACAATAATCTTGGTGTAGCGTATAATAGAATATATGAATGAAATTAAAAATAATATATCATATAAAATCTCGGGGTGTTACACAATCAAACCTCGAGATAGGGGTTGTTTTTGATGAAATTGTTTTTCATTATTTCTTTCTAAAAAATGAACGTGTATCAACCCACTAACAGGTTGATCCGCAAGTCATCTTTTCTTGTGGGATGGTTACTAGATCTTGGGGTTTTTATTTGTGGTTATACTTGATAGAATCATTAAACCACCCCAACTTGTTTTAAACTCTAACGTGGAGGGACTGGGTTGACACGAAAAAGGAATGGATCCCACCACTGTGGGTGTTCTTGTGTTCTTTGTAACTGAACCCTCAGATTGATGACAAGACAAATTTGACCTCGTAGGAGTGATGAAAACAATTTGAGGATCAAAAATATTCTCATGGATCAGAAAACAAACCCTAGAGTGGACCCATTGGCCCGTGGAAGAGACCATCGGCACCCTGGCGCCGGCGGCGACACACGACGGTGGCATGCGATGGAGGTCGTGATGGCTAACAAAGCCCATCGAAGAGGGTCGAAGATGGTGAACAGGGGTCGTGTCTTGATGGTCATGACGGTGAGGTTGCCCGTGGCATTGTTCGTAGGCAGGAGATCGGGCCGGCGGTAGTGACGTGAGTGGACACGGTGTGTGGATGTGGTGAGTTGTGTCGTGTCACACAGTTGGAGGGCCACAGTTTACCAAGATCATAGTGATGGACCTCGTGGTGACTTGTGGGGTGGCGTGAGACACAGCACGCCCACCACCTCTTGGTCTGGGCAGGCCACCCCACTCAAACCGAGCAGGGTAGGAGAAGTTGGGGTGCCCCGGGAGGCCTATCTAGTCGGGGCTACGCCTCACAGGTCGGGTCGGACCCGGATCAGGTCGGGTCTGACCCGGATTGATTGGGGTCAAATCCAGGTCGGGTGAGGTTGGATCCAGGTCGGTTCGGATCTGGGTTAGGTCAGGCCTAGACCGTGTCTGGCCAGACCCTGACCCAACCATCCCCTTTTTAGTCAAATAGACATAACTACCAAATTGTACGTCTGATTGATGTGTCATTTATGGAGTTGGGACCCTCATGAAGAGGTGGTCCTTTTTACATACTCCATGTGAGTTTACATGGACGTGGATTTATAACCGATGGATTGAGGAGTAGATTATCTTGGAATCAAGCATGCTATGTGAAAAAATATTGTGGCTGGTTGTGATGAGAAGGAAGTGACAAGCGGACCATAGTGGCCCAGCAGACAAGCAAACCTCAGTGGCCTTATTGCTGAGAAGACATCAGTGGACCAATAGATAAGTGGGACTTAGTGGAACTATATTTGAGGGGAACTCATTGGATCGGTAGATGAGTGGACCTCAGGTGCCCGGTAGCCGAGCAGACGTTAGTGGCCCGACAGACGTGCAGAACATAGTGGCCTGATAGACCTCAGTGACTCATCAGGGATGAGTCCCTCAGTAGTACAAGATGTTCTTTTTTTACAAATAATAATCTTTCTTTCTATACATTAGGTTATACTTATGTGAGCTAACTCTAGTATCTCTCTTGACTGAACGTCTTATAAGATACACTTCGTGTACCTCTTTGGTAGTATGATTTGTGTATTGCTCTATGGTATAAATTCTTGGTTTGGGGTCCCTACTATGTACTATTTTACTCACCCATACATGATCTTCTCCCACATTTTTCATTTCATTTACAGATGATCGAGGCTTTGATGGAGTCCTTGGTGGACAGGGGCCAAGTGGTTCTTAGAGTGACCCAACAGATGATATGTGCTTCTGTGACTTCATACAGTTGTTTCTATACCTACCCTTCTGGTAGGTTTTTCTATAGAGGAGTTCCAGAGACTTGTACTTTTACTTTTCTATTTTATTTGGGCTTGTATTATGGCCCCTTTTACCTTTAGTTTTCTATTTTCATACCTTGTGTTTGTTTACTTAGTGTACTCACATTCCAACATATGTGGCTTGGAGTTGTGCACGTGTGTACACGTACTTAAGAAAATGCCTCCCATTTGTTTCGGATATGCCTACTCGACTCTATTCTTCAACCGTTATCCTATAGGATACGGGCTTAGGGTAATCACGACATGGGCCCTAGGGGATGGGTCGTGAAAGAGTGGTATTATAGCAAGTCGATTCTCCATAAAGAACCCATATTATATGAGTTTGTTTTGGGTAAATAGTTTTACATTTTTTGAGTATAGCTTTCAGGCTAGATAATCCACTGTTGGTGTGGTGGATTATGTATCCATACACTAGGACCCAATTCTGCTTTTCAGTATGGTATATGAAAACACTATTTGCAGGAAAAAATAATGATGCATGCATCGTATAGAAATGGGTTGATTTTTTTCATTTCATTCTTGTGTCAACTCACTAGGTATACATTATTTATTGTGGTACATCTTGTTTTGTTTCAAGAAGCTTCCATGTCAAAAACCAGCTAGGATTCCACCACATGATCATAAGGATGATATGTTGGGTGACAAGATGGGTATAGGGGTTCATATCAGAGACATCACTACAAAGTGGTGTACCAATTATTCCACCACCTATAGAGTAGCCCATGGTACTTGTAGTACCAATGGATGAGATGGTAATGCTGAGTGCACTTCAAAAGATTCAGCGAAAGAGTCCCCTTAGGTTCTGAGGTGATCCAAACTCATAGGTGTCTAAGGACTAGATTGAGGTGGTGATCGAGTTTTATGTCTATTCAGGACACCATTAGATCAGATGTTAGTCCTGGCATTAAGCCTTCAATGTGGCTCAGCAGGGCGATGGCGGGGTTTTGATTACCCAATATTATGATAAGGTGACTCTTCCATGGGAAAATCTTCAGAAACATTCTCAAATAAGGGAATATTTTTATAAAATCTAAGGGCTATGTGTTCTTAAGAGCTTCTACATATTTGGTAGAATGACATGTTTGTAGCTGAGTATTCATCGATACGTACCAAAATTTTCAGGTTCTCGATGAATATGATATGACCAGTACTTTAGGGATCGGACCTCCAAGAGAGGTGTGTTTAGGGATATCTGAGCGAACACTATTCATTTGTATGTTCCTACTTATTCTGGGGTTCTATAGATAACCCTTGTCATTGAAATTCCTTTGGATAAAGAGATATAACCAGTGGATGTTAGCAGTGGGAAAGGAAATGATTATCAAAAGATGGTAGGAGACATCTATCTAGAGATTTTCCATCCCATCATGTGAAATGATGGATAGTCCATCATGGTAGAGACTATGATAGGAACAGATGGATCTGTAGGGAGGAAGACGTGGTAGAGGAGCTGGGGTATCCATAGGAGGTGGTATATATTTCATGATATTACAACCACCTCACCAATATGGTTCACATAAGGCTCATGGAGCTAGAGGATTGGGGAAGGGGGTAGCGGCATGTGGTCAAGGAATATGACCGAAGGGATCCATGAATGATTTGAGGTACTGTATGTGCCTACTCATAGATGACATATTAAGAGAAATATGTTCTAATCATTCATTATTATCATAAATATTGTTCAAGACCTAGAGTTTCTGGTTAAATTGTTGTCTTGACCCTTACATCAGGGGATACCTATAGAAGGAGACTCGATAGTAACAGTTATTCTCATTGTGTGATTTATCCCTTAAGATGAGATTTTTGTTTGCAACCTCTTGGTGGTAGTGTCAAGGCCATACGACATTAGTTTTGGTATGAACTGGTTATCCACAATTCATCCTCAGATTGAATGTTTTAGGAAAAGGGATACAGAATGCCTACATTGTAGGAATGGGGGTTTCCTTGGTTAGTGAAAAAGGAAACCCAGGACACACTATATAAAATCATGCATCAGAGGGTGCAGCCAATCACTCTTGAGTTGGTTATCCTTACCCACATGGTAGTGCATGTTTTCAGTTTTCAGTTCCCAACAGTAGTGGCTAAGTACAGGGACATTGTTCCAGAATATTTTTTCAAGATTACCTCCCCATTGGGAGATGAACTTATGCATCATTTTACACCCTGATATGTCACTGATACCAGCATTAGTATATCAGATGTATTTCACAGAGCATCACATATTGAGGTTATGTGTGGATCACCAAGACTTTAACCATGTGGATTTGGATAATGAGAACCCACTAACAAAGGGATGAGGAACACATCGATCATTTGAAAGGGGAATAATTTTTCATGGATAGAAACATGTCCGTAGTCTTTTTAGCAATTATGATATAGTTTGATGAGCACCCTGATCTTGAGTTGGAAGCAGTAGTCTTTCAATTGAATATGTGGCGACACTGCATTATGGGTGTACAGATTAACATATACTATAACCATAAGAGTCTTAAGTATATCTTCTCACACAAGGATTTGATCTTGAGACATAGACGATGGTTGGGGTTCCTCTAGGACTATGACTTTAAAGTAGTCTATACTTCTAGTATGGGGAAACGTGGTAGAAGATTATCTCAGTAGGAAATCTAGTTTGAAGTTTCTAAATGACGAAACCGAGCAATTAGCCTCATTACAGTTATCCTTTATGGATATAGATGATGACACTTACCTCCAATCGGTGGTTGTTACCCCTACACTATTAATGTGAGTTGGGGAGGCATAGCTCAATGATACTTATTATGGGTCTATAAGTGATCATCTTTCCACAGAGAATACCCATAATAGATATTTGAAATATGGGGAATACATCATTCCTTTTATAGGACACACATTAAGAGCATTGGATGCCTAGAGTGATGAGATTCATCGGGATATTCATTTGGGTGTCAAGGTGGACATCAGGGATGATGAAATAGGTTGAAGTTTGGATTACCTGTTGATATAAAAGTTGAGTTCTTATTTAATCAGTTTCATGGTTTGTCAAAACACTATGTCAATCCCCTGTTCTTAGAAGAGGTTTATCTTTTCTTCCTTGGCGTGCTAATAAGAAATTGAGGAAGGATATCAATAGCCTTCATGATAGGTTTATCTTGTACATCCTTGGGACACGATACGATCTAGATGATCATTGACCAACTCACCATGTTGGTCACTTCCTAGATTTTTTAGAATGGAGTCACTTAGAGAGCTTGGGATACCTATACATAGAGGAGATAGTTAGAATCCAAGTATTCCCATCAAGGATAGTCTCTGATCGAGGTGCATGATTTTCATCCAAGTTTTGGAAGGGATTTTAGGAAGCATTCGGAACTTAGTTTCACTTACAAACAAATTTCCACCTGCAAACAGACAGCTAGGAGCAGACTATTCAGGTCCTAGATGACAAAATACATGATTACAACCTCGATTTGGGTTGTAGTTGGGAGGATCACCTATATATAGTGGATTATGCATACAAAAACATCTACCACTCCACCATCTGTATGGAATCATTTTATTCCTTGTACGAGAAACCCTGTAGGTTGCCACTTTGACAGACTGACCCTGGAGAGTCAGCACTCATGGGACCAGAGTTGGTGCAGGTCACCCAGGAGAAGATAAAGACTGAAAAGATATATCATAAGTCCTATGATGATAGTTGACTTAGTCCCTTGGATTTTGAGGAGGAAGACCATGTGTTTCTTTGGGATAATCCTTGATGTGGGCTACATAGATTTGGCCGAGTGAGCTAAAAGATGACAATGGGGTTACTTTTGTGAAGTTTCTAATGTAGATTGAGGATTGACATGATAGGAACCTCTATGGGTTATCAATTACTCTAGTACACATTCTATGGAAGCACATGAATCTCCAAGAGAGCATGTGGGAGCAAGATGATCATGTTCGTGCTCGTACCCTCCTATGTTTAGAAATCCTTTAGATTTACTTTCAAGGATGTAAATCCTTAAGGTCGGGAATATGTAACGACTCAAGTTTTCCTAGTTTTATTTTTAGAAACATATTTAGAGAATTCTGAGACCAATAACTGAGATGGAATGCGATTTCAAGGCCCGATGTGCCTCGAATGGTCCGTCAGAAAATTTTGAGTTCTTAAATAGCACGCCTGAGCGATTTTCCTGAAAAAGTGGCATAATGCATAAACAAGTGTCAGATCAAATATATGGGGGAACCGTTGCATTAAATATGGCGGGTTTACCCTAGGCACGATTTAATTTTAGTCGGCATAGGCCTCCAGTGAGAAAACCTGAAAATGGAATAACCTAAATAAAATTATAAAATAAAATTATTTTATTTCTCAAATCCTTATAACTCATGAATGGTTACTTGTATCAAAAATATGACACCGTCATTGAGCTCATGAGTACGTTTTTTCTTTAGTAAGGGCCTAACATTGGCCAGAATGGGCCAACTATAGAAAGTCGTTTTTGGGATGTGACTGTAAATAAAATAATTAAATAAATGTTATTTTATATTCAAATCCTTATAACTCATAAATAGTAACTCATATTGGAAATACGAGAATAGCATTGAGCTCGTGATGGTGTTTTTTCCTTATGTTGGGCCTAACCTTGACTGGTGTGGGTTGAGGGTAAATGTTAATTTTTTGGCATTTTGAAGAATAATAAATAAACTTAAGAAAGTTTATTTTATCCAAAAGAGATTTTTTAACTGCAATGCAACATTGATCTAGATGTTTCATTTCATAAATGAAACAATATAACAACAAGGAGACTAAGCATAATAGGAACACTAAAACGTGTTTCCTCTATTTTATTATTTAATAGAGATATGGGATCATTGGCATGATCTTGGATTTGCTCTGAGGTTCTAGAGGAGTGGCGTTGGAAAGTGGTGAATGACAGAGAATGACGAATTTATATAAGCTCCTTACTTCCCATTCAATGTATCTTGCCACCAATGATGGATTGAGGAATGATGAATGTCAGCGATGCGATTGTCACTAATGAACGATCCAACCTCGAGGTTGGGGTTTGTTCTTGATTAAATTGTTTACCCATTCTTTCTTTCTAAACAATGAACATAGATCAACCCACTAACAGGTCGATCTAGGGGTCATTTGTTCTTGTATTAGGGATA
Source organism: Viscum album (assembly GCA_963277665.1). NCBI lineage: Eukaryota > Viridiplantae > Streptophyta > Magnoliopsida > Santalales > Viscaceae > Viscum > Viscum album. The sequence goes on along the minus strand of OY728131.1, from coordinate 1,652,014,620 downwards.
CATGATCTTTGGGTTTTTGATTCGCGGTTTTATTTGATAGAGTATTAAAACCTCCCCCAACTAGTTTTAAATTATAATGTGGAGGGATCAGGCTCACACGAAAAAGGATCTGATCCCTCCATTATGTTCATTTTTGTGTTCTTAGTGATTGTAACTCCCTAACCTTAGTTACCCAGAGTTGGTGCATTATTACATAACATTGTCATGATCACAAGGAAATCATGTTTCAAAAGACCGATCAGTTTAGTATTATTGGAAACAAGATTCACACATATGTTCAAATTTACATTTTGAAGAGAAATATAGCAGAAATATATTTCATTAGGAACATCCAAGCCTCCTAGATTATTCCTACAGTTCACTGATAACTAACTTCTTCATATCCTGGGAAAAAATAAAACATTGAAAGGGGTGAGCTCAAACGCTCAGTAAGGGTAAGTAGTACAACTGAAAATGACATAAATATTAATCATGGTAAATAATTGAAACCACATTCCCTTACCAATAATATACATGAATACTTTTATGGAGATAATATGAGATGAGTAAATAAAGACATAATAAAACATAATCATCGGTATTCTACTAGTCGAATGACCACATGAACTATCAATATTATTTACATAATGAGGGAATGTATAATGCCGTACGTTCTGAAAAATTTTGTCAAGGCCTCGGCCAAGACGTCTAAAATGATTACGGCCTCAGCAAAAACCATAAATCAAATTGGGAAAGGGCCTCAGCCAATTCCACGTCTAGTTGTCTCATGAGACCTACCGATGCATCGAGGAGCTATAGCGAGCTCCACCCATCACTTACTAAGTCCAATACATTCCTCATATGAAAAGGATTAAACATATCATAATCATTCGTATTAAAACTAGAATAGGAAATGTCAATAATTTAACCATAAGTAATGAATGGTATAAAAATAGCACATCCACAGTCAAACATATCACAAACAATTCAATACAATATGGATGTTTTGTATCATAATAAATCAACTTCAAATAAACATAAAATCCATCAAAGGATGTTGACATAGATGAAATCAAAACCTTTTTTGAGAGAGACATATCTCTTTATATTTTGAAATCATTTAAGAGTCACATAAAGAAAATATTTATTTTGAAAATATTCATATAAGATTGTAAGGGGGGATTTGATGATCTTATAATGGCGGAAAATAGCCGCACCCACCGTATAAGATAAAAAACATTCTTACCTTAATCTTTTCGAAAAGGTTAAAAAGGACCTTGTTTGAAAAATGATATAAATATTACTTTATAAACCTATTATAAAAGTCAAAAATGGTATAAATTACTTTAACAAATATTCTTTAAAATATTAAGAATGTTTTGAAATTAATTTTTATGAAACATGGATGTGGATGATAAAGAGGTCCTACTGGGTATTTACGTATAAACAATCTTGAATAATGAAGAGATTGTGAAATAACCCGTAAGTTGTACTTTTTCTTGGTTGATTGTAGGTTATCCTCCTTCATAATGGTTAAATAATTGTTATTAAATTATACAAGAATCATATACATAAATATTATATCATATATGATCTTTTAACATTTCTTTGTTAATAATATCTTTGTATTATAGTCGTTTTGGGTGTTAACATACTCGTTTTTATTTACATGTTTTGTTACATAAGACATGTTTGTTATGGATAGGATGTATCTTATTCATATCCAGAATTATATCATGTCCTTAAAAATTATTTTTAATCATCAAATGAGAATTATATTTGAATGGATACGATGGGGAATGAATCTCATCGCGTTCGTGGAGACGGTAGTCCGTATGTTCGCACGAGCGACAATATCATTCTTTTGATATTAAAATAATATAAAAATGGATGGTTTATCATATATAAAGAATCATTATAGTGTTATATTTTTTATTTACATGAATTACACATCATTATTATACCCATCCAAATAATAATGTTATGAATAACAATTACAACACGACGTGGAGACAGTAAGTCGGACGTACACACGTATGGTGACATGTCATTCATAGGATGGATAGAATAATGAATATGGTTGTACCATATTTATAATAACATCTCAGTATATATAATATACTGGTGTTTTTATTTTATAATGGGAATAACAAAGAATGAAGAAGTTGAGGAAGAAATGAACTTGAAAAAGGGTGGTGAAAACATTACCTCTTCTTCAAGTTCTTCCTTTTGATTTAATCAAAATGGCTCCTTAGGTTGGCTTTATGATCATACAGTGGCACCTATGTTGAAGTGAGGGAAGTTGAGAGAGTATTTGGGTAGGGTTTAGTCGAACCAAAAGGCTTTCAAGGTGTGGATAATTGGTTAGAAGTGGTGTCCTTTTATAAGGGGGAGGAGGGGTACCTTAGGATAATCTAGAAATATTATTTTATAATAAATTAACATTCAGTTTATAATGGCTCCAAAGTTTATTATTTTCAGTTTAATTTGGGTATGGGTCTAAAACCACTCAACCAATAGAATTTAGATAGGTTTGGGTCATTATATTAACCTTATCATTTAGTTTTGACTCTTAGTTAATTAGTTTGACACTTACCGTGTCACTTTTTATTTTTATATTATATTGTTAATACACATGATATATACCTCCAAGAGACCCCCAAGTAGTAAATTAATGATACACCTATCAAGATATATGTCTCGTGGCCGAACCTTAAATTTTTAGGAATTGAATATCAATTAATAATATAATATTTGTTTGAGAAACTCTTTTATGTCAATTTTGACACTATTGGTTATTTTGTTTTTGATAAATTCATAACAACATTATGACTTCTAATAAAATTTATATAAATAATACTAATATTACATATTAACCTATAAAATTATTTCAATTTATAAAAAGTCTCAAATTACATTTATTTGTTTATTTATAATATCAATTATCTTAATCATTCATTATTACGGTAATTACTTCATCATCATTGTGTCATATATAAATTAACTTATTTAATGTCTAAAAACTATAAGTAAAATACCATTATTTAGGAAATCATTTTATCTTTCTAATGAATATTTATAGTCAAAATTGAAACATATATAACCCTATGTAAAAATTGTGTTACTAAAAGATATATGCTTATGTCCTTTTTGTATTTATTTTAACTTAATTAATATAAAGTGTCATTATCACCAACAAGTGGCTTCATGGGGTCCCAAAGTCGACCCAAAGATGCCTAGGGTCGTACATGTATCAACCAATAATATTAGGACACGTTTTAGGGTAATTTATTATTATTATAATATTATTTGTTACCATTATATACTGTATTTACACTATAACCATGGTAAATAAAATATTTACCGAAGTAATTATTCAAAATGTCTAAAAATTAAAGTTACATATTTACAAAATTTGAACATCCTGATCCCAAATATGGAATTCATTTTTCAAAATTCAAAAAATAGATGTGGCAGGAGTTAATTTAAAATTAATTCTCATTGTTAAAACCAAAAGCGTGTTTTTAAGAGATAATAACTATCAAAAGATTGACGTTTGTTTATGTCAGGTTTAATTGTGAAATTATGTCCAATTACCAACATCCTATTAAATGGTAAAAATATTTTCTAAATATACATTAAAACCACTCTAATTCATAATTTATCACTATTAATTATTTCGATTAAAAAAGTTGTTTTTAATAAAAATTTAGTAATTTTCACTATTCATCAAAATATAAAAGTTATCCGAAAAGTACCAAAATTTCATCCTAGGATAATTTAGATATTCCAAATCCAAAAATGAAGTCCATTTTGAAAGATAAAATGTATAAAATTTCAAAAAGTGGGTAATACTGTTCATAACAGCTACATTGATTGGTCGCGGCGTGTTAGAATCTTGACGTTGCGTACAACACACGCTATTGTATTATTCAAAGAGAAGCATATCGTGGAAGATTGGGGTGTTACATTCTCCCGACCTTAAAATAATTTCATCCTCGAAATTTTTAGAATATTACTACATAAAAAGATTCGGGTGCTTCTTCTTTATAAGTTCCTCGGGTTCCCACGTTGCCTCTTCCATTTTAGGGTTTCTCCATAGAACTTTTATCAGACGAGTCGTCCAGTTTCTGAGCACTTGTTCTCTCATATCAAGAATCCTGACGGGCTCTTCACAATAAGAGAGATCGGGTTCCAGTTCTAGTTCTTCATATGTGATTACATGTGTTGGGTCAGGCCTGTATTTTCTCAATAGTGATACGTGGAACACATCATGAACATTGGAGAGATTTGGTGGCATTGAAAAATAGTAAGCTACAACCCCAATTCGTTTTAGAATTTCAAAAGGTCCGATTTACATGGGACTCAATTTTCCTTTCTTACCGAAACGTATGACTCCCTTCCATGGAGACACCTTCAAGAAAACATGATCTCCTATATGAAATTCCATATGCTTCCTTCGATTATCGACATAGATCTTCTGCCTACTTTGAGCTGCTTTGATGTGTTTTTGGATTACCTTTACCTTTTCCATCGTTTACACCACTAGTTCCGGGCCAAAAAGTTTTCTTTCACCAACATCATCCCAACAGGTTGGTGTGCGACATCTCTTTCCGTATAACACTTCATATGGTGCCATCTGAATACTTGAATGGAAGCTATTGTTATAGGAAAATTCCACTAGAGGTAAATATTGATCCCATATACCCTAAATGTCAATTGAGCATGATCTTAACATGTATTCTAAGGTTTGAATAGTCTCTTCTGATTGTCCATCTGTTTGAGGGTTGTAAGCAGTGCTCAAACAATGTTCAGTATCCAAGGACTTCTGATGAATTTTCTAGAATCTTGATGTAAAATGGGGATCACGATCCAAGACAATCGATATGGGTACACCATAAAGTCTCACAAATTCATTAATATATATTCTCTCTTGACGTTCAAGTGGTAAATCCTCCCTTATATCAAGGAAATGTGATGACCTGGTAAGACGATCGACAATGACCCATATTGCATCATTCCTTCTAGGAGTATTTGGTAGTCCCATGACAAAGTCCATCATGATATTATCCCATTTCCACTCTGGTATAGGAAGAGGTTGCATGACTCCTCCAGGCTGTTGCCTCCCAGCTTTCACTTGTTGAAAAACTATACATCTTGACACAAAATCAGCAATCTCCCTCTTCAGTTGTCCCACAAAAAATGTTCCATTAAATAACTATACATTTTGGTGCTCCTAGGGTGTATAGAGAAATTGGAACTATGACATCTTCCAACAATTCCGTTTTTAAATCAGGTATATCGTGAACACAAAGTCTCCTCCCAAATTTTAAAATTCCATCTTCATACACAAAGTCAAACAATCTCCCATCATTCACATCTTTAATCTTTTTTTAAATGCTTTATCATCGGCTTGAGAACTCTTTATCCTTTATCATAAAGATGGTTTGGAAACCATTTGAAAAAGTGTTGATGTTTCACCTTCCATGGTTATTCCCATATCCATATTTACTAGATCCATGTATATAGGATCCTTTTCAACTGTCATCTTGTTCAAAACTCTATGATCCTTTCTACTCAAAGCATCTTCCACCTTATTTGCCTTCCCCGGGTGGTAGTGTATCGTACAATCATAATCCTTGAGTAGTTCAAGCCATCTACTTTGCCTCATGTTGAGTTCTTTATGTGATAAAATATACTTCAAACTCTTCTGATCAGTATAAATCTCCCATTTTCACCGTAGAGATACTGTCTCTAAATCTTAATAGAAAATATTACACTGGATAACTCAAGATCATGAGTAGGATTGTTCTGCTCATGAATTTTCAGCTATCGTGATGCATAGGCAATAACCCTATCATTATGCATAAGGACACAACCAAGTCCTTTCTTCGATTCATCATTATAAATAACGAACCGATCATTCCCTGATGGTAGAGTCAATATAAAAGCATTGACTAATATTCTCTTCAGTTCTTCAAAAAATTCTTCACACTCTTTTTTCCATACAAATTTATCCCCTTTACGCATGAGTTTCGTTAATGGGTTAGCTAATCAGGCAATATTATGGATGAAACGTCGATAATAACCTTCCAAACTAATAAAATTGTATACCTCATGTATAGTCATCGATGCTGTCCATTCTTGGATTTCTTTAGTCTTAGAAGGATCAACAGAGATTCCATCCTTAGAGACAATATGGCCAAGAAAATAAATATCCTGAGTCCAGAATTCACACTTGCTAAACTTGCAATATAAATCATGTATTCTAAGAGTCTTTAGGATAATGCACAAGTGATTTTCATGATCTTCGTAGCTTTTGGAGTATACTAAGATATCATCAATAAATACCACCACAAAATCATCGATATATTCCATGAAAACTCTATTTATTAGATCCATGGATACAGAGGGTGCATTAGTCAATCCAAAAGGCATTGCTGCAAACTTATAATGCCTGTACCTGGTTCAAAATGTTGTCTTCGGAATGTCTTCCTTCTTCACACACAACTGATGGTATCCAGATCAAAGGTCAATCTTTGAAAAGTATTGAGCTCCATGAAATTTTTCAAATAAATCATCAATGCGAAGTAGGGGATACATTTTTTTTATTTTTATAGCATTGATCTCCATGTAGTCAATGCACAACCTCATAGATCCATTTTTCTTCTTAACAAAAAGGACAGGGGATCCCCATGGAGAAATACTAGGGTGAATAAATCCATTATTACTCAATTCCTCTAGTTGTTTATTTAGTTCAACTAATTCCATAGTGTCCATTCTATAAGGGGTCTTTGATATAGTCCTTGATCCATGAATTAAATCATTGGAAACCTCATCTTCTTTTTATAGAGGATGTCTAGGTAAATCTTTCGGAAACACATCTACATATTCTTTCACAATAGGTACATCCTCTATTTGAACATTCCTTTCCTTACCCATTTTCATTTCATTATCTTCCTCCCCAATAATTGAATTTAGTTGAGCTACTGGGGGTGGATCTAGATAAGAATTAGGTGGCGACGATTATGCTCTAATGATAAGGTGTTCCTTATCATTATCATCAAGAATCATAACCTCCTTCTTCTTAAAATAAATATTTGGATCATGGTCTGAAATCCAATCTATACCATGGATTATATCAAATTCAATCATAGGTATGATGATGAGATCAGTGGATAAAAACATTTATGTGCTCTAATGGGGACTGATTCACAAAACTTCGATACAATGATACTTCCCTTAGGAGTTATAACTGACAACTCACTTGTTAAATAAAATTTGAAATGTCTAAATTTTTTTAGAAAACAGGGAAGATATGAAATAATGTGATGATCCAGAACCAAATAATGCATTTTCTAAACTTGAGGAAACCATTAAATTACCTTCCACCACATCCTTCGGGGCTTCAACCTCAGCAGTAGTGATTGCATAAGCTTGGCCTTGATCCCTTAGCCTTTTCTGAGGTAAGTTTCCTTGACGCTTAGACATTCATTTGAATAATGTCCCATATCCCTGCAATTGTAGCATTGAACATCGGTAGCATATTTTTTTCCTTTACAATCACTAACCAGATGGACTTTCTGTCCACATTTGTAGCATACTCCTTTTCCTTTTAGATAGGCACCGAGGTGCTTCCTTCCACAATTATCAAAGGGTGGAAATTTAATTCTACCCTTCTTCCTTGTTTCCTTATTTCCTTTCCCAGAGTGTTGAGCTGGTCTCTTCATATCATTATTTGATTGAATTTCATAAAACTTAGATAATTCCTTTTCTGTCTTGATAGCACACGATACAATATCTTCATATGATGAGAAGGTTTATGAGACTAATGCTAGACGGAGAAATGGTTTTAACACAACAAATAAATGATCAATATTACTCCTTGCATTACGTATATAATCAGTAGCATGCCTCGCTAACCTTGTAATGTTAGCCTCATAATTTATGACATTTTCATCCTCTTTCTGCCTCAGACTCAGAAATTGACTTTCCATATCTGCTCGATGGTCTCGAGGAATGTATTTTTCTAAGAACAACTCTTTCAACTATCCCATTCCATATCTGATACTTCATCATCTTCCTTCGTGTTTTGTATCAATGACCACCATTGATCAGCATCTCCAGTGAGGCGATAAACTACCATGACAACATTTTTCCTTTCACTACTCACCAAGGAATGGAATATTTTCCCTAAGGAATTTATCCATTACTCAGCTACTATGGGATTTTTACTCCCATTGAATGTTGGTGGTTGTTGCCTCATGAAGATATCTAACATTTATCTTCCATGTTTTGGATCTGGGTGCTCCATATGGGTAAGGTTATTATTCATAACCTGAGTGTGTTGTCCCAGTATGGTGATTAGCTGTTCAACACCAGTTGCATCACTAGCTCCACTATAATTATCTTGAGTAGGAGGTTAATCCCTACATGGAGTGAGTGCATTGATACTGTTTCCATTTCTTCCACTAGGTGCCATCATGTGAAATGATGGATAGTCCATCATGGTAGAGACTGTGATAGGAACAGATGGATCTGTAGGGAGGAAGACGTGGTAGAGGAGCTGGGGTATCAATAGGAGGTGGTATATATTTCATGATATTACAACCACCTCACCAATATGGTTCACATAAGGCTCATGGAGCTAGAGGATTGGGGAAGGGGGTAGCGGTATGTGGTCAAGGAATATGACCGAAGGGCTCCATGAATGATTTGAGGTACTGTATGTGCCTACTCATAGATGACATATTAATAGAAATCAGTTCTAATCATTCATTATTATCATAAATATTTTTCAAGACCTAGAGTTTCTGGTTAAATTGTTGACTTGACCCTTACATCAGGGGATACCTATGGAAGGAGACTCGATAGTAACAGTTATTCTCATTGTGTGATTTATCCCTTAAGATGAGATTTTTTTTTGGAACCTCTTGGTGGTAGTGTCAAGGCCATACGACGTTAGTTTTGGTATGAAATGGTTATCCACAATTCATCCTCAGATTGAATGTTTTTGGAAAAAGGATACAGAATGCCTACATTGTAGGAATGGGGGTTTCCTTGGTTAGTGAAAAAGGAAACCCAGGACACACTAGATAAACTCATGCATCAGAGGGTGCAACCAATCACTCTTGATTTGGCTATCCTTACCCACATGGTAGTGCATGTTTTCATTTTTCAGTTCCCAACAGTAGTGGCTGAGTACAGGGACATTGTTCTAGAATATTTTTTCAAGATTACCTCCCCATTGGGAGATGAACGTATGCATCATTTTACACCCTGATATGTCACTGATACCAGCATTAGTATATCAGATGTATTTCACAGAGCATCACATATTGAGGTTATGTGTGGATCACCAAGACTTTAACCATGTGGATTTGGATAATGAGTACCCACTAACAAAGGGATGATGAACACATCGATCATTTGAAAGGGGAATAATTTTTCATGGATAGAAACATGCCCGTAGTCTTTTTAGCAATTATGATATAGTTTGATGAGCACCCTGATCTTGAGATGGAAGCAGTAGTCTTTGAATTGAATATGTGGCGACACTGCATTATGGGTGTACAGATTAACATCTAATATAACCATAAGAGTCTTAAGTATATCTTCTCACACAAGGATTTGATCTTGAGACATAGACGATGGTTGGGGTTCCTCTAGGACTATGACTTTAAAGTAGTCTATACTTCTAGTATGGGGAAACATGGTAGAAGATGCTCTCAGCAGGAAATCTTGTTTGAATTTGCTAAATGAGGAAACAGAGCAATTAGCCTCATTGCAGTTATCCTTTATGGATATAGATGATGACACTTACCTCCAATCGGTGGTTGTTACCCCTACACTATTAATGTGAGTTGGGGAGGCATAGCTCAATGATACTTATTATGGGTCTATAAGTGATCAGCTTTCCACAGAGAATACCCATAATAGATATTTGAAATATGGGGAATACATCATTCCTTTTAGAGGACACACATTAAGAGCAGTGGATGCCTAGAGTGATGAGATTCTTCGGGATATTCATGTGGGTGTCAAGGTGGACATCAGGGATGATGAAATAGGTTGAAGTTTGGATTACCTGTTGATATAAAAGTTGAGTTCTTATTTAATCAGTTTCAGGGTTTGTCAAAACACTATGTAGATCCCCTGTTCTTGGAAGAGGTTTCTCTTTTCTTCCTTGGCGTGCTAATAAGAAATTGAGGAAGGATATCAATAGCCTTCATGATAGGTTTATCTTGTACATCCTTGGGAAACGATACCATCTCGATGATCATTGACCAACTCACCATGTTGGTCACTTCCTAGATTTTTTAGAATGGAGTCACTTAGAGAGCTTGGGATACCTATACATAGAGGAGATAGTTCGAATCCAAGTATTCTCATCAAGGATAGTCTCTGATCGAGGAGCATGATTTTCATCCAAGTTGTGGAAGGGATTTTAGGAAGCATTCGGAACTCAGTTTCACTTACAATCAAATTTCCACCTGAAAACAGACGGCTAGAAGGAGAAGACTATTCAGGTCCTAGATGACAAAATACATGATTACAACCTCGATTTGGGTTGTAGTTGGGAGGATCACCTATATATAGTGGATTCTGCATACAAAAACATCTACCACTCCACCATCAGTATGGAATCGTTTTATACCTTATACGAGAAACCCTGTAGGTTGCCACTTTGATAGACTGACCCTGGAGAGTCAGCACTCATGGGACCAGAGTTGGTGCAGGTCACCCAGGAGAAGATAAAGACTGAAAAGATATATCATAAGTCCTATGATGATAGTTTACTTAGACCCTTGGATTTTGAGGAGGAAGACCATGTGTTTCTTTGGGATAATCCTTGACGTGGGCTACAGAGATTTGGCCGAGTGAGCTAATAGATGACAATGGGGTTACTTTTGTGAAGATTCTAATATAGATTGAGGATTGATATGATAGGAACCTCTATGGGTGATCAATTACTCTAGTACACATTCTATGGAAGCACAAGAATCTCCAAGAGAGAATGTGGGAGCAAGATGATCATGTTCGTGCTCGTACCCTCCTCTGTTTAGAAATTCTTTAGTTTTACTTTCAAGGATGTAAATCCTTAAGGTCGGGAATATGTAATGACTCAAGTTTTCCTAGTTTTATTTTTAGAAACATATTTAGAGAATTCTGAGACCAATAACTGAGATGGAATGCGATTTCAAGGCCCGATGTGCCTCGAATGGTCCGTCAGAAAATTTTGAGTTCTTAAATAGCACGCCTGAGCGATTTTCCTGAAAAAGTGGCATAATGAATAAACAAGTGTCAGATCAAAGATATGGGGGAACCGTTGCATTCAATATGGCAGGTTTACCCTAGGCACGATTTAATTTTAGTCGGCATAGGCCTCCAGTGAGAAAACCTGAAAATGGAATAACCTAAATAAAATTATAAAATAAAATTATTTTATTTTTCAAATCCTTATAACTCATGAATGGTGACTCGTATCAAAAATATGACACCGTCATTGAGCTCATGAGTATGTTTTTTCTTTAGGAAGGGCCTAACATTGGCCAGAATGGGCCAACTATAGAAATTCGTTTTTGGGATTTGACTGTAAATAAAATAATTAAATAAATTTTATTTTATATTCAAATCCTTGTAACTCATAAATAGTAACTCATATTGGAAATACGAGAATAGCATTGAGCTCATGATGGTGTTTTTTCCTTATGTTGGGCCTAACCTTGACTGGTGTGGGTTGAGGGTAAATGTTAATTTTTTGGCATTTTGAAGAATAATAAATAAAATTAAGAATGTTTATTTTATCCAAAAAAGATTTTTTAACTGCAATGCAACATTGATCTAGCTGTTTCATTTCATAAATGAAACAATATAACTACAAGGAGACTAAGAATAATAGGAACACTAAAACTTGTTTCCTCTATTTTATTATTTAATAGTGATATGGGATCATTGGCATGATCTTGGATTTTCTCTGAGGTTCTAGAGGAGTGGCGTTGGAAAGCGGTGAATGACAGAGAATGAAGAATTTATATAAGCTCCTTACTTCCCATTCAAAGGATCTTGCCACCAATGATGGATTGAGGAATGATGAATGTCAGCGATGCGACTGTCACTAATGAACGATCCAACCACGAGGTTGGGGTTTGTTCTTGATTAAATTGTTTACCCGTTCTTTCTTTCTAAACAATGAACATAGATCAACCCACTAACAGGTTGATCTAGGGGTCATTTGTTCTTGTATTAGGGTTACATGATCTTTGGGTTTTTGATTCGCGGTTATATTTGATAGAATATTAAAACCTCCCCCAACTAGTTTTAAATTATAATGTGGAGGGATCAGGCTCACACGAAAAAGGATCTGATCCCTCCATTATGTTCATTTTTGTGTTCTTAGTGATTGTAACTCCCTAACCTTAGTTACCCAGAGTTGGTGAATTATTACATAACATTGTCATGATCACAAGGAAATCATGTTTCGAAAGACCGATCAGTTTAGTATTATTGGAAACAAGATTCACACATATGTTCAAATTTACATCTTGAAGAGAAATACAGCACAAATATATTTCATTAGGAACATCCAAGCCTCCTAGATTATTCCTGCAGTTCACTGATAACTAACTTATTCATATCCTTGGAAAAAATAAAACATTGAAAGGGGTGAGCTCAAACGCTCAGTAAGGGTAAGTAGTACAACTGAAAATGACATAAATATTAAGCATGGTAAATAATTGAAACCACATTCCCTTACCAATAATATACATGAATACTTTTATGGAGAGAATATGAGATGGGTAAATAAGGACATAATAAAACATAATCATCGGTATTCTACTAGTTGAATGACCACATGAACTATCAATATTATTTACATAATGAGGGAATGTATAATGCCGTACGTTCTGGAAAATTTTGTCAAGGCCTCGACCAAGACGTCTAAAATGATTACGGCCTCAGCAAAAACCATAAATCAAACTGGGAAAGGGCCTCATCCAATTCCATGTCTAGTTGTCTCATGAGACCTACCGATGCATCGAGGAGCTATAGCGAGCACCACCCATCACTTACTAAGTCCAATACATTCCTCATATGAAAAGGATTAAACATATCATAATCATTCGTATTAAAACTAGCATATGAAATGTCAATACTTTAACCATAAGTAATGAATGGTATAAAAGTAGCACATCCACAGTCAAACATATCACAAAAACTTCAATACAATATGGATGTTTTGTATCATAATAAATCAACTTCAAATAAACATAAAATCCATCAAAAGATGTTGACATAGATGAAATCAAAACCTTTTTTGAGAGAGACATATCTCTTTATATTTTGAAATCATTTAAGAGACGCATAAAGAAAATATTTATCTTGAAAATATTCTTATAAGCTTTTAAGGGGGGATTTTATGATCTTATAATGGCGGAAAATAGCCGCACCCACCTTATATGATAAACAACATTCTTAACTTAATCTTTTCGAAAAGGTTAAAAAGGACCATGTTTGAAAAATGACAGAAATATTACTTTATAAACCTCTTATAAAAGTCAAAAAGGGTATAAATTACTTTAACCAATATTCTTTAAAATATTAAGAATGTTTTGAAATTAATTTTTAAGAAACATGGATGTGGATGATAAAGAGGTCCTACTGGGTATTTACGTATAAACAACCTCGAATAATGAAGAGATTGTGAAATAACCCTTAAGTTGTACTTTTCCTTGGTTGATTGTAGGTTAACCTCTTTCATAATGGTTAAATAATTGTTTTTAAATTTTACAAGAATCATATACATTAATATTATATCATATATGATCTTTTAACATTTCTTTGTTAATAATATCTTAGTATTATAGTCGTTTTGGGTGTTAACATACTCGTTTTTATTTACATGTTTTGTTACATAAGACGTGTTTGTTATGGATAGGATGTATCTTATTCATATCCAGAATTATATCATGTCCTTAAAAATTATTTTTAATCATAAAATGAGAATTATATTTGAATGGATACGATGGGGAATGAATCTCATCGCGTTCGTGGAGACGGTAGTCCGTATGTATGCACGAGCGACAATATCATTCTTTTGATATTAAAATAATATAAGAATGGATGGATTATCATATATAAAGAATAATTATCGTGTTATATTTATTATTTACATGAATTACACATCATTATTATACCCATCCAAATAATAATGTTATGAATAACAATTACAGCACGACGTGGAGACGGTAAGTCGGACGTACACACGTATGGTGACATGTCATTCAAAGGATGGATAGAATACTGAATATGGTTGTACCATATTTATAATAACATCTCAGTATATATAATATACTGGTGTTTTTATTTTATAATGGGAATAACAAATAATGAAGAAGTTGAGGAAGAAATGAACTTGAAAAAGGGTGGTGAAAACATTACCTCTTCTTCAAGTTCTTCCTTTTGATTTAATCAAAATGGCTCCATAGGTTGGATTTCTGATCATACAGTGGCACCAATGTTGAAGTGAGGGAAGTTGAGAGAGTATTTGGGTAGGGTTTAGTCTAACCAAAATTCTTTCAAGGTGTGGATAATTGGTTAGAAGTGGTGTCCTTTTATAAGGGGGAGGAAGGGTACCTTAGGATAATCTAGAAATATTATTTTATAATAAATTCACATTCGGTTTATAATGGCTCCAAAGTTTATTATTTTCAGTTTAATTTGGGTATGGGTCTAAAACCACTCAACCAATAGAATTTCTATAGGTTTGGGTCATTATATTAACCTTATCATTTAGTTTTGACTCTTAGTTAATTAGTTTGACACTTACCGTGTAACTTTTTATTTTTATATTATATTGTTAATACACATGCTATATACCTCCGAGAGACCCCCAAGTAGTAAATTAATGATACAACTATCAAGATATATGTCTCGTGGCTGAACCTTATATTTTTAGTAATTGAATATCAATTAATAATATAATATTGGTTTGAGAAACTCTTTTATGTCAATTTTGACACTATTGGTTATTTTGTTTTTGATAAATTCATAACAACATTATGACTTCTAATAAAATTTATATAAATAATACTAATATTACATATTAACCTATAAAATTATTTTAATTTATAAAAAGTCTCAAATTACATTTATTTGGTTATTTATAATATCAATTATCTTAATCATTCATTATTACGGTAATTACTGCATCATCATTGTGTCATATATAAATTAACATATTTAATGTCTAAAAACTATAAGTAAAATACCATTATTTAGGAAATCGTTTTATCTTTCTAATGAATATTTATAGTCAAAATTGAAACATATATAACCCTATGTAAAAATTGTGTTACTAAAAGATATATGCTTATGTCCTTTTTGTATTTATTTTAACTTAATTAATATAAAGTGTCCTTATCACCAACAAGTGACTTCATGGGGTCCCAAAGTCGACCAAAAGATTCCTAGGGTCGTACATGTATCAACCAATAATGTTAGGACACGTTTTAGGGTAATTTATTATTATTATAATATTATTTTTTACCATTATATACTGTATTTACACTATAACCATGGTAAATAAAATATTTACCGAAGTAATTATTCAAAATGTCTAAAAATTAAAGTTACCTATTTACAAAATTTGAACATACTGATTCCAAATATGGAATTAATTTTTCAAAATTCAAAAAATAGATGTGGCAGGAGTTAATTTAAAATTAATTCTCATCGTTAAAACCAAAAGCGTGTTTTTAAGAGATAATAACTATCAAAAGATTGATGTTTGTTTATGTCCGGTTTAATTGTGAAATTATGTCCAATTACCAAAATCCTATTAAATGGTAAAAATATTTTCTAAATATACATTAAAACCACTATAATTCATAATTTATCACTATTAATTATTTCGATTAAAAAAGTTGTTTTTAATAAAAATTTAGTAATTTTCACTATTCATCAAAATATAAAAGTTATCCGAAAAGTACCAAAATTTCATCCTAGGATAATTTAGATATTCCAAATCCAAAAATGAAGTCCATTTTGAATTATAAAATGTATAAAATTTCAAAAAGTGGGTAATACTGTTCATAACAGGTACTTTGATTGGTCGCGGCGTGTTAGAATCTTGACGTTGCGTACAACACACGCTACTGTATTATTCAAAGAGAAGCATATCGTGGAAGATTGGGGTGTTAAATTATCCCGACCTTAAAATAATTTCATCCTCGAAATTTTTAGAATATTACTACATAAAAAGATTCGGGTGCTTCTTCTTTATAAGTTCCTCGGGTTCGCACGTTGCCTCTTCCATTTTAGGGTTTCTCCATAGAACTTTTATCAGACGAGTCGTCCAGTTTCTGAGGACTTGTTCTCTCATATCAAGAATCCTGACGGGCTCTTCACAATAAGAGAGATCGGGTTCCAGTTCTAGTTCTTCATATGTGATTACATGTGTTGGGTTAGGCCTGTATTTTCTCAATAGTGATACGTGGAATACATCATGAACTTTGGAGAGATTTGGTGGCATTGAAAAATGGTAAGCTACAACACCAATTCGTTTTAGAATTTCAAAAGGTCCGATTTACCTGGGACTCAATTTTCCTTTCTTACCGAAACGTATGACTCCCTTCCATGGAGACACATTCAAGAAAACATGATCTCCTGCATGAAATTCCATATGCTTCCTTCGATTATCGACATAGATCTTCTGCCTACTTTGAGCTGCTTTGATGTGTTTTTGGATTACCTTTACCTTTTCCATCGTTTCCACCACTAGTTCCGGGCCAACAAGTTTTCTTTCACCAACATCATCCCAACAGGTTGGTGTGCGACATCTCTTTCCGTACAACACTTCATATGGTGCCATCTGAATACTTGAATGGAAGCTATTGTTATAGGAAAATTCCACTAGAGGTAAATATTGATCCCATATACCCTGAATGTCAATTGAGCATGATCTTAACATGTATTCTAAGGTTTGAATAGTCTCTTCTGATTGTCCATCTGTTTGAGGGTTGTAAGCAGTGCTCAAACAAAGTTCAGTATCCAAGGCCTTCTGATGAATTTTCTAGAATCTTGATGTAAAACGGGGATCACGAACCAAGACAATCGATAGGGGTACTCCATAAAGTCTCACAAATTCATTAATATATATTCTCGCTAGACGTTCAAGTGGTAAATCCTCCCTTATATCAAGGAAATGTGCTGACCTGGTAAGACGATCAACAATGACCCATATTGCATCATTCCTTCTAGGAGTATTTGGTAGTACCATGACAAAGTCTATCATGATATTATCCCATTTCCAATCTAGTATAGGAAGAGGTTGCATGACTCCTCCAGGTTGTTACCTCCCAGCTTTCACTTGTTGAAAAACTATACATCTTGACACAAAATCAGCAATCTCCTTCTTCAGTTGTCCCACAAAAAATGTTCCATTAAATCACTATACATTTTGGTGCTCCCAGGGTGTATAGAGAAATTGGAACTATGACATCATCCAACAATTCCGTTTTTAAATCAGGTATATCGTGAACACAAAGTCTCCTCCCAAATTTTAAAATTCCATCTTCATACACAAAGTCAAACAATCTCCCATCATTCACATCTTTAATCTTTTTTTAAATGCTTTATCATCGGCTTGAGAACTCTTTATCCTTTATCATAAAGATGGTTTGGAAACCATTTGAAAAAGTGTTGATGTTTCACCTTCCTGGTTATTCCCATATACATATTTACTAGATCCATGTATATAGGATCCTTTTCAACTCTCATCTTGTTCAAAACTCTATGATCCTTTCTACTCAAAGCATCTTCCACCTTATTTGCCTTCCCCGGGTGGTAGTTTATCGTACAATCATAATCCTTGAGTAGTTCAAGCCGTCTACTTTGCCTCATGTTGAGTTCTTTATGTGATAAAATATACTTCAAACTCTTCTGATCAGTATAAATCTCCCATTTTCACCGTAGAGATACTGTCTCTAAATCTTAATAGAAAATATTACAGTGGATAACTCAAGATCATGAGTAGGATTGTTCTGCTCATGAATTTTCAGCTATCGTGATGCATAGGCAATAACCCTATCATTATGCATAAGGACACAACCAAGTCCTTTCTTCGATTCATCATTATAAATAACGAACCGATCATTCCCTGATGGTAGAGTCAATATAAAAGCATTGACTAATATTATCTTCAGTTCTTCAAAATATTCTTCACACTCTTTTTTCCATACAAATTTATCCCCTTTACGCATGAGTTTCGTTAATGGGTTAGCTAATCGGGCAATATTATGGATGAATATTCGATAATAACCTGCCAAACTAATAAAACTGTATACCTCATGTATAGTCATCGATGCTGGCCATTCTTGGATTTCTTTAGTCTTAGAAGGATCAACAGAGATTCCATCCTTAGAGACAATATGGCCAAGAAAAGAAATATCCTGAGTCCAGAATTCACACTTACTAAACTTTCAATATAATTCATGTCTTCTAAGAGTCTTCAGGATAATGCACAAGTGATTTTCATGATCTTCGTAGCATTTGGAGTATACTAAGATATCATCAATAAATACCACCACAAAATCATCGATATATTCCATGAAAACTCTATTTATTAGATCCATGGATACAGAGAGTGCATTAGTCAATCCAAAAGGCATTGTTGTAAACTTATAATGCATGTACCTGGTTCAAAATGTTGTCTTCGGAATGTCTTCCTTCTTCACACACAACTGATGGTATCCAGATCGAAGGTCAATCTTTGAAAAGTATTGAGCTCCATGGAATTTGTCAAATAAATCATCAATGCGAAGTAGGGGATACATGTTTTTTATTTTTATAGCATTGATCTCCATGTAGTCAATGCACAACCTCATAGATCCATTTTTCTTCTTAACAAAAAGGACAGGGGATCCCCATGGAGAAATACTAGGGTGAATAAATCCATTATTACTCAATTCCTCTAGTTGTTTCTTTAGTTCAACTAATTCCATAGTGCCTATTCTATAAGGGGTCTTTGATATAGGCCTTGATCCAGGAATTAAATCAATGGAAACCTCAACTTCTTGTTATGTAGGATGTCTAGGTAAATCTTTCGGAAACACATCTACATATTCTTTCACAATAGGTACATCCTCTATTTGAACATTCCTTTCCTTACCCATAGTCATTTCATTATATTCTCCCCAATAATTGAATTTAGTTGAGCTACTGGGGGTGGATCTAGATAAGAATTAGGTGGCGACGATTATGCTCTAATGATAAGGTGTTCCTTATCATTATCATCAAGAATCATAACCTCCTTCTTCTTACAATAAATATTCGGATCATGGTCTGAAATCCAATCCATACCATGGATTATATCAAATTCAATCATAGGTATGATGATGAGATCAGTGGATAAAAACATTTATGTGCTCTAATGGGGACTGATTCACAAAACTTCGATACAATGATACTTCCCTTAGGAGTTTTATCTGATAACTCACTTGTTAAATAAAATTTGAAATTTCTAAATCTTTTTAGAAAACAGGGAATATATGAAATAATGTGATGATCCAGAACCAAATAATGCATTTTCTAAACTTGAGGAAACCATTAAATTACCTTCCACCATGTCTTTCGGGGCTTCAACCTCAGCAGTAGTGATTGCATAAGCTTGGCCTTGATCCCTTAGCCTTTTCTGAGATAAGTTTCCTTGACGCTTAGACATTCATTTGAATAATGTCCCTTATCCCTGAAATTGTAGCATTGAACATCGGTAGCATATTTTTTTTCCTTTACAATCACCAACCAGATGGCCTTTCTCTCCACATTTGTAGCATACTCCTTTTCCTTTTAGATAGGCACCAGGGTGCTTCCTTCCACAATTATCAAAGGGTGGAAATTTAATTCTTCCCTTCTTCCTTGTTTCCTTATTTCCTTTCCCAGAGTGTTGAGCAGGTCTCTTCATATCATGATTTGATTGAATGTCATAAAACTTAGATAATTCATTTTCTGTCTTGATAGCACAAGATAAAATATCTTCATATGATGAGAAGGTTTATGAGACTACTGCTAGACGGAGAAATGGTTTTAACACAACAAATAAATGATCAATCTTACTCCTTGCATTACGTATATAATCAGCAGCATGCCTCGCTAACCTTGTAAAGTTAGCCTCATACTTTGCGACATTTTCATCCTCTTTCTGCCTCAGACTCAGAAATTGACTTTCCATATCTGCTCGATGGTCTCGAGGAATGTATTTTTCTAAGAACAACTCTTTGAACTATACCATTCCATATCTGATACTTCATCATCTTCCTTCGTGTTTTGTATCAATGACCACCATTGATCAGCATCTCCAGTGAGGCGATAAACTGCCATGACAACATTTTTCCTTTCACTAGTCACCAAGGCATGGAATATTTTCTCTAAGGAATTTATCCATTACTCAGATACTATGGTATTTTTACTCCCATTTAATGTTGGTGGTTGTTGCCTCATGAAGATATCTATCATTTATCTTCCATGTTTTGGATCTGGGTGCTCCATACGGGAAAGGATATTATTCATAACTTGAGTGAGTTGTCCCAGTATGGTGATTAGTTGTTCAACACCAGTTGTATCACTAGCTCCACTATAATTATCTTGAGTAGGAGGTTAATCCCTACATGGAGTGCGTGCATTGATACTGTTTCCATTTCTTCCACTAGGTGCCATTTATAAACAATGACATAAACTATATTAGTGTATGAATCAAAATACATAATTCCATACTTGTAAAACACTTAACATAAATTCTACAGTTTATGGATATAATCCCCAATCCTAAAAAAAGTTTTCTTTGAGGAAGTATATACTCATAAAGCTTTATTATGGTTTTTAAAGAAAATGAGAATTATCCTAAGCATATCCCCCGGGAGTGTTGTAACCAAGAGTGCAGCAAGGCCCATTGTTGTGCACCAGTTCCCGTTCGAGTCTAGCTCAAAGCAGTGTTTTTGGGTTTTACCCCTAGGTACATCTGTTCCAGAGCCGCCTCTACCTTCTCGTATCTAGAAAGGGATTTATTGCTCAGAAAACTCAAAAAATATCTACAATATCAAAATTCTAGGAAGTTCTTCTATACTAATCCTCAATGTCTATCTTAGGGCTATGTTCTCTAATCAGAGTTTATCTAAATCTAGTTTCCAAGGTTTGTACTAAACTTCCTTGGATACAAACTGTAACGCCCCGACCCTAGTTACCCAGATTCGGTGCATTATTAAACAAAATTGTCATGATCACAAGGAAATCATGTCTCGAAAGACCAATCCGTTTAGTATTATTGTAATCAATATTCATATATATGTTCAACATTACATCTTGAAGAGAAATACAACAAAAATATATTTCATTAGAGGAATCCAAGCCTCCTAGATTCTGTCTATAGGTCACTCATAACTAACTTCTTCATATCCTGGGAAAAAATAAATCATTTAAAGGGGTGAGATCAAACGCTCAGTAAGGGTAAGTAATATAGCGGAAAATGACATAAATATTAAGCATGGAAAATAATTTAAACCACATGCCCTTACCAATAATATACATGAATACTTTTATGCCAAGAACATGAGATGAGTAAATAATTCCATAATAAAACATAATCATGGGTATTCTACTAGTCTAATGACCACATGAACCATAAATATTATTTCTATAATAATGGAATGTCTAATGTCGGACATTCGGAAACATTTTGTCAAGGCCTCATCCAAGACATCTCAAATGATTAAGGCGTCGGCCAGAACCATAAATCAAATTGGGAAAGGGCCTCATCTAATTCCACGTCTAGTTGTCTCATGAGACCTACCGATGCATTGAGGAGCTATAGCGGGCTCCACCTGTCACTTACTAAGTCCAATACATTCCTCATATGAAAGGGTTTAAACATAGTATAAACATTTGTATTAAAACTAGCATACTCAATGTCCATAATTTATCCATATGCAATGAATGGTATAAAAATAGCACATACATAGAAAAAAATATCACAAAAACTTCAATACAATATGGTTGTTTTGTTTCATAATAAATCAACTTTAAATAAACTTAAAATTCATCAAAGGATGTCGACATAGATGAAATCAAAATCTTTTTTTAAAGAGACATATCTCATTACATTTTTAAATTATTTAAGAGTCACATAAAGAAAATATTTATTATGAAAATATTCTAATAATCATGTAAGGGAAGCTTTGACGATGTTATAACGGCCAAAAATAGCCGCACCCGCCGTAGAAGATAAAAAAACATTCTTACCTTGATCTTGTCAAAAAGGTTAAAAAGGACCTTGTTTGGAAAACGATGGAATGATTACTTTATAAACCACTTATAAAAGTCAAAAAAGGGTATAAATTACTTTAACCCATATTCTTTAAAATAGAAAGAATGGTTTGAAATTAATTTTTAAGAAACATGGATGTGTATGATAAAGAGGTCCCAGTGGGTATTTACTTATAAACAACATCGAATAATGAAGAGATTGTGAAATAACCATTACCTTGTACTTTTCCTTGGTTGATGGTAGGTTAACCACCTGTATAATGGTGAAATAATCGTTATTAAATTATAAAAGAATCATATACATTAATATGGCATCATATTTGATCTTTTACCATTGCTTTGTTAATAATATCTTAGTATTATCGTCATTTTGGGTGTTAACTTACTCGTTTTCTTTTACATGTTCTGTTACATAAGAGGTGTTTGTTATGGATATGTTGTATCTTATTCATATCCAAAATTATATCATGTTTTTGAACATTATTTTTAATCATAAAATGAGAATTATACTTGAATGGATACGATGGGGAATGAATCTCATCATGTTCGTGGAGACGGTAGTCCGTACGAACGCATGAGCGACAATATCATTTTTTTGATATTAAAATAATATATAATTGGACGTTATATCATATATAAAGAATCATTGTCATGTTATATTTATTATTTACATGAATTAAACATCATCATTATACCCATCCAAATAATAATGTTTTGAATAACAATTACACCATGACACGGAGACGGTAAGTCGTACGTACGCACGTATGGTGAAATGTCATTCCTAGGATGGATATAATACTGAATATGGTCATACCATATTTATAATAACATCTCAGTATATAGAAGATACTGTAGTTATTATTTTATAATGGTAATAACAGAGAAAGAAGGAGTTGAAGAAGAAATGAACCTGAAAAATGGTCATGAAAACATTACCTCTTCTTTAGGTTATTCCTTTTGATTTGATCAAAAGGGATCCATAGGTTGGCTTTCTGATCAATCTATGGCCTCTACGTTGAATTTAGAGAAGTTGAGAGAGTATTTGGGAAGGGGTTTTCCAAACCAAAAGGCTTTTAAGGTGTGTAAAATTGGTTTGAAGTGGTGTCCTTTTATAAGAGGTAGGAGGGGTACCTTAGGAAAATATAGAAATATTTTTTTATAATAAATTCATATTCAGTTTATAATGGCTCCAAGGTGGATTATTTAAAGTATAAGGTGGGTATGTGTCGGAAACCAATCAACCAATAGAATTTAGACATGTTTGGGTCATTATATAAACCTTATATTTTAGTTTTCACTCTTAGTTAATTAGTTTGACACTTACCATGTCACTTTGTATTTTTATATTATATAGTTAATAAACTTACTATATACCTCCAAGAGACCCCAAGTGGTCCACTAATGATACAACTATCATGATATAAGTCTCTTGGCCGAAACATAGATTTTTAGGAATTGAATATCAATTAATAATATAATATTTGTTTTAAAAACACTTTTATGTCAATTTTGACACTGATGGGTATTTTGGATTTAATAAATTCATAATAGCATTATTACTTAGAAAAAAATTTATATAAATAATCCAAATATGTAATATTATCCTAGAAAATTATTTTAACTTATAAAAAGTCTCAAATTACATTTATTTGGGTATTTATAATTTCAATTATCTTAATCTTTCATTAATACCGTAATTACTGCATCATCATTGTGTCATAAATAAATTAAATTATTTACTGTCTAAAAACTATAAGTAAATTAACATTATGTTGGAAATCGTTTTATCTTTCAAATTAATATTTATAGTCAAAATTTAAACATATATAACCATAAGTAAAAATTGTTTTTCTAAAAGATATATGCTTATGTCCTTTTTGTATTTATTTTAACTTAATTAATATAAAGTGTACTTATCACCAACAAGTGGCTCCATGGGGTCCCAAAATTGACCCAAAGATGACCATGGTCGGACATGTATCATCGAATAAGGTTAGGACATGTTTATGGTAATTTATTTTTGTTATAATATTATTTTTTTACCCTTATTTACCGGATTTACCATTCAACAATGGTAAATAAAATATTTAACGAAGTAATTATTCAAAATGCAGAAAAATGAAAGTTACCTATTTTCACAATTTGGACATCTGGGTTCCAAATATGGAATTCATTTTTTCTAATTTAAAATAAAGAAGTGGAAAAAATTAATTTAAAATTAATTCACCTCGTTAGAACAAAAAGCGTGTTTTTAAGAGACAATAACTATCAAAAGATTGACGCTTCTTTATGTACGGTTTAATTGTGAAATTATGTCCAATCACCACAATCATATTAAATGGTAAAAATATATTCTAAATATACATTAAAACCACTCAAATTCATAATTTATCTCTGTTAATTATTTCAATTAAAGAAGTTGTTTTTAATAAAAATTTAGTAATTGTCACTATTCATCAAAATATAAAAGTTATCCAAAAGGTACCAAAATTTCATCCTAGGATTATTTTGATATTACGAATCCAAAATTGAATCCCATTTTGAAAGATAAAATGTATAAATTTTCAAAAGTTGGGTATTACTATTCATAACAGCTACATTGATTGGTCGGGCGTTTTAGAATCTTGAAATTGCATACAACACATGATACTGTATTATTCAAAGAAAAGAATACCATGGAAGTTTGGGGTGTTACAGTGATTGAAACCCTAGATTGATGAAAATAATAATTTGAACCCATAGTAGTGATGAAGATGATCTGAGGATCCAAAATTTGAACATGGATTGGAAGACGAACCCCCAAAGAGGACCTGGTGGCCCGTAGAAGAGACCGTCGGCGTGCCATGATGGCAGACAAAGCCCGCGGCAGGGGGCTGCGTGCAGCACACATGGCCCTTGACTCGATGGCTGCGGTAGTGTGGGAAGAAAGAGAGGTGTCCTACGACATCAGCTGTGGACAGTGGATCGAGATACTATTAAAGGACGACGGTGGACGTGTGAGAGGACGTTGTGATCCACACAATGTCAAGAAGCTAGAGGGATGCAGTCTACCTCGACTGTGGTGGGGGACCCTGTGATGACCCATGGTATGGAGAGAGATGAGGCATTCCCACCATGTCTCATCCGGAGTAGGCTGACTTTCTCATAGTGGGTTGGGCAGGAGGTGGCAGGCCGCCAAGTAGACAGGACTCACGGCCGCTCAGCGGGCCAGACATGGCACCCAAATAGTCCATGCCAGGTCTACCAGGCTGGGTCAGACTCAGACCGGGTCAGATCAGGGTCGGGTCCGACCTGGGTCAGATCGGTGGATCCTGGACCGGGACGGTTCGTACTGGACCCAGACCCCACTGTCCCCTTTTCAGTAAAAGAAACTTAACTTCCAAACGATACTTCCAATCGACGAGATGTTTGTGGTGTTAGGACTCTCACTGTGAGGAGGTACTTTTAACATACTCCAAGTGAGTTTTCATGGAGTTTGAGTTATAAAAATGGATTGAGGGGTATATTATCTTGGAGTCAAGCATGCTACGAGCAAAAATCCTACAATTGGATGTGACGAGAAGGATGTGATGAAAGAACCTTAGTGTCCAAGTAGACGAGAGGACCTCAATGGTCTGAAATCCGAGCAGACCTCAGTAGCCTGACAGATCAGAAGTCCTCAGTAGCCCTGTAGCCAAGAAAACCTTAGTGGCCCAGTAAAGGAGATAAACTCAGTGGCCCAGTAGCCGAGCGGACCTCAGTGACTTGGTAGAGGAGCAGACCTCAGTATCCCAGTAGCTGAGTGGACCTCAATGGACCGACAAATGAGCAAACCTTAGTGGACCGACAGTCCTCATTGACTCATCAGGGATTAGTCCCTCAACTATACAATATGTTCAACTTTATGACTAATAATCTTGCTTTCTATACTCTAGGTTATACCCATGTGAGTTGACTCTAGTAACTCTCCTGAATATACTTATTAGATGTTACACTTTGTGTACCTCTTTGGTAGTATACTTTGTATATTTCTATGTGGTATAACTTTTTTGGTTTGGGGTCCCTGGTGAGTATTATTTTACTCACCCCTATATAGGATTTTCCCACACGTGTTGTGTCTTGTGTAGACGATCGATGCTTTAATGGAGTCCTTGGTGGATTGGGGCTAGGTGGTGTTTTGTGTGACCCGACAGATGATACGTGCTTCTGCAAATTTGGAAAACTATTTCTATACCTACCATTCAAGTAGGTTTTTCTACATAGGAGTTCTAGAAACTTGTACTTTTAATTTTTTTTAGTTGTTCTTGTATTTTGGCCCTATTTACCTTCAGTTTTCTATTGTCATACCTTTTTATTGTTTACTTAGTGTATTCACATTCCTATAATTTTGTCTTGGAGTTGTGTGTGTGTACAGGTACTTAGGAAAATTTCTCCTCTTTGTTTGAGATATGCCTACTCGGTACTAGTCACCAGCCCCTGGCCTATGGGGGGTGGGCATGGGTTAGTTACGGCACAGGCCCTGGGGGACAGGTCCTGATATTATAATAGAGACAGTTTTTTGAGAATTTATTAATTTAATGATTATATAAAAATTACATAACATGAATCTACCAATTCATTGAAAACAGTTTTTCTACTATTATCATGGTAATTAACATTAATCCATGTAATCGTATTTTTATTCAAAAAACTGAAATTGAAATTATTATATAATATGAAAAAGATGATATAAAATATAAAATACTTTTTCTACACTTAATTTATAGAATTTATTAAAAATATTTTTTAATATTGGTGAATAAAAATATTTTATATGGTAAAATATTACTAATATTTTTAAAATGTTAAACATGGGTTTAATAAATAAAAAAAAGTATTTTTAAAGGATTTATTTTAAATTTTAAATAAATTTATTCTCTAAATAATGTTTCAAAAACTCTTCTTTCATTATTTTATATTGATAACATCATAAATATGACATTATTAGAAAAATTAATTTTTTAACTATTTACCTAAAACACATTATTTTTGAAAAAAAAACAAAAAACATCCTAATATAATATTTAAATAATTAATTAAAAATTGAAAATGACTTTTTAAAATTAAAATTCAATCATTTATAATTTTATCTTTTAAATGAAAATAATTTTTATTAAGAGAAAATTATTTTATAAAAACTTTTATCAATTTAGGTGTTGTTAATCAAATTTTGTATACATTTAAAATTCATTATAATATTTTTATTTAATAATTCTTAAATTTCAATTGTAATTTTAATATTTTATGGGTTTTTATCATGTTTTGAGTTATATAATTATTTCATGTCACCCAAACCATCGAAGATAATATTATTTTAGAGGATCCAAAATCTCGAGTCGTTACACTTTACCCCCTAAAAATCAATTGTGACCTAGTATTTTTAATTAATACTCAATAATTAGGTACTTATAATTATCTTTTTATATAATTGAAAATTTAATTTATATTGGCATATCATCCTTAATTTATTAGGTATCATGATGAAAATTTTATATAAAAAATGATTCTTTAGGATTTTCTGGAGACAAACCTTTAACAACACCATTTTCAATTTCATATTTCTAACCAATGATTTAAACCTAAATGGTTATGATAATATAAAATAAAATAAACGTAAAATATTATATAATAATTTATTAATACCCACAAAAATATATAAATTATTTTATGAATATGGATCCTCAATCCTAATATGTTTTCTCCAATGTCCCCTTCATTTCAAACTATGTTACATTATCCAAACTATGTGACATGTGAATCATCTTATAACTCTCTGGGATTAACCTATGTTACCATATGTAGTGTTCAATCACACCTATTTACCTAATACCTTAAAATAATTAGAAAATAAATCCTTCATAATGGATTCTAAATGGAATTTTATAAACCACATCATATCATGTAACACCTCGAGAGTTGGTGAAATATTTTTTTTCCCAAATTTGTTAAATATTTTTAATATTTTTCATTTTATTAAACACTAAAAATAGTTTATTTTATTTTAAATAACAATGTTTGGATTTTTTTTATATTCAATACCAATTTAATCATGAACTAAATTCAACATAAGGTTTATCTTGGTCTACACATCACACTGATGTCTGCTAGCATTACACACAACAATGACTTTCTTCAATATCTTGTGTAACATATAAGACTGAGTTTTATAGAATAATGATATATTATTTAACATAACATATACTTTATATTATTATTAATAAGTATCTTATGAAAAATATATTGTTTACATAAATATAATATGAATCCATAGGTTACCAATTAATTAGAAATGAAAATATAAGAACCAATTGAATAGAAAGGATATATTTTTATTTTTATACCCCAAAGTTTTTTGGGCCATATAAATTAATTTAATTTTAATTAGTGAGTGATATTAATTAAATATATAATTTATATATTAAATAATTTTTTTAATATCCATCTAATATATTTTATAGACATAAGATAAAAACAAACCCAATTTTATGCTTAAAAACAATATTTTTATAAGTGATGTTTTACCACCCTTTAAGAAAGAACCCATTTGAAATAAATTTTTTTAAACTTTTATAGATTTTATATTTACAAATTAAATTTATCTTTGAAAATTAAACACAAAAATTAGGTTAGGATAAATTTTTTTAAATTCTCTATAAGGTTTCATTTTTTAATGAATAGTTACAAATATTAAATTTTAATTCAAAACTATTTTTTCAGATAATTTATTTAAAAGGATAAATTATATTTTAAATTATTATAAATGTTTAATTAAATCATATTTTTATCAATTAATCCATTTTTGGTAAGTAGAATCAATTTCACTTTGAAATTTGTTATAAAAACTTAACAAACTTATGGATGTTTTTTACTTTAAAAACATGCAATATTGACCCGTCTATGAGATTAATTTTAAATTAAATTAATCCAATAATATGATTTGAATTTATAAAAATATATTAAATATTTGGATTCAAAATAATTAATAATTTCTTATAATTTCAATGTAATTTTTTCTCAAAAATATTCGTGAATGAAGTTAAATTTAATTACATTTATTATAGTAAAATTAAACATACCGAGGGAATAAACTTTAAACTTAAGGAACCAAACGACCTATACACTTGTAAAACAAAAATTTTATAAGAATATTTCTTCCATTAAAAATCCGTTATTTATTTATTTTTTTTGTTTTTTATGACTTTGTTTCTTTAAAAATATGGTTACACCTAAGTTGTTTTCAAAAATTCAAACTGCATCATTTCCCTTCCATATAAAAGGCCACCACCTATCCCATTTATTCACACATATAAAACCATATAGGATTGGACAATAT
This sequence comes from Viscum album, assembly GCA_963277665.1. Classification (NCBI taxonomy): domain Eukaryota; kingdom Viridiplantae; phylum Streptophyta; class Magnoliopsida; order Santalales; family Viscaceae; genus Viscum; species Viscum album. Next base: position 1,651,984,970 of record OY728131.1, on the reverse strand, counting down.
AATACCCATAAACTTACCAAAATCCCTCCCTTCATCCTTTAATTCTTTCTTTGGGCATAAATCCTTCCAATAAATCCCTTTGGTCCAAACCAAAAGGAGTTACCTGATCGAGAGGTAACACCCTCCCTCAATCTCCATTATTTTATTTCAATTACTCACTCTATAAATTCTTATTACTCCATGAATATATAAATAATTTTTATAATCAATATACTATCCTTTTTCATGATAAGGGTTACACCTAAACCTACACACACTTCCATCTAATGGGTAACGAACATACTATTTTCATGTACAGCGAACTACCGCCTCACGAAAAGATGATTGTTCATTTTTCCTTTACCACATCTCAATGGTAAAAATTATAATGGTCAATATATTTTTATATTATATTTATTATATTTATTATTTCTTTATTTATATTTTATTTTTATTAATCGAATACTCTTATTCTTCCCATCGTCTTTAAATACGATAATTTCGTTTGTGGAAGTGTGGACTACCGCCCCCTCAAAGTTATGAGATTCTTTAAAACACTACATGGAATACATTAAGGATATTTTTAGTGAATATATATGATATAGATTACATAATAAATCAAATTTAATGATATTATATAAATATATGCATATTCATATATTAAATTTACTTTTTTATTTCAATAAATCAATAAAATGGAAGCAAGGTTTTTGTGTGTGTATGGTCTACCGTCTCTATGAACGGTGTATTAAATTTCATAAATTTATATTATATAGATTATTATAATACAAATATAATGAATATTAAGTATATTTATATCATGTATTACATTCTTTAAATCATTGTATATGTATAAGGACCAATAAATAACAAATTAAGACCCAAGATAAAAACAAAGGGAATATTTTTCGAAGTGTAAATTTAACTTGGAATTATTAAAAAGAGGGTAATATAAAGTTATATTAAAACCATATATGGTATTAGATATAATAATATGGTTTTTTAAATTATGTATAATAAACTTAAATTTATTATACAGTAGTTTTGAATGTGCATGACGAGAGTCGAGACACAAGGTAAGGGAATTTCATCTCATTTTTTTCCATGAGATACAAGCTTTATTCACAAACCCATACTTTTATGTCATCTGTATACTTTCCATGGTTGATTTTTATGATTATTTTAAATAAAATCATGGTTATTAACATATCTATTCTATGATATTTCTTTTCATGTGGTTTATGTGTAACACCTCAGAATGATAAATGCTTAAATGAATAAATGACATGACTCATACCAACACGGTGAACCTTTCTTTTTGGAAGCCTAGTAGATTAAAACTCCACCGTTAAGCAAGATTTTCCTATAGTAGTTATTAGGATGGGTGACCTTATAGAAATTTTTATAGTGTGTGTGTGAGTGAAGAAAAATAACACTAGAAAGGACATGTGTTGGTATGCGGGGATTATCATTAGTTAGATGAAGCGTTCAGGCACGTGGGTCAGACCTAGGGTGTGGACTATGTGTCTCTTGGGAAACTGGTGGTACCTGGAGAGTTAGGACCCAGTAACCATGGTAAGGTGGGGTGTCTATGCTATCACTGACTCCCAGTTGTTACATTTGGTACCAGAGGTGGTACCCAGCCTTAAGTGCGGTGCACTACATGTGTTGTGATGTAGGGCCCATAACGAGGACGTTGTTCTCTAAATGGGGGTTAATGTAACACCCTAGAATGATAAATGGTTAAATAAATAAATGATATGAATTATTCCAACATGGTGTACCTTTCTTTTTGGGAGCCTACCTGATTAGAACTCCACAATTAAGCATACATGGCCTCGAGTAGTGATCAGGATGGTGACCTTCTGGGATGTTTTCCAGGGTGTGTGTGAGTGAAGATAAAACAAAGTAGAAAGGAAATGTGTTGGCCTATGGGGATTCTTATTAGTCAGATGACCTATTTAAGAATGTGGGTGGGCCCCAGGGTGGGGACCACATGCCTACAGAGCAACTGGTGGTACCTGGTAGGCCAGGGCCTAATGGACATGTTAAGGCGGGGTTTCTATACTGTCACCAGTACCGAGTTGTCTTATTATGTTTCAAAAGTTACCAAATAGTAATGTAATTTTGTCTCAATTTTCCTTTTTTGAGTCACATTCCTTGTATTGCTACTATATTATTCCATGATGTATATATATTAACTTCTAAATTTTATACCATGAATCTCCATATTTTAATGATATTTTAATTATCATTAATTTTGATTTTCTTAAATAGGGAGTATGGTTAAATGTTACGAAATGGTAAGTGTTTATTTAAACAATCTCATCACTTTTCGAGATTGTTTATGTTTATGCTTCCTTTGATAAAATATTTTGGTCCATCTCTCAGGAACACTCATGATTTTTCTTACCCTATGTATATGAATGTTATATCCATGTAATGTACCCTTTTTCCACTATTTGGTACATTATATGGTTAAGAATGTGTTTTTAAGAAAGCCTAACTTTACCCTCTCTTTTGTTGGAAATCTACATTCCTTCAAAACCATAATTTATAAAAATGGGGTTTCCAAGAATATTATAGTACTCTACTATAATATTTTAAATAAATATTTACCCATTTTTCTTTTACGAGTTTTTTTAATGGAATATTCCTGTCTCATTCAAAATAAGTCAATTTATGTCCTTTTTACCTATTAAAAAGAATGTTATTTTTACCTCATATGTCGTGTATAGATTTTCCTTTCTTCATTTCTGTGAATCTTAAATTTCATTTTTAAAAGGATAATTTTTTTAATATGGTTTTAAAATTAATTTTACATGAAATGGTTTTCAATACATTCTCAATATTTCCTTATATGTTTTTGAAGTATTTTTCAAGGAATGTTTTTTTAAAAGTTTTTTAATATTATATTATATGTTTGTAAGTAAATTGGTTTGTAAATCATATTCAATATCATTTTATAATTTTTCAAAGAAAATGGTTTTCAAAAGTAATTTCATGATCATTTCTTATTTTTTCAAGTAAAATGGTTTTCAAATGTGTTTAAGATCTCATTAAATGTTTGGAATGAAAAATGTTTCCAAAATTTTTTCAAAAATTATTTATAAGTTTTCATGTTTATTTTAAATAAAATGGATTTTAAAACGTTTTATATTTTAATGATCCTTTTTCAAAGAAGGAATGACATTCTCCTCATGAAATGATTTAAAAATATCCTTCCAATTTATTTTTCCATCTAAGATGACATATGTTGATGTTACTCATGACCTTAAAGGATGGGATCCAAATTTTCCATTCATATTCTTTCTTTAATGGTTTATGTTTTGATGTAATGATTTAAATGAAACCCATTTCTATTCCATGGGTTATATGCTTTTGAAAGCTGGTTCTCTTCATGGGTTATAATTTGATTAAATTATTATGAAACCTATCTTTTTTCTATTGGTTATGATGTGATGAAATTTTAATTATACCCGTTTTATTTCATGGGATTTTGATAGGATGTTTATAAAACCCATATTTTTTCATGGGTCATCAAATAATGAATGTTTTTTCATCTTATGGAAAATATATGTGTGATTTTATTATTTTATGGGTGATTCCTATATATCCCTCCAATAAATTGGGTAATGATATGTTTTATATGAACTCAAAGGGTACATGTTTTATAGCCCAAGATCTAAAATAAGAAATTGCATGGGTTGTATACCAAGACTTATATTAAGAGGGTACACGAGTTGTAGTCCAATCCCAAAAACAAGAAGGTACATGGGTTGTAGCCCAACACTGAAAGTAATATGGAACACATGTTATAGACCATAATCAAAATCAAGAAGGTACATGCGTAGTATCCCAAGCCAAATTTTTTTCAAAGGTTTTGGTATGTAGTATTGACATATTATTTTCTATTCTTATATGTATGCCAAAAATTCTAGGCCTTATTCCTAAAGTATTATTTCATGGATTATGATCTTTATATGCACATGATTCATGTCTTATGAACTTCCAATCTTTATGCCATAATTCATGTTAATGATATTTTATATGCAGTGTATGATCCTATAATTTTATGGTCATGTTTTTATACCCCTATGATCATTTTTATGCTTATATGTCTCCATTGTTTACCCTTACTGGGAATCTGATCTCACTCATGTCTATGTCTCCTTCCCCAAGTTATGATGATATATATTAATTATGATGTGTCAAAGAAGTGTGCTAGTCATGAAAAAAGTAGTGGTAGATAATGTACCTCAATCATGTATCAACATTTACATTTCTATGTTTCCAAAGGTTCTAGACCAATTACGATATTTAGGAGTTTGTTTATATAATGTTTAAAGTATTCTGTAAAAGTTATATAATGTTAATGTATGTCAATACTAGGTCGTTATAGATAACATTTGAGAAAAGGTTTAATCAGCATTTGGAAACTACGATGAGAAAGCTTTAGTGAGATCCTAGGTATATTTCAATGGATATATCATATGAGGTCTCTAAGGATAAGTCTAAGGATGAGTTAATTTTTAGTAGAATGCCCTAGAATTTTGGTAAATTATAGAGTGATTGGTTCCCTAGTAATACATCCATGTCTAGATACTACAAGTGGATGTTGCTCTAACATAGATGTACCTAGGTGTAAAAACTCAAAAAATATTACATAGGCTACACTTGAGGTAATCTGGTACATGATAATGGGCCTTGATACACACCTTGTTTCACACTCCCTGAGGATATACTTTGTAATTTCACTAACTCATCCCGAAACATTATGAATGATTTGAATAGAATATGACTATGAATAACCTTGGATAATCATAATGTTTCATAGATTATGGAAGTTGTCATGACATAGACATCCTATAATTGAATTTTCATCATTATATGGTTACTCACGAAGAATGGATTGCATTTCCGAATAGAACACTCTGCATGCGCCACTTGTGGGTTCATATTTTCTGATTATTGTGACCCCACCAGCCTGGCCTCCAGATCCTCCGCCTCTAGTGCCTGGTCGCGACCCCAGCCCCACCGTCTCCCTTCATCCCCCCATCTCTGCTCCTCACATGATATACTTTGGTTCCATTCCATAGCCTCCCTACTCCATCTCCATTCAGGACCCCAAGATAGGTTCCATGTCTCCAGGTGTTCCTGCGCTTCTGTCGATACCTCCCCTCAGGGCCCACCAACTAGGATCCTTTAGAGATGTGCTCTATAGGCCGATAGGGGCCTTACCAAAGCCATGTTCCCCATAGGAATGCCTGGTGGACATGGTGTCTTTGAGATCTAGTTCCTATGTAACATTGGTTTTCCCTACGATGAAATTTTTGGTGATGTAGGAGGGCCTCTAATGGACCCATGTGGCACGCTATGGCTCTGAGAAACATTACCCAGCCGTTTTCTAGTGTTTTTTCGCCACTTGGGGTCTCCAGTCTCTGACGCGGATCTTGTCTATTCACTAAAATTCATTCTGAATTTTTCTAGCATCGCTAGTGGATTTCATGTCCCCTTGGTGCAATGTTCTTAGGCCTTTCATCCGTTGGAAGTTCATCCTATCCCAATGGTCCATGGATGTTCACTGGGGAAAGGAGAGCCAAAGCACCGCTGTATGGATCAACCTTCCCAGGCTGTCGATGTCCTTCTAAAACAGTGGTTTTCTCAAAGTAATCGGTGATGCCTTGGGGGGTTTCCTTTTTGCTGGTGACAGGACTACATGTTGTGTAGATGCATCGTCATATAGATTATGTGTCAAGATGGATCTTTCCCAACCCATTCTGAATCAGCTCTCTCTTCAAGTGCTTGGTGGGTTGGTATTGGACCAGGTCATCTCATACCCGGTCTTCCCTCGGTACTGCCCCTTTTTTTCTCCAGGGACACTTCCTACAGATCTGTAGACACCGCCGGCACTCGACGTATAGATGTCAGTCAGAGGGTTGGTCCTAGAAACCTACTATGGCCTCTGGTGTCCAATCTGAAGTGCCTTCAATTGTGGTTTACCCTATCAGGCTAGTGGTGGAATCCCATGCTACCACCCCAGGTTCCGAGGGGGCTTTGATCCCATAACCGACTCGACAATTTTTCTCTTTCTTGGACCTAGATACCCTCTTACCTGGAGTCGTTACTCCATCCCTAGATGGTGTCCTTTCCTCTATGATTCTTTTGTCCTAGTTGTCCTAGGGTCTTATTTTAGGGGGTCGGATTTCATGCAGGATGGTTAGGCATCCCGGCCCTCCGATTCATCCTTCTTCATGCTCCCTAGAAGTTTCCTGCTCTTCAAAGGATCATGCCTTGACATTTTTAGTATATCTCTCTCAGTAAGTTGCTAACAGGGGGTGGACATACACATATTTGGTCTGCTCCTAGGGTATCTACTCTGGGAGGTTGTCAGTCTCAACTGTTTCAAACACCTTGCGGATTCGAAAGAATACAACACCTTTCAAATTCCAAGGCTTCAAGGTTGGGTATTCTAGTCTAATTCTAGTGCAATAGGACATCCTCCTAATGGCCCTAAGTTGGCTAAATATCTAGCTCATCCGCTATCAACCAAGTTGGAAGGAGTTTTCACCCACTCTAGATCGAAGAACCTAAAAGAGTTCTCTTCCTCTCACATTCATAAGGCCATGAATTCATGGTTCAATTCTAGGATATTGTTTTATAAATGATTCCCATAATCATCTGGAATGCCCATGTCATTGGAGCCTGGGTTAAGGTGGACTTCCTTGCCAATGAAATTTGAAGCCACAAGGCCTACTTTGTAGCTATTCTCGAGCACAAACAGTCTCCTTCCAAACTCAATGACCTCTTTATGAAAATCAATATGTAAGGATTATTGCATGTCAAACCTTCTAATAGTCATATAATTGTTTTGTGGCACAAAAATGTCTCCATGGATATTGTGCATGATTGCGACCAAGAGTGGGGTATGGAAGCATTACTATCCCCATATATTTTGTCTATGGGAGATGTGATGCAACTCAAAGGATATCCCTATAGAGCGACCTCAATTATTTTGATCCAGGAAACTATCCTTGGATTTTTAGGGGGACTTCAATGTGGTCGCTTACATGGACGAGAAGAAAGGTCAAGCCTAATTTCAGAGGAATGAATCATGGACTTCGTTCAGTTCATTGTTGGGAAAGGGACCTCTGATCTCAGATTAATTGGAGACTCTTTCACATGGTGTAATAACCAGAAGGGGATCAAATTCTCATGGATTCATCTAGACTATTTCCTGGCCAACATGCATATCATCTCCATGTTCTCTGACACCAATTTAAGGCACCTTGTCTAGATATTATCGTATCACTCCCCCAACTCGTTTCCCTTTCCTCAAGGAAAGATCAATTTGAAAGATTCTGATATTATCATCACTGGGATAGACTCCTGAATTTTCATGACCTGGTTAATTAAAATTGGGGAGAGCCCACTCAGGGACATTCATGGATGGTCATTCATAACAAGCTCCAAAGGCTCACGGAATGGATTCAAGAGTGGTCAAGAGATCGATCCCTAACAGATAGTGAGATTACGATTGCCATGTAGGATTTGGATCACCTGGAGAAAAACTTAGAGGTTAACTAGGATGATAGGGTGTTTCACGATAAATCCAACAATATTAGTTTTTTGGTAGATATTCTTCTCAAGTAGGAATTCATGGAGAGGGATGAGTCTAGGATCATTTGGCTTAGGGAGGGTGATATGAACACATGTTTCATCCATGACTATATCAAGAAATGGAGGTGCATGGTGACTCAAAACATATTACCGGATTATGGCAGGTACTCTAACGAGAGAGACACTATATGTGCTATGGCCCTGGCCACCTTGAATGATCTACTTGTCGATCCTAATAATCACCTACCCAATGGTTATTTGGGGGAGAAGGGGGTTATTTTGATGTGATCATCAACCAGATTTTGGCCTAGGATAATGCCGACATGATTTCTATTTCATATGATAAAGAAATTCAGGGAGCTATAATGAGGATTAATCCTAAAAGCACTCCAGGACCTGATGGGTTCGTGGGATTGTTTTACAGAGCATTGTGGGACATCATTAAATTGGATGTTTTATCCGTTGTTCGTGATTTCTTCTGGGGGGTCACCTTCCCAGGTCTTCTCGTGCCACAACCGTCATATTCCCACCTAAGATGAAGAACCTATCCTCCATATCTCACTATCGGTCAATAAACCTGTGTAACATTACTTATATGATTTATTCCAACCTGATAAATGAAAGTGTGTCTTCTCATATTCTCCGGTGTGTGTCCTTGGAACAAAACAGTTTTGTGAAGGGGAGGTCCATACAGGGGGTCATTTCTCTTGCACATTAGATGATTAGAGACTTAAACTTTAAGACCCACGGTTCCAACCAAGCAATTAAGCTTTAAATGAGTAAATATTATGATTGGGTTGAGTGGGGTTTAATCAACAAGGTGATATAAAGAATGTGTTTCTCCTCATGGAACATTGACATTGTCACGTACCAGCTCGAGTCAACACTGAACTGGACACCCAGGCTAGCCCGCGACAAGTCCCGAGAGGCATTACCGATCCTCCCGAGATGACGACAAGCACCAATGGCAACAATAGAGTAAACTAGGGAACGATTTCTCCCATATATAAATAATCAAACAAACAACAGAAAGAAATTGACAGCCCAAAAAAAATTATATAAAAATTGAACTGAACATTATTTGTAAAAGAAACTGAAAGTACAACTAAACCAAAAACTCAACTGAACAAACCAGTTAACAAAATAAAACCATGTGACCCTATTGGTAACTCTCCAAAAAATGATCAAACATCTCACAAGGCTATCAAACTTCAGCTGAAACATGCACAAGGGCTAAAAACAGAACAAGACTGTAGGTGTGAGTATTAAAACTCAGTAGGTTAGCCCAATATTCAATTCCCAATGCACTTTATTTAAAATAAAAGAATCATAAATTTATAGTTTTAAATATAATATATAAAATTATGTTTTTCAAATGAGTTTCCATGCTATAATAATTATCAGACAAAACATGCATGTTTAATAAAAAAAATGCTAGTAACAATTTTTCAAAGAGGTAGAACTTCAAAATTAAAATTGTTTCAATGAGGGGTGATTTATAGATTGTACACTTTTAAATAAATAAAATACACTACTGAATTTACCAACAAAACACAGCGTATGTCGACAGTGAGTACAAAATAGCCAATGAGCACAACTCACCGGAACACCCCTAGGCACTAGTTAGTTGTGATCCCCAGGTACCGCGTATCTCAGTGAAAATAACCATAATAAATATCAGTTCTCATGCACATGGGACACTAGTATGGATCATACCCATAACCTAGTGGCCTCCAACATCATAATCTCATAGTTTAGTTATTGTTGTCATCGCCAATCTTTCTACATGAAACATGGGCCAAATCCCACAGAATCACTAGCATACTAGTACACATCCACCCAACTAGATACCCGAGATTCCCTTTAGTGCTCATTCAAGTTACACATATTATCAAATACATATATCACATCCAAATTCCATTCACAAACCATAAAAACACAAATATCCCATAAACATTCTTCACATTTCTTTAACGAATCAATAAACCACTACAAATTTTTGTAAAACAATTTCAATGAGTGTATTGAGGCTTTGAACATAAAACTCATTCAGAAAGAGTATTTGAATTATAAACACACAAGAAGACAATACCGTACCATATTTTTCAGCCCTAAAAACAGTTAATAAAATCATTTCATGTATGATAAAACAATCCCAATTGACACAACATTGTAAATACAAGTAAAACACTCATTCTTCATTTTCAGGAAAGGCCAAACAGGGCTTTAAACATTTTCCCAAAACTAACATTTGAAGAAGATATGAATTTAAATTTTTTAAAGAGGTTTATACACAACATATACAGCATCAAACCACATTCATAAATCCCATAAAACACCCAGGTTACATATTCAAAACACAACCATTTTCATAGAAATGCGAAACATGCCATTTTCCAGCAACTCAGGCCAAAACAAGTTGTAAACCAAAACCCATTTATTTTTAAAACCAAATAAAAATTCGAAATCCATAAAAGGATCCCAAAATAATTTTTTTACATTCTTCCAATGTATTTATAAATCCTATCAAATCATTTTCAATTGCACTAGACACATAAAAGTCAACCGGGTAATTTACCAAACACGTGGCATGCACGCTTTTAAAAAAACATAAGTTAAGCACTTAATAAGGGTTAAAATACCATTTTCATGACATAATGTTATTAAATATACTGAAACATATTCAAAATACTATAAACCAAGTCCAGAATCTGATGGAATAATTTTTCAAACAAGAGGAGTGCACATTTATACCAAAATAATTCATAAAACATAATTTTCACATAAAACCTTTAAAACCAAGGTTTCAAAGCATCACATATCTTATAAATAAGGTTATAACAGTATTAAAATGAGAAAACCTAAATGATAAAGTGTTTTTCAATGGAAACCCTACATCAAATCCATGGCATAATGGAAACACACTCGCAAAATCCCAATCCGAGGGATTACAAACCCTAAACCTATGAAGAACATACCCAAATGAATAAAAACCCCATAAAAAATCATTTAATAACAGAACCCTAAGTCGAACAGAACTAGGGGAGCTTATAAAAAAATAATGAAAGGAGGAAGAAGATGGAGGATAAAGGAGAAGGAATCTCACCTTTTCAACTAGAAAACTCTTCATATTCCACTAGATATACACCCTTAGATAAAAGTTAATGGCTTGAAACCTTTTTAAGAGACTCATAAGGTATATAAGAACTAGGGAAAGAATATTGGAGGCGAAAAGAGTACTACTTGATTTATTTATGAATGATACAATTTACCGTGTCAATTTTGGACGGTTTGAGAGAAATTGAAAATGTATCCCTGCTCTACGACTATTCCGAGCTCCAAAAAGGGAAAATAGATAATGGGAGTGAGGATATGGATATTTGATTCAGTTTGGAGGTAGAATCACTAAAATATATTAAATATTGAATAAGATATAAAATAAGAAAATTATTTTTTAAAAATTGGAAATGGGCCCAGGGGGTGACCCATTGCCTAAATAAGTAACCCCAATTCCCCATGATTATGAGTTATTAAGGGGAAAACGATATGGTAGTTTGAATATATCATTTGAGGCCATGTGTGAAGTTGAATGGGTGAAAACATTTGAGAAACAAATGAGTTATAAAAGAAACAAATTTGGTTTTTAAAACTGGAAATGGACTCACGGTTGCCTCAAATCATGAAGTAACCACCCTTTCTCCAAAAAATCCTAAAAAAGAAATGGGGAACCAAAATCAGGGTGTTTAAACATAGATGAAACTTAAAAACTCAACATTAATATCACACAAGACCCAAAAAAAAGTATCAGGATTTCAAATGAACTGGATCAAAACAAAGACATGAAAAACCGGGTGTGACAGTTCTCCCCACCATTAAAGCTTTCTGCCCCCAGAAAGCCATAACACTTTCCAGCTGAAAGATAAAAACCTAAATAATACATATCAACAAGATCCAACCTATCAATCTTGTGAAAAAACATTTTTCATCAACATAACTTAATCCTATTTCCCAAACAAGACACCATCTCACAACCACTTTGTGAAAATCAACTGAACGGTCAAGCCACCACATCCACAACCAAGCCACGAACCCGATTGTTGGGCCTTCTCGCTATGAAACAAATAATCACCAAAACTAAATAAAACTCAATAAAAATAATGCATCTAGGAGATTACATAATTGAATCCAGAACATTAATAAAAAACTAGCACTAAAGAAGTTCATTAGAGGAAAAATCAATAAGACCTGTGGTGGGTCTCCACACCATTAAAACCCAACTAGCAACGAAAAAAACAAGAACTCAACATTACCTCACTTTCAAAAGACAAAAATAACTCCCCCACAACAACCCACCAACCCAAGTTAATAGGATTGCAACATGAACATATAAACCACCCACTCCCTAACAGAGGGTATAAGAACATAGCCAACAATTTTTGCACGGATCCATACCCCCACCACTCGGAGAGGGGAGGGAAGGGGACACGATAATTTGTCCATTGGAACCACAAAAGAACCCAAGGAACAACCCAAATATCTCCATTTATGAATAGGTAACTCCAAGACCACACTCTATTTATAGAGGCGGTCCATAAAGGGACATTGATCTAAAACTCGCATCCATAAAGGCATAACCATAGACAATGTGTGAGGGGTAAGTCCACCACACTTGTTGTGATAAATGGAAATTCACAGTAATGAGGAACCACAATATAGACATAGGAACTACTTTACCATAAATTTGGATGCAGGAGACCGGTCAAGTGCCCCATAGCTTTATAGATTTCCTGACTGCGTGAAAAGATTCATGATAGAGAAAATATTTTAAATTAATTTATATTGAATATAATTGTTTTAAACCCACAAAATGGTTCCTCTAAGATGAATTGTTTCATTTTTATGATAATGGTTTTATTTTGAGCTGAATAGTAAAAATTGGCCATTTTAGATTTTTAATAGTTTTAAATTATTTCGGTAGTTTGGCCATAACATTATCTACACGGATCCAAATTGCAAAATTCTTTCTTTTCCAGATTATGAACATCCAGGGATTCATTTAATATATTTGGACCCAAATCTTAATCGGCCATATTGAAGCTCAAAATAAGCTCACAAGTTTTCTCAAGAAAACTGTTTTCAGTTCTGCCTAGTTTTGATGTGGGATCCATAAATCATCCTCTGTGGGCCCAAAGCTTATGAAATTCGGTGGGTGGACGCGAAAAGAGTTTTGGATCATCTTTAATGAAGGAAGCACCGATGGAATTGGACGTTAATGGGGTCATTAACTCACCCTAATCCAGAGGATTTAGTTTTGGAGAGTCTGACTGGACAGAATAAATTTTCATAGTAAAACGGCCATAACTCTCGGAATACATGTCCAAATTCACTGAGAGTTTTAGGAGACACGGCCAAGGGAATTATGAACAACATTCATGAAGGGCTAAACGCGTGAAGATGTCATTTAATGGGGCTAAAACGCGTCGTCATTCGGGGGAAACATTCTGGCTATAAAAGGAGGAGAGCTCCACCCTCTCAAGGCATCCATTCTCAAACCCAATTCCTTCCAGGACACCAAGAAGGAGAACTTTTCAGCTTTCCTTTTTATTTATTTTCTTTTTAATTGTTTTTTAATGCCTTCTTCTTCCCCATTCAACTCAATTACCCTTACCATGGTGGGGTAAACTTTTGGAGTGATTGGGGAAGGGTTGGTTTTCTACATTGTAATGCTTGAGTTTTGGATGCAATTGAATAAATTTCTTTATTCTTCAAAGTTGTTTTCAATTTATTATAGAGGATTTTATAATCAAGTGCGATCGTTCTTGAATATTAATTCCGTTATTTATTTTTTCCTTGGTAAAATAATCAATATCTCCCTCCACTAATTTCTGATTTATATACGATGGAATAAACCAGGAATTAGTGGTGAAGTACTCGACGATCGTCAGTACGTGTAAAAGGTGTAGTGAATGTTCTTGATTGTTTGGGATAAACAAAACCTGATTGGGTATTGCCCATTTAAATTAAAGATATTAAATACAATTATTTTACACATGGAAGGAGAGTTGACCAAACCAAGATATTGGTAAGGTTTTCTCTCACAATAATAATTTCACCAAGGAAGTGAGAGGAAACAATTGTGGAAACTCACTTTAATAAACTAAGAAGAAGAGGTTTGAATTAAATTGAACAAGGATAGCATTATAATTAGGGAACTGACCCTGATCTAATCACCCATTTAATTTCATAGTTTTTCAATCATTTGAATTTCAAATTTCCTTTCACAACATTTTTACCCCCGTTTTAAAGTGACAAACCATTTTGTGTGCACTCCTCTTCAAGAGACATCCTAGGTCAACCACATTACTACATTTTAACTTATGAAATAATTGTTTTGCCATGCCCTATTACAGGCGTGCGTCAAACTTGGCGCCGTTGCCGGGGAGGTAGTGCCGCAATATTTTTGTAAATTTTTGACTTTTTTTTTCATAAAAAAAACACAAATAAAATCGTTCCATAATGAATTCAAATGATTATTATTCTACATGGAATGAAAATTACTCACAGGTGCAAGAAGAAGTATACACTGAGGAGGCCCTCCAACGAAGATCTGATGCACTGATGATAATGTTCAAGTAGGTGGAAAGAGGCATAACAACATGGATCTAACCGGAAGATTTGATGTCCATGGTCAATGAACTCCAAGTTGACTTAAAATGATTCAAGGCCAAAAACGAAGTGCCACTGGTCTTCCCGAATTTTACTGAAGACATCCATGAAGTTGAATCCAAACTCTAGGTGGAGGAGCATGACTACCTACTTCCATCCAGCGATAATCAACTCCAAGAGGCACTTTCAAATCAAGAAGAGATTCAAGCTGAACCAACTCAGGGAGATGATAAATTTTTGAACTCAAATTCTTTTAATTTTTTTGAAACTAATTTGAGTATAACTCCAAATTGTTTTGAATTTTCAGAATCAGATGATTCCTATTATGCCCTAGAGGATGAAGAGACAAACGAAGATGCGCCTGTTGAGGAACACCTGGAGCTCCCAGAAGTCATGGAATATCTACTGGAGGAGCCCAATCATAAAGAGATCCAAGTTTCTGAGGATGAGGAAATAATACAAGAGGTCGAAGCCCCCATTAAGCTAGCACTGGAAGACAAGATAGTTTCACATGTTGCAACAAATGAGGAGGAGGCTCTGTACTTCATACTAACCCCACCATGCAAGGTGTACCACATTGAGAAGGGGGTGGATCTGGGGTACTCTATCTATGGAGTCCTCCTCAACAAGAACAATGAAATGAAAGCTGGGAAGAGCCACATGTGGTGGTTCAAATCAAAGAAACCTCACCCACCATCAGATTGGGGATAACTTATTAGAACTGCACCTCTGGAGGCAGTCAAAACCCAGGGCCCACTTGGGGGATTAAACCAAGATTTATCTTTTTCTTCTTATTCAATTTATATTTTCATTTCTTTTAATAAATTTCTTATGTTATGTTTTTACTTTTTTAGGTTTTCAAAGAGAAACACTTTGGAGCCAAACTCAACGTTGCATTGCCAATAAGTCAGGTTGTACCTATCTTTCACACTTTCTTGATGTTGTGATTAATTTGAAAATTTCCTTACATGATAAATCCACTTAAATGAATCGAGGACACTGCATCATTTAAGTGTGGGGGAGGGAACCTTTGTAGTATAGGATTTTTATTTGATGTTTGTTTTCAAAAATAAAAAAATAAAAAAATAAAAAAATGAGTGTTTTCAAACTTTTGTGTGTTTATTTTTCAATTTTTGGTGTAACTTTTGAGCTGAAATGATAATCAATACCATTTTTGAAAGCCATGTCAATGAGTGAACCAATCTATTTCATGAAACTGATCATAAATGAATGCTGAAATAACTTTGTTCCAAGTTCAAATCTTTTGGAAATTCATGAAAAGTACACTGATTTTTGAATCTCATGCCATATTTCACTGTCTATATCTTTGAAATAACTTTCCTGTGAGGATTCTGAACCATTTTTGTCATATTCTTTTCATTCACCTCATTTCTTGAGAGAACCAGACCATGCTTGCTTTAACCAGAATTTGATTTATTCCTTTCAAAACTTGAGGGTTGGGGTACGCGTGTTTTAAATGATTGAGGCATTTATTTTTTTTGAAGCCCCCATTTCAAAATAATCCTTTTCATTATGACCCACCTTTACATTTATCCTTCATTGTAGCCCCTAGTATCCAGGAATTTCCTGTTAGGTTAGCCACATTACAAGAAACTTTTCCCTATCATACCTGCTCTTGAAGTAAAATTGCATGATCTAGTTGAACTTAAGTGTGGGGGAAGATGTCTTGTGGTGTACTACCTCATTTGGTTATACTTTGGGTGGAAAATAAATTGTGGAAGAGCTGTGTGTGATGCTGAAAAATTATTCTGTTGAAATCTGTGCTTTTCTGGAGCTTTTATAAAAAGAGAATTTATGCCTTTCTGGAGCTTCCAATGTAAAAAGAAAGTTGTGCCTATCTGGAGCTTTAAAAAAAATTATGTTTGAAAAGATTGAAATGTTTGCTGCTGATCTGATTGAATGATGATGGAGCCTATTTTCAACAAAGGGGAAGTGAAGGATACCATATTTTAGTGAAAACTAGAATATTTCAATTTTGCTTCAATAATAGCCAAGCCTTCCTTTTTCAGCCTCAGAACTTTTAACATCTAAATCCTACCAACCGGAAGCCACAGAACAACCCTAAAAAGTCTTCATGAGAAACACATGTTCTTGACTCACATCGGGTGGAGAAGTAGGAATTTATCAAACCTATGGTGACTCTTGTGTGAGTTTGTATGAGAAAAGCCTTGTTCAGCTTTTACATTTGTGAGATGAGAGAAAATTCATGTGAGGTAGGTGTTTTGTGTGCATGGGATAAGAAATGAAGTGGAAATATATTAAAATAGTAAATGGAGAACTTGAAATAACGGTTTTTGATGAGGCATGATATCTTTTTGTTTCTTGAAATTGATTTGATTGATCTCACTAATATGTGTTTTGATTTTGATTTGATTTGATTTTTACTTGTCCTGGTGTCCAAGTGCAAAGTGTGGGGGAATTGATAGAGCAAATATTTTAAATTAATTTATGTTGAATATCATTGTTTTAAACCCACAAAATTGTTCCTCTAAGATGAATTGTTTCATTTTTATGATAATGGTGTTATTTTGAGCTGAATAGTAAAAATTGGCCATTTTAGATTTTTAACAGTTTTAAATTATTTCGGTAGTTTGGATATAATTTTATCTACACTGATCCAAATTAACAAATTCTTTCTTTTCCATATTCTACACATCCAGGGCTTCATTTAATATATTTGGACCAAAATCTGAATCGGCCATATTGAAGCTCAAAAGAAGCTCACACGTTTGCTCAAGAAAACTGTTTTCAGTTCTGCCTAGTTTTGATGTGGGATCCATAAATCATCCTCTGTGGGCCCAAAGCTTATGAAATTCGGTGGGTGGACGCCCAAGGAGTTTTTGATCATATTTAATGAAGGAATAACCGAGGTAATTGGCCGTTTATGGGGTCATTAACTCACCCTAATCTGGAAGATTTCGTTTTGGAGAGTCTGACTGGACAGAATAAATTCTCATAGGAAAACAACCATAACTCTCGGAATACATGTCCAACTCCGTTGAGATTTTGAGGAGACATGGAAAAGGGAATTATGAACAACATTCATGAAGGTCTCAACGCGTGAAGATGTCATTTAATGGGGCTACAACGCGTCGTCATTCGGGGGAAACATTCTGGCTATAAAAGGAGGAGAGCTCCGCCCTCTCAAGGCATCCATTCTCCACCCAATTCCTTCCGGGACACCAAGAAGGAGAACTTTTCAGCTTTCCTTTTTATTTATTTCCTTTTTCATTATTTTTTAATGCCTTCTTCTTCCCCATTCAACTCTATTACCCTTACCATGGTGGGGTAAACTTTTGGAGTGATTGGGGAAGGGTTGGTTTTCTACATTGTAATGCATGAGTTCTTGGATGCAATTGAATAAATTTCTTTCTTTTTCAAAGTTGTTTTCAATTTATTATAGCGGATTTTATAATCAAGTGCGATCTTTATTGAATATTAATTCCGTTATTGATTTTTGCCTTGGTAAAATAATCAATATCTCCCTCCACTAATTTCTGGTTTATATACGATGGAATAAACCAGGAATTAGTGGTGAAGTACTCGACGATCGTCAGTACGTGTAAAAGGTGTAGTGAATGTTCTTGATTGTTTGGGATAAACAAAACCCGATTGGGTATTGCCCATTTAAATTAAGGATATTAAATACCACTATTTTACACATGGAAGGAGAGTTGACCAAACCAAGATCTTGGTATGGTTTTCTCTCACAATAATAATTTCACCAAGGAAGTGAGAGGAAACAATTGTGGAAACTCACTGTAATCAACTAAGAAGAAGAGGTTTGAATTAAATTGAACAAGGATAGCATTATAATTAGGAAACTGACCCTGACCTAATCACCCATTTAATTTCATAGTTTTTCAATCATTTGAATTTCAAATTTCCTTTCACAACATTTTTACCCCCGTTTTGAAGTGACAAACCATTTTGTGTCCACTCCTCTGCAGGAGACATCCTAAGTCAACCACATTACTACATTTTAACTTAGGAAATAATTGTTTTGCCACGCCCTACGACAGGCGTGCGTCAAACTTGGCGCCGTTGCCGGGGAGGTAGTGCCGCAATATTTTTGTAAATTTTTGACATTTTTTTTCTTAAAAAAAACACAAATAAAATCTTTCCATAATGAATTCAAATGATAATTATTCTACATGGAATGAAAATTACTCACAGGTGCAAGAAGAAGTATACACTGAGGAGGCCCTCCAACGAAGAGCTGATGTACTGATGATAATGTTCAAGCAGGTGGAAAGAGGCATAACAACATGGATCTCACCGGAAGATTTGATGTCCATGGTCAATGACCTCCAAGTTGACTTAAAAAGATTCAAGGCCAAAAACGAAGTGCCACTGGTCTTCCTGAATTTTACTGAAAACATCCATGAAGTTGAATACACACTTGAGGTGGAGGAGCATCACTACCTACATCCATCCAGCGATAATCAACTCCAAGAGGCACTTTCAAATCAAGAAGTGATTCAAGCTGAACCAACTCAGGGAGATGATACATTTTTGAACTCAAATTATTTTAATTTTTTTGAAACTAATTTGAGTATAACTCCCAATTGTTTTGAATTTTCAGAATCAGATGACTCCTATTATGCCCTAGAGGATGAAGAGACAAACGAAGATGCGCCTGTTGAGGAACACCTGGAGATCCCAAAAGTCATGGAATATCTACTGGAGGAGCCAAATCATAAAGAGATCCAAGTTTCTGAGGATGAGGAAATAAAACCAGAGGTCGAAGACCCCATGAAGCTAGCACTGGAAGACAAGATAGTTGCACATGTTGCAACAAATGAGGAGGAGGCTCTGTACTTCATACTAACCCCACCAAGCACGGTGTACCACATTGAGAAGGGGGTGGATCTGGGGTACTCTATCTATGGAGTCCTCCTCAACAAGAACAATGAAATGAAAGCTGGGAAGAGCCACATGTGGTGGTTCAAGTCAAAGAAACCTCACCCACCATCAGATTGGGGATAACTTATTAGAACTGCCCCTCTGGAGTCAGTCAAAACCCAGGGCCCACTTGGGGGATTAAACCAAGATTTATATTTTTCTTCTTATTCAATTTCTATTTTCATTTCTTTTAATAAATTTCTTATGTTATGTTTTTACTTTTTTAGGTTTTCAAATAGAAACACTTTGGATCCAAACTCAACGTTGCATTGCCAATAAGTCAGGTTGTACCTCTCTTTCACACTTTCTTGATGTTGTGATTAATTTGAAAATTGCCTTACATGTTAAATCCACTTAAATGCATCGAGGACACTGCATCATTTAAGTGTGGGGGAGGGAACCTTTGTAGTATAGGATTTTTATTTGATGTTTGTTTTCAAAAATAAAAAAAAAATAAAAAAAAAATGAGTGTTTTCAAACTATTGTGTGTTTATTTTTCAATTTTTGGTGTAACTTTTGAGCTGAAATGATAATCAATACCATTTTTGCAACCCATGTCAATGAGTGAACCAGTCTATTTCATGAAACTGATCTTAAATGAATGCTGAAATAACTTTGTTTCAAGTTCAAATCATTTGGAAATTCATGAAAAGTACACTGATTTTTGAATCTCATGCGATATTTCACTATCTATATCTTTGAAATAACTTTCCTGTGAGGCTTCTGAACCATTTTTGTCATATTATTTTCATTCACCTCATTTCTTGAGAGAACCAGACCATGCTTGCTTTAACCATAATTTGATTTATTCCTTTCAAAACATGAGGGTTGGGGTACGCGTGTTTTAAATGATTGAGGCATTTATTTTGTTTGAAGCCCCCTTTTCAAAATAATCATTTTCATTATGGCCCACCTTTACATTTATCCATCATTGTATCCCCTAGTATCCATGAATTTCCTGTTAGGTTAGCCACATTACAAGAACATTTTCCCTATCATACCTGCTCTTGAAGTAAAATTGCTTGATCTAGTTGAACATAAGTGTGGGGAAAGATGTCTTGTGGTGTACTACCTCATTTGGTTATACTTTGGGTGGAAAATAAATTGTGGAAGAGCTGTGTGTGATGCTGAAAAATTATTATGTTGAAAGCTGTGCCTTTTCTGGAGCTTTTATGAAAAGAGAAGCTGTGCTTTTCTGGAGCTTCCAATGTAAAAAGAAAGTTGTGCCTATCTGGAGCTTTAAAAAAAATTATGTTTGAAAAGATTGAAATGTTTGCTGCTGATCTGATTGAATGATGATGGAGCCTATTTTCAACAAAGGGGAAGTGACGGAGACCATATTTTAGTGAAAACTAGAATATTTCAATTTTGCTTCAATAAGAGCCAAGCATTCCTTTTTCAGCCTCAGAACTTTTAACATCTAAATCCTACCAACCGGAAGCCACAGAACAACCCTGAAAAGTATTCATGATAAACACATGTTCTTGACTCACATCAGGTGGAGAAGTAGGAATTTATCAAACCTATGGTGACTCTTGTGTGAGTTTGTATGAGAAAAGCCTTGTTCAGCCTTTACATTTGTGAGATGAGAGAAAATTCATGTGAGGTAGGTGTTTTGTGTGCATGGGATAAGAAATGAAGTGGAAATATATTAAAATATTAAATGGAGAACTTGAAATAACAGTTTTTGATGAGGCATGATATCTTTTTGTTTCTTGAAATTGATTTGATTGATCTCACTGATATGTGTTTTGATTTTGATTTGATTTGATTTTTACTTTTCCAGGAGTCCAAGTGCTAAGTGTGGGGGAATTGATAGAGAAAATATTTTAAATTAATTTGTATTGAATATAATTGTTTTAAACCCACAAAATTGTTCCTCTAAGATGAATTGTTTCATTTTTATGATAATGGTGTTATTTTGAGCTGAATAGTAAAAAATGGCCATTTTAGATTTTTAACAGTTTTAAATTATTTCGGTAGTTTGGACATAACATTATCTACACTGATCCAAATTGAAAACATCTTTCTTTTCCAGATTCTACACATCCAGGGCTTCATTTAATATATTTGGACCAAAATCTGAATCGGACATATTGAAGCTCAAAAGAAGCTTACACGTTTGCTCAAGAAAACTGTTTTCAGTTCTGCCTAGTTTTGATGAGGGATCCATAAATCATCCACTGTGGGCCCAAAGCTTATGAACTTTGGTGGGTGGACGCGAAAGGAGTTTTGGATCATTTTTAATGAAGGAATAACCGAGGGAATTGGCCGTTTATGGGGTCATTAACTCACCCTAATCCGGAGGATTTCGTTTTGGAGAGTCTGACTGGACAGAATAAATTATCATAGTAAAATGGTAATAACTCTCGGAATACATGTCCAAGTCCACTTAGATTTTGAGGAGACACGGCCAAGGGAATTATGAACAACATTCATGAAGGGCCAACGCGTGAATATGTCATTTAATGGGGCTACAACGCGTCATCATTCGGGGGAAACATTCTGGCTATAAAAGGAGGAGAGCTCCATCCTCTCAAGGCATCCATTCTCCACCCAATTCCTTCCGGGACACCAAGAATGAGAACTTTTCAGCATTCCTTTTTATTTATTTTCTTTTTCATTGTTTTGTAATGCCTTCTTCTTCACCATTCAACTCTATTACCCTTACCATGGTGGGGTAAACGTTTGGAGTGATTGGGGAAGGGTTGGTTTTCTACATTGTAATGCTTGAGTTCTTGGATGCAATTGAATAAACTTCTTTCTTCTTCAAAGTTGTCTTCAATTTATTATAGCGGATTTTATAATCAAGTGCAATCTTTCTTTAATATTAATTCCATTATTGATTTTTGCCTTGGTAAAATAATCAATATCTCCCTCCACTAATTTCTGGTTTATATACGATGGAATAAACCAGGAATTTGTGGTGAAGTACTCGACGATCGTCAGTACATGTAAAAGGTGTAGTGAATGTTCTTGATTGTTTGGGATAAACAAAACCCGATTGGGTATTGCCCATTTAAATTAAGGATATTAAATACAACTATTTTACACATGGAAGGAGAGTTGACCAAACCAAGATCTTGGTAAGGTTTTCTCTCACAATAATAATTTCACCAAGGAAGTGAGAGGAAAAAATTATGGAAACTCACTTTAATCAACTAAGAAGAAGAGGTTTGAATTAAATCGAACAAGGATAGAATTATAATTAGGAAACTGACCCTGACCTAATCACCCATTTAAATTCATAGTTTTTCAATCTTTTCAATTTCAAATTTCCTTTCACAACATTTTTACCCCCGTTTTAAAGTGACAAACCATTTTGTGTGCACACATCTTCAGGAGACATCCTAGGTCAACCACATTACAACATTTTAACTTAGGAAATAATTGTTTTGCCATGCCCTACGACAGGCGTGCATCAAACTTGGTGCCGTTGCCGGGGAGGTAGTGCCGCAATATTTTTTTAAATTTTTGACATTTTTTTTCTTAAAAAAAACACAAATAAAATCTTTCCATAATGAATTAAAATGATTATTATTCTACATGAAATGAAAATTACTCACAGGTGCAAGAAGAAGTATACACTGAGGAGGCCCTCCAACGAAGAGCTGATGCACTGATGATAATGTTCAAGTAGCTGGAAAGAGGCATAACAACATGGATCTCACCGGAAGATTTGATGTCCATGGTCAATGAACTCCAAGTTGACTTAAAAAGATTCAAGGCCAAAAACGAAGTGCCACTGGTCTTCCCGAATTTTACTGAAGACATCCATGAAGTTGAATCCAAACTCGAGGTGGAGGAGCATGACTACCTACATCCATCCAGCGATAATCAACTCCAAGAGGCACTTTCAAATCAAGAAGAGATTCAAGCTGAACCAACTCAGGGAGATGATACATTTTTGAACTCAAATTCTTTTAATTTTGTTGAAACTAATTTGAGTATAACTCCCAATTGTTTTGAATTTTCAGAATCAGATGACTCCTATTATTCCCTAGAGGATGAAGAGACAAACGAAGATGCGCCTGTTGTGGAACACCTGGAGCTCCCAGAAGTCATGGAATATCTACTGGAGGAGACCAATCATAAAGAGATCCACGTTTCTGAGGATGAGGAAATAATACAAGAGGTCGAAGCCCCCATGAAGCTAGCACTGGAAGACAAGATAGTTGCACATGTTGCAAAAAATGAGGAGGAGGCTCTGTACTTCATACTAACCCCACCATGCATGGTGTACCACATTGAGAAGGGGGTGGATCTGGGGTACTCTATCTATGGAGTCCTCCTCAACAAGAACAATGAAATGAAAGCTGGGAAGAGCCACATGTGGTGGTTCAAATCAAAGAAACCTCACCCACCATCAGATTTGGGATAACTTATTAGAACTGCCCCTCTGGAGGCAGTCAAAACCCAGGGCCCACTTGGGGGATTAAACCAAGATTTATCTTTTTCTTCTTATTCAATTTCTATTTTCATTTCTTTTAATAAATTTCTTATGTTATGTTTTTACTTTTTTAGGTTTTCAAAGAGAAACACTTTGGAGCCAAACTCAATGTTGCATTGCCAATAAGTCAGGTTGTACCTCTCTTTCACACTTTCATGATGTTGTGATTAATTTGAAAATTGCCTTACATGTTAAATCCACTTAAATGCATCTAGGACACTGCATCATTTAAGTGTGGGGGACGGAACCTTTATAGTATAGGATTTTTATTTGATGTTTGTTTTCAAAAAAAAAATGAGTGTTTTCAAACTTTTCTGTGTTTATTTTTCAATTTTTGGTGTCACTTTTGAGCTGAAATGATAATCAATACCATTTTTGAAACCCATGTCAATGAGTGAACCAGTCTATTTCATGAAACTGATCTTAAATGAATGCTGAAATAACTTTGTTTCAAGTTCAAATCTTTTGGAAATTCATGAAAAGTACACTGATTTTTGAATCTCATGCCATATTTCACTGTCTATATCTTTGAAATAACTTTCCTATGAGGCTTCTGAACCATTTTTTTCATATTCTTTTCATTCACCTCATTTCTTGAGAGAACCAGACCATGCTTTCTTTAACCAGAATTTGATTTGTTCCTTTAAAAACTTGAGGGTTGGGGTACGCGTGTTTTAAATGATTGAGGCATTTATTTTGTTTGAAGCCCCCTTTTCAAAATAATCCATTTCATTATGGCCCACCTTTTCATTTATCCTTCATTGTAGCCCCTAGTATCCATGAATTTCCTGTTAGGTTAGCCACATTACAATAAATTTTCCCTATCATACCTGCTCTTGAAGTAAAATTGCATGATCTAGTTGAACTTAAGTGTGGGGGAAGATGTCTTGTGGTGTACTACCTCATTTGGTTATACTTTGGGTGGAAAATAAATTGTGGAAGAGCTGTGTGTGATGCTGAAAAATTATTCTGTTGAAAGCTGTGCCTTTTCTGGAGCATTTATGAAAAGAGAAGTTGTGCCTTTCTGGAGCTTCCAATGTAAAAAGAAAGTTGTTCCTATCTGGAGATTTAAAAAAAATTATTTTTGAAAATATTGAAATGTTTGCTGCTGATCTGATTGAATGATGATGGAGCCTATTTTCAACAAAGGGGAAGTGAAGGAGACCATATTTTAGTGAAAACTAGAATATTTCAATTTTGCTTCAATAAGAGCCAAGCCTTCCTTTTTCAGCCTCAGAACTTTTAACATCTAAATACTACCAACCGGAAGCCACAGAACAACCCTGAAAAGTCCTCATGAGAAACACATGTTCTTGACTCACATCGGGTGGAGAAGTAGGAATTTATCAAACCTATGGTGACTCTTGTGTGAGTTTGTATGAGAAAAGCCTTGTTCAGCCTTTACATTTGTGAGATGAGAGAAAATTAATGTGAGGTAGGTGTTTTGTGTGCATGGGATAAGAAATGAAGTGGAAATATATTAAAATCTTAAATGGAGAACTTGAAATAACAGTTTTTTATGAGGCATGATATCTTTTTGTTTCTTGAAATTGATTTGATTGATCTCACTGATATGTGTTTTGATTTTGATTTGATTTGATTTTTACTTGTCCAGGTGTCCAAGTGCAAAGTGTGGAGGAATTGATAGAGCAAATATTTTAAATTAATTTATATTGAATATCATTGTTTTAAACCCACAAAATTGTTCCTCTAAGATGAATTGTTTCATTTTTATGATAATGGTGTTATTTTGAGCTGAATAGTAAAAATTGGCCATTTTAGATTTTTAACAGTTTCTAATTATTCCGGTAGTTTGGCCATAACATGATCTAAACTGATCCAAATTGAAAACTTTTTTCTTTTCCAGATTCTACACATCCAGGGCTTCATTTAATATATTTGGACCAAAATCTGAATCGGCCATATTGAAGCTCAAAAGAAGCTCACACGTTTGCTCAAGAAAACTGTTTTCAGTTCTGCCTAGTTTTGATGTGGGATCCATAAATCATCCACTGTGGGCCCAAAGCGTATAAAATTAGGTGGGTGGACGCGAAAGGAGTTTTGGATCATCTTTAATGAAGTAAGGACCGAGGTAATTGGCCGTTTATGGGGTCATTAACTCACCCTAATCCGGAGGATTTCGTTTTGGAGAGTGTGACTGGACAGAATAAATTCTCATAGTAAAACGGTCATAACTATCGGAATACATGTCCAAATCCGGTGAGATTTTGAGGAGACACGGCCAAGGGAATTATGAACAACATTAATGAAGGGCTAAACGCGTGAATATGTCATTTAATAGGGATACAACGCGTAGACATTCGGGGGAAACATTCTTTCTATAAAAGGAGGAGAGCTCCACCCTCTCAAGGCATCCATTCTCCACCCACTTCCTTCCAGGACACCAAGAAGGAGAACTTTTAAGCTTTCCTTTTTATTTATTTTCTTTTTCATTATTTTGCAATGCCTTCTTCTTCCCCATTCAACACGATTACCCTTACCATGGTGGGGTAATCTTTTGGAGTGATTGGGGAAGGGTTGGTTTTCTACATTGTAATGCTTGAGTTCTTGGATGCAATTGAATAAATTTTTTTTCTTCAAAGTTGTTTTCAATTTATTATAGCGGATTTTATAATCAAGTGCGATCGTTCATGAATATTAATTCCGTTATTGATTTTTGCCTTGTTAAAATAATCAATATCTCCCTCCACTAATTTCTGGTTTATATACGATGGAATAAACCAGGAATTAGTGGTGAAGTACTCGACGATCGTCAGTACGTGTAAAAGGTGTAGTGAATGTTTTTGATTGTTTGGGATAAACAAAACCCAATTAGGTATTTCCCATTTAAATTAAGGATATTCAATACAACTATTTTAAACATGGAAGGAGAGTTGACCAAACCAAGATCTTGGTAATGTTTTCTCTCACAATAATAATTTTACCAAGGAAGTGAGAGGAAACAATTGTGGAAACTCACTTTAATCAACTAAGAAGAAGAGGTTTGAATTAAATTGAACAAGGATACCATTATAATTAGGAAACTGACCCCGACCTAATCACCCATTTAATTTCATAGTTTTTCAATCATTTGAATTTCAAATTTCCTTTCACAACATTTTTACCCCCGTTTTAAAGTGACAAACCATTTTGTGTGCACTCCTCTTCAGGAGACATCCTAGGTCAACCACATTACTACATTTTAACTTAGGAAATAATTGTTTTTCCATGCACTACGACAGGCGTGCGTCACTTCACTCTGAGGCCTATGGCAGGATCCCTAAATCATGAAGTATCTGCTGCCCCGGAGTCAAGTGATAAGTATCACCCCACTCAAAAAAAACGTACTCAACCAAACACATTCATCTAAATATGAACTCATATATATATATATATATGAAAATTTTATCTCACTTGGAATGAGGAGAATAACGGACAAAAAATACGATGAAATGCATCAACATCAACGAACACAATTGTTATGTCCATAAGATTTATCACGAACTGGAAGAACTTTAAATTGATCCTAAACAGCTCTCTATTTAAACTAACTGGATGAGGAATTATTTTAAGAGGTGGATCTATCTTTTGAAACATGAGAAATAATCCATAGGTTTACTATTTTGAAATATTTCAAATATAGAACTATCTGTGGCCACATCACAAAATCCAACACATCTTTAGAAACCTATAGAAAATTACTCCAAAACCGAGCCTCCAACAAGATCCCATATCAATATGCAACAAGAGTATGAATTCTAGATCATAAGAAATCATACTGAATAGAAAAAACTTCTAAGAAATAAGATAAACCATCCACATAACCTTCACTTCAAAACAAACACCACAATTATTTAGCTAAAAACACTTATGAAAAAAAACTAACTTGGTGGATTTTCACATTCAC
This sequence comes from Viscum album, assembly GCA_963277665.1. Lineage (NCBI taxonomy): Eukaryota > Viridiplantae > Streptophyta > Magnoliopsida > Santalales > Viscaceae > Viscum > Viscum album. The sequence goes on along the minus strand of OY728131.1, from coordinate 1,651,957,422 downwards.
CAATGGTGTTTCATGAAGTATCACTCACATGAACATTTACGTGCCACCAAAAGAACACAAAAACCATTCCATATATTCCATCCTTCCATATATCAATAAAACAATGAATGTTAGAACCCATGAAAACAGCAAAGGCTAATACAAAACAACATCATTCCAAAAATCATATACCATCAAAATGAACACCAACCACCAAGTCAAAAATGCTTTTCATATTGTACAAAATAAACCACAGTTAAACAAGAACCACTTGATTAAAAAAAATATTTCATTTAATATAACTTACAAAAACAACCATTATATTCCAAATATCCCTACCCCATTTTAAAAAAAATTCAGCAAGGTCTCGTTTCATAATCTGATAACCACAAAAGCCAAAACCCCTTTCCAGAAAAACACAATCCACACAAAACCTAATTTCCAAAACATATTCATCAGATTTAAAAACTTTTCAACAGCCCAAAACACCCCATTTAAAACAATGTTTCATAATTACATTCAAATGAGTAACACTTTCAAAACATTTTATTTCAACAAACCACAAGTTTAGATTTGGGAAAATCTAATGTCGTTAAATCATTTCCACTTCCTCCCCAATTTTTTTTAAAAAACACAACCTTACCAAAACCATTCTTATATTGAATTTTTGAAAACCCATTTTATACTTTTACAAATCCAATCTTCCCTTTAAAACCCATTTCCTTAATTCTCACACAAGGATTTTTAAAACAAGAATTCATAATTCATGAAAGGTCCATGAAACCCACAATAGGGAACTAGTGTTGGTGGGTGACATGACCATATGGTTGGAGGCCACATGTTAAACAGAACACCAACACAGAGAGACTTATTAGGTCCATGCCCAGGCTCCACATTGCTTTCTAGGCCCTGCGAGCTCACAGATGCCATTAGTCAGACTCCCCTTGTCATATCCCAACTCCAAAAAATTTGCAAGAACAAAGGACACTAATAAAACCAGACATCCCATAGAAACTTGAGAATCGGAACGGGTATGAGTTCGGGACGCTCTTAACACACTTACCCATAAAGTTCCAAAAATCCTACTCTATCTACCTTATCATCCCCAAATAACAAGGGCACTCTAAAAAATTGTCTTCTAAGAGCCTACTTCCTCTGATTCCATTTTTTCAAGAACCAGCCTGAGTCAACCCTGAACGGGTCACCCAGGCCAGCCCACGACAAGTCCTGAAAGAAATTACCGATCCTCACCAGATGGAGAAAAGAACCAATGGAATCAATATTGTACACAAGGGAATTATTTAGACCATATATAGACAATCAAACAAACAACAGAAATAAATGGACAACCCAAAAAAAACATTTATATAAAAATTGAACTGGATATTTTTTGAACAAGAAATTCAAAGTACAACTTAACCAAAAACTAAAATGACCATAATAGTTAACCAACAAACTCCATCTGACCCAGCTGGTCACTCACCAATAAAATGATCAAACATCACCCAAGTTGATCAAACTCGAGCAGAAACCGACACAAGGGATAAAAACAGAAGACGACTATAGGCGCGAGTATTAAAACACTGTAGGTTAGCCCGATATTTTATTCCCAATGAACATACTTTAAAATAAAGGAAAAATCAATTTATAGTTTTAAATACAATATATAAATGTATTTTTTTCAAATGAGGTTCCATGCTATAATAATTATTAGACAAAAGCATGCATGTTTAATAAACAAAAATGCAAGTAACAATTTTTCAAAGAGGTGCAACGTAAAATAAAAAATTGTTTCAAGGAGGGAGACTGTAACGATTGTAAAATTTTAAATAAATAACACACTCAACTTAATTTACCAAAAAAACACATTTTATGCTGATGGTGACTACAAAATAGCCTATGAGCATAACTCATGGGAACACCCCTAGGCACTAGTTAGTTATGATCCCCAGGTACCTCATATCTCGGTGAAAGTAACCATAATAAATATCAATTCTCGTGCACACGAGACACTAGTAGGGATCATAACCATAAACTAGTGGTCCCCCAACATCATCATAATCATATTTTATTTAGTGTTCTCATAATCAAACTTGCTACCTGAAACAGAGGTCAAACCACACAGAATCACTAGCATACTAGTACACGTCCGCCCACCAAGATACCCGTGATTCCCTTTAGTGCTCAATCAAGTTACACATATTATAAAATAAACATTTCACATCTAAATTCCATTCAAAAACAATAAAAAGACAAACATCCCATAAAAAATCTTCGCATTTATTTAATGAATCAATAAACTAATACAAATTTTCGTAAAACAATTTCAAGGATTGTATTGAGGCTTTGCACATAAAACTCATTCAAAAACACTATTTGAAATATAAACACACAACAATACCATACCCAACCATATTTGGTATCCTTATAAACATTTAAGAAAATAATTTCATGGAATATAAAACAATTCCAATTTGCACAACATGGTATTTACAAGTAAAACACTCATTCTTCATTATTAGGAATGTCCAAACAGGCCTTTAAATTTTTTTCCAAAACTAACATTTGAAAAATATATGAATTACAGTTTTTTAAAGATGAGTATACACACCATATAAAGTATCATAAAACATTCATATATCCCATAAAACACTCAGGTTACATATCCAAAACACAACCATTTTCATAAGAATGGGAAACAGGCCATTTTCTGGCAACTCGGGCCAAAACATGTTGTAAACCAAAACCCATTTATTTTTAAAACCAAATAAAAATTCTAAATAAATAAAATGATACAAAATTTTTTTACATGCTTTCAATGAATTTATAAATCCAAACAAATCATTTTAAATTTCACTAGACACATAAAAGCCAACCGGGCAATTTACTGAGCATGTGGCATGCACTCTTTAAAAAAACAACATATGTTATGCACTTAAAAAGGGATAAAATACCATAATAATGACATAATTTTATTCAATATTTGAAACATATTAAAAATAATATAAACCAAGTACATAATCTCATGGAATGATTTATCAAACAATAGGAGTTAACATTTATACCAAAACAACTATATTTTTAACAAAATAAGTCATAAAACCTAATTTGCACACAAAACCTTTAAAAAAAGGTTTCAAAATATCTCATATAACATAAATAAGGTTATAACAGTATTCTAATTATGAAACATAAATGATAAAGGCTTGTGAAAAGGAAATCCTACCTCAAATCCTTAGGGTAATGGAAACGCACTCCCAAAATCACCATCTAAGGGTTTACAAACCCAAAACCTGTGAAGACCAGACCCAAATGAATAAAAACCACATAAAAAATCATATAATAACATAACCCTAATTCTTACCGGATTAGGGGAGATTATAAAACCATGAAATAATGAAAGGAGGAAGAAGATGGGGGATAAAAAAAAGAAGAAATATCACTTTTTCAACTAGAAAACACTTTGTATTCCATTATATATGCACCCATAGATAAAAAGGAATGGATTGGAACATCTTTGAGAAACTCATAAGGTATGGAAGAATGAGGGAAAGAATACTGGTGGCCAAAAGAGTACAAATTTATTTATTTATGAACGATACAATTTACCTTGTCAATTATAGACGATTTGAGAGACATTGAGAATGTTTCCCCACTCCATGACTATTCTGAGATCAAAATAGGAAAAATAGATAATTGGAATGAGGATAGGGATATTGGAATCGTGTGGGAGGTAGAATCATTGAAAAATATTTAATATTTAATTAGATATAAAATAAAAAAATTAATTTTTCAAAATTGGAAATGGACCCATGGGCTGGCCCAATGCCTAAATAAGTAACCACAATTCAACATTATTATGAAATATTAAGGGGTAAAAAGGATTTTCTAGTTTTAATATATCATCTGAGGCCATTTGGGAAGTAGAATGGGTGAAAAAGTTTTAAAAAGGAGCTATAAAAGATACAAATTTGGTTTTTAAAACTGGAAATGCGCTCATGGTTGGCCCAAATCACGAAGTAACCACCCTTTCTACAAAAACTACTAAACGAGCAATGGGGAACCCAAATTAGGTTTATTAGACATATTAGAAACATAAAAACTCAACATTAATCTCACACATGACCCAGGAAAAGTATTGGGATTTCAAATGAAACAGATCAAAATAAAGACATGAAAAACATGGTGTGACAGACATCATCTTCTGGTGCTTCAACTCCTCCTGGTTGGCCGTCACTTTTCTAGGTTAAAGTTATGGGGTTTTCTAGGCTATAGACAGGCTGAGTTAGGGTGACCCCTTTTCCCCAATCCTTTTCATTCTATCTCAGGATGTCCTCAGTTGACACCTGCACAGGGGAACCAACAGTGGGGAGGTCATGGCTTGTCGTAGAAGAAGGAGAGCTTCCCCTATTTCTCATTTGATGTTCACAAATGGAAAATTTATCTTCATTAATTTTAGTTGAATTTATATCAATGGCCTCAATAGTGTTATGTAATATTACTACTTCTAGAGTGGTAAGGTCATCAAAAAGGCCAAAAGCAACTTCATCATACCTAACGGCTACACCGCTTCTCCGATACGTGTTATTCACCAAATTTTGGATATGCACAGAGGTTCCTTCCCCATGGAATACATGGGTGCCCATATTTATCTAGGGAGACTCCACATATGTGAATTATATTCCATTTTCAATAGGATTACCAAATGGATTCTCAACTGGAATAACATCCTCCTCTCATTTGGGGGATGGATAATGCTGGTTAATAGTGTACTTCATTCCACACTCATCTGCTCTCTCTCATTAATAAAATCTACCAAGAGTATCATTAACATGATTTATATGATCCTTGATAGTTTTATCTGGGATCTACGTTCAGAGGGTAGGCATCGCTGGTCTTCCTAGGATAGGGTGTTGAGGCCAACTAGCGAAGGCAGTATCAATGTTCACCGGATTGAAGATATGATCATGTGAATGCATGAAAATATATCGTGGTTCTGGAAAAGTACACTCTATGGGGAATTACCATGTAAGATATGAGCTTAGGGACTTTGGCTAGTTATTTAACCCTTTATTTCTTAACTGGAACCGCAGACTAGATAGATCATGGGGAGGGGGCAACATTTTATGGGATCACAACTGGGCCAGGACCATCCTTGGCTTTCGGGGGTGCACGGGCACACTGATCACCTTCAAGGAGTCTAGTTCACACCTGACCATCATCGAATCAGTCAAGGTAGAAGAAAAATGTTATACCTTCAACCTTATTGAGATCAACTCCGAACTGAACTGATGCATCTTCTATTCCTTTGCGTTAGGGTATTTTTCTTCACAAGACTTTTGGTGCTCTCTATCCCCCGTTGATCATAGAAACATGTAGAATGAGATCCTCTGGTCCAATGGCACTCTGATCAAACAGAACATTCTCACCTAGAGGCTTTGACATAAGTCCATTCCCATAGATGAAAAAATTCGGTGTTTTGGCATCTCATTTCCTTCAAGGTGTCATTGTTGTTCAGATTTCTAGGAGGAGAGCGTGGGTCACCTGTTATTTCAAGGAGAATAGGATAGGATAGTGTGGCAACATTTTGGCGAGTTCATAGCAATCTCTGATAACTGCATGGTTGGAATAACATTTCTGTATCAATGGTTTAATGGTGTCGAGGAGAGGGGCCATAAGAATATGGGACACACCATGGTCTTCCATGCTAGCTATTGGTCTATTTGGAAAGTGAGGAGAAAGGCTCAACATAAAGGGACTATCGCTTCTGACCATGGAATCGTATTTCATACTATGTTCCTCATCATAGACTTGATAAGATCCTATATCAAATAGAAGAAGGTTCCTACTCTCCAATGACTTGAGACACACATTAATAGTTCTTTTTCAGGTAATATCAATAGTATAGGCAATTGGGTTTTTTGTTCACCCCCCAACAGAGGGATCAAACTGAATTCAGATGGGTTATACAGCATGAAGGTTATTCGAGGAGGTTGGGTGATGCAAAACCCTTTCGGGTCGGTCATCATGGATTTCTATGGCTGCTTGGGGTGCGGTTCTGCTCTCTAGAATGAGGCCAAGGTGATGTTGTGGGGACTCTAACTTTGTCTTTAAAAATGGATCATTTTATCAGATGTTGAAACTAATTCCCAAATCCTCAACAATGCCTTGAAAGGATCCGGTTCCATTCCATGGTCTATCTTCTACATTACAAGGGAGTGCAGGGGAATGATCAGCAGAAACATCAGTGTAGTCCACACTTGGCATGAGGGGAATAATGTCATGGACCGCCTTGCTTCTCTCGACATCCCTAGTCCAGCCCAATTTTTTTTCGTACTTCTTTCACCATGAATATGTAGGAGGTCAACTTGGTTCAAGGGGATTCCCTTGGCCTCCACTATTTTTGGCCTCCTTAGGCTTGTCGTTTGGGGTGCTTTCAGCCCATTTTATTTTTTTTGTGCTCGCTTTCATGGAATAAAATTTAGATGATGCTGATGATTGTTACTAACTCTGATAACATTTTCTTCTTTGATGTTTTGTAGTTTTATCTAATGGAGTGAAATATAAGGAACATGATTAATGTTGAATGTGATGGATAATTTTCTAATGATAAGTCAAATGGAATTACCAATAAAGTGAAGGATGTTGTGATGATGGTTAATTAGTTTTAAAGGAAAATGATCAACAATTTGTACCTTAACCAACTCTTGCACTCACCAAAGAGGAAAATTAGATCTTCGTTGAGAGTTCAGGTAATGGATACCATGGAGGAAAGAATATTTTTCCCTGTGGGTCAAGAACGTGGAATGAATAACCTTAGTGAATATCTTAGAGTAACAAGAAGGTGTTTTGACTCTGGAAAAGGAGGACCCAAATAATGTAACTACAAATGGAAGATGAAGAGTTTATTAAACCCAATGGATGAGAATTTGGCCTTCCTACAGTATTTTCAATTGATCATTGAATTAAATATGGAAAGTATGGGAATTATGAAAATAAATGTCCTATGTGGAAGGATTGTGTAGAGAATAATAAAGGTGGTCCAATTAATGGTTTGGATACTAATAATAAAGAGACCATGAATGACATATGAATGGTATGTGTTGTTTTAATAGTATTGTTGATAAGAATGATTAAATTGAGTTTTATAAATATTATGACATGATTTGTATCTCATATTCCAAGAAAGAGGAATTAAGGAATAAGTTGATAAATCATGAGTAATGGTTAAAGAAATAAATTGGATTATAGAATTTTATATGTTATGGAATTAAAATATTATATTATACAAATCATAAAATATATAATTTTTTCAGAATAATTTATTTTATAATTTAGAAGGATATGTTTAATGGTATTGGTGACCTAGAAAAGTGATTTCATGGGTAGATGATAATTTGAATAAGGAATGAAAACCCTTAATATGTTCCGTAGTTTGAGATAATGATGTATGGATAAAGATATGTCAGATATGAATAATTAAATTGGACGATACTGATCACCTTGGAATCAATTAAGGATTTGTTGATAAGAGGTTTCTACAATCATGGATGGATAATAAAACTTTTTTGGATGTACAGAATATATCAAATATACATAAGAATAATAAAAAATGAATTTTATTCATAAGGATCATAGGTAATTCAAGTCATTTACATGTTTTAATTGAATGTACGATGAGGATATTCACATGTTTGGAATTTAACATCCAAGAGATGTGTTTTCATATATTGGGGACTGATGTTAAAATGATTTTGTGACCATATTTCTACTAATTTATATTTTCAACATTTAGAAGGGTTATATGTTTAACCATTCATGAAAAGTTTTATTTAAACTTTTAAGGATGTATTCATGCAGTGAGATTCTATTGAAAGCCTTGGTTAAAATGAAAATTTAGTGATTAACATTTTTTCAAGGATGCCCATCATATTTTGAAAATTATACTAGTGTTGTATTAGAAAAGGACATCATGTTTGTTGGCTGATAAATAATCAAGTCCAGGAAGTCCGAGGGTCTTGAACCAATGGCCAAGGTAATTTAAGAGATTCACACATAACACTAGCCTACGTGATTTCCTGGTTAATGTATAATTATTTTTAATTTATAAATATTAATTATTAAATAGTAGAGTTACATTTTATTTTTAAAGAATAATGTATTAACCATATCGATTTTTAATAATATTTATATAAAAATAGTTATACATTATATTCATTTATGGTCTTTAAGATTTAAAAATATTGTATTTTAGTACTTTAGACATCAATGTTAATTTCTTGAAATGCATTTCATGAAGTAATTGTTGATTTAGAAATTGATAAAATCACAAAAAAGAATTAATTTTTTTTATAGAAATATATAAAGTATTTATATTTCCTTATATTATTGGTCAATAAATGAATTACTCAATGATAGTGTAATGATAAAAAATCTTTTTTCCCTAATACATTAATTTTTTTAACTAATGGCCTTTTAAATGATAATAGGTTTATGACATTGAGGTCCCCATATTTTCTTCGATTATTTACTTGTTGTTTATTTATTAACTCAATCACAACCTATAAATATTTATGTTTTCCCTCCATGTCCAATCATCACTACCAAGATATGTTCTCCTCTAAGGAAACCTGCATATATGTCACATTGGGTAATCATTATGGTCCCAAAAATCCATTTTAAAGGGATGTTTTAGTATTTATTTTTACGATGTGGGTTTCTATGAATCAAACTTTCAAGTATTAAACCCTTGATAACCTAGAAGAATTTCAGGGGATAAAATCATTTTAATGGAAGTAGAATGTAACTCCATGATATTTTATGAAATATTGTTTTTAAAATTATTTAATATTTTTTATATTTTTCATTTCACGCAATACTAAAAATTTATTATTTTATATTAAAGATTTTTTTGGACTTATTTATACAAAAAAACATGTTAATAATCCACTACAAGCAACATTACTTTTATCTTTCTTTACACAGCACACTGATGTGACTACTAGAAAAAGGGGCTTTAGAGGCCCCTGACACAGGAAATCACCATTGGCGGTCGCTAATGGTAGCCTATAGCAACTGCCAACAGAGGTCGCAAGGATTCCCAAAAAAACCATCGCCCCCACCTCCCTCATGCTCTCCGAACCCCAAAACCCTATGATGTTCACACAGTTGCTCATCCCCTCCATCGCCAAATTATTTCCACCACATATCCCCTCCCTCGCCACACTGCTAATGCTGCACCACCTCTGCTTCACCGCCTCTACCTCTATATCCCTACTGTCGCCCATCCCCTCTATTGCTGCACCGCCTATACCCTCCCTCGCTGCACCACCTCCGCCTCTGGCTCCCCTCCATAGCCCCTCCTCTCCCTCACAACACTACCTCTGGCTCCCCTCCCTTTCGGATTTTCCACGCTATTAGGTATGTCATAAATTCCATTTTAGGGTATTGATTTTGGGAACTTTATTACAAAAATATGCATCCATGAAGTTTATATGAATATTTTGTGTGAATAAAAAATATAGAAATGGAAGTTTATGTGAATACGGGTTTGTGTGCATGAAGAATTATGAAAAAATGTGTGTTGAAAGTGTGTGTATGGGATGAAATCACACATTCACAATGGCAGTGTGAATCCAAGAGGAAGTGATACATTATTTGTACTAAGATACAATTTGTCTCGGTTTGAGAAGAAAGTACATATTCTTGCATGAAGTATTTATTGTTTGATCAAGATTGAAATATGAACATGTTTTGAAAAGGTATCATGCATTCAAATTTAGGTTGATGCACTAGAAAAAAGGCAATGCACACATAAATGTAAATGTTCATTGAAAATTATAAGTGGACAATGTGTGCATAGAAGGTGTGTGTGTTAAGAAATTTATAACTGGAAAATGTCTCTGAATAAGGTGTGTGTGTGAAGAAAATAAGATGTGAACAGTGAATTATGCACACCCTATGAAAATTAATGATTTTTATTATACATACATTGAATACACATAAATGTGAGGAAATGCATACTTGAAAATATAATTGCCATCATACATGTATGAATGACTTACAATGTACATGTATGTAGAAATTTAAAATTGACACTTTCATCACAAATTTATTTTGGGAACTTTCATCACACATTATATTTGTTGATTTATTGGTAGGCATTAACTTAGTTGCTAAGGTTGAAAGTTCAATATTGGTATTTGATAATTCTTTTCATGTACCACATCCGCATGTAGGATATTATGTTTTGTTTAATTTTTTTTATTCAACATTTTAATTTCTATAATTGTAGTTGATTTATATGTTTTGATTATAGTGTATCAAAATGTATGCCTTAGGAGATTAGTGGACCATAGATTCCTTATTTTTCATGTTGGTTTTCTATTTTTTAGTATACCTAATAAAATATATTTTTTTTCTTAACTGATTGACTCCCCCACCCATCCGATCAAATGAGTTAAGTAATCTCATTATATATGACTCATGATCTATTCAAAATCATATTATGAAGAACAGTATATTGAAGTAAACCAATGATCATGTTTACAGGAGGATAATATGATAAGTGTGAATCACTTTATAGAAACACATTTGAGAACCAAACCTGAAATTCATTTCTCAATGCTGCCATGCTTGTTGTGGATGACCCAATCGGTTACCTCAGGATAAAGATTAACCAACGATTTTGAAAAATTAAACATTTGTGAAGAAAAATTAGAATACCGGATGGTTGAATAATCAGCTGCCATATCTATAATATATCTTTCTTGAAAAATGTTTACTCTTAGGAATTATATACCAAATTCATTCTCAATATAATTTCTTCATTATACATATTTTCATCTAATCTTTCAGTAGTTATGAAATTGTTAATTTCCATTTTTAAAAAAAATTCTTAATAAAAATATGATTAGGGACTCTTGATTATAGAATCATCATTAGAGTTACCATACCAGAATGGTGGTGATGACATGGGCTTTCACTTTCATTCCATTATCTATTCTTCTATTTATTATTCAGAGATATAAATTTTTTATTTTATCAATGGTCCACATGCAATTGGTTAGTCTATTTTAAATATATTTGATATGAAAAATTCATGTAATATGATGTCTTGTGTAAATGTTTGTAATAAAGTTATTAATGTGTATAAGAGTTGGATTGATCTTATAAATCAAATATCTAGAAAACATTTCTAGGGAATTATGTAGTTTATTGAGTTCACTGGAGGATTTAAAAGTGACTATATTAGTTTTACATTTAGAAAATGTAAAATTAGATATCAATTCCCATGAGATACCATGAGGGAGAACCTATAATTGAATAGATTTTTGAAAAATTATAAGAGTTGGACTCATCATGGGGAATAATATATTCTTCAGTAAAATACTTATGTTGTTCAAATGGATGTTGATTAGAGGATGAATGATCCAATGCATGAAATGCATACTAAAATGGTACATGGGTATGATTCTGAAGGCATTGTAATCCAGAATGTTGAGACCAGTGAGATAAATGTGTGCTCTGGTGCAGATTGTGATTTAAGGAGGTTTTATAAAGTACTTGATGATGCAAAAAAGATTATTATAACATGGATGTATTGCTTACTATAAATTTTTATTTATCGTGGAGTTGATGCATTTAATGACATTGAATCATTTTTTAGACACACCATTCGACATGTTGTTGGTGTTATTGAAAAAGGTACTTCTTGTCGATGCTATAATTCCTAATTTGTATTACCATGCTTTTAAGTTGAAATATAACTTAGGTTTTACATATGATACCATAGATTCATGTGCAAACAACTATATGTTGTTTAGAAAAGAAACTATCCATTTGGATATTTGTATAGTCTGTGGCACTTCTAAGTGGAAAGAAAACATGGTAATTTAGACTTATAAAATTCAGACTATGAAATAGGGAAAACTGATTTTCATAAAGAAAATGTGTTCCTTTACCCTAAATCAGAGGTTGAGAAGATTTTTTTATGTCATCAAATGTTTCTAATGCAATGAGATACCATGTGGAATGAAATTAGGAAAGTGATATTTGAACCCACCTAGAAGACACTCATGCATGGAATGATTTCAATTAGAGACACCCCAACTTTTCTAAAGATGTTTGTAATGTCCAATTGGTTTTCGATGTAGATGGTTTTAATCTATTATAGTCTATGGTTGATGTAAATCATAGCACATGGCCCGTGGTGTTGGTTCCGTATATTCTTCCTCTGTGGATTTTTATGAAGTAACAATTTATATTAATTTCCACTATTAATCAAGTACACAGAAGTATGGGGGATAATATTAATGTTTATCTTCATCCATTGATTGTTGAGTTAAATGAATTTTGGGGTGATGGTGTGATGACTTTTGAATGTGAAACGAATAAATTTTCAAACTGCAGGCTCTTTATTGTAGATAGTCAATGAAAACCTGGCTTATGAAAATTTATCAGGCTGGAGCATGAAAGGTGAATTGTCTTTCCCTTGTTGAAATAAAAGTAAAATTTATGTATGTGTTAAACATTCCAAAAAATGGGCATACATGGGTCACATATGTTTTCTCCCCCCTCAACACAGGTTGAAAAAGGATAGAGTGACATTTGAAGGTTCTAGAGAGTTCAACCCAGCACCAAAGATCATGATAGCAGTATAAATGTTATCATATATTGATGAAGAAAACATCCACATGGTATATGAATTTTAGGATTTATTGTCTCATCCATTACCTAATATTCGTGGTACGGGTAGTCAGTGCCACCACAATTGGAAAAATAAAAGTATTTTTTACAATCTCCTCTATTGGAAAACTATCATGATAAGTAATAATTTGAATTTCATGCACATTGAAAAAAATGTTTGTGATAATATATTGTGGACCATTTTAGGTGTCAGTGGAAAATCAAAGGACCATGTTCATTTCCATCGCGATTTAGAAGAAATGGGTTTAAAGAAATAGTTTCATTTACAATTAGCTAAGGGAAATAAAGAATATATGCATGATGAATATTATACGATGACTAAAAAGGAGAAAGAAACATTTCTTTTAATTTTTATGATGCTCAAGGTGCCTGATGGTTACTCTTCTGATATTTCAATGTGTGTGAATCAGATGATCAGGACATTACATGGGATGAAAATTCATGAAAATCACATACTACCACAGTAGTTGATTCTAATCAAAATTAGTGATTTTTTATCTCCCAATTTTTTTCAGCCGTTTATTGAGATGAGTAATTTTTTTAGATATATTTTTTTAAGAAATCAACGAATGAGTGATTTTAGATGTTAGCATGACCAAATTGTACTTACACTTTGTCACATTGAGAAACTATTTCCCCCTAATTTTTATATGTTATGGTTCACTTGATAGTGCACCTAAATGATGAATTAATTTTCACATACAAGACTTATTTTAATGGTTATTTTAATTTAATTTTCATTCTTTCTTTGTTGAGGGGTTTTTTTAATGCATTTTTGTGGAAATGGTGGGTTTTCCAAATTTGGGCAATACTGTGAGCCCATTTCCTGATTTAAAAACCAATTTTGTTTCTTTTATAAATCCTTAATTTTTAAACATTTCTCCACATTTATAATTTTTACATGTCCTACCCTAACCTATTAACCCCACCATGTCAATTTGGAGATTTTAGAAATCCATAATAATGGTGTAGTTAGGTTTTTATTTAAGGAATTGGGCCTGTCCGTAAGCTCATTTTCTCCATTAAATGTTTTTTTAATTATTTAATAACACCTTCATTTTTTATTTATTTGACGATTCTACCTCCCTCTCAAATCCAATATCCCTAGGATCGCTCCCATTATAGGTTTGGAATTTTTGGGAGCTCGTTTGAACTATGAATTAGGGAGAATATTTTCAGGGTTTCTCAGATCATCCAGATTTGAGAGGGTAACTTTTTTCCTCTATAAATCATTACTTTTTCACACTTTTTCCCAATTTTAGTCCCCACATGACCTCCTCAGCCTTATTCGAGCCTCACTATTAGGTTTTTTTTCTTGGAGATTCAAAATTTGGTTGATTTGGGGAGATTTCTTCAAATTCTCTTCAAGTAAGTGTTTCCCTATTTGATTTCTTCCCTTTAATTAGGGTTTCTTACAACATTCATGAAGTTACCTTATGTCTATAAGTTTGGGTTCAAAACTAGGTTTTTAGTTTCTATATTTTTGATGAAATTTTGGGGTTTTAGGTTGGGTTTATCTCTCTTTTGGTGTGGCGGTGGTGCATCTAATGTTTTGCACCAAGATTGAAGGGTTTTGACTCAAAAGGTAGGTGCTTCCATGTGTAAACATTTCATGATGATTTAGTTTTCTAGTTTTATTGATTCTCCATGTTCCTCATATGTTATCTGAGGTTCGAAATTTTTTTTTGTTATGCACGTTATTTTATAGTTGCATTTTTTATTTAAATTGGGAGTATTTCCATGGGAAACTCTTGTGGTATTATTTGGGTAATTCTATAACATATGAACGTGGTTAGGTAAATGTTTATTGGGAATAAAATTATGCTTTGGTAGAGTCTTAGTGTGCTTTTTGGTTTTAAAGATGGGTTTTAGTGGGTTTTGTGAGTGAAACAATGTAATGCCTCTTGAAAATGATTAATGAAAATGTGTGTTTTTTATGTACATATTTTGTTGTATTATTTGAGGTGATTTATAATAATTGAGATTGAATAGATAAATATATCTAGGGCTATAAATTCTGTTTTGGATGGGTATTGGTGTGATTTTGGCTTTTAAAGAGTATTTAGAAATGGGTTTTGTGGGAAAAACATAATTATACCCCCTAGTTGGTTTTATAAAAATTGTAAATGATTTAATGAGTTACAAAAATTGTACAAAGGATGATTATGTAATTTTTTGGTGGTAGTATGTTCTTAAAATGAGTTTTTGAAAGAAAAAGTGATCAGTTTTTATGTCAAACGTTTTGGTAATATTTTGTAATTTGTTGAGGTGATTTATGAAATTATGATTTGGGTGAGAAACATGTTTTCAGGCTATTTTGTGTGAGTGTGATGTACTAAACAGAATATTTTTATGAAAATGGTATTATGTAATATGTGAGTGGGCTGTTATGTGATTTTTGGAATCTTGGGAAAGATTTTATAAAATTGATAAAGGATTTGTAGGATTGTGAAAGATATGCAAAATGTGTGGTGGGCTATTTTTGTGTGAGTTATATTACAAAACCAATATAAATAAAATGGGGGATGATGTGACTTTTGTGATATACATGGGAGGTGTTTGTTTAATGTGTTACGTGGAAGTGTTATTTTTATGTGAAAACTATTTTTCCTTGTTTGTTGAAATTTTTTGGGGCACAAGAGCCAAAACCAGGTATCTAGGTGGGTGGATGCGTACTAGTATGCTAGTGATCTTGTGGGGTCTGGCCTCAGTTTCACGTAGCATGACTTACACTTAAAACACTAACTAAACTATGATGATGATTATGATAATTATTGGGGACCACTATGTTATGGTTATGTTCCCTACTAGTGCTTCATGCACGAGAACAGTTATTGTGATGGTTACTTTCACCGAGATATGAGGTACCTCAGACCCACAATGAGCTAGTGTCAAGTGGTTATTTTCTATTGCTTGTACTCATTAGATGATTTGTTATTACCATCATCATAAAATATAATTGGATGAAAAAATTCAGTAGAATTTCCATTTCTTTCAAAAGTGTTGATTCCTTACAATATCCCACTTGAAAACTACTTATAATTAAAGTTGAATTTTTAGAAATTATAGCTAGAATTTCATATTTTAAAAAACCTACATTATTTTCATCTCTAAATGTTTATCACATGGAATCTCAAATTTTTGGTATCCTACTAGGATTTGTATCACAACCTACTTACACCTTTGGGTTTAAGTATACTTGGTTATTTCTGTCACGGGTTTGGGTATTGTTGTTAGTGCAAGTTGTTCGTGATTCCAGCAGGTCCTTCATGGCGCTGACTCGTGGAGATGGATTTAGGGTGGTGCCTATTTCCATGTGGGGTTATTGGGATGTCTTTTAGATTTTGTACCTTTGTAACGGTTTTTGATAATTTTTTTAAATTGTGTAATTCAATTTGAATATTTTGTAAAAGATAATTTTGTTTGAAAAATCTAGATTCATTTGATTGGACATGTTTATCATTGTATGTTTATAAACTCTGGTAAATCATTCAAAATTTTTAGTTTATGATAACCAAACACTTATTCTAACCCATGGGGATTGGGAATGCCCTTCGGGATTTGTCACGGGTCGGGTCGGGTGCCGGTTTTGATGGTGACCAGAATCGGTTCGTGAAAAAATGGTATCAAAGGAGGTTCTGGTTAACTCATTGGGTTAATTATTTGGAGAACAGTCAGGATAGTCTGATGTTTTGATTTTTGGGACTTGTTATTATGGTTATGGTTATTGTTCCTGATCACCACACCTCATGTCGAGATTCAAGTCACCAGGGGAAGTTAGTATTAATCTGAGTCTTTTGGTTTTCTTGGTTTGATGATGACTAAGAGAAAAGAAAATAGTGTTGGGTTATTGGTCTCAGTGAGATCAAAGGGCTTGGAAACCCATGGGGAGCCAATGATATTTCCCTAGAACACTCTTTATGAAGGAAAAGTGATTAGCGTATGGCTACCAACCATATGTCCAATTCACCCACCCGAACTAGTTTCTTCTTGCATTGTCTTGTGTTCTTTAGTTTTGGAATCATGGAACTTTGGTTTTAAAGGGAAAATGACTTGGTTTTAAGAAGCATAATGTTTCTGTGAAATTATTTTCTAATAAAGAAGGAATGTTTTGATTTTTGAAATGGTGGAACTAAATTTTCCAAATTGTTTTGAAATGGAAAATGGTGTGTCTACACCTCTTTTAAAAGTAGTAACTTATGTTAAAGTTGGTTTTGAAAAAGTGTTCCCAATTTATCTTTCTAAAAAATTGAACGGTGTTTTAATGGGATGATATTTTTTGAAATTGATATATATGAATTGAAATTGAGTATTCATTTGAATGATTTGGATTTTGATTTCACGGTTAGTGGTCTTGAGAAAAATGATGCATTGGTTGATTGATTTGGTTTTGAAAAGTGGAAAGAATTTTTGTTTTGACCTTTGGTATTTACGAGTGTGATCACATGCATGGGGTTACCTGGGAGAGGAATGGTTGATGGAATGGATGCATGAGTTCCAGTATAGATATGAGGAGGGTTCCTGGTGTGGCATGGAGAACATGCATGTGTGAGGCCCATGGGATATTATTGAAGGATACACTAACCGTTGAACCATTTGTTTTCAACGAAATGTTTTTAAAGGAAAATGTGATGTCATGATGTATGGGTTGGGATGGTTTGTATTATGTTTTTTTTTGAAAATATATATTTTTTCGGATGTTTTGACTCCAAGTACCCCTCCTGTTGAACCGTATTTTTGGTTACTATTTGGTCGATAAGATGGGTAGAAGGATTAGATAGTAGTCTCCTCCAAGAAAGGTTTGGAAAGCCTTTTAGGTGGTTCCCTTCATGTGTTTGAATCTGGTTTAGGGAATTTCTTGACCAATGGACCTGCTTTCTTGGGACCTTGGGTTTTCTCATTGGATAAGGTACACCCATGTTAAGGGTTAGTGCACGACTAAAGTGAAACATGGTGTTTATCTATTGTAAAATCCTCTAGTTGATCAATATAAGGAATATTTTACCCACGATTTATAGATTGAGTATACACCATTTCCTTTGTTATTTTTTTTCAATCCTTATATAGAGGGAGAGTTCTCGTGAAAGGTTTAAAGAGTCCTTAGTTTCGTAAGTTTTCTGATTCATCAAAGGTGGAAGTGGTATAGGGTTGTTAGTGTGGATGAGTTTTGGATGGTGTCTAAGTGTTCCTTCGGGTCATTCGCAGTCTCTTCAAAGTAATATTTCAGGTCAAACCACCGGCGTTAGAAATCTGGTCATGAGAGGCTGTTATTGCCACTTTCTGCAATTCTGTGATGTTAGGGGACATTGTATAAGGTCCCTCTCTATGTATTATTTCTATCAGTCACTTTGGTCATGTTCGGTGATGCTTTGTGATGTTGTATGATCTGTTGATTGTAAATGTGAAGTCTTCAAATCCTATGAGATTCTCTATCATGTTGGGAGTATGTCTCTCATGGAAAAACATCAAAATCATTCATTTTAGAAGAATGTGTTTATATATACCCTTTTCTTCTTTTTTTTCTCACATGATGAAACAAGGTTTGATGTGTGTGTATCCTCTAAACCCTTGTTTCAGTAAAATTTTGGTTAAGGGTAAGGTGAGTTTTGGATTGTGCGTTGTCTTCATAAACCCATCCAGGTTTATGGAATGGTTTTTTGTATCACCGAAAGAAGAAGTTTTCTTTAGAGGTTTCCAAATCCTAATTAAAAGGTCCAAAATTATTCAATCCTTTGAGCTCCAACCATAGGTCCTAGAGAGAAGTTGGTGCATAGTTACGGGAAATACTAGGGTCATTTAAAACCTTGTACAAATTCTTATCCTTAGTATGAATGATGGGAATAGTTTAAACCAGTGGGGTCATCATGGTTGATCACACAGTTTGTGAATGATTAGTAGTGACTTTGTTCTAGGATTCCATGTGGAAAGAATGATCCCCATAGTTAGTGCATGATTTCCCAAATCGTGTGGACTAACCCTGCGGCCAACCCAAAATTTTAAATTTTGGGTTCTTTTTGTGTCGGCCCAGCTAGTTGTTAAGATGGTTAGTTCTTATGGTGGGGAAACCCAATATGAGTCTCATTTGTGTTATTTTTGGAAAATGTCTAATGGGAGTCTACCCCTTGTTCTAGGAGTCCGTTTAGTCCTCCCCTTGTTAGTGTCTTAATTCTGTCTCGGGAAATTTTATGTTGTCTCTTATGGTGGGGAGTCCATTTGTGTCTCCCCATACTAGAAACTCAGATTGGTCCTCACTCTTGGCTTGTATGTAGGTAGTCTTGTTCAGAGCTATATAACTACCCACACCTTCCTTGGGTAAACGATGGGAGTGGAGAATGCCCAATGGTCTGGTTAATGCAAGGTTAGTGTAACCTTGTTTGTTGTTGTTGTTCATTTGGGTAAATTGATGGAATCCTATTTAGATACTATTTGAAGAGTTTTATTTTGGGGATAAAATTTTAATATAATTGATCATTTTTAGGAAGTGGTGTATTTTTTATCTGTGAGTGTATTCCTTCCATAATTGATCACTAGAGGTGTTTTGGCCTTTGGGGACAAACCTTGGCTAAAGAGTCCATTTTGGTCTTTTGGTTGAGTTTGGTTTTTTCCTTTTACCTTACTGTGGATTTTCGATGGAGGAAAGTTTTATGGTGGGGATAATTTTTACATACATGACTTGTTATAATGTTATTTTTAATTTAATTTCTATTATTTCTTTTTTTGGGTGGTTTCTCATGCATTTTGGTGGAAATGGTGGGTTTTCAAAATTTGGGTCAAATCGTGAGCCTATTTCCAGATTTAAAAATCATTTTTTTCTTTTATAACTCATTAAATTTTCAACATTTTTCATCAGTTACAATTTCTAAATGACATCCGCTGACCTATTAACACCACCATGTCAATTTGGAGCCTTTAAAAATCCATAATAATGGTGTATTTAGGTTTTTATTTAAGGTATTGGGCAAGCCCGTAAGCCTGTTTTCTGATTTAAATGTTTTTTTAAATTATTTAATATCTCCTTAATTTTTTTATTGAATACACCTCCAACTCAAGTCCAATATCCCTAGGATCACTCCCATTATTGATTTTGAATTTTTGGAGCTCATTTGAACTGTGAATTATTGAGAACATTTTCAGGGTTTCTTAATCTGTCCAAATTTGAGAGGGTAACTTGATTCCTTCATAAATAATTAATTTTAACTTTTCCACCATTTCAGTCCACACATGACCACATCAACCTCAGTTGGGCCTCACTATCAGGTTTTTTTTAGAGATTCATCATTTGGATGATTTGTGGTGATTTCTTCAAATTCTCTTTAATTAAGTGTTTCCCTATTTTATTTCTTCCCTTAAATTAAGTTTTCTTCCACCTTTCATAATGTTAAATTATGCTTATAAGGCAGGGTTAGAACCTAGGTTTTTATTTTTTGTATTTATTTGTGAAATATTGTGGATTTAAGTTGCGTTTATCTCTCTTTTGGTGCCGTGGTGGTGCGGATAATGTTTCTCACAAAGATTCATGGGTTTTTACTCAAAAGGTAGGTGATTCCATGTTTAACCATTTCTTGATGAGTTAGTTTTCTTGTTTTACTGATTTTTCATGTTCATCATATTTTATGTGTGGTGCGAGAACTTTTTTTCTGAATTTTGTTAAGCATTGAATTCTATAGTTGCATATTGATTTAAATTGGATGTATTTCCATGTGAAACTCTTGTGGTGTTGTTTGGGTTATTCTCTAACATATGAAAGTGGTTTAGTAAATGTTGATTGGGATTCCAATTATTATTTTTTAGAGTCTTTGTGTTCTTTTGGTTTTTAAAGTGGGGTTTTGAATGGGTTTTATGAGTGAAACCATGTAATGCCTCTTGAAAGCATTTTATGAAAATGTGTGTTTTTCAGGTGCATCTTTTGTTGTATTTTTTGATATAATTTATAATACTTCATAGTGGCTGGATAAATATCTCTAGGGTTGAAAATTATGTTATGGATTGGTATTGGTGTGATTTTGGCTTTGAAATAGGACTTGGAAATGTGTTTTGTGGGAAAAACATAGTTATACCCCTTCGATTGGTTTTATAAAAATTTTAAATGATTTAATGAGTTATACAAAGTGTGAAAATGATGATTATGTACTATTTTGGGGGAAGTATGTTCTCAAAATGAGTTTTTGAAAGAAAAAGTGGTCAGTTTTTATTTCAAACGTTTTGGTAATGATTTGTAATTTGTTGAGGTGATTTATGAAATTATGATGTGGGTGCGAAACATGTTTTTGGGCTATTTTGTGTGAGTGTGATGTGAAAAATAAACTTTTTTTATGAAAAGGGTATTATGTAACATGTGAGTGGGATGTAATGTGACTTTTAGAATATGAAGAATGAATTTATAAAATTTCTAATGGATTTTTTGAATTTTGAATGATATGAAAAATGTTTTTTTGGGCTATTTTGGTGTGCATTGGATTTCAAAACCAATTTGAATAAAAAGATGGATGATGTGACTTGTGTGATATTCATGGGGGATGTTTGGTTAATGTGTGATTTGGATGTTTTATTTTCATGTGAAAACTATTTTTCTCGGTTGGTTGATCTTGTTGGAGCACAAGAGGGAAACCCGTGTATATAGGTGGGAAAATGTGTACTAGTATGCTAGTGATATCGTGGGGTTTGGCCTCAGTTTCACATAACTAGATTGATGCTTACTATGATAAATAAACTATGATGATGATTATGATGATGATGGGGGGAAACTAGTTTATGGGTATGTTCCCTACTAGTGGATCATGCATGAGAACTGATATTGTGATGGTTACTTTCATAGAGATACGAGGTACCTAGGACCCACAATGAGCTAGTGCCTAGGAGTTATTTCCTATTGCTTGTTCTCATTAGATGATTTGTTCTTACCACCAGAATATGGTATGATTGAATGGAAATGTTCTGTATTTTTTTCATTTCTTTCAAAATTTTGATTCTTTACAATAACCCACTTGAAAACTGCTTATATTTAAAGGTGCATCTTTTAGAAATTGTAGCTAGTATTTCACGTTTTGAAAAATGTGCATGATTTTCGTCTCTGAATGTTTATAAAATTGAAAATATTAGTGGTGGTATCCTTCTAGGATTTGGATCACACCCCAATTACACCATTGGGTGTAAGTAGACTTGGTTATTTCTATTACAGGTTTGGGTACCGTTTTTAGTGTTAGTGGTTCGGGTTTCTTGCAGACCCTTTATTGTGTTGCCTTGTGGAGATGGCTTGAGGGTGGTGAATCTTTCCATGTAGGGGTTATTGGGATTTCATTTTTGTTTTTTTACCTTTTTAAGGGTCTTTGATAATTTTTTTAAATTGTGTAATTCAATTATAAAATTTTTTAAATGATGATTTTGTTTAAAAAATGCAGATTCCTTTTATTGGAATTATTTGTCGTTTTATGTTTATAAACTCGGGTAAATCATTCCCAATTTTTAATTTATAAAACCTGGGAACTTGTGCTAGCCCGCGGGGATCAGATATTCCCTTCGGGATTTATCGCGGGCCGGGTTGGGTGTTAGTTTTGATGGTGACCAGATTCGATTCGTGACAAAATGGTATCAAAGGAGGTTCTGGTTAATTATTTTGGTCACTTTATTTGGGGAACATTCGGGATAGAGTGGAGTTAGGAATTTTAGGACATGGTATTCTATTTATGGGTAGTGTTCCTATTCACCATACCTCATGAAGGGATTTGAGTCACTAGGGGAAGTCAGGATTTATCTGAGTCCTTTGGTTTTCTTGGTTTGATGATGACTAAGGGAAATGAAAAGAGAGTCGGGTTAATGGTCTCAATGAGCTTGTAGGGATTCGAAATCCATGTGGAGATAAGGATATTTACCTAGAACATTATCTGTGATAGTGAATTGATTTTCATATGTCCACCAACCATATGTCCAAGTCACCCACCATAACTAGTTTCTTCTCGCATTGTCTTGTTTTCATTAATTTTGCAATCATGGAACATTGGTTTTATAGAAAAAATGACTTGGTTTGAAGAAGCGTAATTTTTTTGTGAAATTATTTTCTAATAAATAATTAATGGTTTGA